>OW121758.1:2694137-3989553 GCA_933228765.1 Miltochrista miniata
ACACACCTCACATGTCGTGTAATTAAGTTTCTCTTTCTTTTTTCGGAAACGACAATCTGTTGTGTCTGTATAATAGCAGGAATTACGTTCTCTATTGTTTTATTTGTTCTTTTCTTTTATGCATTATGTATTTTATATAACTCTGTAGTTATTATCATTATTTGTAGAAACAAAACAGTTTAACGATACATACTCGTACATGAGTATAATTTTAGTGTTAATTAGTAAATGCACATAATTGTCAAAAAGCATTTTAATTAATTTTAAGTTGCAAGTCATTGTGGCAAGCAGTTTACTAAAATTTAAACGTTCCTCACATACTAGACTAGACTACAAAGAGCAATGTTCCAATTTTGCTAAGACTCGAAAAGTGATTATTAAAGTTTACAGAGTTTGAACAAATTTAAATTGTTTTTGTAGGTAGAGACAATGTCGAAATTAAAAATATTATCTACATACTAATTGTAATAACAGTTACTGATATTTAAATTGTGCAAATAAGGAATATGAAAATTCATGAACCACAGAATTAAGGAAATAATTAACTCAATATTATTCAAGCATAGGTGCCCATGTTAATTAATTGAATTCGAAAGATATTTAAAAGATATAAAATCATAAAGTTAGATTGTTATATGTCATGGTAGTCACCTCAGCAATATTTATTCATCCGGTTGCTTCATGTCGCGGATTCATGCATGCATAGTACTTTTACTAATATTAACGAACTATATTCTTGAATATCCCTCAAGGATATAGCTTGAAGTTAATGCCATTGTGAACCCAATTCTGCTTGCGATACAGCTTCACGAAGTAGATAGATACCCGCTTCACCTTACACCAGCTGCTGGATAATCCTCATAGCGCATCCCTTGATCATTCCATATGGTAAATTGCTAGATACGGCAATTGCCACCGCGGGAAAGACACTGATATTTTCAATCTAATTTCAGTAGCAAAGCTTTAACGATTTCACGTATCCTGTAATAAACTAAAATGTTAACCATACATAATTTCTGATCGTGTCCTTGCTACACTACTATTTATGTAGATTAAATGTCAATTTAAACACAAAATTAGATAATAATATAATATCAAACAAAAATGCACTTTAAACGGTCAAAAATGTAAATAAACGTCCAATAAAATACACACAAAAATGTCAGATTAAAAATAATTATCATTAATTTATCTTTTAAGATTTGTAGTTTTTATTAAGATGAACGTAAAGAGATCGGATAATGAGAAAGGAAGAGTGGTTCAGCCCAAATTGGGAGCAATGGCGATAGGCTTGCTAATTACAAATTTTAATTAAGTTTTTCAAATTACTATATAGGCAAGTACATCGAAATAATTATAGTATAGCGCTAAAATACGACACAATTAATTTAGTTAAAACTGCGTTGTGTTATGTGGAAATTATGATAATTTAAGATTGTTTTTATTGTTAATTCAAATGTAAGCCACAATTATACTGTCTGTATATAAATTCTCGTTTATATGAAAATGTTTAAGAATATATGCAGTTTTAATTATATGGCGTGGGTTTTTTATTTAACGACTGTCAGGCATTGTACATATTCACCCATCTTTGTTTATTTAGGGTTGGCACAGATATTATAAAGGGAGATGAATTGAAGAAATTTGAAGAAGTACAGACAGTAAATCAATGTAAGATAGTTAACATGCTCCATAACTTAACTTCTTAGGGGTCGCAACACTTCATCAAAATCGTAAGTACCTGGTAGATTCTCTTGGAGACCGCGACTTGGTACACGTGGGATGGAATGACTCTCCCGCCCGATGGCCCAACGACCTGAGAAGATCGCCGGGACTGACTGGATGCATAGGGCGCAGGATCTTGTATTGTGGCAATATTTGGGAGCGGTCTACGCCCAGAAGTGGACTGCCATTAATATGCTGATTTGATTGATGGTGATTAATTCTCATGCCATGAGCAACAGACCAAGCAGAGGTAGCATAATAGCCCATTAATCAACTAGTCGACCATCAATAATAGCCAAAAGTTCACCTTACCAAGGAATGGTTGCACCAAGTGCTCTTATACTGAAGGCGCGAATACTTTAACAACTAGAAGAGAGTTCAGATACATTTCCGTGTATCGTTTCTACTCTTGATTGTTCGCACTTGGTGGAACTTGTTGTAATACAATGTACTTTTTGTTAAACCACTATGTACTTTTTTCCACGATTTCAATTATTACTAAATATAACCTGACCGGTTTCGTAGATTAGATTGTGTTTATAAACGTAAGGAAATAAAATAAAATAAAATAAAATAAAATAAAATAAAATAAAATTTATTCCCTTTGAAATTTTTTAAAAAATTATTTAGGTTTGTCAAATTTTTTGTGACTCTACCGGGGGTTCGGAAATACTACAGACTGAGAAGAACACCCCAAGAAACTCAGTCCGGTCCCTTCTCTTCTAGTATCTTAGTATCTAATACAGTTTTTTTATGTAGAAAGGAGCAATTCGTGTCACTGCCAGGCAGCCTTGTCTTCTAGAAAGTCTTTAATGCTATAATAAGCTTTCTGGCACAATTTAAGTGCCAGATTAATGTGTATGAACAGTTAAATTACCTTTGACAATGCTGTAAAGCGAAACCGCTCAGGTTATTTTAGTAATAATTAAACTCGTGGAACCATTTGTACTTTAAATGGTTAAGCAAAAAATGGATAATACATTTTCGTGATTTAACTACATGACAAAGTCGTTGAACCAGCTTGTCCAAATCAATCAAAGGATGAATGAAGCCTTAGCTTAAGGGTGCTTTTCTATCACAGAGGTGCTATCCTATGGACGCGTTTGATATCCAGCAATCTTGTCACACAATTTGACAATATAAACTTCATGTGTGGACCGAAGTATGTGATTGGTGGATGTCAACACAACCATATCATTTTTAAGAATTTGAAAAAGCGCCTAGTAGAGTCCACTGGTGACCCAAAGGCTGGCAGTTTTCTCTCTCAACGAATAAGTATTGCTATTTCAAAGGGGGAATGCTGCTAGTCTTTTGGGCACAATGCTACGAAGCCTTATTTAGGTTTAGTTTAGATAGCATTAATATAAATATATATGTAAATATATATGTCTCATTTTAATTTTTAACCATAGCAATGTAGCATTACACATCGCTTGTGAAAAAGCACCTGCTTTCGAAAATTAAAGAAGCATCTCATTTTTAAGTATAATCCCAGTCTGGCCTAACCTTAACAATCGTTTTATACGATGTGCTCAGAGCGAAAAAAGCAATAAGTGTAATTAATACTTTATTTAAAAGATTTTAAAACAAAATAGCGAATAAAAGTATTAATTGAGTTGTCTAGGATAATAAAATATAATGTTAGCAATTAACTTAGCAGTTAATCTCTCAACCTAAAATGATTTATTTTAATGTTATTCACGACGCTATTACGTATATTATAATTAATCGAGGTTGAAGTCTTTGAAAAGTGAATATTTGACTTCAAACATAAAAGAATTTTAGATGTGTTAGTAAAGTCAATAAGCCTATATTTTTACCAGTTTTACGGTGTTTATCATCCAATAAGGCTTATGGCGCTCTTTTACAGTGCGATATAAAATGAATTTTTTGTTAACTTTTAAATTTGTCATATTTATATAAGAGTAGTGTCCCGTGTCGCCACTACAATACATCCCAAGAGTGTCGTAAGAGGCGACTAAGGGAACATTTTTGCATAAAGATCTATTGCGTAGAGAAGGAAAACTCAAAATGAAACTTCGCAGCTTGGGCGGCTTGAAAAATTTTAACTCCGGGTCGCGGCGACCTGCTCCTGTTCTTTTCAACACAGCAATGGGCTCACCACCTATTACGTGGAACATAAGACGAAGTTGAAATGTGGGCGTATACTATGCCTCTGCCTACTCCTTCGGGAGTAAAGGTGTGATTATTTATGTATATCAAAGCAGAGCCGGCTAACTATGTTAAAGTTATCTGATCTAGTACTGCAATTAATAGACGCCTGGATGTCATCCATCATTTACATCTGACTCTACCAGAGATAAATCACTGAACTGTTAGCCAACTATACTTTACACCGACACCATTGTTTGTTATTTCACGCTGTGATTTGCAAACCAACATGGCACGATTCATAAAATACACAATGCATTTCACATAAATCTTAGCCGTGATACATTACTTCTAACATCGTGAAGTCGTTACAAGTTTACAATGCTTTCTTTTCACATTCGCAGATTAAAAAATGTTATTTTCGTAACAAAACAACGCTATCCAAGCGAATGATCTCTTTTGATGGTATTCGATCTAGTAAAGTCCATGTAACAATAAAATACTATTAAATGTAGCATAATGCAGTCCCCATCCTGTTACACTGCTAACAAGCGACTCTTTCATAAAAAGGTACAATAAAAAACGAAACCCCAACCTTGTCATGACTCGTATCACATTAAGCATCACTTAAGCTTTTAATATTCTAAACGCGAACTAGTATTATCAAATGAACCGATCGCTCACTCGGTCACGCATTGTCAAATTTCCTGTCATTGACGCGTCACCGCCACAAATACCCTTACACTGCATTTGAGGGTTACAATATGGTTGACAAAAATAAACATTCAAATAAAATCGGATGTATTGACATTAGGCATTCAAAATATAGAACTGATGCATTATTCATAAATAAACTAAATCCAGGTACAAAAACATAAACTTAACATATAAACGAGTACTGTCTGAACCGATTTTGACAATACACTGGGTTGAAGGGTAACATAACCCTCTAATTTGATGTGCGGGTATATAATACCCCGGTATGCATTATTCATCGGCTGATAATATGTTAATTTACTCCACCTTATGTTTATGCTAATCGTAATTGGTTATTTCACTGCACGGATTACAGCGCTGTAAGGCATCAATCTTCGCTACGCATCTGTCAAAGTTAATCCCACCGTGAGAGGTCATTTATATTAAAACATGTAGTGATATTTCAAGGCGTTCTCTGGCGGCATTAATAAAATCTACATTATTATCTCAATTAATATCTTGAGATTTATGCGTCCCCTTTTAAACTTTTTAATGCGGCTATTAATCACGATCATCGCGTAAAAACACAACGCGAAGGGAATAAATTTTGTTTGTTTTTGACACAATGACATTTCAAGACACACCTAACGCTCGAGGGTTAATTACCGTTTGACATCATAATGAAATTGTTCAAAGGCAATTTTGTTGGCACAGGAATAATTGAAGTAGGAAATCGTTGGACATTGTATGCAAAGTAAATGTCGTATTTCTTACTTTATACTAGTATCTATGTATTACAATGTAAGGCGAAAACTTATCAAGTACCCTTTTTACCTTTTGCCGGTTTTCAAACTGTTTTTTAATATAATTCAAATAAATTACCTATTGCGATCAGGCGCGTCACTAGTTATTACTTTCCTCCAGCCTCGCATTGTATTATTGATGATTGCTATTAAAAAAATTATTCTTGCTTTAATATTAGCTTTTTATTGATGGAATTTTAGCATTTTATACTAATTCCTAGGATTCTCAGCAATGACCTGATCCTGAAGAACGCCACAATAACATTACAACTTCACTCTATCTCCTGCAAAAAAAAATCTTTAAAGTTATATTAACATCATAAAAGCGAAAAGTATAAATTGGAGAAGCTGGATACCTTCACTAATTTACATTCTTCCAATCCACCAGCCCTAAAACATTGTAAAGGCCTTAAATAAGTTTTCTTTTACAATATAGTTCGTCGCATTGAAACTAGATGGTGCTAGTAGGAACAAATCGTATCTGCCAATTAGAAACTGTGTCAAAGTCGTGTAAAACCGAACTTATAGCCGTCATGTTTATATTATCAATGATTTATTAAACGCAAATCAGAGCGGATATAAATGTCACTATCAATCAATTCCAATAGTTTTAGTTAATTACTAACGGAGCTATAAATGTCGCTGATTTATTATTATGTCATATTCATGGAGTGTGTCAATAGGATACTAGTTTTATTTATTTTATTAATGTTTATAATGTACTATTTCCATTTATAATTAAGTTTATATATGATTAATTCATAAAAAAATAGGAGCTTTTCATTATTACGTTAAGGTTTTTAATCAAAGAGCATGAGGTATTAGTATTTGTAACCAATTACATATAATTTATGTATATTAAATTATCATCAAGAAACTATTCTTTTATGATTTATGGCTATTATAAATAAAAGAAATTTATATAGTATAGGCAAAAAATCATGCTTTTTTTTGTTCGTTGTTATCAAAGTTATAGCGGCAACAGAATTTGTATCATCTGTGAAAATTTCAAATTCTAGCTATCACAGGTCATGAGATACAGCCTGGTGAGTGGTGACAGACAGACGGACAACGGAATCAAGGTCATAGAGTCTCTTTTTTACTCCTTGGGTACGGAATCCTAAAAACAAAGTCTAAACATTCCCAAAGAAAACAATTTTTTTTAGGTACCAACTAAAGTACTTTTTAATAAATAACATGTCCTTAGAATAGAAGAAGAATGCTAAAACTTAAATTTTATTATACCTATGTGTGTTCTCTCCAAGAGAAAAGATGGGAATCCAGCTCATCATAATAACGCTACTTCATGCTATCATGATATTCAATGCGACGACGCCACTCTTCAAATTTTAGATATTCTAAAATATCAAGCAAATTTCTTGTAGATAGAATATTTAATGCATAGATCATGTAAAAATATATTTTGCGAACGAAAAGTTATGTAAAATATAAGACGACTAGATTATACACATTCAACTTATAAAGTATGTCATTTAATTAAATTTGTAGCCAATCTTCATATTTATTAGAAACAAATTAAAATTAAACACCACATTTGTATGTATAACTTGGTAGTATAATAATCTATGCAAACTTTATGGCTTGCCAAAATATTGAGATGCCATTTTAAAGTATGAAAATTATGTTCGTTTGAAAACTAGTAATCTGTCTTCTACGAAAAGGCTGGGTATTTGTTGTTATAGAGCGGCAACAGAAATATTACCTATTGTCTGTGAAAATTTCAGCTCACTAGCTATCACGGATGCTTAAATACAGCCTCGTGACGAACAGACAGACAAGACGGAAGCAAAATTTGTTAAATAGGGTCCCAATTTTACCCAAATTTGGGTATGGAATCCTAAAAACCAGAGGACGGACAAAAGTGAAAATTAGAACAATTCATGTGCATTTTTTGCATTGTTAATATTTTCTAAAATCAGTAACAGTAAGTTTCGTGATGTCGGTAAGCCTAAAAGATCCAGTGTATTTTCCAGTACAAAAAGCATAAGAAGTTTTCACTTCAAAAAGTTTTTTATCCCATTAGTAGTCTTTGGATATTAAGTTCTTCGTACCCACCTGTCGCCTCTGTTTCATGTTACTCCGTCGACTAACCAATTACAGCTTTTGACAGTTGAATTTCCAACATGACGTGGGCCTAATCAAAATAGTATTTATTAAAAAAAAACTTGACATTAAAGCTGACAGCTCACGTTTTTGTTATTAATGATGGTGTGCACCGACCTCTTTCGTGTATTCTCAATGTGATAAATTATTTTGTAAGCCTAATACGCTATGGGTGGTGTGATCGCGTGATTACCGTCATGTTCTCTACATAGACTGACGGCTCTTAATACTGTCAGATAGAACATTAATTAGGCAGTTGAACTATGTTTATTGCGATTGGGTAAGAATAGTACACGAGCTCTCTAACAAATTGGATTGCTGTTATTATTTACTTTCTATTTTTTTAATTTACTTAGTGAATATAGAAAAAAAGAATGTATTAGGTTTTCTTGAAAAAAAAAGTCCTGACAAATCTTTCGTATAGTTTATAATTTCGTCATTATTGGACTTTTAAATTTCAAACAATGTTCAAATGTTGAATATGCTATTCAACATTTTCAATTGAACGTTCCAAGCAGTGTAGGTATAGCCAGAGTAGCGCTCTGAGTTATATTCGATTCTAAATAACGTCTGTCAGCATTATGTAAAACACAAAATAAAATAAAAAATTGGTAGATAGATATTATATTTCAAATAATTCATTTAATATTAAACATAGAGATTATTTACACAAAACATTTGGCTGAAAAGTCCACGGCTTCATGTCGCTACGCCGCCGTCGGCGTTTTCACTTATTATAAATAATTACATATAAATTGCACTAATCACTATTTGTCACCGCATTTCGCGTCTTATTATAGATTTTTATATCACAGCAGAAAATTGGACAATGTTTATAATAGTTCGCACTTAACTCGCATTACTGGTGGACGGCAGCGGCTCCGAGCCTTTGACCGTACATTGCATATGGAGAATAAAAAGGTCCCAGTGCAGGATTAAAAGCACCGTAAGGAGAACCACCCAAACTGGCAGGGAGACCTGCTTTTGAATAAGGATGGTACCGACTCGCAGACAACGGGCTAAGAGGTGCCGTCGGATATGCACTGCGCAGTCCTGCTGTAGTAAATAATGGGTTTAGAGGATTCAATAGTGAAGCTTGTGTAGATGCAACAGATGCTGGTGTTGACCCATCTGCTGTGTGACTTCTTAAATGTTGCAAAAGTTCTTCTGAATTTCCGAATCTTTTCCCGCAATATGATTCACCGACAATCCAATTACAAACGTACGGGCGATTCAGTTGTGGGTAAGGTATACCACCAGCAGCGGCTCCCTGTTGCGACAGTGCCATAGCCATTGCCAAGTTGTACTTTTGATGTTCGCATTGTGTGCAGCCGGCGGGACATGATCCATTGCTCATTAGTAAATGGTGATTGTTAACAGAAAACTGGCATCCTGTGCAATAAGGGTCTTTACATACTGGTACAAGCGTTTCACCACCGGTGGCCGTCTTAACTCTGGCATATCCGAGGTATGGGTTTGGTGAAGATCCAGGGAATCCAGCCGCAGCCGCTAACATAGCAGCGTGGTGGGCACTGAACGGAGCTCCAGCGTAAGGTGGTCTAAATGCTGGATTTGCATGTTGTTCCATTCCTGGGGGGCAATAAAGTCCGGCCAGTGGATTTAAACCAGGCAATCCCGGTAGATTTTTAAATGCTCCAAGGTGGTCCTTGCCGTGTCCCAGAACTTCCAATCCTGAGCGAATTATTGGGCTTGTTCCGGAAGAACTCGGAGAGGCTTTAGGTTCACCAGGGCTACTTTTGCCATGTTCTACTGTGGGTGGTGTAGATTTGCGGCCTGGTGTACTTTTACCAGATTTTTTATCATCCGAACTATCTGAACTAGCCTTAGACGACGGGCGTTCCTCAGGTTTCTTTGAAACCACATTTGTTTCATATGGCTTGAACGCCAGGTGTTTATTGTCGGGCGTAGAACGGGGTTTATCTTGCTTGGTTGTCATATTAGGGGGTGAAGAACGACTAATTGTATCACTGTTAACACTATGCACTTTCTTCTTATCCAGTGAAGACATCAGCGGTTTAGCTGGAGCTGTATCCACTCCAATCTGGCTGCAAGTCTGCGCTAAAAGCGCAAGAGGGCTTTTCTTGGAATCCAACTGCAACAAAAGAGACAATAGATAAATATTGATGTCAAATAACCAAGTATAATTTATGTTCTTTATTTCCAGAAGAAACTTCTGTTATTAATTCTATTGTACAGAATACACAGTATTAGAAAAACGGGTATTATTTGTGTTCTAAAAATAAATATGTAGGTAATTAAATTAGTTATGTCTAAAAGTTTTATTCATTTTAAGGTTTTTTTTTGTTAAAACTGTTAATAAATGTAGATACTTACAGAGGAAGCAAGAGGAGTCAAGTAATCAGGTTGTAAATATTGATTAGGATTAGTAGTCATCATTCCACCGTCTTCAAGCACGACCATTTGGCAGATAACTTTACGATCACTTAAAAACTTCACGGTCTGTTCACGAAACGCTTCTGCAAACTACTCTATGTCACCGAAACACGAAACTGAACCGATAGCGCGTGCGTCCGAAGTGGCTGCCGAGTCAACTTTGAGAGACCGGACCCCACCAGCATACTACGAGCCGTTGTCCCCTCACCCCGCACCCGTTAGAAAGAGACAGGTATTCGCTTAGTGAACATCAGAGAGAGAACGCTATGTCTCACCGCTGCAGCGCTCGGTTGTAAAAAATAAAGCGGAAACGACACATAGCTGCATTGCGGTAGGGGAAAAAGGAAAGGCGGTATGGTCGGCAGCCGGGTGCGGATTGAGACGTGCGATGGTGTTGGTGGCTCGCCACCCATGACGGGCAGCGCTTTGAACCACCGCCGCGAGCGTGACTGCGCCTCTACCTGATCGGCGCTCGTCCGATCTTGCTTGAGAGCGAGCGCGCGACCGCTCTACTGCGCGCCACAGCTTTTTGTTTCACGCCACTTTTATTACATCCCAAGCGACGATGCTACGGCGCAACTTCATTCTTTCTTGGCGTCATCGTAGTTTACTGCTGACACATTCGAATCTACTTATTCTTTTACGAGCACGCTTTGTTCTGGGATGCATCGCTGCCAGTTCAAAGGGGAAAATTGATCTGTTCTTTAAGACGGGAGCTTTCCGTGTAACCGTTTGATGTGTCAACACTCGCGCCAACTTTAGCCGTTTACACGTAAATCGATAAACATTGAGCGTAACAAAAGGCGATATTTCAGTTTATCGACATCGCTAAGTCCATAACGTTAATGTTAATCCGACACTAAAACCTGTCAAACGAGCAAGTCGGACCCTCCGTTGCGATCAAATTAAATATGTCAATTTGGGAACCCATATCAACAGCTGCGAGCGACGGCGGCGGGGCCCTTTAGAAATATTGCTTATTGTGTCCAAACAAAGATACTAAGTATAACGTATGGGCGGACGACAGAGGTCGTAAATAACCCCGCGGGCTGTAATATATTTGACAGTGCGCGGACATGCGAAACAAAAAACATGTTTATTGCGAGATCGGACCGGTGTCGGTGCTCGCCGCGCCGCTCCGATGCTGTTCTATAAATTAGGCACGCCACGTTTTAGTGTTTGTTTAGGAGTGTTGAGCCGAGCCGAACAACTTGCGGCTAGGCTCTGCTTATTCCGCTTTAATAGACGCCATTCTTTATGGTACCTACACTACGGCTCGTTTGCACTTTGATGTTTTTGAAAAGTGATTAGATACAAAAAACATGGCGCAAGCAATACTTGTTTAAAATTTAGGCATGCGTTTATATTTAGTTTAAAGATTTGCGAAAGTAACAGGCACCCTTAATCTGAAAATGTTGCAGAGCTAAAAGTTAAGAATGGAGATAGTTGCAATTCGTCAGAGCCCTACCTATGCAGCACTGAATTCGCAAATAATCTTAAAATAGAAGCACACAAAACATAAAAAATTACATAACCAAAATGATAATAATAGAACAAAATTAACCATTAACCATACCGCAAAGTATTAAACGCACGATGAGTTCCTAAGAGATTAAGAAAACAATTCTCTAGCCCGATTATCGGTTAGTAGAAATTCATCCAAGTATAAACAACCACAATAAGTGTAATGACAATGGCGGTATCGTCACGCAAAAAGTTTACTCAGAAGAGGATAAATAGAGCCACGATACACCATTCGGTTTTATAACTGCTTTAAGTTCTGAGTAATTTGACAAAGCACCCAAATTGATAAGAGAAACAAGGAAAAAGTTCTTTCTGCTATATTGATTGATACATTGTCGATTTTTTTCTTTATGATTCATTTGTTAGTGATTGATTAATTGATACTTCTAACTAACTTTAGAAAAATAAATTTGAATCCCACTTTAATATGTACAAAATAAGAATTTACTTTTGTCTGATACAGAATTTGGATAGCAGGTATATTTAAACAGGTATAGCAAATACTTATTTCACATTATACAATTTTACATAATGTTTTATAATTTCGCATAGTTGCGACTGCATTTAATTTTTAACAAAAAAATCTTAAAACGGTTATTCTATTAAATATAATTATGTACATTGCTGCTTATCTGATGCTGTAAAATAAACACTTTAATTGAAAGATTTTACATAATTTAAATTTCGCTATTAAAAATTAATCTTTTATCTCGCTAGTAAACAAAAAAATAAAAGGTACATTTATTTCCATTATTGTAAGTTCCAACTCAATTAAAACATTAACTTCAAATGAAGTTTTAAAACGCCTTGCATACGAATCCGCTTAACCAGTAATGGCACCATCAACGAGCTTGTTCTACCGTGAAATCTCCGAGATAGACAGTCATTGTACGCAGCGGATGCGGCAGCGGCACCATCAAAGCAAGGACCGACAGTACCAAATTAGTGTTTACTGACGGTGTAAAAACGTTGACGGATCCCACACGGAGGCTACGGTTTCAATGCCTTTGATGTTCTGTTATGATCGACAACATGTTAATGATTCATCAATATACTAAGAGTGCTTTTAAATGATTTTTGTGCTAGCCTTCAGAACGGTTTAGTGTTTGATGTTAGTAGAACATTGTTTGGAGGTAATGGGTTTAGCTTAAATTAGATTGGGTCAACGGTGGATGAGACACAAATGGGGTCTTTGTGAGAATTCAACGGTTTGTTAGACGTTGTTACTTGTACCTTGTTAGCTATTACACAAGCTATTATTTTCTTCTTCTTTCAACATAAGTGATAATCAGGTTAAAACTTGAAGAAGGATTTAAAAGAAAAATAGCAAAAGCAAGATAAATAACAAACCTGATTTATACTTTTTATTCATTCATAAGTCACATTAAATTTGGAGCCCACAAAATATTTTGTTCAAACTTCAGAACCGAACCACCAATTTCGTTCTTGTACCTACTATTATATTAAATTCATGTCTTCATTACCTTACATAATGATGGGATTATTAATGGAATACAATTATCCTATCATAAGTAAAGTGATGTGCCTTAGTGTTCTATCCTTTTATCAAAGATATTTGTGATCTGAGATTTTCATCTAAAATTTTAAAAATTTTCAGAGAAATTTCCAATTGCATATATCGAAGTCCAAGTTTAGACTTATGAAAGTTCTATCTTTTCAATATAATATTTTTGCCTTTTATACTTTAATGTATTAATTTATTATATTACCTACCTACTTTAAATAAATATTATGGTAGAAGAAAGTAATATAATGAAGAATGGGAAAAGGTAAAACATTATAGAACATCAATTATTAGAAGGGGAAGAATCATAATTATAATTTTCTAGATAGAAGGCTAGAAGATAGAAATAAAGAAAGGTGGTATTTTATGTGCCCCAATCGAGAAGGAAAAGCGAAGACGAAGGAACCCAATAATATGTTGTATCCATAATTGGACAGAGATAGTCGGAGATTGCAATTGATGAATCGAAACCGAAGTGATTTTATCATCATTACCGGATCATAAATTATCTTCGGTGATCCATTTTTCGAAAAAATAACAGCGTTGCTTAAAATAATACTTTCAATGTTATTTCAGTAATTTATTGGTAGCCGTTATTAAGTGACTACCAATAAATAATATTTAGACAATTAGTTCATTCTGAATAAGTCTTTGAGAGGCCAGGTGGTAGGTATACACTAAAATCCTTGGCAAATTCGGAATGAAAAGAGATTTCTCCATTGTATTTGTTTTGGTGACATAATAATAAATCATTGGTACGTAGATTTTAAAAGCATGCGCACTCTGAACAATCACACCTTGCATAGTCACAGCTTGTAAATCACTATTGT
This sequence comes from Miltochrista miniata, assembly GCA_933228765.1. Lineage (NCBI taxonomy): Eukaryota > Metazoa > Arthropoda > Insecta > Lepidoptera > Erebidae > Miltochrista > Miltochrista miniata. The sequence goes on from OW121758.1 coordinate 2,707,892, forward strand.
GTGACAAATTGGAGCTTTGTTTGTTCTTCATTAACTTCAAACGTGGCGGCGGTGACCAATCTCTAAAGATAACAATACTACTATTCAACCTATTCATCAACCATTCTAGTATTGCTGTCAGTCATTCGTTGTTCTTTAGTGATGGCGCTTAGTCAACTAACGAGCATTTTTATGCCAGTTTAAAAAACTCACTGGCATTGTCAATTTTGTTTTCAACCCTTTTTCTACTCTCAAGTACATCTATCTTTGTTTCAAAGAGAATGAAGTAGTGAATACCGGCTATTACTGGTTTGAACGCTTGTTTAGGCTTCCGCACCCTTTTCAGCAACTTTTTTCTGGGATAAAAAGTAGCACTTAGTGCCTGCAGGTGACGTTGCCTAAGTCTGCGGCCTCTCACAGCCCCGTGTGGCGACGGGGTCCCGTATTGTGACGGGTAAGTGTACAAAATGTCGCCACCCCAAACCCTGAGGTGTCGTAAGAAGCGACTAAGGGAACACTTTCGCAAAAAGATCCATTGCGTAGAAAAGGAAAACTCGAAAATAAACCCGGTGGTCAATAAAATGACAATCTTTAAGCCAAGTTGAAGGCCTTATGGGCGGCTTGAATAATTTCAACTGTGGGTCGCGGCGACCTTCTCCTGTCCATTTCAACACGGCAATGGGCTCACCACTTATTACGTGGGTCAAAAAACTATAAGGTGAAATGTGGGCGTATACTATGTCTCTGCCTACCCCTTCGGAGACAAAGGCGTGATTATATGTATGTATGTATGTAATTCACAAAAGTTTCGTATTGTACCACCAGTTATCATCATTATTACCTATTTCATTTTAATTAATACAAGTTTCACACAAGTAACACTAGGGTTTACTTGTGTGAAAGTTTTACTAGTGACGAGACTGGTCTCGTCACTAGTAAAACTTCATCATTATCGTAATACTAGCTGATGCCCGCAGCTTCGCCCGCGTATGATTTGTTGGGAACCGCGTATGGTTTGGATGTTGTATGGGAACTCATTCCCGGGATAATAAGTAGCCTATGTATGCCCAGATCCATTCAGCCGTTAGAGCGTGAAAGAGTAACAAACATCCACAATCACAAACTTTCGCATTTATAATATTAGCAAAATTACTGTTTTACAATCACATTATGTCCTCGAGGGCTAAATTTGAAACATTTGCCACTAGATTAAATCTAACTGGTAAATGTTTTTGTTTCGGTACCCCCTCGAGGACATAGTGTGATTGTACGATAAATTGTTGTTTTTGTGAGAACAAGCCTATTGTCATCACTAGACACTATTTGAGTAAAATCTTTAACGGTCTTGTAATTACGACCCAAATTCTATAGCCAGGCAGATGTTACATGTCCACAAATAGGAACAATCTATGCAGTCCCATATTATACAGGTAGGGAATATAAATTAGTACTGGCATTTCTCAAAAAAACTATGTTACATTTTTGTACAACCAATCTTTAAAGCAAATTGTAGAAATATAAAATTTAAAATATGCCAAGGAGACCTCACATACCGATGAAATGTAAAACAAAATTGTCTACAGAATAAATATTTTAATATTATAAGAGAAACACCAGTAGCGAGTCCATAACAAAACATTAAAATAGGTAAACATTAAGGAACGGACCGCTTGTGCATAATAAATAACTACTTTTAACACATTCCGAGAAATGCATTGCCAAATGTAAAACTACCGTCGAACAGTTCAAATTTAAATCTTATTGCTTAGGTCGTAAGGAGATCTCGGAGTAACAAAAGTTACAGGGTGATGAAATTTACGATAGATGTAATAAAAATGTCTTAAAAAATAGATACGGCTGTGACAAAAACAATAATATTTAACTTCTTCGAAGTAAAACAGGATGTTTTATATGAGAACTTATGGAGGGTGGTTATAATAAACTATGCGACTGATGGGGTTAGCAAATCCCTGTTGTATTTTACATGCTGGGCCTCCTACTTCTGTACGAAGATGTAGTTATGTGGATACTAGATACTAGATACTGGATACTAGAAGCGCTCGTGGCCCCGCGGACTCAGTGTTCTGTATACGATCACTGCAGTAAGCAACATTTACTATGGCCGGATATGGATGGGTGACCACCACGTGGACCACTTTGTGACATTTATTTACGAGCGTTTCCGTGCTTCGGAAGGCACGTTAATTCGCTCTGTAATTTTGATACGTTAAAAAATGTCAACCTTTTAGATACTAATTATATTGTTACTGTTAGACAAGAAACGAGCTATTTGCTATGGTTTTATTTTAAGATGGGATGGGATGAGATAGGGAGAAAAAGACGATAGAATTATAATTTCTCATGCCACTGCACGCTCATCTACTACACAGTAGAACCACGAGCCAATTGCGTGGTCCACACAATGATTTATAAAAACTACAATGCTCTCTTGGTGGACGGTGTTACGGGCAATTTTTATAAAAAGCCGATTCGTACCAACAACGGCAACGCTGAAAACGCAAAGATGTGGTCATAAAGCTGGTGACGACGTGCTCTGGGTTCTTGCAGGTGGTGGCAAGAGAAACAGCTGGTTTCTTGGTGAACTTTATAATAACGGTTGATTGTACAAAATCACAGACGTATAGGTAGGTATATATAGGTGCGCGTGTTGAGGTGACGATGTTTTTTGACGTAGTGACTGACGGCCGCACAGCTGTTGCTCGGTGAGCGGGGCGCGTGGACCCCCCGCGTCTTGGATGCCCCTGCGTCGTCCTGCTGGCGACGATATGTCTCCGACATGCTCCCGGGGTTGAAGACTTGTCTTCAAATTCAGTGTGTGACTGGAAGGAGACAGATAGTATTATAAGCGCGTCGAACGATACCTGTCTTAGTCTTGATATCGGCGACTCTAGCTATTCCGTCTCTCCCGGGTATGAGACGAACAATGCGCCCCATTGGCCACATGAGAGGCGGCGTGTTTGGCTGCTTCAGGACCACCATAGATCCCTCTTCAAGGGTTCCTTCGGAGTGCGCCCACTTGGTCCTCTGTTGGAGGTAAAATATGTATTCGTTAGAAAACCTTTTCCAAAATTGTTGTTTTAGGTGTTCTATGCGCTCGAATCGCTTTAGGTTGGCAATGTTCTGGCTGGTTACTTCTGGATGAGGCAAAGCAGTGAGAGACCTTCCAATTAGGAAATGGGCAGGAGTTAAAGGGTAAAGGTCAGATGGATCTGTGGATAAGGGTGTAAGAGGACGAGAGTTTAATATGGCTTCAACCTGTATCAAACACGTAGCCATCTCTTCGAAGGTAAGATGTGTAAGACCTAGTATACGTCGCAAATGTCCTTTAACGCTACGTACTAAACTTTCCCATATCCCACCGAACATAGGAGAATAACTTGGAATGAAAGAGAAATTAATACCTGACTCTGCCATTTCGGATGAGTAGTCCTGCTTTAAAATGTCAGCCAGCGCGTTACATGTTCCTACGAAATTAGTACCATTGTCAGAGTAGATGGTTTTCGGTTTACCTCGACGAGCAATAAATCTGTTAAGTGCTGCAATAAAAGCTTCCTTGGTAAGATCCGAGACAAGCTCCAAATGAACTGCCCGTGTGGCTAGACAAACGAATACACAGATATAGGATTTAATGAGTCGGCATCCTCTACCTTTACGATCGGCTATCAGAATTGGTCCGGCGTAATCCGTGCCTGTCTCGAGGAAAGGAAACTCTAACTGAACCCGTTCCTTTGGCAGATTACCCATCATAGGTTGAACGGTTTGACCCTTGATACGTTGACATTTGACGCATTTATGTACTGTGGATTTTGCAAGGTTCCTGCCACCCAAAGGCCAGTAGTTATGTCGTAATGACGACAATAATAACTGTGGTCCAGCATGAAATAATCTTAAGTGGTAGGTATTGAATAGCAACTTAGTAATATGATGCTGACTACATATAAGAATCGGATGCTTTACATTGTAATCATAGTATGAGTTGTCCAGTCTTCCTCCTACACGTATGATTCCTGATTTGATGAATGGTGATAAAGAAATAAGACGGTTTTTCTTGGGAAGAGATTTTCCCGATGAGAGCAGATCATACTCCATGGGAAACATTTCCCTCTGACATGTTTGAATAATAAAGTCAGCACTGTACGACAATTCTGAACTTGTTAGAGTTGAGCCTAGACTTAAATTATTATTACGAGCCTTATTTACAAATCTAAATAAATATGCTATAGTACGTTGTAATTTAGTGTAATTAGATGAATTGTTGATTAAATTCAAAATTAATTGATTATATTTGATTTCATTGGACTGAGTAATTGTGTTTGTATGAAATGATGCATTGTATTGTGTGTGTGATCTCAATAGCTCCGGTAGTGGAACATTGCTGTCTGATTTAGGTGTAGACGGCCACTGAGAGGCATCAAGAGACAGATAGGAAGGACCTGACCACCACAAGGAACATTGACCTATGAGGTCAGCGCTAAGACCACGTGAGATCAGATCAGCTGGGTTCTCTTTTGAGGGCACGTAGCGCCATGTGTGATCACCAAAACCTTCCCGGATCTCGGAAACGCGATGCCTGACAAAAGGCTGAAGAGAAGCCGGGGACGATGACAGCCATCCCAGAACTATCATTGAGTCGCACCAAAAGATACAACTATCAGGTTTTATTGTTAGGGATTCCAGAACTTTCGTACATAGTCTTGTACCGAGTAAAGCTCCGCAAAGCTCCAACCTTGGGATAGTAGTAGCCTTAACCGGCGCGATCTTGCTCTTGGAGGTAAGTAGACTTACATGAATGGAGCCATCGCCTGCCACGGCGCGAATGTAAATGCAAGCGCCGTAACACCGTTCGGAAGCGTCGCTAAAAATGTGTAAAGCTATAGATGAAGGATTGTCACATACAACCCACCGTGGGATACTAAGTGTGTTCAGATGAGGCCAAGTTTCAGTAAGCTTTAGCCAAAGCTTTTTAACCTCTGCCGGCACCTCTCCATCCCAAGAACACCCATCAATCCACAGCCTTTGGAGGATTAGCTTGGCCTCCATGATGGTTGGTGAAACTAGTCCTAGGGGATCAAAGATCTGTGCAATTATAGACAGTATGTGACGTTTTGTAATGATAGTGTTTGTGTGTAATGGTGAATTTATTGAAAAAGTGAGTGTGTCTGTGTTACACCGCCAATTGAGACCGAGAGTTTTACTAGGTTCGTCAATGCTTAAACTCACTGTGTTAGAAGAAGTTGTAGTCTGATTTGTCACTGAATTTAGAATTTCGTGGCTATTAGACTGCCACTTCCGTAGAGTCAACTGTGCTGACCCCAAAGTTTTGATGATGTCTCTGCCTAGGGTGATAGTGGAATCGATGGAGTCACTCCCCGACAGGAGATCATCCACGTAGAGATCATGATGAATAGCGCGTTGCGCTTGTGTAGTAGATGCCTGCTTCGCGAGCTCAGTCAGACATCTTGTACTGATGTATGGTGAAGCTGAATTCCCGTAAGTTACTGTGTTCAAAATATACTCTATATCCTTTCGTCTGTGTCACTCCCCAATAGTCCCCTCCCGCGCGGAACCCGTGTCTGTGTACCCTACTCCAGAAGCGTTCGCGTTGTCGGCGCGGCGTCGGCTGATGTTCTTAAAATGGCGATTTCTCATAACTTTTCTATGGCAGCCATATAAAATACTTACCTCACTGGAATCGTTATGAAACAAGCTAATGATAAAATGATAGATAAGACCAGTTTTGCCTTGTAATGTATTACTAATTTCTATTAGAAATAAGAATTTGTAATTTTTCACCAGTTTTCTCTACAAAAGTTGTTAAAAAAAAAAGTATTGTAAAATTCCAATTTTTTTGTAATTTATTTTATTAAATACATCCTATTTCACAATATAAAAAAATAAAAAATATCAAAAAATACAACTCGTCATACATTTTTTTTCAATTTACGAGCTTCTCAAAATACGACTCATTTCGGCGACCCGACCGCCGACCGCCAAAAAAAGGTTAAGTTCATGCCATGATTCTGATAAAACTGTGCTTCAAGTGGCTTAGATTCTTTTTTCATTCGTAAGTATGATCCTTAAACTTTTTTTACACAGAGTTTTGGTTGACAAAAGTGTTTAGTTTATTAGAAATTGAACAATGAACCAAGCACTTAAAAAAAGGTCCAAAAAAAGGTACTCGTAAACTTTTTTATTTTTTGAATTTTTTTTATGTATTTTTTTTTCATAAAAAAATTACAATCTACAGCTACATGACTTTTCATAATCGATAAACACAAAAAAAAGGTATGCTGGCATACAAATATATTTCAGAAATGAACAAAGAAAGTGAACGATTTCGATCCAAAAATGATAGAGAATTTCGACCAAGTTTTACACAAAATTATTGAAATAATTTTACATTCAATGCTTGAAAACAATAAAAGAATACGTAAAAATACATAAAATAACAATAGATTGTCATCATTACAGTATTTATTCTTTGTAATTCATCCAAATGTATGGGCTTGGCGCCGCGCCGCCGTGTCGCCGACGGCGCGTAAAATTACAATGAATGTTCGTTGAAAATAACTATATTTTAGGTACAAAATCTTTATGAAATACACAATCTACGAATAAAAACTGTTCAAACACTCACCCAGTCATGATTTTGATAACGTTTGCCACTAAAAACCACTAAAAACCACTAAAAACCACCAAACACAAAAGAATTTTCACTCAACACACTCCCGGTCGCTGTCACGTAGCCGCGCGAACTGGCGCGCGATGGAGAGCACTTTTTAAACGAGAATTATGAGCTGCAGCTATTATTTAGAGACAGACATTGTACTATATACTTGTCCCGTTTCTTTCTATGAACGCTCCCTGCAAGTATGAGCCGGATAGAGAGAGTACAGTTCGCGCTACAAGAGCGCAAACTGTTTGAAGGCGAAAAATCTCCAGGAGATACCGGCACAGAAGTGCGCCATAGTGATCGATTACTCTAGGAGATATTTGCACAGTTGAAAGGATAAGGGGCAGAGAAGGATCGCATCGCCATAGAATCTGCTGTAGAGGCCGTTGAGATTCCTCAATATTGATTTGTCTGAAAAACTTCTCTATGTCAGCTGATATGACGTATTTATGTTGGCGGAACCGCAATAGAATAGACATCAGATCATCCTGAACTCTAGGGCCTACAGCCTGAATATCGTTGAATGACTTGCCTGATGTTGTAACCGCTGAGGCGTCGAAGACGACTCGCAATTTGGTGCTTGTACTGGACTCTCGAAACACGCCGTGATGTGGAAGAAAATATGAGTATGGTGATGAATCTGAGAGAATAGGAGATTTAGTCATGTGACCTAATGCCTCATACTCGTTCATAAAATCCACATAAAGTTTCTTAAGTTCCGGTTCTCGGTTGAGTCTACGCTCTAATGACAAGAAACGTCGTTTGGCCATGTCATAAGAGTTTCCTAATGCTTTAGGGGATGCTTTCAATGGAATGGACACAATGAAACGGCCGTTGCTGTCTCGTTTTGTTGTGTCTATGAAGTTCTGCTCACATAGGCGTTCTTCGGAAGTGAGATTGTATTTTGGTGAGATTGAATCTAGTTCCCAAAAACGTGTGAGGTCTGTGGTGTGTGTGTGTGTTGTGTGTTTATCATGTGTAAACATGCACAATAATTTGCTATCAATTGACTGTGGTAGTGCGCCTGATATTAGCCAACCGAGCTTTGTTTCGAAAAGCGTTGGCTGTTGTTTACCTAGCTGTATGCGACTATGACCTATCACTGACCAAAAGACTTCTGCTCCCACGAGGATATTAATTTCAGATGGAATGTTGAATGACGGGTCAGCTAGGTGAATGCCTGATGGTACAGGTAAGTTTTGTATGTCAATGTATGAATGCGGTATGAATGGTGTGATTTTCGGCAAGACAAAACAATCAATGTCAGTTGTGTATGAACCGTCACAAGATTCTAAATGCAAGGAGCAAGACTCTGATATGATTGACGTTTGACTGTTTATACCTGCCAGGCTTGAGCTTACATTACGAATAGGTAATTTAAGCTTACCGCAAAGATCCTTGGTAATGAAATTGGCCGTGCTTCCATTGTCTAGTAAGACTCTGGCGCCGTGCGACCTTCCCAAATGATCCGTCACCTTTACCCATGCTGTGGAAAGTAATACATTACATGATGAGGAAATTGGTTTAAATTCGTGATTTGTGCTCGATAATGCTAAGTGTTCACTATGGGTACTAGATTCTTCAGCGTGGGAATGAACGAGAGAATTATGCTTTTGATCGCAATATTTGCAATTTCCCAGTCTACAGGTTTCCTGCAAATGGCCTGGACGTAAGCAGTTCACGCATAGTTTTAAATCTTTGACCTTTCTAATGCGTGCATCAATGGATAATGCCCTAAACTGATCACAGCTAAATAAATTATGTGATTGCTTGCACAATGGACAGGAAAGTGAAAATCTAAGTCCCGGCTTAGCCTTGCTGGAAGCTACTACGAAACTCTTCGGCTTATTGTTAGTTGTGACCCTAGCATGAGACACCCTTGCCTCCTCGAGCGTCTCCAACAGGTTACAGCGGTTTGAAACGAAGGTAGTGAATGTGCTTAAAGAAGGGGGCTCAGTCAGAGAATTCCTATGTTCCTCCCATTCCCTATTAGTAATTGGATCTAGCTTTGACGCCATGATGTGGATAATTAATGAGTCCCAGTGTTCAATAGGTTGACCCAAGGTTGCTAAAGACCTCAGATTTTTTCTTGTTTCATCCACAACCATACGCAGGCTTTTACTACACTCTTTGCTCACCGACTCAATGTTAAACAAAGCTTGTATGTGATTAGTAACTAGTAGCTGTCTGTTGTCGTACCTGTCACATAATAATTTCCACGCTTCCTCATAGTTGCTGCCTGTAAAATCCAAGCTCCTAATTACCAAGGCAGCAGCGCCGTGAAGAGAACTACGTAAATAATGAAATTTGTTGATATCATTGATGCCTTTCTCCTCATGAATCAAGGACACATACATGTCCTTAAACTCCAACCAATTCTGATAACCGCCGCTAAAATGAGGTAAATTAATTTTAGGTAATCTAACATTACCTTGCCTTTGTGTAACCACAGTGAGCTGATCACCAGAACCGACCTCAGATTTTCCAGTCTGCTGACTGCGGTGCGTAGCTACGATTGTGCGAGCAGCTGCTAGCTGCTTGTAGTACTGGGTCTCGAACTGGTCGCGATCAGAATATTGCTCGTCTGGTTTAGCCGCCAAGTACTCCAATTCACTCTGAAATCCATCATAAATAGGATATATAGAAACCAATTTATCAACTTTCAACTCTAATTCGGCTAACTGTTCATCGCTAAGCTGTTTGCATGTTTTTATAGGCGTCAAATAGCTAGTAAATTGAGTCAACTGAGACTTTAAAGCAGCACGCCTCTTTACCAATTCTTTCACTTTTTCATCAGCCATGGTTGCAAGTTAAAAGAATTAAAGAACGAAAATAAAGGTGAAGAGTCAAGTATGAAAAGTAAAAGAAACAATGAATATGACTAAAGTCCAACAATTATATGTTATGTTATTCTACTATTGCAGTTTCAAATTAAATATAAACTAACTGCAATTAAATTTGGGGACAGCTACGTTAATTACAATGGTGTTGAGAAAATTTCAAATTTAGGAATACCCGTTTAGGCCAAAAAATTTTTAAAATGCAAATAAAAAGTTCAAATTTCGGGCATCCAGACTCGCATAGGCCAAGGGCGTCTGATCCTTGAGGTAGCACGAATTTCGGGGGAGGCTACCTGCTAGCGGGAACAATGTTACATACGTAAATGGTAAGCGAACAGCTGATTGCAATAGATAAGTAGGTATCAATCTATTGTGGGTTGAATGACCGTTTGAAAACGGAAAAAAAACGTTTAAATTTAAAAGGAGGTACTTTTGGCGGTCGGCAATAACGTTTAACTACGGTTTAGTTCACTATTAATTTGAAAAAGGAAAACAATTTTACAATTTGGAAAAAAAAAAAAATGTAGGTAGTTAAAAAAATAAATTTGCAAATTACTTGAACTAATTATTATTCTACACTGCACAATAAAATTAACGGAATCACTACTAACTTTCACTGATATTAATAGATCGGTATTCTACTGTTATGTACGGCACAATAATACATAAGTAGGCGTTTTTATAAAATGTTAAAGATGGAATAACTACAAGTAACCACTAGATAGTTTCACAGCACAGAACACTATTGATCTACGCTGATATCTACTGCGCCGAGGTATATAATTATGGTTATGTAGCTAGCACTACGAGATAGACAGCTACGGGACGATACTTTGGTTTGCGATATTAACTACTCGGACTAGGGATATGGTTAGTAATAAGCGACTAATGTTAGTAGGTAATGAAATTGGAATGATCTCACGTATGCTGCACGCTTCGCATCCAATCTGGCTATTCTGATTTCGCCGTATGTGTAATTTTTCTTTCGATGAAAACGATGTCGCCGGGCTTCACTTGGGCTGCTACTGGGCGGTGACCCGATGAAAATGACCCTTAAGACTGATCGGTTTTCTGAATGTCTTCTGGTTTTTTGTGAAATTTCCGCACCAATCCTATGCCTTTCCGACGATCGTTGACTGGAACTGGGCTCCGAATTTGATCGAGATGACCTGCTTGTCCAATTGCGACGATTGAAGGTGTCTGATAATTTTTTTTTTTTTTTTCAAAAAACCGTTACTCCACTTCGCTGCTGGAATTCTTTTTAACATTTTAGAAAGATTTAGATGTTAGAATTTAAAGGTTCCGTGCAGCAAACCACAATGCAACAGAGAAAACCGCATTGAAATCGGTTTAGTGGTTATGCCGTTGGTCCCGGTTGTCAGTAAAATGACAGTCGTTAAGCCAAGTTGAAGGCCTTATGGGCGGCTTGAAAAATTTCAACTGTGGGTCGTCACAACCAGCGCCCGGGTCGGCAGCGCGTGTGTAGCGCCTCTGGTGTTGCAAACGTCTATAGGCTACGGTTACCAACCTTCCGGTGGGCCGTAAGCTTGTCTGCCACCTAAGTAGTATAAAAAAAAAATAGATAGCATTTACATAAAAACTGTAGTTAGCCTTACGCACTCTGGTTAATACTTTAAGTAATAATCTCTGTCAAAATACATTAAATACCAAAATAATTCTTGGACGCCGCATTCTTGTAATTTAATCCACTTGGCACTTTTCATTTTGTACTAGACTTCATTATTGTTAAACATGATTATGAAAAAAGGTTTTAAAATGTATTCATAGATAAATGATAATTAGTCGTCTTATTTATAAAAATGAATTCCTATTTCCTTGGTCACAACATCACGCGTGACCAGCTGGACTGATTTCGCTAATTCTTTTTTGTTGTGTTTGTTATTGTCAGGACATGGTTCTTATAAAAAAAAAGAAAATTACGTAAAAAAATAAAAAAAATACCGATTTCCATATTCATAGTTATGGCAGGACAACGTCTGTCGGCTCAGCTAGTCATTTATAATTTAAAATTATTAAAACAAAACTGGATCAAAATTCCTTTTCTTTGTTCTTGATTTCTTATCTAAACCTTGCTGTTTGAAAAGCGAATTGAGCTGATTAAATTAAACCTTATCTGTCCCGGAAAATGACAAAACTTAACTGCTGTCTCAAGGGGCTTAACAAAAGCTTAGTTTTAAACTGAAAAGGATGTAATCTAAAATGAATCTAACAACTCAGGTTGTTTAATCAAGAAATCCATGTCAAAAATTAAATGATATTTGAACTCTATGTAATCATTTATAGGTTTTATTATAATACGCTATCAAAGACATGATAATTATTTATCACTAATTTTACACATGCATAATGGTCCATCTGATCAAAAGTGATTTTTAAAGCATTACCTACCGTTTATGCGGCGTAACATCATACCAGATGAGAAAACTAAGATGTAAATGGTTTATTTAAATCATTTTAAATTTACATTTCCTTTGTGAACAACTTATCAACACAGATCTGAATATAATGTAAAATAACCGATATTATTATATCAATGGCATAAGAACGTATTATACGAATGGGGTAGTTAATAATAGAACAAGCAAGTATACTAAGCAAATAACATCACATGTTCCCCAATAAACTTTAAATTCAATTATATTATTGAAGACGTGATCCTTTTGATATCAATAATCCGTAACTACTCGTCCTTAGCTTAACATTTATTCGAAAACGTATTATATTACATGTCGTACACGCATGAATACAGTATAAATAAACTGCGCCCGCCATAAAGATAGCGATAAACAAAATTCAGCCCTGTGGTTCATTCCCCTTTTTTATTGGCAGGGGGCAATTTGAGACGATGTATTCTACCAGTTTTACCGAAATCGAATCACACTTCTGTGACCACAAGCTTTGTCGATGATCATCTTTACGCATTCAGTAATAAGGATCACAATTGTAAAGCATATGTTTTTAATAAAAGAAAATAAGATGTTGCATCAACGTAATTTATATTCCAGCTACGGTTTAGTGAGAGTTTACGAAATTGTTAAAGACAGATAAAAAGGCGATATTTAGATTAAGGGGTGGTTTATGGGAGGTCTCAGATACACGCTAACACTAAAATGACACACATAACGACTAACGCTAATAGTAATTAATGGGCACCCCAAGTGTTCTGTGACACTTTTGATACTACGAAGGGAAATTATGGTTTATATGTTTCAGATAAACTTTATTCACGCACATATTTGTGAAAATCAGTATTTGTGATACTTTTTTTATAAGGTCATGGTTAGTTAATTATGATTAAATTACCAATATGGTTTTACTTCACCGTCAATTATTAAAACAATTTAGTTTATTAAGGCGAGGGTTAACAAAGTTTGCGAAAAAGAGGTGCAAATAAAGACGTCCTTCTCGGTATTAGTATACGAAAAATGCCAGCCAAAAGTAGATTTGAAATCTACAAGATGTGCTCCAGAAAATGGTTTCATCAGAAATTGTGTATTTATTATAAATAACTAGTAAAACATCATTGAAATAGCCCACAATGTTTTAGAAGAAGCCGTTTTATGACGTCTATTCATTAATAAATGATAATAAAATTTATATCAAAGACTAAAGAAAACATAGACCTCTAAAATGGTTTTCTTCAATTTTGAATAAGTATAACTTTTAACTAATTATAACTGATAATGTATTCAAAGAACACATCACATTGCTTGCTTCCCCGCGCTCGCCTGAAAATCTAGTGCGGGGGGAGTCGTGTTGCTAGACGGACGTGTGTCGCTTTGCGTCAACTTTGGTCTGCTAAATATTTTCGTAATATTTTATATTTTCATTCATGTACAGAGGAATGCGTGTAACAGAGCTTGAGTTAATACAATGCATTTCAACTTATTTTATGTATTGTTTAATTTAAATTACTAAAAAGAAAATGGGTCGTTGCGGAAGTTATGCTTATGTTGTAGGTAGTAATCTTTATAATTATAAATAAAAAAACAATTTTGGACATTCTCACATAACTTAAGCAAATGCAAGCTTGTGCTATGGGATCTAGACAACTGATAGACAATACTTATATTAGAATTATTATTAAACATAATATAGTGCTTAAATAAAATAAATAATGAACACAAAACTAATTTCTACTCTTACTCCTTCACTGTTCATGCGGTAAGATTGTGGAACTCTCTTCCACCAATGATACAATCTTGCCAAACTATTTCGCTCTTCAAAAAGAAAGTAAAAGAACATTACTTTTCCTCTTTACCGTAACAATTTTTTATTTTCTCTTTTCTTAGTTATAATCATTAAGTTTGTATGTAATTAATCTAATTACACTTAAATAGTGTATGTATGTACATAATATTTAATTGTATGTATGTATTTAAGTTTTATGTTATTATCTTTATGTATGTTTATTAACCTGCACACACCTATTTACTTTATTCCCCTTTACATCTCCTGTCTCAGGCCTACTGGAAGAGATTTCTGTAGAAATAAGTAGTGCCTTGTACAATGTTTCTTGTTATTGTTATAGTTTCCTGTTTGTGTGTACTATACTTTTAAATAAAAAATAAAATAAAATAAAAATTTATTGCATAAATCTAGCCTTATTCTTTAACATATCACAATTAAAAAATATGTAAGTACTAAGGCATAGCAATGATAATCTAATGGGCTCAGGAGACGGTCAAGAAGTCGGAGAAGTGGTCACATGAATTGCCACCCATTCAAGTACCGGCCATAGTGAAAGTTGCTTACTGCAGTGATTGTTTACAGAACACTGAGTCCGCGGGGCCACGAGCGCCACTCATAATAAATGGTAGGCGGTAAATGACGTAGCGCTATGTGCAGTCAAAGCAATAGGTTATTTCCGTCCTATATATCTTATTTGCAATTGGCTGACGTTCAGCAAATACTATGTCAGCGAGGTTAATGCATATCATAGAACTGGTTTTCAACGTCCACCACAATGAGGCATACGACGCCGCGAGACAGCTTGTAAGTTGGTCAAATATATATAGCACTAAGAAAACAAATTACATAAAAACACATCATTTATCCTACTAATAATATCATAAATGCTATAATAGTAATAATTATATGCTCATCATCATCATTTAACATGTGATACATTTGGGAATCACACAAATATTTGGACCAACCCGGGAATTCAACTCAGTACCTCCTACCAGTGAGTTTTAATTATGCGTGTAACGACGGGAATAGGATAAAATGTCGCTACCCCAATTCATCCCGAAAGTGTCTCAAGAGGCGACTAACACTTTTGCAAAACGATTCATTGCGTAGAGAAAGAAAACTAGAATTGAAACCCGGTTGTTAGTAAAATGACAATTGTTAAGCGAACATGAAGGATTTATGGGCAGCTTGAAAAATTACAACTGTGGGTCGTCATACTCTGCCTCCCCATTAGCACAGTATAAAGAAAAAATCTATGATCTGTCGGCTGTGCCATTAGGGCATAAAAGCGTGACTAAATGTACTTAGTCTGGCCATAAACACTGTTACAATTAACAACAAACCGACTTCAAACAAAAATTGAAAAATAAAATGAACTTAGCACAAAGTAATAGGTAGTAAATTTAGATTTATCAGATAATATTGAATGTAATACTGAAATCGGCGCCAAGTAAAATTATAGGTTTAGGTAGGTATTATTAATCTCTCATAGAAATATTGCCACCGACTTCAGTATTACAGTCAATAATATCTGATAAATCTAAATTTACTACCTATTACTTTGTGCTAAGTTAATTTTATTTTTCAATTTTTAGTTTTTGTTTGAAGTCGGTTTTTTTTTTCATTATTTTTAGTGATTTAGACATTATGTTTAGTGTTGTGTATATATATATAAATATATACCATACATATTATGATATATGTGTAGGCATGGATTTATATTTTTTATGTGAAAATTGATTGTTAGCATGATATAAAAGGTACCTACCTAATGCCACATGTTCAGAGTCCGGAGAGGCTGGTAATCTGTCACACAGGTTTTCCTAGTACAGATACCAGTCTCTCACATATCTTATTGTTATCAAGGAAAATGTACCTACCTAAGTATTACCTATGTAAGATGATATGTGAGAGAAAAATCAATAAAGTTTATTTATTATTTATTATTATTATTATAGTGACGGATAGACTGAAAATATATCAGTCTAGGGGTAATGTTCTCCCCAGTACAAATTAATCAAGCCCAAACACAAGGTAACTGCTGTAAATCGTTAAGGAATTCCCTCGATTCATGGGATTTGTCGCGACGATTTGCCAATCTTGCGAATACTAAATTCTAGCTTTTCATTCTCTTTTTCCTTTGTGGGGAATGTCGCGAAGATCTGATAATCTTGCGAAGTTCTGAAGTTATACTCCATGGAGATTGCTACCTCCATGGTAATTATCGCGTCGGTCTATTTGTTTTTTTATCTAAATTTGAATATGATTCCGTTTCTAATGTCAAATGGATAATTTTCTTTGCACGTCATTTAGTTAAAGTCGAACAACGCAAGACGCAAGGTTTATGTGTACGGTCAAGTTTATCCTGTACCGCGTGTGCGAAGTCTGATAGCACATTTACGAAGGCTTGTATTTCTTTTACATGTTATTTCTCACCCGTGTAATAGATAAAACTATTGTGTTGTCATGAGTGTCACGCATGAGTAAGTGAGCCGACCCTGTATACCTACGTTTGATGGTCCTAGAACTGGAGTCAATGATACTTGATATAATGAGTCGATGATATTTGATATTACTAGAGCTGCGATGCTCTGTGTGGGCCACTGATGTTTGATGATCCTATAGTTGGGAGTCAATGTAGTTATCGTATCACCCGGCGGCCTACCTGTGTGTTATAACGTGTTATATGTCTATCGCTGTGAACATGAGATTTACAGCATCTAGGTCTTGGATCCAATACTGTTGTACTTTTATGATATGTATAGGAATGCAAGCAATTCTCTTCATGAGAATAACGTTTATTTCATTGGTTACAGATAAAGCAAGCAAGAACATCCCTGGACGTAAACAGCACAGCATTTAATGAATTTATCGGAATTAATATGAACCCAATAAAAGAACCCACAAATCAACCATTTTTTCTCTTTTTTCTTTTTCCGACATGGTGGAGATGCTGTTCCTTGACACCAGCTCAAGGGTTGAAATTGATACATTCTAATAATTTTGAGAGCGAAGCAGCTGTTTACGTTCATAATTTTTACGTTCATAATTTTTCAATTCGTAATTTTTACCCGTATGACATAATTCTTGACGTCTTATTAATCTTTTTAAAATTTGAGCATTTTGACCACAAATAAGTAAATTATTTTGTTTGGTGAACAATAAATTATAAAAACGATTCCAAAAATAATAGTGTGGAACTGGCCTAATACCAAAAACAAAAATATCGTGTTCCGTGCCATTATTTCGTTTGAAAAATTGGAATGTCAATTATTGAAGTGTCACTAATAAAATGAAAAAATTTGAAGGAATTTATTTTGCTAAAAATAATAAGAAGTGTAATAATGTAATAATTCGAGCAACTGAAGTTCGTGCTTTTACAACCTAATGGTTTTATTGTAATTTTCCTTTGGTCGGAGGGTCGATTTCTTCGCGAAATACGAATGTAAGTAATGCACTATGCACATAGAACTAAATTCTCTTTTCATTCTTTTTTTCCTTTGTGGGGAATGTCGCGACGATTTGCCAATCTTGCGAATACTAAATTCTAGCTTTTCATTCTCTTTTTCCTTTGTGGGGAATGTCGCGAAGATCTGATAATCTTGCGAAGTTCTGAAGTTATACTCCATGGAGATTGCTACCTCCATGGTAATTATCGCGTCGGTCTATTTGTTTTTTTATCTAAATTTGAATATGATTCCGTTTCTAATGTCAAATGGATAATTTTCTTTGCACGTCATTTAGTTAAAGTCGAACAACGCAAGACGCAAGGTTTATGTGTACGGTCAAGTTTATCCTGTACCGCGTGTGCGAAGTCTGATAGCACATTTACGAAGGCTTGTATTCCTTTTACATGTTATTTCTCACCCGTGTAATAGATAAAACTATTGTGTTGTCATGAGTGTCACGCATGAGTAAGTGAGCCGACCCTGTATACCTACATTTGATGGTCCTAGAACTGGAGTCAATGATACTTGATATAATGAGTCGATGATATTTGATATTACTAGAGCTGCGATGCTCTGTGTGGGCCACTGATGTTTGATGATCCTACCTCATCCTTTTTGGAAGTCGCTTAAAAATAAACAAAATATTACATTTTAAATTTGAAATCTGTCATTTTATTTGATTGTTCATTGTGTTGCTTTACGTCAACTCTGGGCTGCTAAATATTTTCGTAATATTTCTGAATATTATGTATTTTCATTGATGTACATAACTGCATTTGAATAATCCAACTTAGCTAGGTGTAAAAATAGTGTCTTTATAAATAGTAATTTAAAAATATAGGTTTGGTTAGTTAGCCTTTCAGGTTTGTAAATATGGGTAGTAAAAATATACAAAGAAGGAAAGGTCTTCGAAAATATTACAAAATAAAAGGAAGAAATTTATCCAAGTAAGTATCATAATGATGTTTTAAAATATTATTTACTCTACATTACTCTAACTTATACGTGGTTGAAAGGAAAAGAACAAGCTATCAAGGTAGGTTGGCTGGGTATCACTATAACAGAGTAATGCGTGTTACAGAGCCCGAGTTGAACATAATGCATATCAACGGATTTTAAATATTTTAAATCTGCATTACGAAGTTAAAAACAGCATATTAATGATGTTTTTCTTTTATAGGTCGCGTTTAGTTTCAACTCCAGATGAAAATGAAATAATTACTCCAGAACGTAAAATCCGTAACGAAGTAAATATTTTAGTATGAAATTTAATCCTATGTTAATTATGAGTATATCATATCATAATATAATAATTATAACTTTTTTATAGATACAAGTTCAAGAAACTCGCCAAGAAACTCTATCTTTACTACCTAATAAAGCTCCGGACGAAATTAAAATAATTATACCTAACCGCCAAAATTCCAATGAAGTAGGTATTTTTTTTTTTTTGCAGTTTGGCAGACGTATGGATAAGGAAATGTAACTGAAGATTCTGAATAAATGCTTTTATTATTATTATTATTATTATTCCCTTTATTTACAATGTTCAACTTATTAAATTAAATTTTTAAATACATTTTAAAAAATAAAAAAAAATATATTTAAAAATATAAAAAAATAGTGTCCCACCGGCATCGGGTACAGGGACCAAGCTACCGGTGGTTAGGGCTGCAGAGACAGGAACCTCCTCACAATACGTGCCGTATCTAGGAGAACTGCCTTTTGCATCTGGCCCTTGACCCAACTACCTAACGCGAGCCTCTTGAGATGTTGATCGAGGCTCTTGGCAATTAGACCGTGTGCTGATACGACTATCGGAACAATAATCGCTGAATCTACATCCCACATGTCGACAACCTCGTGTGCCAAGTCCAAATATTTTAATTGTTTGTCTTTTTCGGCTTTCACGAGGTTTCCGTCATGTGGAACCGTGATATCAACGATTATTGCGAGGCGCTCTGATCGATCTATTACCACTATATCAGGCTTATTGGCTACAATAGTCCTGTCAGTGATAATAGATCGATCCCAATACAACGTGGCACGACCATTTTCAAGAACTGGGTCGGGCACATACCTGTAATACGGTACCTCCAAATCCACAAGTTTATATTTTAGTGCAAGTTGCTGATGGACAATCCTGGCCACTTGGTTGTGTCTATGCAAATAGTCGCCGTTGGCAAGACGAGAACAACCAGAAATAATATGTCTGAGAGATTCACCGGGTAGGTGGCATGCCCGACATATGTCAACCGTACCATCTCTCAAAATATATTTCCGATAGTTATTCGTCATAACAACTTCGTCTGTAATTGCACAGACAAAACCTTCTGTTTCGCCGAACAAATCACCGAAACGTAGCCAGGAGACAGATGCTGTTAAATCTACATCGGGCCCGTGTAAGGCCCGATAAAATCGTCCATGCAGCTCTTTGCTCTGCCATATCTCCTTGCGATCCGTAGTTGATAGTATTACTTGTTTGTGCCAGTTCTCTTTGGCAAGAGCAAGAGGGGTCAGTCCGTTATCCATTGCTACCACATCCCGATGCATACCCACGTCAGCATGAAGGAAATATTCCCTAAGGTTGTATACCTCACGATTGTGTAAGGTCTTGGCATTTAAAAAGCCGCGACCTCCACACTTTCGTGGGATATACAACCTCATTACAGACGAACGTGGGTGATGCATTCGGTTTATGGTCAATAGTGAACGGACTTTCCTATCCAGGGCGTCTAATTCAGTCTGAGTCCATCTAAGTATGCCGAAGGAATAGATTAAGATTGGCATGGCCCAACCGTTGATAGCCCGTACCTTGTTACCGCCCGATAAAAGACTTTTCAATACTTTTTTCAGGCGGCCAAAGAAACGGTCCACCAACGTTTGTTTCATGCCAATCTCTGTAATACCTAATGCCTGCGACATACCCAGATACTTATAGGTTTCAGTCGCGGAGATGGATTTAAGTTTTGTAAAATCTGAAAGATGTACTCTTTCAGATTCCACAATTCGTCCCTTCGTTACATGCATGACAGCGCATTTATCTACACCAAATTCCATTTTGATAGAATTACTGAAAGCTTCTGTGACTTTTAGTAACTCTATCAAGTGGGAATCGGTGGAGGCAAATAATTTCAAGTCATCCATGTAAAGAAGGTGGGAAACAACTTGACCTCCTCTCCTGAACTGATAGCCTAGCCCTGAACCCTCCAGTAAGGTACTGAGAGGATTCAGCGCCAGGCAAAACCATAAGGGACTCAGGCTGTCACCCTGAAATATACCCCTCTTGATCCTGACAGGCTCGCCATTCCCAAGAACCTGACGACATCCTGGATATACAAGAGCCGTTGTCCATTGCCCCATACATGCCTTTAAGAAGGTGCTAAGAGTTGCATCAACTTTATACAACTCCAGCACCCTCAACAGCCATGTATGTGGCACTGAATCGTAGGCTTTCTTGTAATCAATCCAGCATGTCGCCAGATTTTTTCGGTTACGGCGAACCTGCTGGTTAATGGCCATGTCAAGAATAAGGAGTTCTTTAGTACCACGTGACCCGCTTCTACATCCATTTTGAGAGTTAGACATTATAGAATTATTTTCAATATGAGTTGCTAATTTAACTCTCAAAATAGATGTAAGAAGCTTATAGACCGTTGGTAAACAAGTTATCGGTCTATAATTTTTAGGGTCCGTAGTACTACCGGATTTGTAGAGAAGGTGGGTTATTCCCGAAGTCATAAAAGATGGAAGCGACCCTGATTCAAGTGATGATTGAAAGCAGGATGCCAAACAAGCATGTGAGCTATGGAACCATTTCAGCCAAAAATTGTGCAGTCCGTCCGGCCCAGTTGACTTCCAATTGGGCAACGAACGAACCGCACTGGCTATGTCACAAGATGTTATTAGGACTGGTTCCATAGTCTTTATAGACTCACATGAAAGCTTGACATCCCGCATCCACTCACACTCTGTATGACTAACAGGTGAAGACCAAATGCCTCGCCAGAATGTATTTGTGGCTTCAGCATCCGGTAGGCACCTGTCAGTCACACTCGAATCGGGCTGCTCCCATCTTCTATACACCCACCTTTCATCTTTTTGGAACGAGCGATTCTGAGTATAACGATCCACCCTCTTCTTGTACCGCCGTATACGGCTTGCCCACGCATAAATTTTCTGCTTCAGGTAGTCAATGCGTTCCGTGACCCGCACTGTGTATTCGCGAGGACCAATATCGGTCCCCGCGAATGCACGAGTCACAAAACGCATTACCCTAGGTCGGGTATTACCTGTCCTGAAGCAGCATAACTTACTAATGAGTACCCTAGTCTCGGCGATGCGACGCTCAATTCTGCATTGCCAGGCTGGAACAGAATTAGGTCTGGTAGCTGGCTCAAATTTAGAAAATTTAACACCAGCCACTCGACACACTGTAACAGCCGCGCAATACAGAATTGAGTGTGCATCACTAATATCTACACAAGTGTCAAAATAACTTGATAGAGCCGAGTCCAGGGCACTCACTAGCGCCATGTTTTTTCTATGCGTGGGCAAACGCGGTATACGAGGACGACAAATGGGATCACAAAATCTGTATTCCTGAATCGCTCGTTCCAAAACACTCCTTATTTCGTCGTTGTATTGTGTACTTACTGTTGTAGCATCATCATTCACTACTATATCAATAGGCACAACAGATTGTATTTCGTTGTTAATCGTTTCACTAGATATACTTGGTTCAGATGTAGTAGGGATGATGATGCTACATTGTACTTCTGATCGAAGCCTCTCAAGCACGGCATCATTCAACATATGATTACGCTGTATGACCCGCACTTGATCCGATAGTCGCTGTGCCGACACGTTGACAGTTGGTTCAAGAGCCTGAAACAAAGGTAGCAACCGAACACGGTACGCAGTGAGGTTAATTCCCCCCTCTGTAGCCGCAAAATATGCCCGCATGACGTTTTCATTCATAGATGAAGTCCATCGCATGCGGTGCACATTACCACCGGTAGCGGGGACCCTATTCGAGGCCGGTGGGTCTCGGGGTCCTAAGCAGATCGGCGGCCGGCCTCTCCCCTGCCGACGTACAGGTGTTGGCGACGTCGGTGGGGAGAAATACTCA
Source organism: Miltochrista miniata (assembly GCA_933228765.1). Lineage (NCBI taxonomy): Eukaryota > Metazoa > Arthropoda > Insecta > Lepidoptera > Erebidae > Miltochrista > Miltochrista miniata. The sequence continues at coordinate 2,730,200 of OW121758.1, forward strand.
TCGCTTGATGAGCTCGACGCCTCAGCAACAGTCGATTCCATTCCTAAGGTTTCCGTGGGTTGTGAGATGGAGCTGTGCGACGAGTCCGGAGATGTTGGTCGTGCATTTTTACTTCTGGCTTTTGCTCGTGTAAGCATTTAATAATATTACCGTCGAGACCCCTTATTTCGCCTGGGTTTTGACACTTTTTTCATCATATCTTTTTATTTTGAAAGTATTTTAAATTGAACTGAGTAAAAAACGATTTTACTTAACACAGGCTATTACTTTAGACGATGTAAGTATCGAATATCATTATAATTAGGCTACAAATTGACTCTAAAGGTCATAGGCGAAGTTTCGGTCTTTTTCCTAACTTCGCCTACGGTATATTACGGGGTCTTATGAAGCTTATGTTTGTTGTCAACTAGGCTATTAAATTTAGAATCCGAAAAAAGAAATATTAACCTTACCCGGAACGCAATAAAGACACAATTTCTTTAAAAAATGTATAGTAGGCGAAATTTGGAAGCGATTTGAAGATGTTCCATACAATTGATCTAACTTTGATAGGGTTGTCACAATTCTTGGTAACTTGCCTTACTGTGAAAAAGGTGATTAATGAATTAAGAAAATAATTGTTATAAAAAATAATCATCTACAATAAAAAATGAAGTCACTTAGTCAATAGTACCCACAATTTGCTCATCAGATAACCAAGTTGAGAATCCTGTATCTCTCAGAAAAGGTGTTTACCATTGAATTTTACGAAAAATTCATCGGAGATGGTTGGTTTTTCAAAGTCCCAACCTAAGAAATTCTCACTGCGTCATTTGCATTCATAGCACAACAGACCAGATCACAATACCTATCTATATGATTTTAAACAAACATGGTCATTACTATACATTTTATTACTAATAACGTGATTTTAGAATTGACAACCCTACGGGTAGGCGAAGATTGGTAACAAAGTGACCGTCACTACCACCTCGGCAGCATTTTATGCCATTTTGAGCTCAAATTGTACGCTAGATAAAAAATAATTACGTTATATTACAGCCAAATAAATGTATGTTGTAGTCAAATAAAATGTTTAACATTCCACTGCCTACAACACTGCTTAAATACTAAATTTTCTACACCGACCAAAAAACGTAGTACATTTTCCAACACAAAAAAAGCTTTTGTAATGAACATAGGTAAGTTAGTCGCAATTTAGCTGAAGAATCTTGCTATGAATGAAATATACTTGCTCATGAGCAGTTTTATAAGCGGTCTACTCAAAGGGTATTTTGGTAATTTTGAATTTTGTGAAATCAGGCGAAATTTGGTAACCTAGGCGACATAAGGGGTCTCGACGGTATATATTTTTCTCACATATTATTTGATATTGACATGACACATTAAATGTCACGTCATTCTTCTATAATTCTTATTATTATTATTATTAGTATAAAATTTTATCCACTTTTAGACACTTCGCATCTCCTTAGAATAAAAGAAAAGCCAGCGAAGCAGCAAAAGCGGCAAAAAAAATTAAAGGGTATCGACTTGTCTTGCAATATTATTCCAGTCGCTGTCGAGACCGTTGGTCCATGGGGTCCCAATGCGTTTTTTTTATTTGATGAATCGTCTTGTTAATTCAACTGGATATCTCTCCCAACGAATACGCATCACTTTTCAAAGGGGAAATGCTGCCATGCTTGGGGTCACAATGTCACGGGGGCCTTATTTAGGTTTAGTGTAGTTTCATACATAACTAGCTGATGCCCGCAGCTTCGCCCGCGATGGCGCTGTATGTGAAATTTTGCTGAATTTTCTTTGCTATAAACCTCACGGAGCCCGAGACCTTTCCAACGAATGCAAAACCGTGGAAATCGGTTCGTGCGTTCTGGAGTTATAGCGTCAGGAAGGAAAACCCGACTTATTTTTATATAATAGATTATTGTAAATAGTTATTATAACTTATTGTAACTGCTGAATATTTTATAAAGATTGCAACTAAATTAATCCTATAATAATTGTGAAAAAATCATATCATAATTATATTTTTGTACAGAGACACGTCCAAGAAACTCGCCAACAAATTTCACCTTCTCTACTTATTGAGGTTACCGAAAATATTATGTCTGAGAGGGATTGTTCTTTGTAATAATAGAAGTAGTAGCGTAGAAGTAATACAATCTGAAAATCTAATATTATTTACAGGATGGCAACGTCAGTTCGTCTACCAAGCCATATAACGTAAATGGAAGAAGAATTATTAACTTTAAGTCCCTTTACCAAAACTTGCAGGAAATAGCAGCGCATGAGCCATTTAATTGTGGGCTCCAAAGCGTGGAAATTATTGAGAAACAAAATGGGTATAAATCTACCTTTACTCTTCAGTGCAAATTATGCAATATGTCGTTTTATTTATCATCTGATAGTGGCAGTGAAATGGATGTAAACAATAGTGCAATTTTAGGGACAGTGGCAATTGGTTGCGGTCTTTCACAGCTCCAAGAATTTTCCGCTGCATTAGAACTGCCAAAAATATCTAGTATTGTTTATAAAAAATGTCATGACAAGTTAAGTAACATATGGGAAAGTGTTTCTTTAAAAACTATGAACGACGCTGCAAAAGAAGAACGGGAGATAGCATTATCACAGAGTCGTTATGACGAGAATAGAGTGCCTATTATTGACGTCGTAGTCGATGGATGTTGGAGTAAACGCACTTATAAGAAAAATTTCTCTGCGTTATCTGGAGCAGCTGTTATTATAGGCAGAAATACGGGAAAAATATTATATATCGGAGTTAAAAATAAATATTGTTGTATATGCGCGCAGGAAAAAGAAATTCCTAACCACAAATGCTTCAAAAATTATAGCGGTTCTTCAACAGGAATGGAATCAGCAATTATTGTAGAAGGATTTAAATGTTCGATTGACATGCATGGGCTGATATACGGTAGAATGATTAGTGATGGAGATTCATCTACATATTCTAAAATAATTGAAAGTCGTCCATACTGTAATATTACAGTACAAAAAATTGAATGTAAAAATCACATTATGAGAAATTTATGCAATAAACTTACTCTATTAAAATCAGACACTAAGTATGCTCTCCGCTTTAGGAAAATGATAACTGATCATAAAATAAAGACTATTAGATTCACTATAAAAAAAGCTATTGAAAAATATACATCTGATTCTGAATCAGAGAAACGAGCACACATTGAGCCTTTATATAATGATATATTACGGGCTCACAAACATGCGTTTGGTGATCACACTTCCTGTAAAAAATATTTTTGCAACAAACCAAGTACGGAATATACGGGTGACAACTCATTTCTGACCAAATTATTATGGAGCAAAATTTGCCAATTGATGTCAAACGTTGCCGCTCACGCTCCAAGTCTTGTGCACAACGTTGAAAGTAATCGAGCTGAAAATTATAATAGTATAGTGGCCAAGCTCGTTGGCGGAAAACGTGTTAACTACAGTCTGAGAGGCGCGTATGAAAATAGGTGTAAAGGGGCAGCTATTTCCTATAACACACAAAAATTATTAACGAACACTTATGAATTTGTTACTGGTAATAACTCTACAGGGAAAATGAAACAGCTGGAAGAAAAAAGATTAAAAAAAAGCAATCAAAAAAACTATTCATAAGAAAAAAGAGTAAGTTAATATTTTCCAAAGGAGAAGATATTAACTATGGAGAAAATTGTGCCAAAGAGGATATGGAACCAGAAATTATGGAAATACAAAAACAAACTTTCATAAATAACTTAGAAAAAAGCAAAGAAGAAAGGGAAAAAATCGAAAAGGAGACAATTTTGCAGAGTTTATGTAGTGAATGGCTCGAATTACGGAGAAATCTGTTGACAGCCTCTAACTTTGGACGTGTTGTAAAAAGGCGCCCAAATATTAGCTGCAGCAAATTGGTAGTAGATCTACTTTATAAAGACAGTTTAGGTCATGTGAAATCTATAAAACATGGTTGTGAAAATGAAAATGTTGCTCTTGCGCAACTATCAAAAGAGACGGGATATATTATACAACCATGTGGTTTATTTATTGACCAAAAACTACCATATTTGGGCGCTACTCCTGATGGCATATGTGGTGACATGACGGTGGAAATAAAATGTCCTGCGTCAGCTTATCAATTGCCATTTTTGGAAGCCATAATGAGAAAAAAAGTTCCTTTTTATAATATCGACAAAAATGAAACAATACATGGTAATAGGAATCATAACTGGTACTACCAAATTCAAGGACAACTGCATATAACACAAAAAACCAAATGCCTCTTCGGTCTTTGGTTAGGAGAAAATATTCCTATGAGAATAGATGTAATAGACAAAGATGATAGGTTTTGGAAGGAAAAAATGGAAGATAAATTAATCACGTTTTATGTACATTGCTTACTGCCAGAAATTATCGATCCAAGACATCCAAGAAAAATGACAGTTAGAGATCCTATACACATACAAAAAGCAATTGAAGAAAGAGCTACTAAGAACATTAAAACATTAAATCAAAATAATATAAAAAATAATAGTAATCAGATCAAAGAGAAAGAAATAACCAACTTAGATAAATTCGAAGAACAAAGAAAGAAAGAAAATATTGAGGTTATGTGTATGGAAAGATATGAAATAGCACAAACTGAGAAAGAGAACATTGCGATAGAGTTATCTTGTCCGATAGTTTTCCCAACTGTCGATGTTCATAATTACGGAGAAATAAGTGACGACGAAGATGGTCTATTGCCAAATAAACGACCTAAATTACTTTATCAAAGAAATCTAAATTTTAGTGAGTTTTAACTACGAATATGTAAACAGTTTTAGTTTATTACTATTCAAACGACGAAATCGACGAAACCAATTAGACGCTATCGTTCAAACTCTTCCAAAGGATAAAAATATAGCAAAAATTGAGTTGCCTCCAATTCCACAAGAAATGGTTGGCAGACTGGTAGAGGGGGTTTGGGTAGTATCCGGAAACAGACAGATAAAAAAATTACAAAATCTTTTCAGGAACAAGATGAAAGCGATGCCTATGAGGTGCACGCGATGAACCCTAGAGATGCATAATGAATGGCTTACTCTATGCGAATTTTGTATTTCCATGACCTTGCAGTGGCCTACCTTGTTGTACGACTGGTCGCCGGCTTTGCTAGATTCTATCTGAATGCGTTTCAGTTGACCCTCCCAGACCAAAGTAATCTAGTCAAGTGGGAGACAACCGCAGATAAAACATGTAATGCATGTGGAGAAGCAATTGGAACTGCTAGGCACCTGCTAGTTGGTTGTATGACGCTATTAGACCTGGGTCATTACTCACGCCGACATGATAAAGTATTGGAAATCATACGAGTGGCTGTCAGTTTAGTAGTAGCTAAAGCGAAAAAGGGATTAACCACAAACAAAATAAATGACATTGTTTTTGTAAAGGAAGGCTGTTCAAAGAAAGTACCTCAAAAGCCGTACCAAATTTAATGGCTGTCGCTGATTGGACCATACTCTTTGACACGTATGAAAAACACTACAAAATTCCGGAGGAAAATCCCGGAGGATGTATGTGCTTCGCCATCTAGATCCGACACATTCCTGTTTTCGAGGATAGACAGGCGTGCAATGCTCGTGGAGCTCACGGTGCCGTGGGAGACCAATATACCTAAGAACCACGCTATGAAGATAAATAAATAGTTTGACTTGACCAATGTGTTAACCAAAAATGGCTATGTAGTTAAACTCAGCTAGCTTTAACAGCTAAATCACTGTATAATTTATTTAAAGTCCTTGGATTGCCAAGAGCTTCAGTAAACTTTTTACTAAAACGAATATCCAAATTTGCATTAATAGGATCTTACAAATCTGGTAGGCCAGGGGAGGGACATTGCTGACAGTGGAAGATGAGCGTTTATGCGCATATGAAGGTGGTCACCCTAAAACTACTCAAATGGGTCGCAAGTCCCCGACGCCGTTGGGGTGTTCCCCCCTGTGCCACGCTATGGACCCGGCGCCCGCACGGAGAATCCATGGGATGCTATGAAAAAGGCCTCTATTCAATCGGCTGACCCGTCAATAATAATAATATACCAAGCCTCTATTGTATTGCGGGCAGTCAGTGTTTCCACCCATACGGGGGCCCCGTATAAGGCCATGCTCCGCCCAATCTCAAGGTACAGTCTCCTGCATTAACACATAGGCTACTTCACAAATTTTGTGTGAAGCAACGAGGACCACTGAGACACTACTCTCAACTGACTAATTCATTCACTTTATACATTTTAGGCACCATCATCATCATCTCCCGACAATTTTGTTTAGTGCTGCTAGAAATCGATAATTTTTTCATAATAAATTTGTGATTTAATTAGCACACTAATATTGCTTTTCCGAATTAGCTCTAACATAAGCTACTTTTTAATTTGAGAATAAGTACCCACGATTAGCGGGAACTGAAACTAAATTTCAAGCGAGTGGAGGACCACTCTTATCCGATTTTTATAATAACTTAAGTACAAAACAATGAATATGAACACTCATAATACTTGCGAATTCGTCACATCAAATTTTTACAAAATGAATATTAATCACATTTTTGTAGTGTATTTTGTAATTAAAATTGTAAGATAAACGTTATGTTGTTTTATTTAATAATTTTATTTATATCACGAGGAAGGCATTTCAACTACCTCTATATTTTTCTTCCGTGGTTCTTTAACTCTGATGTCTCTGTAGTTGCGCTACTCTATGTTGGCGAATCAAATCGTACGCCGCCGTTTGCTAAGTAAAGCAGAGAGGGGTGCGATGGCGCCAACACGCTGCATCAAAATAGAGACCCGCCCATATGCTCAAGGTCGTTAGCCCTGGGTATGGCCTGACATCTCACACAACGCTATCTGATCCCAAGCTAGGAATAACCTGCATATATAATCAGAAACGTATTTCGAACAGAACAATTGAATAGATTTTCTTTTGTTGTATCAGAAAACTTGGAGCTCTACTAGCACTCATATATAATAATAATAATAAATATAATAAATATTGTTGGACATTCTCACACAACATCATCTAGCCCAAACTAAGCTATAAAGCTTTTGCTATGGGATCTAGATGACTGATAGACATACTTATATATTTCTAAATACATACATATTATACATAGAAAACACCCAAACTCCGAAACAAACATTTGTGGATCACACAAATATTTGGACCGACCCAGGAATCGAACCCAGGACCTCCAGCGCCGCAGGCGGTACCACTACCGACCACGCCACAGAGGCAGTCAATAAATATATGTTTCATTACCGCTAGATTCCATAGTCATTTTCAGGTAAATAAAATGAATACAGTCTGTTTATAATAATGTGTAAGATATAGAGAGCAACTGTCATATCTGTTTAAACTAAAATGTGAACCTTAAGTAGACATCTTTGATATTGAGGATACCCTGTCAAGAGTTCACAGATCCTAGTATAGTAAGAGTAACAAGATTCATTCGGTTAGGGTTAAATATTGTTATCGAATTTGCCTAACTAAATAAAATAGAGTCGTCAATTTTGTGAATGATAGTGACATGTCATTGAATTTGTTTAAGGGGATTCAAGTACATAAAATACGGAACTATTTAAAGTTTGTTCCTTATTTTTAAAACAGCTTTAATCTACCATATCATAGCAAACACGAATGCTATCAGCACATACAAATACCCGAACACCATTAGTTCTAAATAAATAATTTAATCTTACGGCACATAATATAATTAAACAGCGCTATCTAAATAAAACACAACAAATTTGTTCAGTGACAACTCTATTTGTGGTGAAATAATGTCAGCAAATATTATGTGGCGTGTGTCAACAGACTCATCAGAATTTATTGCTGTGAAACCATTGTCAAGCTTTGTACAGGCTGTTGTTTCTTGTTGAATCATTTTGTACTATGTAATGCTGTTCTCGTTGGTGGTTTTAAATTTTATAATAAAACAAAAACAGCCATGGATGATCATCAAGGAAATATTATTGTTCATATTGAACGAAGTATGTTTTTTTAACTAAATGGAGATAAGTGAGTTAAGATCGTGACGTATGGTAGGAAAGTACTTTTGGCAGTATGATTAATGGTGGATCAGAGTATCGTCATGGTCTAGCAAACAGTGGTATAGCAGAAGACTTATGGGCCTGACGGGGATGCAGTTAGATTATATTTTCTAGGCAAGTAAGATCATACAGCTTTGTACGTCTGATAGCGTTGTCGTTGATGTAAACAATTTATTAGACCTTGATGTTATGTAAGTCAAATAGTAAAAAGTAATATATGTATTTTTAAACATAAAATACTGCATTTTTATAGTTACCTATTGATTTGAGATCATGAACTGTTACCGTATTTTATTTACTTGGTCGTATGTAACATTAATTTTAAGCAAATTGAGAAACAACAGAAATTATAAAAATAAGAGTACCTACTTATTTATAATTAAAAAAATACAATGTAATAGTTGAGAAGCAGGCAAAGTAGATTAAAGTAGGTACCTATACCTACTCAATGTATAACAATGCAACGCAATAGTTTTGTACGAATCTTTTGAATAGGATATGGCAAGGTCTATTACATAAAATATAAACGTCTTCGCTAAAAGCAATATTCATATTGTTGAGCAAACGATCGTGCTAAAATATTAACACGTCCAATATCTGGAAGGCTGAGGCGCAACGCACAATGTCATTATATAGACGTGCTGGAAAAAATATCAACATAAATAAACTCATTTTCGCTGGCATGGAGCGAACTCAAAGTGAAATTACCGAGGCTTGGGGCGACGTGTGTATGAAAAATTCATTCGTAACATAACAAGAGGGCGACGACGAATAATAATTTGAATAAATATCAAGGCGACTCCCATACGTGCGACGAGACAAAAAGCGGGTTCAACCACGCGTGTTTATGCTTTGTGATGGTGTAATTTGGCAGTTACAGTTGGCACAGATCGTGTAACTCGAACCGACATCTTCTCTCCCACAAAATGTTATTAACTTTTTAAGGGAACATTTACAATATCGTTCTGAGATATATTATAAAAATTTATTTCATTATCTTTATTGTTCTTCAGAATCTTTTAATGTATTGTTTTCTTTAAACGCTCAACCGATGTTATTACTATTCTATTCACATGGACTTCTTTCATGGAAAGATTCGAGTTACGACGCGCAGTTTATAGCTCACACATCCCCTCTTCTGAGAAGGTCCACGCCACACAAAAGGGTGCTAAGTGTGCAAGCAAACACAAAAATAATAACAAAATCCCCGTGTATTTTGACAACATAATACTCGACGGTCACAAAGGCCGTCACGTCACGAGCAATCGGTTTCGCTTCCTAGCCACCCTTTGAGTAGGGTTTCAAACAAGTTTTGCAAATAATTTATTAAAAAGTTTTTTTCGTTGTTAGCGGCAGTTGGTTTGCCGTACGCGCTACCGTTTGACGGGTCGATGATGAAAGATTTCGTGGAGATTATAATTGACAAGATCTTTGTTGGCTGTGACAATGGAGCTTAGTTTAAATCGGGGTATTGTTGGTTGAAAGATTAGCTCGAGTGGGTCCCGCCACCATTCGTCAGTTAAATTCACGTAGTAATTGAATACAGAGTCTATTCGGATACATAATATGCAGTTCTGGTTAAGCCTAATACGTATTATTATAATAAAGAGCCGACAACGTGTCGGATTACTGTTTTTGCAGTTTAACGTGTTTCAACGAATACTCTTTGATAGACTCTAGCAACACAATATTGAAAAGTAAAATAATTCGTATAGTTTTATTTACAAATGTTATAAAAGAATTTCATCTTGACTACGGAAATTATTATACTTTTATAATTATGTGGACTTATGAGTCAGGTATCATCTGTTGAAATCGTATCTATGAGGTGCTCTGCCAGATCTGCAACAGACACAAGGTACCAGAAATGAAGGAATACAACAATATTGCGTTTATTTTACGTCATTCTATATAGCAAACACTGTCGATAGTACTGCTCGTTCGCTCTAAGTTTGCCGCTCGGCTCCATACTAAAGTCGAATTTTTAATAAGACGAAGTAAATTGACAGCAACTAATGTCACTTCTTCATACAACGCTGCTTATTTTCTATGACGAAGTGACATTAGTTACTGTCAATTTACTTCGTCTAATTAAAAACTCGGGTATACGCCTCTACGCCAGCGGCAAACTTAGAGCGAACGGGTAGTAATGATGATAGTACAAGTGTGTTATTGTTATTAAAAGTTTTTTATTGTTCTATACCTTTACCAATAACTGACCTACATTCTGATCTTGTGTGACACGTAACGTGAAACATAAGTTTAACCACCAATGTAATCGATTCTGAATATTAAAAAGCAAGTTTTTGTTTTTTTTAGCTTATCTGAAAAGTATATATAATAAATACATAATATAATATTATAATGATTCAAAATTTTATGAAAATCAAATCTACTTTAAATCTTTTTCTATGGTAAGGTAGAGTATGCTTCAAAGTAATAAATTTAACGATATACGTTGTAAATATCAGAGAAGTATCTATCTGCCCCGGCCACCCAGTGAGACAAAAGACTTAGTTTCTAAGAAAAAAAGACAGAACATAAATTTGTTTGTGCTTACAGTATTGTGTTGCATATAAATGTGTCAAGCAGAGCCGACATTATCATCAGTAACGACGTTATCCTACTGTCAGTTCTCTCCTAAAGTGACTGTTATTATAATTGATAAAAATCGTCACTAATAAAAACTATTTTCATTCGAACAGTTTTTTGCGATTTTCTATGATCATGGTAGCAAAAAAATAAACCTACAATCTAGAAAATAAATATTAGTATTTGTTTTAAGGAATGTGAGCTGCAGCTTGCTTTTTTATCTCGCCTTCTGGGTCTTCATTCGTGGTATACGCTCGTCCTATTGATTTTGGTAAATCTAATTCAGACGAAACTATATTGGCTAGCCGGTAGGTATAAGAGAGAGATCACTAATATCTTTGGTAATTTTTCTACTTAAGCCTTATGATCAGCAGTGGTCAAAAGGCCTATAAGGCCGCCAAATTGGGGACTACAGTCAATACACCGAGAATGGTCCTCAACCGCTAGATGTTGCCGTGGCTAAATAACTTCACCTGTCTATGCAAACCTATCTATCATTTAAGTTTTGGTGTTTATTTTCATACTTATTAAAGCGTTGTTTTAAGCACGATAGTTGGGTTTTCTTTATTGAAATTGGTCTTCATTTAAATACTTCTTTTCAATATTGGTACGTGTCTATCAAATGTGACTAAATCTAAAATATTCAATAAAGTTATTTGACAAATCCGATAGATCTGACATGTGTGTGACGTTGTTGTGACAGATGTCACCGTGTCAAACACATTCTGAGCGCACCCATTATTCAAAAGTAGGACACTTGGTGTTTTGTGGACGTTAACACGCTTACTAGTCATATTTGATACATTTTTTGAGATTATTATTATCTTCTTGTAGCATTTTGGTAGTAAATAAACTATATGTCGATAATATTCTCCGATTTATTACGATTTATACTAGATATTGACTCAGATAAACTGTTATACCTATTGCAATTTTATGCAAGGCATTTTTTTAAATAAATTCTTACAATAATTTCCAATTGTGTAATATTTATAATGACTTTTTTATGAGAACATTAGTATGCAAAAACTTGTAGTCTTGTATTATTATGTCTTGGGTAATAATGAGGTGTAGCATTAATGCTGAGATGGTGACACATTTAGGACTCGCACGAAAAAATCATTATAGTTCTATGGCCATGTTTTTTCATGCAATTGTGTTAATGTACGTTTTCTTTCTTTCTTTCTTTAGTTCACAAAAAATATAACATGGCAATAATAACGTCATCTACACTTCAAACAAAGAAGATAGTAAGTAACTTGTGATTGACTAAACACAAACATATTTTGTATGGCTACTACAAAAATGCTTTAAAAAGGCGAGTGAGATCAATTTAAGTATTACTAGCGGTCCGCTCCGGCTTCGCACGGGTATTTCTCCACTATTTAATGGATGTTATTATACATATAAACCTTCCTCTTCAATCACTCTATCTATTAAAAAAAATCAAAATCCGTTGCGTAGTTTTAAGATTTAAGTATACATAGGGACAAAGAAAGCGACTTTGTTTTATACTATGTAGTGATACAACTTATTGTGCTAAGTACATAACTTTCATACGAAACGATGTCATTAATATTTGCCGCCTTATAATGTATAATTCTTTTTTTTAAATATCACATGAAATATTACTAGCTGAACTCGAATTCTGTTCCTGTTGCCGAGTCCCACGGTAACATATATTATTTCAAAGATACAAAGTGTGCAAATCAAAATTAAAATTCTATCTCTAAAACAAATTTTTGCTAGATCCGTTCTGTTGCTATAGCAGGATCGGTACCAAACATCGAACCGTATTTACAAATTTTCACATAAATCCTGTTTCAATTCCAGATTCGTACAAGAAGTGTTTTAGAGACCGTAAATAAATAACATCATCTGGGATTGATTTCGGGTTTCATAACCCAATCATTACAATTATGATTTTGATGTTAGGTACTACTCCGAAAAAAAAACGGGGACGCATCGAAATGAAATCAAATATTAACAATAGCAGTGAAATAAAACATTTTTGATCAGATTATGAAACATGCAATGTTCAAATAACTAGATGTTGACTACTGAAAGTTCTGATTCCATCACTTTTTACCATGCTGAATGTCATATTTTTACAATCATTATAATTATGAACACTTTGAAACTGGTGTAGCTGTGTAGCGATACGGCAGTCGTTACGAGGATGCTAAATATGTATTCTGCGTTTTTTGTATAAGATCAATGTCTATAAAACGAAACCACAGAAGTATATAACTTGTAACTGTACAAAACACGTCACACAATACAACCCAATATGTCAAGTTCTCTGTTATTAATGCCGTCGACCTAAAACCTTCCCACTTCGGTCCAATAATTGCTTGTCAATCAACAGCTGTCACAACACGTACCATTTCAGTTGTACCATGACGATATAGTTTATTAAATGACAAATCGTGATCGGCGCTGTGACAAAGTCTTTGTTACACCTACGTGTAGTCGTGGCATTAATGTAATCGTTAAATTATATCTTTTTATACGTTATTTGTGAATATGTTTGTCAACTGATTTGAATGCTATCATACTGATACACAATGGTCTGTATACCACGAACGGAAGTTTTATTTTGATTTCTTACTCAGTATGACAATTTTATTTTCGTAAGAGTAGGGTTATATTCTATTCATTATTTTTGGTTCAGGTATATTTGAAAGTATGCCCTGAGGTCGGGCTACTATAGATATATACATTATTGACCTAGATTCTGTGGCATAACATAAAGTTTCAGGTTCATCATCACGCCTTTATCCACGAAGGGGTAGGCAGAGGCATATTATATACCCACATTTCACCTTTTTATAATTTGTCCCACGTAATACGTTGTGAGCCGTATTTTTTTTTTTTTTTTTTTTTTTTTATACTACTTAGGTGGCAGACAAGCTTACGGCCCACCGGAAGGTTGGTAACCGTAGCCTATAGACGTTTGCAACACCAGAGGTGCTACACACGCGCTGCCGACCCGGGCGCAGGTTGTGACGACCCACAGTTGAAATTTTTCAAGCCGCCCATAAGGCCTTCAACTTGGCTTAACGACTGTCATTTTACTGACAACCGGGACCAACGGCTTATCGTGCCTTCCGAAGCACGGAAACGCTCGTAAATAAATGTCACAAAGTGGTCCACGTGGTGGTCACCCATCCATATCCGGCCATAGTAAATGTTACCATAGTATTGCCGTGTTTAAATGGACAGGCGCAGGTTGTGACTGCCTGCTGTTGAAATAAAGCCTTCAACTTGGCTTAACGACTGCCATTTTACTGGCAACCGGGACCAACGGCTTAACGTGCCTTCCGAAGCACGGAAACGCTCAAATAAATGTCACAAAGTGATCACATGGATGGTCACCCATCCATGGACCGGCCATAGTGAAAGTTGCTTACTGCAGTGATCGTTTACAGAACACTGAGTCCGCGGGGCCCCGAGCGTAACATAAAGTTTCAGTTTCTCATTTTAGCAATCTAGCACTAACTTTTGTTCTGGGTCATCCTTCCGAGGGCTTCCCCGGGGCTCCCAACCACAGGCTGTTGGGCGTGACGTGAGGTTTTTTAGTCGGTAGGAGTCAGGCATAACATCCATGAGGATTTTCCCTCACGTTACAAAAAAAAGGGGTTATTGTACATTCGTCACAAAGTAAATTCGTCATATTTTGAAAAATCCATACATGGAAAGTAAATTCGTCACATGTATAAAAAATATGTGTAAATACGTCACATACATGAGGGTTATTGTAAAATTATCATAAATTCTTATTTCACGTTTTTTTTAAGTAGCAATAGCAACCGAATGTTTTGATTTTTAGAGTTTTAGCTATAGCTCGACGGAGGAGCTTCTTCTTCTGGGAGGTTTATAAAAAAAAAACCACGAAGACTAAGGCGTGAGCTCCGCTTCGCTTCGCTCCCGCCTTAGTCTTCTAACCTAACCCATCCAAGTCGGATTGCTCTGAGTTATATTAAATGTTACTCAGAGATATGAGTATTATAGTAAACTCCCTATGCGGGGTAGTCAGAAATCGTGTCGAGACCAACTGATAAAGTTGGTTAAATTAGCTAAATATTTGCTATCGGTGCAGATAAAAGCTCTGTGACGAATTTACAATAAACAAAATGGAAATTTATTGAATAAATGAGAATTGTGACGAATTTACACATTCTTTTTTTCGTGACGAATTTACTTTGTGACGAATGTACAACAACCGAAAAAAAGCACTAACTTTTGCATTTTAACGATTTTATATCTACAATTTATCAGTATTAGACCAGTTCATAATGCAATATATTTACAGTTTACCTACATTATTATAAACGGGTCCGATATCGGTAAATATTTATAGTTTCATCCTTTATAAAACAATGTTCATAAAATCCCTATCCCTGTGTTCCGTTCAAATTGCAGTCAAATTGATAGCCTTTGTGATTAACACCAAAATATCAAAGTTAACAAGTTCAAATGAATTCACCTCTCCTCCTCCTCCTCCTCCTTCGACTCCTTAATAACATCTTTTCCATCTTAACCCAGCCTAGATTTGCAGCCTAAGGACAGCTTGAAACTGAGCAGCGTTGCTACTGAGCGACTGCTAAAAGCTACGTTTGGCTATCAGCTATTAAAATTTTTGTCTTCCTCATTGTTTGAACTGCCGCGTACATTACTAACAAGAATTTTCAAAAATACAAATATACAGACGTTTTGAATTTGTGTCGTGTGTGAAATCACGGTGCAAACCTACACTTTTTAAAGAAAATAAAAATGTAGTAAAAATTTTCAGAGCTAACCTTCAAAAAGAATTTAATCTTTGCCCATTTAGTTAACAATGATGTGAGAGGTGACATAAATTAACGATGCTTTGTTTTACTCTAACTCTACTCTAACTGCTCACAAAATATTACAAATGATGTTTCTATTGTGATTTTCACATGAGCAATTACTTTTTATTAATTTTATTTCATTATTTTACATTAAAACACTTAATCAAGAGCCATTGTGCTGAAAAGTAATTTTAATTAGCAATGAATACGTATATAAAATTGTAGAGATAAAGTGAGAAGTAAGCATTGCAAATATTCCCACTATCTACTTAGACATTTTCATAATTTTAGCATTAATCAGTTAAACAGTTGAAAAACTAAAATTATTCCCACTTCTGTATAATATTATATGATAGAACGTATAGGTACTAGAAGCTATAAAAATGTTTTTTTGGTCAAACACAAAAGCCAACATAAATATTACAAAATGGAACGTCTTATATCCGCTCCGATAACTTGGAACTTTTTCAGCGCCTTGTCCAACATCGTTAACGTTGCGTGTCCCACATAATAATAGCTTAGAAACATTGTAAGTATGCCACTTATTGATTACACTAACCACGTATATACCACATAATGACTACTTGTGAACATAATTATCGCCTAATAATATCGCAACAATGTTTTCCCTTTGCACCGTCAAATAATATGGCTATTATTAAACGAGTAAAATTGTATACCGCGGTGAACAGTAGCAGACTAACTTCAATTATTATACCCTTGGAAAATAATCGTCTATTATTATATAACAAGTTTCATTATTTGACGAAAGCACGTTCGCTTAAACTGCTTCTAATATTACCTTCAGTATTTCAAACCCTTACATTTATGATAATTAATACCTTTTGCATGAAGCGTCTTTGAAAATAAAACTAAGTTATTGTCTCTCATCAACAAAAGCTATTGAATGCAGCTGCCGTTTAAGGACAGACAAAGCTCTGGGATAACATCGGGATAGTAGATCGTGGATTGTCGGCAAATGTCGGGCGTCGTCGGCAACGACAACTGACTGACGTTTGACGTTGATCGACAGCCATCGCCGACAGGTATGTCGGTGCAGCGAGACATGCTAATGGCACTGTTTACCATATAATAAGTCGCGTATTAACAAAGTGGAATGGCGGCACCACGTCGGAAACTCAACTTAGTTTTTATTTCAATTAATTCCATTTAAGGGTTTTGAAGCTCATTTTGAACATCGGATTTATTTGATGTCCTTCTACGTCCGTCCACCATTTTGAAAAACTTTAATCTAGTCATGAACTACATCCAATTCATTCATATTTTTATCCTAGTGTAAAGTCTCTGCATGTAATATATCTACTGCTAAGTTTCTATTCATCACTTTTGTACACTTCTCTATTTCTAACGACATTGGCAACCCGGCAAGTGATTTGCCACGTCACAATCATGATAATAATAGATATAAAATCTATGTCAAATTGGATCATCATTTTGCCAACTCTTGGTATATCCGATATGGTCTAGTGGCTAGGATACCTGGCTCTCACCCAGGAGGCTCGGGTTCGATTCCCGGTATCGGAATTCTCTTTTTTAGTATTAAATCGTGCTCTGTAAGCTTTTTTTCCTAATTTATTTTACGTTTTGATTAATTTTACTCAGTTTGAATCTACTTCAAATCTTGTGACAAATTTTTCGACGAACAAACCGATTTTTATGAGGCTCTTAAGAGCAGCTTCAAAAAAGTCAGTATTATAGTCGTCGACTCAGTATAATAGAATAAGCAAATTTAAATAGTTTTCATTGCTTAATTAATAATTTAAACGAATGCACAGAAACACTGAACTCGAGCGAAAATGCATTATTATATTTAAGTACCTAAATAGTAATTATTATTAATTTATTATTTTCATTTTAAGAGTGATAAAAAAAACATAATAGTTTACGTACGTAAATGGTAAAAAAACTAGAAATTATGAATCATATAGGTACTTAATATAAATCTACGTCTAGATAAACAATAGAATGAAATCCTTTAAAAGTAATTTCTGCTTGGTTGAGAAAAGAAGGAATCTCAAATTCTTGGCGCTTAACATGCAACAAAGTGGAAAGCAAAATATTCATTGAATCGTGTCAGTAAAAACCTGTTTTAAATTCTCTTTTAACACAATAAGATGTTTCTTGAATCATCACAAATATTTCTGTCACTACTCGCCTAACTAACTGAATAATTCTCAAAAATCTATCTTAAAAAATATTGCTGCTGCTATAGTAATATTTTAATATATTTAACCAATTACTATTATTATTTCGAATAGACTCTACTGACGCCTCAACATTACTCACTCTCAAATTTCATACCCTTCCTTGACGTTTTATATTATTTCCATTATATCAGAGCCTGTTATTGTTATTCTGTCTTTGAGGTGTGTTTTTTGTTTGCCCTCCATAGTAATTTATTTGAGAACTTTTTGTTCTTGTGGTGCGTTGTATAATCCTCGGGCTGTCAAGTCGCCGCTCATGATGGGATAGAAATGTTCGCCTACCGCCGTACGGGGAGCGGTGTCAGCTACTGTTTATCTTTATGTTTAAGGCTATTTAATTTATGTTTAATACGTATATTGTATCATGAGTGTATTTATTTTTATTATTTGTTGTACTTGCAGGATTTATAAAATAGTGATAAAAAGATGTTTAAATTGATAAACAAAAAATATTTTTTTCTTTTTGTAAAAATTTGCTATTCGAACGAAGAAGAAATTTTAACTTGCATATATTATTGCAAAATATTAACAATTCTTTATACTTTATATTTTCAATTTTAGCTTATTATATTTCTCTCATAGTCTGTTGTGACTTTTAATGGGAATTTTCTTTAATCCACATATTTTCCATTAAATTTTCATTTTGCAATCTACAAAGTTAACTATGAATATTGGCTCAATGTAGTGCGGTAACTTGAATTCAAGGCCATACAAGACAATTGGGTTCAAACGTTCATTTCACTACAATTTTAAATTATAACACAGAACTTTTAAAGAGCAAAGTACAATCGTAAGTCATTGGCCTCGCTAAGTTGACTTGAACTTAAAATTATGTATTACAAACGCACAGTCATTTACAATGGAAATTGTGAAAATCAAACCATACAAATCAATCGCTATCGCTGAATCACGTCGTTTTACGGAAATAATATACCGAAGTAATAACCTCTCCACGCCATTTGTTAGCTCGTAATGTCTGACTCGGCGGCTACCGGTTTTTACCGTCTGATTGACGGCTGTCGGCTTCGCTTACACACCAACAAATTTATCAATTCCTATGTCATAAGTCTTTACAACATGGACATAAGGATTATGTTCATCTGAATTTGCGCAGAAGTTATATTTGTACATTAACATTTGCCGCGGCGCCGGTCTTCGGCCAGATCTTGAATATCATCTACTTATTCATTATGGCCCCCTATTCGGTGTTAATCATAATCGGTAGTCTCATTACTTTGGTATAAGAAGATTCCTACAGTCATCGTGTTGATTATAAGTTGTTTGTGAGTATGCTGTGTCATTGAGTGGTAACAATCATTTCTATTTTATGGATGATTTTCACATTGAAATGAAAGGTGCTTATATGATTTTTTGCACACTTTTTTTCTAGTAAACCCATTTCACGATTATTAAATATAAAATCACTTACTTGTATTATTTTAAACGTAATAAGTATGTTTTAAAAGGCTGGTATTATTATTTTGCCTAAAAACGAGGGAACGTTTGTCATGGCAAATTTGGCAGAGGCTCATTTCCAGTAGCCGATTTCTTCAATTGATTTTTAAATAAAGGGCCTTGATTTGTCAGACAGACGGATGGACGGACAACAAAGTAATTCTACAAGGGCCCGCTTTTTTTGAGGTACGGTGCGGTGCACTAAAGATGATAATGAAACAATGTTAGTTTAACTTCAAAAATGTTCATAAAAACTTAACTCATTACAATATTATGCATTATCATATAAAATTACTACACCTACCTACTTATTTCTACTTACCTCTGTCAATATTAACCTTTCGGTTGACAGAGCAACTTTCATTTACATAAAAACAATTCATAATTTCTTACAATATAATATGCAAATATTGTGTTCATTAAAGTGAATTAAATTAGTGATTAAAGTAGCATACTAATAGCTTTTCAGAATTATTTGAAACATTTGTCCATTGACTGTCTGTTCTGTAAATAACATGTCAAAATAGTCGTAAATTTTAATATTGACAACGCCACACAAGATTATACAAAAACACCTGCGCTGTTTAATTTTCAAGTTACTGTAATATTTTAATATTTTAAGCTTGAGAAGAAGCCACCTAGCCCAAATAAAGCTAAAGATAGCTTGTGCTATGAGACCTCGACACGACAATGATAATATCATTACTAGTCAATAATATTAAGAGGATATTATCCTCTTAATATTATTGACTAGTTCTCCCCACAGATTTGCCCGTTTCCCTATCTATGCTTGTACCAAATTTCAGCTTGATTCGTTCATCCGCTTCAGCGTGCTTCGGGGAAACAAATTTTCTCTGGAATACTTTTCCATGGAAAGCGGTAAACATCAGGTCTCTATATTTTGCTAAATACATACATTTCCTAAACTGTGACTTGTGACACAGAACCAAACAACATAATCATCAGTAATATTTTAGTCATTAACAACTTAAGACAATCTATACATATAATAAAACTGTAGAGGGTCAAGAGTCTGTACATGGAAGATATTTTGAAAATTTTAATTGTAGGGCGTTCTCCAATCGATACTGAAGCCGAAAATGTAATTTAAACTTTTCATGTCTGTCTGTCTGTCTGTCTGTATCCCGAATAAGTATCACGCCGAAACTACTGAACCGATTTGAATGATACTTGGTACATTCCGAGTTCATAGTCCGAGGAAGGTTCTAGGATACTTTTGATCGCGAAGTTTTGCGCGGTTCCTGCGGGAGAGGGGATGAAAGATAAAATGGATTTTCAGTTGTAATTTCTCAACGCGTGATGCGATTTCAAATTTTTTTAAAGTATTGGAAATGGAGTACTTTAAGAATTTTTCGACCCAAGTTTCAAGATTAAGGGGTTTGTAGTTCAGAAATTAGAGAAACCTCAACTATCGCAAAACCATTCAACGGTTTTTTCGAATTTGTGGGTAAATCTAAACTGGCGTGTTGGCTTAATCATAAAAGAGCTTAATGATTAAGGTCATTGTAAAATGATACAGTCCACGCCGGAGGCGTGGGCTGAATTGTTTTAGAATAGACTTAATCTTTAAGCTCTTTTATGATTAAGCAAACAGGGCAGTTTCATACGCTGCTTGATGAGTCTGATGAAAAAATACACCTCCTTTCATACACCATGTGTGACGTAAACGAAGTTGCGAGGGTCAGCTAGTAAATAATATAAAAGCTCTTTAATCTATACATATAATAAAACTGTAGAGGGTCGAGAATCTGTACATGGAAGATGTTTTGAAAATTTTAATTGTAGGGCGTTCTCTGATCGATACTGAAGCCAAAAATGTAACTTAAAATTTTCATGTCTGTCTGTCTGTCTGTCTGTCTATCTGTCTGTCTGTTTGTATCCCGAATAAGTATCACGCCAAAACTAATGAACGGATATAAATAATACTTGGTACAATCCGAGCTTATAGTTCGAGAAAGGTTCTAAGATACTTTTCATCCCGATATTTTCCGCGGTTCCTTCAGGAGAGGGGATGAAAGATGAAATGATTTTTCAGCTGTAATTGCTCAATGCGTGGTCCGATTTCAAATGTTTTTTAGTGTCAAAAAGGGAGTACTTTAAGCATTGTTTCACACAAGTTTCAAAGGTTGAGGGTTTTGTGGTTCAAAAATTCGAGGCATCTCATATTTTGCCAAACCTAGAATTCAAGGGTTCTTTTAATGAGAGGGTAAATCTAAACGGGCGTGTTGGCTAAATCATAAAAGAGCTTAGTTATTAAGGCTGTTGTAAAATAATTCAGTCAGTAGTCAAAATAATTCAGTAGCTGCTGTAAATTGTTTTAGAATAGCCTTAATCTTTAAGCTATTTTATGATTAAGCAAACATGGCCGTTTCACACGGTGCTTGATGAGTCTAATGAAGAATTACCTCTCCTTTCGTACACCTTATGTGACGTAAACGAAGTTGCGAGGGTCAGTTAGTAATAAAATAATTAAGTACAGACAGCAGAATCGAAATATACAGATCTCTATATTTTGCTAAATAGGTACATACATTTCCTTAACATTGTGACTTGTGACACAGAACCAACCAACATACTCATCAGAAATATTTTAGTCATTAACAATCTACGGCAGTAGATATGTAATATAAAACCTCTTTAATAATAAAATAATTAACTACAGACATCAGAATTTAAATATAATTTTGAATTCGTAATAAATTAATTATTTACCTAAATGCAATATTGAAACGCACTTTACATTTTATTCTAATTTATAAAATTATAATTAATTAATTTAAACAAGTCATTTTAATTTTATTAGTCACATTAACGTTATTTATGGTCTTACAAACTACTCAAAAAACCCGCCCCGGACTACTCCCGGCGCAAAGGTGCCCATCACACTTGCTGCGTTTCCACGCTGGATTGCAATGGCCAGCCTTTGCACCAAAAATGAACCGGACCGAGAGTCACCTTTTGTCTCTTTGAGCCTATGTCCTATCTCCCTTACAAATTCCTTGGCCTCCTTGCCCCTACTCCCCAGGGTCTCCACCGCTACGGGCACGAAGTAGTACCGCGGCTCCAACTTGGTATACTTATTCCTTTTTCTGCTGGCTTCCTCCGCCGCAGCAGAAGCGGTGTGAACTGTGCGACCAAGATGGCTGGCGGCGACAGTGCTGACGCAAGTTGCATCCCAAATAAGGCACCTGCCGTTTTTCCAGGGGATCAAAGTCAGCCCATCCGGTCTTTTGCCGTCCGACCTGCTCAGACCGGGAGGCTCAAGCACGCAAGGTACATTCGCCGATTTATAAAATTAAATATTGAAAACAAATATGCTAATTAATGCTAAGCGCTGTTCCTGCTCAGTGCTTGTATTTTAAATTAAAGTTATGTAGGTTGGTTATGTTATTTATCAAATTTATATATATTGAAACAGTAACATATTACTCTTACAAGATTCCAAGGCGTGAGCTGGATTTGTTCATAATTCTTATTACACAGTAAAATCTTTTAGCAACCTAATAACGTCTCATGTTGCTACTGAAGTTTTTGTACCCATTAAATCGCTACTTACACATCACCTTAATGGTAATTAACACCATCTTCTGATGAACCAACACTGTGGCAAAGATAATATAAATATTCTATAACTGTGGCGACGGCCACAAGGTGAAGATCAATAGAAGTCCTGCATCGTGATATGAAAGTTCTCGCAAAGATAAATAAATGCCTGCATCGCGATATCAGAAGTTCTCACGGCGATGTATCATGTACCTAATACAACGGTTCATCAACAACCCTTGGGCTTTGGCTCGTCACACACTATTACCTTGCCTGGTTAGAGGATCCTCCTTTTGTGTGTCGAATTCGAGAACAAAATCTAATACATAAAAATATTTATATGATCTGCCTGGTTTTGCTAAATCATACTAGTTTTAAAAGTCAGCAATGCTTTTTTTGCGACGAAGTTTTGAAATCCTGTCACTGGATTTGCGGTGAATTTTTATACAAAATTTAAAACATCACTGCGATTCTCACAGTTTAGTCAGGTATAGCATTGGGACTTAATCAGAATGACAATCTAGAATAATGAGTCAGATGAAACTGACAATTTTCATATTTATAATATGACAAGCTAATAGTTGAGGTATTTTAAAACTAAAGTTTCTATAACAGCATAAAGAATTCGGTTGAATTTACACTTAAATTTTGGCAAGAAAATGATATGATAATATGATGCAACTAGCTGATGCCCGCAGCTTCGCCCGCGTAAAATTTGTTCCCGTTTACATACCCTTGGGGGTAGAATTTATCAAAATCCTTTCTTAGCGGATGCCTACGTCATAACATCTACCTACATGCCAAATTTTAGCCCGATCAGTCCAGTGGTTTGGACTGTGCGTTGATAGATCACTATGTCAGTCAGTCAGTCACCTTTGAGTTATATATATTTAGATATGATAAAACTCGCTAGCAAAATTTATTTCAAATCATTCAGTTTATAATCATATGATACTAAACATAATTTTGCAAGTCATGATGTCTGATATTACACAAAAAACACAAAGAAGGCTTCGATCTGTGATTGATCCAGTCATCTGTCAGATTAAAATCTACATAAAATAAAATGAGTATCTTCACAAGATAGCAAAAACGTTAAGATTAAAGGCAAACATAAGACCTCAAGTGTACATCATACTTATATGTATGAAACAACGCAATCATTCACAGAGATTTATTAATTAATACTCGTCAAAGTCTAGATGTTGATATAAAAAGAATGAACAAACATAAATCATCTGGTCTGTGAATATTCGATAAACAAAAGAAAATTGCTCAAGAAACGCTTGAGGGTTTTGACTGGTAGAATTTATTAACAAAATTACTCAAAGACAATGAAGGATATTTAGAAGCGGAGAAGACAAATTGTCTAAGGTATTGTGTAGATAAACAAACTGAGGCTAGATTGAACAAAGTGGACGAATTAAGAGCGAAAGTGTACAATGTTTTAAAATAAATAATTAAGTAAAATAACCAATTTACATCCATATTGTCCAGTAAAGGAATTATTAATTGTTAATGAAGGCACTTATGACAAAGCTATTTATGTACATAAATTTTGGACACTTTTGCATTTTAACCTGGCTAAAACAATGAAAACTGTTAATACAAAGACATCATTTATTGTTTCGATCTATCATAATACTTTAAAGAGGAATGTATGTTTGTTACAAATAAACTAAAAAACTACTAATAGGATTTCAATAATTCTTTTACTATTAGAATGCTACGTAATTTCTAAGTAACATAGGTTATATTTTATTAAACGTATTCCTACAGGAACGAGAACCACGCGGCTGAAACTGTGTAAAATCATGTTCACCGGGAATAGTGTAGCTTCCCAACAGTGATAGAATTTTTCAAATTGGTCCAATAGTTTTGGAGCCTATTCGATGCAAACAAACAAACAATCAAATCTTTCCTCTTTACGATATTACACCACAAGATAGCAAAAACGTTAAGATTAAAGGCAAACATAAGACCTCAAGTGTACATCATACTTATATGTATGAAACAACGCAATCATTCACAGAGATTTATTAATTAATACCCGTCAAAGTCTAGATGTTGATATAAAAAGAATGAACAAACATAAATCATCTGGTCTGTGAATATTCGATAAACAAAAGAAAATTGCTCAAGAAACGCTTGAGGGTTTTGACTGGTAGAATTTATTAACAAAATTACTCAAAGACAATGAAGGATATTTAGAAGCGGAGAAGACAAATTGTCTGAGGTATTGTGTAGATAAACAAACTGAGGCTAGATTGAACAAAGTGGACGAATTAAGAGCGAAAGTGTACAATGTTTTAAAATAAATAATTAAGTAAAATAACCAATTTACATCCATATTGTCCAGTAAAGGAATTATTAATTGTTAATGAAGGCACTTATGACAAGGCTATTTATGTACATAAATTTGGAACAGTTTTGCATTTTAACCTGACTAAAATAATGAAAACTGTTAATACGAAAAACATCATTTATTGTTTCGATCTATAATAATACTTTAAAGAGGAATGTATGTTTGTTACAAATAAACACAAAAACTACAAAAAGGATTTAAATAATTCCTTTACTATTAGAATGCTACGTAATTTCTGAGTAACATAGGTTATATTTTATCTTTTTATCTCTTTTATCTTGTATTCCTACAGGAACGAGTACCACGCGGGTGTAACTGTGTAAAATCATGTTCACCGGGAAGAGTGTAGCTTCCCAACAGTTATAGAATTTTTCAAATCGGTCCAGTAGTTTCGGAGCCTATTCGATGCAAACAAACAAACAATCAAATCTTTCCTCTTTACAATATTAGTTTAGAAAACCACAGTAACAAAAATAAAGTTTATCTACACTGTGCATTACGCTTGTAACTTGTACCAAAACACCACAAAGCATTCAGAGCCCGCTCGTCATACTTGATGGATGGTAATGAATAGCACTTTTACGCACTACCAAGGTGAATGCCGTTTAATGGAAGGAATTGATTTTAATATACTGCCTGCTTATTACAGGCATTTACCTCAACTATTATTACACTGATTACATCTAATGATAATAATAATCTATATGAACTGCCGAGAGGCAAGCACAAAAGTTAAGTCAGTTTTGGAATGTAAGCTGAAAAAATACATGCGTAATGACTTTGTTTTTGGAGTTCTAAGTAAATATTTAAACCTACGGAATGGGTAGGTAACCAATCTATTAAAACATATTGTATATTCTAATACAATAGCGCTAAGCAGTTGTCAAGATTTTTGTCTTCATTCATATTTGACTACTGCCAGACAAAGAGTTATACGTTTTAGTAGCTATCATTCTTACAAAAACAGTACAAAGAAAATATATTAATATATGAC
Organism: Miltochrista miniata; assembly: GCA_933228765.1. Lineage (NCBI taxonomy): Eukaryota > Metazoa > Arthropoda > Insecta > Lepidoptera > Erebidae > Miltochrista > Miltochrista miniata. The sequence continues at coordinate 2,756,325 of OW121758.1, forward strand.
GGGTACACAATAACTGGTAAACGACAGACGAACCATTGTGTCTGTACAAAGGGAGTGTGTTGAGACAAACGATGTTAATTATTCATCATTAGCGGCAATCTTCGGCAGAATGATGTATTGTGGGTTAAGACCATCCATCATCTGGCTTTTGTTTCTTAGTATAACGAAGAGATGTTAAAATAAGACAGTCTGAATATTGAGCACCTACTTATTTTGTACAAATTTACCGTTTGATGCAATTTTACTGAAAGTTGCGTGAAAATCGATTCAACTGTAGTGTTAATGGCTTTCGTCATGGTTTGAATAAGACACTACAAGTGCATTGAACCATGACAAATCTAGCGTTAAAACGGAGGTGCCATAAAAATGGTAAATTGTTAATTTACAAAAAGTCTAAACACAGTTTTTACTGAACAAGAAACATAATCAAAGTTGCGTCATTAATTCAGCAAAAAAATTCATTAACGATTTATTAGCTTACTTAACACAAACCTTGGAACAATTTATTATTTCATTTCATTACATAAGCGATTAGATAAATATAAAAAAATAATAAAATAAACATTCGCACTTTATACCTGTCAACTTATCCTTTAGAAACGAGACAGCTAGCTATAATGACCGACCACAAAAAAGACGTAGCTTACAAAACACCTCGTTACGGGCTACCTTCATCAAGAACTGTCAAATTAATTGACAGCTCATATAGCTGACATGTATTGCATGGCATTTTGAATTTAAAACAAAATTAATTATACAATCAATCAGACGACATGTCATGGCCGCAAAGGTGTTGCTTTTCGCGCGGTAAAATTCCAATCAATGTACAAAATGCTCACCCAAGCGTAGTACCAAGAGTGTTTTTAAAAAGTCCTTCGCAAATTGTACTCTTTGGATATTCTCAACCCTATTTTAATAGACTCAAAGTTTATTTTTAGATAATTTGTTGAGGAACTTAGGTAAAAGATAGCAGCACCCATGTTGGTGGTTTAACAGCCCGATTCGCCACACTTTAATCGAGTCGCTCAATAAACCGAACCTGCTCAAGGTGAGAACGGTCTCAAAAGCCGCATTTTACAAGGAGAAATTTTTATGTTTCGCCTGTCATTTCACGCGCATTTAATGTTAATTCACACATTTCTTGTCTTTGGCTGAATGCGTTTTAATTTTCTTGATCGGAAATCGACCGGGAATTTATGTGGACGCATGTACAGTACAGCGCGGGCTGTAAAATTTACGACAGAAACAGAAAGGAATGAAAAGACGGAATTGAGAAATAAAACTGTTTTCACATTCAAAATAGCGCAATATATTTTACAGAACGTTTATGATGTTGAAATTTATGGGGTGATTCATTCGGTATGGCTTAAAAATTGATAATACCGGGACTGTACGGTTGTAGAGGTTATAGCTTCCGGAATAAAATTTTGTAGGAAACTAAAAATGATCAGTATGACCTACATATTACTGTCTCAGTTGATTATATGTATACCAGTGTACGGCAAATAGAGGGAGTATCGTATGCCGCTGCCTACGCTTTCAGGAATAAGGGCGTAAGAAATATAAGTATGTACTGTACAACTTATGTACTAAATTCAGTTGGTGAAATGTGCACGCATTGTATTCCTTCTTTTTAGGGGGAAAGAACTTGACAATAATATTTGTACCTATTTAATATATAAATAAATGGTTTAAAAAACCCTAGAAAAATACGCTTTTATAATGCACGAAAAAACCCAAAAATAAATTATGGATCGTTCAAGTTGCCTCTATTTCTGGGCTGAAGAGTAAACTATGTGCTTTTAGTTATAATGTTTGATTATAAAAGCGTGGGGCGCTGGAACAGGAAAGACTTTCTTGGCGGAAGCTGCATGATTTCTTGTCAGATTAAGGCTAAGGTCACATTTATAAAAGCGTGTTTTTCTCGTGTTTTTAAACTATTAATTTACACTGTCACGCTTTTATATATCCATTGTGACTTTTACTATTATTAATATCATTTTAAATTTCGGAAATGTATTAACGATGATAGGCTTTAATTGAAATACATAACATACTTACCTGAAAAGTAAAGTAGTTAATCACGCCTACGCATTTTCAACGCCCACTTTTGCCAGTTTTTCGTGACGCCCGCGTAATAGGAGCAAACCTATTAGCGTTACGAATCTCTATCAGATAATTCATTGGTAGGTCCTTAAAGTTTTGGCATTCTGAGATATTTAGTACAATATGTAGTGATCACGTAATAGGAATACAAACGCATATATCCCCAAGCGGGTTTTTAACGGTAACCAAAGATATCTCGTTCTCGAACAAGAACTCTACATTTTGCCACTGTTAACATATTCCCTTCATGTATCTAAGTGCCTGAAAGAAAAGGCGTTCCCTTTGGCAGCATAAACGTTATGCTCTTGTGCGACCTCATGCAGCTTTCGTCAGGATTTTTATTATATAAAGATTAGTATTAATAGGAATATGCTTACAAAAAAGTATTTCTTGTTCTAGCACCCCACGCTTTTATAATCAAACATTATAACTAAAAGCACATAGTTTACTCTTCAGCCCAGAAATAGAGGCAACTTGAACGATCCATAATTTATTTTTGGGTTTTTTCGTGCATTATAAAAGCGTATTCTTCTAGGGTTTTTTCAACCATTTATTTATTTTATACTTTTTAGTCACAACATTTATACCTTAACTAGATGTGCCCTGCGGCTTCATCCGCGTAGAAGTCGTTATCGCATAAAATCATTACCCTACTTTCGCGCAGTCAGTTAAAAAGTAACCTATGTCCTTCTCTTAAACTCAAACTATCTTTATAACAAATTTCATCAAAATCGGTTTAGTGGTTTAGGCATGAAAACGTAACAGACAGACAGACAGAGTTACTTTCGCATTTATAATATTAGTAGGGATTTCTGTATTACATGGTGTTTTGTCTGAGTTCGACTAATGTGAAAATATTTCATTATTACTCTAATACATATACATTTTCTGCAGGTACCTATGTCAATATTTACACAATATTTACACTCAATATTAACTTCAATATATAACAGGTTTGTTATAACCTTGAAACCTAAGCCTGGTCAAAGTTCTTTACAAGACTTTTCTGACGAATCCAAAAACAGATATAATACGATTTTCCATCATGAAGTTCCAGTGCATATCTTCCGGCTCCATCATCAGATCAGTTCGACAGTACCATATTATTGTATTGTCATCAGAACTACATACAGCTGCCAATTTTCATGACGCTACGATCCTTGGAAGCTTGTTAAATTAGCTACCTTAGATTCCACTTTTTCCATCGAAGTTTCAGTGCCTATCTTCCGGCTCCATCATCATATCAGTTTGACAGTAGGTACCATATTATTGTATTGTCGTCAGAACTACATACAGCTGCCAATTTTTAATGACCCTACGATCCTTGGAAGCTGGTTAAATTAGCTACCTTAGATTCCACTTGTTTTCTGTGCATATCTTCCGGCTCCATCATCATATCAGTTTGACAGTACCATATTATTGTATTGTCATCAGAACTACATACATCTGCCAATTTTCATGACGCTACAATCCTTGGAAGATGGTTAAATTAGTATCCTTAGATTCCACTTTTTCCATCGAAGTTTCAGTACCTATCTTTCGGCTCCATCATCATATCAGTTTGACAGTACCATATTATTGTATTGTCATCAGAACTACATACAACTGCCAATTTTCATGACCCTACGATCCTTGGAAGCTAGTTAAATTAGCTACCTTAGATTCCACTGGTTTTCTGGGTCTATCTTCCGGCTCCATCATCATATCAGTTTGACAGTACCATATTATTGTATTGTCATCAGAACTACATACATCTGCCAATTTTCATGACGCTACGATCCTTGGAAGATGGTTAAATTAGTATCCTTAAATTCCATTAGATTGTTAGTTACATACACGACGACCTAATAAAAGCTTATTAAAAAATACATTTTCATTAAACATCTGTTTGACGATACTATACTAGCACAGTGCACAGTGTTAAGAAACTCAGCAGAGACCAGGAAATTAGAACATTCCCTTATCTTATACCTCTTCATAGTTCAGTGCAGTTGGTATTTGTCTTCTTTTTTACGTGAGGAAATCCTCACAGATGCTTTGATTACCGATCATAAACACACCGGGTCCTTGCCCACGGCCAGAAGTCCTGGGTAGACCCTCGGAACCATGTCCCAGGATTAGTCCCAGATTAGATGTAGCTTGTCAAAATGATTGAAATGTCAAAGCGGTATTATAAAATTGAGCGTCACTCTTACAGTACTCGAGAATATTGCCAGTGGTTGGCGGCCCAATATGTGCCTTTTTTCTAGTGACCGACCGAAGTTTCGGTTTCGGTTTCGGTTTCGGCCAGTTTCGGCCAAAAAATCGAGTTTCGGCCGCAGTTTCGGTTTCGGCCAAAATGGGCCGAAACTTTCGGCCGGGCCGAAACTCACGTGTTCATGAATTTTGAGTGCCTAGCTCTGCTTGTGACGTGGTTAGGGTCAGCCCAACCAGTTATAATATTATGTTACTAACCGAAGACTTACAGATTTACAAAGTATAATAATACGATTTTTACGGAATCCTAAAAAGGTGATCTAGGTTACATAACCCTACCCCTTTGTTGTCGGTTCCGTAGACTTCGTTGGTCGTCTGTCTGTCAGCAGACTTAGGTATGCACTGTGATAGTTAGATAGTTAAATTTTTTACAGATGATGTGTGTCTGTTGCCGCTATACCTACAGATAATAAAAATAGACAAATTAATAATTTTAAAGGGTTCCCAAATAATATACGTGATTTTATGCAGATTTTCTTGTACGGAACCCTACGCGCACTAGTCCGGCTCACTGTTGTCCAGTATTAGTTATAAACTTCTAGAATGTAACCAAAACCAGTCAAGAGCTAGTAGCAGGGCACCATGTGGTTTTAGTCGGTAGGAGTTCGCAATAGTCTTGCAAACTCCTACCGACTAAAACCTACTTAATCTGTGAGTAATTCCTTACGTAAAAGAAAGAAACTCATCTTTAGGTGGAGATATTCCTAAAATGAACACTTGAGAAGATTTAAACCGTTGATTGATGGCACTTGGTGGAATTTGCTGCACCTATTGAAAAAATAACCGGCCAAGTGCGAGTCTAACTCACACAAGGATGGGTAAAAGCCTATTAACGAGACATGAGGCCTAGCCGTCCGTCTGCCTATTAGTCACGAGGTTGTATCGCTGGAACCGTGCCAGATATAGGCCTAAAATTTTCACTGTCTAGTTGTCTTACCGACTAAAAACCACGCGTATCCTACCTAACAGCCTACGGTTGGGAGACCCGAGTGTGCCCTCGTAATGATGCATACTGCGGCCGCGTCGTTGGGGGGTTGTTCAGTTGTTATCCCGCTTCTTGAGCGGGGCGTGGATGAATGTCTCACGTCATGCTATCGTCTAAGGCCTGATTCTGTAAAGACGGTAAGCAGCCCCATCACCGTCCTTAGGCCCCCGGTCATGGATGCTGACAGTATGGGGCACCGCCGCAGTCTGTGGAACTCAGGTGGCAGAGTTCTCTCCCGCTTCCTCCCTGCCGTCTCTTTTACGAGCATGACCTGCCTATGGCCCGGCTCCAGCGCCTCCTTGCGCCATTTTAAACAATGATGCAAGGGCCCCATAGAAGGGTCCCGGCTAGGAAACATGCCGCCTCAACTGAGATCGTGCGGTATCTCCTTATCACCCTGACAGCCGTCGCCTTCTGAGGGCTAAGCAATCTAGCCGCATTGCTGGCCATCAGGATCTCCGCCCATACGGGGGCTCGGCACGATCGGGGGCACGATCCCAAGGTACAGTCCCCTGTAGGGAGTGTTTGGTCTCCTGATATTGGGTAAAAATCGCGAGAGTTCGGCTGATGCCCCGTCCCTCAGCTATGTGACCAAACTTCGGAAGTGGTATTCGGATACCACTTCCGAAGTTTGGTCACATAGCTGAGGGATGGGGACTGAGGGAAAGTTCCACCGGCTATCGAGCACGAGCCCCAGATACGTCATCGAGAGCTCGATGCCGATGCTGACGGCCCCTATATGTAAGCTGGATCCCGCAGGTGGCCTCAGGGCTGCGTCTCGGTGCGTTGCTCTTCGCGCTGTAATTAGAGTGTCGTCGTAACACGTTGCGCACGTAACCCGTTACGCTGACACCTCTGAGCAACGGACTACGCAGCACCCAATCGTACCCGAAGTTCCACAGAAGCGGTCCTAAGAACAACACATCTCGCGGACCCAGCCCTAGCCAGCTCGGGTAAGTTATGGCATGGCCCTCTCGGAAAGATAGGCCCCAACAATACGACGGAGGTATGGGGGCATTCCATGGTAAATAAGCGCCTCCCAAACGCAGCTCCAGGGCAAGGTGCTGAAAGCGTTGGCGATGTCAAGAGACACTGCCACCACCACCTCACCCTGTTTTGATGCCGATAACAAAAAATACCTACTAAAATCAGAAAAAAGCTACCACACAACAAACGTAATTTTTGTGACCAATTTTTGTAACGGAACTCGCTGTGCGGAATCCGACTCGCACTTGGCGGTTTTTTTTTTTAATATGAACACGTGAGTTTCGGTTTCGGTTTCGGTTTCGGCCGAAACTGACCCTGGGGCCGAAAGTTCGGTTTCGGTTTCGGTTTCGGCCGGAAAACCAGTTTCGGTCGGACACTACTTTTTTCCATCCAATCCAGGGTTGTATGAGGAGGGAAACATGTGTGCTGGCAGAGCGTTCTAAGACCTCGCGGAGTCATTCGGGATTAGTCTGAGTCTTGTACAGCTAACACTGTGCGGAGTGAAGTCCTCCACGAAATGTGAACTCTGAATGTATGTTTTTTAAACTGCTGCTGAAATTTGGCACAGGAACAAATTATAGTTTAAAACATCAGATACTTAGGCTATTTTTTTTCTCCGGAATACATTCCGGATCAAATATATTTATTAACTTATTATTATACTTTACGATATTGTCGTTTCTAATTATTCACTTTGTAATCGCCGACATTGATACAGAATGAAAAGTTTGAACACTTAAGTGTCAAAAGCGTCAAAAAATAGGAATGTCCCACAACCACCGTCAGAATTCCAACGTGGAGCTGGTCCGGTGCATCCATTATTCATCGACATTGCTTTCTTACTTATACCATACACGGTCAGTGTGGACGTTGGTGATATTTCAAAATGATTGAATTAATATCACACAGTTAATGTTAGAACTTCGATTCTTATCTAATTTGGCAAGCGGTTTAATCAATAGTTACTTTATTATGCAACTAGCTGTTGCCCGCGGCGCTGCCCGCGTGAAATTTTGATACTGGAACCTTATTCCAACATACTTCCTCCAGTGATAAAAAGTAGAATATGTAGATATTGTGTTATTCCAGACTATGATCTATGTTCAACCTCATTAGAGGTGACACCGTCCAATCACGGCAAAACGAAATTAATATTGTTGCGCGTTATTTTGTTTTTGCTATATCTCCTAAATAGCGTTCGTCACGCGGTTTCACCCGCGTAGTTCCCGTTCCCTTGGGAATACGAGAATAAAATATAGCGTATGTTCACCGGGAATAGTGTACCTTTCCAATAGTGAAAAAAATTTTCAAATCAGATCTGTAGTTACGGAGCCTATTTGATGCAAACAAACAAACAAACAAAAAAATCAATCTTTCCTCCTTAAAGTATCAGTATGATGTATGTAACTATTATTTATCCCTACTTTTAGGTAGATCTCATTTGTTATATCTTTTTCTGTTGGGAGTCACGCGGTTTCACCCGCGTAGTTCCCGTTCCCTTGGGAATACGGGAATAAAATATAGCGTATGTTCACCGGGAATAGTGTACCTTTCCAATAGTGAAAAAAATTTTCAAATCGGATCTGTAGTTACGGAGCCTATTTGATGCAAACAAACAAACAAACAAAAAAATCAATCTTTCCTCCTTAAAGTATCAGTATGATGTATGTAACTATTATTTATCCCTACTTTTAGGTAGATCTCATTTGTTATATCTTTTAAATATGAGACACATTGATCTTATTGATGGCATTATTTTTATACGAAAGATAGAAATATTCTTAATATTTTCAAGCTCCATCCCAGCCATGGTCTCATCTTTAATTTTATTATCTTATTTAAGTTTCAAATACCAAAAATGGCTGTCATTCCTCGAACGAATATTTTAATCATATTAAAAGCATACTGTAAAATTGCTAGAGCATAGTCCCATGAACATTCCTAGACAGGGAACACTTGCTGAAGATAGTTGAAGCAGAGAGGATTGTCTAGAACCTTTTGAAAAGGTACTTTACTGCTCAGACATATCGTGTGAGCATTAAGAAGTACGAAGGAATCACCCAGAATTGGTTGCTGAATTTATACGGTTAAAATTGTCAGTTGTCTGTTGGGAGTCACGGGACATCCTTCCTGAGCGCTTACCCGGGGCTCTCAACCATAGGCTGTTGGGCGTTACGTGAGGTTTTTTTGTCGGTAAGAGTCCGGCATAGCATCCTACGAGGATTTTCCCTCACATCAAAAAAAAATCCCTAATTGATGCAAACAAATAATCAATTCTTTCCTCTTTATTCTCTTTATTCTATATTACTCGTTGTTATGACAACAAATACTAACGGTAGAAAAATTATTTAAGGGGTCTTCCGTACGACGTATTTTTTATGTCTTTTGAAAAGGAGTCACTGGCAAATGTGTATTTTATTAAATTAACATAACTACATGCAAATCAATCAAAAATCCTAGTTCCTTCCAATTAACTCCACAACACTTGGTCCTACACATACATACATGTATTAATTACATATTTTTTTCCGAAGTGGTACAGCAAATACATGGTATACGACCACGTTTTGCAGTAGAGTTTTTGTCCCTTTTAGGGCGGATTCAGCCAAAATCTGAGTAAGCCTCAGTATATCACACCGTATAAAGAAAAAAAAACTGACTATACTATTTCAAATTTCAGTTTCAAATTATTCAATTTCAAATAAGTATTAAGGAATCATTTTCAAATAAGTCCTAATAACTATTGATCTACTTATTCTAAAAGTATAGTGATTTTCCATATTACCCACAGCTACTAAGCAGAACGTAACTATGGTAACTATACTGAAGTAGACAACTTCAACGGTGATGTAAATAAATTATTTATAATTAAATTAATGCCTATAAATACATTCGCCAAATCAATGGCAACTATTTTCAATTGACAAATGTACGGCCAGCGTGACAATCAATTGGTTACCGATACTGTGACCACAATCGATTTATTACATCGGGATCGACTGTTTCCCATGAATATTAGTGCCAATAATCTGTCATTTTAGAGGCCAATTTTGTGGTTGATATTCGACCAAAGGCTAAATGTACGAATGATACAAGTACTTTGATATTGTACCTAAAATTCTGTATTTTTCAGAATATTCTTTGCTTTTACATGGTTGATGCATTGTTTAAATAAAGAAAAATAGAATGTATATGCCTTAAAAGAGGCTTTGGCAGTCTTGAAAAAAATATTTACTTGAGACAAGAAACATAATTGAAGTTTAAAAATTAAATGGCCGCCGCCCGGTGCGAAATTGGAAACTTTTGTGCTCCTTCAAACCTATTATAGTAAGTAAATGAACATTTTGAAGAATGTGTTATTTTTGTCAGTTTTGTTAGTGTTTTCCTTTTTTGGCAGTACGTACCTACTTACTATAGTTAAGTCACTAAAGAAAATATTTTGTGGGATACCTACTTTTTATCCACTTTTTATCGACGTTGTTTCATGACTTTTTTTTATTGACTGTTTTATGACTGGGACAATCTGACCATGGTAGAATATTAAACTCTGATCTGACTATACATCTCTGCGTTAGTTTTCCGTCACTAATATTGCATTCTCTTGAAAAAAAAGAACGATTAATATGTGCTGGAGCTTATAAATCTAGACAAAATAAACATTCTGTGGATAGAATTATTAACTTATGTAATTATGTAAGAAGACGTCTGTTGCTCAGTACAGAAAAAGCTACGTTGATGAAAGATAACTGCAATTATTTTAATTTTTAATTGAATAAATCTTATCTGACACAACACTAGCACTTTACAGTAATTTCGTACGAAGTTTTTTTGCGCAACTGTACAAAGTTAACAATGATGTTCGGTAGGTAATTTTCATATTGTAACTGCCAACGTTCAAAGCATGAATGCCTTGGTTCTCCTCCGATCCCGAAGTTAAGCAACATCGGGCATGGTAAGGTGGATGGGTAGTTAACTAGTTGGTACTTGAATGAGTATGGTACATGATGTTGACTTATGTTGATTTATTTCAGGCATCGTATGTATACGGATACAGATTTTGGTATACCAAAAATATGTCTTTTGTTCATTTCCCGCTGCGGATACAATCTCATTGAATAATGATGTTAAATCAAATTAGTAAAACTATTATTCTAAACTTACGTGACATTACATCCACTGCTGGGGTTTGTATGCCAGAGACTGAAATACTGAACGCTTTTAGTCTGATTGTCCATTTATTATGAATATGCCTGCAGTCGTTTTTATTTGTGCAGAAATTCCTCATGGATGCTATGGGGTTACCTACTTTAGTGCGAAAGCCGTATCATCGAATTTTGGTACTTCGAAAACCTTTTACCGACATCACCATACTGCGACGCCTCGTTAAGTCGATGTCTTGTTACTGCGATGGTTCGTTACATCGAAAAACCCTACTGCGAACGATTTTACTGCGAAGCTTTGTTCCTTCGACATCTTGGTACTACGCTGTTTTGTTACATCGAAAAAATGTACTGCGAAGCCTGGTCCAGTCTGCGTGCAATTTTTGGTTACCATATGTTATTTTAAAGCAGAGAATATGTACAAAGGTCGTAATAAATAATCAATATACCTACCAGTGCCTGAGATTTGCTGTGGGGTTTGTGCTTTATCTCATAATGTCCTTTCTCAATATGTCCTTTTCCCAAAATGTCCTTTTCTCGATATGTCCTTTTCTCAAAATAGACTTTGGGATGAGGTATTGAGATTTTGTATTGAGTCCTTCAGAACTGCCGAATAAGTAAGGCCTTCATCCTCAATGTGAACCTCAAAAGTTTTGTTATACAAATTTGGAGTTCAATTTTAATAATGGGTTTGCATTTAGTATAAATTTATTTGAACCAGTCCAAGCAATAGAGGTGCATTTTACATAGCAAATTTAAATTTGACACAAACTTCCTATATTCTAAAAATCGTTAAAATAATTACGCTGACTTAAACTAATATAAACAACTACTTAACATGCTAAAAGCGCTATTATAGCTAATTAATAGGAATACATTTTTCACAGGTGAACATTAAATAGTGTTGTGCAAGCTTGTAAATCAAAGTGTAATCAAGAAGTTGTTAATAGAGGAACGCGCGTTAATTGGCGAATTTCATAAGCCGTCGACTTCAAATTAATCAATGTCGCAACACGTGAATTTATTCGCGTTTATGTTTGTGCGAAAATTATTGATTGGTGTGACAAAGTTTTGTAATTGGCATCGGGTTTATTTATGTCGGAGCTATTTAGGTTTATGGACGAATTAATTAGTAATCTGGTTTAGAAATTTGATTGATCTCAATTGATATGTTTTAAATTCAAATTAAATAGAAAGTCTTGTTATGATTGATTCATCAAACTACATGTGTCAAATACGTAATAAAGGGAGAGGACATAGTCTCGTAGTTAAGTGTAAACTTTCACAGTGAATAAGTATGTTTGATTGCTATTCAAGGTCTGCAGTTGCGTGTATGTTCACATGTCTAGAGCCAATTAATTAACAAAGTTAAATAAATTAGTGAAATGTCAAATTTAATTACTTAATCCAAAAACATGATAAATAATACCTACAACGTTATAAGGTCAGTTGATAACAATAATTAACATAAAATATAATCTCAAATCATGAAATGTCAGTTACAAAATATAAAAGTATAATATACATGCAACTTGATATATGACCAAAACTCGGAAATGGAGCTCTGGTGTTCAATTGTATTAATAACTACAAAACCGGTCAAGTGAGAGTCGGACTTAAAGTAAAGGGCTTACGAAAAGAAAATGTATTTTTTTTCTCTCTTGATATAGCGGAAACCAACAATACATCATCTGTGAAAATTCAACTCTCTAGCTATCAAGGTTCATGAGATACAGGCAGACGAACAGTTAAATTCCTATACATCATCACTAGAACCCCAAAAATCAAACTGGCACTATGATCGTTGATCACGAACTCAGTGTTAAATTGAGCCTAACATAGATCAGCCTTGTCGATCTTTACCCAATCAATAAGTAGTTTTAAATGCCTCGGGTTATATTGAGTAATACTACATTTTATACGGTGCCAATATTGCAATTTCAACGTCAAGCAAATAACAAGTCCAATTAGTCGAATAGTAGTCATTTAGTCGTTTGATTCCGACATTACTCAAGAGAAAGCCATCATGTGCTGTGTGTGGCTTTATTGCTTTACTTACACGTTATTTGGGGATGGGTATTCAAATTTCGGCTGATAGTTTTCTAGCAAAAAGACTCCTTTAAAATTTTAAAAAATAACATCAAATTTACCAAATGACTGGTGGTAACTTGGTGGTTATAAAAAAAATAACCACAAAGGCTAATGCGGAAGCTCCGCTGCGCTCCGCTCCCGCCTTAGCCTTCTAACCTAACCTATCCAAGTCGGATTGAGCGGGGTTAAGCCTCTAGTGTACATATTTTGAGAAAGGGACATTTTAAGAAAAGAACATTTCGAGAAAAGGACATTTTGAGAAAAGAACATTTCGCGAAAAGGACATTTTGAGAAAAGAACATTTCGGGAAAAGGACATTTCGAGAAAAGGACAATCTGCGAAAGGACATTATGAGAATGGACATTTCGAGAAAAGGACATTATGAGAAAGGACATTTCGAGAAAAGGACATTATGAGATGAGACCATTTCGATCTTCAGTTGTATTCTACCATAATGCCCGTAATTAAACAAAACTTAATTCTCATGTTAACTCATTATGATGTAGTGTGATTTTACTTATTCTTATATTTTTATTAAGTAGGTATATCATCCTTGAATATATCTACTACTTAACACAAATTTTTCGTTTTAATAGATTGGCACGTTCGACTCTAAACCAACAAACTCTTCAGCAATATAAAATAAGTATAAATATAAAGTCAATCTGAATTACCATTGACATAGATAAAATCTTGATACTCGTACATACACATAATTTATTTATATTGCATTTTAGAGTCACTAGATACTTACAATAAATTATGATGAATAAACTGAAATGATATAAATACTACCAGATAGAGACACATAAATACATTCACAGTTAACATCTATTGACAATTATACAACAACGTCCCTCCCACACACAAATGCGACAACCATTCAAAATATAAAGTTACCTCATTATATTTTGATTAGTATCGCAGCGTCAAAGTGAATACGGATAGCGTACAAATTAATCCATCAGCGGTATAATCCTCGCGGTACTATGCCGTGGCTTGTCGGCGTGTCAAGCCTGGCTTGTCAAGCTAGCTGTCAAAATCATGACGCATGGTTGCGCCCACCGCGAAGCCGCCGGTACACAATGAGACTTTTTTATTCCTTTTTTCACTCTCAAATGACAGTGTAATCCGTGAAACTGGAAACGGGTGGATTATTATCGCCTGTTTTTGGGAGTGGTTTTTATAGATGACCTTTTGTATGAGATGATTGTATAATTTTGATTTAATGTATAGGTTTTTGGGAGCTGTTCTGTCGCAATGATTTTGTGATGTAGCTTATTTATTTAAAGGGTTTTTTATCAAGCGTAAAATGTTGTCATGGGATTTTATAACACTGTCAAAGCTTCTACTGAAAGAAAACCTTCTATTGCTTTATTTGTTGACTAAGAAATAATACATTCTGGTTACATAAACTTTTAATAACCTATGGAAATCCTAGCAGATGTTATATCGAATTCAAAGTGACTGGACCTGCTTCTGCAAGGAAGACGAATTACCCATCCATCGTTTATATGTCCTGAAGAAAACTCATTATAATACCGCGCTATCATTAAACATGAAGAGAATCATTGGCATGGAATGATTTTTAACAAAGACCAAATACGAAGAATCTTAGTTTTTCTTGTAATTAACTGAATGCATAATGTTGATTTGTCTGTCTGCTGAAAAATAAAGGTATAATTATTTTTTATTGCTTATAATAATAATGGAATTAACCGTCCGGAAATATTCTAAATACAAGTAATGCGAAACCAAAATAATTATTATTTCATGCACATTAGTAAAAAACAAATGGATTCAAAACCAAATTATAAAATTTTAAACAATTATAATACAGCGATGCAAATGCAATATTAAAAACTTGAATTAAGTTTCAATTAATTAAAAATGATTATTAATTAATGGAGTTTAAGTTTTTAATATTTCTTTTTTTGCATCGCTGTATTATAATAGAATATTATAAAATAACTAAGTGTACGAAACCTAGAATCGCAACTAAACTTTTTTAATCAGTTAATTAGCGCTCACAATGGGTTCTCCTCCACACATGGATTAACATTTTATCGTATCATTTGTTTTGACGTGACATAATCTGTGCGCGACCGTAATCTGTCACTTGTCACTGCTGTCAAGCGCGTTGACATGACATGTAACGCCCTCGTGCAGTTATTATTCGGATCAATATTATTTCCTCAAGTGAATGTTTGGCCTTTATAAGGCCGCTTTGTTTATTATTTTCGTATGAGAACATGTAATAAGATGTGTGATGTCAATTTTGATAGTTACTTGAATAATTAAGTTTTTTTTATCATTCAAACATATGCGAACAGTTTCAGAGTTGAATGATATAATCTTCAGTTAAGAAATAATATACCTAGTGACACTTACTGGTATTCGACAGAAGAATATTTTTTGACATTACTGCATGTCGCATGTAGTAAGTCCATGCGAGGTAAGTATGAGGTAAAACATTGACGTTACTCTTTTCTAAACTATAACTATCTACTAAGAACTATAAATATCTATAAACATCAACTCAGGGCACCTTCCTCTACTTATTCATCTGTGCATCACTTTTAAGTTGACTCGCCGAAATGCCTATGGCGTTAAGTCCACCTATGTACGAATTTGGGCCCAAGGTTTTTAAATAAACACAGAAATCAGAAAAAATAATTTTGATTCAGTAGAATTAGGTAGGCATTCAATTTAAAAAACAACAAACGCTATAGAGGCTTCCACCTTCTATGGTTCTAAAAACAAATAAGACATTAGAAATAGTTTTGAAAAACAATAAGTGTGCTAAATAAATCATAAATTTTAGTGTGAAAATATTATAACTTAGTACCTACTACCACTGTCTAACTGAACAAGCAGAACAAAAGTAGCTGGAATCAGGCTAAAAAACTAAACCACCACATGTTGATTATATTTTTCCTAAGCTCAAATTACATATTCATTGTACAAATATTTTTGGTCCCAAGCCGGACTGGAACTGGTCTTCTGGTTTGCCAGACCAGACGCCATAAGCATAAGGATCTTCGGGACCAGATTTTTTTTTTTTTTTGGTGGCCACTAAGGTGGCAGACAAGCATACGGCCCACCAGGAGGACTGGTGGTCACCGCAACCTATGAACGTTTGCAACACCAGAGGCGCCACACTCGCGCTGCCGACCCTGTAAAAACCTTCTTAGACCCCTTTTGAAGAACCCCATACTGTAGGCGTTTGGGAAAACCGAGGCAGGAAGATCATTCCACAACCTAAGCGTGCGCGGAAGAAATCCCCTATCGGATCTAACTGTGCTCGAACGCTCCGGACGTAGGGTGTGAGGATGAAATCCCAGTCTATGGCGAGCGGTGCGATGATAGAACGTAGCCGTGGGCATCATGTCAAACAATTCCTCAGAGCAGATACCATTGTACAGGCGGTAGAACACGCATAAGGAGGCAAAGTCTCTCCTGTCGCAAAGAGGTTCAGCACCACCTGTCAGTAAAGGATCGTTGACAACTCTCACAGGTCGCCTCTGCACCGAGTCAAATGGACGAAGCCGATATTCAGGTGCCCCCGCCCAGAGGTGACAGCAGTACTCCATGTGTGGCCGCACTTGCGACTTATAGAGAAGCAGTGTTTGCGCCGCAGTAAAGTACCGCCGCGCCCTGTTGAGCACACCGAGCTTCTTGGACGCTAGCTTGGCCTTGTCCTCCAAATGACTGCGGAACTGAACGTCACTGGAGATGTCAACACCAAGGATCCCTATACTTTTAGAGATGGAAAGAGATGTGCCCTGGAATTGTGGCGCTACAGTAATTGGGGCTTTCTTAGCGGTGAAGAAACACGCCTGTGTCTTGGAGGGGTTGAACTGGACAAGATTTTGTCTACCCCAATCGGACACTCTAGTAAGAGTAGCCTCGATTTCAGACACAAGCTGTTCACGACTTTCTTCCACTGCGTCCCGAGAGATACCGGGGCGGCCTGTGTAACAAGTGTCCCCCGTACTGTCGTCTGCATAACAATGAATGCCGTCAATAGACAACATGTCATTGATGTGCAGCAGAAACAGAGTAGGGGACAACACTGAGCCTTGCGGTACTCCAGCATTAATGGCCATGCAGTCAGAACAGCTGCCGTCGACAACAGCCCTGATGCTTCTACCGGCCAAAAAGCTGGACACCCATCCGCATAATCTTTCGGTCAGTCCGTAGGAGGGCAATTTATTAAGAAGACCACGGTGCCAGACCCGGTCAAAGGCTTTAGAAATGTCGAGGCTCACTGCTAGGGCCTCGCCCTTACTCTCGATAGCCGTCGCCCATCGGTGTGTGAGGCACACGAGAAGATCGCCCGTCGAGCGACCGTGACGGAAACCGTACTGCCGGTCACTGAGCAGGTCGTTTTCCTCAAGGTACCTCAGGAGCTGTGTATTAATTACACGCTCCATCACCTTAGACAATAGGGAAGTGACGGCTATAGGCCTGTAATTGGCCGGGTCGGTCATAACACCCTTCTTGGGCACAGGATGCACATACGCGATCTTCCACGACGCCGGGACTTGTCGCATAGAATATGAAAGCGTGAAAAGACGTGTAAGTACCGGACACAACTCTGGACCACACTGCTTAAGTACCACCGCGGGTATACCGTCCGGCCCACTCGACTTATGAACGTCCAGAGAACGAAGCTCCCGTCGGACGTCCCGCTGCGTGAATTTAACTTCCGGCATGGAAGTTCCACACCACGGAACGTCCGGTGTCACAGCACCCCCGTCGCTCATGGTCGAGTTAGCGGCAAAGAGAAAACCCAAAAGGTCGGCCTTCTCCCCGGCACTCTGGGCCAGACTACCGTCGGGTTTAAGCAAAGGTGGTAAACCTGACTGACAGAAGTTTCCCTCGGCAGCTTTGGCAAGCAACCAGAATTCACGACTCCCTGAAGGGTACCCTGCTAGCCGCTCACCAATTCTGCCGACGAAATCGAATTTAGCCCTGACAATTGCTCTCTTGCTAGCCCTCGAGGCGGCATTTAATTTGCGTTTCACCTCAGAGATGTTTGGATCTGAATTTGCACGAGCCGTGGTCCAGGCTCTGTAGGCAGATTCTTTCAGCATCAAAGCTTCTCTGCAGAGCCGATTGAACCACGGTCGCTTTTTTGCTCCTACAGGGATCCAGCGGTTAGGAATGTAGCACTCCATGCCCTCCAAGATCCACTCAGCGACTGCTGCAGCGCAGGAATCCAGATCGTCTGAGGCAAAACAAAGCCGCCTCCACGGGTACGACGCGAAGAACTCCCGCAGTCCATCCCAGTCTGCTGACTTATAGTGCCACACATGTCGCCACTCCTTGGGCCGAGGTGGTTCAGGCCTTGCGAGTGGCACATGCGCCCGAATGATACAGTGGTCCGACGATCCGAGCGGAGCATCCACTGAGACGTTGTATCCATTCGGACGCGTTGTCAGCAGGAGGTCCAGCAATGCACTATGCTCGTTCTCCTTGTCTGGTATCCTCGTATGGGATTTAACCAGTTGGGAGAACCCATAGGTCAGGGCAAATTCGTGTGCAGCTTTCCCCGCAAAGTCGGTCATCCGGGAGCCCAACCAGTCAACATGATGACCGTTGAAATCCCCCAGAATCACTATCTCCGCAGTGGGATACTGCTCAATCACCTTGTCAGTCGATTGTTGCAGGTGGTCAAAAAGGCGAACTGTGTCCGTGTTACCGCTGTGAGACCTGTACACGCACGCGTAGATCCGAGTGTGGCCCCCGTGATCCACGCGCGCCCATAACGTAGACAGGTCCCTGTCTTCAAGGCTTGTAAGACGGCGACAGCAGACATCATCACGGACGTACATACATACCCCGGCTTTCGGCCTGAAGTTGTACTCAAGCTTATAGCCTGGGTACATTAAGTAAGATGTATCGCCCGGGCATGAGATCTGCGTCTCCGTCAAGAAAAGAAGAGTCGGCTTCGCAGTTTCGAGATGTTGGTGGACTACATTGAGGTTCTTATGCATACCTCTGATGTTGCAAAGGCCCATGTAAAGTGTGGACGACGATGCCGCTGTGTATACTTGTTCTCTTTTTCTTCTTCTAGCCATGTTTTTTAAGAAAGGGGGGTTAGAAAAGTGAAGGGATGCCTGTGTGCCGGTGGCGCAAGAGACTAAGTGAGACTCTAACTAACCAAAGGCAGACAGAGGTAGTGCGGTAGATTGGCACGGCGTACGGAAGGGCCCCCGGTCCCCCCCCGATGCAGTGGCCACGTCCACTCCGGTATCCTCCTCCGGCACGACCACAGCACCAGGGACTTTACACAGGCTGCTGGTTCAGCCTCCTGGGGCGGAGATTATGTAATCCCCAGGTTCGGGTTCCGTACAGCCTGCGGGCGGTCAGCGGTCAACCGTTTCACCGGGTCTCCCTGACCGCCGTACCAATATTCCGCGCCTCCATCCGCCAATGGAGACAGATTGAGCCTCTGGTCTCACCGTCACCGGCACAGAGTCACCCCAATGAGTTCTGGAACCCTGCTAACCGACGGAGAACATAACCCAACCGGAGTCAGGCTACTATTACCGCGGTCTTCTGCAGGGCGGAGGTACTGCCCCAGGCGGGCTGCTCACCGAACGGAGTACCGTTATGCCCTTCCTCTTAATGTGGGCTTTTTCGTTAATCCCTAAGATATTGAATCTTAGGGATCTGATTGAAGAAGACACTACTGTACCCTCAGGGTGTAACGTTAGCTCCATGAGAAGCAACGCATGACCCCTAAACCCCGAGGGGAATTAAAGATATAGCGTCTGATCCGGCAAACCAGGCGACGTAGGTTTGAGTCCTGTTCGAGATAGAAATTTTTCACTGTTAATTTGTGATTGAGTTAGCATAAGCATCCCGGGCTAAGTAATACCTATGCTTCAATAGGTGCTGCAATGAGTAAACTTCTTAACAATCCACTAAACTATTTTGTTTCAACACACTAAACTATTTAAGAAGTTCATCATGCTCTGGTTTTGCTATGGTATCTGACGTTAATTTAGATATCTATTGTTCAACGCCCGTCTAAAGTCTAATTGGAGGTTAAATAAAACTAAAAGCATTTTAATAGATGTATATTACCGAGTACTTCTTTTTGTTAATTTTTATTTTTGACTGCATAAAATTATCAGTCAAATTAACGATGGGTAAAGACCTCGAATTGACCCAAGGTTTTTGGTTGTAATTAAAATTTATAGCTCTTTACATTTACACGTTAATTTAACAGCACTTGAATTGTGGTAATTATGATAATATTCACTGATGTTTGTTTTTGTAAATATTTATTTCAAATGTTTTTATTTGTTAATAATGTACATAAGCAAGATTCTACGTCATAGTTAGTGAATCCAGTTTTACCTTTTTATGGTGCTGGCATAACAATAATTTAGAAAAATTCTTTATCTAAAATAATTTGTGCTAAACACTTTGACAGTGATGTATAACATAAAAAACACCTACAAGCTATGATCCATTAGAACTTTCATTTGCGTCAAAGTATAAATAAATTGGCGCTAACGACGTGACGAACATGACAGCCCGCTGTCACAATGTCACGTCATATCACGCCTAGTATGTTATGCTGAGACCCGAGAGCTGCAACATGTTGTGGCGAAAATTAGGAATGTATTTTGGTTGCTATTTAATTATTCATTTTGTTTGTTTTGCTTAACTGAGGTGAGACAGTGACAACTACATACAATCACACCCTACATCCCCGAGAGGTATGCAGAGGTGAATTACGCTTGCACTCTTTACCAGTAGTTTTACTGGTCACACAATATAGGGGGCAATCAAAATACTGCCCCCAATTTTATGGCAATTATACAGGAAAAGGTCTTAAATCCTTAACAAATATAATCTCGCAGTTCGAACACTTGTCAGCAAAGGTGCAAAGATACTCAAAGTAAATTACAACGTACCTGTGCTTATAATACTTTGTGAATGATTACAACCAAATAGGTATGAACTCACAGCCTAACTATGATTTTAAAAACTTTCTAAAAAACTTGTAAAATATATATTTCACCGATTGGCACATTACATGAAATGAATGGATTTTATTCACGTATTTATATGTCACTCTCTCGTATTTTAGTTACATATTTATGCCCTGACTACTATACTATCTTACAACTATTTCAGACTCGAAGCGTTGGATACATTCAATATGAATAGGAAGAAACCCTAAGACGAAGCATAAGCAGTACCGAATATTAAAAAAGTAGTAAAAAGACACAAAAAGGTATTTTCAAATTGAAACATATTAAGCGTTATTATGAAATTACAATTTTACGAAAATTATCGAGTAATTATAGCATTGTACTTTTCAATTTTAATCTCAATTAAATATTCTTCTTCCATAATAATATACGTTTTACAAGAAGGCTTAGAACTTAATAGATCTTAACTGGGACCTCTACTTAATTTAATACTTACTAATTATGTGAAATCCGGGTAAGATCTCGGCAAATACAGGCTATATCTTCCCACCTGCACCGTAGCACCTCAGGTTTCCTTATTAGCCTTCACGACCAACTTTGGATGTAATATTACCATCATATCTTGGGCAGTCCTCCAATTAGTACCTAATGTTTATGTATCATT
The DNA here is from genome assembly GCA_933228765.1 of Miltochrista miniata. NCBI lineage: Eukaryota > Metazoa > Arthropoda > Insecta > Lepidoptera > Erebidae > Miltochrista > Miltochrista miniata. The sequence goes on from OW121758.1 coordinate 2,777,532, forward strand.
TAGTCCAGTTAATTAAGGGTGAGTTCAGACGGCGATATCGTCGGCTGTCGCTACTAAAGGCACGTCCACTCCTTTTTGAGCTCATGATTCACACTAGTTATGGCTGTCAGGGCTGCCATGGACTTAAAGATCGTGGAGTAAAAACGTTGTTAGTCTCAGATTCAGAGGAGGTCTTCAACAAAAAATGGAACCATCCATGTACACGGACAACCTTAATTATGTTTTAAGAAAATAAAATGCACTTTATTTTAATTTTAGGTGCCTTAATGAATCGTTGTTTGATGTGAAAAAATTTACCGTAGGTACTCTTAAGGTATTGTAAAAATTGATAAACTATATGCGAATTTATGTTTAGAAGCATCTTCTGTCAGGCAAACATGGTGTACCTACACTCAACTAATTGACTACAACTACTAACTCTTTCAACATAATATAAAGTTCCGAAAACATTAAAAAACTTGACCGAGGGACTTGTGCTCCGCTTTGATAATGGAGACAAAGAAGAAGGGAATTTCATTTAGGTACTTTTCTAGGGTAACTTTATCGAATTTTTTCATAGCTGTAAATAAAAGAAGACAGCTGAAAACTGTAGATGAAGAATTAAAGAGTGAAAATAGTCACAGACCCTGTTTAAAAAATATGTCAGTGCATTGTGTTTTGTTATGATTATTTTGTTTCGCAAAAAACAAAATTTATTCTAACTAGTTTTAATTATTCACTAGGAATGTAAGTTGTTATTATAGTTCCTTTTGTAACCTTATTTTGAAATAATATTTGCACAGTCAGACCTCTAGTATCTGTCAACCCTAGGTATACCGTTGTATGACGTGACCGAACGGTTGTCAGCGGTATGAGTGATGGCGTGCCGCGTCGACGTTACCACCTGATTTATTACTTCCGAACGTCCCCCTTCCCGCTTGTCTTTCCCCGTAGATACAGTCAGCAGATTAGTATTGTTAATGAATAAATGATAAATAAATTACATTATAGATAATCTTTATTTACATTGCACATCCTGTAAATTTACTTGATTTAATTTTACATTTAGAGACAAAGTAGATGTTAAGTAAGTATATAAGACAAAGTAATGTAGCTTTTGTAATTGGATAAGTCTATTCTTGTATATACAGGCTAATATTTCTAACTTAGGTGTAAGAAACTTATCGTCCATAAGGGTTTAATTTTGTTGTCTATTTTGTTTTCACATTTTGCTATAGCTTTGGCCTACTCGTATTTAGACCTTCTTATAACAAATTTCATCAATAAAAACAATATTCTTTTCCTCTGAATAATTGACTTCCATGTTTTATCAAAATATGATGCTTTCATTTGATAACTTAAGAAAACTTGAAATAGGGCTCTGATATAGTATGGGTTCTTATCCATATTAAGAACATTAATGTTACTCTTTCAGCAAAGGTTGTACATTATTTGCGGTCATTTATCACATACTTCGTGGCGCCAGTATGTATGTAATTACATACTAACATACTTGCACGCTACTTTACAAAGTACAGTAATTACTTATAGTAATTATTACGCAGTTGGACATGAAATTTATTTCAAGAAATATGTTGGTTGCGTAACTATGATGAATTGTTGATTTAATAATACCGAAACTTGATTAAAACTCATTAGTCAAACCTTTTATTACGTCCATACGTGTAATTTCTTAATAACATAATATTTCTATTAAGGTAAAGTAAGACCTCTAAATTTATTTGAAACAAAATTATATATAAATTTAAAAAATGCTCTTAAAACTGTATAATTTTCAAACTGATCAAAATACCTACAAAATAGCTTTTGTGAATAAAAATTGCTATACTATATTTATTGATTAACCAGGCATTAACGCAATCATGTTATGCATTGTGTTTGCATGGTTTTTCGAATATACTTACTATAAGTAGATGTATCTTAGTAGACTGGTGACACTGGTTTATCATCACACACCGCTTCTGCAGTCTTAAATAAAACTAAATCATTGAAGGTAATTTCCATCAAGAGAAAAACTTTTGTCTCCTGACAAAAAATATTATTACGATAATTTTTTTTATCATGAGAGACTAAAGTTTATACAATATTTATTCATTTAATCACAGTACGCTGTGATTAAATGAATAAATATTTTGATATAACAGGTTTATTTGCACTCAGTACTCAACCCATCTGATGCAGGTGTAAGAACGGTCCTGATGTCGCTGTCGTACACCATGTCGCGGTGTTGGTTTTCCTTGATTACGGAACTGTGCTGCATTACATTACAGTTTGCGTGTAACTCTAGCTCAAAAGCTTGTACTCGTTGATTGAATGTCAATATTGTATTTCATTTATATTTTATTTATATTGAAAGCTATTTGTACGGCAAACCTGTACGCATGATAAAGAAAACAAAGTGGACTGCGTGATTGGTTCGAATCCTAATTATATTTATTTTCTTACAAAAAGTATATTATAGTAATTAAGTAAAGAGTCGTGTTACCTTATATCAGACCCTACCAATATCTCCTTTAACATCTTGACGTCAATTTCATCAATCAATTGTCATTGAATCAATGATCGTGAAAAATAAATAAGAATAGGTGTCCTTTATATAACAGGCTCATATTTCTTCAGATTTGTTTATTTTTTTAATTTTGGCCTGGGATCCTGGGCCCGTACGTAACCTTAAATATATGGAATATGTGTTTACAAAACAGAACAGTGGTAAACTCTAAGACCCGCTGTAAACTTCAGCAGAACTGCAATCCTCCATCGCATATATCATTCTGTTTTATGAATTGTAAATTTTACGTTATATAGTCTTTAGTGGGCCATATTTCAACCTGTATTAATGTCCCGCCAGCAGCGGCAGGGTTGAACGTAGGGTGCGCAAAATATTTAAGCTGCCACTGATTTTTTATTAAAAATATTATATCATGTTTGAATTACAGTCAAAACATAATACTGTTATAGTAATAAAAAATAATAAGTTACAATACACTTTGAAATACAACAAACAAGGATGAGTGACTTTGACAGTGATGACATTGATTGACGTCAAGTATCTTTTTTTTTTCTCTCTTTTTTAATAATTAAATCTGACTTCAGATAACGAAATTTGCACAACCAAACCAACCATAGACTGTTTTTTTTTGTTTAATCTTTCTTTTGACTTTGTGGCTACAATATATACAATAAGCACTATTCACGTGACACGGGCTATCTCTCTATTTAAATAACAAAATATTAATGTTTAATTATCCTAAAATGCGTCTGCTGCTACATGTTTGAGTACGAAACCAATTGGAACTTTGTTTGTGTTGTATAACTTTAGTAGCGAGCCGTATTATTTTAATGAGAAACATTTATAGTATATATTTATAATATGTATTTTTTCTTTTTTTCCCTTTTAATACTGTAATTTATTAATAGTTAATTTTACTATAGTTAAGTATTTTATAAATGGAGGCTTGTCATTAGCAACATTGTAACCTATTTGTACACATATTTTTTTATATTAGTCTGTAAGTCTTCTACAAGAGTACCTAAATAAAAAAAAGGTTAATAGTATTTTTTACAAGAAATATAGTTTCCATGCTCAAAGGTAGCGCACAATAAAACTGCTGCTAGTCCAGATTTCAAAGTAGAGGTGCTACGCTTGCCCCTGCAAAAACCTTCAAATAATAAATAAATAAATATTGTTGGACATTCTCACACAACATCATCTAGCCTAAACTAAGCTATAAAGCTTGTGCTATGGGATCTAGATGACTGATAGACATACTTATATATTTCTAAATACATACATATTATACATAGAAAACACCCAAACTCCGAAACAAACATTTGTGGATCACATAAATATTTGGACCGACCCAGGAATCGAACCCAGGACCTCCAGCGCCGCAGGCGGTACCACTACCGACCACGCCACAGAGGCAGTCAAAGAACCCTATACTATAGGCACTCGGAAAAACTGAGTATTTCCACAATCTAAGCGTACGAATCTTGTCTGGTAACAGAAAATAAAAATAATATAGTCACTAAATTGGAAGTTTTAAATACAACAAAACCACTTATTATATTTAAATTAAAAAAATAATTAAAAATACTGTTCTATATTCCTCGTTTTAACTGAATGTAGAAATTATTTTAGTTAATTAAAACTTATATTTTATTTTTATAAATAATAATCCTAAGTTCTTACTACTTATCAAAAATATGCAAATTGAATGTGTGTAATAAAAATTTATTATTAGAATAAATCATTTTAATGTTTGTGCAAAAAACTATGTTTTTAAATTAAAAACTTTGTTAATAGTGTTGAAGTTTTTAGAATTAATGTTGTTAATTTATTTTAATGTTTAATTAATGACTTCGTTATAATATTCCGGTTTCACTGTATAATTATGAAATATAATACTTATATACTTATAGATACCTATTTTTGTAATATTTTTGTTTCTTATGTAGGTTTTTACTTAGTTTAAGGCTAATATTTTATTATTTTACAGTATATCTCAATTACTCGTTTACTGCGTAATTTAAACACTCAAAGACGTAATCATCACGCCTTTGACGTAATAAGCAGTGGATGTTTATGTGGTCAAGATACTTTATCTTAATTTAAATTAAATATTATAAACTCCGAGCTACTAATTAGATTTATTACAACTGAATATTTAATGAAACTAAAATGTTCGTAATCAGATTAGACGAACTGTTTAGAAACTTTGAAATTCATTGAGATGGAGACACGATATAATTTTATAATTAGGATTATACGATTACGATCGTGATGAAATACACAACATAGATATAATGAAACGTTAGTGTGTTTGTACAGAGATATGTCAAAATACTGTGCAAAATGTCAATGACATTGCTTTCATGCAAACAAATATTTCCATTGGATTTATGAAATTGTGTCAAAGATATAGTGTGACAATTTTCCATATTTTTTAAAATCTAAAACTGCTCCTCTACTTTATACCCAGCGGTATTGAAATAATTTCTCAAATAAATTAATAATGAGCATAAGTTTGAAAAAAAGTCTAAGTAAAATTAAGAGCTCACAACACATTTGTCTTCTTACCAGGAAAACACAATAGATAAACGCAATAGAATATAATAGACATAGATAAATAAACAAACATACAAATCATATCCGATTCAAAATAAATTATTATGAATGCTCAAGAGCCTTTCGACGATAATACCAACTTCAGCACATGACACCACCATTAATATTATTCAACTATGATTGATCGTTACTTAATCGATATTGCTCGTATATCATCCGATAAAAATCATTACAACCGGTCACGATGGTAAGCATTAGAATTTTTATAAGTTCACGAATGAATTAACAAATTTAACTATTAATCATTCTCTTAAGTGAGGTATCGATAAAAATTGTAAATCGACTTTGCTCTTAGCCGAAAGCTTCGATATAAATAATAGCGATTAAATTGACTGCAAGCACTACGGGATACTTTTTTGATATAATTCATAAGGCTATTATGGTTATCGCTTTAATAATAAAATAAATTATGATATCTGTGGTACAAGAAGATCTAATAAATATAAATTAAAGATGATGGGTGATTATACAACGCTGGTTTCTGCTTATAGGAGGATTTGCTTTGAGAGAGGTTGTTCTTATTACAGCAGTCGGTGTAATCCGACGGTACGCCAACAGACATAATTTTTATCGACAGCTCTATAGCTTGGTAAAAAGTTTAGAAATGAAACTAATATTTTGCATGCTGCCTATATTGTCATAGACTACTGATTAGTGGTGCTTTCTAACGGGCTGCTATATGTGCTGCACAGTGGCATCTTCTTTACTTTAAGGTTTAGTGACAGTCTCATGTTATGAAAACTCACTCACTTGTACTATTCCACAACTTTTATTATAATTTTAATAATACCTAACCGGTTTTGCTATTATAGCATTCTCAAAGGTGTTTACACTCTGTAAACACCTTTGAGTTTTTTTTTATAGCATTCTCAAAGGTGTTTACACTCTGTAAACACCTTTGAGAATGCTATAATAGCGAAACCGGTTAGGTATTATTAAAATTATAATAAAAGTTGTGGAATAGTACAAGTGAGTGAGTTTTCATAATGTATAACAAGTTCCATCAAGTGCCAACAATCAAAAGTATAAAGGACAGTCTCATGATTTTATGAATTTTCTCGCACTATACATAAATTATAAACAATAAATGCGGCTGTGTCTGTTAACACGGCAATAGGCTCACCATCGTTTTTCAGGAAGGTACCTACGTAGAGTAAAACATTATACATTTTAAAGCATTTTCTACATACGCTGTCACGCTATTATCGCTATACGCTTTCAGTACTAGACTGAAATGTCAGCGTATGTAGAAAAAGTTGATGCCATTAATAATGGCATCAACTTCAATATTATATTGAATAAAATCTGATAAATGAAAATACATATTACTTTGTGCTAAGTAAAAATTATTTTTCAGGATTTATTTGAAGTCGGTTTTATTTTTTAAAATTTTTTTTTTCATTAATTTACGTGACAGGTGGACGGAAAAATATATCTATCTAGGTTTAAGTTCTCATCAATACAAATCAATCAAGCCCAAACACCAGGTAACTGCTGTAAATCGTTAAGGAATTCCCTCGACTGTCTTTCGGTTCCATCATCAGATCGACTCCAGACCTTCATTAAATTGCAGTACATTAAAGCACTTAATTAAAAAGTTAACAAACACACTAGTTGTCCCTACAATTTTCAACCACTGAAAATTGTAGGAACAATTCTCGATTCCTCCTGGATCCGATCATCAGATCCCTCACTGGTGAAAATGGGACCACCTCAGAAGTAAAACTTATTCAACAAAAGAAAAAAAATTGAAATCCGTCTATAATTGACGGAAATATCGGTGAGTATGCTCACCGATATTTCCGTCAATTATACAAACTCATACAAAAACATACAGACGAATTGAGAACCTCCTCCTTTTTTAAAGTCGGTTAAAAACGAGGCAGTACCCACTACGTTTCTTGTGAGTGGGCTAGACTTGTGTAGCAGATGGACATTATTTATCGAACCGACTGAAACTATAGACTAAAGAATTCGCTGACGTTCCTATTTTATTTTCGTGTCACTGATAGAAAAGGCGAAAAAAGCTACCAAGAAACAATCAAAGTGGTCTAAATTTAAAAAATGAGCTGATCCTGAAGTTTTTTAGGGTTCAATGAAGGGTATAAACGGAACCCTATTACTAAAATTTGTCTATCAACCTGTCTCTATCTACCACCAGACTGTTTCTCGATACATTTTACAGAACTATTGATGTATGAGTTGCCATAATAACGAAAAATACAAAAAAATGCTCATACAAAAAACGGGATTTTTCAGTTTTTGGTCCAAACCCCTTCCTGCGAGAGTCAGACAAGCACTAAGCTGGTTTTTCCACCGGCGCCAACGTCCCCCACAAGAAAATATTAAGCTTGAGACGGAAGTCTTCCCGGTTGCGAAAGATGCCTCAATATGCGAACGATTGCCGTGATTTTAACTTAGACCAGCAGATTTCTATTTTCTGGCATCCGCTAAACGTTTATACCAGTTTGAAGCTGAGGTTGACTTGAGTATTAAAAAGAAATTGAAGGGGTCTCTTTTCACTCGGAGTTATATTTTAGTTTTCGTTCAGTGCAATTTCACATATTAAGCGAGTTACGCAGTCTGCGGTGAGGGCGCCACAAACTTCTCTTCGCCCAAAACGCGGGGGGGGGGGGGCTGCTCGCCATCCTTAGAGGCAGATAGATAGTTTCACGAACTCCACTTGCCCAGGAAGGGTATAACACGTGAACAGCCCCCCAAAGAGGCGGGATAGCACCCGAACCCTTAGGTGAGGCCACAGTGGTAGCCAAAGTCTGTTGGGAATCCTGGGGATGTTCTTCCAAGGGCTTACCCGAGGGAGTATCTAGTAGGTAGGGAACGTGTTGGTTTTTAGTCGGTAAGATTCAATGACGGATTTTCCACACGTTAAAAAGAACTCGTGAGCGAACGTCGCATTCCAACACAGTACTCACACAAGATTATTACAGTAATCAGTCTGAGTTGTCCCCCGCCTTTGCGCCTGTAACTGTCCTCCATTGCATTAGTAAAAATACTTTTCGTGCGTGATAAGTGGAGGAAAGCTTTGAAGAAAGTTTTTTTTTTCTCGAACCAGCCTCAACTATAAATAGATACAAATACAAAAAATGTTCGTGTCGTAACTGTTGTTATAGATAAACAACAGTTACGACACGAACATCGTCGTATGAAATTTTGCAGTTTTGTGGGTAAGTGAAATGGTACTAGTTTTGATCATCACTTCTAGTTAGTGGTAATCGACCAAGTGATATTAACTATATTCAAGTTCTACCTTACATACACCATTATTTAAGTAAGCCTACATAACTTTAATATATATGAAGATACTTTTAGCCATGAAATATTGAAACAATAATAAGAACGTAATGAAGGTAGGAAGGTATGAAATTCTTAAAGTAAGATATTTCCCTGACATCTTAGATATGGAGTCTGGAGGAACGAAGATAAATTTCATAAATCAGCAACTTATTATGAACCGAGTAGGTAGGTACACATTCGAGATTTTATCTCGGTGGAGCTATATAATTTCGTTACGCATCGTATATTCTCTTAGCATCCATTCACTTCTCATGGCAAAAGATAAGAATGATAAATACACGCAATAAAAATAATTGTGAATTAAATTGCATCAAACCAAATAATCCATTACAAGATTCCGACTACAACCAGTCATTAACATAATCAGACACATTCGTCGAAATAATGCATGTAAAGGGTTTTAATGAAACGTCCCCGAGCACGCTTGGCGAGTCATGAAATAACTATCATTAAGACCGACACGATACGAACGATAATCATCGGCTCTGGAGCAAAAAGCCATAGTATGGAGTCTGATGCAAATTGCATATGCCATAAATCAAGTGGTTAATCACCATGCTGCGGCCGAGTACGTAATAATGAGATTACTTGAAAAAATTACAGTATGTATGTGGCTATTCAAGATGGATATGATAAAATTCTAGACGTTTACAATGCTGATGATACTTTTATTATTCGTAATTATAGGACGTTGCGCACAAAGTGTACTAACTAGCCTGTTTGTATGCACATATAAATGTTCTATCGTCAAATTATCAAGCTTTACACATATTTTAAGGTCTGATTAGTAACAAATTAGGATGTAATAAGTAACAATTTCAAGGTTAGATTTCCACATACTATATTGCAGTATTATACGAGGTTAGTTTCTTGTTCTTTAAAAGGATGTTACCTACAAAAATTCTAACTGTTTTTGCAATTCCGTTTACGTGCTTAGGTAGGCTCGTTAAGTTGTTGGTTCCGGCTGCCGCCCGGTAACATTGTAATTGACAAGGCAAGTTCTAGGGATTTTGGATGGATTGAAAATTTCTAACAACTGGTAGGGATACAGATATCAGAAAGAAAACTTTTTTGATTTCTGTGGGCAAGGATCGCCGGCCGCAATATATGTTTCGTTATCACGGGACAAAATAGAACTACGTTAAATGTAGGTGGACAATATGCCTCTACCTAAGCCTTTGGTGAAAAAAGTCAATGAGTGTAATCAGAACAATAGTGACACTTTTGCTTGTAAATCCTACATACGATGGAAGTTTTAATTATAGTTTGGAAGTAAAATTATTAGCACACTTTTAAAAAATGATCCTAGTCACACACGGTTCCCTATCACAAACATAACAATAAAATAACAGACTTCGTGTCTGCACAAGAACTAATATATGTAAGTTATTTCATAGTAAAACACAAACTTAATGTTATTGAGGTGAAACAAAACACAGATCGTAAAAGCGGTAAGAGGCGATAATAAGATGTCAAACTCGGTCAGAGAATTTATAGTCGTAGGTAAAAAAATAGTCGATGACGATAATTCACCACGCACGATAAAGAGAGCTATTGATCTTTCAGAAAGCGAATCGGCTCGTAACAGAACAAAACACGCTACTGTCGAATGTCGCATAAATCTTTATTATTGCGGCAACAAGCTTATAGTCAGTCGTTTCAGGTACTCAAACCGGATCCCAGTGAGTATAAACTCACGACTTCGAAGCATTTTTTCGCTCAATGAAATATGCTACATCGCCCGCGGCCCAGAGGAAGGAAGCCCATAAATAAATAATAATACCACCATTTATATTACCAAAGGGTTACGCCCGACGTGTCTATTATCATCTGAATTGTTTAAATATGATAATGTATCAAAATAACAGGCAACTCGTTCGCGACCGCAACTTCTGTTCCAACATTATCATAAAGATTCACTTAATAGACTGTTTCAAAAATTATTATAGTGGTCTGACACTGCTTTATGGGTAGCGAGATTACCTTGTTGACTTTTAGCTTGAATACATTAATTTTTGTATTAGATGGGAATTTCGAGAGATTAAATTACATAAATTTAAAGTTACGATATGAAGATAATAATCTCATACATTAAGGTGATAATCAACAATAAACTACTAATGTAGGTATTAACTTTCACTAAAATTCTCTTTTGGTGCTTAAAATAATAACTGTGGAAGAAATACACTGCCTATCGAAATTCCAGAGTACAACTCATTTCTGTATCATAATTCAGCAAAATTGTGAAACAAAGAAACTCACATTTTTATCTATGATGATAACGCCACAGCCATCGTTGGTACTTTTTATGATGTGGCTCCTTCAAATGACTTGGTTATCGATTTGAGTGAGCAGTTCATCTTTTTTCTTAAAGGTGATGATTGTGATGAAGTTCTTATTTTGTTTGCAAGGGCGTTTAGGCATAGATCATTGCACAAACTGGAAAGTTCATGAATACTTACAAGTTTTAAGATATCAACCCTTGAGAGGGTTGATAAATTAGTAAGTATTCATGAAGTTTCCAGTTTTCATCAATTACATCAGCCTATGGCAGTCTACTGCTGGATGTCAGCTTCTCACAAATTACGCCACGATACAAGGTCCTGCGCCTTTCGCACTCAGGCACTCCCTGCAACCTTTTTCATGTCGTCGATTGGTCTATGGCGGGGGCCGTCCTACCCCACGTTTAACAAGTCGGGTCTTCACTCCAGTACTCATTTGCTCCCTATCATTCATAGTGACGACAAACATAGTGGGATGGCATGAAGTAGCTTCTCGAGTTGGTTCCAGAAGAAGTTCCACTCCACTTTGTATCGTGTCTGTTTTTAGCTATATGTATTTATATCCTCAGTCTGTCTCTGTATCAAAATCAAATTTAACTGTCATCATTTGGCTACTCAGACATTTAAAATTTACAGGCTACATTTCTGCATTAAAGTTGTAGCATAAAAGGGGTAATAAAGTAACCCTAATAAACCCCAAAATGTACTGAATCGCTTCGCAATAACCGTACGTAGACTAAACAAATGATTTTCTTGATAATAAAAACTTTACAATAAAAGCGTTCACGAAATGTTGGTCATTAAGTGTATTTACGCAGCGAAACGGATATAGGGGCCGTAAAAATGTAGAGCGGCTTATTGAGACGTTGGCAACGATCTCTTGCCAAGATCCTACTTAATCTATGGCCTACACGCCTCGACGGACTAATTTGGGATATCGGACAGCACCCCGAGTAAGAAGATTAAATTCGACTTAAATTCTCTGACAAATTAAAATTTCAAGTCGGGAACCTGAGAACAATACTATCAAGATCGCATAAAGAACGTCCTTTGTATTCCATATTTACGAGTGCTGCGAAGGAAAAATCGTTTAGGTAAACACGAGGGTAATAAAAACAAACGGGCGTGCAATTCGCATTCGTGAGCAACGAACGTGAACAGTATTTAAAACCACAATTTATTCAGTTACTTTATCGTTAACACATGAGTTTACACTAGCCGGTAGCGGCCAATTAAGTCAGTTGAAAGGCGAGGCAATAATAACTTTATATGGATTAACTGTGTCAGATGCATTTAGAGATAACGTAGAGAGGTCTATCGCCTGCTGGCGGCGTGCCTGTGACCGCTTCAAATGCATAAATTTATTACTCTCGGTGAAATTTCACTCAGGGTTGCACCTCTTTAGACAAAAATTAATATGCTTCTCGATAACAACAAAGATAACAGCATTGTAGGAAATCTTATTGAGTGGAAGGTGAGCCGAACTTAAAACAACCTAATAGAGATCGATATTTATAGTTCTATTGTTGTACACACAAGCTCTTTTTGTTGATCGTCTCTAACACGGGCTGGTGCTATTGAAGTTGAAAATGTTCTTTCATTCATAATTTATCACTCTTTAGACTTTTGTATTTCAATGTGTATCAATGATTGAAAGTAGACAAGCAGAAACTTATTGATTTTATTGGAACCCTTGATATATTATAAAACTTTCATTATAACGTGATTTGTTACAGTAGTCAGCGTGACAAGTTATCACAAACGTTTTCTGTAATTGTTGTGGTCGGACTAGTTTGTTTTACCATTATGATTAGATCGTGACATATAAAATTGTTATATGAATACATTAATAGAAATAGTCTATCTAATAGTTGGAGAATCTGTTGCTTCATTATTTTTTTCTATCAATATTTTATTATTAAAATCGTTTAATGAATTATTTTCTATATCCTTATAAAACGAGTAAACCTTGTTCTCTTTTATCATTCATCAACTTGAAATTTGATAAAGTTAATATTTTAATAGAGAAATGCATAACATTTTCTGTCAAGAATTCTGGGACATCCTTCCGAGGGCTTACCCGGGGCTTCCAACTGTAGGCGTATGGTTTTACTCAGTAAGAGTCCGGCATTGCATCCATGAGGGATTTCAACGTATAAAAAAAAAGAGAATTGCATAAAGCTGCTTTTTCCTATGAATTAGTTACTGTTGCATTTTGACAATCAAAAATTTTTGTAAGGAGTCGTCTCCGAGAAGTAAAATGAATGATTTCACATTCGTAACTCAATACCTGATACCAACAAGGCAATAAATTTAGGCCAATCGCCATATGATTTTCTGCGGCGAACAATACGATAGTTTGTCAGTTCTAGGCGGTTGTTAGGGCGCGTGGGCGTGGAAGGGCCGTCATCAATCACGTGCCGTGACTCTTTCAACCTGCCGGCGCGGGAAGGGGACGTCGCGTCGTGACTAGGGCTGCTACTAACATAATTTATGCTCGTTTTTGTGAGACTGTCGACTGGAAACAAAATTTGTAAGCGACATCGTTAATTAATTACTAATTTAAATTCTGTTAAAGATTTAGAAGAGGTTTCTACATGTATCTATTTCTTTTTGATTTATTCATGCAGTTCTTCTGTCTCCTGTGTCTTTCGGGGCTAATAGCGTGATTGTATAGCAGGCGTTCAACGCAAAAGCAACCTTACCCTCAATATATTCCTTCCTTAAACGATCAATATTCATAACTTGCTAAACTTTAATGTATAACTAGCCTATCCCTTGTTTCGCTACTTTAGTGAATAGAATTGCAAAGTCACTTTTCAGCTTTTCTGATTTTTTTAATAAATGGCTATGCTGGTCAGTACCTACAATAAAGAAGGATAATTATAAATCGCTAACCCTAATAATACACATCATACTTAATCATAGTAAGTGCTGGATCTGACGTTTTTATACTGCCTCATTGCGATCAGCCGGCCAATGTTGGCGAAAGGAAAAAGTACCTTTATCACGAAACCCTTTAATACATTAGTGTATTGTAGTTAATATTTATTGCACTAGAAAATGATACTGTTTATAATTAACTGATAATATTATTTTAGAATGGAAGTCAACGCCGCAATAGGCTCACCAATCACCACATTAAAACTTTATAAATATATGTAATAAGTAGGTATTTTTATTAATTGAAACTAAAAGCCACGTTGTTGCTCTGTAAAGAGAAAATTTATTTTAATAATAAACGGGTTGCAACCGCAATTTACTTTTACACACTATAACTAATTACTAACCTGTAAAGAGAAACAACATTGAAAGCTATTGCTCCAATATTTCTTAACTTAATCAGTTAAAATATTAATTGATTTTTATTAACACGTTTCATCTATGCTACAGATCCAAAGACAAGTTTTATTGAACATAGTGTCAAGTGCTGCCACCATAGATAATACAATTGGCCTAAACTTTATGTGTGGGCAATTTAAATAAATAATGAATGAAGATATAACAAAGCTTCATTTACATCTCCCTCCCCCAGGATTTTAAAATGAATCAGGCACTGGTAAAAGTTTTGTAACATGAAATAAGTTTGATTCAATTTTTTTGTGTCCCGTGTTGATCATATAGATTGAGTTAGACAACTTTTCTAAAATTCTGAAAGGTCCAATTTTTAATTCATCCAACTTTTTCCTATTTAAACGGTTACTATTCTCTACATAAACGAAATCACCTACTTTTAACTGGATATTTTTTTTATTTTTGTCAAATAGTTGTTTATTATAATTGTGTGATTTTATTGTTCTTTCCAAAGCAAGAGTTCTATCTTGTAATAAATCATTTTGTGTTTTATGTTCTTGTAGTTCATCTGGTACAATATTAATAACTTTTCCTTCCATTAAATATATTGGTGAAAATCCTGTCACAGTGTGTTCAGTTTCATTATATCTCTGGGTACACTCATGAGCGATAGTTGTCCATGCTATTTTATTAATTTTCTCATTAATTTTACATCTAATCTTGTTAACTAATGTCTGATTTAAGCGTTCATTTAAACCATTTGAAAAAGGTGCATTAACTGCTGTAAAGATAATAGGTATGTTCTCTTTTTCTAGGAAACATTTAAATTCTTTAGAATTTATACCTGGGTATTGATCAGATAAGATCATCTCAATCTTATTTTCAGGTATAACTTGTTTAATAAGCTTTATAAAATCGTTTGCATTTTGAGTTTTAGAAGTTAATATGTAGGCATATCTGGTGAAATGGTCTACCAGAAGATGTAGATATGTTTTTGAAGAACGGGTGCCACCAAAGCCACCAATGGTGTCTATGGAGACAATTTCGAAAGGATAAGTAGCTGGACCTAGATGAGACATTAATCCATACTTAAATTTAGTTCTAGATTTATTTTTTATGCATATTTCGCAACTGTCACATATTTTTTTTATATTATTTGCTAAGTTCTTTGCTACATAGAATGGTTTTATTTTATTTTCTGTTTGTTTTATTCCTATATGGCAGTATGTATCATGTACGGTTTTTATTAATTTTTTACTAAATTCCTCGGTGAGTATAATTTTTTCTTTCTTACCTATTCTTTTAAAGTATATTCTATCTTTGAATATAAGTTTATTTTTATACACTTTTATGTCATCATTTGTATCTTGATCCTTTTGGATATCTTTAATTTTAATAAAATTTACTATTTTTAAAAGCTCTTCTTGATTTACATGTGATTCTAATACAGGGTTTCTACTTAAACTGTCTGCTTCTACGTTATTTTTTCCAGGGGAATATATTACTTCAAAATTAAATTGTGATAAGTAATATGTGAGGTCTCCTAGTTCTTCATCTGTTCGTGCCTTAATATTTAGTTTTTCTAAGGGTTTGTGGTCTGAAAATACCTTAAATTTTTTTCCTATAAGCCAATGCTGCCAATATTTTATTGCTTCTTTTATAGCTAAGCATTCCAGATAAATTGCTTTTTTTCGTTTCTGACTGTCATTTAATTTCCGTGAAAAATATGCACATGGCTTTTCATCTCCATTTTTTTGTGGTTGTTTCAAAATAGCCCCTATGCCCTGAATACTGGCATCTGTATAAATATGTATAGGCAAATGCGGATCAAAAATTTCTAAAATAGGTTTCAAGCAAAGAAGTTTTTTTATTCTCTCAAAAGATGCATGACATTGTTCTGTCCAAATAAATTTTTGATCTTTTCTTAATAAATTGTGTAAAGGATCTAATATGATTGATATGTTTGGTATGTATTTTCCATAAAAATTTATTTTTCCTAAAAATTGTCGAATATTCTTTTTTGTTTTTGGAACAGGAAAATTGTTTATAGCTATTATGTTATCTTTTAAAGGAGTAACAGTATTATTTTTTATAATGTGACCTAAGTATTTAACAGAGTCCTGTGCAAAAATACATTTAGAGAACTTTAATCTAAAGCCTTCTTTTGAAATTGCATCCAATAATAATGACAAATGCTGAATGTGTTCAGTGAATGTCTTGGAAAATACTAAAATGTCATCGATGAAATTTACTGTAAAATTTGATAAATTGTGTTTCCTAATAATGCTAGTTAGTATTCTCTGAAAAATTGCCGGTGATGTTTTCAAACCGAAAGGCAAACAAGTCCATTGAAAATGGTTTTCTTGAGTGACAAAGGCTGTTTTCTTACGATCTTCTACTTTTAAAGGTATAGACCAGAAAGCTGAATTTATATCTAAAGTTGAAAAAAAATTACAATTTCTTGTTTTTATAGTTAAATCTTCTATAAGTGGAAATGGTTGCGACTGAGGAATTACAATTTTATTTAAATCACGGAAATCTATGCAAAGTCTGGATTTTCTGCCTTCTTCTTTTTTATAGGCTAATGTCACAGGAGCTGCAAAAGGGCTATATGATTCTTCGATTAAATTTCTTTGTAACAATTTCGACACCTGCTGTTCTATTTCTTTCTTATCTTCAAAATTGCACCTATATGGTCTTTTGCTACAATATGTATCTACCAGTAAATCTATATGGGCTTCATAGCCTTTCACTGAACCTACATCATACTTATCTTTTGCAAATAGTGACTTATATTTGAAAATTAAATCATCTATTTCTGAATGTTGTTGAGCGTTTAAATGGTTTACTGAAATGTTGAAGTTTGTTGTTTCTATGTGTTCATTAAAGTTAACCAGACAATTATCATTTTTATTTATGAAACATTGTTCATTTTCAATTTTATCACCTGTAAAGCCAGGAATATTTTCATTATTTGGTTTAAAACCTTTGTTTAGGATTTGTGTGATTAATAAGTTTTCATTTTGAACAAGCTGAAAAGATTTTATGCAATCTAATCCAATCAGAAAATCATAATCGAAATTCTGTTCATCTATAACAAATACATCTATATTTTTTTCTATTTCAAAAATCTTTATTGTTAATGTAACTATTCCTATCGATTTTTTTACACCATTAATCGTTTTTAAATTTGCTTGATGCTTAATATTGTTGTTTGGGTAATTTTTCAAGGATAATAATTTTGAATTGATTAAACTTACATTCGAACCGGAATCATAAATTCCTAAAACTTCCAAAGAATTGTTTATTAGTAACTTAACTTTGATTAATGGTGGAATTATTAGTTTTTTGGATTTAATTCATTCAAACTCATTTCCAATTCAGAGTTATTAACGTTCCTAATTGGTTCTGTTTTGGGGCGATCATTGTCTCTATTTTTGAACCAACATACAGATTCTGAATGAAACCTAGTTCCTTTCTTTTCTTTTTCACAGATTTTGCAAGGACGCTCTATATATTTTTTTTCTTTTAATTTACTTTCTGAATCTATTCCTTTTCTTTCTACAATTCTTTTATTCATTAAATGTTCTAAACCTCGAATGCTACTAAATAAATCCTCGGTCTCTTTTAAATCATTTCTATCAATTTCATCTGCTATAAAATTAGGTAGCCCAGTTACAATTAGATCAATCAAAGTAGATTTATCTATTAATTTGTTGATCTCTAATAAAAGCCGCTCTTTCCTGAGAGCATATTCTAATAACGAGCCCTGTCTATATTTAAACAAAATAGCATACCTTATTGGTGTCCAGCCCTTGTTCACATATGTTTCACAAAATTTTTTTCTCCAGATACACCAATCAGAATTAATTGTATATTTTATGAGCATAGAATTATACCAATCTTGACAAGAATCATCCAAAAATAAGCGGAACATCTGAATTTTTTGAATATTTTCATCTATACCTATACGAGTACATTCAGCTTCAAAGATAAGCATCCACTGAGTTACACTTGAAGTTTTTTTTTGTGAATTTTTCTATTACAAATTTTTCAGATAACTTTTTTAAATTAAACTGTTTATGTTCTTGCTTCAATTCAGCAAAGTTTTCCAGGATCCTTGTAAGAGCTTCTGTGGACGTCAAGTTCTCACTAATCTCTTGCTGTACCTTTGATGTAATCTCCTCCAATAAATAACCTTGGAATTGCATGTTTCCATCTTCATCCATGTACGTGTCCCGTAATTCCGCTGTTAATGAAAACCATACTTGTCTTTTATCATGTCTTCTTTGCAATGTAGTTTTCACTTTTTGGAAAGTTTGAGTTTTCCTTACCACGTCATGCAATTTCACCGGTTGAAGTTGTTCCGGAAGTATGAACAAATTTTTAGCGGCATCCATAATAGAGGTTATGCAGATCACGTTTGTTTTCGGATCGTCACTTGGTTTTATCACAAATTCAAACTTGAGTTTCTCCATCGTTATCAACAAAAGCAAGTAAATCAATGTTGTTTTGTAATAAGTAGGTATTTTTATTAATTGAAACTAAAAGCCACGTTGTTGCTCTGTAAAGAGAAAATTTATTTTAATAATAAACGGGTTGCAACCGCAATTTACTTTTACACACTATAACTAATTACTAACCTGTAAAGAGAAACAACATTGAAAGCTATTGCTCCAATATTTCTTAACTTAATCAGTTAAAATATTAATTGATTTTTATTAACACGTTTCATCTATGCTACAGATCCAAAGACAAGTTTTATTGAACATAGTGTCAAGTGCTGCCACCATAGATAATACAATTGGCCTAAACTTTATGTGTGGGCAATTTAAATAAATAATGAATGAAGATATAACAAAGCTTCATTTACATATATATTAGATTAATATAGGCTGAAAGATATAAATCTCCTTGACCCTCCGAGTCTAATGGCTAATAAACTATTATGTATAAGTTCAGTTCTGGCTAAAGTAAGGACAATAGTGAGAAATGAGATTAGTCAGAAGTGATTTCAACTTATTTACCAAATTTTTTCTTCAACTGGAACTTAACGATGCATCTTTTGATTTTCGGCTATCATCCTCACGAATAATATTTAGTTAAATAACATTCTGGTTAAACCAATTTAACTACATTACACCATTGACTTATAATACCATTTTCACGTTGCCGTTCTTATTCATTAATGTTCAGTTTCACACTTACTTTATAAAGTAAAATGTCTTTTTTCCTATTTCGTTATTATTCCTAGTTTCAAAACGATTAACAACGTTATTATCTACCAAAAATCTATTACAAAGCTTGACGCGATCAAAAGAAACATCTTGCATTAATCCAAAACGCGCAACTTACACAATTCCGTCAGAAAACTGTTTTAAAAAATCAATATGAAATACGTTTAAGCTTTTTTATTCCGACACAATGAAAGATTAACGGGCACGTCAAGGTGAGAGTAATGAAGCAAATAATGCGTTTGACAGCGAAGCAGGATATACACTGCACACTTTTGAATATTTAAAAAGAAAACGTACTCGTTTTGGGAATTGGAAGACGAGAATTGTTTGTATAGAAGATTATTAGATTGATAATATTATATGAATCATGAGTCAATCATGCAAACGAAAACTTTTGCTAATACTAAAATTTGTCTATCTAAGGACGTAATAGACATTGTACGTAGTAGAATAAATGTAGGTCTGTAACGTCACGTTTCTTGCTTCTATGGCTGTCATCGGCAATTCCTAGACAAAGCATATCCTGTCCATAAGAAACATATTACCATCGTAAATACATCGTATAATACCTCGTTCATTAAAACGGCATATCTCTTTGAGAATTAACAGTGATCGTGGGTTGAAAACTAAACGTTAAATTAAAATCGCTATTAGTTATTCAAATGTTAATGATTCAGTTGAATTCCAAATATGTCTTCTTAAATAAACGATCCTATCACGTCTATAAATTATTTTTATTTATTTCAATGATGCTTTATAAAATGTCAGATATAATGAATATATTACCAGTAGCACCGACGGGATATGCTTTTTAAAAGGTAATTATTTAAAGAAACGATCTTCGTATAGCGATAAACAAGGCAGATAACAATGCATCTCCGACAGTGTTCACGCATTCCGTATCCCCATTCATTATACTGTTTCATCTTCAATAACATGTTTCTCCAGGTTTGGGTGAGTATTCAGATTAGGCACGGGAAAATCAACTTTAATATATCGCTACAAAGCTCAACAATAGATACCTTTACATCAACATGGTGTGCGCGCGCTAACTCTTTCATCTATCATAATCGTTCAAGCTGAAAACAATCAAGATCGTTTTATTTTGATCTAAATAAGACTCTACGCCTGTAATTTTACGATAACATTTTCTTTGACGGTAAATATTATATCTATTGGTAGCTAACCACTGTCGGAGGCGGTGGCGGCGTAACGAAGGGACCCGGGATCGTGGAAAATGACAAATGACATCTGCCTACCGCCTGTCAAATAACGGACAGATAATAAATGACCCTGATTGTTTATCATCAAATATCGCATATATCATTATCGTGTACGCGCTAGGTGCGGGGAGGGGAAATATGATTAATAATGTTTGGTTTATTTTGAGACGGGCCCGTAATGCGAGCACTTTGAGGGTAACTTTTAGCGTTGTCATTGCGGGTTGATTACTTTAATGGCAACTGTGGTTAAACCGATTTTTCTTTGACACGTCTAGTGGGTATTGGGAATGATAAATTAACTTTAGCCCCCTGTATCAAGTTCTAATTAACTTATACCTATTTTATTATTGGTTAAACTTTCTTGGATAGTAAATCTATTTCATCAGGTTTCGGAGCAAACACGATTTTGAAAATTCAAAAAATTTTAAACTCATTCCAATTTTTTCATGACAATATTATACATGAAATACTTACCTACCTACCTATTAATATTCAGTTTCGATTTATAGTCACTGCAGAAACTGAAATTCCGGAACAGTGCAGTAACAGTACAGTACAACGTTTTAGTTTAAATAATTAATTAATATTTTTAATAAATCTGTCGGTATACTGGAGATGCAAAAGATATCAAAAAAATATGTCAGTCAAGCACAACTGTCACATTTTTTTTACTTACATACGGATCAACATTTCCGTGACAATTTACATAGAGAGCAACCACCTCTACGCTTACAACAAATAAAAATAGACCTTCTGCGAAACCCATAAGGTTAATTTTATGTAAGCATTTAAGTTTTTGATCGGGACAGTTGGTTGTCATGTGATATGGAGCAAGCGTGAGTTGATTAATTCAGACCTGACCTGCCTTCGTTGTTTATCGTGTCTTAGGAGTCAGTGGCTATTAACAAACGTTTAAAGCCATTAGTGTTTCATGTTAAAACTGTCTTGGGTAATTTATTTGCGTCAAAGTTTAAGGCACTTACCTGATCTCGACAGTTGACCACAAATCCCCTCCCCCACTTTCATCACAAATCCTTTTGTTTGGAATTTGACAAATTAGTATGTGCATACCTTAGAAATAATTAGTGTCCGACCGAAACTGGTTTTCCGGCCGAAACCGAAACCGAAACCGAACTTTCGGCCTCTGGGTCAGTTTCGGCCGAAACCGAAACCGAAACCGAAACTCACGTGTTCATATTGAAAAAAAAAAACCAGCCAAGTGCGAGTCGGATTCCCGCACAGAGAAATCCGTTACAAAAATTACGTTTGTTGTGTGGATGTTTTTTTTCTGATTTTAGTAGGTATTTTTTGTTATAGCGGCAATAGCACATGGTGAGGTGGTTGGTGGTGGCAGTGTCTTTTGAAATCTCCAACGCTTTCAACACCTTGCCCTGGAGCTGCGTTTGGGAGGCGCTTATTTACCATGGAATGCCTCAATACCTCCGTCGAATTGTCAGGGCCTATCTTTCCGAGAGGGCCGTAACTTACCCGAGAGAGGGTCGGCGAGATCACAGGCACAGGGATCGTTCTTGGACCGCTTCTGTGGAACATCCTTCTGTGGTCCGTTGCTCAGAGGTGTCGGGGTAACCTGTTACGTGCGTAACGTGTTACGACGACACCCTAATTACAGCGCGGCGCGAGGAGCAACGCAACGAGACGCAGCCCTAAAGGACACCTGCGGGATCCAGCTTACATATAGGGGGCGTCAGCATCGGCATCGAGCTCTCGATGACGTATCAGGGGATCGTACTCGATAGCCGGTGTAACATCGGATACCACTTCCGAAGTTTGGTCCCAAAACTGAGGGAGGAGGCATCAGCCGCACTCTCGCGGTTGTTGCCCAATATCAGGGGACCCAACGCTCCCTGCAGGAGACTGTACCTTGGGATCATGCGGAGCAGGGCCCTATATGAGGCCCCCGTATGGGCGGAGATCCTGATGGCCAGCAATGCGGCTAGATTGCTTAGCCCGCAGAAAGCGATGGCTGTCAGGGTAAGGATAAGGGGATACCGCATGATCTCAGTTGAGGCGGCATGTCTTCTAGCCGGGACCCCTCTATGGGACCCTTGCGTCATTGTTTAAATGGCGCAAGAAAGCGCCTTCCTATGAAAAGGTCATGCTTGTGATAGAGACGGCGCCGGGGAGAAAGCGGGAGAGAACTCTCCCACCCAAGTTGCACAGTCTGCGACGGCGCGCCCTATACTATCAGCCTTTATGACCAGGGACCTGAGGACGTCTGCTCACTGTCCTTATAGAAGCAGGCCCTAGACGATAGCATGAAATTTGCCCCCCTCATGTAGCAGGATAACAACTGAACAACCCCCCAAAGACGCGGTTGCAGTATGTATCATTCCGAGGGCATATTCGGGGCTCCCAATTCGTGGTTTTTAGTCGGTAGGACTCCGGACTAGCATCTCTGTAGGATTTAAGAGTAAAAAATAGCGGCAACAGAAATACATCATCAGTGAAAATACGCCTCTATCTGGCGTGGTTCCAGCGATACAACCTCGTGACTAAGAGACAGACGGTCGGCTTGGCCTTATGTCTCGTTAATAGGGTCCCGCTTTAACCCCTTCGTAAGGGTCCGACTCGCACTTAGCCGGTTATTTTTTCAATAGGTGCAGCAAGTTCCACCAAGTGCCATCGATCAACGGTATAAGTCTTCTCAAGTGTTTATTTTAGAAATATCTCTTTCTTTCTTTTTTCTCAGTTTCTTTCTCTTACGTGTGGAATTACTCATAGATGCTATTGCGAACTCCTACCGACGAAAACCACACGGTGCCCTGCTACTAGCTCTTGACCGGGTTTGGTTACATTCTAGAAGTGTATAACTAAAACTGGGCACGAGTGAGCCGGACTCGTGCACGAAGGGTTCCGTACAAGAAAAGCGGCAAAAAAGACACGGTTGTTGTATGGGAGGCCCTCTTTAATACTATTATTTTGTCTATTTTTATTATTTGTTGCTATAGCGGCAAAAGAAATACATCATCTGTAAAAAAAAATCTGTCTAACTATCACGGTGGATGAGTTACAGCCTCCTGACAGACAGACAGACGATCAACACAGTCAACGGAACCGACAACAAAGGGGTAGGGTTATGTAATGTCCTAGATCTTTGGGATTCAGTAACCAAAAGTAAAAAGGGAATCCTAAAAAGGAGGTCGAAGACATAACACAGGGGTAACTGTCTAATACTTCTCAATGATTGTACTCGTAATTGCTTGTGGCTTAAATAAAGTTGTATTATAATAACTATTGATTGGAAGTCCTTTGTAAATCTCTAAATCTTCGGTTAGTAATATATTAACTGGTTGGGCTGACCCCAACCACGTCACAAGCAGAGCCAGACACTCAAAATTCATGAACACGTGGGTTTCGGCCCGGCCGAAAGTTTCGGC
This sequence comes from Miltochrista miniata, assembly GCA_933228765.1. NCBI lineage: Eukaryota > Metazoa > Arthropoda > Insecta > Lepidoptera > Erebidae > Miltochrista > Miltochrista miniata. The sequence goes on from OW121758.1 coordinate 2,801,409, forward strand.
CCATTTTGGCCGAAACCGAAACTGCGGCCCAAACTCGATTTTTTGGCCGAAACTGGCCGAAACCGAAACCGAAACCGAAACTTCGGTCGGTCACTAGAAATAATACATCCTGCAATGAAATATCATTACTGGCTTAAAGATGTTTCAATAAATTCTCCTCTAACTGATCTGATGAGTCTTCCAACAATAAATAAACTATGAAAATCTTTTAAAAATCATGACCCAAGCACCCGGCTTTCAACAGTAAATAATTTTTCATAAAAACCACCCTATGAGGCGATACGTCAAAATCAGTGTTCGCGTAAATTTCGCTCGACACCGCACGCCACTCAAACTTGGTACAAGTGACTAGCTTAGAGCTGTGAATTTAAAATTTCGTAATTTATATGAAATTATATTATTGGACATTTATCAATATTTATGATAGAAATATCAGCTTTTGTTAAATTTTCAATCAAATGGTACTTGTACATCCTACATTAAATGTGAAAGTACATTAAAGTTTTTAATTTGAAAGCTTTCCTGAAGTAAATCAATTTATATTAGACGAAACTGGCCACATAAGAGAAACATGTCATAAAACAACATGAATGCAGAAACTATTTCCGTTATTTATATTATAAAACAGCGTAAATTGTTTTAAGGTAAGTAAGGTAACAGAAGGACATTGAGTCCTATAACATCCTTATTTTTCTGAACAAAACACCGTAACTAAGAATATTAAATCACATTTGAAATAACAACTTGTTAGCTTAATACCAGAAGACAGTAAATTGTACCAACGGTTTAATTTCCAGAACGGAACAGTAAGCTTGATAAATGAGTGTCAGACTTTCAAAGGGGGCACAATGGAGATCTGACCCGAGAGACGAATCGTTAATCAAAAATGTCTATGACGTCAAGGTGAAAGGGGGTGAAGAAATTTGAAGGAGGCGATTATTTGCAGACAATTCATCATTAACAGAAAACAATGTTTGGAGATAACAATGTAAAGAAGTTTCTTAATTATCTATATGGCTCAATTTTGGATAAAAAGATAGAAAATCTGTTTTACTTTTGAAATTAGAAAGTTACACTCAAAAAACTAAACTGAGCAAAACAATCTTAACAATCGAAGCACATAATGGTATTTATAGCAGATGCTGTTAACATTATTTAGGTAGGTATATAATAAATCAAATAAAGATAATTTTAACATCTGTTTAAATAAAAAAAAGATTCAATGTCTATTCGGGTTATATTATTTTTTAGAAATAAAATACAGTTCTATATTTTTTACAGCAAAACTTTCCTAGAAAATCGTCGTAACAGCAAACAGGATGCGGGGTAAATAAAGTTGGACCGGATACGAAAATCGCTCCATCGACAAATTTATGCAGTTTTAAAGGCAGATTTATACTTAAAGAGACGACGTGTGAAGTCGATATGACACACGGACACTTAAGAATGCGAGCAAACTTCAAACGATTCATGGATTCCATGACGAATTGTCGACAGTTTTAACTGTTTCGGTGATGCGAAAATAAATCATAGCAAACTATTCGTGAATTTAGTGTCCAGCGACTACAGAAAAGGAGTTATGTTAGACATCCTTTTGTAAGTTCTTAGGAAATCGACAATAAAATAACAGAAATTTCTGACACATAATTTTAAAAAAATAGATATACATTGGCTCTGTGTTAATAATTTATCTTTTCATAGAACTGACATCATTAATCCAGTAGAAAATTAAAAATACAAATTTGAAATAACTGTATGTCACAAAACGATTTTCATGTTCAATAACGTATGAAGCTCTCTTTATGTTACGTTGAAGAATTTATTGCAAGAAAAATGACATCAAAGGAACACAATAATGTAGATAGAACATAAAATGTAAACCTCGGTAATCGTTTCGAAACACGAGTATTTACAAATCATCTCTTCAACAGCATCGATAAAGTCTGACTATTACATGTATCTGATGAAATTATTAAGGAAATTGATGACAGATAGGTAATTTGACTTCAAATTTATAGTATTTCGCTCTGTGCGGTAACGTTAAACTAAATATATTGTTATGTCGGGAATAAACACTAATATATTTTGGTCGAAATGTTAGTAAAATGAAACAAAAGAGATAATTAAAATTTATTTATCAAAGAAAACCGTATAACTAATAAATTACGATAACCTTCAACGAAAAAAACTAAAAATGTAGCAGTTTAACTAGAATTCTTTTTACATTTTATTGTTTAGCCTTAGTTAATTGACATGACGATAAATATTATTAATCAAAATTATTAGATATTAACGGATGAACAGTTCCAAACTATTTAATATTTTAGCTTCTTTTCCTTAACCGAAATCGTCGAACCCGAAACGAGAGAAAAACTTAATTTCAGTTGGATGACTTCCTTGGTGAACTATGAGTTTATTCAGGGATAAGACATTATCACCTGGGTATGTATGATAGTCTCTAACCCCTACCGTTACTAGGGTCTTAGGGTCGGCAGCGCGAGTGTGGCGCCTCTGGTGTTGCAAACGTTCATAGGCTGCGGTGACCACCGGTCCTTCTGGTGGGCCGTATGACCTTAGTGGTACAAAAAAAAAAACAACTTTGCCACAAACTTTCAAGATGTTTTGATTTATTGCAATGATAAATTAACACTGTTGTCTTCTGTTGTTCCATTGTCATTTCATTGAAAATTGCAAGGATGAGTTAAGTTTTGATTAATAAATTACTTTCGATATTTACTTGTTTCAAAGAAATTGCTTACGTTTCCTAATTTATTCAAACCGATTTGGTTTCATCATCTATTCAAAATATTGGAAGGTAATATAATTAAGTAAATTTCTATGTTAGCATACATTCACTCATGCATATCTAATCGACTAAACAATAATATTTATGCACCTTTTATTGTTCTGACTGAAGAAACAAATGAATGCTAAGCGTTTGTTCAGTCATAAGAATTTAATGACTTTAATTAAAGTTCATTGAAAATATTTTATTATGTTTTTTTGTTTGAAATCAAAATATTTTTTGTTGAATGTTAATGACGTGCAAATTGCGTCCGCGTTTTTAAAGCGATTTCACAAAGCTAACTGCTTTGTTCCCCTTTAGTTTGTAATTTGTGCTATTAAAAATGTATTAGCAAATTATTTTTTGTTGGAATTAAATTTCTGAGTTTGAAGTTGATTGGAAATCAATTTTGTGTTTCAAATAAATTTTATAGAGAATGTTTTTGTCTTGTTAACTTGCTAACGTTGTAAATTATCTAGACATAGAAAGTAGGTATTATTTTATGAATTTTAAAATACCACGTTTTAGACAACAGTTTTTTGCTATATTTCCGTACCTACTCATCAGGTACTTTATATTGCAATTTAATATAATAGCTAAATTCATGGACGTCAAGTAAATCTTTTGCAGTACTTAGGAGTTTATGGTCCCTTTTAGCTGGCCGCTCACGGTAGCTAAGTAATGTCTATGTTGGACTCGCCCATGAAGGGTTTCGTAAAGGCAAGTAACATAATATAAAGGTTCTTATGGTTCGATGTAACTTTGATTGATGTTTTAACACGTTCGAAGTGGTAGTGATTTATCTAACCGAAAATTGCGGTTTATGACGTATTAAAAAAAACTACCAGCTCTATCTCGTTCAAACCAATTTTCGTTGGTAGTTTTTATGGCAATGTGCATCATATCTTCTTTTTAGATTTATCATTCTCTTAGTTTAGAAGTTAGAGGGGGGGGGGGGACACATTTTTCCAATCTATAGATAACCTACACGTATGGTTTTGATGAAAAGAAAAATTTGAGTTTCAGTTCTGAGTATGGGGGCCCCCAAAATTTACTGCTTTTTTTCTAGTTTTATATAAGAATTGTAATGCGGTTTACAAAATACATCTATTTACCAAGTTTCAATAGCATAGGCCTTATAGTTTCGGAGAAAAGTGGCTGTGACACACGGACGGACAGACAGACAGACAATCATGACGAATCTATAAGGGTTCCGTTTTTGCCATTTGGCTACGAAATCCTAAAAAGGACTGAAAGTAAAAGCCTGAACACGGATTCTTGTATAACTTGATTATGGTCTTGTAAAGATTATATAATTCTTAACGACTGTAAGCCAAAACTTCTTGGGTCTACCTTTCTGCCTCACTATGGACACCTGTTTTCAACACGTGTTAGTTCTTTGATTTAATAAATCATTCTGGTTCCGATTCTGATCACAGAATTCCAAACAGAATCAGAATTCTGTATGGAACAAGAATTACAAAACATAAGCACTAAACCTATTTTAAAGTCAAGAACGACAAGAAATTTTGTTATAACACCCTTAAAGACTTTTAACCTAACCTTAGACATTAAACATAATAATATATGCATTGCACCGAGAAATGAGTCCCGACAGGGCTAGGGCGTCCCCCCGAGGCGACGCATACCGGTGTGCCCCCGTCGGTATGACTGCATGCGCACGCGGCGAAGGGGGCCGCCACCCTTCACGCAGCGCCAACTCTGGCGGGATGCGAGGAGCCGAGTGCCGGATAGGCACGTGGAATGTGCGTGGTGGTATGGAAGGTAAGATGAATGAATTGATAGATGTAATGAAAGAGCGATGCCTGGATGTATTGTGTGTCACAGAGACGAAGCGGAAGGGGAGCGGCATTGACGATCTTCCTGGCGGCATAATTGCTTTGTGGTCCGGAGTGGACCAAGAGGATCATGCCAGTAAGGGAGTGGGTGTCTTGCTCTCCTCCCGTTTCGCTTCTGGAGTGAAAGATTATGGATTGGCAGGCCCAAGACTCCTGTGGGTACGTATAAAACTGGGGATCACGAGAGTTTTTTTGGTCGCAGCCTATGCTCCCGTCAGCTCGGCTAATCCCCAAGTGCTCGCGGAGTTCTGGGATTCCGTTAGGGACGTCCTCGATTTGGCTGAGGGGAATGAAAAGTTGATCATGTGTGGTGATTTGAATGGATGGGTGGGGACCAAGCGAGATGGCTTCGATGCTGTCCTTGGTCCGTATGGAGATAAGAGAGCGAATGATGCTGGTAAGTCAATCTTAGACGTATGCTTGGAACGAGACCTCCTTGTGGCGAACAGTTTATTCCGTCACAAAGATATCCACACGTATACTTGGAGACGGAAGGAAGAAAAAAGTGTAATTGATTTGATTTTGATAGACAGTCGTCTCCGAGAGGCTATAAGGGATACAAGGGCCTACAGAGGCCCCACTCTTGAAACTGACCACTACCTGGTGGTAAGCCGGTTTGTTGGTCTTTTCAAGAAGTGGAGGCACTGGCGAGTGCGTGTCCCCTTCGGAGACTATGAAAGGATAAAGAGCGAAAAACTGGAAGATGAAAGCGTAAGGAGTATGTATGTAGGCTTAGTCAGTGAAAGGCTTGCAAACGCGAGCCTTTCCGACTTAGATGTGGATGAATGCTGGAATATTATGAAAGAAAGTATAGTGGATAGTGCAAAAGAAGCATGTGGGAGTGCAAAGAGACATGAACATTCGAAAGGTGATGCCTGGTGGGATGCAGAGGTACAATCCTGCGTAGCAAGAAAGAAGAAAGCGTGGTTGGATTATGTCTCATCTTTGCAACTGAATGACAGTATGAAAGACACGAAGAAAGAAATTTACCGCCTCTGCAAGAATGAAGCCAAAGCTTTAGTGAAAGAGAAGCGTGAAAGAATAAATTTGATTGCGGAAGAGAAGCTGACGAGGAACTTCGAGACAAATACCAAACTCTTTTGGAGGGAGGTCAAGAAGTCTCGGAGCTGTTCGTCAGTTTCCAGAATGGATAAGATAAAGAGTAAAGCTGGGGACATTCTTGCGGACCCATTAGAGGTGTTAGAGCGGTGGAATGAGTACTTTGGAGAAATGTATGAATATCTCCCGGATGCGGGCACTGCGAGGGAGTCGATGACTGATCTTGCGGTGCAAGCATCAAGCGGAGATATTACTTTGGAAGAGATTGAATGGTCGATACGAAGCTTGAAAAATGGAAAGTCTGCGGGAATTGATAGGATATCTGCTGAAATGATCAAATTAGGTGGTCCTTGCGTCCGAGACGCCTTCTGGTCATTGAGCAATCTATGCTGGAAGACTGGAAGGGTCCCAATGGACTGGAGGCGTGCTATCATCGTGCCCTTGTATAAAGGCAAGGGCTCACGTATGGAGTGCGCCAACTATAGGGCCATCAGTTTGATCAGTATAGCAGCTAAAGTGTATGGCAAAATTATTGAAAGGAGAATGAGGGTGGAATCTGACGGATTACTGTGGGAGGCGCAGGGTGGTTTCCGAAATGGAAGGGGATGTATGGACCATGTTTTCTCTCTCCGCAACATCGTAGAGAAGCAGCTGGCTGTAGGCCGGAAGGTTTTCTGCGGTTTTGTGGACATGGAGAAAGCATTTGACAGAGTTGTACGGAAGGATCTCTGGGATATATTGCCAGGATACGGGATTGATGGTGCGCTGCTTCGTGCTGTGCAGTCTACATATGTGGGATGTACGGCATGTGTGCGGGTGGGCGGCAGCCTGTCTCCCTGGTTTGACGTCAACATTGGCGTCAGACAGGGCTGCGTGCTGTCGGCTCTGCTGTTTGTCCTGTACCTGGACGATTGTCTTAAGAGAGTAAGATCGATGAATGTTGGATTGCGAATGGGTGACTTACTTGTGAACTGTTTGCTGTATGCAGATGATGCCGTGCTCATAGCCGAATCGCCATCAGAACTACAGTCACTAGTCACAACGATGAAAGATGATTGTCTAATGAGAGGCTTACAATTGAACGCGACTAAAACGAAAGTGATGGTATTCGAAAGAGAAGAGGACAGAACGAATGCCAGGATAACTGTAAATGATGTAGTGCTGGAACAGGTGGATGAGTTTGTATATCTTGGATGTGCATTTAGCAGGGATGGACGGTACACCGCTGATGTAGAAAAGAGGGTAACTGCGGGCAATAGTGTGAATGGAGCGTTAGGCAAACTTTTAGGTACCAAGGGCTTAAGTCAAAAGGCCCAGCTCGCAGTACACAATGCGGTGCTGATACCTACGCTAACGTATGGAAGCGAGAGTTGGGTATGGCAGGAAACGCATGAAAGTAGAATAAACGCGGTCGAGATGCGCGCGCTACGCAAAATCTGCGGAGTAACGCTCGCAGATCGCGTTCGGAATGAAGATGTAAGAAAGAGAGTTGGTCTGAAAGAGAGTGTCGGTGTTAAAGTAAGGAAGGGCATGCTACGATGGTTCGGGCATGTGGAACGAATGGGAGATGAAAGAATGACAAAACAGATATACAACGCGAAAGTGGATGGACGTAGGAGTCGGGGAAGGCCACGACACACCTACCACGACCAAATTAATCGTGTGTTAGTTGAAGGTGATGTCAAGAGCCGTAGGAACCGACGTGCATGCATGAAAAGAAAAATGAAAGTTGAAGAAGCAAGTGAGGTGTGTATGGACCGTGCCGTGTGGCGCTCGGTTCTTTCTGCCTACCCCGCAAGGGATTTGGCGTGAAGATAGTTAGTTAGTTAGTTAGTTAATATATGCATTCTGAACGTAATAAGCGCCACGGACATAATACGCAGTAACAACTCATAATGCGCAGCTAAACACGATTATGATGAGCCATGATTACCGGCTTCGACCATTACCGATCACGTGTATAATTTTTGTGTGATGACTTCGTGGTCAAAGCTTCGGGGGAGCTGTTTAAAAAATAGCAGGTCAGAGATACACTTTGTAATTTATGATTAAGAACAACAACAAGAATTTTATTATTTACTAGATGACGCGCACTTCTGTTCGGAGCGTTTTCCCGGGATAAATAGTAGCCTATATGTTATTCCAGATTATAATCTATCGCTGTAAGTACTAACAACAGAAATGGGTAGGTGCGGAAAAGAGTACGGAACTTTTCTGTTTCTTCCCGGACGTGTCGATTTGCCTCAAGGCGACTTGGGTCGAGAAACACTACAAAATTTCTCAAATTTGTGGATGTTTGAGAAATAGATTGAATTATATGAAATTGTGCGAGGATAGTCTTTGATACTGCGGAGAAGAAGACGTATGTCGTGACCACATTTTGTGGAGGTGCCCCCTGTATAAGGAATTGCGAGAACGGATTCTGAATGGGCGGCACGGGCCCACGTCGGTAAAGGGCCTGCGTATCACTGCGAACACGTGTCAATAGAGCAAAACTTTCGGCAGTTCCGTAACTTCGCGTGTGGCTGGTACAATATCAGAAGCAAGTCGGAGATCAATGAACGAGCATTGGCAGAAGACGAAGGCGTCACGTGTGACATTACCGCATAACACACGCAGAGCAGCCCCAGAATGGGGTGAGTACTGGGGATACGAAATTGTGGGAGTTAAGAAGTTGATTTATACAAAATTTATTGCTTCTTATCAGCTTTACAGCCCAATTTTAGTATTATTAATAAGTACTACCTACTATAAAATGGATTGAATACTTTATCATCATAATAAAATACAAGTAATGTAATGAAATTTGTATCTTACAGTTTTTCATAGTGGATAACATGGAATAATTTATAGATGAATTTAGTAATGATTAATTTGTTTGCTATTGTGTATAAGGTTTCAATAATAATGTTTTTATTTCAGTCATCAATCAAACTTCTTTTATAAACTTCGTTTTACATAGTCACGATTTGCGTCATTACATTATATATTATGTACGACTTGAATAGTTAAGTGAAAAAGCTATTTAATACAATATGTAATCCGATAGAATATATAAGTAATACTGACAACTGTTCTTACGAAGCAACTTTTCCTGTTATAAATGGGACTAAAAACTGCTGGAATACGTAATAAAAAATTTAAACGGAGTGGTTTAAAAAAAATGAGATTGGTATAGTGTGTTGGAAATTTAAATTAAAGTACTTTACATAGTATACTTAGTATAAAATTGCTTTTGGTTTGCTTAAATCGTTTATAGTACTTAACGGATTTTAATGCTGTTTTCAGCAATAGAGAGGTACATAAAAGCCGAGCTGTTACTATGTGGTACCGTTATATTATATTTGCTGTACCGTAAACGATGTTGCTCTGGTTAGCTAGTAAAATTACAATGTGTGTGTATTTGTATGTTAAGTCCACACCTGTAATAGTCAAATAAGTACAAAACAAACACAAACAAAAAACAAAACAAAATGAAATTGAAAAAAAAAAACGAGCTTCACGACATTATACAAAATTACTTAACATGGCAATACAAATTACATTACATTATTATCCAAATTGTGTCAATGAATACAACAACAAAATTCTTACCGATCATTAACGATAATATCTATTATAAACATGAATAAATATCGATTCGAAAGTCATTATTTATGGTCTTTGTGTATAGAAGATCGTAAATTATGTTATTATTATGGGTGATTACCTTTTGATGAGTGGATCTCTAGCAGTGTAAAGGGCAATTTTCTATTTTATAATAGCAGGGGGCGGATGAGTTTTAACTATTTTGTCACGTTTCAGTTCTATCTATTTAACGCATCGTTAGATTGGAGTAACCTAAAGCTTTTATCAAATAAAAATAAAATAATCTGCCTATATGGCAGTCCACTGCCTTTTTTTTTACACACACACACACTGTACCTACCTACCATTCATACTGAAGCCGTACCAACTAGAATATAGGTGAACGCAATATTTGCCTGTGAATAAAGTACAGGAAAACACTGTTAAAATTGTACAAGAATTACTTTGTAGCATTTATTTTCTATAGATGCAGTATTCAGGATGTGAAAGCAGCTTAATCGAGTTATCTTTTTTTAATCGGTTGTCAGTGGTGACATTTCTACTGTCAGAATGACAGGATGTCATAAGTTCGTGGACGAATCGTTTTCGGATTTAAAGGAACAGGTTTTGTTAAGTTTTTTTTGGTGAAAGACGGGACTTTGACCGAGACCTGCTTTGGGGTAGTTGGAGGTCCTTTGGCTTTTGGCTCTGAGACTGTGCCGCGAATCAGTTTTTCGCTCAAGCGCGATTATTTGTTGCCTCGCATGGCCTAACGGGCTGTGATTGGGTTGCTGCATTGCATGTTATTGCGTTAGATTGTGCTTGAACTCTCGCAAGCTGAACTCTGTGTCAAAGAGTGACGCCTACCCCTTACCCTATATCAATCAAATCTTGGACCACCTTAATAATGCTAAGTATTTAACTTCTGTAGATTTGAGTGCGGCTTACTGGCAGATTCCATTCGACTCACTCCAGTCTGCTGAGAAGACTGCTTTTACGGTTCCCCGGAGAGGATTGTTCCATTACAATTCCATGTGCTTCGGTCTTGTCGGTGCCAGTGCCACGATGCAACGCCTCATGGACCGTCTGTTTGGTCCCGAGTTCGACAACAAGGTATTTGCGTTTCAGGATGACATAGTCTGTGTGTCCAGCACCTTTGAGGAGCATGTAGAGCTCTTACATAGAGTCTATCAGCAACTCAAGGATGCTGGCCTAACTATTAATATGAAAAAATCCCACTTTTGTCGGAGTGAACTCAAATACCTGGGGTATTATGTGGACAAACATGGCTTACGGACAGACCCGGGTAAAGTTGAGGTTATCCTCAACTATCCCACCCCTTCTAACCCTAAGGAGGTTAAGAGATTTCTGGGAATGGCCGGCTGGTATCGTCGCTTTGTTAACAACTTCTCGAAGATTAGCAAACCTCTGTGCAAACTCACTTCTACGAACCTTAAGTTCGAATGGACCCCTGAGGCTGAACAGTCCTTTAACCTGCTAAAGTCAGCCTTGGTTTCTGCCCCTATATTAAAAATGCCTAACTTTGAGATGCCCTTCCGCATGCTTAGTGACGCGTCAGCTTACTCAGTTGCTGCTGTACTGACACAAACTCACGATGGTGTTGAGCACCCTATCGCCTACTGTAGCCGTTCTCTCAACAAGAACGAGGTGAACTACAGCACAACTGAGCGAGAACTTCTGGCCGTGATTTTCGCTTTGGAACAATTTCGACAGTACGTCGAAGGCCAAAAATGTACGGTCGTCACGGATCATTCATCTCTTCTGTGGTTCCATAAGCTAAAAAATCCCACGGGTCGTCTAGCACGTTGGAGCATGAGGCTCAGTCAATTCGATTTTGACATAGAGCATCGAAAAGGTAAAGACCACGTTGTACCTGATGCTCTGTCTCGTATCAAAATTGATTCCCTCGATGCAGTACCCACTAAAGACCCGTGGTATGACCACACCATGAATAGTGTTCGGAAGAACCCTAGGAAGTCACCAAATTATGACATTCGTGACAACCTTCTATATAGGTTAACTAAAAATAAATATTCTTTGACTTCAGACTTTGACTGGAAGCTGGTGGTACCTCAGGAGGATCGCTTGCCCCTGCTCTCTAAGTACCACGATGACACACTTAGTGCCCATGGTGGCGTTTGGAAGACGCATAAAAGGTTAGCCCTAAATTATTACTGGCCCAAGATGTACGAGGACGTCAAAGAATATGTTGGGAATTGCGAAACATGCAAGCAGTACAAACCCGTAAATACGTCTCGTCCCGGCCTAATGGGTAGCCCGAAGCGGGTTTCGAAGCCATTCGAAGCTATCTCTGTCGATCTGCTTGGTCCCTTTCCCACTTCGAGCAATGGAAACGTACATCTGATCGTGGTCTCCGACTACTTTAGCAAATACGTCATGTTGTGCCCTGTTCGGGTTGCCACAGGCGCTGTAGTCGCGAGGTTCATAGAGAAGAGTGTGTTTCTCGTGCACGGAGTCTGCAAGACTATTTACATGGATAATGGCCCTCAGTTTGTGAGTAAGCCATTTAAAGATATGTTAGCTAAATACAATGTACCTAATATATATTATAACCCTAGGTATCATGCCCAAACTAATCAGGCGGAACGAGCTATTCGTAATGTTGTTCAAGCGATCTCATGCTATGTGAAGTCACAACACAAGTCATGGGATTCGTTCTTGGTTGAGATACAGTGCGCTTTAAACACTGCAGTTAACGAAGCAACTCGTTTCACCCCTTACTTCTTGGTACATGGTAGGGAATTTATTGGGGATGGAGTGTTATACAGGCAGACAGATATCGCGTGCCATCCTACTTCAGTCTCTGTAGACGATCCATCAGCCTTCGGTGTCAAGCTGAGAGAAATACAACGCATTTACGACCAGGTGAGGAAACATTTGAACGTTGCCCACCAGCGTAATGAAAAGTATTACAACCTCAGAAAAAGGCATGTAGAGCTGAAAGTGGGACAGATAGTTTACAAACGCACGTTCTACCTGTCCAACAAGGCCAAGAATTTTACTTCTAAGCTAGCCCCTAAGTTCCTTAAATGTGTGGTGACTGCTAAACGATCCCCTTTAGTATATAGGCTGTCAGATCTGGACGGTAAGGATCTTGGGGAGTACCATATCAAGGACATCCTGAAGTATCGGGAGGAGCAGTCTCCAATACCTAACGTAACTACATAGCACTGTTTCTCTAGTTTATTAAACCAGTGCTATGTGATCATTATGTAAGACTATTTTAATCTTTTGTTTGTATTTCTATATGTGTACGTGACTTTAAATTGTCACGTTGTAGTTTCTTCTATGCACCGCACCGAGCGTTTTTCTCTCATTCGCTTCTTAGTACTCTACATTATCCTGAGAGCTTGGGTAGTGTTAGGGTATCGGCAGTGAGTAAAGGGAGCATTCGTTTTCTATGAAGGGCATTAGACTCTAGTTACTTAGCCTAACCGGTACACGAGTCAGTGTCTAGTTAGGTACATAGGAGGATCTTTCTTTGGTATTGTAATGGTCGTAGTCAGCTGGTGTTTGAAGGACCTAGCTGGTTGTCTTTGTTTATTAGTCAGTACTTTTCTGTTTTCTTTATTGTGTATTTCCAGCGTATCATATCCGCAGGAAATACTATTAAAGGGGGGGTGGTTGTAGCATTTATTTTCTATAGATGCAGTATTCAGGATGTGAAAGCAGCTTAATCGAGTTATCTTTTTTTAATCGGTTGTCAGTGGTGACATTTCTACTGTCAGAATGACAGGATGTCATAAGTTCGTGGACGAATCGTTTTCGGATTTAAAGGAACAGGTTTTGTTAAGTTTTTTTTGGTGAAAGACGGGACTTTGACCGAGACCTGCTTTGGGGTAGTTGGAGGTCCTTTGGCTTTTGGCTCTGAGACTGTGCCGCGAATCAGTTTTTCGCTCAAGCGCGATTATTTGTTGCCTCGCATGGCCTAACGGGCTGTGATTGGGTTGCTGCATTGCATCTTGCTACATTTTACCCAGAAAACTGGTGAGTTGTTCTTTATTGTTGCAAAGCGGGTTGATTTTTGTCTGTCTATACACATAATCAGCATCTTAATTTGTCGTTTACTTGTCATAACAGGGTTTTTTTACTACGGGGAAAAGCGGCCCGTCCACGGTTGGCAGAGCCACACCCAATGACACGTGGACTACATGAGCGAGGTGTTTTGAGAGGGACCAGCCGCCTCCACGTGGCATTCTCGGGCTGTGCTGCTCTCAGCTTACTCAAGGCCAGTAATTGTCACCCTATTACAGTGTAGTTAGCTGCTTACCCGTTCTACCTGCTCACGCGGCAGTGGTCTATTAAGTGGAATTAGACTTTATTTCTGTGTACCTGTGATATTTGTGTCTATCAGTGAATAAGCTCTCTGTGTGTCTCTGTGTATCTCTGTGTACTTAGTAAATATATGTGTGTACACCCTATTGTCTGTTTTCGTCTGAGCCCTAGCCTACCCTTGCACACAGACTGGAAACTCAGAAATAAGGCGCCCTGGGATAGAGTTCTCTGCATAGCTACCTCACGCTAGTTGGTGAGTAACACAGAACATCTTAGGGTTACAACTTTAAAAGCAATTTAGTACTTATGTAACTTTTTCATATAAATTTTGATTTTGAAAGTGAAAATGACAAGTTGATTCAGACGGGACTTGAAGACGTAACTCTTGCCTAAACCAGGGCAACAAGTAAAAAGTATTTATTATTCATACCATTGAGCTCCTTAGCAACTCTGGATATTAAGGAGGTTGACCATGTCAGCTTTTATTGCTCCTTCATTGATGATATGCCGGACTCCTACCGACTAAAAATCCTCACGTAACGCCCAACAGCCTATGGTTGGGAGCCCCGGGTAAGCCCTCGGAAGGATGTCCCAGGACTCCCAACAGACCTACGGCTACCACTGCGGCCTCGCCTAGGGGGGCAGTCCACTGCTAGACGTAGGCCACTCCCAAATAACGCCACAATACACTGTTTTTGAAAGTTTTTTTTTTAAATTTTATATTTAGCTCGCCAAATTGACGTCGCCACCAGCCTGATGGAAAGCCGTGGTGTATTTAGCGATTGGGGGCCACTTCTGACAGTGGTCCTCAAGTTGGCGGCCTTGTGATGTGCCTCTTCACGCTCTTCGCAACCCGGGATTGTAAGATGAGGAAAACACGTATGCGGGCAGGTCGTTCCAGGTTTTTATAGTTCGACGGAGGAACGATCTTTTGAAACGCTCAGCTCTGGCGAAGATTCTCTCCATGAGTGGCCTCTCTGCCTGGTACGCGTTAAATCTTATTTATCTAGATATGTGGTAGCGTGTCAAACCAAGTTCAGGTAACCGAACTGGCGAGCAGCACCGTGTGTAATATTACATTATCATTTACAATGCTTTAAGGCGAATGGAAAATATACATAATAATATTATCTTCACTAATAATATTTCAAAGTACTCTTGCGCGTGTAGTGGTTTTGTAAAATAATGCAAGTATGCTGGTATTCGAATTCGAGCGGTTTTCGTCTTACTAAAATTATGTTACTCACCATCTCGCCAGCACGAATCAGGATCGCAACTAGCTCTCCATGTATGTTATTATTCAAACTTGCCTATTTTCCTTGTATTGGCGAAGTGATTGGAAAGAATCTTCCAATCTCTCTTTATCTTTAAACAAAAAAGCCGTGAGATCGTTCTCACCAGACTGCCCCTTTCTAACACGTTTATCGTGAAAGATCAATCCGATTGACGTTGTCATTTTTGTTTAATTTCAAACTTTGAACAGATAATCCATGTGACCGAGAGACGTAGTTTAATGCAACAGAGTCACAGACTACAGACAAAGTCTCGACATAAGCAGCACCCTATTTCACGGGGTTAAAACCAAAGACTTCTATATAAACTGAGGTAGACATGCCCTACGCACCGAGGCTTGTGTCCTAAATTTCAAAAATCGTTTATTTTTGTAGCTTTATATCTAAATGATCACAAAAATGTAATATTTTGATTTAAAACAATCATTTACATAGTTTATTTTGTGATTTAAAAAATGAATTTCAATTTGTATCGAAAACGCTCATGGCGCCTTGTGTGACGTCACTTGATGCCAAACAAAAGTAGTAGTAGTTATATTTATCCATTTTCGGATAGGCAAAGGCAATTTGAGCCATACAGCCAAGTCTTGTATATTTATTATCTCTTCATTTTGCTTCAAAAAGTCACAGTCCTCGTCCTCTAAGTCCAGTCAAAGTCAAGTACACCATCCCTAAGTCAATGTCAGTCTTCCTTCAGAAAAGCAGTGGATAAATTTCTGAAAGTTTCTTTGGATTTTTTGTCACTGCAAAGTTGCGATTCACTGCGTTTTATCACTTCCTAACACTAGTGCACGTTGTCAAACGTTTATGTTTAAGAATCCACCATTGAAACACACAAAACACTCGAAATACACTAATTTTGCAAATTTACAAAATTCCCGCCAAAGAATCTCGCCAAACAAAACAAAAAGAAAATGTGTATTTTTTTTATGAGTCCTTTTAATGATTTGTTTTGAGATTAAAAGTTTTAGTACAAAAAAGAAACGTTTAGGGGTTTTAATCGTTATTTAGGGGAATCTGGTAATTTGAAGTTGGTTTTTAGAGGAACATTCCGTAGGAGTTGGCATCACTTTGGCATATGGTCTAAGTAACCAAAGTCAGTATAAATTAATTGAATAAAAAAATGCCATTGGCATCACTGTTTGACAGTGATAAGTTAGCGTTCGTCTGCTTTCCAAATTAATTTAAAATCAATCCGTCGTATTACAAGTGCTGTGTAGTGCCTGAATGAAATGAGATCTATTGTATTTTTTGAAAACGTATGAGAATCTAAACAATTACACAAAATGACACGACTTGTGATACAAGATGTCAAGACTCGAGACTGCCAGAGTGCTTCAAACGTAAAAAAGCATACTGTGACGTCACACTATCTGATAGAGGTGTTTGATGTCACGTGACTGATTGCTTATTTTTTCCAATCTTATTTTCTAAAAATAATAGTAATCCTTAGCTTGTGTACCAATTCATATTACTTTTAGTTATTTATATATTGGACATAGTCGTTACAAACATACATCAATCAGATTTATGCTTAGTGGACACAAGCCTATTAGCGGCGTTGCTCGCACTGCAGTGAGTCAAAACTTCGAAAGTAGGTACTTGGCTTGCAATCGGAGTCCATACGCCTTCTCTTTTACTCTTGTACTCCACTATTTCAGTAAAATAGTAAAAGTAACCTACAACATAAGCATGGACACTGCTTACTCGACACTTAATTTCACACAAGCACTTGTTTCTTTATTACACAGTTCTCAGTTACACATCCTCATGCAAATCCTCACCTTGCTCCGTATAACCAGACCTGAACCTACTGTGTGCAGTGTGCCGCATACCCTAATAATACAACGTCCACTTTTGTCTCACAACAAGCTCGGATTGATAAACGATTGGCCCCCTATTACTAAGCTTGAAATTTACTTTTGCCACTGCTTAAATATCCAGCAAAACACAATAAACCTATTACGTAATACTACTTTCATGCTCTTGTTAAATTATACAAATTTAAATCCAGACATTGGTCATGAAATACTGCTTGACCTAGAACATAACCTAACTATTATTAGCAATACTCAATATTATACACTATCTCATAGTCGATACGCTTACTATCAAAATACAAGCGATGCAAGGATACCGACATATCCGCTCGAATCAACATTCTTCTACCCCCGAAATGTCCTACAAGAAACTATTGTAAAACAGCGACTTACAAATGCCCACAGAGAATACAACCTAGGTTGCATTGCTTGTGTGAGTACCATACACTCGGATTGTTTACATTCATACTCGATCATGATAATTGCCAAATCAGTTTCAAATGTTTCAAGGGAAGTTTGCCAGCCTTCTGAGGGGTTTTGTTTTTCTGTGACAACACTGCACACGCGTTCTCGACAGTAAGAAACCCCTACATCTTCACCCCAGCGTTGTTCCCGACGATGTTCAGAACACCTAGTGGGATCCTCAGTGTTCACCTGTCTGCTCGCGTTGGATCTGATGGGGTCACGGTGATGTGCGGGCAGATCATCAACATCACGCGATCGTTAGTCCCGGCAGTACTCGGAACATTTAGTGGGGGCCCCAGTACTTGCATCTCTGCCCACTTTGCGTCCGATGGGTTCGCGATACTGAACGACCCCGTAACAATCATCATCATACCAACGTTAGTCCCTGCAATATTTGGGGCTTTTAGTGGGAGCCACAGGGTTCACGTTGCGTCCGATGAGGCTGTGATGCTGAGCGACCACATCATCATCGCACGAATTTTGTTCTCGGCGGTGTTCGGGACGCTTGGTGGGGGCCTCAGTACTCACCTCTCTCCTCAGGGTGCGTCCGATGAGGTCGCGGTACTGAGCGACTACACCATCATCATCGTTGCGCGGGCGTTGGTTGCGGCAGTATTCGAAACACTTGGTGGGGGCCCCAGTACTCACCTCTCGCCTCAGGTTGGGGTCGAGGTGCTAAATAGTCACATCATCATTATCGTTGCACGAGCGTCAGTTGCGGCTGTATTCGGAGCACTTCGTGAGGGCCCTGGTACTCACCTCTCTCCTCAAGTTGCGTTCTATGGGGTCGCGGTACTAAGTGGCCGCATCATCATCATCGTTGCACGAGCGTTAGTTGTGGCAGTATTCGTAACACCTGGTGGGGGCCCCAGTACTCACCTCTCGCCTCAGGTTGTGTTCGATGGGGCTGTGGTGCTGGGTGGTCACATCATCACTACCGTTGCACGAGCGTCAGTTGCGGCTGTATTCGGAACGCTTGGTGGGGGCCCCAGTACTCACTTCTCTCCTCAAGTTGCGTTCGATGGGGTCGCGGTACTAAGTGGCCGCATCATCGTCATCGTTGCACGAGCGTTAGTTGTGGCAGTATTCGGAACACTTAGTGGGGGCCCCAGTACTCACCTCTCGCCTCAGGTTGGGGTCGCGGTGCTGAGTAGTCACATCATCATTATCGTTGCACGAGCGTCAGTTGCGGCTGTATTCGGAGCACTTCGTGAGGGCCCTGGTACCCACCTCTCTCCTAAAGTTGCGTTCTATGGGGTCGCGGTACTAAGTGGCCGCATCATCATCATCGTTGCACGAGCGTTAGTTGTGGCAGTATTCGTAACACTTGGTGGGGGCCCCAGTACTTACCTCTCGCCTCAGGTTGTGTTCGATGGGGTCGCGGTGCTGGGTGGTCACATCATCATTACCGTTGCACGAGCGTCAGTTGCGGCTATATTCGGAACGCTTGGTGGGGGCCCCGGTGCTCACTTCTCTCCTCAAGTTGCGTTCGATGGGGTCGCGGTATTAAGTGCCGGCATCATCGTCCTCGTTGCACGAGCGTTAGTTGTGGCAGTAGTCGGAACACTTGGTGGGGGCCCCGGTACTCACCTCTCTCCTCAGATTATGTCCGACGGGGTCGCGGTACTGAGCGACAACATCATCATCATCATCATCATCGATGCACGAACGTTGGTTGCAGCGGTATTCGGAACGCTTGGTGGGGGCCCCGGCGCTCACCTCTCTCCTCAAGTTGCGCCCGATGGGGCCGCGGTACTAAGCGGCCACATCATTGTCATCGTTGCACGAGCGTTGGTTGCGGCAGTATTCGGAACACGTGGTGGGGGCCCAGGTGCTCACCTCTCTCCTCAGGTTGCTTCCGGTGGGGTCGCGGTGCCTTGTGGTCGCATCTTCATCGCGACTCGAGCGTTGGTCCCGGCTAAATTCCACACTCTTAACTCTAAGTACAAGGTATGCTTTGTTGACTTTATTTTACTCAGGGACTCTGACTCGGTCACTTGCCCTGGCCTCCCTCTGCGACCGAGGGCGGAGACGGGGAGGGAGACGGATCGCGCTTCGGGTGCGGTGTCTATTGCTGTGTGACTATATTTCTACAAAATTCGATTGCAATGCACGCGATGACTTCAACCTTGATTTGGACAACGTGTCGCTCGCAGAGAGCTCCACTTGTCAAATGGAGCAATGTAAGAATCAAATTTTCACTGGAAAACAATCATTAAATATTATTGTACAAAATATAAGAAGTATAGGCTGCAATATGCCTGGCTTCCAGACGCTCATGGCGCGGTCTGACGTTGATTGGGATGTCATGGTTTTGACCGAGTGCTGGCTGCCGCTAAACCCTCTCATACCCTTGATGGAGAGATATACATATCACACATCACCAAATTGTATCACCCAAAATGAGGGTGTGGTGGTCTACTGCCGGTCATCTTGTAATTTTAATGTGACGTTTCCCCAGATCGGGGACTGCAATGCTGTCTTTGTGATGGTGAGCAATCATACTGGTATCCTAGCTATTTATAGACCACCGGCAGTTAGATGTGTGTCTAGGTTTTTGGAATCCTTGAATACATTTTTGGTTTCGATCAAGTCTGTGAGTAATATCATTTTGACAGGAGACATAAACATAGATATATCACCCAATTCTAGCGATCAACGAGCCAATGACTATCTTGATCTCCTGGCCGCGCACGGCAAGCTTCCGGGTCATAATGATATTACTCATATTAAAACGAGCATAGACCACATCTTTTTCAAAACGAGACTGCTCGCCCGCTGCTGTGTGATTCATTCAACTCTGACTGACCATTATACAGTTGTTGCCAGTCTTAAACTTGGGAAACCGGCCCACACTCAACATAGAGAAATTCAATCGATAGACTATGATGGTGTGGACAAAGAAATTGGCCAGCTGGACTGGGGTCCTTTATACGCAGTGGGAAATCCCAACGAAGCTGTATCATACTTTATTAATTTGCTTACGGAACTTAAAGATAAACATACTTCCACCAAAAAAGCCCCAAGGCGCAAAAGAATTCTTAAACCTTGGATAACGCCTGGACTGCTTAGATGTATTCAGAACAGGGATAGGTTACATATCAAGACGAAAAAGTATCCGGGTAACGAAATACTAAGAATCACATATAACCGTTACAGAAATTATTGCAATTCTGTTTTGAAAAATACCAAAAAAGAATACGAAAAAGCACAGCTTTTTAAAGCCAAGCATAACAGTAAAAGGCTATGGGAGCAGATCAAGATTATCTCTGGCTTGGAGAAGCAAAAAAATTCACCGAGGGAACTAATTTGTCCCAAAAACCCTCGCCAATCAATCAACCAAGTAAATAAATACTTTGTGGACATAGGGAGAACTATGGCTGAGGATATTTCCAGAAGCGTACCTGCGGCTCTGGGTGGCAGGCCTATGTCGTCTCTCCCGCACTCTTTTGTCTTGCTTCCTACTGATGACATAGAACTACATACTTTATTGTCCAACATGAGGGGAGACTGCGCGCCGGGACATGATACCTTGCCAGCGGCTTTCATTAAGAGATACAGGGACTTGCTTGTGGCCCCTCTTACATACATTTGCAATCTGTCTTTGTCTTCTGGTGTTTTCCCGGATCACTTTAAACTCTCAATAGTTCATCCGATACACAAGAATGGAGCGAGGGACCGAGTCAATAACTACAGACCAATTTCTATCCTCCCTGCCCTTTCCAAAGTATTAGAAAAGATAGCCAACAAAAATCTAGTAAACTACTTGGAAACTAAGAACATTCTGTCCCCTAACCAATTTGGGTTCCGTGCGGGAAGATCGACATGTGATGCTGTGCACGAGCTTACTGACCACATTACGACCCAACTAGAAAACAAGAGAAAGGTTATAGCGGTGTTTCTGGATCTGGCTAAGGCCTTTGATACGGTCTCCAAATCTCTGCTGCTGGGTAAGCTGGAGAGAATGGGCGTCAGGGGCCAGCAATTGGGGTTTTTTGAGAGTTATTTGACAAACAGGTCGCAAAGAGTCAGAATAGAGGAATGGGTGAGTGATGACCTTGGGGTGACGTGCGGCGTACCACAGGGTAGTATTTTGGGCCCTACCCTGTTTCTGGCATTTATTAATGACCTTTGTGACACAAAGCTGCAAAACGGTAGGATTATTACTTTTGCAGACTACACAGCTCTTGTATTCTCGGGGGACACCTGGGAAGAGGCATACCAGCACGCACAGGCAGGGCTGAATATAGTTATTGGATGGCTTGGCGACAATCGCCTCACGCTTAATACCGAAAAAACCAAATATCTTACCTTCACAATGAGAAACTATAGTAGCACCGAACCCTCTACGTACAAACTAATTGCGCATACTTACATTGGTAAGTATGCGCAATTAGTTTGTATGGGCATTGGCCCATACTCCAAATCGCCGATGATGCAGGGGTGTTCGTGCACTGAACTAAAGAGGGAGCGGGAAGTCAGGTATCTCGGCATAACTATTGATCAAAATCTCAACTTTGAGGTACACATAGACCATCTGACATCGCGAATCAGAAAACTTATATTCGTGTTTAAGAGCCTTCAGCGAGTGGCAGATAGGGAGGTTATTAGATCGACCTACTTTGCGCTGTGCCAATCATTGTTAAGCTATTGTATTTCTGTCTGGGGCGGCTGCTCAAAGGCATTACTATTAAAACTAGAACGTGCTCAAAGAGCGGTCCTTAAGGTGGGCTACTCACTCTCATTTTTTCACCCAACCTCAGAGCTGTATAGGACCTGTCATGTTCTCACTGTGCGCCAGCTGTTTGTGTTGGCTACTGTCCTTAGGAAGCACTCTCTCATATTGTACGATCCATTACTCTTAGTTAGGAAACGGAGAAGAAATCTAGTTGCAGCATCTGTACTCTGTAGAACCAGTTTTGCTCAAAAGTTTTTCTGTTTCTTGGGGACATACCTATACAACAAGCTCAACTCAGCCCTGTCAATATATGGACTTACTAAGTATAGATGCAAGGGGGTGATTACGGCATGGCTGTTGGAGTTGGATTATGAGAGTACCGAGAATCTGATCACTGTGGTAACTTGAGTGCTATCTCTCTCGCGCTAACACACACACACACACGCACACACACACACACACACACACACACACACACACACACACACACACACACACACACACACACACACACACACACACACACACACACACACACACACACACACCAACACACACACATAATAAGTCCTAATGTAAGGGAACTAGAATCAAATTGTATTGAGGGAATTTTGATGATTATAACTGTAATAAACAATGTAAGTAATATTTAAAGTTTAGGTATAAGTCATTAATGTCACTTTTTTCACAAAATGTTAATTCACAAATATTTTATGTTATTATTATTGTTCAAATAAATAAGAACTAATAAGTACCTACAACATTGAAAGAGAACATGGAACTAGAATTATCTTTACAACTAGTCTGCTCGGCGGGGGCCTGGTAATCTGTTCGACAGGGAAACCTAGTACAGATGCCAGTCTCTCGCAAGGGTCATATTCTGTATCCTGTAGTGAATTGTAATATAGATTTCCTGTACCTTTGTGAAAGAGAAAAAAATAAATTAATTTATTATTATTATTATTATTCGTATATTGCTATTGTGTATGGTAACAATTACGTAAAAAATATTTATAAGTGAGTGTAGTCTTAGCAATGTGTGTGTTTGAGGATTGCTTTTGAAATCTCGTTTGTTAGAGTAAGGCGCGTCTACCTCAGTTTATA
This sequence comes from Miltochrista miniata, assembly GCA_933228765.1. Classification (NCBI taxonomy): domain Eukaryota; kingdom Metazoa; phylum Arthropoda; class Insecta; order Lepidoptera; family Erebidae; genus Miltochrista; species Miltochrista miniata. The sequence continues at coordinate 2,824,355 of OW121758.1, forward strand.
TAGAAGTCTTTGGTTAAAACGGCTATAATTATAATACTCGGAATATTTAAAGTATGGCTAGAAAGAAAAACAGAGTGATAAGTAGAATTTAATGACATAAAAGTAGGTATCTTACTATAGACGCCATTAAAAGTAGGGCTGTAATAAATTTATTGCCTTTCTAATCATTTCCAAATTAATTATACGTATTACTCAGTTATGGTCGTATACGTTGCGAGTATCAGACTTTATTATAATCAATCTTAGAAATTTATTGTAGAACATAACGATTGTATATCTCGGATCTTGATAACATTTATGTTCACTGCGCTAAAGTTTATTTTTTACTGTAAGTAATAATTTAGATTTTATGATCACAATTAATGTCAATTGCATTTTCGCTTTAGATAGGATAAAACATCACCTTACCTACCTACTCTGTAAAGAGATAATTGGTAATTTGACATTTAGAAAATATAGAGAACTGCTGATGCCCGCAGCTTCGCCCGCGTAAAGTTTGTTCTCGTTTCCGCTTTCCGTGGAAACTTATTCCCGGGATAAAAAGTGGCCTATGTGTTATTCCGGACCATAATCTATCCCTGTACCAAGTTTCAGCCAGATACGTTGAGCCATTAGAGCGTGAAAGAGTAACGAACTTCCGCACATCCTCACTCACAAAATTTCGCCTTTATAATTTTAGTAAGATTTACAATCCACCCGGCTTCTATGGAGCGAGCTAAAAATATAGGTACTTATTAAAGTTGCAATTTTTGGTTTTTCAATTGATTATCGACACCTAGTTAATATATAGTCTTAAAAAATCAACATTTTTAAGATAAATTTATTCATTATACAATAAGCACCCAAAAGGAGATGATGAGAAACGCGAGTTTGAAGTAGGTATGTTATGGACGACGTCGGGTGGGCACAACTTGTATTTATTTTTATAAAATGTATTTTAGAATATAATTTATCGCGTCGGCGCATGGGGTGGCGGGGCTCGTTGCTGCTATTCTCAAGTCGAATGGCGACGGGTTCGGTTTGCCTTATGTGTCTGGGGCGGTCACAGCGTGGTCCGCTCTCGCTCCGGGAGCGCCGTGCCCGAGTACCTACTCCTCAGGTCCAGCGTGCGTGGTGTGATGTCCTCGCTAAGCAAAATTACAATATGTTGATAGATGGTGCTGCAGGGACCTCGCCAGATTGCGCGCTGTGGCGCAGCCTGAGTCTGGTGCTTGACTGCGGTACTTTGATGGAAGACGACTCTCTGCGGGTGGCCGTGGCTTTCCATTTGGGCTGCAGACTGTGCGAACCTCACGTATGCATCTGCGGTGCTATGGTCGGGAGCGATGGTCATCATGCCTTGAGTTGTCGTCGCTGCACGGGTAGGCGTTGATCCAGCGTGCATTGACTTGAACTTGAACTTGGTTTCGGAAATCGGCCGTAGACTACAGGACAGGACTCATGACCGCCACGCCCGGTCATACCTGGAGCAAAGGATAGCAATCGCTATTCAGCGCGGCAATGCTGCGTGTGTATTGGGCACCTTTGCGCCAGGTTTGATCGGGGGTGGAACGGTCAGTAGTAATTAATACCGGACCAGGTTCCTTTCTCAAAGGGAACTGCGTAGTTTTAGTTTTTAATTAGGTATAATTACGTTTTGGTGTTTTTTTATTAGGGTTTCGTAGCCAAATGGCAAAAAACGGAACCCTTATAGATTCGTCATGTCTGTCTGTCTGTCCGTCTGTCTGTCCGTCCGTGTGTCACAGCCACTTTTCTCCGAAACTATAAGGTCTATGCTTTTGAAACTTGGTAAGTAGATGTATTCAGTGAACCGCATTATGATTCTTATATAAAACTAGAAAAAAAGCAGTAAATTTTGGGGGTCCCCATACTCAGAACTGAAACCAATTTTTTTTTTCATGAAGCCCATACGTGTGGCGTATCTATAGATAGGTCTTTAAAAATGCTATTGAGGTTCCTAAACTCATTTTTTTCTAAAGTGAATAGTTTGAGCAAGAGACACTTCCAAAGTGGAAAAATGTGTGTCCCCCCCTCTCTAACTTCTAAACTAAGAGAATAATAAATTAAAAAAAAAATATGATGTACATTGCTATAAAAACTACCAACGAAAATTACTTTGACCGAGATAGAGCTGGTAGTTTTTTTTTAATACCTACGTCATAAACCGCAATTTTCGGTTACAAAAATCACTACCACTGCGAACGTGTTACAACGAACTATAAGAACTTTTATAATATGTTACTTGCTACAACGAAACCCTTCGTGGGCGAGTCCAACTCGCACTTGGCCGGTTTTATTTAGGACATAAGTTTTATTTTGATTGTATAAAGAAACGAGTATATTTAATTTTAGAATATAAATAAAATCCTGCCAACCCTAACTATAATTTAATGGCTTGATACACTCCGTATGTATCGCTGGTTATTAGTTTATGGCACAAAATTAAGGGCACGCAGTTTATGGCTCCGTCGGCTACTGGTTTACGATCTTAGTAATTATGTAGTGATAATAAATAGGCCTTATTGCACCATTGCACCATCATACTATCCATACTGTGATGAGAAGTTAATCAAATGATGATAATCAGTTTCTTCCTGTTAAGAGCTTATTTATTACCAACTTTAATTAAATGACAAAGTGTTTAGCTTTACAATTTGCCTTATAAGTAAAGTTTACATTGATTACTATACAACCAGGACTAACGCTTGGGTGATGTTGATTATCATCTATCTATTTCAAAGAACCTGCTTGTGAGTGTTTAATGGATTTGCACTGACTTTCTCCAATAGATATACATTTTGTAATCTTTGTAAAAAATACTGAGGAAGTGTACGAAAATTATCAAGATCTCTAAATAATAATAATAGACAAAAGTGTCTACTGTCACACACAAGATTTGTCAATTATTCCACACAACAATGCTTGACCAGTACCAGCGAATTGGTGCCTTACTATCAGACACCATAACACTATTAAAAATGCATAGTAAAAGTCATCCCATACCATCTGCTTGATAATTGACAGCCAGTCTCATGTTATTTAAAGTTATAAATGAACTTTTATTGGTGCAAAATTACAGGTCCTTTAATTAATCAAACTATACAGTAAAGTGAACAAAATTACTGGCTACTGTTGTATAAGACATTTATCGCTGAATTAAGATATTATAGGTCTTTAAAATGTATTTTGATGTTCGGCTGTACGCGAGCTGAAATTTTAATAAGTGATCAAAGTGGTAATACGAGTATACATTTATAAAATTGTTTAAGGTGCTGTTTTTTTAATATCCTTCATCGATCGCAGTACCTATTCGGTCTAATTACATTCTTTACGACGTGACAGGTAAAAGCTTGTTAAAGAAATGGCAAAGGAACTTTCAATAGCTTTCTTATATTTATCTGAACGTCCATAACACGAAGCGCAAGAGTCAGAATAATAAAGAAATATTAATGAAAATATACGAGATGTTGTTGATTACGATACAACACCTACCCACTTAATCACTGTGTAAATTAAACCGAGAAACATTAATTTAAAACCAAACATAAAGAAATAAATAGTTATTAATAAATAATTGCCGCTACGTACCGGCGATAACTTTAAGCTGTAAAGTAGAATTATAACCGTTATTATGAGTAATAAAACTAGTTATTGAATTATTCAAGAAACGGGTCGTAAATTTAAGTTATATCTAGTCACGAGAAGTTTATGGTACTGTGAGTGTCTGTAAACACGAAGTGTAGTTGTAGTTGGAATAGACTGACTACATTAGATACTTACATGCAAACAACGCTTAAATGTTTACGAATACATCGTAATAAGTATGATTTGAAAATGCCTTTTCAGTCTTCTTCCTTTACCTTCTCTACCTCTCCCTCTCCTTCTCTACCCTCACCTTAGACCTTCTAACTTTGTATAACACAAGCAGGTTATCTTAGTTTACTTTGAGATTAAAGGCGCGTTTTTGAAAAATGTCCGTCTTAGTGAATTCACTTAGAAATTAGTAAATTAGTTTATTTTTAATTTCAGTTCAAAATTCAGATGCTTGATTTAAAGCTCGCGTCTACTTTGACTGTTTCGGACAAGCAATAGTTGCGGAATATTTTTCAGCTTATTCGTAAGCCTGTAAAACCTTCAAAAGGGCTGCAGCTGGTAGACTTACTTAGCCCGACATGATAGAACATCTCTTAAACATAACTAAACCTACGTTTAAATGTATGAACGAATAAACTCTCTATATTGATAAAACTTTCGTTAAATTTTAAATAAATAACACAAAAACCTTGCCATATTATCTTATCAATAACCAAATAAATTACAAAATTTGTGGGTTTTAATTAAAAATTCAACTTTTCTATGTATAAAGGGGAATAGAATAATTAAGCTATTAGCTAAAAAACCTGCTGGTGTAATTAAAACAGCATAATGCTTGTAACAATGGATGCCCACATTCGGTGTTAAAGTTTACGGCAATTAAGAGGGGAAAGTAAAAACATAATAATTAAGTTACGTTAAAACATGTGACGTAGATAAAATTAATCGTCTATGATGCTATCAGAAAGTGAGATTAGAAAGTAGTCCAATCATTCAAGTCGACTGAAATATGGGGCCTCCCGTAATCCCGGAAAAAACAAAAATAAAAAAGAAGAATGGAATGGGGTTGTCGCTGCTAAAGGAACCGTCTGTAATGTAATAAAGATGTCCTTTTAGACGTTAACAGTGTACTAATCACGAAATACTATCAAAATATTTTCATGGAAAAAACAAAACACTTAGTAGATAGGTACGTGTAACTTTTATTCATACTATAATTACGTGTTGGTAGTCGGAATGTCCACAAAAATATCCACAAATATGAGGAATTTCTTTTTAAAAAATGCTGTACCTTTTCTCTATACAAACTTTGACAGTGACAGATTTTAAGTCCAACCGTTGTAAAAATATGTAGTTAGTTTTCATTTCACATATTAATATAAAGGTTCTTTATGGATTATGTACAAAATAAAACATCATTATTATAATGTACTAGCTGACCCGCACAACTTCGTTTGCGTGATAAATGAAGAACCGCTCGACCGATTTTGTGCAAACTTCACATAAACCATCTACTACATAGTCCTAACAAAGCCTAAACATTTGGTTTGGATAGGTGAGCCCATTCTTGAGTTATTAAATTACAACGAAAAGTGGCATTGATTTTTATATATATAGACTAGCTGACCCGCGCAACTTCGTTTGCGTGATAAATGAAGAACCGCTCGACCGATTTTGTGTAAACTTCACATAAACCATCTACTAAATAGTCCAAACAAAGCCTAAATATTTGGTTTGGATAGGTAAGCCCGTTCTTGAGTTATAAAATTACAACGAAAAGTGGCATTGATTTTTATATATATAAACTAGCTGACCCGCGCAACTTCGTTTGCGTGATAAATGAAGAACTACTCGACCGATTTTGTACAAACTTCACATAAACCATCTACTAAATAGTCGGAACAAAGCCTAAACATTTGGTTTGGATAGGTGAGCCCGTTCTTGAGTTATAAAATTACAAAGAAAAGTGGCATTGATTTTTATATATATACTAGCTGACCCGCGCAACTTCGTTTGCGTGATAAATGAAGAACTACTCGACCGATTTTGTACAAACTTCACATAAACCATCTACTAAATAGTCGGAACAAAGCCTAAACATTTGGTTTGGATAGGTGCGCCCGTTCTTGAGTTATAAAATTACAACGAAAAGTGGCATTGATTTTTATATATATAGATAGATAGATATATATAGATAATAGAATGTCACATAGAAAGATTACATAACGAATATTTACATTTGTACATATATGTATACACTATATTTTATGTTATCAATTTCTTTTTTGGTGTACAATAAAGCTTTACTTACTTCACATAAGGAAATCGCTAATCAGTTGACTAGTTTAGTAGATAGAATATTCCTTACAATTGAATCTCACTTTACGCCTCGTAAGCTAACTATGTTTTCACACGTTCTTTGTCTACATTCACTTATTTTAATTATTATAAGTTGTATAATTACATAAAAGCAATGTACACTAAAAGTATAATATGGACATATCTGCCACTTCTTAATTTCAAATATAATTAACCGACTGGAACCGGGGCAAGCAGCATAAAATAATTTTAAAGAAAAATATTACAATTATATTTCTTTTTTTATGTTTTACGGAGCGAATATTATTGCGAGTTTTATTAATATTGTGAATTTTATTATCCACAAGCTTATTTACTTAGATAGTATCTTTTTTATAACATCATATTCACCTAGATAATAACAAACACATTTTAATGAAATGTATGCCGACACGAACTCGGCAACTTTAGAAACGAGGGAAATTTTTATTGACGTTATACACCGCTGAAATTATTCATCAACTTAATGATCAACAACTAAATGTTTCTGACAGACTAAAAACTTCAGTATACTGACTAATACAGAAACAGGCCTCAAGCTAGCTTATGACACTTGACGTGGGCTAATTTGAAAGAAATGTTTACTTCAAGGAACTTTTACATAATACAAATACGTTGTTTCCCTAGATCAGTGGTGGGCAAACTTTTTTGATGGCAGGCCTGAAAAACTAAGAAATTTTATGGGAGGGCCAGAATTATAGGAAAAATGGGTTTTATGCTGAAACTTTAACAGACATATAATCATGACTTTATCCCCGAAGGGAATGTGTTCCTTTGCGAAAATGTTCCTTTAGTCGCCTCTTACGACACCCGATGAATTGGGGTGGCAATTTTTTTTTAAATTAATTTAACTGTTTTTGTGTGAGGTTGGGACGTATGAAATTGCTTTATGTAGATACTATATTTCGAATGCAAGTTCGAGTTGTGACGAAGGAACATTTATTCAGCAGCGCGAATGGGTGTATTACAGTAAGTCGGTTTGTGATTGAGTTGTTCCGCAATTTCATGGTCGAAAAAGTCTGTTCTCTTCACCTATGCATCTATTGCTCTACTAAGTAGGATCTACATAATACTTCTGGACCGTCAAATTATCGCGCGCCATTTACTAGGTAGGTATAAATGTCGAAGGACCGTCGGCGGGCCGGATTAAATCCTTTTGCGGGCCGGAGCTGGCCCGCGGGCCGTACTTTACCCATCACTGCCCTAGATTGACACAAATACTGGTAAAGATTAATATCTGTTCCCAGGCACAACCTTCTCCAATCTCTAGCTGATTTCTATACCGAATTTTATCGAAATCGGTTCAGTAAAAACATAACTAACAGGTAAAGTTACTTTCGCAATTATAATTACAATCCGTACTATAACTGTAGTAATTATTTGAAAGCACTACGATATATTATTAGAACTTTAATTAAATCTACCGGAAATGAGCAGGTGATACTAAAATCAGATTAAATAAATATTTGAGATAACTCGTGAGCGAATAATGACCTGTAATGACACCCCCGCCGCCATAACTTATCTTGTCAATTAGCGTCAACTATTAACTTCTCTAGATTCATAAATAATTCTGTTTTAATGTCACTTTTTATACCGGGCTACTTGAATTGACATTAAATTAAGTTTAATTATTTCTCACCCTCACCCTTAACGGGGATATTTAAGTGCTTTTTATTGGATAATGAACGGTATATTTTTTAAATGCTGCCTAAAAAATGTTTCATACCACATATTACTAGAGCTTTTAAAAGCTAACTGTACTGGTAATTACTGGGCTAAAACTGAATTTCATTCAGTCACAAGGTTACGGGTTTTTAATCAGTGACTGATGAATTAATTGACGTACTTATACGGATTTACAACTTTGAACCTAAGGTATGGGGCATAAAGGGTCCCATCAAGATCTTCGGGGTCCAAGTTGCCTCACCTGGTGTATACGGACGGGGACATGATGCAGGCGACCTGACGAGGATGGGTGGTCAGACGGCCAAACTGATATTTGCTACCAGCAGCCAAATAATAGTGAACCTTAGGTTTAAATCCAGATAGGGTATGTGGCGTAAATCATGGATTTGCTATATTAGTTTATTAGGCGCTATTAAGCGTAGGTATAATGGTTATACTTAGGTCGGTATAATGGGTGTGTCCTTAATAGTGTCATAGTAGGGATAGTTGATGGAAGGAGATATGGTGGGATGTAAGCTATATATAAGCGTGCGCATTAGTAGAATAGGGAAAATCAGGAACTAACTAAATTTTTTATTTTACTTCATACTGTCGAAGAAAATTTACATCAAAGTAAATTATTCTGTAAAATATATTTCACTAAAATACCAGTGGGTGGCGTACATAGCCCAAGAATTTAAATAAATTTATATTTGTGAAAACGGAAGCTCTGGTAAGCATCAACGTCATAAAATTTATTAAGTAAATTAATTGTGGGTAATTTTTATGTAAAAAAGTATATTTTAAGTAAATTTATTTTATCAGGCAGGCGTTTGTGAAATTTAGAAAAGGGGGTAATGTTCTTTGTATATTAAATGTTTTAAAATGGGGTTAAAAATAATAGTAAGGGAAAGTTTAGGGAAATTTATGGTTGAAGAGGGTGTATATAAAATATATTGTTTGTTCTTTTCAGAATGAGCTTCCAAGTTTAAGGTTAAAAACCCCTGCCTATACCCGTAAGCATATTAATATACAGGCGTAGAGCCATATTGCTTACTGTGATATCCCGGAGATAAAGGAAGTCCCATCCCTGAATCCGGATGAGTACCTAGTTATAAGTTAGATTTAAGTTATTACTGTGAAGGTGTAATAAAATTATATATATACTCTAGTTCTTGCATTATTGACTCCAGGACAAGTTACCTTACATAAACTACTGAACCGCCTGGGAACTCCCGGGAACACTACGGACTTCCCAGAAGCGTGTCAGGTAGACTAGAAGTTCAATAATATAAACTTGAACACAAACAATAATAATATTCGTGGAACAGTAGTGCAGACGATGCCGATGGGTGCTCAGCCCACACCCATTGTACATTTTTACGTGACTTCGCATAAATTTGACGAGCTCAAAAAGCAATTCAAAAAAGTGCAGTGAACTATTGAAGTTCCGTTGGCAATAAAAATTTGAAAAAGTTGCTTAGCCATGTCTGGTTATAATATTAACGTTCACCACTAATTTTAATTACCTATTATTGGCTACTTTATGATAAAGGATCCTTTTGAAGTGGTGTTAAGCAAGTTGGTCCAGTGCCATTTCACAAATCAAATTGGTAAATATTCAGAGGTTTTTAAGGCTTGTCTTTTAGCTTGTAAGTAAGCGAACACCTATGAAACTAGAAATTGAAAAATATAATGTATTTTTTTGGTTCTACATCAAAATCGGAAGATTAAAATCCTAAAAGGAGTTTAGAACCTTATTTAGTAGAAGTTCCTAAATTCATTAATCAGATAAAAACATAGTTTGAATTCCATAAATCGAATAGGTGCTATTTAATATATATCTCAACGGAACCCTAATAAATAAACCGGCCAAGTGCGAGTTGGACTCGCCCATGAAGGGTTCCGTAGCAGCAAATAACATAATATAAAAGTTCTTATAGTTCGTTGTAACTTTGATTGATGTTTTAATACGTTCGCATTGGTAGTGATTTTTCTAACCGAAAATTGCGGTTTATGACGTATTAAAAAAAAACTACCAGCTCTATCTCGTTCAAACTAATTTTCGTTGGTAGTTTATATAGCAATGTACATCATAAATTTTTTTAGATTTATAATTCTCTTAGTTTAGAAGTTAGAGGGGGGGGGGACACACATTTTTCCACTTTTCACTGTAGAAAAAAAATATTTTAGGAACCTCAATAGCATTTTTGAAGACCTGTCTATAGATACCCCCCACGTATGGATTTGATGAAAAAAAAATTTTGAGTTTCAGTTCTGAGTATGGGGACCCCCAAAATTTACTGCTTTTTTTCTAGTTTTATATAAGAATCTTAATGCGGTTCACAGAATAAATCTAGTTACCAAGTTTCAATAGCATAGGCCTTATAGTTTCGGAGAAAAGTGGCTGTGACACACGGACGGACAGACAGACAGACATGACGAATCTATAAGGGTTCCGTTTTTGCCATTTGGCTACGAAACCCTAAAAATGGGTACTTGTGTTTGTTTTGATGCGAACAGGGTTCTCGCTCTATTGTATGCACATTTTACTGCAACGTAGAATACTGATTGAAATGTGCCAAGTAATTTGATGAACTTCTGTCAACTAAAATATTTGCCACTTTCAAATAAGTCACATTAAATTTGTGATTGAGTCAGCATACTAATTGCTTTTCAAAAATTATCTCTAACGAACTGTCCTCCTTCAAAATAAAGTATAAGCCTGGTTTTTACACATTTTCATCATTATCATACAAATGGTCACGCCTTTATCCCCGAAGCAGAGCTTATTATATGCCCAAATTTCACCTCTTTAGAATTTGTACCACGTAATAGGTGGTGAGCCATATTGCCGTGTTGAGATGGACAGGCGCAGGTTGTGACTACCCGCTGTTGCAATTTTTCAAGCCGCCTAAACAGGCCTTCAACTTAGCTTAACGACTGCCATTTTACTGGCAACCGAGACCAACGGCTTAACGTGCCTTCCGAAGCACGGAAACGCTCAAATAAATGTCAGAAAGTGGTCACATGAATGGTCACCCATCTAAGGACTGGCCATAGTAAAAGTTGCTTACTACAGTAGTCGTTGACAGAACACTGAGTCCGCAGGGGCCACGAGCACTTCATTCTACATGAGCGTGGTATTATCTATGTAGTTACTTAAAAAAAAAAGATTCTAATGCCTCCAATTGTAGAAACATTGTACATTATTCTGTTACTACAAATTTAATGTATCAATTAACGCCTATGGCAGTTTACTGCTGCTCGTACGCTTCTCCAAATTTACGCCACAACACGCGATCCTGCGCCTTCCGCATTCAGTCTTAGCCTGCGAGAATTTCCAACTCATCGGTTCATCTGGCGAGCGGACATCCAGAACTCGTTTGTTCCATCAGCCTGCCTACTGCATTTTTACCTGCTCTGTTTAATACATCTTCCAAATCTTCCACATATAAACTCCTTTTGGTGGTCGTCTGTCCTTTCATCCTCCATTAATCTTTCTGTCAGTAGATGCAACATCTAGCAGGTGAAATTGGCAGCCCAGATATATGGGCCAGTTTACAACACAAAGATAATCTATGAATATAAATCTATCGCTATCAACCTGCACGCGTCACGCATATCATGCGCACACGTACCCATCAATTACGCTTACAAAACGAACATTGTCCGTCCGTCGAGGCAAGTGTGATTTACTGCTGCCCACACTGCACAACACTGATGACTGCAAGAATCATTATAATTACTGATTTCAGCTACGAAATATTTCATAATAGATAGTTCTTCCTTGCAATAGCCCCGGTGGTGCAGGCGGTAGTGTGAGCGCGCTAAGGTTCTAAGTTCCATTCCCGGGTTAGGCCAAATCTTTAAGTGATCCACAAATAATTCTTCCGAGAATGTACCTGGGGCTTCCAGCTGTAGACTGTTTATAGGGCATGGTGTGGGTTTACCACAGGTGGATTTAGGCAAGAACCCGACATGGCATCCATGAATATTACCACACGTAAAAAATAGTCTATGCCATTTTGTACTACGATTGAACCATCACAGTTAAGTATTCAATATGTATATTTTAATTAGTTTTCGGATCCTCAGTAGGTAGAGCGTGAGACTCTGAAGTCTGAAGCGCTCGTCATCTCAATGACTCAATGTTTCGTAATCAATAAATGACTGTTCCTCAGATGGGTGACCATTATGTGACATTTATGATCGTTAACTTGCTTAGGTATACTAAACATTTATTGTTAAAAATTCGCTTGCTTTCAACTTGCTTTGAAATTCGCGTTTATCTGTTGGTCCCGGTTGCCAGTAATAGATATAATTAAATACCTCTGCCTAACATCACGGGTATAAAGGCGTGATAATAAGTATGTACTCGTAGATATTTAAGTTTTCGGCATTATTATGAAATCAAAAATTTGTATTTGGATACTGCAATCCATTGTATCACTACTTAATCAAGCAATCAAAAAAACATAAATAAAAACATTTAAATCATCAACACAGTGTGGCGTCTCCTTAAAACAAAGACATTAAAGTTAATAATCACACCACATCAATCGTCAGTTCAAAGAAAACCATTGCAATTGGCCTTTGAGTCTTCGCTCATTAGCACCGTTCTTGACACATCAAAGGCTCAAACAGCACTTGATCACTTGTCACATCAGTCACGTCACTCGCTGTCACCATATGTCACCTGTCAAAAGTTACACCAGCAGTATGATTAATAAACATACTGATTATTCGACCTTCATTTTTTGTTTTTTACTTTTTTGTCAACACTAAAGCTGTCAAACGCTTTTATGTTTCAAATGTCGATGGTTATTGAGATGTAATAAAGTAATTTAAAAATATGTATTTTCGATTTTACGTAATTAGTACATTCTTGCAAGGTTTTATTAAATTGTTCTGTTACCTAATTTCTTTTATTACTTACCTACAAAACAAACAATGCAACACAAACCTAAACTTCAGTAAGACTTTTTTACATAAGCACATCACTTGTGTGTCATTGCACAAGTAATTTTGCTATTAGTACTATTACTACTAATTTGTACTAGATCACTTCCATAAATTTTAATTAAGGGTTCTATCTAATTAACTTACAGTACAGTACTTAATAAGTGATAGGTACTAGATTTCTTTTCAACAAAAAAAAAAGATCGACAGGTAGCCTCAACGGAGTGCATCACTAACAGCGTTCAGACATAAATTACTTCAAAAGTGATTTACTCGCGCCATTCAAATCGCCGTCGACTAGTCGTTGCGGCCCGTCTCCGCCTGTCTGAGCTGTTCAAAGGCCCTGACTGACAGGTGTGAATGATGGCCGACAAGACGTATGCAGACTGACAAACGCAATCACCAAACAGTTCTACCGTTTTCTTTGAAGATAATAGTTTTGGTTTTGGTATATTGAAATCCGTTTATTTTGTTTACGCCAATAGCATAACGTTAGTAAGGAGTTTCAAGAAATATTGAAATGCTTTTTATTCTATGCAAATTTATTTGTCCGTGAACATACCTGCTGAGGCATATTTTTTAAAAACATTCCAAAAGCGAAGAACTTTAAGCGTTTTAAAGCCTTAACATTTGGTGACTTTTTTATCGAGACCTCTTGACGAACCTGTCACGAACATAACTTGCAAAATAAAACACGTGCAGAGTGGCAGTCACAAATCACATTTTTTAATCGAACTCACGTCTCTGTGCAGTACCATTATTTAGTGTTCGTTTGTTTAAAACCTTATTCTTTCTAGAGCAAGGATTAACATCCTTTGTCTCAGCTGCAGAAAAATATTTGCAGCATTTCAGTATGCAGTCACGTCGCACCGTGCGGAATGCTATCGACATCCGCTAAACTATCGACGTTGGCGCAACACTAATTGCTCTTTTTGTGTGCCCGTTTCTCACAATGATTTACGTAATGCTGCTACAAAGAGGGTAATCATATCATTAAAGCTTTAAAATGACTTTAACAGCCACTTCTAATGATTAAAATGGTTACGGCGAAGAATAAAGGCCTGACTTATACTCGTAACTTCATAACATAAGTCGTATCAAACTGAACATTATAATTGTCTGTGCTTCATAGAAATTTACACTGCGATTTAATAATTATATTGACTATATTAGTCAAAAATAATATCTTCATGATATACTCTGTAATGCGGGTTTGAGTCCTGCTTTTATGCGACTAGCTAAAATTTGGAACCGGGATAGATTGTAGAATGGAATAACGCTATGGTACTTTTTATCCGAAATAAGTTTCCATGGGATTGAAAACATGACCAGTTTTCAACGCAGGCATAGCCGAGGGCACCGTCTAGTATTAAATAAATGCTAAACACAACAGCTTAACAGCCGACGACCATAATAATAACGCCAAGCATAATGTCACACAATTCGTGCTAAAAACGATCGCAGCATGCTAATTCGAATGGACTTTAAAGTTTAGTGCAGTTACGATATAAAAGTATCGATAGGATATCAGCATTAAAATAGTGGTGGACATGATGCATTTGTCATGTAATCGGTAAGATAAGGCTGTTCAGTTAAAAATTTATCCGTCGGCGGCTTGGTGTAATTAAGATAGCAGGTGAACGTAGATTATGCGAGTTACGACGTGTTGTTATCTGTGACAGCGGAATGGCGGGAAGCGATTTTCATTTGTAATTAGCGGCACCGTTCAGATAAGTTCACCTTGTCTCTTAACTCGATATCTTTATGGTTCGGAGTAAAGTCTGTATATTTGTTTCTTTCGTTGATTGTTGTAGCTGCTACATTACTTTATTTTTATTACTTACTTTCCAAGTACCTATGTATTAACACAAAAGACGTAAATAGAAGGTACATTTTAGCTTCGGTGCATTAGTGCCTTCATTAAATATAAAATTTGCTAATACACGAAATTGTACTTAAGTAATAATGTATTGTAAAATTTGAAAGTTTGAGAAGATGTTTGAATGTTTGTTTCTCTTTCACGCTCTATCTAACGGCTGAACTAACTACTACTAATCTGGTATCTACAAGTATAGATTATAGTCTGGAATACAATACTTGAGATACTTCTTATTCTGGAAGTAAGTTCCCATGGGACGCAGAAACGGGAACAAAATTTCATCGCGGGTGCAGCTGCGTGTGCCGTCTAGCATAAAATATTTTAGTGATAAAATTTATCTATAAGTATGAGTGAAAATCATTATCAGCGTTTGGCAGTTCCCCTCTGGAAGTAGATGTAGGCCTCTCCTAATTCAAGGAACCTGCCAGCGACCGTCCTGCTACCTTTACCAGGTCATGAACATCGACTAATCATACCTTTTGAATTATGGTCATAAAGGGTTTACTGCCGCCTACGGCCGGGAGCCCTGGGTAAGTCATCGGAAGGATATCCCGGGTCCCGGGATCAGTGTACTTTTGTTATTTTTTTTATAAATTAAGTTTATCGACTTTAACTTATATTAATTAATAATTATCACCTCACTAGCTCGCTTATTTGAAACAGATGGCCTAAATCTGCTATATACGAGATCTCAGCTCGCGTAAACGGTAACAAATTGATGTTGTCGCAATTTTGACGCTAAATATCGATAAGCCTAATTGTATTGACATGCACATAGTGGTATGGAATGACCATGATGATTAGTCAATATAATTTAGATACCTATTAGTGTTATGTTGCACATTTTACAGTGCTAGTAAATTATAAAGTTTATAAAAAGATATAGTAACACAGAAAAAAAATATTAGGTTTTGATTTATAAGCTGAGCAGGTTTTAAGAATTTTGTGATCAACAAAAAATAATGTCGAACCCCTTTTGAAGAACCCCATTCGGTGTTTGTGAAAACCGAGGCTGGGAACTCATTTCGCAATCTAAGCGTTCTCGAAAGAAAACTCCTATACGAACTCACCGTGCTCGAACACTCCGGATGCAAGATGTGAGGATGAACACCCTGTCTGCGACAAGCAGTGATGATAGAACGTAGCCGTTAGCACCATATCAAACAATTTCTCAGGGCACAAACCATTATACCTACATGCGATAAAACACGCATAAGGAGGCACGCACTACAATAAATCATTTCAGTTTGAATTAAAGCTAGCGGACTCTTAAATAATTTAAAACAAAATCAAAAACTAATCTCCATTGGCAGCAAAATACAAATACCTACTTGTGATGCATGTAAAAAAGTTCAGTCAGGTTCAGTGGTATTTTAAATGATGTAGCAATAAAATACACACTTTCACAATTTTATATTAGTCGGATAGGATGTAAACGGTGGGTAATTTAGGTTACTGCACATCACTATCAGCCGATTCTATCAAGTAATTAAGAGAGTTAATGACACATACTTTTGAGATAATATCTAAAGTATACAGCAATACATTATCTATAACAGGTGATTAAAATTATCTAGATTATAGTAATTATTGATATTCTAAGTTACACTACTTTTAATAAATCATTGACGACGTGAAATACTGAATCAAAAATGTTTTAATGGAATTTGAAAGTGGTTGTAAACTTGATAGGTATATCAACTACGAGTATAAGCTTCTTGTCTAAAATACTATTACGTGCGTTGGAGCTCTACACTGAGGTTCAGAATGCGTTTGAACTCTATCAAGGTCTTTTCAGGGCCCAAGCCCAACGCAAAGTGATATTGAAGAGACGCGGATCTTTAATGTTTGTAACACCTTTATGTACAATATTGTGACAAATAAACTATTATCTATCTTATCTATCTATCTATCTATCTAATGCGGTTCTTTTTATTTTTATTAATTTTATTTTACATTTGTCAAAAATACTGACAAATCATTATTCTTAATAGCACTAAGGTGGCAGACAAGCATACAGCCCATCAGGTTAGCTTAATTTGGGCTAGATGAAGTTGTGTGAGAATGTTTTAAAAAAAAAAGAGAAACTAGTGGTCACCGTAGCCTATGAATGACTGCAACACCAGAGGCACTACACTCGCGCTGTCGACCCTGTAAAAAATTTTAAGACAACTTTTAAGAACCCCATACCATAGCCATTTGGGAGAACCGAGGCAGGGAGATCATTCCACAATCTAAGCGTGCGCGGAAGAAAGACCTTTTCGAATCTCACCGTGCACGAGCGCTTCGGGCACAAAGTGTGAGAATGAACACCCTGTCTGTGACGAGCGGTGCCATGATAGTGAACGTAGCCGTGGGAATCATATCAAACAATTCTTCAGAGCACAAATCATTGTACAGGCGGTAGAAGAAACACGCACAAGGAGGCAAAGTCTCTTGTCGAAAAGAGGTTCTGCATCATCTGCAATTATAGGATCTTTGAAAACTATCATAGCTCGCTTTGGCACCAAGTCAAATGAACGAAG
The DNA here is from genome assembly GCA_933228765.1 of Miltochrista miniata. Taxonomy (NCBI): domain Eukaryota; kingdom Metazoa; phylum Arthropoda; class Insecta; order Lepidoptera; family Erebidae; genus Miltochrista; species Miltochrista miniata. The sequence continues at coordinate 2,841,341 of OW121758.1, forward strand.
CTGATATTCAGGTGTCCCCGCCCAGAGATGACAGCGGTACTCCATACGCGGCCGCACTTGCTACTTATAGAGAAGCTTGTGCAGCAAAGTACTGCCGTGCCCTGTTGAGCACTCCGAGCTTCTTGCGCCAGACGCCAGCTTGGCCTTGTGCTTCAAATGACTGTGGAACTCAACGTCACTGGAAATGTCACCTTTCAGAGATGGGGATAGATCTGCCTGATAATTAGATGATTTTAATAGTTTGAGCAGAAATATAAATACACTAGCTGATGCCCGTAGCTTCACCCGCGTAAAATTTGTTCCTGTTCCCGTTGGAACTTATTCCCGGCATAAAAAGTAGCCTATGTGTTATTCCAGACTATAATGTATCCCTGTTCCAAATTTCAGCCAGATCCGTTCAGCCGTTCTACCGTGAAAAACAACAAAACAAACATCCACACTTCATTCGAAGAAATAAATATAAATAAATAAATATAAACACACTCACAAACTTTCGCATTTATAATATTAGTAAGAAGTAAGATGATGACAAAAAATATTTTATCTGGACAAATAGGTACTGCGAATATTAATGTCAACGAAATGAAATTTATTACAAGAACTAGCTGACCCTCGCAACTTCGTTTACGTCACATAAGGTGTACGAATGGAGGGGTACTTCTTAATGAGACTCATCAAGCAGCGTGTGAAACGGCCCTGTTTGCTTAATCATAAAAGAGCTTAAAGATTAAGTCGATTCTAAAACAATTCAGTCCACGCCTTCGGCGCGAACTGAATTATTTTACAATAGCCTTAATCATTAAGCTATTTTATGATTAAGCCAACACGCCCGTTTAGACTATATAACCCTCAATATTGAAAATTGTATGAAATAATGCTTAAAGTACTCCCTTTCAGACACCAAACAAATATTTGAAATCGAACCATGCAGTGAGAAATTATAGCTAAAAACCTATTTTGCCTTTCATCCCCTCTCCTGAAGGAACCGCGCAAAATATCGGGATCAAAAGTATCTAAGAACCTTCCTCGGACTATAAGCTTACATCGTACAAAGTATCATTCAAATCGGTTCAGTAGTTTCGGCGTGATACTTAGTCGGGATACAGACAGACAGACAGACAGACAGACAGACATGAAAATTTTAAATTACATTTTCGGCTTCAGTATCGATTAGAGAACGCCCTACACTTAAAATTTTCAAAATATATTCCATGCACAGACTCCCGACCCTCTACAGTTTTATTATAAGTATAGATAGCCTTAATCATTAAGCTCTTTTATGATTAAGCCAACACGCCCGTTTAGACTCACTTTCAAAAGAAACGTTGAATTCTAGATTTACCGAAAGTTGAGATGCCCCTAATTTCTCAACTATATAACCCTCAATATTGAAAATTGTATGGAATAATGCTTAAAGTACTCCCTTTCAGACACCAAACAAATATTTGAAATCGAACCATGCAGTGAGAAATTATAGCTAAAAACCTATTTTGCCTTTCATCCCCTCTCCTGAAGGAACCGCGCAAAATATCGGGATCAAAAGTATCTAAGAACCTTCCTCGGACTAAAAGCTTACATCGTACAAAGTATCATTCAAATCGGTTCAGTAATTTCGGCGTGATACTTAGTCGGGATACAGACAGACAGACAGACAGACAGACAGACAGACATGAAAATTTTAAATTACATTTTCGGCTTCAGTATCGATTAGAGAACGCCCTACACTTAAAATTTTCAAAATATCTTCCATGCACAGACTCCCGACCCTCTTCAGTTTTATTATAAGTATAGATAGCCTTAATCATTAAGCTCTTTTATGATTAAGCCAACACGCCCGTTTAGACTCACTTTCAAAAGAAACGTTGAATTCTAGATTTACCGAAAGTTGAGATGCCCCTAATTTCTCAACTATATAACCCTCAATATTGAAAATTGTATGGAATAATGCTTAAAGTACTCCCTTTCAGACACCAAACAAATATTTGAAATCGAACCATGCAGTGAGAAATTATAGCTAAAAACCTATTTTGCCTTTCATCCCCTCTCCTGAAGGAACCGCGCAAAATATCGGGATCAAAAGTATCTAAGAACCTTCCTCGGACTAAAAGCTTACATCGTACAAAGTATCATTCAAATTGGTTCAGTAGTTTCGGCGTGATACTTAGTCGGGATACAGACAGACAGACAGACAGACAGACAGACAGACAGACAGACATGAATATTTTAAATTACATTTTCGGCTTCAGTATCGATTAGAGAACGCCCTACACTTAAAATTTTCAAAATATCTTCCATGTACAGACTCCCGACCCTCTACAGTTTTATTATAAGTATAGATTAACATTGTTTTGTTTCGTGTATCGCGTGGGCGGAATCGCGGGCGGTATCTGTTTATAATATACATATACGTAATTCATTTAGTCTTTATTAGGACAGAATCAAAATCACATTATACTTATTCTCACCACGCACGCTCCCACTTATCATTTGATCTAAAATCGTGTCAGCCAATACAAATTAATTATCATGCTCAACATGAATTGAAATATTACAATAGCATCCACTTCCGCCATTCAATGATAATGGACCTGCTGATTGAGATTTGGCAGTCTATTTCTAGTTTGGCGAACAGTATTGTTAAAATGCTTTGTTATAATATTATTATCGTTAATTATTGAGTTTGAATGATTGTTGAATAAATCAATATCCGTTTGTTGTTTTGTGTTTTTGTTGCCGATTGTATTTTTATTATTACCGTTGGACTAGTGGTTATTGTACTTGGCTGAGAGACCAAGTTTACGTAAGTTCGATTGTTAGTGTTCTTGGTTGCGAAGTTGAGAGTTCGATTGTTTAAGAATCTTCTTTATGTGATTAGCTAAGCATGATTTGTTCAATGTCTGGATTTATAAGTTGTCTCGATCCTAAAATACCTTCAGTGGATGCACCAGTATCGACTCATACATATTTTCAATTTATATATTTATGGTACATATTATAATAGGTATGTAAACACTCACGCACTGAAACGCATCGTACTTTTATGTAATAATAATGTATATGGCAACACTATCCCGTCCCGCTTCCATAGTCACGCAACGCTCGCGAACCGCTGAACCGCCGTGGTTACCCATCCAAACTTGCTGTGCCGGTTATCATCAGCCACAGTCTCGAGAGCTACGGTATATAGCTCCTGTGAGCATCTTTCGTGGTCGTGAGTCAACGAACGCAAAATTGGAGAACGTGCCTTTTTTTTTATGTGTGGAAATCCTACATGGATGCTATGCCGGACTCCTACCGACTAAAACCACACGATGCCCTACAACTTTCTACGGCCGGGAGTCCCGGGTAAGCCCTCGGAAGGATGTCCCAGGGCACGTGCCTACCGAGATAATTGCAAGGTAAATGCGTCTACATTCAGAGCATAATTAAAGGTCTTTGGACAGTGTATAAATATCTAATATATTCAGGTTGTGTATTCATTTTGTACATTTTTTAGGTCGTATGGGTGTATATTTGTATATACGCATACACGATGAATCGACAGGTTCAGGTTCGGGGGCCCACCTCGCCATTGACCAAGGTTCTCCTTTCTTTGCTTTGAGAGGGGCCCTCGAGAATGCTAAGTAATCTGTTTTATAACATAGACCGGATGAAATGTCATTAGTACCATGGAAGATGGGAAGACCTTTGGTGTGGGACCACAACTTGTACCGACACCCTTGCGCCTTCTCATCTTCCTAACACTGCTTGTGTTGGCAGGCTGCGCTTGTGCTGCTGCTGCATCTGCCGAGACTTTCGCAAATATAATAATTTAGTTGGAAATTATATATTTGAGACGTTTGGTGTCGAAACACTGGGTTCTTGGGGCCCAAGTGCGCGTGCGCTTTATAAAGATATATTAAAGCGTTTGGACGATGCTTCTCGTGAACATAAGTCTGGCCTCTTTCTCACTCAGAAAATAAGCATTGCCATCCAACGTGGCAATGCAGCCAGCCTTATGGGAACCTAACCAGTCTTTCGCTATGGAAAGAAATTCTTTAACACCTAGAAGAGGGTTACGACAGTCTTGCACATTGTTTTCACTCCCCCCTCCCTCCTTTTTTCTGTAAATATTTTAAATTAGCTGATGCACGCGGCTTCGCCCGCGTGAAATTTAGTTCCCTTTCCCGCTTCCCATGTGAACATTTTCCCGGGATAAAAAGTAGCCTATGTGTTATTCCAGACTATACTCCATCCCTGTACCAAATTTCAGCCAGATCCATTCAGCCGTTAGAGCGTAATTGAGTAACAAACATACACACATCCAAACATCTTCACAAACTTTCACATTTATAATATTAGTAGGAAGTAGGATTAAATTGTTTAATGTATTTTATTGTTAGTTGTAAATAAGTAACATAGTAGTAGCTACTAATAATAATCAATACATAATTATAATAAAATCGTAACGAGTCGCTGTTGCTTGTCGGCTTTATGAACGCAATAGAACCCAAAACAATAATTTTTAGATTTTTTGTCTGTTTGTCTGTGTCTGTTTATCTGTACGTTTGTGCACGCTAATCTCGGTAACCGCTTAACCGATTGCAATGCGATTTTTTATTGTGTTCAATCGGTTTATAAATAAAAAAGTTGTAACACTTTAAAGAATCAGATATTTTGAAAATTTTAATTGTAGCGATTTCTTTGAACGTGAGAGTAAATCTATACTGGCGTGCTTGGTTAATCATAAAAGAGCTTAATAATAAAGACTATTTTAAAATAATTCAGTCAAACAGGGCAGTTTCACACGCTGCTTTATGAGTCTGATGAAGAAATTCCTCTCCTTTCATACACCTTATGTGACGTAAACGAAGTTGCGGGGTCAGCTAGTAATCTAATAAAATTAGAACACTCAATCATAAACGTTATTATTTTCGTATAATGGCCGCAACAAATTCCCGTGTAACATGTCCGCCAAAACGATAAAAATATGTACACGTCATCCATCAAATACAATATGGCGGAAGTTTCGCCATCGTTTTATAAACCGCAAGTGATTTAGTGTCGATAAAGCCATATTTTATTGATATTTATGAGCATCACCATTAACACATTTGGGTTATCCATAAATAGATTAGTAGGTACCTACCGTAGAAATTTAAATATCAAGACATGGCTAGATACCTTTTTGTTTTAAATTGCTAGACGAGGCAATTCAGGCTCTTTAAAATATTGGTTTATATTTAAAGATCCGGGTTTGCCAGACTTTCTTTGATTCTCTAAAACATCAATAGATATAATAAAATCGTAACAGGTCGCTGTCTGTACATGGAAGATAAATAAGAAAAAATATTATAGGGGGGCTTTATGAACGCAATAGAACCCAAAACAATGATTTTTAGAATTTTTGTCTGTTTGTCTGTATCTCTGTATGTCTGTATATCTGTTTGTATGTACGGTTGTGCACGCTAATCTCAGTAACCGCTTAACTGATTGCAATGCGGTGTTTTTTATTGTGTTGAGGTTTGCTCCACTTAAAATTTAGCGTTTATTTCATGTCAATAGGTTTATAAATAAAAAGTTATAACACTTTTAAGAATCAGATATTTAAAAATTTTTATTTGTAGGGGTTTCTTTGAATGTGAGTGTAAATCTAAACTTGCGTGTTGGCTTAATCATAAAAGAGCTTAATGATTAAGACTATTACATAGACTTAATCTTTAAGCTCTTTTATGATTAAGCAAACAGGGCAGTTTCACACGCTGCTTGATGAGTCTGATGAAGAAATACCTCTCCTTTCATACACCTTATGTGACGTAAACGAAGTTGCGGGGTCAGCTAGTTATATAATATTTTTAATTCTTCTTTCGATAGTTGAATATTCGATTTTCCGTGCTTCGGAAGGCACGATAAGCCGTTGGTCCCGGTTGTCAGTAAAATGACAGTCGTTAAGCCAAGTTGAAAGCCTTACAGGCGGCTTGAAAAATTTCAACTGTGGGTCGTCACAACCTGCGCCCGGGTCGGCAGCGCGTGTGTAGCGCCTCTGGTGTTGCAAACGTCTATAGGCTACTGTTACCAACCTTCCGGTGAGCCGTAAGCTTGTCTGCCACCTAAGTAGTATAAAAATATTAAGGAAATCGAGAGAAAATCGACACAACATCAAAGTTGCCGCATCCGACGAACACAACTCTTGTACATCGCGCCACATAAATCAAGATGGCGGCGATAACAAGCGACCACTCATAAAAGTAACTACGAGAACGATTTTACGATTCATAATTGTACTTTATTAAATAGCCGCCAATTGCATTTTAATGGAAGAACTTTGTGTAATAAAAGATTAGTTGGTCGACATAGACTACTAAACTAACAGATGAGTACCTGTACCCTTAATTAAATATAGGTTACCGGCTATAGTAATAAATAAATAAATAATAATTGAACAGCGGCCAGTCACAACCTATTACCGTATTTAAATGAATTAGCACACTAATTCGTTTAAATACGGTAATAGGCTCACCACTTATTACGTGGGACAAAAATTAATGAGGAAATGTGGGCGTACAAGACATCACTGCCTACCCTTCCAGGGATAAAAGAGTGACATGCCGCGTACAGGACCAAATACTTGGTAAATCTCTCTGTCTCTCTCTTCAGTGAGTGTGTCTCTGACTGAGAAACATCAACAATACTAAAATGTATGATGTTAGTGTTTTTTCAGGAACTGCCGTGGAACGAGACGCTTTGCGATCCGACAGCCTCGACGTAGAACAGCCTGCCAAAACAAGACAGAAGTACCAAACGTACTATATTACCTATAATTTATAACGTCGTATCTGCGAGACCAAAGACCAGTGCCGCCTCGTGCGGACAGCCACGATATCTAGCGTCTATTTATACCCGCTAATTAAATTGTAAATCTTTCACGAAGCCCTTTCCGAGATGTAACCAAGAAGTGTTGAAAATTCAGTTAGAGCTGGTAAAACCCTCTTTAGATTTCTTTAGTGAATGAATAAAACTGATTATAAAGAATCGACCAATTGCGTGTTGGAGGGATTTGTACCAAAAAAAATCCGAACGAACGGACAGCAAGAGATTCTCTAGTAGAAAACACTCAGAAGCTGTTTGGCATAGCTCTGGCCTGTCATGTCATAAAGACCCATTCACCTTCCTTTTATAGAATCAGGCCAAGACGGTGGTGTATCTCTTTCCCCACAAAGAAATGGAATAAATAGCACCCAAACCACCAAGAAGTGGAATAAAACCCAAACCCATAGGAAGAGTCTGCAACAGTTTTTGTCGGGATCCCTGAGGCTATACTTCTGAAGGCATACCCGGCACTCCTAACCATAGAAATATGGCATTCAATCCAAAAGTGATCCACCTGATTGTTACATTATGTAATGTGAAAATTGACTAAAATACGGAACGGAGTTGACTGAAGTGATGCCGATGATGGACACAACAGTTATTCCAGCTATTCCACCACGGGGGTCTTCGTGATCACAATAAATTTCAACAAGAACATTAAGTCGTCTAACTACATTCAAGCATTTTAAACTCGTCTTTATATTTTAATTATAATAACAGAATACATCATAAAAATGAATTATATCATTAATTAATATACAGAGCTAAAATAAAACATAATTAAGTTTAACTAACCAGTACCGAAAATTGTTTTTACAGAAATAGTTGTTTTAAACAGTGTTGAGAAATCTACTGTTTTACCCATTAACCAGGTTTATAAGCGTGAAAGGGTATGTGTAGAAGCAATTTACATTTATTATGTTCAACAATAACAATTAAGGTGGCACAGTTTTTTTAATTAAATTGAACATTTAATACAATCTCTGAGATCGTCTATGCTTCAGACAGTAGAAGGTTAAGTGTATAGGTTAATGATTTTTTTTTCATTAATTAAGGAAATATCGACACATGGTTGTCAACATTGTAATATTCTACGGCTTCTGTTTACAACCTTTTTGGTTATTAACAGCTATTAAACCAGGTACTCATGACATAAAAGTGGTACAAGAACAAGATTTTTAGTTTATGCACTGCGGCTTTGCCCGCATTTATAATAAACTATCTACATTATAGTGTAGATAGTTTATTATGAAATCTAGATGGTTATATAAGAAATATAACTATATAATTCCAGCTCGCAGTACACAGTGCGGTGCTGATACCTACGCTAACATATGGAAGCGAGGGTTGGGTATGGCAGGCTACGCAAAATCTGCAGAGTAACGCTCGCAGATCGCGTTCGGAATGAAGATGTACGAAAGAGAGTTGGTCTGAAAGAGAGTGTCGGTGTTAAAGTAAGGAAGGGCATGCTACGATGGTTCGGGCATGTGGAGCGAATTGGGGATGAAAGAATGACAAAACAGATATACAACGCGAAAGTGGATGGACCTAGGAGTCGGGGAAGGCCACGACCCACCTACCACGATCAAATTAATCGTGTGTTAGTTGAAGGTGGTGTCAAGAGCCGAAAGAACCGACGTGCATGCATGACAAGAAAAATGAAAGTTGAAGAAGCAAGTGAGGTGTGTATGGACCGTGCCGTGTGGCGCTCGGTTCTTACTGCCTACCCTGCAAGGGAGTTGGCGTGAAGACAGTATAGTATAGTATAACTATATATTGAACTAGGTACCTACTAAAAAAAATATGTACTAGTTAAAATTCAAACTGGGTCCCCTCGGTAGGGAAGGTACCCACAAGCAGCATCCCCACGCTTAATAACTATGAAAAGTTTTTTCGCGAGAAAGATACCTGCGCGTGATCAACAGTTTCTTCCCTCAAAGTTAATTGTTATTTTTCACCTTCATTGTTTTTGTTGGCCTTATATACCTATTATATTTATGTAGGGTGTAGTGGGGCCCTACCAACACCATCGGGCCCAAGTCAACCTCACGTGCAAGCTCGTGCACCTGCTGAACAACGGACGAGGCTCTGACGGCGGCGGTCCATTTCAACACGGCGATGGGCTCACCACCTGTCACGTGGGACCGAATTGTATACGGTGAAATGTGGGCCGGTATAGGCCTCTGCCTACCCCTTCGGGGATAAAGGCGTGAGTATATGTATGTATGTATGTATATTTATGTACATATACACAATATACACATAAAGGCAACTAGGGTCTATTTTTTTCATGATTTTATTTTCAGATTCGTTTATGCGTTAATGAGTCAGTCAACCTGCTTATATGTATGTTGATCGAGTGAAAAACAGGCCAATATGCGTAAAACCTGAGCATAATGAACAAAAACCGTCCAATTCCAAAATAGATATGTTTTTTTACCTTTGGAAATCCCTCATGGATACTGACTAAAACCACACGTACCTTACCACCACCTACAGCCGCGAGCCCCGGGTAATCTCTCGGTAGAATGTTCCAGGTTAGATGATGGATTTGCACAAGCTTAATATTGGGGCTCTTCATCTTTTACGTTTATACTATAATTTTGCACAACAGTAAAGTTGTAACGGACTGTTGCTTAAGTAATACAGATAATACAATTGTATAATCACGGGAAGTTGTTTACATTGGGTATAAATCACAGTATCTTGCAATCAGAGTGGCGTACACGCAGTAGGTACAGTTAAGTTGTTTGTTACGTCATAATCAGCATATCATTTGTGTTTGATTAGCCGTCAGCAATTATTTTGCGCTTTTTTTTACGTCTATATACAATATTGGACTACTAAGCAAAATGGTCTTTTATTAATAGAGACTTATGTCATCTTAAGTCTCTATTAATAAAAGCCATTTAGCTTACTTCGCATCTTCGAATTTCGGCTTCCAGTTACCAGTTAATATCATGAAATTAGTAGGGAGTCCTGGGACATCCTTACGAGGGCTTACCCGGGGCTCCCAACCATAGGCTGTTGGGCGTTATCTGAGGTTTTTTAGTCGGTAGGAGTCCGGCATAGCATTCATGATGGATTCTCCCTCACGTAAAAAAAAAGAAATATGAAATTTACATTCTAGCATAATATCTCTCCAACTGCTACTTTATTATGTTTTAATGGCTAAACTACATGTGGAACAAGAAAATATAGAGAATGAAAGTCTTATATATAATATTATCCGCAGATAGGCCTAAGTAATAGATAACCGAAACCGGCAATCCATAACTAGTGAAGAGATCGGCTCATAAACTGCCTAGGATACAAATTGTACACGCTAGCAATTAGCGGAGGAGCTAATACTAACGGCTTAGGTACAGTGGAGAAAATACAGTATGGTAAGAGATAGATAAATAAGAATATTGAGGTACGATTGAGTTCTTTAAAGATATTCGTAATCGTCAAGGGATGTATGCTTGGACCACAAGCCACCAAGATCTTCAAGTCAACCATTCCTACAAGAAAAGTACTCATAGTCCAGTGGATGATGCTTACAGAATTGGCAAGTCAGAGCGTCTGCAGAAAATGGCGACATTTAAAACAAAATTAGCTGCTTCCAGCAGTTAATTAAACTATAAGTACAGGTACCAAGCTCGAAATCCTATTGGGACCTAAAAGCAGCTATAAAGACTACACAATGTGGAAACTTTCTGGATTGAAGTAGTACCGAAATGGAAACTCTAACTCATTTCTTTCTACAAAATTACAAGCCTTTTATTACGTAGTAGTATTTGGAACTGTCAAATCCGTAACGAATTACTATATTGGGTGTAACAAAATTGACTGTCCAAATTTCGCAGTTTCGCAACTTTCGTTGCTGACGTGGCATCAGTCAAGAAATATTACAATAATGAAGAAAAAAAAATCACATGAATACTTTAACCGTAAATCCGTTCTATGGGTCCTATAAATTTTCATTAAAAGTAAAAAACGAATTCTAAATGTGCGACAACTTTTTTTTTAAAATAAAAAAAATTAACCCCCTTTTTTATTAAATATTTGTATTTGATTTCCGATACCAAGTCATCTCATGAAATTTGGAGAGGTAATTTTGTTACACCCAGTATACCATAATAACCAAACAGCTGTCGGCACGCCTAATCTACAATCTAATCAAAATGAAAATTGACTGAGTTTACCGGAGGGCTTAAATTGGCAAGTGCATTACTGTACTCAGCGGTGCATAGCGACGGAAATTGCTCAAACAAATCATAAATTCAGTAAATAATTCATAAACACAACCCCTGCTAAAACAAACGTACACAACATGTTGAAATATTTGCATCACAATAAAATAAGAACTGAATATTGGCCTACTGTTAATAGTTACCTGTGGCGATATCGTGTTTGGTACCCGTTCATTACTGCATTAGCATATCGGAATTATTCCATTACAGCGTTAATAATTTAAAAATAATACGCCGCTGGCGCACGCGACCTAAAGTTATGACCCCCTGGAGATGCGGTTGCGAAACAAAACATCCTACAATCAAAAGCATTCTTTAAATTACCGAATTCAAAGTCTATTTTATTTTACGCACGGGTGCGTAAATTTCAGCGCTGCTAAACATTTTATTATGCTAATAAACTGACAATGTGAGTGTAGGTCATTTGTATTATAATTTATTGTTATGTATTATTTCATTACATAGCTTACTAAATTTTAAAGTTAATAGCCTAGAAAATCTCAACGCTTTCAATTCAAGTAACATAAATTGTAAATGCTTCTGTCTTGAAGAAAGTTGATCTAAATATTTTTTTTATTTAAATTATATTCAAAACATAAACTATAAAATGTATTATAATCATACAATTTACCGTAAATAGTCAGAAAAAAAAACAAACTATTCTTACGCAACTTTTGCATATTTTTTGTTTCTACGTGTAGGCAAGAATAGTAAAGAGTTGGTTTTGTAATATAAAATAATGTCATTATTACTGTCGGAGTCTCTTAAAGTTCTAATAAATAATTTTATCTAGCTGACGTTCAGGTAATAAAATATTTGAATACTCAAAGATCTTAGGTCACCAAAACTTTTAGTGGGTGTAGGGGCTGACGTGATATGCAAATATTTTGATGTTTAAGAACATAGTCGATTCAGAATTCAAATGGGGACGTATGGTCTAATAAATCAACCGTGAATGCTGCTTGCAGGTGTTACACCATAGTAGCATAAGTTAAAATAATACGTCAGAGATTATTTTTAGAAATGTCACAGATACGACGATTATGAATAACTCTAAAAGTCAACAAGTTAGTAGTTAGTTACTCTATCCTTGTTGTTCTTCAACCTAAGTACTTAATACTTGTTGTGACTTTCTGTGGTGGGACTTGAAAACCGATAACTGCAGAAATTTGGCATGATGAAAAAATAAAGTGGTACAAATTTCATCATTCGCATTCGTGATCCGAGATTAAAATCAAAATCATTAGATCGAAGATGTTTTCACTTGTAACAAATTTTTCAAGATTCGCTACCAGTGGCAACTATTCCCCATAGCTACAAGCATAACCTGTTTCACCCTAAGCTATAGACGTTTCACATCAAAAATCCATTACAAACGTCGGTCTATCAGATCTTTTTCAGTACGTTATAAACTTTATCAGTCTATACTGCATACATAACTAACTTAATCAGTGTCAGAAATATGGCTACCGTCAATTGTGGGGTAATAATTGGCTGCTTGTTTCGTTCGGTTTCAATTTATAACTCAATCACATTGTTAGTAGCTTTTTTCATTCGTTGTGATTTAATTGGGCAACATAATTATTTGGTAATAAATCGGCCCGGCCTAATAAAATCAAGATAAATTGAAATCTATTACAATAAAGCTGTAAGTGAATGCTGATTTGAACCAAATATTATTGTTTTAATTGATTTTCATTTAGGAAACAAAAATTACTTATAATATACTGCTGACAGATTGTTCTACAAGGTTTTATAAGTAGCTAATCATATGCACACGGTTTCCGCTCGTGGTTGTGACCCAACATAAGGAGACCCATTGCTCCCTGCAGATGACTGTACCTTGGGAGCGTGCGGAGCATGGCCCTATACGGGGCCCCCATATGGGCGGAGACCCCGACTCGGAGGCAGCATGACTTCTAGCCGAGACCACTCCATGGGACCTAGAAAGTGAGGGCCCTTGCGTCATTGTTTCAATGGCCCGCGCCTCGAGATATTGAGGCTCAGTGGTCCCAGCTCCACCTGGAAATCGTAGAGACCTAGAAGGTGCGACCTGAACAACCAAGGGGGGAAAACCACAATTAGTACGGTCAGACAGATCGTGGAAGAGTGACTGGAGAGGAGCCACGGCGCTCTCTCCTACCGGTTGTCACAGATGACGGACACGGGAGCTTCGGTAAAAATCTGGGGCGAATACTCCGCGAAACTACTGCTGGGTGCCACCACTGCGAGGAGCGCAGCGAGGACACAGCGCTCCACACATTGGTGGCGTTGCATCGCCACAGACGTGTCATTGCCCAAGACTATCGGCCTCCTTGACCGGAGGACTTATCACCATCTATACAGAAGCAGGCCCAAGACGACAGCGCGACGTGCGTCACGCACACTAAAAAGCGGGATAACGTCTGAACAACCCCCCAAAGACGCAGGATAGCACCCGAATACTCTAGGTGAAGCCGCAATGATAGCCAAGGTTTGTTGGGAATCCCGGGGACATCCATCCGAGAACTTACCTTGGGCTCCCTTAGGCAGTAGTAACGAACATGCAGTTTTAGTCCGTAAGAGTCTGGCATAGCATCCATGACGGATTTTCCGCACGTCAAAAAAACGATCCTTTTCCAACGTCTATTTTATCTCTTCACTGAATTTCTTTGGAATTGGTTCAGTGCCGCAGTGGTTCAGACAGACAGAGTCACTTACATTAGTAGAGATAATAGAAGTAGTACTCATTGACTTTTTATGATGATTATGATGATTGATTGACTGATGAAAACTGAATAATTTCTTGTACAAAATCAACTCAGTGGATTAAATTTATTGTAAGGAAATTATTTATACAAACATTTTAAAATATATGAATATGCTATAAAATTCATGAATAAAACACTATGTTCTAATGATGACCGGAAACATGGCCATTCACAAACTTCACTCTTAAAAATATTAGCCAGAAACCAAATAACTTCTCGTTGAGTTTAATTCCTAGTAATTTCATCACTCTTTGATAATCCCAGTTCTGTTCATGAAAGCGAAAAGATTAACAAACACATAAATAATTCGTTTAAAAGAAAACATTTCCTCACTGTGACAGTTTTATTGCCAACATAATATATTTTTCTTCTCATATATATTTTTATCTAATAATTTAGCGATCACGTTCAAACGCTCGCTTTGCAATAAATTTGGACAAATTTAGAGGGAATAATTTATTTTATAGGTCGACAGACCGTCTCTATTTTTATTCAGTAGCCTGTGCCTCGGTTACAGCAGTAAAAATCATAACATTCAGGGCTGTCACGGTGCCAAATTTATAATACGCCATTATGTTTTGACAAAACACGTTATAAATTTATGTAGAAGGAAGGAAGCTTTGATAGTTTCCTGCCGTTTGTTTATGTGTCACCGTTTTGTTCTGAGATTATGAGCGAGCTTAACACGGGATCTATTAGACATTGCTTTCAGTTATATAGGTACCTAGATTTTATCATGAATTTATGATCTTAACCTCTAAAGTAGATTTTCAATTTTACAAGCTTTTTTAGGAAATACAATTATTTAAAACTAATGACGTTACCGCCCAGATGATTCTGACTGTGATCATAAACTTGAAGCGCTCAAAGCTTCGCTAGCATAGTATTTCAAAGAAAATTGAGCCAGCGGTAAACATCTCATTCTACGGTCAGCCCTCAGATGGGTTTCTGTTTAAAGATTCTAAATTATTTAATTTTTTTCAGTTGAATTTCTTTTAGGCTGATGTTAAAAGACAATGATTATGTTTATAGTTTGTAACACATCTTGATTGTCCTTAAGTGTTTAGGCTGTTTATTATTATTTTCTGTGCATAACTATTAGTTGCATCAAATTAACACTTTTGTATATTCTTTCTTTTTATAAGTGAGCCAATATTCTTCTTACAAATAATGCTAAACATGATGTTGTGAGGAGAATATTAATTTCACAACAATAATTTGTGTTTGCCACTTTCAACCAATTCTCACAACTAGACTATTAGGTTACGCATCGGAGCGCGATTTAATTAACTAGTCACAGATATTTCTTTATGAATAATTAATTATCATAACACACCTTTCGGCTCATAAAACATTTACAATAGCCTCTGAAAGGATTGACTAATGATTATTTAGAGTTTAGTAGCTCTTAATGCGTTCAAAATAAGGTCTATTTCATTAATTCCCGCTCAAAGGAAGTGTTCTACGCCGAAAAAGTATTATACGATGGCTATTCATCATTCGTACAACCACTGAACATAAATAACATATTTGGTTGGTTTATTCCTCTTTGTTATGTTGTGTTTGTAACTAAGCTAAGAACTGTATTAATATTATTATTCAGTGGAGCTGTACCTATAATGTATATTTTTAAGGTATAAAAAACAAACAAGTCTTAAAAATGTATCTGGTAGGTGTTACAAGTTGTTGATTTAGATGTTTTAAAAACTAAATATTAATGTAAAATAATTCCTAGGGTGTAATTTATAAAACATTTTTTGCAGGGGCTCAGTTTCTTAAAATATTTTATTTGGTTATACTTTGAATACCTAATGTATAGCAAATTATATACCTTAACAGATGCACTATATTTCAAAAATATTTTATCTGTCGAAAAGCCGACCACTAGACGAAATTCATGGCAACGTCCAGAGATATCCACTGTCAACTAACTGTTGTCAGCATAACGCACTTTCTTTGCATTTTAAAGAATATTTTTTTAACGAAAATCAAATGACATCCTTGCGAGGTACTCCTCGCAAGGATGTCATTTGATTTTCGTTCCGGAGTACTCAGCTTGTCGGTTCAAGACCGACATGACCACTGTGGTTATTTCCACACTTTAAAAACGAAATCTGAAATAACTGCAAGATATACGAGTACAAAGTGAACCGCACCTGTGACTGCTACTTTGAACGTTGATAACAAGGTTATATTACACCAATTAAGCGCCATTTTACGTTTGATTTTATTGTGGTATAATTAGATGCGGTTTATGACCGAAGCTTTAGAACCACTGGTTTTATGAGCAACGATATAATGGATGTTATGGATTATAAATTAACATGTATTTCTTAACTCGCCGAAACAGGTCTGATTCCATTGAATAAAGGCGGGAATGAAAGTAGAAAATCTATCACATGTTATCCTCAATTCGTCATTTCCGCTATAGGACATTAAGAAAGTATCATTTCACAAATGCTTTGATTTGCTTTATTTTTTGTAGGGTTCAGTGCTGTAAGTGGTACTGCACTGCCTCATTCTGCGAGCAGGTCATGTTCGTGAAGAAGGAGCGGGAGAGAACCCACCCACCCGAGTTCCGCAGTCAGCGGTGGGGGCGCTGCAGACGTGTCTCCGCCGATAGCACCCGAAATAGAGAAGACCGCTGTGATAGCCGTAGGTCTGTTGGCAGTCCTGGGGTATCCTTCCGGGGGCTTACCCAGGGCTCCCAACCATGTTGGGTTTTTTAGTCAGCAGGATCAGCATCCATGAGGATTTTCCCTTGTGAAAAAAAAGGGTTCCGTACTGAAAGGTTAAAAACGAGACCCTATTACTGGGGCTTCGCTGCCCGTCTGTATGTCTGTCTCTAACCGGGCTACAGGTATCTCATAAGCCGTGATAGCTAGACAGTTAAAATTCTTAAGGACTAGTATTTCTGTTGCCTCTATAACAACAAATTTCAATTATCTTTGATGTTTTACAATTATAATCTTGGTGGTAAATAAAAGTATAGCGTGCCTACTAATACATAACCTTTGTTTAAAAGTTATCGGAGTTACATCTAAAGCAGGTATAGTTGCGTGCAGAAACTAGTCACAAGTACCTAAATCAATTTTTTATTTTGCACAAAATGTAATTTCTAACTATCAAATAGGGTAATAAATAAAGTACTTAATAAATCAAATTAACACTAAAATTACTCTTCACTAAAATATTAATGCGATTTGACTTTTAAATTACCTCATTACCACAAAAATGCTTTCGTTTGCTTTATTTTTTTTTATATTTCTTCAATGTAAAAAGATTTTGAATGTATAAATAATGACTTGTGCAAAAATAAAACTAAGGCTTCCGTGGTCTCGCTAACAATGTAATAAGCACTGAATATTAAGTGGATTAGTTTTTGACCGAGCAAGCGAAGCGAACCGTATGTCTGTGTGTATGTATGTCACTTTCGGTCTAGAGGACGCTTTTATTAACCGATTTTCACCAAACTTGGCACATGTCTTCTTTGATGTAAGAGCTTTTTTGATTAGCGGGAAAATGGAGGAGGAAGGGGTGAAGATTGTTTTTTTTTATTTTTTGTTTAACGTGAGGGAAAATCCTAATGGATGTTATGCTGGACTCCTACCGACTAAAAAACCTCACGTAACGCCCAACAGCCTATGGTTGGGAGCCCCGGGTAAGCCCTCGGAAGGATGTCCCAGGACTCCCAAGGGTCTATACCTGTCTTAGTTTATTATTTTTTATTAGCATGTTTTTTGTTATTTTAATTTGATTTATACCTGTCTTAGTTTGTTTTCTTAGTTGTTAGTGTGTTGTTGTTTGTGTTAGTAGTTAGGGGTGAAGATTGTTTTCGCCAATTAACTGGATCTTAATGTAATCTCGAAACATAAAGATATGATTCCTAATCGGTTGTTTGTGTTCCTAGCTGTTGGTCTCGGTTTTTCAGTAACATGTTGATGGTTTATCATTGACATCATGATTAAGATGGTTCATCATAGATCCGATAGGTGTTTTCTTCCGCGCACGCTCAGGTTGTGGAATGACCTCCCTGCCTCGGTTTTCCCAAACGCCTACAGTATGGGGTTCTTCAAAAGGGGTCTCAGAAGGTTTTTGCAGGGTCGACAGCGCGAGTGTGGCACCTCTGGTGTTGCAAACGTTCATAGGCTGCGGTGACCACCGGTCCTTCTGGTGGGCCGTATGCTTGTCTGCCACCTTAGTGGTATAAAAAAAAAGACGTCCTGCAACACAGCGGCTAGCCACAACCTGCGCCAGTCTATTTCAGCACGGCAATAGGCTCATCTTCTTAATAGGTTGGACCTCTATACCCATTCCATAATATCCAGCTGGATACCAGAGATCAATACTTGAAATGACGTAATACGGGTGAAAGCACAGTTACTAAATTGATTGTGACTAAATCTTGTAAATATAATGTATGTCATCAGATACAGTGGTGACGTTATACAAAAACGAAAAACACATAAAAAGTAAAATTTCAATTCAGATAGCTATAATAATATTTTATCTTATCTATAAGTAGGTGTCAAAACATAACGATCGCAGCGATTAGTGAAACTCATAATAGAAAACATACAATAAACGTATTTCATTAATTTACTATTAAATGTCTTCATAAATTATGAAGCGGGTGTCCTGATCAATGAGCAACTCACAACTTGAAGTAGAAATCAGAGTTTATTGAAGTGAAGAACACAGTACAGATATAAGGACACAGTTCGTCAAGAGTAGACAGAAGGAGAATTGAGAGAATGAAGATAGCACTAGAATAGTTTATAAGCACTAAGAACTTAACATACGATACTTCGCGGCACGCGTACAACCTGAGCGCGACAGACATGCACTTGGTGTCGAGATGCATTTCCGACTGCCGGCGGCGCGGGCGCAGGCCCCTAGCCGCCGTGCGAACTAGTGATGCATTCCGCACGCTATTATCTAATATTAAAAGCAAGCGGACGATATTTTGTACGTTGAACAATTTATGTATTTAATACATGTAGTATATTTACTTTGGTAGTAAACAATATTTATAATCTATGTAATAACTATATTCTTATTGATATGTACGTTATATAATATTATATTATATTTGAATACTGAGTAAAAGTGTAACGCTAACAAGACAATAACAATTTATAATAACATCAATCTAGTAGCTCCGCTACACCACCCTCCCCCAGAGACCGTCAAGGGCGATAAAAGTCTGGGAATCTCACCGTCCGGCCAGAGCGAGTCCTTCTGACAACGCTGTCGTCAGTGTCAGGTAAGTTGTGACCCGGTGTAGGAGACGTGTGAGTGGGGTGTGTGATAGATGTAGGTGTGTGATGTGTGGGTGTATCTGGATCACGCAGTATGTAGGCAGGTTTTAACCTGTCAATAGAAACCGTGACAACCCTACCATTCACACGAATTTTAAATACTTTACCTCCATGTTCAAGAACTTCATGAGGTCCAGTGTAAGCAGGTTTAAGAGATCCGGCAACGGTGTCATCTCGCAGGAAGACGTGAGAAGATGTTGGCAGATCCTTAAAAATAAAGGGTGAACGTCGACCACCATGACGTGACGCTGGAGAAGGCTGTAACTTGCGAGCGAATTGTCGCAGGCGCGTAATATAGTCAGTCACGTCTGGGTCTACGAGGTCTTCTGGACTAAAGAATTCTCCTGGAAGACGAAGGGGTTCCCCATAAACTAATTCAGCTGGTGATGCCTTTAAATCATCTTTGTATGTGCTGCGAATGCCTAATAATACAAGAGGAAGGCTTTCAACCCAGCTGCTGTCACTGTGACAGGTTAAGGCAGCTTTAAGCTGCCGGTGCAGACGCTCCAAAATCCCGTTACAGATTGGGTGATAGGCCGTGGTTCTTTTATGTTGGAAGCCGGCGATACATGCCAGATGTCCAAATAAGGCTGACTCGAACTGTCTGCCCCTGTCGGTAACGACACGTTCAGGACAGCCGAATCTTGAGATCCAACCACTGAGTAGGGCCTTAGCAACGGTTTCAGCTGTAATATCTGCCAGCGGTATGGCCTCAGCCCAACGCGTGTAGCGATCAATGACTGTGAGGCAGTACCGGAAACCTTGAGATAACGGCATCGG
This sequence comes from Miltochrista miniata, assembly GCA_933228765.1. Lineage (NCBI taxonomy): Eukaryota > Metazoa > Arthropoda > Insecta > Lepidoptera > Erebidae > Miltochrista > Miltochrista miniata. The sequence continues at coordinate 2,861,276 of OW121758.1, forward strand.
ACCTATTAGATCTATATGTATATCTCTAAATCTGGCTCTGGGAAGCTTGTAAGTGCCCAGCGGTGAAGATACATGTCTATGTATTTTGGACCGCTGGCACGCAATGCATGTACGTACCCATTGCCTGCAATCTCTTTTAATGCCAGGCCATATGTAACGATCCGTGACTAGGCGGATTGTAGCATTGGCACCGGGATGGCTAAGAGAGTGTAAATTTTCAAAAATTTGTCGGCGTAAGGCTTTCGTCACAAAAGGTCTTGGAGTGCAGTGACTTACATCGCAATATAAGTAGGTATTAGTACCAGGCAACTGTACCTTTCTAAGGCATAGTGAAGTGTTGCTACCTAGAAGGACCTTTAACTCGGGGTCGGTAGTTTGTGAGGTGGCTAATGCCTCGAGGTCTACAGGTGAGTTAACCTCCTCGATGCGTGACAAAGTGTCAGCCACGACGTTATCCTTCCCCGAGATGTGCCTGATGTCAGTACAAAACTGAGATATAAAATCTAAATGACGAAATTGCCTAGGTGAGCATTTATCTTTCCTAGACTGAAATGCGAAAGTAAGAGGTTTGTGATCAGTATATATCACAAAATCACGAGCTTCAACCATGTGGCGAAAGTGCTTTACTGCCTCGTATATCGCTAAGAGTTCGCGATCGTAAGGGGAATATTTGGTCTGCGAAGGTGATAGCTTACGTGAAAAGAAAGCTAATGGCTGCCAAGTATTCTCCTTAAGCTGCTGCAGTACTGCGCCTAAGGCTGTATCTGACGCATCGGTAACTAAGGCAAGTTTTGCGTTGCAATCAGGGTGAGCAAGCATGGCAGCTTGGCATAGACCCATTTTGCAGGCCTCAAAGGCGTCAAGCTCTGTAGGCGTAAAATGTACTGGCTTTGAGCCTTTTGCTGAACCGGTCAAGAGAGCGTTTAGTGGCGCTTGAACGCGAGCTGCTTCTGGAATAAATCTCCTATAGAAATTTATCATCCCAAGAAACCTACGTAACTCTCTAACAGTTTTGGGCACCGGGAACTTACTGATGGCATCTACCTTTTCAGGTAGCGGCTTAGTGCCATCTGGGCCTATCCGGTATCCCAGGAACGTGACCTCAGCTGCACCAAACACGCATTTGGCTGTGTTAATAACCATACCATAATCCTGTAGCCTAGTGAACACTTGATGTAAATGCTGTGCATGGGAATTATGATCTGCTGAATAAATTAAAATATCGTCTAAATATGCATATGCGAAGTCCAATCCACGCAGCATTTCATCTACGAAGCGCATAAACGTATTTGATGCGTTTCGGAGTCCATAGCTCATAAAAGGAAAGGAATAAAGCCCGAAGGGAGTCGTTATAGCGGTCTTTTCAATGTCTGGTGGGTAAACACCAATTTGGTTATACGCTTTAACCAAGTCCAGAGTTGAAAAGACTGTGCATCCTGTAAGGTTGTGTGCAAAATCCTGTATATGGCGAATAGGGTACCTGTCTGGGATGGTCCGTGCGTTCAACATCCGGTAGTCCCCACAGGGCCTCCAGCTGTTGTCCTTCTTTGGTGCCAGATGAAGAGGGGATGCCCAAGGCGACTCTGAAGGTATACACGTACCAACCTGTAACATAGCTTCGAATTCGGCTTTCGCTATTTTTAACCTATCCGGCGCGAGCCGGCGGGGCTTGCACCATACTGGTGGTCCAGGTGTAGTGCGTATGTGATGTAAAGTGTTGTGTTTAGGTGTACGGTTAATACCTGATGGACGAGTGATGTCGGGGTACTTTGCTAGTATAGCATGGTATTCTGAATCACCGCCTGAAGTAACCTTAACTGAAGAAACATTGTCAGAAGAACTCGCGACCGAAGCCGCGGCAGCAAGCATAGTGTTGCCGTCTATTAAACACTGGTTACGCACATCCACTATTAAATTATAGTGTGATAAAAAATCAACGCCTATAATGGCACGTGTTACATCGGCAATAATAAATCGCCAAGCAAAGTCACGGCGCAAATTTATATTTAATATTAAATGTGCATACCCGTATGTGTTGATAACGGAGCCGTTAGCTGCAAACAAATCATAATTAGTTTTAACACAACGCCCTTTAAATTTACTACGAGGAAAAACACATAGGTCACTACCGGTATCTATTAAAAATTGAACCTTACTTCTATGATCGGTAATAAATAAGCGACCGGGGTGAGGGCAGGCGTCGGCCGCCATCACGGACTGCCCTAATCTTTTCCCGTATAATCACAAGGTTTAATACACTTTGAAGCCTTATCCCTAAAGTTCGTATGGTACCAACACACAGGAAATTTTCTATAGTTCGAATCAGAACGTCTGGAATGTGACCGTCTGCGATCACTACTTCTAGAACTGGATCTTCTGAATTTCGAGCGTGACATTCTATTTAGCTCGGTAGACAATTGATTTACCTGCCGTGTCAGTTCTGCAACTTGATTACTCAGGTTAATGTGGCTGCTTGATGTGCCCACAGCTGCTAAGTGAGGGCCGGGAGTAGCAATGTCATGGATCCGATCAGCCAGTTCAGCAACGTCGTCCAAAGTAGCTTTCGACTGAGAGGCTACTATAGCTTGAATATTGTGCGGTAATCGACTGGCCCACATAGTACGTAAAAAATCTGGGGGTATCTCCGGTCCTGCTAACTGCATAATATGTCTCAGGAACTGGGAGGGTGTTCGATCACCAAGCTCCTCCCTAGTAATAATTTGCAGAAGCTTCTTTTCCTTGGACGCTGATAATCTTCGCACTAATTCGGTTTTCAGGCGTTCATACTTATCAGGTCCCGGCGGAGCAGTAATAATATCTTCTACCTCTGACGCGTACACAGGATCCAATTGCCCCACGGCGTAGTGAAATTTCGTTGAATCACTCGTTATATTTGATAAAACGAATTGACTCTCGAGTTGGTAAAACCATAGGGCGGGTTTTTCTGCGTAAAAGGGGGGTACACGTATGCCCACTCTTTGTACATCTTGCGCAGTGCTTGAAAACGCCTTACTGCTTGATTCGCCAGCGTCTTGAGGTTCTCTCATCGTGAGTGTTTGTAGGGGTCACCAGTGAAGCGGGTGTCCTGATCAATGAGCAACTCACAACTTGAAGTAGAAATCAGAGTTTATTGAAGTGAAGAACACAGTACAGATATAAGGACACAGTTCGTCAAGAGTAGACAGAAGGAGAATTGAGAGAATGAAGATAGCACTAGAATAGTTTATAAGCACTAAGAACTTAACATACGATACTTCGCGGCACGCGTACAACCTGAGCGCGACAGACATGCACTTGGTGTCGAGATGCATTTCCGACTGCCGGCGGCGCGGGCGCAGGCCCCTAGCCGCCGTGCGAACTAGTGATGCATTCCGCACGCTATTATCTAATATTAAAAGCAAGCGGACGATATTTTGTACGTTGAACAATTTATGTATTTAATACATGTAGTATATTTACTTTGGTAGTAAACAATATTTATAATCTATGTAATAACTATATTCTTATTGATATGTACGTTATATAATATTATATTATATTTGAATACTGAGTAAAAGTGTAACGCTAACAAGACAATAACAATTTATAATAACATCAATCTAGTAGCTCCGCTACAATTATGATCGAACCAGCGGATGCGCCCACGCGCATATTTAATGACTCCATTTAACAGGGTTCCGTAAAAGAATGGTCATTATTACAATATATTTTTGATTAAAGTGATAAAATGCATAAATTTCTAATTCTGTTACCTAAATCGTCTTATTAAGATTCTTCTTTACACAATTTCTGTTTTACATTAAAAAATTAGTAAAAACACTAGCTAAGGAAGATCCTTGAAAATTTCTCAGAATCCTTGATCTAAACTTCTGAGTTTTAAATGATTTTCTTCTTTGTCCTGAAAATAAAATCATGTGAAACAATTATTCATAATAGAGTGTTTTCTCCTCAGAATATTCAAAACTCCTCAGAATCCTTGATCTCAATTTCTACTTTTTCCTGAAACTGTAACAATCATTCATAAATTCATTATACAGTGTTCTTACCAATTTCTGTGAACTCTTGTGTGAAGCTAGGCTGTATTGAATTAACTATCGTATTTATTAACAGTAGGTATACGGGCCCCGTAATATTAAACTGAAATGAAATAAAAACGTTACTTGTGGGTTTTTTAAAATTAATGTATGTCTCCTTCGTAGTGTATAATTTCTTCCATTTGTTATTAATATTGTATGTGGGTGATGACAGCGGCTCCCAGTCATGTTTTTTAGTAGGTATAGTTTTTTTTGTAATTTTAAATTTATATGAAGCCTGCTTTGGTAGTTTTGTTTTGTAGAGTAGCAACGATTGCCTTGATGGTTGAGTAGTGGTTTAGCTTCGATTCTGGAATAGGAGAATTGATAATTATAGAAAATATTTGTTTCATTCAGGTAGCGGTACCTCATTACTAGAGGTTATTATAGAAGTTAATCGTAGTAAATTGGGATGGGCTTCTTCAGTTGGGGGATTTTCTGTTTTGTGACGATGTCGGTTGTCGTCGTTACTAGTTATGGTGTAGAAAAGGAAAACTCAAAACGAAGCCTTGTACACCATGACCTCATCCGTTAGTCAGCAGGAGCACCACTCGCAGGTGAGGTAGACTTGGATCCTGGGGTTGTTGGTAGGGCCTTATCGTACCCTCTGGATGCGAAGCGCAGGACTGTGTATTGTTGCGAAATTTTGGAGAGGCCCATATCCAGCAGTAGACTGCTATTGGTTGATTGATTAACCAAAAAGGCTAGGTAGGTACCTTCCCTGTTTTCTAAATCTTACCTAATATCATTCCTAAGATAGCATAATATAGATATAATATGCTAATGGCACAGAACTAATTTCCGGGTCGGTCAAAAACTTGTGTATTCTTCAAAAATTTGATTCGGAGTTTTGATGTTTTTATAGTACATAATAGTATGTATGTATGTATTTAGAAATATATAAGTACGTTTAGCTTGTCTAAATTCTTTAACGCGTGTTTAGACTAGATGACGTTCTGTAAGAATGTCTAAATATATTTTAATAAAAAAATATTAATAATTTAGTAGCCGGCACATGTTGAATTATAGCCGTAATCAAAACTTCACGCTAGTCTGAGGCAAAAATAAAAAAAAAACACAGTTAATTTAGCTAAGATTGCATTTTGTTACGACACTCAAAATAATTATACTTTAGCAACATAAAATAATAATCATATTATTCAGCAAAATTTAAATATTTTTGTAATAATAATGCCAAGAATATGATTATGTTAATTTCAATCGTGTCCTACAAAATTTAATTACGTATTATTTTAATTTGATGTTATCAAACACTTTAAACATTAATTTTATCTAACGGGCATTACTAAGCGTTATAATGAGGTTATAAAAAGCTTTAATAATGTACTTCTAACGCCATTAACAGTCTTGATGACGGTTTGTGCGTTTATAAATCTAATGTCTAATTACCAACGTGCATTTTGTTTACAGGTAGAAAGCAGTCTTTCGACATTAGGGTTCTGTACTTCAATAAGAAAAAAAACCGGCCAAGTGCGAGTCGGACTCACGCACGGAGGGTTCCGTACCAAGAAACCAACAAAAAGTCTTATTTGTTGCATAGGAGCCCCCATTTTTTATTTTATTTTTTGTTATTAAACGTGAAGGAAAATCCCTTTGGGTACGGAACCCTTTCAGGAGCATGGCTGCTTCTGTGGCACATTGCACAGTGTCGATTCCTGGGTCGGTCCAAGTGATGAGAAATGATACTCCAATATCCTTTACATAGCTATTTATTCTTCTGTTCTTCGTATAATAATAGATATGTACTACTCCTACATTCCACTTAATGGTATTACGAAATAACAATCCTATGATTGTAGATTCTTTACATTTTTATTTTCACAATCTAACTAATACTTGCACAACTTAGTACTAACTATTAATTAATACAAATATTCTACTTTAACTAATTAGCACTTTACTGAACTCGATCAGGAAACAGAATGTGTTCTTTTTCCAGAATATTCACTTTTTATCGCCTCTCAACAAATCCCACCTCATACTGAACATTTATGTCAAATCAACTACCCACTATTTTCGAATAATCAATAAATGTTTTATGTACAGGCTAATCATTCTACTATGAGGCGGTGTTGACATCACAAAAATAACTTATTACTACTTAAAACTGAATGATTTTAGCAAAATCACAACATTCGGCCATCAGACAGCGTGCTATCTCCGGAGCACGCAGTAATCACAACATTCAGACCTGTATATTGAACTAATCACATATTTTTATACATAACGTACATTACAATAATACCTTTATGCGGCTTTTTATAATATGCTAAATCAAAATCTTAAAGTTTAATTAAACCTAAACCTTCTCTATATCTTCTATCTATTCTGTCTATAGTCTATAGGCTTATAATATTAACTCAATCATTATTTATTTTGTAAAACTATAAGTGAGAACTTGAGTCTGGCGAAACGTCAAGAATACAAAACAAAGGCAACAAGTAACCAGTTCACAGAGCAGACCGCCTGCTGAAACTATTTACAAATGTAAAATCTAAAAAGTGATCTCTTTTTTAAAACCCAGCAGAGTCTGCAGATCACTTCCAGGTTTCATTTTCCAGCAAAAAAAATCATTACATGTGTCAGCAATTAGTGTAAAATATATTTAATAGTGGAATACAACTAGTACAAGCGAGTGATTTTACATAAAAAAAATCATTAGGTATCTAATATTACCATCATAATAATATTACTTAAATAATATTTGTACGTACGTACGTAACGTCTAGTTTCAGGCAACGTGATGAAGCCACAATATACCTATACCTTAACCCTAAGGACACATATAAATATAGTATTTAAGGCAGCTCTTGTGTGTTATATCAACATCTATCCTTACAGGTTTCCCTAATTCGATAGTGTTACAATGTGTTTATTATAGGTGACAATTTTAATCAATGAATTGTAACTTAGGTCATAAATACATCAATAGATTAAATTCCGATACTGTAAACTAACTTTAATAAATTGTCATGCAAATAATAATGACTTTAGATAATCATTTTAAATACTAATAAAAATCTCAGATGATAATAACAAAAATATTGGTGTCTTATAATGTAATAATAGTTTCATTCGTGTAATAATGTCAATAATTAATAATAAATTTCATATCATACTATAATAAATTGTGTCAAACGTTTGCAAACATAAATCTGAAATAGGTACGAATTATGTCAAATAATAATAATAATATAAAGTATTCATGGTATGCGCATAAAATGTGTCAATGCAAAATGTATAAGTATTCTTAAGTCAATCACTGAGATACTCTGATCTAACCATACCAATACCTTCAAATTCGGTTGGTAGCCTGTCGCAAGAGCGTATACCTACCACTGTTTAACTGGGTAACTACCCATAAAGTGTCATTGACCTTATGCAGTCTACTATGATAACAAGAAAGACTTTTTTTTTTATGGTTGATGTACATGTTATAAATTCGCAAGATTTATTGGGAACTTTTTGGTAAGTAAAACCTTCCTATTTCACAAATACAGGATAAAAAACTAGACATATAATTATTAGACTACTACTTACTTAGAAATAGTATGGTGTATTACTTTAGAAATGGTATTTGAATAAAAGAAACTGCAAGGTACGATACCTATATTTCTTGTGAGGTGCAGCCATAAGATTCTGATGAATTTCTTATTCACATAATGTTATGTACCTACTCTTTTTGCAGAGAGACTCTTGGACGTAATCTAAATTATAGAATATCGCTATTATGGACATTTTGTAAGTTACAAGATTAGGTACTCCGCAGGAGGATACAGGTTAAATTTGAATACACTGTTAAAGTAACTCAAATATACAATTCCATCTACATCTGTTAATGCCTCATCTTTTGCACAGCAAAAGCTGGTGAACTTAACCTTTAGCTAGTTTTAAATTGAATCAAATTATCTAAAATAAACTACTAGGAGCGGCTAACCCCACAAGTTCCAACTCTCGACCATTTAGTTAAGCATTGGTTTCTATGTGTTACAATTAAACACTGTAAATTTAAGACTTTAGAAGGTTTTCCTTTACCATTTTTATCAGAATAAGAATATTAACGATATTTGTTAAAAAATATGAAAAAGAAAACTCCTAGTCGAGTCGACTGGCAGACTGCAGTCATCTATCTAAACCAATGGGTATAACTATTTAAAGGGGAAATGCTGCCAGTCTTTGGGTACAATGTCATTATTTAGATTTAGGTTAGTTTAGATAGTTATAATGTAAATAGATAATGTTACATTGGGATTATTTTGGTAAATAAATATGTAGCAAGTCTCATTCTGTCAGATGCTACAATACTTTCTAGGCAGCAGTCCCACGATCTGATAAAATTCTACAAGAAACTCTGATAACGTAAGCTGTTCAGGGTTCTTTTTTTCATTTTGCGAACCAGTCAACTTTTGTTAGAATATAGGATATACATTTAATTCTAGCCTTTACCTCTAACAAAATGGCCCTAAGTGGTCTAAGTGCATATATACTGTTAAAAGGCAGTTTTACCTTTTCTTCAGTCTTAGCGGAATTATAAATATTGCATTAGTAAACCAGTAAGACTGAATCTGTTCTAGCGTAACCATAATAAGCATCAGAATTATACTTAGTTTACTTGGTTCTAAATTATCCCTATAGGGCATAATGTCTTAGTATACTCATTTGACTGGACACTAGTCCATGTTGAAGCGGGCTTAAAAGAAATCAACAACCTGACGCTATTTGTGGTACTAAATCCTTCTTTGTCATAGTGGTACTACAGTATTAGGACTGCTGGTACGAAGTATGTTACAGCCGGTGTACAGCGTAAAATTAAGGCCTAATAGACACCTACGTACCCTTTTTTTTTGCTAACAGTTTACAGGGCGTTCTTGTAGTGTAGTTTGTCGACTGAAATACGCAACTAGTATAATCTGATAAACTAAACTAGTCAGAGAATACCACCTAACCCTGGTGAACTGCAACCGTATGCACTTCGGTCAGGCTTCTGAAACTCGCCTACACCTACAGCCATAAATAACGCCCGAACGGAGACTTCTAAACCGCGTATGGCGCACGCAAAATGTTTTGATCTTTACTTAAATTTCTCTGTATATATATATTTTTTTGCGATTTGCAGGTATGTTTAGAAATACCTATAAGATAGCACAAAACAGTTATTACTCTCTAGCACTGACTTTAACCAAGATCAAGGAAGTAAAACTTGTGTACGTACTACTAAAAGTTATTCCGAGAATCAGTGTTTCAATCAGGATTATCTACATTAATATTATAAGAAGGAAAGATTCGATTGCCTGTATGGTTGTTTTTTTGCGTTGAATAGTCTCCAAAACCACTGAATCAATTTGAAAAACTCTTCCACTACTGCGAACACCCTCCCCGAGTAACGTTCCCGTATCTCCACAGGAATGGGACTACGCAGGGAAAACCATGCGGCAACCGCTAGTATTGTCTTCGACCAGTAGAGGTCGTTCAACTAGGTCTTTTTACAAGGATCCAAGTGTAATATTTTGCTTAACTCATACAGTCCACTGCCGTTGTATAGCTCTTTCAATTTAAAAAAAACGGTCTTTATAATAGATATTGCTAGCTGTCTCACAAAGTCTTTTCACAAAACGTCGAAATTAGATAAGAAATCCTAAAATTGTCTACCCATGTACATTGCACGGTATCTCCCGGGATATTTTGAACACCTGATATGATATGATATGATATGGTACAATTGGTCAAAAAGGTCAACGTCTATTACAATTAGAAATTATATTATATTCCCCAATAATAGAGTCCATGCCTAAAATGGTCGCCAGGGATTTTTAATGTGCGCGACACACTAAAAACACGACGCGACTATGTGTAGATAGAATGTACTGCGTATGGTGGCGCATTGGATATTGATAGTGTGACTCTGGTCATAGAAAACAACACAAATTGATTCTACTCAACACGCGTTGCGTCGCGTTTTAACAATGTGTTTCCGCCTTAAACTTTCGACGTGTATTTGACACGGATAACTCTTGAGGAAACCCACACTATAACACATATAGATTGTTATGAAGCTAAAAAGTTCAACTAATCCTCAGGCATATCACATTTTTAAAACGTGATACATTATATCTATATCTATATAATTATAATTCCATAAAAAATGCACTAGGAGTTCTTATCAATAAGGTACAACTAAAATAGTTATAAATGACCACAATTCCTTGTCTGGAGGACTCGTGTCGCGGTTGCTCAAGGTCGTTAGCAATTATCCGAATCAAAGTCTTAATTTCACCTGTCGGTCGGCCCGATCCTCACCATTGCCTTCAGTATCGCCGCCACTGGTTAGATTCCGCCTTCTGGCAGTTACACCGCTCCGCCGCACCGCACTGTATTCCGACACGACAGTTCACCTGTCTTTCTGCTTGGGCGTGAATCTTTCACTTCAGTCACCTGGAATTGTCATTTTAAACGCAGTTACTGCTCTTTCTAGCTAACAATTTCCCATCTATCATCTCATCTAAGGCGTTTATTACGTCCAAGGCGCTTATATCTCGCCTGCTTGGCGTCCCCAAAAAAAAATCTCTATGCCTTACTATGCATACGGCTAGTTATGAAAAGGGTACAGTTTGTGCCGTAATCTTTCTTGAGCGATTCCGTGATTGGGAAAGCTCACTAAGCCGCTGGTATGGAATCTAAATAACACTATAGGCATAAACAAGGCTGGAGGTGTTAAGTAAATCGAAAAACATCAATACTGTTTCACATACGCTCCATTTACTATTGGGCAACAAAATTTGTTATGCATTCCTGTGTGTGTAATCTAAACGCTCCACACATACCAATCCAAGTAAGCCTAATGTCAGCCAAAATCATTGAAAAAACTTCTATATTGTTATGATCGCCACCATAATAGCACCACAACAATATGACTGCATAAAGCACAGATGATAATATGAATCATTCTCACTATACTCGCCTGGTTGAAATTGACAGCACACCTATACGGTTGCATACTAGCTGCACACTAACACGGCTCCATGTAGCATCGCTTCATGACTAAACAGATCAATCTCAACATACTTACATGATTGTGCACTGGCAGTCTACTTACATAGCTTATAGAAATCATTTGCCGCACCTACATGATTGCACTTCAACAGCACACCTACATGGCTATGAAACTAACTCTCAACATACCTACATGGTTGCGCTTTTACAGCTCACCTACATGACTGCAGACAGCACTCCTGCACGGCTATGGAAATAACTCACATCATACCTGCATGGTTGCGCTTCTACAGCGCACCTACATGGCTGTAGACAGCACACCTGCACGGCTATGGAAATAACTCACATCATACCTGCATGGTTGCGCTTCTACAGCACACCTACATGACTGCAGACAGCACACCTGCACGGCTATGGAAATAACTCACATCATACCTGCATGGTTGCGCTTCTGCAGCACACCTACATGACTGCAGACAGCACACCTGCACGGCTATGGCACTAACTCACATCATACCTGCATGGTTGCGCTTCTACAGCACACCTACATGGCTGTAAACAGCACACCTGCACGGCTATGGAAATAACTCACATCATACCTGCATGGTTGCGCTTCTACAGCACACCTACACGACTGTAGACAGCACACCTGCACGGCTATGGAAATAACTCACATCATACCTGCATGGTTGCGCTTCTACAGCACACCTACACGACTGTAGACAGCACACCTGCACGGCTATGGAAATAACTCACATCATACCTGCATGGTTGCGCTTCTGCAGCACACCTACATGACTGCAGACAGCACACCTGCACGGCTATGGCACTAACTCACATCATACCTGCATGGTTGCGCTTCTACAGCACACCTTCATGACTGTAGACAGCACACCTGCACGGATATGGAAATAACTCACAAAATATCTGCATGGTTGTGCTTCCACAGCGCACCCACATGGCTGCAAACAGCACACCTGCACGGCTAATGGAACTGAGTCTCAACATACCTGCATGGTTTCACCTTACAGCTCACCTGAATGGCTGCAAACAACACACCTTGCACGGCTATGGGACTAACACACATAATACCTGCATGGTTGGATAATCACTTGCAACGCTCAGGGTTGCACAGCAGCATTCATACTTAAATTAATAAAATAATGTCTAAATTTGTCATAGTACGTCTCGTTGATTGGAGATCCACGCACTAAATACAGTCTTTGCCCTTGAGAAGTCGTTAAGTATCTTAACCACATACTTTTAAAAATAAATAGCAAAGACTGCAAGTCTAGTCGGTCTTAACACAAAATATACATATTACACATAGTAAAATTGATCTATGTAACTGCAATAAGAACGGTGCGTACCTATCGTATTTGGTCACATTTATTTGTCCTATGTAAAAATAAATTTTACCGTACCGGTAGAGGGTATTCACAAAATAAATCAAAATAACTGTAATTATGTCCAAAATTTCTAATAGGACGTCTTATTAACTGAGGATCCACGAATTAAAATGAAGTCCTAGCCCTTGAGAAGTGGCTATGTAACTTAAATATGTACCTACTTTTGTTTCAAGGTAACTAATAGGTAGGTACATATGGGCATAATGGCGGGTATTACCACAATAAAAATATAGCTCTAAGCAACTACAATAAAACGATAAGGACCTTTTTGTCACATTTCTGTGTTCGATCTAAAACAAATGTATTCACCGTTCCGGTAGAGAATACTTCATAAAACCCTTACCGGAGTTAAATAAAAACGTAGTTAAATGGACACCGCAGCCAATAGAGTTATGTAACCCCAGTTTGCAGCAATTCGTTAAAGTCAAATACCTTCTTGACTACAGTAGAAGTTGCTACGAATATAATACACGCTAATAGGAATAATCACGAACCATGATTAGAATTCGAATAAACTTATACTTACAGTTTTAACTTGTCACGGCTTGGCTCGCAGGTTACCACTTCTGACTTGATGAGAAATGATACTCCAATATCCTTTACATAGCTATTTATTCTTCTGTTCTTCGTATAATAATAGATATGTACTACTCCTACATTCCACTTAATGGTATTACGAAATAACAATCCTATGATTGTAGATTCTTTACATTTTTATTTTCACAATCTAACTAATACTTGCACAACTTAGTACTAACTATTAATTAATACAAATATTCTACTTTAACTAATTAGCACTTTACTGAACTCGATCAGGAAACAGAATGTGTTCTTTTTCCAGAATATTCACTTTTTATCGCCTCTCAACAAATCCCACCTCATACTGAACATTTATGTCAAATCAACTACCCACTATTTTCGAATAATCAATAAATGTTTTATGTACAGGCTAATCATTCTACTATGAGGCGGTGTTGACATCACAAAAATAACTTATTACTACTTAAAACTGAATGATTTTAGCAAAATCACAACACAAGTATTTATGTCACCCACAAATATTAGTTTCGGAGTTTGGGTGTTTTCTATGTATAATATGTATGTATTTAGAAATATACAAGTATGTCTATCAGTCGTCTAGATTCCATAGCTAGATGATGTTTTGTAAGATTGTCCATAAATATTTATTACTAGCTGAGCCCGCAACTTCGTTTACGTCACATAAGGTGTATGAAAGGAAAGGTATTTCTTCATCAAAGTCATCAAGCAGCGTCTGAAACTGCCCTGTTTGCTTAATCATAAAAGAGCTTAATGATTAAGTCTATTTTAAAACAATTCAGTCCACGCCTTCGGCGCGGACTGAATTGTTTAAAAATAGTCTTAATCATTAAGCTCTTTTATGATTAAGCCAACACGCCAGTTTAGGTTCACTCACATTCAAAGAAACCCCTACAATTAAAATTTTCAAAATATCTGATTCTTAAAAGTGTTATAACTCTTTTATTTCTAAACCGATTTACATAAAACAAACGCTAAATGTTAACTGGAGCAAACCTCAACACAATAAAAAAAACCGCATAGCAATCGGTTGAGCGGTTACTGAGATTAGCGTGCACAACCGTACAGACAAACAGATATACAGACATACAGACATACAGACATACAGACATACAGACAAACAGACAAACAGACAAAAATTCTAAAAATCATTGTTTTGGGTTCTATTGCGTTCATAAAGCCCCCCTATAATATTTTTTCTTATTTATCTTCCATGTACAGACAGCGACCTGTTACGATTTTATTATATGTATTGATTTATCATTTTGTTCTCCGTCCGACCTTCTGTTTGTCAACCAAGTCTCTTTATCTCGTGAACGCGTGATGGTATTCAGTTGAAATTAATACCATATAATTATGTACCTATACAGGATGTTGATCTGCATTTGTGCATTACTTGCACACATGACTGTACTGCCTACACTCGTTGATATTTCGGGATAAAACGAGACACCTTTTTTTACACTTTTTTTTTCTGCTTAAATTCTTTTCTATTTGCTACGGGAACTCTACTGCTTATACTAAACCAATATTAAGTGAAAAAATGGGGCAGTAAAATTAAGTTCTTAATAATTATTAAATAAAATAAATTTAAAAAGCAACTCGTATGAATCGGTTCTAAATAATCTAATAATACTATTACCTACATAGGTACATTTTCACAGTTCATTCAAAACCGTTTCTTCTTTGCCTACAGTTTAGTAGGCACATACAAATGTGTAGGCATAGGCAAAAGAGGCCTGCCGGTGGCGGCGCGGCGCGTGTAAGTTACCCCTCCAACCCCCGCGCAGGAGCGAGCGGCTCAGGCGGCGCCTTTGATCGGTGAATTTGAAATTTTGAATTAATTAGTCGCTCGCCCGCGTTCAGCGTGAGTATAACCGCACGCGCCGATATCTACGTAACGTCCGTAACAACACCGGTAACGATGTCAGAGCGTTACAGTAACGTTGAGTTGGTGGAAATGGTGCGCCTTTACGCTATTTCTAATAATAACGTTGTTGATGCAATTCGCATGTTCAGGAAAATGTTTCCAGACCGACCAATACCATCTCGTCGCATGATGCTTGCCGCCACACAGCGCTTAAGGGATCACCGACAGTTCGAGGTTCCTCGACATGCACAAGGTCGTGGTACACAAGGCCTATCAGCTGATCGGCAAGAGCAGATTCTCAATTATTTTGAGGAAGAACCTCGAGCCAGTACGCGTGAAGCCGGTCGCCGTTTCGGTGTTCATCATACCACAGTGTGGAAGCTGCTGAATCGCGAACTAATGCATCCGTTCCATTTCCGAGGTGTTCAAGAGTTGCATCCGCAGGACAATAACGCTCGGACAGTTTTTTGTCACTGGCTCCTTGAACATCAGGACGTGAACATTTTGTGGTCCGACGAATCATTGTTTACGCGAGTGGGCGTTTATAACGTCCACAATGAACATTGGTGGGCTCACCGACAACACAACCCACATGTTACTACGCGGGACTCGTTCCAGTTCCGGTTTAGTCTGAATGTGTGGGCTGGTATCATCGGTGATCATCTACTTGGCCCATATTTTATTGACGGTCGTTTGAACAGTGCTACATACTTGGTGCTACTCCGACATGTGGTTAATGAGATGCTCGATGACATTCCACTCGCATTTCATAGGAACTTGTACTTCCAATAGGACGGTGCGCAACCTCATTATGGACGCCAAGTGCGCGAATATTTACGTGAAGTGTTTGGTACGCAGTGGATAGGCCGTGGTGGACCGGTAACCTGGCCGCCGCGTTCACCCGACCTAACGCCCTTAGACTTTTATTTGTGGGGAGATATTAAAAGACTTGTTTACAATGAAGACATTGTGAGTGTTACACAATTACGTGAAAGAATTGTTTTGGCTTTTGAACAAATAAAAACAAATGTGCTAGTGCTTCGCAGCTTAAAACGCAACTTAGTGCGCCGCGCCAATCTGTGCATAGACACTGGGGGTGAGCATTTTGAACAATTATTGCGTGTTACATGATTTTGTAAATAGGTATTTAAGCTTTGATTCTCAATTAATTCTGTAAATAAGTTGATTTAAAATTTTTAACTACGCCAGAAATGCTTCATTTCAGAATACTTTTCTCATACCTAATGTTTACTAACAGTACTTAATGTTTTTGTTTGCAATTGCATGATAAAAAGCGTGTTTCTGCCGGTCCTAAGCCCTTGAAGTAGGAAGGAATCTTTTAAATCAACATAAACTCATCATCAAATCATTAATATCAAATCAAAAAAGTACATAAAGGTCACCGAACTTGTCAACTGGAACTAAAAACTCATGAAACCTAATAACTAATGGCTCCTCTACACTGCCCGCAAAGTTCATTGGCGAAGTACTCTAGAAACTTTGTCTAAGTTCGAAAAAAGTGCGTCACTACACACTCAGTGGTGTCAGTAGCCTGCGCACGCACATTGCCGCCGTTTGTAATGAACAAAGAAATTTGTGTGGCAGAGTTTCCAGGAACAACATAATTTGCTCCTGACCACTGTTTGACGCTAATAATTGGATCACATACACCAAAGCACTAATTATAGCTTAAATCACGCACCCGCCCGCTGGCAGTGTGACTTGCGCTTTAGCGTTGGCTCGGCGACGTAAACATTAAATACACGGGTGAAGATTTATTCTTCGTAAATCATATTTCAATAAAACAGGATTTTTGGGGTTTTGTTATCTACGTAAGTTTTGTGTTGCTTGCAATCGATAATACCTATAGTACACTACGCACTGAAGGAGGCTTGTGCACGACCAAATCAACAGCTTGTATATTTCAGTTAAAACTATTCATCAATATTAGTTGCCATTTAACTGTCGAGACATTTGGAAATACACTGTTTTCACTTCATAGAATTACGTTCATTTAAAAAGTTCTCGCATTTACGCCTTTCGTAACCTCTAAGAACTCTTTGAAGCTGTACAAAATATCAAACTTCTACGTTAACGCAGAAAAAAGTTAAGGCCGCATTATGTCGTAAAACCTTATACTATGTTTCGACACACTCAAGGGAATCAAAATTAATAGGGTCCTGTTGATCTAGAAATATAAAATTTGTTTAGTAATATTATGAGAAAACCTGAAAACCATGAATTGATAATTAAATCATGAAAAAAGTGTCTTTGAAGTGAGTAATTAAAACCTGTTAGACTGTTTCCCGAACCACTTGTACGTAAAATTAAAGGTACGTCACCCTCGATGGGCGACTATGGTCTTGTTCATTTCTTTTATTAATACCACTAAGGTTGCAGACAAGCATAAGACCAACCAGTACTGGCGGTCACCGCAGCCTTTGTACGTTTGCAAAACACAGGGGGCGCTATACTCGCGCTGCAGTGCCTTGTAAAAACCTTCTAAGACCCCTTTTGAAGAACCCCATACTGCCATACTGTAGGCGTTTGGAAAAACCGAAGCAGGGAGGTCATTTCACAATCTAACGTGGGAGAAAGTCCCTATCGTATCTAGCGCTGCGGACGTAGTGAAACATCCTATCTATGGCAAGTGGTGCGGTGATAGAACGTAGCCGTGCACAGCACAAACCATTGTACAGGCGATAGAACACGCATAAGGAGGCAAAGTCCCTCCTGTCACGAAGAGCTTCCACACCACCAGCAAGCATATGACATTTTAAATAGTTTAGCACGTAAAAATAACGCCGCACACGTGGTAATCACAGTTCACAAGATAAATTTCTGCTAAAGATACCGCCAGTACGTCTCGAGACCTCTGTTGGGAATCCTGGGGATATCCTTCCGAGGGCTTACCCGGGGCTCCTACACGTAGACAGTATGTGTGTGTTGATTTTCAGTGGGAAAGAGTCCGGCATAGTATTCCTGATAGATGTTTCACAAGTACAAATATATAAAAAGCCGTCCATGAGCTTTATGAGATATTCTGTTCATTTACACGAGCTTCCACGTGTAATTTTCCGGTGCAAACTAGCTTAAGAACTCAATTTGTAACTCCATAATACCTGATAGCTCCCATTAACAATGAGGTACCGTATTTTTTTTCTAAAAAATCAAAGTAGTATAAATAACCCAAGTCAAGATACAAAATAACAAAACAAATAAAATAAATAATAAACACCACTACTAACAACCTGACGTAAACAAAATAATTGATTTCCATTTCTAAGATTGCTTATCACAAAGTTTTTATTGACCGGCCAGATCATAAATTACCCGTTTATCGCTTTATTCGCCACTCATTAAGGTTTTATATTAGAATTATGCGTTATTAATTTTAGAAAACGGCAGTTAAATTTATGATCCGCCTCGCTCGCCGTTTTATGGTTGTTACTTCTTGAACAGATTATTGTGTCAGACTGGACACTCCGTTATCTGACACGTATTTGCAACTCATTCATTTTTCTCTTTATAATTTGATGGCGTCTTAAACTTTAACTACAATATCCATAAATTCAGTACAGTTTATGAACGTTTTATTATTATTTCTTTTCATAAGAATTATTTTATTTCATTTTAACAAAGAGATTCTTATAACGGAGTACTATTCTTATGGTATAACGGAGTACTATTCTTATGGGCTACACTCGCCTGGTACTAGTTTTGAAAATAATGATCTGCGGATATCAGATATCTCACCGCGAATACTTGGTGCCCGCCGCATCGGTATGGTGTTCATGGACCACTAGCAATACCCTAAGTAAGGGTTCTTCTGAAAGTGTGAATTATGGAACATTTGAGGGGATTTTCAGGGCATCTAAGAAGTAGATAACTACAGTGTATTTCCAAATTACACACCAATTACACAAAAATTGATTTTAATGAACCATTTTAACTGACACACTACTAACACCCTCTGCCTGCCTACCCTACAGAACTATTCCTTATTTACACTTGCCATAACAACTTGAATACAAAAACATAAACAATTCTCACAGTCTCTTTCCAAGAATAGATTTGCTGTGTTTATAGGTTTGTGTCTTTATTATGCAAAGTGTTTGTAGGCTAAATTTCATCGCTCGTACCCTTTTATATTGTTTTAATCATTGCCATTATGAAACGAGTCCATTATGACAAGTGATTTAAGGCTGGTGTCAATTGACGTAGTATTAATTCATAGAATTCGTATGTAAATTCTGCACGTTAGTGAACACGGTAGTTTTCATTATGGCCTGGGCCTGGCGATGATTGCATAACAAGGATGTCACAAATATATTTATTTTATTCATTTTATTTTGCTTTCTAGTTTTTTGAATTGTAATGTTTACATTAATACATTTGGGTAACATACAAGAAGTATAGGTTTATTTTACACAAATAAATAGAAGCGCTCGTGGCCCCTCGGACTCAGTGTTCTGTGAACGATCACTGCAGTAAGCAACTTTCACTATGGTCAGTCCTTGGATGGGTGACCGTGACCATCCATGTGGTCACTTTGTGACATTTATTTGATAGTTGGTCCCAGTTGCCAGTAAAATGACAGTCGTTAATCCAAGTTGAAGGCCATTTAGGCGGCTGAAAAAATGTGAACAGCAGGCAGTCACAACCTGCACCTGTCCGTCTCAACACAGCAATACGGCTCGCCACCTATTACGTGGGACAAATTCTAAAAAAGTGAAATGTGGGCTTATAATAAAATTCCTTTGCCTACCTCTTCGGGGATCAAGGCGCGATCAATATGTACCTATGTATGTATTATACATATAAGTCTGATGTGAATAAAACATCGTACCAAGGACCTCAGCGGGCCAGTCCGTTACACTACGCAAACTAGCTGTTACCTGCGGCTTCGTCCGCGTAGAAGTCGTTATCGCCTAAAATCATTACCCTCTTTTTGCGTAGTCAGTTAAAAAGTAGCCTATGTCCTTTCCTTGAACTCAAACTATCTCTATACCAAAGTAATCAAAATCGGTATAACGGTTTAGGGGTGAAAACGTAACAGACAGAGTTATTTTCGCATTTATAATATTAGAAGGGATGGAAGATGTGCCAATTTTACTTGTTCGGCGAAATGTAACTTGCTTTAAAATACATGTTCATTGAACCTATAGCCAGGTCCTTAACATTTCAATCAAATAACACGAACCCAAAGACTAACCGACGCCGGACGTAAATTAATTCTTTCACAAACTATTTGAGCGCATGCCACACCGCCAGCGGGCGGGCTAGGCGGGTTAAGGTCAAAGCCCACTTAAACGACTCCGCTTCAACACCGCTCCCACCCAACACTGCCCTAAAAGAAAACTACTGCTCGCAGTCTACGCGGCGACAGCTAGCACGCACCCAGCAGTCCACGCGGCGACAGCTAGCAGACGGCCTGCTGTCCACCCGCCGACCGCTCTCGCTTTGCGCAATAGACACAGTTCGCGATCGGTTTCCATTAAAGCAACTCGTAGTAGCGAGCCGGTGAGGTGACTGCTAGCAGTGAGCGCGCGGGCCCGGCGCCGACCACTCGTCTACAACGCACGGCCAGCGAGGCGTCCACTCCCGAGCAGTCTGACGGCGGTAAGCTCGCTGTAAGCGAGCTGTCTGCTAATTGATGATGGCAATGTAAAATATATCTAAAAAGCAATATTTAAAGCCTATGTTTCAATTATATTGTTTTTGCCGGCGGTTAAAGTGGGCTTTGACCTTTAGGCGGACGAAAATCGTTTCACCTCTTTACACACTTTGGTTCACACCGGCTTACCGACTAACCTACGTCAGCGATGCAAGCGAAGCTAACGAAATATCCAACGATTCCAGGGAAGCTACTAGTTAAACGCGCACGCTTCGCCTTCATCCGTAGTTTTCGGTGTGAACCCCATAGTTTAGCTCGCCAATATTTTGCGTAGTTTACATAATTTCCTTTTAGGCCTTTACTCATACTGAGTTCCTCGAGGAAACGGATATTAATATTTAAGTCTAATTTTGTAGATTATAAGTAATGTACTTGAAGGAAAATAAAGGTTACAATAATAATAATATAGTTTCCTTAACTCGCTTCACCCTCCCGCCTAGCTCGCCTAGCCCGCCCGCTGGTGGTGTGACTTGTGCTTTAGTTTATTACTTTATTTACAGGGTTAACGTAACGGGAACACGAGTCCGTGATAACAGTTATTACTTTAATAATTATTCTTTACTTAAAATTCCTTTATATTAATATACGCAATTAACGTAAAAAAATATTTACAACGCGTCTAATATTATGTTCAAAGTGGTCAAGTTTTATTCTCAATGGGTTTAATAAGAAGTTTTTATGATCACTTTATTGTAATTAACCTCAAAGCAATGTAAACGAAACGACGATATTTTAATAACACTCGCACATACAAAAGATTATCAACAATAATAAATTATTGCCATGTTTTCCAGCAAAATAAAATTGTCGGCAATACAAAAAATAAAGTTAATATGCACACAAATACAGGTTACAATATTAACATTGCTATTTAAAATTTTACGAGTACGCAATAAGTGTAAAATTCACATAACACGTTTTAATAGCAACCTTATACAGGATTCGTTATACAAAACTGGTGATTTCGGTTTTGTGATGATTATATAGATTTTTTACGATGTTTCGATAGATAAGATTAAATAGAGTTCGTAATTCAAAAAAACTCATTAAAATGTTTAATGAGTTTTTAGTGTAATTTGGTAGCTGAGTGTTGAGTGTGCATGATCTCTTTTAAAATTTTTATTTAATATTAATGTTCTGTAATCTTAAGTGAAAAATAACATTAACAGAAATGTTATGAAGCACTGTATATAAAATATTTTTACTGTTAACTTACTGAATAACTGTATGTTATTTTTTTATAAAGATCATGCTGAAAAAAAATAAAAAAATAATATGGCAAAATAAAAATGTATTGTTAATTATGAATTTTAAAATTTAACGTTTAATTAACATGGTTTTTTTTATTTTAATTTAATTTATACCTGTCTTAGTTTGTGCTTGTAATTTCTTAGCATAGTACCTCCAGTCTATTACACATTCCATCCACACTTTACACAAATTGTCGATAATCCAGAAGGCATCGACATAACATCAAAAGTAAATTTATATCAATTTAAAGAAAAATTGAAACACGTCTTCCTCAGAAGGTATCTATACCGATTCAATCCGAACACTATATTTGATGGAAACGTGATATATAGAAATGGATGTTTTACAACATTACAATTTGACGTTTTCATTGGATACTGGATGATGGTAACTAAATCTAGTTACCTACGGTTACAGTTTTGCACCGACCATTTTAATCGCACTTGGCCGGCTTTTAAAATACTTCCCATTCAAAAAGGAAAGTATTTAAAAAACCGGCCAAGTGCGAGTCGTAGTCGCGCACGGATGGTTCCGTACCCAAAAATCACGTTTGTCGATGAGAGCCCCCCTTTAAATATATTTTCTGTCTTCTTTCTTCTTTCACCGTTCATGAGATACAGCGTCGTGACGCACAGACAGACAGACTGACGGACGGCAAAGTCTCATGAATAGGGTTCCGCTTTTTCCCTATGGATACGGAACTAAGAGAACAGTCATTTAAACTACAGAACTTCGAAATCACCAGTTGGTTGAGGAGGTCAGATGGCGGTCGCTTCAGGTTCAACTGAGCCTCATCGCAGTTAGACTCGAAAGCCGACCCCAACGGAGTTGGAAACATGCTTGAAGGATGATGAAATATTTCAAAAACCTTTTAGGAATCTTTTCTTGTAGGGTGATATATATTTTTACTGACTCTGTGGCGTAGTCGGTAGTGTAACCTAACCGCCTGCCGCGTTAAGGCCCTCGGTTCGATTGCAGGGTCGCGTCGCGTCGGTCCAAATATTTGTGTGATTCACAAAAGTTTGTTTCGGAGTTTGGGTGTTTTCTAATTTGTATGTATTTAGAAATATATAAGTATGTCTATCAGTCGTCTAGATCCCATAGCATAAGCGTATAATATATACATTGAAAACACCCAAACTCCGAAACAAACATTTGTGGATCAGACAAATCTTTAGACCGACCCAGGGATGGAACCCAGGACCTCGAGCGCGGCAAGCGGTTACAATACTGACTACGCCACAAAAGCAATCTAATAAATAATGGAACCCAATTTTCATACAGATTACAAGAATATCTTTAATATAGTATCGTTATCGTTTAAAATAAATTATCTTGTAGTTATGCTACGCTGATCCCCTGGACATCAAAGTCACTTTTTCTGAAGCTTAACTTAATACGTCCCCTTATGACCGACCCATATCATTTTATACTCAATTTATTTCTTATTATTCTCGTTATTTCATGTAAAAATGAGTAACTTTGACGTCATAATAACAGTAACAGCTGCCAGACGTTTTAACGAGTGCAATAACTCAAAAGTATAATTATATAGGTGAGTGAATGAGTGTATTTGCGGTAACAAGAGTGACGCTTTGCGGGTTACGTGCGCGGATGTTGGGAATTGGCTTGAATATGTCGGTGGTTAATTATATTGAATTATATTTACGAGCTGAAGACCGCAGCTTCGCCTGTAACATTTGTTCCTGTTCCCGCTTCCCTTGAGAACTTATTCCCGGGATAAAGTGTCTGGAATAAATAAGCCTATGTATTATTTCAGCCCATAATGTTTTCCTGTACCTTTCAGCCAGATCCGTTCAGCCGTTAGAGCGTGAAAGAGTAACAAACATCCACATATCTATACATTCACACTCTCAAACTTTTGTTACTATAATATTAGTAAGATTAGTTGGTACCTAGGTATCTAGTCCTTCAACGGTTGTATAGTATAGTGTTTTCGGTGTAATCCTCAAAAGAAGCGGTTGTATCACTGTAGAAGACAATGGTATTGTAAAAAGGTATGACCTTATTTAAGTAATTAATGATACCTACCCAAGTTTTGAGATTCTCATTTCCGAAAAATTTCAGTCGCATTTCGGGCAAGCATGCCCGAATGTTAAATAACTTATACTTTTTTTTGTTTTACGTGAGGTTAAATCCTTATGAATGCTATGCCGGACTCCTACCGACGAAATAACCTCATGACATTTAGGTCCTGCCTAACAGTCTCTAACCCAGGAAATTTACCTATACCTTTTTAAAATCCGCGCCTGTCCATTTCAACATAACAATAGGCTCACCACCTAATACTTGTGACAAAAAGAAATCACAATGTGACATTTAGGCGTATACTATGTCTCTCTCTCTACCCCTTCGGGAATAAACACGTGTTAATTTGTATTTTTTTAAACACGTGTTCATTTAGAAATTCAAACTCTCCATCAAAACCTTCGGTGACTCTTTCTCATTCTGCGGATGACTTCTGTTCGTCAGCACGACATACAATTTTGGTGACGCATTCGTCCAACAGTAATACTCGTATTATAAAGTAGGTCGCTAAATTTCAATACAAAACGAAGCGAATAATTGTGAGCGAACATGCGACTAGAGCCATAATTACTCGGCAACACAATACAGCGAAAGAAAATCAGTTACGTGTCACATAAATTCATACAACCTGTCAAGATGTCCGCAAACACAATAAATGATAAGAATTGCCAACACAATACTCATACATTGACGTTTTTATGCCAACCGTCACGGTTCTGCGTAAAATGGTGTTCGCAGGCTATTGTACACTGAACTAATGAATACATTCGGGTTTCTTTTGATTTATGTACTGTAATTACATGGTTTGCACAAGTACAGGAATTAGCTAGTTAGATCTAGGTAATGTAGCGTGCTTTTCGAGATTAGAATGATATGGAAACGAAGTGTTAGTAATTAGTAATTATGTCTAAAGTTGCTAGCACTGTAGGGGCTACAGTGCTAGCAACTTTAGACATACTTAGCTTACTCAGTGTTCTGTAAACGATAGCGAATATCGCTATGGTTGGTCGCGACGCGGGTGGCCAATTGTGGTATATTTATCAAAACTTTCCGTGCTTCGAAAGGCACTTTAAGTCATTAGCTCCGGTTGCCAATAACATGGCAGTCGTTAAGTCTAGAATAGCATTTTCTTATAGTGCCGTATTGTCAGAAGCTCCCAAACTTAGGATCAGCTTTTATGGCTACTAAGAGCAGTAACTATTATTTTCACTCAACTACCCAAAAAAATATCTAATTTTTAGTCTCCTTGGTCAGCAAATACATCCTTTTTTAGTTGGTGTAGAAAGCAGACGATATGCTACAACGGCATACAGCCGAGAATCCCCATTACACCCTCGAAAGGATTGCCAGGATATAGACATCCTTGAATCGACATAGTTATCAATGAATTTCAAACTGAAAATACAAAACTAGTCTATACAATGATCATAGTAACAGCTATAAACAAGACGAACAAACACTCCTACTAAGTAGTAGTACAGTTAGTTTGCGCGATGTAATTTCCTCGCACTGTATTTGCACGTATCTAGTTTTTGCCTCGCTTCCACATCGTGTGTAAATCATTATACATATTACACTTTATTAAACGCAGTAATTACATAGTTCTTGCCAACCGTACAGAATGTGCGAACATAAATATTGTTACCTTTTTTACATAAATATGTTAGTTTGTATGGCAGTAATTGATTTACCATTTAAACGTGTGCGCGTTTATGTTAATAGTGGTTCAATCGTTACGGTTGAATTTCCAGGGTGCCCATGTGTGGAATGATTGACCTATGAGTTATTTTCTAGCTTAGGTAGTAAGGTTCTACGATATTCAAACACGTTATATATATTATAATACTAGCTGACCCTCGATACTTCGTTTACGTCACATACGGTCAAAAAGGAAAGGAGGGGTACTTGTTCATGAGACTCATCAAGCAGCTGTGGAACGGCCCTGTTTGCTTAATCATAAAAGAGCTTAAAGATTAAGTCTATTCTGAAACAACTCAGTCTACGCCTTCGGCGCGGACTGAATTGTTTTACAATAGCCTGAATCATTAAGCTCTTTTATGATTAAGCCAACACGCCCGTTTAGATTTACCCTCACATTCAAAAGAACCCTTGAATTCTAGGTTTAAACTACATAACCCTCAATATTGAAAATTGTGTGGAATAATGCTTAAAGTACTTCCTTTCAGACACTAAAAAAATAATTGAAATCGGACCACGTAGTGAGAAATTATAACTAAAAATCTATTTTGTTTTCATCCCCTCTCCTAAAGGAACCGCGCAAAATATCGGGATCAAAAGTATCCTAGAACCTTCCTCGGATTATAAGCTCAAATTGTACCAAGTTTCATCCAAATCGATTCAGTAGTTTCGGCGTGATACTTATTCGGGATACAGACAGACAGACAGAAAGACAGACAGACAGACAGACAGACATGAAAAAAATAAATTACATTTTCGGCATCAGTATCGATTAGAGAACGCCCTACAATTAAAATTTTCAAAATATCTTCCATGTACAGACTCACGACCCTCAACAGTTTTATTATAAGTATAGACTAGCGGACCTCACGCGGTTTCACCCGGTTCCAGTTTCCATGAGAATATGGGAGTTAAATCAGTCAAAAAAGGTCAAGAGCAATACATCACCTGGCACCTTATTTACAATCTTTCATCAAATTCTTGATGAATATTCAAAAAAATATAGGAAAGTTCTAAACCAATAGGTTCAAAAATGTGATCGAAGATCGTGTATAATTATCCTACTAATATCATAAAGTTTGTGAAGATAGTTGGATGTTTGTTACTCAATCACGCTCTAACGGCTACATGGATCTGGCTGAAATTTTGTATAAGGATAGAGTATAGTATGGAATAACACATAGGCTTTTTATCCCAGGAAAATGTTCCCCCGGGAAGTGTAAGTTGAAGGCAAATATATTTTTATTAGACTCTCAATCAATTGAAATCGATCGATGTAAGTCTCTGTTTATTTATTTTTTTTGACGTGTACTTTTTAACTCTAATTCTCTCTTCAACTTTACACAAATTGAAAAGAAAATGTACAACCATACAATAGTCTATGTACCCGAAAACATAGGCAAAAGCATACTACTTATAACCATTTCACCATTTACATTTCAGTCCTAGCTTCTTGCAGTGTAGAAACGGGCAGGTGAAGGTTTGTCTCTATTCCCTCTGCTGTATCTACTGTTGGATTTTCAAGCCGCCCATAAGGCTATCCAGTCATAAGTCCACCCATGAATCCAGCAGTGGACTGCCATAGGCTGTTTTGATAGATAAGGCATTCAACTTGGCAAACAGGACCAACAGTTTAAAACACGGAAACACTTGCTAACAGCTGAGCACTACCACCTATCTCGGGATCAGCAGTCTTATATTCATTACGAACAGAATTCTCATTAACTGAATCGCAATGCAATAAGTATTTCAATGGCAACAAATGAAGCAATCTTATGCAAATTAATTGGTTAAGTTCATGTAGACCGTCGTATTCCAACTTCAACGGCATCTTGTATTTGATTTTATATTTAACTACTTCACGGCTCTATACTCTTGTTTTTATGACTTCTGCTATTAAACATCTTTATTATTAAAACATGTTATATTAACAGCTTGTTACAATGTATAGTCTTGCAATTTAATTACCAGCTACTTACGTAGTTCGGGCTACCAAATTATCATGTCCATAAAATGTGTATTTATTAGGCACTTACAATAAGAAGCGTATTTAGTTAAGAAAAATACATGTCAAAATACTACTAAAAGGATAAAAAAATACTTTAAGTATCTTAATATTATAATACAACTATAATTTTTCCGCCAGGTGGCGCTGCTTAGTAAACACTGCTTTTGTAATTACTCCTTAATACTTAATTCTAAAAATAGTTAAAAGTGATCTGTGAAGTGTGCTTGTAGTATAAATGTGTTAATAGACAAACCAATATACTGTGACAATGTTTGTAAGGGAATACTTACACTACATTTAACATAAACACGAGCAAAGAAAATTGCTTCGTACAGTGACTATATTTAACTTATATTCTTGATTCAGCAATAAACTTACTTCAAATAACGGAACATACAACATAATTCGTGCTGTGCTGTAATTCAACAACAGTGAAAACCATCAAACTGTGTTTATAATAATGAACTGCAAAAACTTATGCAAAACAGGTTCCGTTTTTTATTTAAAAATAGTACTCACCGACAAACAAAAAATAATATGTGTTCCTAGCAGCGACATCTATCGAATGTAGTGTGCATAGCAGCATTGATCACGGAAGTAAGTGGTCACCAATTTCGCAAATCTATTCTAAGGAGTCGTTGGTCTCGAGGTTTAAATTGGAGTCTTGCAGCGGGCGGGTCGGGGATTCAAATCTCGGTGATGTTGTTCTTTTTGGATATCTTTTGAGGAGTAATATTTAAAAAACAACATTTACAGCCAGTGACCGAATTGCGTCTTACCAAATAGTTGATCTTGGCTACGACAAATAGTAAAGCAAGAATTGTGTCTATTATTTATCAATCACCTACACAAACATGGAACAAAATATTACGTTCCGTAATCGCAGGGTTGTGAAATCAAATTCACTGAATGACATTACAAAGGACGAATCATCCTTGTTCGATACAACAATGTTGAGCCTGCCAAATACTTCAAATACTTCTTTGGTTGATGGTCGAGCCTTATTAGAGCTACAAGAAAAAATTGCGATTCTTACTGATCAGCTGGCCAGTGCTCACCAGGAGATTGACAACCTTAACAGTGAGAACTACCGATTAAAATTAGATCTGGCAAAAAGTTTACACACAGTTGAAACGTATAAAACGATTAGCCTGACCTTACCCAGTAACAGTAGTATGACGCCTGGAACGACCAAAGCAAAAAAACGTAAAAGCAATGGTACCACTACAATGCCTCTAAGCATAACGTCAATAAGGAACTCCCTAGCTGACAGCACGAACGAAAAGTGCATCGAGGAAAAGTCTTTGGAAAAATCTACTGTTAAGTGTGATGGCGCGACCAGTCCTATAACTGACACAGTTCTGGACACACTTCCCACTATTCGGAAGTCGACAGGCTCCTCCTTACATCATCATCAACAATCCACACTGCTAAAACAACAAGCAACCAGTAAAAACCCTCTTTCAGAGTCAAATAAGAAAAATGTTAACAAAATTATTGTGATTGCGGACGATCAAGGATACCACATTCAAGGTACCCTTCAGCGGTTAATTGGGGAACGGTTCCAGGTTACCTGCTATTGGAAACCAGGTGCTACTCTGCAGGACGTTTTGACCTCCGAACGCATACCAATTAACTCATTGACAAGTAATGATTATCTAATTGTACTCGGCGGCATGAATGACAGGTCTCCATCTATTTTTAACATTAGTATAAGTAACTTTTTATGTACAACTAGACATACAAATGTGCTGTTTTGTGAGATTCCATATAATAGACATCTTAGAGAACAAAAGCTTAACTACGAACTTAGACTTTTATGTTCAAAATTTAAGAACGTATCTTACGTCGATATGAGGTTTTCGATACAATTGCCACTCATACGTGTCAAATGTTACTTAAAGAAATCCTGTATTTACATAACCAACTTCAGTCAGACAATTACTTTGTGCAACTACGGGGAAAAAATAATAAGTGTGAAAAGGGAACCCAAACCGATCATTTATTAGAGCTTACTCACTCACCTACATTATCGAAAGTAGGTAACGAAAATAGCGCAGATGCAAAAAAAAAGAGACGAGGTAAATAATAACTTTTTTCGTGAGTAAATATTTTTATGGTCTACATCAGAACATTGACGGCCTCTCCAGTAAATTAGACAAGTTCCTTATAAACTTAAGTGAATTACAAGATAAAAATATAGACATAGACATTATTTGCATTACTGAGCACAATATGCTAAAACATGATTCAATACATATACCTTCTTACTCCCTTATTAGTAAGTATAATAGAAATAATAGACGTGGCGGGTCATGCATATTTGTACATTTGCGTCATAAATGTAGGGACATAGAGGACATAAAACAATTTCAGTTGCTGAATATACTTGAGTGTAGTGCAGTAGAACTAACTGACAGTAATATAATAATAATTTGTGTATACCGGCCGCCTAATAATAAAACAGATGAAATGGATGCGTTCTTCTGCAATTTTAATAACCTCCTGCAACATTTTTGCTATAAATCTAAAAAAATAATAATATGTGGTGACTTCAATATCAACACTTTAATAAGGACCAAAGAATCTAAACTGTTTACAAGCTTACTCACAGAACACAATCTTAAATTAAACTCTGAAACGCCAACACGTTTATCGAGCGGCACCTGTCTTGATCATATGATCTACAATATTCGTGGTAGCAAAACGGATACAATGGACTTTGCCCTCTCGGACCATACAGCACAATAACTGACGTGCCCTATAAAAACAACCTGTCACATTGAGCAATGGACTGTAGAAAAAAGACAATATAGCAAAGTAAACCTCCATAAATTTAAGAACTACCTCAGCTGTCTCAGTTTTAATGAAATATTTAATAACGGCGATCCTGAGACTGCATTTACTGATTTCCATGAGTTATTTTGTCTCTTATACAATTTATGTTTCCCTATTGTAACATATAAACAAAGTCTCAATACTCGCCAAAAATGGATCAGTAAAGGGATGAAACTATGTACAAAACGCAAGAGGCATTTACTTTGGAAATATAGGAATTCAAAAAATGAATCTGATAAGACTGCCTTTAAAATCTATTCAGCGAGGTTAAATAAAATAATTACTCTTACAAAAAAAGTTCAAAATAGTCACTACATTAGTAATAGTAAAAATAAATCTAAAGCCAGTTGGAATATAATAAACAAAAATAAATTAAATATACCAAAAGACCATATTCAGAAATTAAATGTAAATGGACAAAATATTACAGATCCTCATATGATTGCTCAGCATTTTAACAACTTTTTTATAGACCAAATTGAAACTATGACAGCAAATAATAATCTCACCTTAAATAAGAGCATGACATCGAATAGTAATTTGACTTTAAATAATCTGACGAAATTAAATAGTAATATTAAACACAACGGAAATTTGACATTAAATGGTAATTTAAATACTAATTTGACATTTAATAGTAATTTGACAATAAACAGTTTGACATCAAATAATAATTTGACATCAGAAAATAGCTTGACATCAAAAAGTGATGTAGACTTAAAAAGTAATGACATTTTAAATAGTAACTTGACATTATATGGTAATTCCGCATTGAACAGCAATCTGACATTAAATAGTAATTTGACATCACAGAATAATTTTAAATTGAAAAATAATACAGCACTAAATAGTAAATCCACATTGGGTTGCGTTCAAAACTACAATTCTGTATTTATGAGCCCATCAACCCCTCAAGATATCGTTAGAATTATCCAATCCTTGAAAAACACATCTAGCACGGGATATGATGGGATCTCTACACGCGTCCTAAAAAACGTAGGTGGAGTGATATCACCAGTATTATGCCATATTTGTAATCTGTGTATTCTAGAAGGAGTATTTCCTTCTAAATTAAAGACTACAATTATAAAACCAATCTTTAAAAAACTTGACCGTGAAAACATGACATGCTACAGACCCATAGCTCTTATTTCGGTCTTATCTAAAGTATTGGAAAAAATTATATATGAAAACCTAAATAACTATCTAGAAAAATATCACATAATTACCGAAGCACAAACTGGTTTTCGTAAAAATAAAACCATAAATCAAGCTATATTTAATTTTTTAGCAGAAATAATGAAAAGTCTTGATAGAAAAATACCAGCCTGTGCCTTATTTATGGACCTTACTAAGGCTTTCGACTGCGTAAACCATAAAATTCTTCAAAATAAGCTTTACGTATGTGGCATTCGGGGCAATGTTTTAAAATTAGTTATGTCATATCTTACACATAGGAAACAGGCTACGTCAATTACAAGAATATGTCAACTGCAGAAAAAAGAATTAATATATACATCAAACTATGTAGAAGTAAAGTATGGGGTACCCCAGGGAAGCGTTTTGGGTCCATTATTGTTCCTCATCTATATCAATGATTTCCCTAAAGCTGTCACTGCCCCAATGTTTCTATTTGCTGATGACAGTACTGTAGTGTTTGCAAATCGAAATCAAAGTACTCTTAAAGATATAATTAACAACAACCTAAGTGATATTGTGGACTGGCTAAAGAAAAATAACCTGGTGATAAATCTTAACAAAACAAACATTATGGTGTTTAGAAATCGTACAAGATATTTACCTCAAGATTTCGAGATCGAATATTCGGGAACAATAGTGAGTGAAGTTGAAACTGCAAAATTTTTGGGCCTACAGATAGATTGCACATTGAGTTGGAAGTCGCACATCGACTATATTTGTGCAAAATTAAATAAAAGTGCCTATGTTCTGTACACTCTCTCTAGGACGGTGAGCACTGCCACACTGCTATCTGCATACTATGCCTATGTAGAATCTACGCTAAGGTACGGTGTGATATTTTGGGGAAATAGCACGGACTGGGAGGTTGCTTTTAGAGCCCAAAAGCAGTGTGTGAGAGCGATTATGAGGATAAAAAGGACAGAGAGTTGCAAACCCCATTATAAGGCCTTAAAGTTACTAACTTTACCAAGCTTATATATATTAGAAATGGCAAGTTTTGTAAAAAAGAATCCAAACTTCTTTAAAAAATTAAATAGTAGTCGCCATAAACATAAAATACACACAATATCTAATAAAACAGCTTTCTTGAATAAGAGCGTCTATTGTATGGTATCCAGAGTTTACAATAAACTACCACTCGAATTACGCAAAATTGAAACAGCGTATATATTTCAGCATAGACTCAAAAATATACTTATAGACAAAGCATATTATACTATAAAGGAATTTCTTGACGACAATAATATACAAGTAATGGACTAAAGTATCTAATTTTATAATATATTTTTGAATTTGACTGTAATAATAATAATATTTTTGACATTTAACTCTAATGATTGATCGATATTTTCTTTCTTTATTATTAATATTTTTTCTTATTCTATTTGTATAATTTAGACTGATTTAAGATTGAAATATTAAATTTTAATTTTATTTTTTGGAGTAAGTCAATAAGAAATTTATTATAAGAAAGAGCTACCTATTGTTAAAAAGGAAAGGTTTATGTTTTTATCTTGCAAATAATTTGGTACGACCTTGTTAATTTATGACGAATAGTATTGTAT
Source organism: Miltochrista miniata (assembly GCA_933228765.1). NCBI lineage: Eukaryota > Metazoa > Arthropoda > Insecta > Lepidoptera > Erebidae > Miltochrista > Miltochrista miniata. The sequence continues at coordinate 2,894,483 of OW121758.1, forward strand.
TTAGTTTCTATTTTGATAAAGTTGCATGTAAAATAATAACAATATTTGCATACCTGAGGGTGGAGGATGGAGAAACTTAATTTATTTCTTTAACAGCATTGTAACCCATTTTCGCAAATAAATGAATTGAATTGAAAAAAAAAAAAAAAAAAAAAAAAAAAAATTAAAAGATTTATGAGCAATAAAACAAAAGCGTGGGATTTTTTCATCCATTTTGTACACTGGTTGTTGTCTAAAAAATACATAATTACAGATTATCACAGCTATAATTTATATTAGTCAGAGAATATTACTGTGTAGGTAACCTTGTAACCAGAACTAGCTTATGACACGCGTCTTTGCTCATGACACAATTTGAATCCCTACAAAAGGAGTCAGGATTAAAAAACCTTTCTGTATTCATATGCCCTAGCTGTATGTTCTACATACATACATATGGTCACGCCTTTATCCCCGAAGGGGTAGGCAGAGGCATATTATATGCCCACATTTCACCTTTGTATAATTTGTCCCACGTAATAGGTGGTGAGCCGTATTGCCGTGTTTAAATGGACAGGCGCAGGTTGTGACTGCCTGCTGTTGAAATAAAGCCTTCAACTTAGCTAAACGACTGCCATTTTACTGGCAACCGGGACCAACGGCTTAACGTGCCTTCCGAAGCACGGAAACGCTCAAATAAATGTCACAAAGTGATCACATGGATGGTCACCCATCCATGGACCGGCCATAGTGAAAGTTGCTTACTGCAGTGATCGTTTGCAGAACACTGAGTCCGCGGGGCCACGAGCGCTTCATGTTCTAACGAACCAAAATTGCTGAATATGATTAATTATTATTCGACTACTGTGCTGAGGTCTCAAGTAAATTTCCGTCTTGAAATAGATATTTAATTTCTACCTGTCTATAAAATCTGCCAACCTTGATAGTCATTTAAGGGTACTGATACTTCGCTGTCCGTCTGTCTGTCAGTCACAAGACTGTATCTCATGAACGGTGAAAGCTAGAGGACTAAAATTTTCACACCTATGTATTTCTTTTCGCCACAATAACAAGAAATACTATAAACAGAACTCCACGCTTGTTGAAGCCGCTATCAGCTATTCTTGCTAATATTATAATTTTTGCCATTTTTAACGTGCCGATAATCCGTCATGGATGCTATGCCGGACCGGAAAAACCACTCGTTCCATACCTACTGCCTACGGTTGGGAGCCCCGGGTAAGCCCTCGGAAGTATATCCCCAGGATCGGTACAGGGCTGGATTCTATCCTGGGATAACACATAGGCTACTTCATATCCCCGGAAAAAGTACGAAATATCCCCATGGAATGCGGGAACGGAAAGAGATTTCCACGTAAGCGGAGCCGTTATTTTCATATAGTTTTATATAAATGTGAATAAAATAAGACAATCCTCAAACCGACATTAACATTCATTAATCTGCTAAATAATATAGTTCCGGCAACAGGATAGCTCTCATTAACAGTTTCGTTCACGTCACTAAGTGGACTGCTACAATATGAGTTTAAATGCTATTGAATTATGAATAGTTACTGTCATTTCCATGTCGAAGAGTCGCTTGGTCTATGACATAAAAGCGGGAGATTTTAGATTACATAGTAAAAAGAATTTGGATTTTGCGAAAGAAATATGGCACGCAGCTTCAGTACATGCATATAGAATCATGCATCTTTCCGGTCATAGTAGGTTACTAAAAGTCACGCTTTTATCCCCAAAGGATGGGCATAGGCATATGATTCACCCATATTTGACCACCATGTTTTTGGCCCACGTAATAAGTTGTCTGAAGTCATGTTGAAATGAACCGGCACAGGTTGTGACCACAGCCATGTAACTAACAGATAACCTAACCCAACTGCTTAACGTGCCTCCCGAAGCATGAAAACGCTTGCAAATGGAAACGTCACCAAGTGGTCTCGCAGTTGTAAGTTGCATGACGCTGTGGTCGTTTACAGAACAAAAGGAACTATAATGGGCTGCAGAGACGATCAACCGACTCGACAATACATACACGTCGATACACACACACCTGCAAAGAAAGGACTTTTATTGAAGCTGCTTTCGTTTACATTTCAACAGACTTTAGCCAGGTCGCTTGATCGTCTCTGCAGCCCTTAATAACGATTGCAAATTAAAACCATCTTCGCTGTCCCTTATCCCTTGTAACTAAAACGCAACAGTTGTTGAGCTCAGTTCGATACAAGCCGCAGATACGTATATTGACACCGATCGAGATTGCAAATGTCAATTAGCACGTTAATATACGCGTTATATTGTACGAACGAATTTATTATCCAGTGGTCAGTGACAATGTTTAACTGTTTATTGGTTGTCAATGAATTTAATGGTTTTGGAAACTTTTCGCGACAGTCGCCCCCCGTTATGTCTCCACCTATAGTAGGTTTCTGTTTTAAATTGGTTGTTTATTATTCTGGATCAGTGATAAGTATTTGTAAGTAATATTCAGTAGGTAGGAGAGTACACAGCTTTCATTTCGAAGCTTAACTTTCGTTCGAAACCTTCCTATCTACAGCTTGTACAAATCTAAAGTTAGACAAGTCACAGTTTACTCATTAGGCTGCGCTGATCAGTAATCAGCATAGACTGTATGTAGCCTGCCTCACCAGCTTGTAGTAATCATTCATTACCGTTAGCTAAGTAATTATTGTCACTTAGCTCCAACCACCTTCCACCTATTGCAGTTTGTGGACTGCAGTGGCTGGACGTTAGTCTTTTCCAATCATTTTGCTGGTATGATTGACTTTACCGTAACATGCTGGTGACGGGTGGAGGTACAGGGCTCTTGGTCGAGGATTTTCTGTTTTAGGTTCTCAGCTGATGAATCACTTGCAGGTCAGACTGGCTTGGGTTCCAAAGATCTTGGAATGATTCTATTTAATCCTTAATATTGACATTAAATGAATGGTGTAACCAAATTACTGTAATTTATAGGGTTCCGTACCCAAAGGGTAAAAAAGGGAGAAGTCGCCGTCGGCGCCGTCCGTCTGTCTGTCTATTTGTCCGTCATGAGTCTGTATCTCAGGAACCGCGATAGCTAGAGGACTGAAATTTTCACAGATTATGTGTTACTGTTTCCGCTATAACAACATATACTAAAATCAGAAAAAATGGGAGGGATTAAGGGGCTTTCATATAACAAACGTGTTTTTTTTTTTCATTTTTGGTACGGAATCGGAATGCGCGAGTTTGGCTCACACTTAGCCGGTTTTACCATTATATATATTTGTAATTTGTATCTCTAGAGAGATTCAAATTCTATTCTGTTTAGAGGATTATTTTTTTCATAACCAATTACTGTAAGGATAATCTAAATTCAAGTAGGTACTAAAATTTAAATTATAAAGACATTAAAATCCAACATATATCTTAAAATTATAAATTAACGAATATACAACTGTGTACCGGTTTAACACTTCATACCTGCAGTATAAGATAATTGTATTTAAAGATGTAATCTGACTTCCTGGGGCATTAACTGACATATATCAACATTGTATGTAAATTCTAAATGAGGCCCATGATATATTCGAAGTAATAAATCAAGTTAAATGATGTGTGTTCAACGTGGTCTAAGATAAATTGTGATGCATCTAAAGAATAAACCTTATTACAGACACGAACTTGAGAAAAGTTGGAGGCTGTTTATGTATACGGCCTACTTTGGGAATACTGAAGACGATAAAAAATTTGGTGCAAAAAAGGAACATTGAAATTAAAGTATTATTATATGATCCTCTTGGTACAGCATGAGCACTTTATATATCAAGTCTCTTAACGGACTGCATAGACAACTGAGTATAATATTGTAACGATTTTTAATTTTATTTTGTGTAAGTAATATCAGCTTTATACTCCGTAATGCAGCCATTTTAAAGCTTGGGATAAAAGACCCAGATGATCTATTCGCTAATAGTGCGCTAAGTAGAAGCTGGTAGGTACTGACCGATACTTCGCCCCACAGATCCAGGTAATGTTGGTATGAATTGCGTACAAATTCCGTTCAATTTTAAACAGTTTTATAATATAATTTATCATTTAATTGTACATTACATTTAATAGGGTGCATAGAAACATAAAACTAAAGGATAGGCCAATTTAGCCATAAAATTAATAGATACAGATTCAAACCAAAATTGTGTGTGACATGTGACATTTAGACTTTACACATTACAATACCAAATTCATTTCATAAATTACTGAGTACAATGTCAACAATGCAAATTTTTTTTATACAATGTGTAATTTTCATAAAACAATAATAAGATTTCAATTAAATTACTTATAGTTACTGCATCTCATTACAAGTCTCACTTATTTATTCAATCATATTCTTGACAAAAGTCACAGGTCAAAATTAAATACATTATTGAAACACACACTTGTACTTACATTCCACAATTTAATTTAGTTTAACACCACTGGTTTCGCTTTAAAGCATTCTCAAAGGTACATGTTCTTACACTGTTACTCCTAACACAATGTTTTTCGACGACAATCGAGAGTATAAATGATCAAAATTAAATAATATATAAGAATCTATAAAGTATTCTCTTATTCAGTTCAGTGTCGTGAATATTGGACCATTTAGATCCATGTTTTCAGACCTCCAGGATCTGAAAACCCTGGACTCCAAATGATTGACACTCAGCACCATTGACTTTAGTTTGGAAATTTAGAAAGTGGATGTTAAGTTTATAACCTTCACCTTCTTTCTTCCCTCACTCAACATAGTAGCCGTTATATTGACTACTATGAGATGTAACCAAGTTAAAATTAGTAGAAAAATTGGCCCAATAATTTACTTTTGATTTTGAGTTTAATTCAGGATTCGCGGCTTCCCAAAATAAATATTTATTATAATTTTGAAAGATAAAGCTTGGTCCTCTACATTATCCTGTTCAAAGATATAGAGGCATTTATATTGATTTCACTAGGCATAGACATTAGTGTACGCCCACGTTTCCCATTTCTTTTTGGTTACACGCAATAGGTAATGAGCCCATTGCCGTGTTGAAATGGACAGGCGCAAGTTGTGACTACGCACTGCTCAAAATATTCAAGTCACCCTGCTTTCAACGTGGCTTAAAAACAAAATATTAAACGATCTATAACTTTCAGTAACCTTCGTTTTTAAATTTTAACTTAGCCTTCTCTTTGCATTTAAAATTGCGATTAGTGAATAATTGAAATTCAAACAGCTTATATTATGGTACCACATATCACGTTATTTGTTGACCTATCAATGTTATAACAGAGTGGCACGTTTGTTACAAAATACCGAAATACAACTACTTATTTATTACCTACATTTGAAACGTGGAGGCCAATCTTACTTGAACAGTGTTCCAAAATTCTTACCACCTCATTCCCACAGTCCAATATCAGACGAATGTCAGAATTATGTAAATATTGTACAAATATCAAAACATTTATCTATAACTTAATCTGATATCATAGTAATTAACGATTAGTCGAAGTCGTGTTTAGTAATTAACTAAACATACATAATTATGTAAATTGCGAGACACTTTCTGTTGCATTGAAACCGAACATTTTGATTTGGACTTCACCACAGATGTTAACTAATTCTATCCGTTCAACAAAATTTTAATAGCTGGTATAATTATATTCTAAATCGATTTTAAGGCTTTAATGTTCTTGGCATTGCGCACGTTTATGTCAAGTCCCATTATTTATACTAATGTTGTAAAAGGATAGATTTGTTCGCTTCTATCGATGAACTGTAAAACTTCTCGACCAATTTTAATCATGCATCTGCCATTAGAGAACTTAATTGCTCTGAAGTAACATAGGATATGACCGTCAAGCAGGAGGCATAGGAAGAGGAGCTTAATAATAAATGTCCACGAATATCTCTAATTTTCATACACGGCCATGAATATACTGCTCAATAATATGTCACAGGAAAATCGTGTGGCATAGTTATCTATACTAATACATATTATAAAGAGGAAAGATTTGTTTTTTTTATTGGTTGTTTGTTTGTAACGAATAGGCTCCGGAACTACTGGACCGATTTCAAAAATTCTTTCACTGTTGGAAAGCTACACTCTTTGCGGTGAACATAGGCTTATTCCCGTATTCTCACGGGAACGGAAACTACGCGGTTGAAACCGCGTGACGTCCGCTAGTTACCTTTATAAAGATCTGGTAGTCATTTCTGCAATGGACTACCATCTACCCATTAAAAAACCACACATAATACCCAACGGCCTGCGGTTGGCAGCCCCGGGTAAGCCCTTGGAAGGATGTCCCAGGACTCCCAACAGACCTTCGGCTACCACTGCGGCCTCCCTAGGAGGTGGTTCGGGCGCTATTGGTGCGGTCTTTGGGGGGTTTTCGGGTGTCATCCCGCTTCTTAGGGAGCATGCGTGAATCCCTCACGTCACGCTGCCGTCATGGGCATGCTTCTGTAAGGACGGTGAGCAGCCCCCTCACCGTCCTCAGGCCCCCAAACTAGAAGATTACCTACATAAAAAATGACCAAATAATTTTTGATATGACCAAACACGATACGCATAAAACGTATAATTGTGTAGTCAACTTATCTGCATGATCTTTGTCCGGATCCGGCATTAAAGTGTCATAACAGCGACAGCGCAGATTTAACACTCGCCGGCGGACTTGGCGGATTAGCGTGACGGATGTGAGATGAGCTGTGTCAACATGTCTGTAGGCATTATACTCAATGCGCTTTTTGTTCTTAGTCTTCACCTGTCTGGATTTAAATGTCAGGAGATTACTCTTTGACAACGAATTAGTTATGCGTTTAAATTAAACGTGCGTCCGCAGTTGTGAAATGAAACCGAGTTAATTTTGTTTCACGTGTAGGATTAAAGTTTTCTTTTTCGATATTTTGCCATCTTTATATAAGTATAATATACATTATAGTATCACCTTTTCTTACTCAGTTGCGATGATATTTTTCGATATTTTACCATCTTTATATAAGTATAATATACATTATAGTATCACCTTTTCTTACTCAGTTGCGATGATATCAGAGATTTTTGTTTTTTAGTTCTGTATCTTGTTATTTGATAACTTAGCTTTATTGAGAGCATCTACCAGCTAACCTTACAAGAGTAACTTCAACATTGATGAACGACCATACTGGAAACACTTGTATTTCTCTTACAGCACATGTGTTTCTCTCTTTTTTTATATACCACCTAGGTGGCAGAGAAGCATACGGGTCACCAGATGCCCCAGTGCGTGGTCCTATGGATGTTAGCAGCATCAGAGACGCTACACTCGCGCTGCTGACCCTGTAAAAACCTTCTGAGACCCCTTTTGAAGAACCCCATACTGTAGGCGTTTGAAAAAACCGAGGCAATACAGCAATCTCTGGTTAAAGGCAAACCTTCTAAAACCCCTTTTAAAGAACCCCATACTGTAAGTGTTTTGATAAAACTGAGGCAATAGGTACTGCAATTTCTGGTTGAGGGTCGTTAATATCAATAGTATTATAGGCAATGCGATTGACTCGCCGTCCATTGATATTGATCTTGCAGATGAAGCTAATTCGGATTCAGAGATCTTAGTGAATTTGGTGATACCTACCATTGTTTTTAAGATTACATGCCCAAAGAGTAAAGACGGTACCATACCACAGATACTCCACTGTCTTTCAGTTTGTGCGTCAGTCAGTCACCTATATATCTCGCTAACAATAAAATTATAGCCAGACATCTGAAAATGCGAAGAAAGAAGTGCAAATAATATTTTCTTAACCACTAGTTAAATGGTGCTGTTAAATGGGATATACGTGTGGTTTTTATTCCGTAGGAGTCCGGCATAGCATCCATGTAGGATTTTCCTCACGTTAAAAAAAAGTATAAGTAGCTCGCTAATATTCGTACCTACTCAAAGTAAATCTGCAAGTCATTTATTATGACACACCAATTTGTTTACTAAAAGCTATCGCGTATGGAACAATGACCTAGAAAACTACTAAACTGTACACTGACACTAATTATTAAGATAAACCTGTTTGCTATATGGTTCACTCGCAATTTGTTCGTGATAACAAGGGACAGGTCATTGATACATAGTTAGTATACCAACTTATCTTATAACAACTTATATAATTTGCATAAATGTAGTGCTTATAAAATCATAAGGTACTTTTACTTTCAAGATACATAGTATAGATCTGTAAACTTATTAATGTATCTATATTTCCTACTCTCCGTTAAAATGTAGCTAAGACTTCGGCCCTTGTTGGTATTGGAATGAAAACTCCCTCGGACGAGGCCTTTTACTACAAAATAGTTCGGGCTTGCTAACATTTCATAACATCACCTGATGCAAGCAATAACTCACTTTTAAGTCATTGCCATATTTCCTGTCTGGACTCCCGACCACATGATGGCATATACTAAGCAACCCAACAGGGAAGGCCCGAAGACGTTAATATAGATTTACTGCATTAAATTTCTATCAATATTCAAAAAAAAGTAGTCCCAAGAGTCCTATTTACAACAAAATTTTTCGAAACCAGTAAGCATGTTACAGATTCAGTCAAAAATAAGTTTCATATTCTAAGTAACTCTATTAACCCTTCATTCGTACCTACATAAAGTAAAACAAATGCCATAGATTAACAGTCGCACACCTTCATTAATTATGGCGTAAATAATTCAGAAATAGCCATAATGGCGACAATTAGCCGCTTTCTGCCTTCCCCATAAACTGAGTATGTCCGTTGTTTACGGCCGGGTGGCACGCGATACCCCCGTAAAGATGCGTTTGCTTCAGGTAATAATTAATTGTTGATCTGATGCCATATCGGTTCACTCCTACTATTTCAATGTAAAATATTACTTCCTTAAATTAGTGTAATGTTAAGTTGCTGTGTTCGGAATTTGTAGTTCTGATAACAGGTAATTATTGGATGGTCCAATGGTTTTGAACTTATGGACATTTTCTGATGTTAGGTATCTATATTTATTTTATTATAAGGAAATATTGGTTTGTTTGCATACGCTCTGGAACCTACCAAAACTACAAAACCAACTTTATGAAATCTTTCGTCATTAGCAGGAAATTCTTCTGAAGTAGCATAAGCTAATATACTTTATCATACCAAGGGAGGGTAGCAGTAATAGGTAAAGCCGTGGGGGCAGCTTGTGTGATATCAAGTTACAAGAAAACATAAAGAATAACGATAAAATCTTGACTTATATGTTTTAAATTATTCAATGTGTTTACAAACTAACGGGACTATGTTTTGTATTATCTTTAATTTTATAGGGAGTTCGTTAGAAATAAAACGGCACAAAGTAAATTGACAATACGCCATAAAAATGGAATGGCGTAATTGTAAATACCGTTACTCAGATAAATTTAACTGTTTAAATATCGCTATATGCATTGGATTGCACAGACTCGCGACTAGGACTCCAATAAGATTTTCAGGGAGGATATCCCCAGGAATTCAAACTGACCTCGGCTACCACTGCGGCCTCACCTATGGGGTTCAGGTGCTATACTCTGGTGTTGCAAACGTCCATAGGCAGCGGTGACCACCGGTACATCTGGTGGGCCTTATGCTTGTCTGCCACATTAGTGGTATAAAAAAATTATTGGGGGTGTTCGGGTAATATCACGCGTCTTGGGGTGTGTGGCATGTGTGAAACTTTCACGTTACGCTGTCGTCTTGTACCTGATTCTGTAAGGACATTAAGCACCGCACCCCCCGCCACTGTCCTCTGGCCTCCAGTCATGGAGGCCTGGCCGGACCTGCTTACCAACAAACTAGGCCTCTGAGGTATGAGGTCAAATGGCAGCACATTTTTATGTTTTTAGAAAATAGACTCTGCTATATATATCCCGGTAGCGTATATAAAATTTAAAAAGAAAAAGACTAGATGGATCTATGTGAGTTAGTTTAACCTATCGTCAATCAGTCGTATAGATAGATAGTGAATTAAAATGATATGTTTGACATCACAAGAAGTGAAATTTTGAACTGAGATTTATTGAGTTTTTCAGTACTGTCTGGGTTGGATGTTGAGGCAGAGATATATACATTGACGGACGTTATAATTCTCTTTATATTCTAATCCTAACTGCAAAGTCAAAATAAAATAAATTGCGTCAAAATAATCGCTCGTCTGTTCAACCATTGAACATATCGAGAAGATGAATAACGAGCGAGCTGCCAATTACACTAAAAAATGTCCATAGGCACCAATTAAAATGATTTACATATCAATAAATCGCCTGACTACGCGAACAGGGGACGTTTTCCCAACATATCGCATTGCACACTGGGTCGTGGTATGACTTATTGCTTTTCTCTCCTGTGGTAGTAAAATGTTCGAATTTATCGGGAAATAAAATTGATTTTTAATAAGATTTGTAGCTGGTAGTCATGCTTATTCAGCTTTCTATAAATGATTTCTGAATTAAGCATCTCATGCTATGGTTAGTTCCTAATGGAGCTGGTTATTGACGAATCGAAAGAGTAGGTGGGTTCCACACCCTCCTATCCTTTGTTATCGTTCTACGATGGATTTCCGCCATGTAACACCAGATTCCAGTAGTTACTGGTACAGGAAGTTGGTTTTCAAAGAAAATACATTTGAGTTTACACCCTTATAGGGCTAGAAACTTAGCTTGGAAGCCAGTTACAGCTTTATTAATCTAAATATCGGATAGAAAATTGTTAACAACCCCAATGTTTTATATAGGTAACAAGTCTTATGAGCTAATGAGTGTCATTGTTGACAATGCATTGCATGTCAAAAAGTAATATACTATCTAATCCGAGAGCTACACAGGGTTGTTGTAACTTCTGAGTTTATGACAACAAAAATGAACTATAAGCAAACGAAATTGAGTTCAAAGTAAAACGATAGATGTTAGGGATTTACGACAAAACATATAATTTTGTAGAATAAAATTGTATAATTAGAGGCAATGTAGATGTATTATCATGATGAGACAGGGGCAATGTAATAAAAGAAATTATTGCCATACCCTAATGATAATTGTCTATAAAACATTCAACCGTTGAACATAATACTGATGTAATATTGTATCTTACATTGTAGTGACCTAGATTGCATAAATTCTTTTTTTGTAGAGAAAAATATGCATGTTTTTCATTCCTAAGTTTTTTTAGTAATAAAACTTAGTTCATATTATTTCGGTTTTGGTTATTGAAACAAGTAACACCTAGGTTTCATATGTATATTTTTATTAACGCATAATAATTTTAAATTGTTTTGAAATATTATTATAAACTTGAACATTAAGACTGCCTCTGTGGCGCAGTCGGTAGTGATGCCGCCTGCGGCGCTGGAGGTCGTAGGTTCGATTCCCACTGGAGACCAATATTTGTGTGACCCATAAATGTTTGTCTCAAGAGTCTGGGTGTTTCTATGTATAATATGTATGTATTTAAAAGTATATAAGTATTAATATCTGTGGTCTGATACCGATAACACAAGCAGGTTATTCCTAGCTTACTTTGGGATCAGATAGCGTTGTGTGAGATGTCCGTGAATATTAAAAAAAAAAGACTTATAACAATGTATAATTCAATAGTTTGTTATCATTATAATGTACAGAATTAAATATTTCTTGACTCGAATTTGATCACGTCTGATAATATGCCACATATCAAGAATAGGAAAGGATAACCAACGTATTCAGACGAAACTATAGGATAGATAGTCAAGAAATGTAAAAAGCAAGCCAATAAGACAAAATTACTGGCCATATTATTCTTGTAAGTGGTTTCCGTGGTGATACCGTTGAAGTTAACTTAAACTCTAAAAGCAACTTCAAACAATCCTTTGTTCAATCTTCATCAGTCACGACAATGATGACAGACACATAAATGTCAACGTAGCTTTTTATGTCGACAGTGAGAAAGTCTGAGAAGTGATTTTGTATTATGATGTGTGATTGTATGTTAATCTGAGAAACAATTATGTTGTCTAGACTAGATTGTTTATTATTCGCTGTGAACGTTGTGAAGCTAATACTCTTGTAACTGCCGGCAAACAGGAAAGCACATTGATATTTCAATAACAGAATATTGTGGTTATGGTATTGTATGTTTCTATAAAAATATAAGTACCTTGTGGCATATAATTATGTCTTATTATGTATTTATTGTCACTACATAATTTAAAACGAAGTCGCTTTTTCTGTCCCTATGTCCCTTTGTATGCTTAAATCTTCAAAACTACGCAACGGCTTTGGATGCGGTTTTTTTTAATGGATAGAGTGATTAAAGAGAAAGGTTTATATGTATAATAACATCCATTAAATAGTGGATAAATACTGTTATTTTTGAGGTTTCTAATGTGATGTCGTAAATAATTAATTTTTTTTCCACTTACATTGCAAACGCAGGCTGAATCCTACGAGATTTATCAAAGTAATGTACTAAGTATTGTACACATTGTAAAGGTCTACAGAAAACTCCGCGGTGGCATATCTCTATCTCTTATGGATATCCCACAATAATATTTTTAAGTCAATTACTTTTTACGACAAATAATGGCTTATTTTTAACCAATACATCATTAATCCTTATCCAAATAAAAACCTTAAATACTTTGTTTATTTAATATAGATCTAGGTATATGGCTCTTTACAGCATATGATTTAAATGAATATTTTCTAAGATATTAGAGATATAAAATTGTGGGACGTAGCGTTTGCGGCCGTACCGGCCGGCCGCAAACTGGTCCGGATTTTAAAATAGGTGGACATACGATCTAAGATGTCAAATTTGTTTTGGATAGAAAATATAGTGCTAATTAACATTTAGTACTACAACTTTTCCATAAAATGACTCATTCATGCCTAAAAAATAATGAAAATAAAAAATGTATGGTGGAAAATTTATTTGGTTCAATTTCTCAGTTCAGTCGCAAAGTATAAAGGTCTCACCTTATATTTTGATAAACAACTATGGTCTTTAATACGACAACATAAAAATTTTCAGCGTATACCTGCGGGTTTGGGATCCACAATGCTTTAAAGTTCACAGTTTTTCTGTACTTAGTGTATTTAGTATCAGCATTGCACCCGGGCGAAGCCGGGGCGGGTCGCTAGTTACTAATATACTAAAGTTACTCTCAGCTACACTCATAATTATACATTATCAAAGATTACCCAAAACTTTACTCGCTTATAAGACCTCTGAAAATGTACCTAGGTATTTTGCAAAAATGTTTACATAACATAAATAGCCACGACCTTTTTCACGAAGGGGTAGGCACAAGTTTACGGTACATCCTAGTTTCACTATTTATTCATTTGGCCGTCCTTAATAATTAGGTGGTGAGCCTATTGGTATGTTCAAACTAACGGGACACGTTGAGACTACATACAGTAGAATTTTTTGAAGTCGCTTTAAACCCTTCAACTTGGCTTAAGGACTATGATATTATAGGGAGCCACGCCCTAATATCTCTGATATCCGTCAGCCGATAAATTATTTTGATAGAATAACTGTGTATATTACGGGGTACAGGCCCTAAAAAGAAACAGTCACGTCATAATAATATACCGCATGCTTATCTGCTACCTTAGTTGGATTGGTATCCAACTAAGGTCCAAAAATTCCTTAGTGGTCTAAGGAAGCAGACAAGCACAAGACAGCAGGTACAATAAAATTTAATTTTACAAAATATTATTTTTCGTCATGCAAATATTGATTAGAGCATTGAGGCAGCGGCCTTCATAATTGTTGAATAATTAATTTGTTCATAGAGAAATCGGACGTCTTTTTTAAACTGCATTGCTCGAACTTCACAGTAATGTCTACTATAGTATACTAAAGCTCGTAATGTTGCTAATTCAGTGTTATTTTAACAACTGCCTTATGCATTTATTATATGCTATCCTAGCTGGTCCTCAGGTGGGAACTTTGTATCATTTTCATTTGTTGTACGTTTCGTAGTGACGTAAATTGCACATACATGTACATTTTTCTCTTCGTCTTCAGTTCTTCAACCGTGGCGTAAAGAGGCATTTTATACAGTAAATAGTCTTGTGGATTGTTAGAGTGGCCCTAAAATCTCTGGGCCAAGTCTTCCATCAACCAGTGGTGTAGTGTCTTGACCAGCAATTTCTTTTTTTAATATTGTGAAAACATTTTTGGCAATTGTGCCAATGGCACCCAGGAAGTTTTATAAAGTTGATTAATATATTATATTACATTAAACTACTTACATATATAACGATCAGAACATTAATAACCCGCTATCATTGATATACTGTTTTGGCGATACTATATTATTTAAAATATATTCATGGAAAACAACTAAACGCTGTTAACCCTCCCACGTGGTTATTTATTTATTTTCGAAAAGAATAAGCACGTAAGTGTTTTTCGTTACTTAAATTATTTTTGCTATTTTGATTTTACAAGAAATAATTTCTTTTGCTTAAAGCTAAAAAATCTCGTAAGTAACTAGTTGTAGGCTTAGCAAGAATAAATCTGTATTTTTCGTACCATTTGTTTATTTGAGTTTGTATAGTTTTTTCTATTTCTACCTCTTAGCGTTATTTGCACGATTAATAGCCGGTGTTCTATAACTATAAATTACCAAAATTTCACCTAAATTATTTAAGTGTATTAGTCGTGAAGTTCAAACAGTCGAAGCTAGTTTGGTATTAAAATATTACTATGGGTGTGTTTATTTACCAAGACAAATTAGTCAAACATATAGAAACGATACGAGTGTGAGTTTATGTAAACGACAAAATCAAATTGAAATTAGGCACATGTCATGTTTAACTGAAAAGAAATACGATATCTCTCTAAATGCCACATCAAAGTGAAGCAAACAATATTATTTTAAAAGAACAGTAACCCGCTTTTCGATATCCATCGACATCGTCCCAATTCCATTCGAATAATGTTTACATAAATTACATTGGTGATGTCGATTGCTGATTAATACCAAACATATTTTTACGACACCGTCAATTTTATAACAATATTAATTTATCGCCAGTCAACATTTATGTCGCCTCTTGAATATTAATGGAGGTAATTTATTGTCATGTTTAACATTCGATGTATCGAATTCTTGATATTTTAATATCAAAGGAGATATTAAGATTTTCTGATACGATTGCAAATGGCAGATTAGTGTTGCTGAGATTTTTAGTATTGATATGTTGTAAATGTGCAGAAGTCCGATTTATTTTCTAGTTTAGATTGCTAATATTTTTATTATGAGATTTAACATGTAAATTATTGTTTGGAGATAACATACCTAAATGCAGACATTTTGATAGCATTTTCTATTTCTATTTTGTGATATTGCATATGAATGCGCATTAATTTAATCGGCATATTATTATCAACATTTAAATAACATTTTCGTTGTCCGATATGTAATATAAAAAAAACACGGATTTTACTTACTTATTTATTTAAAACTAAACTTAAAATTTACAACTTAAAACTACTGTACACTTTATACCTACTATAAATTTTGTTTTAATATGGATGTAAAGAAATATAATTTAAAAAATCTAATAATAATTTTGGCAATAAATAACTCTAAATTTTACTAGCAATATTGTGTATATTCTATGCAAAATGAGCGCATTACCAACATGTGCATTTACAACCAACAGGAATTGACCTGACAATATGTGAGTATGAAGTGCATAATATATGTGTAAGTATTAAATAACACCAATAATTTTAATACTGTAAATACAGATATATTTCATAAAATATCAGAAAGTATTTGCCCTTTCGTTTCTGGTAACAAAATACAAAATATTGTAGCTAGAAATGGCAATACAGCAAACACTACCGAAGGTATCCAATGTGGATTAATAATTGCAATAAAAGGAGCAATCATTGCTCCTATACTTGCCCCAGCAGAACTCAAACCAAATGCCATATTACGCAATGGTGTTGGAAATAATTCCGACGCATATACGTATAAAACTCCAAATGTTACACATGAAGCTCCAATTCCTATTATACCTAGTACTGAACACCCAGTGTGACCTGCAGGCACAAATACTAGTATCGTCATTGATATCCCAATTACAGAAAACGATGTCACTAATGATATTTTTCTGCCAAGCGATTTGTTCAATATCATAGCTAAAGGATATGTTGGTATCTGGAAAGAAAGTTTGACAACATGTTAATGAAATAGTTATGTAATTTATATTACACAGTGGACTGTCACAGGTTGATTCTATGATGGTTGAAATAAAGGCTGTATGTTTATTTTTTCTAGCTGAGCTATTTCTATGAATCAGGATAGTAGTGTTTCTGTACATGTCATTGTTGGTTTGCGATGGAGTACAGTTTCCAAGGTGTAAGCTTCAAGTTGGCATAAAAGCGGCGTTCATTGATAAATAATAGAGGTAGGCTGAAGCATTACAAACGATGATTGCGTGCATCGCTAACTTTCAGGTGTCAATAAATTCATACCATTTGATAGTGTAGTAGTGTGCTATATAAGTGGGGAAGTATAATATTTAACTGCCTCGGTGCCAGAGTGGTAATGACTGCCATCATGGGTTCGGCTTTTAGGTCTGACTAAGTTTTGTGACATCCACAAATGTCTGCTTCAGAGTTTGAATATTGTCTATATATAATTAGTATATTTCTAAGTTTTCTAGATCCTATAGCATAAGCTTATAGCCTAACTTGGAATGCATGGCAATGTGTAAAAGCTGATCTACAACATTTAGTAATTTATGTCTATTCCATGCATTAATGCTGAGTTAAACCATCTACTCTTAACTTAAATACTGATAATAAAATGCTATTTACCTGGATGAATCCCAATATAACCACTGATATGTATAAATTTGAACCGATAAACGTTATATACTGATTTATGCCAAAATAACATAGAGCAGCAATCAGCCAAATAACAAATGAAGCTATTGTCCGAAATGCCAAATCTTTTGTTCTAAATAAGTCCAAATACGTAAATTTCCTTATAGTTTTATCACTTATCATTAACTCATCAAAGGCTTTTAAAATATTATATTGGATATCCGTGACTGTCAAGTTTAGTTTATTTCTGAAACAAAAAACTGGTGTTAATCTTAATTCTATACCATGCTCTATAAAATGATTTAATGACGTCATAGAATGTGTCAAAACTGTAAAGCAGTTTGACTACCTAATCTTACTATTTCAGAGATCTAATTCACTCACCTGTTAGCCGCTTTTGTCATAACATTGATAGCCTTATCTACTTTGCCTTTAGCCATTAGCCATCTCGGCGTTTCTGGTAAAAATATCATAAAAATATAAATAAATAACGAAATGCCACCATAATAATAAAGATACATTCGCCAATCTATTGCAAAATAGGCAAACAGCGATAACAAGGCTTGTATAAAACCATCTGGCATTACTGATAGACTTCCAGCTGCTTCTCTGTGCTCAGGTCCAACGATTTCTATAATCAACACCAGACTTATAACCATGATGCCACCAGTAGCCATACCAATGAAAAACCTCATGCTAATAAATATCCAATAATTCCAAGATAGTGGAATCGTTAACATAAGAACAGCATTAAGTGATGACGATATTATTAGTCCTACGCGTCGGCCGAATCTACAAAAACAAAAAAAAAGTAATAAAACATTATGCTAAATGCTAAAATTCCTTAGATTCAAATCGAAAATTTTCCACACATCAAATAAAGTATGTCAGGACACTGAAAATGAATTGGTCAAACTATTCTAAAAAGTAACATACCTGTCTGAGATCCATCCAAATAGCGCTACTCCAACTAATAATCCAAACATTAACATGGTTTGTGCAAAACTTGCCTTCCATGCATTAGCACAAATTAAATGAAATTCTGATATAACATTCTTTTGAAACATAAAATCTTCATGGAACTCATATTCAATACAATTGGTATAACAAGTAGAGTTTTTCACATAGTACGGTGTATTATTTGCAAATTTTATACAATTGAATGCTGTTGTTGGCGTCAAAAATACTATTGATAGCATGTTCCATACTCCTGAAGAACGTACTAAAGCGGCTATAACACAAACTTTGGCCTGCCATGGACCAAATGCACCTATGGATTTCACTATGTAATCATCTTTGATTTCGTTGTCTGTTAAATGAGCACTAGTTGACGTAATTTCACTTTCCATGGTGAAATTCACTGGATTAATACACGATTTGAAAGAAATGTCATGTTTTCTTTAAATATAAACGTTGGCACTCGCAATCACAATGTTCGACGTCAAAAATTTTTTTTAAGGTTTTCTGTTAGTATATTATCTATTTACAAAGTTGTTTATAAATAAATTAATAAATCACTTAAAATATTCGCCATAAGATAATACACACTTTGCAGCTTCACTTATAAATACACACAACATTATAATAACTAGAAGTAATCCTTAATGATACGTAGACATAATAATGTGCATAATAATATATGTAGGTGTATCAATAATATAATTGATGTAATTAGAGTAGAGATCGTTGAACCACTTATTGTTTTGATTGTGAGTGTCATGTCATAGTAAGTTATCGCACTTACAAAAGAAAAAAAAAACACAAGTTACTTTGTTTTTTATCATTTATTTAGAATTATTCTAATTCTAAATAAATGATAAAAAACAAAGTAACTTGTGTAAATAAATTGAACATGAACAATAATTGAATAATTAGGAACTTCACCTTGTCAATGTGATACCATAAAAGCAAACCATACAAACTCGCTTTTGTCGGAATAATTCGGGCAGACAAAACCACACGGGTTGCTTGTCCTTGCATTTTTTATCCGACGACCAGCCCAATTAATCTTTCTTATCGCTCCATCGCCGCCGGTTAAATAATCGCGGCGCGGACGAGTTTAACATAAATTAAGTTTTCCACGACACCTGAGATACCCCCCTTGTGGTAAGAGCTCCGACTAAACTCGAAATTCAGGTAAAGCAAACAATTTTAATACTTACGATGAAGAAATAAGAGCTAATAAAGGTGTTTATAAAAATTTGTTGGTCAGTAATAATGAGGCTTCGCCGAGAGATGTATATCGCAAGTCAGAAAGAAAGGTTAAGTGTGAACATTTGTTTGTTAATGCCCTTGTATAATGGATTCGTGGTTCTTTTTCGGTTGAAATGATAAGTTGTTTTACTTTAATTGATCGATCGTTTGATTTCTGTTGGTTTTAGTAAATGGTGAAGGAATTTCCCTTAGTTGTTGAGAGATTTGATAATAGTAGAATGATTTATGATTCTAATGACAGTTACGGTGCACCCGTCCGCTGTTGGTTCTTTGGAATAGCTGTCTAGTGCCTGAGAATGTACCCAGTTCTCATAATAGACGATATGATTATAAAAAATATAAGCACGAGGAGTATTGTCATTGCTTGTCCCTATAACGTCTAGTAGTTTCAGGACCAAAATACGTCAAGAATTTTTTTTACAACGAGTTAAATTTAAACGTTAAAAAGAATTAAAAGCGCAAGTGGTTCAAAATTATATTTTATTTTCATTCCTTTTCAGCAATGTGCAAATAATACCAATATTGTGTTGTTTAAAATATTGCTACACTAATAACAGTGGGTAGGTTTCTTCATAACTGACAATATTAATGTGAATAAGTTTTTTTTTGGCAGTCTATTTGGCCGTATTTTCACTGGCCCTTGGCCCTAGCAGAATACCAGCGCTAACTCGCTAATATTACGCGAAGTAGCATTAAAGCTGAGCTAGGGACCATTTCTGTCTCATGCAGGGATATTCCTGTAAATATCTTTAAGTTTCATGATGTATTTACTTGTATTATGTGTCCTTGCTGAGAAAAGAATAAATATTTTTCTTTCTTTTCTTTCTTTCTTTCTTTCTTTCTGAAAGATATTCAAAAGTTTTAGTTACGTTATGGGAATGATGTGCTAGAGAAATAACTAGTATGAAATAAACAAATAAAGCTAAGAAACAAATTATACACTTCTGGAAAATAACAAGTTTTCATTCAAATTTGTTTCAATTTTTATCTGTAGTCGAGTTTTTGGTCGATCTAAATTACTACAATAAAAGACGCCAGCATAAACTTATATTATCAAGTAGCTTTAAAATTAGCATTTTAAATAACATTTGAATAATAAAGTAGCTAATAGATAAGTTGTTATTTCTTTTATTATTGTTCAAGTTTTAACATGACTGAGAAAACACCTCTTTTTCAAATCAACATAATTTCTAAAGCGGAATACAAACTGTCGGTAATAGCGTCATATCACATTTTTTAAGTTATTTCATTATTGATAAGTTTTTTGTTTACTGCTCGAATCATCGTTATCACTTTGGAAGGGTGATTGACCTTACCGTACTCATTTTTATTTTGAGTTTTTGTTCGCTATTCCATGGCTTCTTTTACTAAATTTGTTAGCACCTGTACCGCTTGTCGGTTTCAGCAAGGTGACAAGATCATATTGCACCTAAATACGTAATTTTTAAAGAAAAAGAAAGGATTACTAATAGCAGTTTTACTGACAATACCCCTCCTTTTTATGCCTATTAGAACAAATCGTCTGAAATTTTCAATTTCAAAATTGTAATTCACATTGATTAAGAAAGAAGATGTTTCAGTTCTTAGTCTTATTGGCACTTCAAATTATAAGTAATTGATTGGATTCCAAAAAGGAACAAGTCCTTGAAATAGACTTAAAGATGTGCCGGTGGTCACCGCAGCCTATGGCCGCTTGCAACACCAGAGGCGCCACACTCGCGCTGCCGACCCTGTAAAAACCTTCTACGACCCCTTTTGAAGAACCCTATACTGTAGGCGTTTGGAGAACCCGAGGCAGGGAGATCATTCCACAACTTAAGCGTTCGCGGAAGAAAGCCCCTATCGGATCTAACCGTGCTCGAGCGCTCCGGACGCAACGTGTGAGGATGAACGCCCAGTCTGTGGCGAGCGGTGCGATGATAGCATGTAGCCGTAGCCATCATATCAAACAATTCCTCAGAGCACAAACCGTAAATTTTTCAAACGCCTTACCCACTTGAACTACCAAATTATTCCAACAACTAATATCAACATTTTCACATGTTGAAACTAAACTTAGCATCAGCACTGAGTCAATGTAAACGCACACGCATAGCAGTCATGATTAGAACACTCGAATATATCAATAAGTGTGTCAACACTTCTACATTCCTGCTTCTTCAAATAAAGAGTTACGAAAATTGACCATTTCAATTATCGCTATTACCCGACTAGTTGCGCTCGTGCTTATAATGTTTGAGTTGTTATACCATCAATAGTTATATCAATTTAGTTGCATTAACATGGCTATGTTATTTGCTTCTCCTAACCAA
Source organism: Miltochrista miniata (assembly GCA_933228765.1). NCBI lineage: Eukaryota > Metazoa > Arthropoda > Insecta > Lepidoptera > Erebidae > Miltochrista > Miltochrista miniata. Next base: position 2,915,867 of record OW121758.1, read on the forward strand.
GCTTTAAAAATACAATTTATATCGCTTGTGTGGTCTTCAGCGCGAGGTGATAAGTAACTTAACTGTGACAAAGTAATGAATGTGAATTATCTTAATTGAGAAGAGACGATGTTGGTACGTTGTTAGTGAATTCGGTTTTTCTTTGACAGGTGTAAAGAATTACGATGGAACGCTAACAAGGGTGACCATTACATTTTCTCTTCAAGAGCTTTTTTAGTCAAAGTCTAACAAATTGCGGTGTATTTTTTAGGTGCAATGAATTGCATCAAACCGGTCACCTATTTGGATAGAACAGATTCAATAAGTTAAACCGATTAGAGCATACTCTTAGCAATGTGGTTATGGCGTAAATTATATTATTTTTTGACATACTAATTTATTGAAAAGAAATACAGCTACATACATAATATTATTATGGTCACGCCTATATCCTCGGCGGGGTATGCAGAGGCATATTATGTCCACATTTTACCTTTTTTGAATTTGTCCCAAGTAATAGGTGGTGAGCCGTATTGCCTTGTTTAAATGGACAGGCGCAGATCGTGACTGCCTGCTGTTGAAATAAGGCCTTCAACTTGGCTTAACAACCGCACTTTTACTGGCAACCGGTACCAACGACTTAGTGTGCCTTCCGAAGCACGGAAACGCTCAAATAAATGTCACAAAGTAATCACATGGACGGTCACCCATCCATGGACCGGCCATAGTGAAATTTGCTTACTGCAGTGATCGTTTACAGAACACTGAGTCCGCGGGGCTATGAGCGCGGGGAAACAAACGAGAAAAGAAATACAGATTTGCAGGATATAGATTTGTATTGTACAAAGCTAACCGCCGCTCCTTCCATATTATAACAGTTAACATAATATGCTAAGCTTAATTAGCTCATGGTATTTATCACTTGCAGCAAATAATCAGTAAATTTGTGTTTAATAAAAATCAAATAGACGTGAAATAACGATGAATCACGTATCTTCGAATCAAATACATCAAGCAAATAAACACGACTGCTAAGATGCTAGTTATACACTTAATTAGCACGAAAAGGCGGTCGCTGATCAGTTAGAACGTTTGATGGCCTGTTTGGCTGTTTGTTAGCACATTTCTAGGTGACTGCGGGAACTGGATATTTTTGTTCAATTACCTTCATTAAATTCGTTCACGAATAACATGTTTATTTCATTTGCAAAACTACAAAGTTTATTATCTTATTAAGGTGTTCTCTCCCTGTTTTCTATCTGTGCAGTACAGTGTTCTTTCGTAATATAATTTTATCCAGTACTAGTGGACGTCACGCGGCTTAACACGCGTAGTTCCCGTTCCCGTGGGAATACGGGAATTAAATATAGCCTTTATCACCTAAGGATAGTAGCTTCCCAACACTGAAAGAATTTTTCAAATCAGTTCAGCACTTTTGGAGCCTATTCAATGCAAACGAACAACCACATCTTTCCTCTTTTTAATATTAGTAAAAATGGTTTTAAAGTGTGTGTGTGTGTGTAAATTTGGGAGAATCTACTTCATACTGCCTGTAATAAGCTGATCCGGCTTATCTATACTATAAATTAGTATGAATTACAAAGTAACAAACGTAAACACATAGTACCTAACGTTTGAAAATTAGATCACGATAATGACACTTGTTGATAAACCGTACTTATAACTTTTATTTTAAAGATTCGGTATCTAACCTTAAATTTTTAGTTTTAATGTAGAAACTAAAGTAGTTTTATCACCCAGTACCCTTTGCCAATAAAAATAATTTACCCTGAAAACCTCTCCGAACTTAAGTAGCGAGTGCACAGTGGGCACTCCGCAAAACCTGGTAGGTAGAGAAATAAAAAGCCAGATCGAATCGTTACTTTGGGCACAAGATGTGTCGTTACAAATAAGGGGAGATACGCGTTAGCTCCGTGAACTAGTGGGTGTGACTGCACAGTGTGCAATGTGGAAATAGTTAGATTAAGTTAATCTCTCCTCTTTTTTATTGAAGTGAAACTTCTTTATCGGCGTTGGAAAAAAAATTGCGTCACGTCACGATTTTTGGTTACGCGCCATCTTTGTTATTTACATGTAATTACCAACGACAGTGATCATTATTATGTATCATGTCTGCAATGGATGACTAGTACTCGGGACAGAGGCTAAGCTGGATGCATCGCATCGACTTAAATAGAACAAGTGATGGCTTTCACCTCTGCTGTTTTAAAATCACAGGGTCGGTATCCGCACCTCTCAACACAGCACTTACTAAACTGCTTTCCTCTAGGCGAGGCTGCAGTCCCTATTCGAGGCCGCAGTCCCTAGGCCAAGCCGCAGTGGTAGCCAAGGTCTGTTGGGAATCTTGGGGATATCCCTACAAGGGCTTACCCGGGGCTCCCAACCGTAGGTGGTAGGTAGGGAACGTGTGGTTTTAATAGGTAATTTGGCATAGCATCCATAACGGATTTTCCTCATGACGAAAAACAAAAAAGACTGCTTTCTAAATTTTTCACAGTCCTTTCCTCTACTGAATTAAGATACCTGCACTTGGAATTTGCAGTTATATCTTTGAGAAAGAAAGAACGAAAAGCTTTTTATTCCACTTTTGAAACACACATTAAAAGTACAATTAAAGGGATACCTTACATAGAAAGTAGAATAACGGCCACCTCTCAGCGTAATGCTGTCCACCTGTAGTAACAGGCAGACAGCGCTGATTTTCAGAGGTGGCCGGACCCCACTTGACAGAGGCATCCATTTTTATAATAATTGTCTATGATATCAAAAACAATTTTCTTTTCTTTTCTATCACGCGAACACATGACAACCCCTGTAAACTATTTTTCATTCAGCGTATTCCAACATAACAAAAATATAAAAGCAAACAGACAACACATGACAATAAAGAAAAAAAAGAAATAAAAATCAGAAACAACAGAACAGAGAAGCACGTTAAACCGTTCTGCCGTCCTTAGGATAAACAACGCAATCGACATTTTTGACGAAATTGAGTTATTAGTATATTCGGAATCACCGAAACGAGATCTACAAGAATCAATTACTCATTTTTTGATATCTTGATAAGTTTTCATTTTATTGTTAAGCATAAACAGCGCAATTAATGCATTTCCAACTTTTTACTAATCATAAGCATCGTAAGCAAACATGCGTTGTTTATGACTCGTATTTAATATGAATTTTAATTAGCCCGTCTTAAGCGGAGTAACGCAAGTGTGTATTTACGATTATTATGACTAGAAAAGTAAAGGCAAAGAAGGTCTATTTCAAAGATTGTTGCTCTTAACAACTAAAAAATAAAAATATTTTGGTTAAAATTTCACTTGTAACTGGAAATTTTAGCAAGAGGTCATAGAAAAAAGTAATTATCACAGTGATCGTTAACAAAGTATTGAATTATAGCAAACTACTTCGGATATTTGATTAATTAATGATGTATTTTAATATTTTATGAAATGATAATGAAAGAAAGAAAGAACAAGTTTTTATTCTACATTAATGCCTAATAATAAAACAATTTCACATTTCAACTTATAGTTTTATGTCCCACGTAATAGGTGGTGATCCACGTAATCTTTAAGCTATTTTATGATTAAGCAAACAAGGCAGTTTTATACGCTGCTTGATGAGCCTGATGAAGAAATACACCTCCTTTCATACACCATGTGTGACTAAACGAAGTTGCGAGGGTCAGCTAGTGAATTATAAATCAATAAATAATTATAAATAATGTTACATAGTATTTTAATTAAAATTATAATATATTTTTAATATAATAATACTGACAGGTGCCCTTACGTAGGCGACTCGGTAATGAGCCTCTTTGGTGCTGCTATTTAAAGCTCCCGGGGTTAAAAAGAGACGAATACACTGAGCTCCTAATGTTGTACTACGACAGAAAAACTATATTTTGAATAGCTTAGTTCTATAATAGCAGAAAGGAGGGAGAGAAACGTACCATACGGCCTGGAAGATACAGTTGACACTAGTTCGAAGGCAGGGTTCAATGTACCTAATAGTTTGTGTCATTAAACAATTTATTATAGATTATCATTAGGTATATAGTCTCACTTTGTAGATTTTAATTCACAGTAGTAAAGGATAACCACAGATGTAACGCGAATTGAAATCCTTTATGATATAAGACAGCAAAAATTGACTATAGATATTACTAGTAGCTTAGTTCTGGCTGGATTTCTTTAATATAATGATAGTAGCACCTCCGTCCGACATGCGTTTTTCTGGGTCGTAAAGGAAACAGAAGCATTAAGTTAAGGAGTTCTTTAAAACACTCGTCTTAATAGATTTCGTGGAATGCAGTCAAAGCTAATAAAGATTTCGTAGGATAATATTTGATATTTGTTTAATTAAGTACGTAAAATTAAACGCATGCGAGCTTCTCTAAAAGAATTTACTAGTCATAATGAACACATTTGCTACGTATAAGTTATAAAATTGGAACATACGTCGAAGTAATCCCATATCTTTACTAGACATAAACATCACAAAATGCATTTACTAGAGATAAATGACGCATCTGCAGCACATGCGTTGATAATGCTCAGTGATTTAGTATTATTGCAGGGAATATTTACTAGCCTTAAACATTTTTTCTTTATTTTAAATAATGAAATAAACTAATTGTATAAATATAGTATCGCACATGCAAAGTTCACATTTCAAGGAATCGAACAAAACAATAAAACTTAGAATATTTCTGTTAGTTTCCGAGAGACAATAAAAATAACTAAAAAAACTTTAAACGCGATTTACTCGAAAGTTACTTCCAAGCAAGTGCGTTGTTTATCCTTATGACGGCAGCGTTGGTACCGGCCGCCAAGAACATGGCAGTTGTGAAGCTAAGTAACCTACTATTATTTCTGTCCTTTTCGTCATGGCAGTTATCTCGCCACCTATATTATTATAAAAGTAAACTTGGAGAGCTGTGGGCGTATAAGTAAATGTTACCTATTCTTTGGGAAAAAGGCGCGATTGTATGATGTAATATCATAGTTTAAGGAGAAAACCTGTGGTAATATACTTACACTGAAGGTTTTATTTTAACATTTATTTATTTCATAATATTATTTAAAATAATTGATCAATGAATATAAAGCTGTACTTTTTTTCTAACAATATAACACATAGCACTCTGTGCACATAGAATAGGAGACATACAGAGGCACTGGGCGTTAATGCCACATCGTAACAATCCCGGGATAATACCCCAGATCGTCTCGACGACCGCCGATCTAATTTACAGGGTGGCCAGTCTTACCCGGATAGCAGGTCGAGTTCACAAGATGTTATTTTTGAAACCAGCATCCAGATAGCTCCGCCGTTTTGAGAATTGTGTAAAGCTATTTCTTTTTATATTAGGATTACCTAGTTATGGAGTGCTTAGTTGGAATGATTGTTTGAGTGTAGTATCACAATGTTCCCATGCGTGTGATTATAAACATTTATTCCATACGTGCCAAAAGTATTATATTACATGTATTAAGTATATGGCGGAAAGTGGGTGAGATCTCATACATAAACCTTTAACCAGTAGGTATGATCACTCGGCGAATCAAAAGCTAATTGCCAATAACAGCTTCAAAAGCGAGCAATTTTTATACCGCGATGTTCTATTTTTTTTTACATTTCTGTACTCGCTCACATAGTTTTGACAAATAATCACCTACAGTTATTTGTTCGGTAACAATTACTCGTTTCCAATCATTCGTTTTATGTGTTCAACACTAATAGCCACCTTCGCAATTTATTCTTAGCGTGACTACTGCCTATACAAGTGTTTCAGCTCAACAATTAATGATGCTAACCAAACTGATAAGAATATAATAGTTAACCATTTCCTTTAGTTGACTTTTGACAAAGTTTACAATGTATACGGTTTTGCATAATTCAAAATGAGTACTTATCTTTAAGTATAAAATTTACTACAAACATTTATCATTTGACCCCTATTTACACACAATATCTTTCGATAATACAAAGAGAAAAATCAATATGTACATGTACAAATGGTAAAAAATATTTACCGAAGGAAATGTCACTTACCAAAAGCCATGACGAATGTTTATCCAGTCGGTATCTTTGTCGTCCTTTCCACATTAGCGAGCTGGTACGAAATTGACCGATGGTATTGATCCTTTTTTGTCGTGACATGTCAAACTAACCGACGGGAACTGGCAGTTTGTACAACAAATTTTGAAATTCGATTTTTAGAACGCCATGTTGGCTGTTAACCCTACGTGGAAAACGTGTGAAGCAAAGGGCAAGCGCGATTGTAACGTGACCACGTAAATGGTTGCGGTCGGTGACTCGCAAAGAAAAATAAATATTTATTTATTTGTACTAAGGTCTAATCCCTTCTGTAATTCTAAGGAAAACGTTAGCTTTGTCTTGTTTGCGGCTACCATTTTTGTAGTATTGTTTAAATTGTTCATAGTTCGTGGTAAATATCGAAATTTCTATTTTGGTTTTGCCTACTGCTTTTTATGTACTGTGACTTGTGTGACTTTTATAGTATGTGGATATAAATGACGACTCTAAAAACTTTATTGAGTCGCATGAACATAAAATTAAATGAGGTGTATCCGTTGCATTACAATATGCTAAGTAATTAACATTCATGCTCATGTGGGTAGGCAATAAAAATAGTGTACTTGACAGGTGTTTATCATCTTGCTGATAGTATAACTTGTTTGATGGTTCTTTGTACTGTCATAAAACTGATACATAATACCCATCAAATTAATATAGAACACGTAAAGCTACTAATTTATGTTTGTGTTATCAGCATAATTGTTAGAAAAATAGACGAAGTGAATACTAATAACGTTCTAGAGAATGGCATGTCTTTTTTATTTAAAGGTTATCTATGTATTGTACTAGTATCTACTGTCTACAGAAAATTAACCACTAGCTTGCTAAACTTATCTGAAAAATATTTAAATATTTGGTATTTAAGTAGGAATGCCACTGCGATTCAACTAAAACTGAACGATGACCGGATAGATAAAACTCCAAAATGAACGTGAAAACGACCTTCCTATCATTAAAAGCCTCATAGCTTTATAATCTAGAGACCGAAATGAAAATACTGTGAAAATACTGCCGTTAATTGAATAAAATATCATAAACAGTTGACGTCAATAAATCAATACGCAGCATCTCATGTTAAAAATTACAGCCATATGTCACAAAAATATTTCCACAACAACAATGAATGTCCCAATCAATACATGTGACTTCTCAGTAGTTATCCACAAATAAAATACACTCACATTATTTACCGACAACTTAACGCCAAGTTTCTTTTCTGATTAACATGGCCACGCTAAAATGTGTGAGCAAATAAAGTTGCCGCTCGATAATTTATTAACACGCCTAAACGTGTTGTTTGAACTTCAGTTTAACATGCCAGTACTGGAGAATTTCCAAACCTTTCATGCTGTCTCATTTTAATTTTTATTGCTATTGCATTAGAGTTCAAATTTCAATACTGTGGTATTACTAAACGAATTTGCAACATGTGTGTCAATGCAAATGATTTTATCGGTAAACAAATGAAATGTATTTTTGACATCAACCGTTTTGACACTCTGATTATTATTAGTCCAAATATTTTTTTTCAACAATTAAAATATACATATTTGGTTCTTAAGAGGACGTATGACGCCAAATAGACTATTATCTTGATCTAGATCTCAGGACTCCTGAGGTCTAATGAACTAACATTACAACACAAGCAACTTCAGTTCATGAACTAAAGATCTACTAGCCTGAAAACACGATTACTAAAAAAAACCTCGATACTTTTAATTTTTGAAAACACCTCGTTTTAGTTAAACTTTAGGCTGGATCTCTATAATTATCTATTATTTAGATAATATTTTTAATGTATAAGAAAGACAATACTAAAAACTTCATTTACACTAGTCGGTTTTTTTAATATTTATAATAGTTTTCTTTTTATCTGTAATTATCTGATTTTTAGCTTTCACATCATTTCGCTAAACGCGCTCCAAACCTTCTCTCTCTTTCTTTCCTCGCGAAATCTGTATGCGCTATCCTTTACCGATTACGTTTAGTCTGGCTGCGCGCCTTGTAGGAAGCGGACCTATTCCCGATTGCGTCACACAATGCTCAATTACGACATCGATAGATCGATTAAAAAGCTTTTGAATTCCTGAAGTTGGGGGGTGGGGGGCTGTAGGTGCGTAAAATCTTAATTTGTGTAAATTTGTGTAAATTGTCACTAATTATAAAAGTAAATTATGTATGTGTTATGTGTAAATTATAAAAGTTATACATATAAAGACCAAAAAATGACTAAAAAGGAACATAAAAAACGTTTTTCGCTCGTAGAATGAAAGAAATAAAAAGTATTGATTGTTTACTATCCGATATAAATTTTCTTCATCTTACTTAGTTTCTTCACGATGGCTTGTAGAAACTGGGGTGTTACTTTTGAACCTAGGTCGGTATGATTTGATTACTCGGTCATATTATCTCCTCGATATTGTTGCCACCGAGAATAATCCGAGTTCTCAATGGCGTTACGGAATGCCTGTACCAGGACCTCGTTCGTTGGTCAGCACCTGCACTGCTTCAAGTGACGTCGGCTTGGGCCTAGAAGATCTTCATGGGGCCCAGACCTTTTCTGCATATTAGCATCTGCCCAGCTGCCTTCAAGCCCAACCATATTTCAAACCCGACGCAGCTTTTATTGGCTGCCAGGAGCAGCAGCTATGAATTGAATTTTCATCCCCATTGGCAAAGTTGAGAGCGACTGCTGTCTTACCTCCGCAAGTCCGATAGGTTGCCTAATTGAACTGGACGCTTTCTAGGAACAATAATAATAAACCGGCCAAGTGAGAGTTGAACTCGCCCATGAGGGGTTTCGTAGCAGCAAGTAACATAATTTTTTTTTTTTTTTTTTTTTTTTTTTTTTTTTTTTATACCACTAGAGTGGCAGACAAGCATACGGCCCCACCAGATGTACCGGTGGTCACCGCAGCCTATGGACGTTTGCAACACCAGAGGCGCCACAATCGCGCTGCCGACTCTTTAAAAACCTTCTAAGTCCCCTTTTGAAGAACCCCATACTGTAGGTGTTTGGGAAAACCGAAGCAGGGAGATCATTCCACAACCTAAGCGTACGTGGAAGAAAGCCTCTATTAGATCTCACCGTGCTCGAGCGCTCAGGACGCAACGTGTGAGGATGAACACCCTGTCTATGGCGAGCGGTGCGATGATAGAATGTAGCCGTAGGCATCATATCAAACAATTCTTCAGAGCACAAACCGTTGTACAGGCGGTAGAACACACACAGAGAAGCAAAGTCTCTCCTGTCACTAAGAGGTTCCACACCACCTGCAAGTATGGGATCGCTGACAACTCTCATAGCTCGCCTTTGCACCGAGTCAAATGGACGAAGCTGGTATTCGGGTGCCCCCGCCCAGAGGTGACAGCAGTACTCCATATGCGGACGCACTTGCGACTTATAGAGAAGCAGCGCTTGCGCCGCAGTAAAGTATCGCCGCGCCCTTCTGAGCACTCCGAGCTTCCTGGACGCCAGCTTGGCCTTGCCCTCCAAGTGACTGCGGATAATATAAAAGTTCGTGTGGTTCGTTGTAACTTTCATTGATGTTCGCAGTGGTAGTGATTTTTCTCGGCGAAAATTGCGGTATATGACGTTTAAAAAAAAGAACTACCATCTTGATTTCGTTCAAACCAATTTTCTTCGGTAGATTTTATGACAATGTACATTATATATATTTTTTAGATTTATCATTCTCTTAGTTTAGAAGTTAGAGAAGGGGGGGGGGGCACACATTTTTCCACTTTGGAAGTGTCTCTTGCGCAAACTATTCACTTTAGAAAAAAAAATGTTTTAAACCTCAATAGCATTTTTGGGGACCTATCTATTGATACCACACACGTATGGGTTTGATGAAAAAAAAAATTTGAGTTTCAGTTCAGAGTATGGGGACCCCAAAATTAATTGCTTTTGTTTTCGTTTTATACAAAACTCTTGATGCGGTTCACAGAATACATCTACTTACCAAGTTTCAAGAGCATAGGCCTTATAGTTTCGGAGAAAAGTGGCTGTGACAGACAGACAGACATGACGAATCTATAAGGGTTCCGTTTTTGCCATTTGGCTACGGAACCCTAAAAATGTCATCCAAAACCCAGAAACCGCCACTACTAGGAGTGCGAGCACATATTACTAAATAGTTACTGTGCGAGCGAGTCGGTGCCGGAAGTAATTGCACGGAACATAAAACAATGGAGTCGGCTAATTCAAGTACAAATTTAAAGACAGTGTAAGTATTTTAAAAAATCTTTAAAATATGACACTGTCTTTAGGCTTTCGATTTAATAGTAGAAAATTGCAGGTGATATATTCAAAACAAATTTATTGTTTAAAAATACTTGTTGATTCACATAAAAGAATAATCATTTTATTGAAGGTACTAATTAAAGAAAAATGAGTTTTTACTGAATGATGATGCTGTTGGGCGCAACAGCGCCAGGTCCTCGTGGTGGGTCTGGACGTGGACACTCTCTCGCTCGAGACCATGGTGCGAGCCATGCTCTCCAGCGGAAGTAAGTGGGACTGCGCCGCCTCTCTCTGCGAGCAGGTTATGCTCTTAAAAGAGGCGGTGGGGCGGGTACGGAAAACTTTCCCACCCGAGTTCCGCAGTTGGTGCCTAGGCATCGGCGATGTGTCTTCGCCGAAGACTATCGGCCTCCATGACCGTGGGCCTGAGGACGGCGAGAGGGCTACTCACTGTCCTTACAGAAGCAAGCCCATGACGGCAGCGTGACGTGAGAAGTTCACGCACGCCCTTAGAAGCGGGATCACACCCGAAACCGAACCGCCCCCTGGGCGAGGCCGCAATTGTGGCCGTAGGTCTGTTACAAGTCCTGGAACATCCTTCCGGGGGCTTACCCGGGGCTCCCAACCATAGGCTGTTGGGCGTTACGTGAGGTTTTTTAGTCGGTAGGAGTCCGGCATAGCACTCATGATGGATTTTATCTCACGTTAAAAAAAATAGTATTATTAGTATCTTTTTCTGCATTCAGTCTTTTCAAGAAGTGGAGGCACTGGCGAGTGCGTGTCCCTCTCGGAGACTTTGAAAGGATAAAGAGTGAAAAACTGGAAGATGAAAGCGTAAGGAGTATGTATGTAGGCTAAGTCAGTGAAAGGCTTGCAAACTCGAGCCTTTCCGACTTAGATGTGGATGAATGATGGAATATTATGAAAGAAAGTATAGTGGATAGAGCAAAAGAAGCATGTGGGAGTGGGAGTGCAAAGAAACATGAACATTCGAAAGGTGATGCCTGGTGGGATGCAGACGTTCAATCCTGCGTAGCAAGAAAAAAGAAAGCGTGTTTGGATTACGTCTCATCTCATCATCTTGCCAGGATTTGGGATTGATGGTGCGCTGCTTCGTGCTGTGTAGTCTACATATGTGGGATGTACGGCATGTGTGCGGGTGGACGGCAGCCTGTCTCCCTGGTCTGACGTCAACATTGGCGTCAGAGAGGGTTGCGTGCTGTCAGCCCTGCTGTTTGTCCTGTACCTGGACGATTGTCTTAAGAGAGTAAGATCGATGAATGTTGGATTGCGAATGGGTGACTTACTTGTGAATGTGAACTGTTTACTGTATGCAGATGATGCCGTGCTCATAGCCGATTAGCCATCAGAACTACAGTCTCTAGTTACAGCGATGAAAGATGATAGTCTAATGAGAGGCTTACATTTGAACGCGACTAAAACGAAAGTGATGGTATTCGAAAGAGAAGAGGACAGAACGAATGCCAGGATAACTGTAAATGATGTAGTGCTGGAACAGGTGGATAAGTTTGTATATCTTGAATGTGCATTAAGCAGGGATGGACAGTACACCACTGATGTAGAAAGGAGGGTAACAGCGGGAAATAGAGTGAATGGAGCGTTAGGCAACCTTTTAGGTACCAAAATCCTAAGTCAAAAGGCCCAGCTCGCAGTACACAGTGCGGTGCTGATACCTACGCTAATGTATGGAAGCGAGAGTTAGGTATGGCAGGAAACGCATGAAAGTAGAATAAACGCGGTCGAGATGCGTGCGCTACGCAAAATCTGCGGAGTAACGCTCGTAGATCGCGTTCGGAATGGAGATGTAAGAAAGAGAGTTGGTCTGGAAGAGAGTGTCGGTGTTAAAGTAAGGAAGGACATGCTACGATGGTTCGGGCATGTGGAGCGAATGGGAGATGAAAGAATGACAAAACAGATATACAACGTGAAAGTGAATGGACGTAGGAGTCGGGGAAGGCCACGACACACCTACCACGACCAAATTAATCGTGTGTTAGTTGAAGGTGGTGTCAAGAGCCGAAGGAACCGACGTGCATGCATGAAAAGAAAAATGAAAGTTGAAGAAGCAAATGAGGTGTGTATGGACCGTGCCGTGTGGCGCTCGGTTCTTTCTGCCTACCCCGCAAGGGATTTGGCGTGAAGGTAGATAGATAGATAGTATCTTTTTCATCATTGTTCTTTTACAGTAAAAAAGGATTATTCGTTCTTCATAATTCGCCTTGATGCGGTGGTGCATTCGGTAGTATAACCGATGGCCGTGCTGAGGCCCTGATTTGATTCTGGGGTCAGGCCGAATATTCGTGTGATCCACAAAATGATGTTTCGGAGTTTGGGTGCTCGATAGACCGTTTGTTGAGGAAGGTTTATAACATTACACTTCAACGAATAGGAGCAACTATGAATAAAGTTTCGAAAACGGGAAAATTTATTCCTTTTGAGAGTATACGTTGCGTGCGCTAAGTAAATATAATTAAAGTTACATAAAAATTGTAAATTGCGAAATTGTTCATTTTAAAGTTCTATAAAAATTCTCCTCCTATTTTTATAAGTAGTATAAATATGGTCAATTTTCAAAAAATAAAACCAAAATCCGAGTAAAACTATTCACACAAATATCTACTCCATTCTATTCATTGTTCGCCAGTGCGTTGTGATCCGCCCCTACTTGCGTTACTATCATAATCTGTAACCGACTGACGCGGCGCCGCGTGAATGTGGCGCGCGATCTGTAGCAAAGGGGCGCGGGGGTAGCGGCAGTGAATCATGCGATTTGGTTAGGGTCAGGCAAGCTCTTAAAATAACTTATCAGATTTCACACGTCTGCCCACTCTTTAGTTATTGAGGTCCTATAATGCACATCTAGAAAGGGAAAGCAATTTTATTGTATTCACGAAGGACTACAAAAGGGACTTCACAAAAACCATAAAACGATTACCTCCAAAACTTTTATTTCAAAGATAAAATAAAGGTAATAAAACAGGCTCAAAGAAGCCGAGGGTCCAAAAAGAACCAGAATGTGATTAAACTTGGCCAGTTTTGGAGACAGACATTTATGGTTATCATAAAAGTGAAGCAAGTAGTGAAAATAAGCGCAATTTTATACTCATGGGCTCTCAGGTTATAATTCAAATAAAGTAAATAAAAGATAATAACCTTTTAATGTTTTTATTTAAACTACTGGTGGTAGACAAACATGGCTAACATAATTAAAAGCAGTGAACGTAGCTTTGCAAAACCAGTGATCCTAAACTGGTGCGCCCACCTTATTGTCGCGTTGAAACGAACAGGAATAGGTTTTTTGTTATTTTATGAAAATCCTTCATGGATGATATGCCGGACTCTTACCGAATAAAACCACTGGTGTCCTACTACTGCCTACGGTTCTAGAGACCCGGGTAAGCCCTCGGAAGAAATTCCCAGGAGGCGGACAGAAATAGGTTGAGGTTACCTGCTGTTAAATGTGAAATTTGCAAATAAGCCTTCAGGAGTTCAACTTGACTTAGCGACTACCATGATGTGTCAACATGTTACTAGTTTGTATGTCTGTATGAATTGTGTGTGGGATTATTACAGGGAGTCGTGCATTTGATCTAGAAATTTTCAAAGCATTTTTTTTGTAAAACTAAATACGCGAAAATAATATGTTACACGAATCTGTCAGAGGTGAGTTGTTGAGACACGTAAAACGAGTGATCACAAAGGGCAGCACATTGCCAACGACACGTAACTGGCCACTGGGGAGCCACTGCATTGACCATTCCGTATAAAATACGTTTTTACGACTTTGTGTTTGGGGTAGGGCTGGCAGATAAAACATTATTATTTAGGTCCTCTTATAATGGCAGGCAACTGTTGTCTATTATTTAAAGAGTAATTTTTATGTTGATCTACCTAATATTTTAGGGACATAAATAACATTCTTTATCAGTAGACAACTATTAAATCATTTCAATCAATGATCTGTAAAACGGTAATAGATGAGATTACTTAAAAACCTGTAGAATGTTATTTATTTTTAATATGTAATTCAGACCATTACCATCTAACAATATTCACAATAACACTGCAATAACATAAAATATCTCTCTACCTCTCGTGACAAGCGAGTCCAAGGAAAAATTTAATTCTCCCCATACATATACATTACACTGCTCAAAAATTTCAGGTGTAGGTATATAGAAAAATCACTTGTATCTCTTTAATGTGACAGCATGCGCTTGTGAGTAATTTTCAGACATAATATAGCAGCTTTCTTTTAGACGTTATTCACGCTAAAGCCATTTCAACAACAAAGAATGAGACAAAATTTTTGTTTTTATACCTGTAGCATAAAATCAAATAAGTACAGTCATAGAGTAAGTGGTTCTTCGAATTTTGTTCACGTTGTCAAAGATGTTGAGTACCAAGTTGCCAAGAAACTCATGATGGCGACGCGTAGCAACCCTTTTTTTTTTTTTTTTTTTTTTTTTTTTAACGTGAGGGAAAATCCTCGTAGGATGCTATGCCGGACTCTTACCGACTAAAAAACCTCACGTAACGCACAACAGCCTATGGTTGAGAGCCCCGGGTAAGCCCTCAGGAAGGATGTCCCGTGACCCACGCGTAGCAACCCTATGTCGGAAGAACACAGTTATAGTTCAACGATATTTACGCGAAACGATGTTGCTGAAAATATTGTCGGCAATTTATTGTACAGATTTTGTGTTTTCGATTTATTGTGTAGAGGATAAAGAAACTGGAGTGCTTTGAGTGCATTTGTTTCCTTCTTGTTTCGACTAAATCGCTTATTTCGAAAACAGTAGTTGAAAGATGAACATCGAAGGCATTTTCTGCTGCTCTTCTCCAAGCTGTTAAGGACGGCCTTTGTCTGGTCTATCTGAACTGGCAATACTATTCACGAAGGACTGTCGCCCAATAAGTATCGTTCTTTCATCGAACATAAGGATATTGACAGAGCCTTACTGTTCACTTTAGAAGTATAGTACTTGTGCTATAAATAATAGCCTTCGTACTATACTAGTATTATAAAAGAAATGATTATTGTGTTTGTTTGTTTGCATCGAATCGTTCCGAAACTACTGAAACAATTCGAAAAATTCTTTCGCTGTTGGAAAGCTATACTATCCCCGGGTGACATAGGATATATTTTATTCCCGTATTCCCACGGGAACGGGAGCTAGGCTGTTGGGTCAAGCACTAAAGTATCTATGAACTTATTCCGTCTCTAGAATATAACAAGGCATTGGATTTGTACAGACTCGATACGTTTTACTCACGGAGACAGCTTTGCAGTGTTATTCGTATATTAACACGAATAAACGTCCTCTAACGGAACGACGACGGTTAAGGTGAAAATATTAGTCGGTTAAGAGTAGTGTTTCAATGGTCTAGTGGTTAGGACACAGATTCTAGAATTTATATTAAGAATTTGAAGGGATTAGGGCCGCAATTTAAATTTTTAACATCAACGACTACCGCTAAAGATATCTATTAAAAATCACTTGTCAAAAGCAAACCACGGAGAAAAGACTGAAAATTGGCAAAACAAAACAAACGAATCGCCCCAGGTGTCAGTTTTTAATAAAGGTCCAATCAGTCGGCGGCCGGAAGCGACGTCGGTGGCGCTCTTCCGCGCCGGAAATGGAGCTCGTGTTTGCCTGCGCCCTCTGCCGGCAGCTCCCGGAAACGACGGTGTCGCCCCCGGCTGCAAGACCCGGCAAAATGAACCTTGCGATACATTCCCCCATCACCTAGGGTGACAAGCCGTCATGCTTTCATGCCAGGATAAAAAGTAATCTTCTTAGGCAATTATGTACGTCTAATAGAGGTTATTTTTGCCCTTAATCTCTTTACTGTCCTTTATTTTATAAAAGGGAAGACAAAAAGGAAATAAAAAAAATCTCATAATCGTAGTTATTCAATTTCAATAATTACTATTTTAAAAACAAAGTGCCTGCTACGTAATGGAAAGAGGTGACAGTAAGAATCATTGTGACACTTATGACTCTGAACAGCTACAACACCACATACACGTAAACAGCAATGTTTATGAAATCTTGAATATAACTTTTGGTTAGCGAAAGTAATGAAGTTACTCTTTAATTTCAAGTTTTTTTGTATAATTCCTCTCAAAAACTCAAGCAGTTTATAATGTAGACAAGTTGAATAATTAGTTTGCTGAATGTTGAATTTAGTGTAATATACACACTAAATTTAGGAAATTCTGTATTATATTTAGAATTCTTGTCCCTCTACATTTTCCAATAAACGTGTGCCGTATTAAAATCGTTTGAAGTGCTTGCTTTTTGGTTCGCGTGTTTATCTTGAGCTTGTACATACTTTGATGACACCGCGTTTTGGGCCTTTGTGATTGTTGTTATATTATTATCATCATCGTAGCAACAATCCCGGTTGTATTCGAGGCTTTCACTTTGAAAGTAAGAATCCTTTAGTATACAAACTGTTTATTTGCAAAACACTGTGAAGAGTGACTGTACTGCTAGTTGGACTTAATAGCAGTGAAAAATACTAGCTAAGTTTATAGGCGAATAATTTTAGGAGCGGGCGCGTAGCGCGTAGTTACAACTTGCGCCTCTCCATTCGGCAACAGATTTGTCGCCTATTTACTTGGGACAACCACAAATGGTGAAATGTAGACGTATAGCATGCTTTAGGCCTTCGGGGATAAAGGTATGACTATGCATAAGTTTGTATTTGTGTAAACTAGTAAGAACTTCACTCACTTCACCTTCCTTGGCATCTATGACTAAAATTGTTGAAAGGCCTCTCTAACTTCTATGGTCAGGCTTAAGGAACAAAGCTGTTAATGTGTACGACAATCATTTCAACCCTTATCCCGGAAATAACAGTCGTGCAAATCAAGGCTTTATCTAACTATCAACTATACCTACAACTAACATACCGTATCAAATAAGAAAAAGCCACCAGTCAATTACTTTCCGCCATTCTGTCTTACAATGTTCAGAGAGCACGTTCTCAGCGACAAACAGCTACACTTAATCACTGAGCATCCGACGTGTGAACACCGACCTCTTCGAAAAAACAACGCCCACCCACTAGGGATGGGAAGACCTGACACCGAACGTCTCCACAGAAAGAAATGTTACACATCCTTTGTGATTTTAGTGAAAATACTATCACAGTAACTATAGAAGTAACAATAGTTGGTTATCTATCTTTTTTATTTGGATAAGGATTCAAGGGGCGGCAAAATGTCTGAAAGACAATACCATCTAACCGCCAGCCTTCCCTAGAAGCTCACTTGTTATCAAACCTAGGGTTAAAGAGACTACCAGCCGATGCAGATGGTAAGGCACCATGTGGTTCTAGTCGGTAGGAATCCCGCATAGCAACCACGGGAATTTCTACATGTAGAAATGCATGTATGTGTGGGGTAGGAACAAGTATTTGAGTGACCAACAATGTTTTTTTCGAGTTTTGGAGATTTTATAGCATATTACTTATATTTT
The DNA here is from genome assembly GCA_933228765.1 of Miltochrista miniata. Taxonomy (NCBI): domain Eukaryota; kingdom Metazoa; phylum Arthropoda; class Insecta; order Lepidoptera; family Erebidae; genus Miltochrista; species Miltochrista miniata. The sequence continues at coordinate 2,933,735 of OW121758.1, forward strand.
GTTTTATTAGTTGTCTAGATCACGCTAGATTCAGCTACATGGCGTAATTTAAAGTTTCCCACATTTTTTTTATTTTCTTACCGATAGTAGTTGGTACGGGTCACGGCAACCACCCAGCGTGACACCCCTAGTGACAAATGTTAGTGTCGCCTTGGCGCACTGCCGCGATCACTCATTGCGAGTGAGACGAATGCTCATGGATTTTTCACGTCGACGCTGACGTCACGTCAAGCATGAGGAGAAAAATGTAGCTCATTTTTTGTTTCTGTCCCTCTTATAATTACCTTTTACGGGGAGGAAAAGAGAGTTTAGGAAAATGATTTTTTTTTATTTGAAACACTATTGTTCTGTAGACGACACATCTTGCACATTTATCACATTGATTCCATTTTTTTACGTGTGTATTGCTGGACTCCTACCGACTAACGAAACACGATGGCTTACAACTGTCTACGGATGTCCCAAGGTTCTTGGCTGACTTTCATCAACACTTACTTTTGATCAATAAATATTTGATAATGATACAGTTGGAATACAGACCAACTTTTAGAACCTGTATAGGTATCATTAGAATTGAGGAACATTTAGAGGGACAAAAATTTCTATGGAAATCCGATTTATTTACTACCTATGTGTTTTAGACACAGATATCAGAAAAAAAGAGATGTGCTGTAGAGTAAGGAAATGTATAGAAACCGGGTGTCTCTAGCTGAGCCCCACTCCGTGCTCAACGCAATCAACCCGACCAATCATCGGAATAGTAAAAACCAATCACACCTCAGCTCCGCTGCTGCAAACAAAATCATTGGCCAAAAAATTCGGTTTCTCTGCCAATGAAATAGCTCTAGTGATGGGGCAATATTTTAAGAAATGGTACAGTATCGATAGTTGTATACAGTTTTAGAGAATAATGTATGTGAAAAAACATTTGTGATATACTTATTGGGAAGTACCTAAATGTTTTATAACTATAATAGTGACCTGTATTATGTATTGTATCTATGCGTGGTTAGATTAAAACAAATAATACTGTGTTTACTCATTTAATTAACATGAAGTCAATCACAATCTTAGTACTAAGTAAATGAAATAAATAATGTCACATTTTTATGATCCGCTACATAACTATAGCAACGCATAGGACCTTTTATTTTGAATAATAGTAATAAAGAAGCGCTCGTGGCCCCGCGGACTGAGTGTTCTGTGAACGATCACTGCAGTAAGCAACTTTCACTACGGCCGGTTCATGGATGGGTGACCATCCATGTGATCACTTTGTGACATTTATTTGAGCGTTACCGTGCTTCGGAAGGCACGTTAAGCCGTTGGTCCCGGTTGCCAGTAAAATGGCAGTCGTTAAGCTAAGTTGAAGGTTTTATTTCAACAGCAGGCAGTCACAACCTGCGCCTGTCTATTTAAACACGGCAATACGGCTAACTACCTATTACGTGGGACAAATTATACAAACGTGAAATGTGGGCATATAATATGCCTCTGCCTACCCCTTCGGGGATAAAGGCGTGGCCATATGTATGTATGTATGTATGTAATAGTTTCTTATAATCTAAGTCCCTTAAAATTTTGAATTAGGATTATTAACTATACTCTGAATTTCAACCATGTGTACTTAACCCTGGAACCCTACATGGGGTGCTGGTGAACCCCAGACCGATTTGTTTTGTGAATATCTCAGTTACCTTACTAACCACAGATTTGCGCGTTACAGTACTTTAGTTTGGTGATTAGTGCCTGCGATTAATCAATGCTGCGACGACAGTCGTATAGTATGGTCGCCTGTACAAGTGCTGTGGGGTGCGTCTGCACCCCAGTGTAGGAAAATAGGCAATAAGTGTAGGTAGTATTTTTATTCACTACTTCTTTGGTTTTGTAGAAGTATTTGTATACACGCATGTATATATAATGTATGTATGTATATAAGTGCAATTGACAGCATTAATTAATTTTTACATTAAAACTAAAGGTGATTTAGATGTTTTTCATGCTTTGGCAAAAAAATGTTCCGTCGAAAGAGAAAACAGACATTGGCCACTGTGTTTATTTTACTAGTTACTAAATATGTTGCTGAAATTAACTCGTGGGTTTTCATTAAGTACTCAACAGTTTTGCAACAGGAAATACAAAGTTCAGACGTACATTTCTAAAACAATTAGGCTCAATTGTGAACATTTGCAAAAGCGTTACCGGGTACCATCTTTGAGGCGGGATCTGAAAAAGTCTATTGGAGCTATCCTTAAAAAATCTCAAGAATCTTCAGATCCTACTAGTGCACCTTCAAGCCAAGGACATTGTGCCCTTTGTCCAAGCTTTAAGGACACAAAAATCAGGACTTTGTGCAGAACTTAGTTAGTACTACTCAGCACGACATGTATTTGAACACAATAAGAGTCTACGTCTACTGCGGTAATACTGCTATATCACAGTAAGCAGTAACAAATATGTGTCGGCTGTTGTTTTTAATTGAATTTAATAATAAATACAATGAATTACTTGTATTTACATATGGTAAGTGATGCCATGGGTAGTAAAGTTTTTTATGTTACTTCGGTTTTTGCATACAGTGACGGAACAAGGCGGCATTTTGAACTATTTCACTGTCGCAGTCAACTGAACACTGATCACTCTGATACGCCGCTCACGACAAACCTGATCATTTTGTCAGATTGGACGGACACCGATACGCGCGCATGCCATTTCTCCTTTTTTCTGATTTCTGTGGTTTTAGATAATCTCGATTATCGATAGAGAATATTTACGTTTACAAACATACATGTAGTCACGCTTTTTCTACCGAAGGGATTTTACACCCACGTTATTCCAGTTAGTATTTTTTTCAACGTAATAAGGTGGTGAGCCTATGGTCGTAATAATCTTGACATAACGTGTTTAATTTGACTTGTCATAACAAATTTCTCATAATCATTCTAAGATATACTAAGTCCTTGAATAACTCTATTAAACTTAATTTACGCCAACTCAAACATTTATCCCTTATTTCCTCTATAAAAATTATACCTCCACACAATATTTTACACTTTAGAACGACGTATATACATCCTCAATTTAACAAGATTTTTATCCAAAGTATCATAAATTGTGTCATATAATAGTCGCGGGGTTCCTCTACACAGCTAATCCGAAAATATTTATAAATTCAAAATAAAATTATAAGCTAACTTTATAAGTACTGAAAGCGCTATTCAAAGTTCGCCGCTCTCGTGTTTAGTGCTGTCCAAGACGAGTGTCGATAAAATATCAATTTGAAAGACGATACGATGTTAGCTCGACATGCTCGTAAAGTTTTACAATCAATAAAATGCAAACAGACTGCGTATAAGATGATGACACTACGATAATCTTAATATATTCATTACTTATTATGTACTAAGGGTTGCCATCTAAGATGGAATGAAGAATATATTATTTAGCCTTTACAAGTATTATCGTTTGGTAAAATCTGAAGGTGTGACTTGATGTAAATACAAACTACACAAATTATTAGAAGTGATACAAATGTCTGTCTGTCTATTTGGTTCGCGGATTTATTTAATTAAGTTTGTTAGTAAGTATTAAGTAACTCTAAGCTACAATGCCTAGTAGAGCCGAACTACAGCCGTTAAAAGAAAACTCATTACAATATCAACAAATTTCTCTGACATAAATTTTGACTACTTTATATATTTGTTTAGTTTTTATACTACTTATACCGTGAGTATTATACATAATATCTGCGATAAGTATTTGGTTTATGTCCGACCTTTAGCTTAAGATACTTTGCTATTAACAGTGGCGGTTCAGATCCAAGATGTTGATAAAACGTTCATTTAAATAAATAAATTTAATAGTTTGTGTGAATGTGAAGCTTAGTGATAACTTATTATGGCTTTGTGAGGCTATAGCAAATATATAGTAACATAGTATTATCGCAGATAATATAATATATTTATGTAGTGATGGCATGAAATATTCTGCCTTTCATTTTGTTTCATCATCTTATTATATATCAATAATATGGTCTAACCAGTAGAGCACATTGAGGAAAGAAATTCTATCTAAAAATAGTAGTAAACATCTTGCTTTGAATGATATACAGGGTGTAACATTCGGAGCGGTAAGTATGGGCAAGTCTGTAAATATAAGACATACGAGAATTTGTTCTTAGGAACCATGTCATCGATTTAAGAGAAAATAAGAACTGCATACCAGTGATGGGCAAAATGTAATTAGATTAACCGTTACAAATTATAATTACTTTGTAATGCTTAATTCAATTACTCTGTAACAGATTACTTGAGTAATTAATTACAATGAGTACTAGCAGTAACTAATTAATGAGTAATGGAATTACACGTTAATCTAATTACATTGCAACTAGTTACTCATTAATTCAATTAACCAACACTCATAATTACCAACTCTGTCCTGTGCTGTGGATTCGTCGCGGCCCAACCAAGGGGTGAATCGATATTGATGCGGTTTTTTGATGTAAGTCAATGTGTCCAGGTTGGTACTCAGCTATAAAATTTGAAGACCATCAGCTCAATACCTGAGTGACGAAGGAATTTCACTGGAATTTCCATACGCTAATCACAAAATTTCATGATGGTTATCGTTTAAGGGGTTTTTTGGTATGCTGAGTGCGAATCACATGATAATTTTGCAATCCAATATGGCCGCCGCGCCGTAGTCACAAAATTTCATGATGGGTATCGTTTAAGGGGTTTTTTGGTATGCTGAGTGCGAATCACATGATAATTTTGCAATCCAATATGGCCGCCGCGCCGAAGTCACAAAATTTCATGATGGGTATCGTTTAAGGGGTTTTTTGGTATGCTGAGTGCGAATCACATGACAATTTTGCAATCCAATATGGCCGCCGCGCCGAAGTCACAAAATTTCATGATGGGTATCGTTTAAGGGGTTTTTTGGTATGCTGAGTGCGAATCACATGATAATTATGCAATCCAATATGGCCGCCGCGCCGTAGTCACAAAATTTCATGATGGGTATCGTTTAAGGGGTTTTTTGGTATGCTGAGTACGAATCACATGATAATTTTGCAATCCAATATGGCCGCCGCGCCGTAGTCACAAAATTTCATGATGGGTATCGTTTAAGGGGTTTTTCGATGTGCTGAGTACCAATCACATGATAATTTTGCAATGCAATATGGCCGCCGCGCCGTAATTACAGAATTTCATGATGGGTATCGTTTAAGGGGTTTTTTGGTATGCTGAGTACGAATCACATGATAATTTTGCAATCCAATATGGCCGCCGCGCCGTAGTCACAAAATTTCATGATGGGTATCGTTTAAGGGGTTTTTTGGTTTGCTGAGTACGAATCACATGATAATTTAGCAATTCAATATGGCCGCCGCGCCGTAATCACAAAATTTCATGATGGATATCGTTTAAGGGGTTTTTGTTAACCCGAAATTCGTACTCAGCATACCAAAATACCCCTTATACGATAAACAACATGAACTTTTACAACAGTGGCGCGGCGGCCATATTGGATTGCTAAATTAACGCGAAATTCGTACTCAGCGTACCAAAATACCTCAAATACGATACTCAAATTTAAATTTTATAACGGCGGCGCGGTGACCATATTGGATTGCAAAATTAACCTGAAATTCGTACTCAGCATACCAAAATACCCCTTATACGATACCCAACATGAACTTTTACAACGATGGCGCGGCGGCCATATTGGATTGCTAAATTAACCCGAAATTCGTACTCAGCATACCAAATTACCCCTTATACGATACCCAACATGAACTTTTACAACGATGGCGCGGCGGCCATATTGGATTGCTAAATTAACCCGAAATTCGTACTCAACATACCAAAATACCCCTTATACGATACCCAACATGAACTTTTACAACGGCGGCGCGGCGGCCATATTGGATTGCTAAATTAACCCGAAATTCGTACTCAGCATACCAAAATACCCCTTATACGATACCCAACATGAACTTTTACAACAGTGGCGCGGCGGCCATATTGGATTGCTAAATTAACGCGAAATTCGTACTCAGCGTACCAAAATACCCCATATACGATACCCAACTTGAAATTTTATAACGGCGGCGCGGTGACCATATTGGATTGCAAAATTAACCCGAAATTGGTACTCAGCATACCAAAATACCCCCTATACGATACCCAACATGAACTTTTACAACGATGGCGCGGCGGCCATATTGGATTGCTAAATTTACCCGAAATTCGTACTCAGCATACCAAAATACCCCTTATACGATACCCAACATGAACTTTTACAACGGCGGCGCGGCGGCCATATTGGATTGCCGGCTGTGGTATTGATTTGCTTGAATGTATGATAATTACAATGTAATGAATTACAAAGTAACTAGTTATAAAGTAATCTAATTACTTTGCAACTAGTTACTTAGTAACTAATTAACCGGAACATCCAAAGTATTTAAATTACAAAGTAATTAATTACTGAGTAATTAGATTACATTGTAACTTAATTACATTGTAATTCAATTATTAATTGAATTACTTTTGTAATTAATTACGCCCATCACTGCTGCATACTTAGATTTCAGAAAAATGTCTTTCTCTCATTTTCTCTCATTTTTAAAAAATGAAAAATGAAAAGTGGATCATGTGTGGTGATTTGAATGGATGGGTGGGGACCAAGCGAGATGGCTTCGATGCTGTCCTTGGTCCGTGTGGAGATAAGAGAGCGAATGATGCTGGTAAGTCAAGTTAGACGTATGTTTGGAACGAGACCTCCTTGTGGCGAACAGTTTATTCCGTCACAAATAGGGTTGCCAACCGTCCCGCTATACGCGGGACGTCCCGTTTCTGACACCCATAACAAGACGTCCCGCTCACACACTAAGCGGGACGCCTGATATCCCGCTTTTCTTGATCTAGCAACAAACGTTTACAGTATTTCTAGCGATGCATCAAATCATGGAAATGTGACGTTATTTCCTTTAGGTAGTTGTAAGATTCTACTGTCCAGAGGAGGGTATTCGCACATGTTTGCTTGATTTCTATGAAGACCCCAATAAGAAAGCGATAGGTACCTATACAATAACATTAAGGCCGTTCATAGGGCTAACGACCTTGACCATACAAAACACGCGTCCTTCAAGCTAGGAACTGTTGTATTTTAAATCATTTTTGTTGTAATAAGCTAATACTCTTACTTATTCAAAATCGAAGAAAACCAAATTATAGATGTATGTATATATTCTTTTTTAAGTTGGCATATTTTTTTCTTGCGCGTCGATAAAAATTGAAGTTATAAAATACATTCATCTAAAAATTTGGGGCTGACTATATCGCACCTTGATTTCGAAACCGTTACTATACGAAATTTTTACGAAATTGAGTTAATAACGCCATCTTTTTTAAATCGTCAGGAACTACCGAATGATTTTGACAGTTTATTTAATACCTCAATATTACGGTAGATAGCTCTAAACTAAAACGTTACTGAACGAAAATTTTAAACAAACGCTAATGACATAACCGTTATTAAACCAGTTGTCACCGGTCATTTGAGTAGTCGACGTACAAGTTTATAATAAAAGTGTAACTATTGATATAAGAACGGTTGACTTTCTCGTTAAGCTATATTATTTACTTCTTTTTATTCTATAAAGTGTGTTTTTTTGTTTAGTCACAGTTTTTAACTTAAAATGTGTATTTTATTTTTTTCAAATTTAAAACTAAAACCGTTACCTTTTGTATAACCCTTATAATAAAGATTCTAGATAAAAGTATGACATAAATATTTAGTTTCAAATTGTGATTATTGGTTTAGTATAGTTCTTGACTAAATTGATTCTCATGTTTACGGTTAGGATTATTACAATAAGTATATAAACAGTGGTAGTATTATTACAATAAGTATACAAATAATAAGTATAAAGCAAATACAAAAGATTTATAGATGACTGTTTAGTTTCATATTGTGTTATATTATTTTTACTTAGCTAGAGCCCCGGGTAAGCCCTCGGAAGGCCACCACTGCGGCCTCGCCCAAGGGGCGATTCGGGTGTGATCCCGCTTCTAAGGGGCGGTGTGCGGGAATCCCTCACGTCACGCTGCCGTCATGGGCCTGCTTCTGTTAGGACGGGGAGTAGCCCTCTCACCGTCCTCAGGCCCCAAGTCATGGAGGCCGATAGTCTTCGGTGAAGATACGACGACGGCACCCAGGCCGCCGACTGCGGAACTCGAGTGGGAGAGTTCTCTCGCGTTCCCGCCCCGCCGCCTCTTTCACGAGCATGACCTGCTCGTAGAAAGAGGCGGCGCAATCCCACTTACTCCCGCTGAAGATCATGGCTCGCATTATGGTCTTGCTCTTGAGTGAGAGATTGTCCACGTCTAGACCCACTACGAGGACCTGGTGCTGTTGCGCCCACGCAGTGCACTCCACCAGCGTGTGGAGCGCTGTGTCATCGCTGCGATCCTCGCAGTGCTGACGCTCGGCTGTGGTTTCCTGGTGTCTTCCCCACCGATACATACCGAAACTACCGTGCCCGGCAAGCATCTGTGACAACCAGTAGGAGTAGCAGTAGAGCACCGTGTCTCCTCTCTAGCCACTCTTCCATGATTGTCTGACGGCCGCAATTGTGGCGAATTCGCCCTTTGGTTGCTCAAGTCGCACCTTCCATGTCTCCACGGTTTGGTGGAGCTGGGACCGCTGGGGCTTGGTTTCTCGAGACGCAGGCCTATGGCTCCACTCCAGCGCCTCCTTGCGCCATCTAAATAGTGACGCAAGGGCTCTCGCTTCCAGGTCCCATGGAGGGGTTCCGGCTAGGAGACATGCCGCTTCACCGGAGATTGTGCGGTATCCCCTTATCACCCTGACGGCCATCGCCCTCTGCGGGCTCAGCAATCTAGCAACGTTGCTGACCGTCAGGGTCTCCGCCCATCCGGGGGCCCCTAGGGCCATACATCGCACGATCCCCAGGTACAGTCTCCTTGTAGGAAGTGTAGGGTCCCCTGATGTTGGGCATCAATGCCCCCATCAGTTTTGGGACCATACTTCGGAAGTGATGTCCGATTTTCCACCGGCCATCGAGTACGCGTCCCAGATACTTCAAAGAGGACTCGATGCTGATGCTGACGCCCCCTACCTGTAGGCTGGATCCCGCAGGTGGTCCCATCTGAATGGGAATTAGTTTTCTGTTGATATTATTATCCAAAATAAGTAAATACGGTGACTGTAAGCTTCAATTAAATGATAATTATCAAAAGAAGAATAAAGAGTTATTTGCCATTTATAATTGTACTTCATACGTTCGTTTAATAAATAGTGATTTTAACTATTACCTTTTATTTTATCCGTGTCTTTAAATATATTTCACACTCATTATTCTGTCATTTAAAATAGCTAGAATTTTATTTTTTACATAGTAACATTCAATTCATACTAACATTACAATATTCAATGATAATTGAAAAAAAAGTTATTGCAAAAGTGTTACTATAAAAATTAAAATTATTATAAATCAATAATTATTTAAATTATCTAATTATGTGCCTTCACATCTTGAAAAGGAACTAATAATTTAATAAGTAATCTAAGACATACCTCATAAAAGTTCATAAGTTTTTCATTATGAGGTATTTAATAGGCCAAAAATCTTAAATTGCTTCTCCTGTAAAATTTAGTTATTTTGTTTAGTAACGGTTTCGAAATGAAGGTGCGATATGATCGTTTGTATTAATTTAATATACCTTCTATACAACAAAATCATATTTTGACACACATCTTGATTAAAATATATTTTTGCACCTCTTTTTCGTCATTTTCTAAACCAGGCCCCTTTTGATTTGCGAAACGCATCTGCGTATTCCGCTAATAATGCTAATGTTAATTTCCGGAGAAATAATTCCGTTTTTACATATTTACGGAAGCAAAATGGCGACATGGATGCTCAGCACACATGTTGCATGATGCTGTAGCGCATGCTGGTGTAAAATGTCAGTTTGATGTGGAAACTTTGGTTTTAAAAGTATATGGTCACCTGTCGTATCACGCACAGAGAGTTCAAACACTTAAATAATTTTTCGCTGATGCTAATAATCTACAGTATACAAATACAATAGTGAGACATGTGATAACAAGTAACAAGATGGCTCTCATTACATCCTCCTGTCGAGAAAATTCTAAACGGGTTTCCTGCCTTAAAACGTTATTTTCCGTTCCTTGGAGAAAACTTTCCAATCGCTTTGTAGAAATTTTTTGACGAGGATAAGGGTAAAATGACCGAATGCTATCTTGGTTTTTTGACAGCTTTTTAAAAAAAAATCAGTACAGTTACAGTATCATGCGTTTGGAGAAAGAAAATGCGTTATCGTGTAAAACTTACAACATAGCAAAAAGCGTACGGAAATTTATATTTAAACTAAATGATGCTCGTGGCTTCTCCCGCGTGAAATTCAGTACCCGTTAAAGTTCACGTTTTTTAGTATTCTGAACAAAATTCGTAAGATCCCGCTTTTTAAATCCTTGTCCCGCATTTGAAATCTACATTTCCCGCTAATTCGCATTTTGAAGTTGGCAAGCCTAGTCACAAAGATATCCACACGTATACTTGGAGACGGAAGGAAGAAAAAAGTGTAATTGATTTGATTTTGATAGACAGTCGTCTCCGAGAGGCTATATGGGATACAAGAGCCTACAGAGGCCCCACTCTTGAAACTGACCACTACCTGGTGGTAAGCCGGTTTGTTGGTCTTTCAAGAAGTGGAGGCACTGGCGAGTGCGCGTCCCTTTCGGAGACTATGAAAGGATAAAGAGTGAAAAACTGGAAGATGAAAGCGTAAGGAGTATGTATGTAGGCTTAGTCAGTGAAAGGCTTGCAAACGCGAGCCTTTCCGACTTAGATGTGGATGAATGCTGGAATATTATGAAAGAAAGTAAAGTGGATACTGCAAAAGAAGCATGTGGGAGTGCAAAGAGACATGAACATTCGAATGTTGATGCCTGGTGGGAATGCAGAAGTACAATCCTGCGTAGCAAGAAAGAAGAAATCGTGGTTAGATTATGTCTCATCTTTGCAACTGAATGACAGTATGAAAGACTCGAAGAAAGAAATTTACCGCCTCTGCAAGAATGAAGCCCAAGCTTTATTGAAAGAGAAGCGTGAAAGAATAAATTTGATTGCGGAAGAGAAGCTGACGAGGAACTTCGAGACAAATATCAAACTCTTTTGGAGGGAGGTCAAGAAGTCTCGGAGCTGTTCGTCAAATTCCAGAATGGATAAGATAAAGAGTAAAGCTGGGGACATTCTTGCGGACCCATTAGAGGTGTTAGAGCGGTGGAATGAGTACTTTGGAGAAATGAATGAATATCTCCCGGATGCGGGCACTGCGAGGGAGTCGATGACTGATCTTGCGGTGCAAGCATCAAGCGGAGATATTACTTTGGAAGAGATTGAATGGTCGATACGAAGCTTGAAAAATAGAAAGTCTGCGGGAATTGATAGGATATCTGCTGAAATGATCAAATTAGGTGGTCCTTGCGTCCGGGACGCCTTCTGGTCATTGAGCAATCTATGCTGGAAGACTGGAAGGGTCCCAATGGACTGGAGGCGTGCTATCATCGTGCCCTGGTATAAAGGCAAGGGCTCACGTATGGAGTGCGCCAACTATAGGGCCATCAGTTTGATCAGTATAGCAGCTAAAGTGTATGGCAAAATTATTGAAAGGAGAATGAGGGTGGAACCTGACGGATTACTGTGGGAGGCGTAGGGTGGTTTCCGAAATGGAAGGGTATGTATGGACCAAGTTTTCTCGCTCCGCAATATTGTAGAGAAGCAGCTGGCTGTAGGCCGGAAGGTTTTCTGCAGTTTTGTGGACATGGAGAAAGCATTTGACAGAGTTGTACGGAAGGATCTCTGGGATATATTGCCAGGATACGGGATTGATGGTGCGCTGCTTCGTGCTGTGCAGTCTACATATGTGGGATGTACGGCATGTGTGCGGGTGGGCGGCAGCCTGTCTCCCTGGTTTGACGTCAACATTGGCGTCTGACAGGGCTGCGTGCTGTCGGCTCTGCTGTTTGTCCTGTACCTGGACGATTGTCTTAAGAGAGTAAGATCGATATATATTTATATGAAAAATATGAATGTTGGATTGCGAATGGGTGACTTACTTGTGAACTGTTTGCTGTATGCAGATGATGCCGTGCTCATAGCCGAATCGCCATCAGAACTAAAGTCACTAGTCACAACGATGAAAGATGATTGTCTAATGAGAGGCTCTGCTTGAACGCGACTAAAACGAAAGTGATGGTATTTGAAAGAGAAGAGGACAGAACGAATGCCAGGATAACTGTAAATGATGTAGTGCTGGAACAGGTGGATGAGTTTGTATATCTTGGATGTGCATTTAGCAGGGATGGACGGTACACCGCTGATGTAGAAAAGAGGGTAACTGCGGGCAATAGTGTGAATGGAGCGTTAGGCAAACTTTTAGGTACCAAGGCCTTAAGTCAAAAGGCCCAGCTCACAGTACACAATGCGGTGCTGATACCTACGCTAACGTATGGAAGCGAGAGTTGGGTATGGCAGGATACCCGTGGAGGCGGCTTTGCTTCACTTCAGATGATTTGAACTCCTGCGCTGCAGCAGTAGCTGAGGGGATCTTGGCGGGCATGGAATGTTATATTCCTAACCGCTGGATCCCGGCAGGAGCTAGGAAACGACCGTGGTTTAATCGGCTTTGTAGAGAAACTAGGATGTTGAAAGAAACTGCCTACAGAGCTTGGACCACGGCTCGCGCTAACTCAGATCCTAGCATCTCTGAAGTGAAACGCAAACTGAATGCCGCCTCGAGGGCCAGTAAAAGAGCGGTTGCCAGGGCAAAGTTTGATTTCGTCGGCAGAATTGGTCAGCGACTAGCCGGCTACCCTTCTGGAAGTCGTGAATTCTGGTCGCTCGCCAAAGCTGCCGAGGGAAACTTTTGTCGGTCGGGATTACCACCTCTACATAGACTGGATGGTAGTCTGGCCCAGAGTGCCAAGGAGAAGGCCGACCTTTTGGGTTCTCTCTTTGCCTCCAACTCGACCATGAACGATGGAGGTGCGCTTCCGCCTGGTATCCCTTGGTGTGGCACTTCCATGCCAGAAATTAAATTCAAGCAACGGGACGTCAGGCGGGAGCTTCAATCCCTAGATATTCATAAGTCGAGTGGGCCGGACGGCATTCCCGCGGTGGTACTTAAGCGGTGTGGTCCGGAGTTGTGTCCGGTACTTACACATCTTTTCACGCTTTCATACTCCATGAAGCAAGTCCCGGCGTCGTGGAAGATCGCGTACGTGCATCCTGTGCCCAAGAAGGGTGACAGGACCGACCCGGCCAATTATAGGCCTATAGCCGTCACCTCCCTTTTATCTAAGGTGATGGAGCGTGTAATTAATACACAGCTCCTGAGGTACCTTGAGGAACATGACCTGCTCAGTGACCGGCAGTACGGTTTCCGTCACGGTCGCTCGACGGGCGATCTTCTTGTGTACCTCACACACCGCTGGGCGGCGGCTATCGAGAGTAAGGGTGAGGCTCTAGCAGTGAGCCTCGACATCTCGAAAGCCTTTGACCGGGTCTGGCACCGTGGTCTTCTTACGAAATTGCCCTCCTATGGACTGCCCGAGAGTTTATGCGGATGGGTGTCCAGCTTTCTGGCCGGTAGAAGCATCAGGGCCGTCGTTGACGGTAGCTGTTCTGACTGCATAGCCATAAACGCTGGAGTACCACAAGGCTCAGTGTTGTCCCCTACTTTGTTTCTGCTGCATATCAATGACATGTTGTCTATTGACGGCATTCATTGTTATGCGGACGACAGTACGGGCGACACTTATTACACGGGCCGTCCCGGTATCTCTCGGGATGCAGTGGAAGAAAGTCGTGAACAACTTGTGTCTGAAGTCGAGGCTACTCTCACTAGAGTGTCCGATTGGGGTCGACAAAATCTTGTCCAATTCAACCCTACCAAGACACAAGTTTGTGTTTTCACCGCAAAAAAGACCCCATTCACTGTGGCGCCACAATTTCAGGGCACATCTCTCACCATCTCTGAAAGTATAGGGATCCTTGGTGTTGACATCTCCAGTGATGTGCAGTTCCGCTGTCACTTGGAGGGCAAGGCCAAGCTGGCGTCCAGGAAGCTCGGAGTGCTCAGAAGGGCGCGGCGGTACTTTACTGCGGCGCAAGCACTGCTTCTCTATAAGTCGCAAGTGCGTCCGCATATGGAGTACTGCTGTCACCTCTGGGCGGGGGCACCCGAATACCAGCTTCGTCCATTTGACTCGGTGCAAAGGCGAGCTATGAGAGTTGTCAACGATCCCATACTTGCAGGTAGTGTGGAACCTCTTAGTGACAGGAGAGACTTTGCTTCTCTATGTGTGTTCTACCGCCTGTACAACGGTTTGTGCTCTGAAGAATTGTTTGATATGATGCCTACGGCTACATTCTATCATCGCACCGCTCGCCATAGACAGGGTGTTCATCCTCACACGTTGCGTCCTGAGCGCTCGAGCACGGTGAGATCTAATAGAGGCTTTCTTCCGCGTACGCTTAGGTTGTGGAATGATCTCCCTGCTTCGGTTTTCCCGGACGCCTACAGTATGGGGTTCTTCAAAAGGGGACTTAGAAGGTTTTCAAAGAGTCGGCAGCGCGCTTGTGGCGCCTCTGGTGTTGCAAACGTCCATAGGCTGCGGTGACCACCGGTACATCTGGGGGGGCCGTATGCTTGTCTGCCACTTTAGTGGTATAAAAAAAAAAAAAAAAAAAAAAAAGAAACGCATGAAAGTAGAATAAACGCGGTCGAGATGCGCGCGCTACGCAAAATCTGCGGAGTAACGCTCGCAGATCGCGTTCGGAATGAAGATGTAAGAAAGAGAGTTGGTCTGAAAGAGAGAATCGGTGTTAAAGTAAGGAAGGGCATGGTACGATGGTTCGGGCATGTGGAACGAATGGGAGATGAAAGAATGACAAAACAGATATACAACGCGAAAGTGGATGGACGTAGGAGTCGGGGAAGACCACGACACACCTACCACGACCAAATTAATCGTGTGTTAGTTGAAGGTGGTGTCAAGAGCCGTAGGAACCGACGTGCATGCATGAAAAGAAAAATGAAAGTTGAAGAAGCAAGTGAGGTGTGTATGGACCGTGCCGTGTGGCGCTCGGTTCTTTCTGCCTACCACGCAAGGGATTTGGCGTGAAGATAGTTAGTTAGTTAGTTAGAAAAATGTCTTGCAAAATTCGGGACTCGAACCCGATCGTATTGAAAAATAAAAATAACATTATTTCTATTTGAAAATCTATTATGTAGGTCATAAGGAGTAAATGTTACTATGAAAATATGGTATCTAAAATAAATGGAATACATTGTATTTCATATTTTTTAATGTATTTAACTACCTACATATTTGAAGCGCAAACCATTTTTCATGCAATGTTAAACTCGTTTAGGTTAATGATCTTACAAATGGCAAATTCGCATTAAAAGGAACTCTGGGACTGGTCGTTAATGTTATAACAGCAGTTTTTTTTTCTAAAGTTCTTTCTAAACACAACTCCACAAGAAAAAGTTTACAGGAACATTTCGTCGCTGCGCCTGCAAAAGTCGCTATGTGATTTTTTTCGAATTTTGGATTTTGATGCCATTTAGATCCTTATTTCAAGGCGCACAAGGTGCAAAAACCGAAATTTTAATAAACCTAATATTAACGGAGTTTCAAAAAATAGCTATGTGATATCAATACTTTTTTGCGCCCTCAAAATAATTATGTGCCTTAAATCACATAGCTAAAAAGTTCACCTTAACTAAAATATAATCAATTGCGCGGAATTGTGCCCGCTATGTGTTTACGGGCACATAGCGATATTGGTGTACAATATTTGACCTGAAACATCGCGCATTGCACAAATCAAGTGTCACATAGCTATTTTTTTCTATGAAATTTGTCAGTCGTTTTGGATATTTATGTCATCGATCCGTTCAGGAATGTATTTAAAAATAAGGCAGCTTTGGAGTAACAATATTTCAGTAAAGTGTAAAAAGATTTTTTATATTTAGCTCGCCAAATTGACGACTCCACCAGCCTGATGGAAAGCCGTGGCGCATCTAGCGATTGGGGGGGCTACTTCTGACAGTGGTCCTCAAGTTGGCGGCCCTGTGATGGGCCTCTTTACGCTCCTCTTGAAGAACCTGGGATTGTAAGATGAGGGAAACACGTGTGCGGGCAGGTCGTTCCATGTTTTTATAGTTCGACAGAGGAACGATCTTTTGAAACGCTCCGCTCTGGCGGAAATTCTTTCCACGGTGTATGAGTGGCACCTCTGCCCGGCACGCGTTGTTCGGGATCGGAAAGGAGAGGGTGGGATCAGGTTGAAGAGGTCTTCAGAACATTCACCGTTATACATTCGGTAGAAAGCAGCCAGGGATGCTATGGTTCTACGCTGCGCTAACTGTTCGAGGCCTGCCGTCACCTCAGGACAACCAATTATTCGGATAGCACGTCTCTGCATAGCGTCAAGTGCGTCTAGTAAGTACCTCGCGGAGTCATCCCAAAGGTGAGAACAGTATTCGACGCAGGGGCGAATCTGCGTCTTGTACAGTAAACATCTCTGATGTGGCGTAAAATACCGTCTCACCTTATTCAGGATTCCTAGTTTCCGCGAGGCCAGCCCAATACAGCTCCCTATGTAGTTTTTGTGATTGAGATCACGCCGGACGTCTATACCGAGGATCTCCAGGTTGTCCTTTAGTGGAACGGTAATGCTCTGAAGAGAGGGTAGGGGTAGGAATGGGGACTTCTTAGCTGTAAACGCACACGCCTGTGTTTTTCTGGCATTGAACTCGACTAGGTTGTCCGAAACCCATTGGGAAATGCAGTCCAGGGCCCGGTCGAGATCCGCCACGAGTTGTCGTCTCTTCCCCTCTACGTCGCCTCGCCCCTCCGCTGGACGGCCAGAATAGCTCCCATGCAGAGTTATACTATCATCCGCATAACAATGAATGCACCCAAGGGATAGCATGTCATTGATATGCAGAAGAAAGAGAGTTGGAGACAATACCGATCCCTGTGGTACTCCAGCGTTTACCTGCAAAAAGCAGGAAGCCTGAACATCACAGAGAACCCGTTTACGTCGCCCGTGCAGGAAGCTGGCCAACCAGCGGCACAACTGAGACGATAGACCGTATGCCGGCAAATTGGAAAGAAGCGACGCATGCCATACCCTATCAAAGGCTTCAACGATGTCTAGGCCAATGGCCAGAGATTTACCATGCCTCTCCATAGTCTGCTACCTCCCCGCCGCCTCTTTTACAAGTATAACCTGCTCAAAGAAAAACGCGGCGGGGCGTCCTAATTAATCCCGCTGGAGATGATTGCTCACACCATAGTCGAGAGAATATCCACGCCCAGACCTGCAACGAGAACCTGGCACTACTGCGCCCACTCTATGTACTCCCTAATTGTGGGAAGTGCTGTGGCCGCTGAATTTTCTTTATTCGCCTTAAACTAAAGTGGCTTCCTTCCGTCTTTGCTGGATCACTTGAATATCTATTTTATTTTATTCATTACCCCATAAAATACCAAACTCCTTTACGTAAGCCTTTTTTCTCATAAATGGGGTCCTTTATGAGAAAAAAGGCTTTTTACGTTTCTTCTAAAACTTCTTGCTCAAAAATCCCAGCTCTGCACTCATTCCTTTTAAGCCATTATTTTTTCGGATCACACAAATATTTGTGTCCAATCGGGAATCAACCTCCTTACGGGATCTTAGCACAACAGTCGCATACATTTACAGACAAGTATCTAAAAGTACTAGTATTATAGGTGGTACGTACATACCTGCCAGGGTTCCTTAAAAAATAGTAATATTCTTTGGTTGCTTTAAAGGAGTTGGTAGAGGTAAATAATTGGGAAGGCACGCCTTTTCGTAGTCTCCTTCCCGGCTGTATGTAGCCAGGGATTTTGGTGCACTCTCGAAAGGTAATCCCAGGCACCCTCACCAACCGTGGTCGCCAAGCTGCGGCGACCTTTCGCCACGGTTGACGTGGTAACCACGTCTTACTAGGCTGGAAGTATCTCGTGGCAGGTCTGGATGTGGATCTCTCGCTGGAGACCATGGTACGAGCCATGAACCCTAGTGGGAGTAAGTGGAACTGCACTGCCTGTTTCCGCAAGCAGGTCATGCTCGGGAAAGAGTTTGGAGAGGTTTGGGAACAGGAGCGAACTCTCCCACCCGAGCTCCACAGTCGGCGGGGTTGCCGCCGACATATCTTTGCCCAAGACTATCGGCGTCCATTACCGGCGTCCTTAGGACGGTAAGGGGGCTGCCCATTGTCCTTACTGAAGTAGGTCACCGTCCTTATAGATGTCAGCGTGACGTCTAGGATTCACGCACGCCCCCCCTCTAAAAAGCGAGATAGCATCCAAAAAGCCCCCGAAGACGCGTGACGTAACGTGACGCGGGGTCAAGGCTAATCCCCCCCCCCTGGGTGAGGCTGCAGTGGTAGCCGTAGGTCTGTTGGGAGTCCTGGGGTATCTTTCCGTGGGCTTACACTGGGGTTCCCAAACGTAGGCTATTCGGCAGGATACGTGGGTTTTTAGTCGGTATAAGTCTGGCATAGCATTTATGAGGATTTTCCCCTCACGTTAAAAAAATGGAAAGGGTATCGAGATCGTTCTGGGATCTCCGGCGTCCAGTGTTTCTGCTGCGGTACGGGAGAGAACTGTTGCTCTCCCGTTCCTTCCTCGGTGCCTTTATTGTATACAACACATCCTCACACATCAAGGCAGCAGAGTTTTATGGCAGAGAACACCATGTTTGCCATAGTTTCTTAATAAAATTTGATATTATTTTCAATTGACACCTTTTATTAAATAGCTATGTGTAATTAAATAACGTGAATTATGTTTTATTTGTTCCCGCTATGTGCTCAACAACACATGGCGATATTTGTGACCCAAACAATTTTAGCTATGTGTCAGATTCACAATATTTGTTTTTTGGTATTTTCGTTTTAAACGTTATCTTTCTAAAAGTCATTTTCCACTACGTAAATATAATATTTACATTATAAAAAAATTATGTACTTTCTCTATCACAATAACATTTCGAGTAAATCGGTTTTTACTTCCTCCTGAAAAGTAGATTAAAAATACATAGCGACTTTTGCAAGCGCAGCGACGATTTGTTGAATATTGGGGGAAGTTATCATTTAAAAAGTCTTTAGCTATTAGACTATTCAATTATGGTCGGCCGATGCAAAATACAATATTAAGATTTTTATGTCAGAACCTGTTTGTTTCTGTTTTTTTTAGATATTATGTTCATTTTTATTACTTACGACCTACACAATAGATATTCAAATAGAAATAATGTAAGTTTTATTTTCCAAAACGACCGGGGTCGATTCCCGAACTGGGCAAGAGATTTTCCTGAAATCTAAGTATGCAGTTCTTATTTTCTCCAAAATCGATGACATGGTTCCTAAGAACAGAACCTTGTACCTATGTCTTATATTTACAGACTTGCCCATACTGATGGCTCCGAATGTTACACCTGTATGTTGCGAGATAAACGTAAAAGAAAGTACAGATAGTGTGTAAATGGAAAATAATATTAAGTTGATTTGAATCTCGTATCATAGGTAAAATTTCAAAAAACTTATTTTACTCTTGTAAAGACAAGAATTGCCTGATATACGCCGTCATATTATTAAAATTATAAATTGTTGCACAAGCTGTCAACGCTAACACATACATCAAATAAATTTGCTACGTCTACGTACGTTTCACGCACTACATTACTTTTTAGTTGATGTTTATACGATTAATAAACATCTTCTTTGTATTATAGCAGACTATGACCAGCATTTTTCTTGGCACCACAGCATTATCATCTATTGTTATGAGATCAGGTTACGGTATTGCCACTAATACACATGAACAAATATTTCGTCCCTTTGACCCATAAAACACTTAGTCTTAATTATTATAATGTTGGTAATGTGATATAACTAGAAAAACAGGAATCATAAAGTGTTCACTTTAGAGTCTTATCTCTAAAAACCTAAAAAAATTATGCAATGATAAAAGTTGGAAGCTGATTATTTTAATCTTTGTTCAACGTGTTGTGAACTGTGTAGATAAGTGTAAAGACGTTATTTTATATTTATGCAGATTTTATCTTACCTTATCTTATTTTACCTTATCGTATTTTACTCTTGAACTTGAAATTATTTACTTATATTTTCCAATCAAAGATAAAGACATATACATACCTATTTATGCATCTATACCCATCCATTCAACGTTTCTACAGTTCGTGTCTTTTATTCAAACAGTTTTTTAAAGGTATTAATATTAATACTAGTTTCAAATTATAATTAATTGAATTCATAAATAATGCATATCATTTACATATAGTATGCATTTATTATGACTTATTATACAAACAATTTAAAATTATAATGTTAACCTTTAAATATTAGATAATATTGTCACTATAAACATGTCGGCTCATAAATTAAATTTTGAATATTATTACCTCATTAACGCTACATAACCAATTTAAATGTTATGCGTAGCAGTTACGCTAGTTAAGTGTTTATTATCCCTTTCTATTTTTGTTAGATATATTTTTTTCTACTTATTTAGAAACAATAGCGTCGGCTTCTTTAACTGTACTGTGCTTGCTTTGTAATATGACGCTGAGTGCTACCCTTAGTTGTTCTGACATGACAACGGGAAAGGGATTGGACATGACTACCTTAGAACTTACTTCTAACAGACTGAGTGCTCTAGTTTAGAAATCCGTGGAGCTATCAAAAATATGCTCGTTGAAATATGAATTCTACCGACTTCTTCATTACCGACAAAGTAGTCCAAACTTTTATAAAAGCATCATGTGTGAATTTCAATTCTTTTGGGGTTATGCATACATTTTACGTACCTCCGTAACAACACTAATTTCTCAACAAAATAATAACAAGCCGATAATAAGAATCGATCAATTTTACATGAAACAGTAATTGTGTAACCAATAACAGAGACAGACAGATAGAAATATTATATAGCTTAAATCACGTCCTTCTAATATACACACCGAATTACACGCTCTGAAGACAGGTATTTGACTAAGAAAAGATATGGAGACACCCGATTTAAATGTTATCAAATAATTATGATGATAAAGTAAAATTATTCAAATGAAAGTGAATGAAAATTATGTACTTGCCTATGTCTTTAGGGTATCAAAAGGGTAAAAACGGGACCTTATTCATCCGGTCATTCAGACCGCCTGTCTGTCTGTCTCTCTTTCTGTCAGTCCGTTACTAGCCTGTATCTCAGGAACCATGAAAGCTAGAGCGCTGAAATTTTCGCAAATTATGTTTTTCTCATGCGGCTATATCAACATCAGAAAAAGAGGGGCTTGGGAACTAATACAAACAACGTGGTTTTTTGCCGAATCGCACTTGGTCGGTTTTTTAAGGTTTCATTATTTCAACACTTTATTTATTTGTTAAAATTAAAACAAATGTAGCTTACACAATTTCTTAAAGGCACTAAATTAATTCAGTTTCACTATATTTCACCATTGTAGGCATGCAATTTACAACAATAATAATTATTCTTTAAAGTATCAAAATAGTCATACTACATATAAAACTAGTCAGACTAGATTTATAATCTAGTCTAGTCGAAAAATAGTCATTACTTTCGTTATACCCTCAATTTTATAAATGGGATGCAAATTAAAATGTCATATAATAATCTACTTTTAGCTCTTCTATGATAATGATTCCCAAAAGCGTATATGTGTCTGTATGAGTATAAGATATTACAAAAGAAAGCTAAGCAGACATCTGCTACCGAAGTTTTCTGGATAATAAGATTGTTAAGAACGAAAGAAAATAAGAGAACACGAACTTAAAGAGTTCAATTGAAGTCTTAGAGAGAAAACGTTATTGGCCATTGCAGTAAATGTAGATTTTTTTTGTACATAACAATATTACGTTGAATAACACTTTATGCCAATATAATTCTGATTTTAGTTACTCTTATTAGGTGTGTACCTACGGTAAAAATACTTTTTATAAAAAATCAGGAAATTCGGAATTTTGATATATATATTTAACTCGCCAAAATGATGCCGCCGCCCGTCCGATGGAAAGTCACAGCAACATCTAGCGATTGGGGGCCACCATCCCAGTCTGTAATAGACAGCGGTCACGCTCCGCTTGAAGAACCCAGCATTGTAAGAGGAGGTAAACACGTGAGCTAGCCAAAGACTTCTATATAAAGTGAGGTAGACGTGCCGTACTCTAACAAACGAGATTTCAAAAGCAATCCTCAAGCACACACATTACTAAGACTACACTCACTTATAAATATTTTTTACGTAATTGTCACCACACACAATAGCAATATACGAATAGAAAAAGAGTAAAATAGAAGGTGTATGGACTCCGATTGCAAGTCGAGTACCTTCTCTCGAAGTTTTGACTCACAAAAGTGCGAGCAACGCTGCTAATTAGCGCAGTTTATAGGTTTCAAAAATCGGTGCGTAGGGCAGGTCTACCTCAGTTTATATAGAAGTCTTTGGAGCTAGCAGGTCGTTCCAGGTTTTTGTGTAGTTTTAAGTAGATAGTCATTATATGCATCGTTAATATATAAGTACATATTCATATAGCGTATCATTTACTAACACTACTAGGATAATTTTTAATGTTCAAATAACTTTGCTAGCGACTCCATTTCATTCTATGTCATATAAAACAGCTACAGGCGACAACGAGAATAAAGTTTCTATCACTATTTAAGTCACCAACCGGTTGTCCCATTAAAATACTATTAAGGTATTAGCATATTTGACAAACAATCGATAATCTTGTGACAGGCACAACACTATTCATTTTAAATGTATATTAGTGACCTTTTACACTCAATTATTAATTTTACTGTCAGCAACAATTAAGATGATATTTTTCTACCACAAAATATAATTATGGAAATGTTCTTAGTTTAATAATTATGTTAATTTGGACATCAGATTATTTATTTGGACATTTATTATGGTGTATATTATTTATGTTGTAAACATTTCAATGAAAATCGAACAGTTATTTTTTCTTGTGACTGGTTCAAGTAGATATAATATTAGTAATTGTACCTGCTAGGGTTTTTACATAACTTTAAAGCTAAAATGACTGTCGTAAAAAATATTTTGATGGCCATTCACACGTTAACATTTTAGCGAGTAAGATATACGAAGCTTAGACACGCAGCCTTCGTCCGTCACAATAGACACAGGTGCGACACAAATATAAAACACCAGTTGACATTCTATGAACAGATTTGATCTTCGACAACCCTAACATACAATTTGTAAATTGGCACTTTGCAGTTCACATTGAAAAATATTATGATATAAAATAAAACATAAATATATTGAGTAGGTTGCGGGTTCTTATGGAGTCAACTTTAATGAAAGATCTATAAAATACTCAAGTATCTACTATTTATACAGCTGTTCTCCCATAACGGGCACAAAGTCAGCCGTAATTCCTTCTGCCCCATAAAGTCTTTAAATTACCCGATTACATATTCAATGCGTAAACAATTTCGATACAAAACAAATTACCATTTACGACAAATAAAAATATTTATTAAATAAGCACGAAACGACAGTAAAACGCGAAAATTAAACTTCAATAACGTTTGAAAGTCGAATCGATGATCGTAAATTGTGTCTTTTATGAGGCGATCGTGTGTGGATGATCGTATTACGTATTGCGTATGGCGGACGAGTTAATTTATGTATGTTGGTAGTGTACGTGGCAGAGGACGATTGAGTAATTTTGAAGGTTGGTATACACTATACTAATGAGAATGTCAGACTTTTAGAATAAAAATAAAAACCAGGAAAGTGTGAATCGGACTCGCGAGGAGGGTTCTATACCTAAAAAACGGTAAAACATCACGTTGGATGTATGAGAGGCAACAAAAATACATCATCTGTGAAAATTTCAGCTCTCGAGCTATCACCGTTCCTGAGATTTCGATCTCGTGACGGACAGACGGGCAGCAAAGTCTTATGAATAGGGTCCCGTACCTTAAAAAACATACTGACAAGAAATTATAAGAAATCGATCAGATGTAAGTATGTCGTGCAATGAAATGTTCTATGCTTCTTATTTAAATATTTATTTACTGAAAAAGTACTTTTTCTGTGTCGGCCTTTGAAGTCTAGAGATTTTAGATAAGTTTTCTTTTAATTTTATTTTCGAATATTTTGAGATGCAGGGAGTATCTGGTTAGAAACTGTAGACGGTAAACTGGACAATGTCAAAAACACGCATTTTTAAATTTAAAGCGTAATTTTAAGCGTTTTTTTACACAAACGTGACTACGTTTCCCTAATACATATTTTACTGCTTGTACAATGGTTTGTGCTCTCAGAAAATGTTTGAAATGATGTCCTGCTGAAAGAATGGCCGTGAGTTTTATTGCCAGGTTCTTTTTTCTCAGCGATTTTTGATAAGTTTTCTTTTAATTATATTTTCGAAAATTTTGAGATGCAGAAAAATATCTGATTAGAAACTGTAGACGGTAAACTGGACAATGTCAAAAACAAGCATTTTAAAATTTAAAGCGTAATTTTAAGCGTTTTTTTACACAAACGTGACTGCGTTTCCCTATACGTATTTTACTGCTTGTACAATGGTTTGTGCTTTTAGAAAATGTTTGAAATGATGTCCTGCTGAAAGAATGGCCGTGAGTTTAATTGCCAGGTTCTTTTTTCTCAGGCTCTGCCTATTGCGTTGCGAATCTGGCAGTAAATGTAGAAGCAATCATTTGGACGTTCATAAGCGTATAATTGTGACTTATATGAATAAAGATTTTTCATTTTTATGTTCCTCTGAAGGTGCAAACGTCCGTAGGCTACGGAAACTACTTACCATCAAATAGACGGTATGATCCTAGATACCTATCTCATATAAATATCTAGATAATTATCTAGATAGTTAGATTGTAGGATCATGATCTTGATTTAATAGTAAGTAGTTATAGCATGTGTTTTTCAGCGCTACTAGCTTCTTTCAATAGAGTATTTTCATTTCAAATTTTCTAGCAACGATACTCTAGAGAAAGGAATGGTTCCATCTGTTGTGCACGGTGGCTGTCAATACGATGTCATTACACAGCGGGACAGTCCCGAATGTCCTAATAAAATCACGAAAAGCATTAATTTAATCGATCTATGGGGCATTAGTGCCTTTTACTGAACAGCTGATCGAAGATTGCATGTTGTATATTTATTCCAATTATGTTTGTGCTTTTACCATACTTCTTTTTTCTATGAAAAGATTTGGGTTGTCAGTACTCGATAACTCTGAAATTTTATAAACGCTATTGCCATTCGAAAGCCAAATTATTTTAGAAGTAACATTTAGACTCTCCATTCTTAGGTAGTATCTGTTGCATTAGGATATTAATACCTAAGGGGCCGAGCAGTAATATTAAAAGCAAAAAATATGGCCAAAAGTCAAAAATAACATTCGAGTATATAATGATGGGTTAAATGGGGTTTAGTATTACGTCACAGGCAAAGCTGTGGGATACAGTTAGTTCGCTCTAATCATAATCAACTTACAGTTCTAAAAAAAAAAAATTAATATGAAATATTAGTTCTGTTCTTATACCATTATGATTTTAGCCCCTCTCTATAAAATAGAGTGCAGAGGGGCTTATGTCCAGATTTTGTCTGTAGTCTGTGACTCTGTTGCATTAAACTCATAACTTCAAAACCACGTGACTTACAATACTGAAATTTTGCAGACAGTAATAGCTGGTCATTTTGAGAGAGTATACAAAATTAAAAAAAAGACGTGTTAGAGAGGGGAAGTCTGGTGAGACCGATCTCGCGGCTTCTTGTTTAAAATTGAATTTAATAATAAAATTTTAACTAAATATTTTTTAGGCCACAAGTGTACAATACACACTAGGCAACAGTGTCTTTAAATTTTAAAAAGGAAAATATACAGCCTTGAAGCTAAACACGAACGCTTAAATAAATAATGTTTTACCTATAACGGCTTCAATAACAATCATGAAAAATTCCTGTTTCACAGATATCTACTTACCGGGCACAGGTGCTTCGGTAAGTTTCTGTCGCGCATACATCTAGAGCCATCGTCTCTAGATGGAGAAAGTAGGATGTCACCTTCTGCAGCATTCTACATAGTTCGGCCTTTGGCTGACAATCCAACCTTTCGCCGAAACTTACTTTCTTCTTTTGCTGCTGTTTTTTTGGGCATTGACATTTTCTGAGATGTGGAACTTTGTGGAAACAGCCTCTTTGCCTTTGTGAATGATGGTACCGAATGGCTTTTATGTCAGATAGTAATATAAATAAAAATATACATAAATACACTCGTTTAGTGACAGGAGCACTAATTAGGTAAATTTGAGTATAATATGACATGAAAACAAAGTTCTTGGTTCTAACGGTTGGATCTTATAATCTCCACTTATATTTGGTAAACCGTCTAACTCTGGCACTCATAGGGCGACTTTATTGCAATGCCAACACACAGAAAATGATCTGTCAGAGGTAAAATAACTGTGAACGGACTGTAGAAGATTAGGGATATTTACCACGGGTAATAATGTGTTTCCGATATTTTGGCAGAGTTGCAATTTTGTAAGCGCCATGATCACCGATTAAATCTCCGGCTCATCTCATTTTTCCGTGATCAAAATATCAAAAGCACATAACACAATGACAACTATCCCGTTAATTAATTCTAATCTTACCAATAATATAAATAAAAAGTTTCTGAATGTGGATGTCAAAATGTCTGAACGTATGGATGTTTGTTACTCTTTCACACTCTGAACGGATCTGACTGAAGTTTGGTAGAGATGGAAAGTACAGTCTGGAATAACACTCTGGGTTACTTTTTACAATGGGAATAAATTCTCACGCAAAGCGGTAAAAAGGAATGAAATAACGCTGACGGAGCTGCGGAGGTGGATCTTTTTTTTTTCTTTTTTTTTTTAACGTGAGGGAAAATCCTCATGGATGTTATGCCGGACTCCTACCGACTAAAAAACCTCACGTCACGCCCAACAGCCTGTGGTTGGGAGCCCCGGGGAAGCCCTCGGAAGGATGTCCCAGAACTCCCAACATACCCACGGCCGCCACTGCGGCCTCGCCCAGGGGTGGTTCGGGTGCTATCCCGCGTCTTTGGGGGTTTCGGGTGTGATCCCGCTTCTAAGGGGGGGCGTGCGTGGGAGAGTTCTCTCCCGTACCCGTCCCGCCGCCTCCTTCACGAGCATGACCTGCTCGCAGAAGGAGGCGGCGCAGTCCCACTTACTCCCGCTGGAGAGCATGGCTCGCACCATGGTCTCGAGCGAGAGAGTGTCCACGTCCAGACCCACTACGAGGACCTGGCGCTGTTGCGCCCACGCCGTGCACTCCACCAGCGTGTGGAGCGCCGTGTCATCGCTGCGGTCCTCGCAGTGCTGACACTCGGCCGTGGTTTCCCGGTGTTTTCGCCACAGATACCTACCGAAGCTAACAACATAATACCATAACATCCAGTATATTATAGGTGTATTGCGTTGCAACATTTAAATGATCGACTGGCTTTAGCGCTATAAAGCAATATAACTGCTCATTAAATTAAATCTAAGGACAAGAAAACAATAAAGCAGCATTTAACGTTCTTCATTTGAATAATAAATGTAAAGGATGTTTGAAATTAGATACCTATATAGTTATCTAATTGTTGTTTTTGTTGAGGTATTTCAATTATAAATTGTTTTGTTATCTCAAGTATACGAATCGGTTGAGGCCAACATTGTCTATAATTTGTGTTTCTTAGAATTAAATTAGTTTATCAAATTTGCAATGGCCAACTCTTAATAAAAATAGCTGTAAATTCGTGAACAATGGTGCGGGTTATCCTTCCGACGGCTTACCCGGGGCTCCTAACTCCCAACCGCAGGCAGTAGGTAGGGAACGTGTTGGTTATTATGCGTAAGAGTTCGACACAGCACAGCATCCATGGCGGATTTTCCACACGTAAAAAAAGATGTGGGTTACATGTTCAAACAATTACAAGCAAATTACTACTGTACTACAACAACATAGTACAGTACGGGGCCATAAAGAATGCACATCGGCAATCATCGCATTTCCGAATGCAAACGAATGCTCATTTCCATGTACATCAATTATTAGATTAGTCGTTTATCAGAATTTGAATTTAGCACTAAGTACTTTATTGTTGTTTTGTTTTGATTTCACGTGAAATATATAGAGCTGTAAAACACGATGTAACTATTTTTAATTATTGCTATATTCTTGTTAGGAAAAAATAATCTTCAAATAATCTTCATAAATATATATTTTATATAAGATCGAAAAAAGTGTAATATTGTGGTGACAAATTGCTAGGCCATCGGCCACAACACGGTTTAATTCTGTACCCTTAGTCGACTTATGCAACGTATTAATTTTCTTATTCTAATAGAACACCGCGCGGGGAAAAATACGGAATTAGTATAATAAAAACAAAATCATGTATATTCAATTCCTTCCATTTCACTATATGTGCTCTCATTGAGGTCTGTGTCACTGCCACTATCAGCTGTATTTATTACTAGCCTATCCAATCTATCTATTTTGTCGTCCATAGCGTGTTAAATTCCTCGATATTCATTCTCGCATTTTATCGCATGATCGCAAACTTTTTTCCACTCATCAGCCCCGATCATGTTTAATTTTTCAGTTAATAATGTCTTTATTGAACTTAAATTCATATCCACGTTTCTCGCGGCTACATAGCCTTTTATTCAATTGGATTAAAATCCGGATGGTACGGTGGCAATCGCAACACAGTGTGCCCATGTTCAGCTAGTATCTTGTTCACGGAAAACTCTGTGAATCTGTCCTTGTGCTGACATATAATATTATATATCTGAGGTTTTGTTAATTTATGATCAACTGAAATTTCGTGTCTTTGTAACCAATTGATCATTTCCGGTTTATTGGTGTTTGAGTTGGGGGGTCTTTCAACATATTTATTGTGATAGGGTGCGTTGTCGATAACCAGAACAGAATCATTAGGTATATTTGGAATTAATTGATTAACCAGCCACTTCTCGTAGTTTTCGTTATTCATTTCGTTGTGATAATCACCTTTAGCGTCCGTGGATTTATACCTTAAAAAGGCTCCTGGTACAAAGCCTTTTTCGTTACCTGCGTGAACAATTATCAAACGTTGACCTTTTGAAATCGGTTTTTTTACCCCTATTTGCTTATCATCACTCCAAGTTTTTCCTTTAGTGTGGGTTGTATGTATGTAGGACTTATCCATATAGATAATGTTTTTTCCTGCTTCGCGAAATTCGCGTATTTTGTCCAGATATTCAATTCGTTTGAGAGCTACATCGTACTTTTCCATTAGAACTTTTCTATTGTCTTTTATTTTTGTGAACGCAAATCCCATTTCATAAAGAATTTTTCTCAACGTCTTTTCAGACCCATTATAATTTATAGCCTCAGATAATTTAGCTTTTAATGTTTTTATTGTAGGCAGTTGTTTGTAACGCAGATGAAAATCGTACACCATTCTTCTAACAACATCATAATCAAAATCGTCCATATCTAAACGAAATTGTTTTTTTGGTCTCCCATTTTTTCGAGAGCTGGATTTTGTTCCACTGGAATGTGTATTATCAGTGCCAGTGCCGACTTCGTTTAATATATTGTTCAAAGTTCTTTTTGAAATTCCAGTGGCATTTGCAACTCTCTGTTGAACCTTCTTAAAATAATTACTTACATTAACATCCTCAAGTTCTTTAAATTGGTTGGCTTCAGATAAAAAATATTTATAAACATTATGGATAATTTCGCGTGACTGGTAGACTAACGGCTTACCTTTTTTCCCTATAGATGCCATAGTAGGTACTAATTTAATTTTATAGGGGTTTTAGCAGCTCTATATATATATTGGCTTAGATAAGCGACTGCACTCTCTCGCATTTGAACCATGACTGACAAAACAAACGTCATTGTGTGTGCGACACAGATATCGCTATACGAAGTCGAAATTAGCCGATTGCCTCTTTCTAAAGCTCAATGTGCATTCTTTTTGGCCCTTTACTGTAACTGATATTTGTAACAAATAATTGAAAGAAAGAAAGAAAGAAAGAAAATATTTTTTATTTTAGATCACAGCGCACATAGACCAAACAACAGTAACCTTTTAAAAAATAATAATAAAAACAGAGAAAAACAAACATAGATATAAAAATAACATGTACATAAACAACACAACGATCATACAGACAGGCGGCAAAACGTTCAAAAACCTTTATTATTATAATCATCTGTGGCCGCCGCCTGTGCAGATATTTATGTCAGCTGTCATTTGCCGACGTTTGTCACAAAATGTCGACGGTCGACGTGTCTTTACGTGGCAAATGGCAGCACGTGTCTTTCTTGGAATTTCCTCTGCGTTGAATAGTACTTGACTTACAAACTGTAGTTAATAATATTGTTTGAGCTTAGTATGAACGCTGTGTCCGCAATCAGGAATTGACACTCAGCATACACTGTAATGGATAACAACCATCCAGTACTGATTTTCAGTGCCAACCTTAAAATGTCACCTGACGTCTCCAGGCAATAACGTTTCCACAAAGACCTAGTATTCATAATATCAACAAACAGACATAATTATGAAAAGGAAAAGAATACAAATTTAAAGCCATTAAAGGTAAGTAATTTCTAAAAATTTTTCACTTAACTAATAATAAAATAACAATTACACACATGCAGTTTTTTTTTAAATTCAATGTACTTTCTCTCTCATTTCAGGCCTCCAACCGCACATCTAACCAATACACAATCAGGCCATCCAGTGTCCACCTTACGGCGAGGCGACTCTGGAATGACATAGCCCAGGAGCCAAACACCAAGGTAAGATTCTTGTATCTTACATTATTTGGGTATACGTTGAGTCAAGTATTCCACCCACATTGGTCACACCTTCAATCCCCTAAGTTGTAGGCAGAGGCATATTGCATGTCTCTGCTCATTGTATTGATATGGACAGTCATAATTTTTAAATTTATTATATTATTTAAATAAAAAACAAAATACATCTATTGTTTATAAACAAAACTTAAGGCATGCTCTTTTGATATTGCAAGAGCAATGCTTTGTACCTAACCTTAAATGTGTGTTTGGATTTTAGGTCCCTAATAGGCGGTGGCAGATCATTCCAGATTCGCGTCGCCTCCACGTCCGCGTGAACTTCAGACAACTTCGGAAGGCCATAGTTTTATGCCTCGGCACCGATAATATACTAGTTACAGACCTGATAGGGTAACGATAGCGGTTTCGTCTAAAACATATTTTCTCATACAAATAGCTAGGTATTTTACTCTTTAACAAGTCAAAAAGTAAAGTTGCCAAATGTAGCCTTCTTCTGGCCTCCATCTTTAAAATATTATTACCATTAATGTAAGGCGTTACATGTTGACGTCTTGGTATTTGAAAACAGTATCTGGCACATGCATTTTGAATACGCTGTATAAGATTTTTAGTTCTAGCCAATAAGCATGGACCGTAAACTATGTCACAGTAATTAAATCTAGATAGTATGAGACTGTCCACCAGTTGCTTCCTAAGTTGCACCCCTATGAAGTCACGAATATTGTATAGAACTTTTAATCTATAAAAGCAATTTTTTACAATCTTACTAATGTGTCCCTCAAACTGTAGCTGAGGATCCATCACGAGACCAAGGTTGGTGGCTTCTTCAACCCTTGTCACTCTCTGACCATTTATGACTATGGTGGGGTCATATTTCAAAATTGACTGAATTTGTCGCTTACTACCTAGTATCATTAATTTAGATTTTAGGGGATTTAAGATCAATGAGTGTTCTTTTGACCATTGAACTACCCTTTCCAGGTCCTCATTTACTTTCGATACGGCCGAAATTGTATCATCAGGTTTAAACGACATTGAATAATATTGAAATAAATAAAAAAATAGTCTTTGTCTAATATTGAATAAAATCAATAACGCATAATTAATATCCCGTTAACTCTAATACTAATAACCAGAAACGCATAAAGATTATATCAGCTCTTTTAATTTATTCCAAATCCGCCTTTTGTACATATTTAACTAGTGTACGATAAAGATTAAACTATTAACCCGAAATTTATATCTTGAGAACCGGCAGCATAGATTAGAAACGCTTAACCCGCAATAGGACTTTTTATTTGTGATAGATATTTGTGTTATATCACTGAATTAAAGATCCATTGAGATAAAATTTATAGGCCTTGTAAGATAAGTGAACACGCTGTATATAACAGCGATAAGGTTGTCAATAATATTTTATTTTATTAGTACAAGTATTCTATCTATGTTTGTTCCACTACTTTTTATTGCCCACCAGACTAACGTGAGGCGCATTAAATAGCCATTTGTATACATAATAATGTTAAGTATTAGTTGTAAATGGGTATGTGTATTTCATAATAATGATGAGAATCTACTAGTAGGTCGTTTGTTCAGTTACCATAACCTTAATAACTAAAGTCATATCAAGAAGCTGCAGTCCCTTTTGGTGCTATGTCGGTGTTATCTGCCTACCCTGTGATCTTGTAAACCTGCAATATTGTTGGCATTTTACCAAATAAAAGATTTTTGAATCATAGAACCTTGGAAAACTCTGCTAGCACGTATCTTACTACTTTTAGCGGAGCCAATGATTGGGCTGCCAACTTGAGGGCCTCTATCAACAGTCTCTTGAACTCATTATGCACTTTTGCTTAATCACTTGTACTTTTTACCACAATTTCTACTATTATTACTTTATTACAGATAACCTGACCAGTTTCGCTTTATAGCATTGTCAAAAGTAGTTTAACTGTTCCTACACTTACGTTTCTAAACACAATGATCTTTTTTAAACTCAAGTGGGTATACAAATAAAGTGTTGACGTTCAAAAAATTTTCCCTAAAAATGGGGAAATTTGAAATTAACTATTAATTGACCCAAATGGGTAGGAAATTAACGGCTCTGGAAGCCCTAGAAATAAATAAATTATTAATGGGTAACTCCGGCTCTGGAAGCCCTAGATATAATTTATAATGTTGATTTGATTTGAGTCAATTAACGGTTAATTTCCAATTTCCCCATTTTTAGGGATTTTTTTTAACGTCAACACTTTATTTGTATACCCACATGAGTTTAAAAAAGATCATTATGTTTAGAAACGAAAGTGTAGGAACAGTTAAATTACCTTTGACAATGCTATAATGCGAAACCGGTCAGGTTATCTGTAATAATAGTAGAAACTGTGGTAAAAAGTACAAGTGATTAAGCAAAAAGTGCATGATGTGTTACAAGAAATTTCACCAAGTGCCAACAATCAAGAGTATAAATGGTCTTTTGAACTGTTAGAGTAGCCCCCAATCTATCAGGCTGCGGTGTCTCCATGCACTGTTCTCTAATGAAGAGGTCCAAGAGTCGCTACTACTCTGTACGTCGGTCAGAGGGAGGTTAACCATGACGACTTCTTAAATATGACAAAGACCAGCATACATCAAGTAGACTCTATTTAGGATAGAAGTGATGACTTCCATCATATTATTTCTATACTATCGAGTTTAGGTACCTACTTCACATGAATAAGTTAGAATGCGACAAATTTTGTAATAAGTTCTAAAAGTGCCAGGTTAGAAAATTAAGAGAAAACAATGCCAAATATATTACTTATTTTTATATGTGCGTTGGAGACAACCAAATGCAAAAATAATGTCATGGTTAGTAATGGTGCTTTTCAGATATCGAGAGCCCTACCATAACTGGAAAGGAATATTATTACATTTTCGAATTTACGTAAGACTTTACCACAACCCGAACTAAAGCTCAGATGACAATATAGGGCATTTCATTCATATCTCCTTAACTCAGCTCCACCGACAGTGATTATAGTTTTCCATTCATGTATGCGTAATACACCGACTTGACAACTGATTTCTAAACTAGACTGCTAGACGCCGAAAAAACAACATTAATACTTCAAAAAAATCAGACTAGCATGAATAATTTATACGGACACTTGACAAATGTTCCAGACGTTGCACTATTTAGTGTCAGTGTCAAGTATAATACAGAGATGAAGTGACCAGACAAATATTTTACAACTAGAGAACTCGATAATATTAATGTTAATATTATTGATAATATGAGCATAAAAAAATGCTTAAAACCAAGCTTGGATGAAAGATTTATTGAGTCTGAAACTCATGTAAAAACATCAGATGCAATAAAATTTGTCTGGTGTTGTTTGACGTATCCATAGCAACAGTTTCTTGGGTTGCCATCGCTTTGTTCACTAGCGAGCTGATGGGGACAAAGAAGTACAGCTTTCATATATGCCCTAAAATAGAGTGGCCTTGAACGCCGAGGATCCCTTGCCGACTAATGATTAAATTAAAATGGCTGTTGTCTGTCGTAATCCAGGGTAGTTTCTCAACGTTCGCTCGACCACTTTCTACCCATTTTTTGCTATCAGAAGGGGGTAGAGAGCCCTGACACCCTGACCTATCCTACGACTCGTTTGCCGTGGTGGTTTTGTAAGTTATTAAGGTTAGTTTCTACGAAGCTTAGAGTCTCACACTAAGTTATTCTGGTGTTCAGCAGCCAAGGTAGTGAAGTACATGCTGCATTATATCACTTAAACAGTAGCAGCTACTTTATTTTTATACAATAGCTGCCCCTCGCAACATCGTTTACGTCACAGAAGAGAGAGTACGAAAAAAATATGAAAAGAGGTTTACTTTTGCCCTGTTTTACAACATTTACGCCCTAAGCACACCTCCGCCGCGAAACCAGAACAGCGGAACCGCTGAATGAATTCCGCTGTGATCAAGTGTGGATTGAACAGCGGACCTGGGCAACGGAACCTGACACGAGTTAGTCGATGTGATGCTATCGCAATTTTATCATATTATTTTTAGTATCTGGATGACTTAATAAATATATAAAAGGTCTATCTCTGATAGCTAGAAGTAGTTTTTCCGTGAACTTCACGTCCATTTACTGAAAAAATATTAGTTTCGCCGTTCCGCTCTTTATTTCTGTCAATTTTGACAAACCGGCGCGTAGACAAAGCAGCACCGCAATAATAAGGCGGCCGAAGCGCGGAGGTTTGACTGGCGTAGGAGCAGATTGGCGAAACCGTGCGGTGAAAGAGATAGAAGATAGTTAAATCTATGCATTAGAACAGGCGGTTTTGCTAGTGTTCCGCTCCTCCTACATGTGACAGAACTTGGCGGAATTACTGCGGTTCCGCTATCATGGTTTCGCGGCGGAGGTGTGCTAAGGGCGTAAGTTTTTCTCCGATTTGATAAAAATAAGATTCGGAAAAACGCATCTTTATGTGAACACAGCGTAGGGGATAACTCTTTTTTTAATACTTCGAAACATAAGTAATCAGAGCGAGATACGCATCAATGAAAAGGAAAAAGAATATGTTCGCTGTTTCCGTGTACCTTTTTTTAATATTTTTAACGTGAGGGAAAATCTTTCATGTATGCTGTGCCGGACTCCCATCGACTAATAAACCTCACGTAACGCCCAACAGCCTACGGTTGGGAGCCCCGGGTAAGCCCTCGGAAGGATGTCTCAGGACTCCCAACAGACCTCCGGCTACCATTGCGGCCTCACCTAGGGGGTAGTTCGGGTGCTATCCCGCGTCTTTGTGTTGTTTTCAGGTGTCATCTCGCTTCTTAGGGGTGGCGTGCGTGAATCCCTCACGTCACGCTGCCGTCATGGGCCTGCTTCTGTAAGGACGGTGAGCAGCCCACTCACTATCCTCAGGCCCCCCCGCTCATGAAGGCCGATAGTCTTCGGTTCGGTGAAGACACGTCGGCGGCGGCGAAGCCGCCGTCTGCGGAACTCGAGTAGGAGACTTTTCTCCCGCTCCCACCCCACCGCCTTTTTCACGAGCATGACTTGCTCGCAGATAGAGGCAGCGCAATCCCACCTACTCCCGCTGGAGACCATGGCTTGCACCGTGGTCTCGAGCGAGAGAATGTCTACGTCCAGACCTGCCACGAGGACCTGACGCTGTTGCGCCCACACCGTGCACTCCACCAGCGTGTGGAGCGCTGTGTCATGAACTCGGGTAGGAGAGTTTTCTCCCGCTCCCGCCCCACCGCCCCATTCACGAGTATGACTTGCTCGCAGGTAGAGACGGCGCAATCTCACTTACTCCACCAGTGCACTCCACCAGCGTGTGGAGCGCTGTGTCATCGCTGCGGTCCTCGCAGTGCTGACTCTCGGCCGTGGTTTCCCGGTGTCTACGCCACAGATACTTACCGAAGCTACCGTGCCCGGTAAGTATTTGTGACAACCGGTCGGAGAGAGCACCGTTTCTCCTCTCCAACCAGTCGTCCATGACCGGTCTGAAGGCCGCGATTGTTGCGAATCCCCCCTTCGGTTGCTCAAGTCGCACCTTCCATGCCTCCACGGTTTCCTGGTTTAGCAGGGAGCGCTGGGCTTCGATTTCTCGAGACTCAGGCCTTTGGCCTCGCTCCAGAGCCTCTTTGCACCATTTAAATGGTGTCGCAAGAGCTCTCGCTTCCAGGCCCCATGGAGGGGTCCGGCTAGGAGACATGCCGCCTCACCTGAGATCGTGCTGTATCCCCTTATCATCCTAAGGGCCATCGCCCTTTGCGGGCTCAGGAATCTAGCCACATTGCTGGCCATCAAGGTCTCCGCCCATACGGGGGCCCCGTATAGGGTCATACTTCGCACAATCCCCAGGTACAGTATCCTGTAGTGAGCGTTGGGTCCCCTGATGTTGGGCATCAGACGCGCGTGTGCGGCTGATGCCCCCCTCAGTTGCGAGACCAAACTTCGGAAGTGATGTCCAAAGTTCAACCGGCCATCGAGTACGAGCTCCAGATACTTCATCGAGGGCTCGATGCTGATGCTGACGCCCGCTACCTGTACGCTGGATCCCGCAGGTTTCCATTCAAGGACCGTGGAAGCTTGGGACTAATAGTGTTTTTTATCCAGGCATCACCTACCTTAACGGTGGTGTTTGATCAGAGATACAAATCAATTCAAGTCTCGGTCTTCACATTATTACCACATCTTAATGCTAAGAAGTGACTTCGTGTATGCAACCTTTTATTTCCTGGTTTAATTTTCACAAACTCTGCCCATCCTCAGATCCTTCAGCGACTGCAGACTTTTGTGGTTCGTTATTTTTGACTGCCATAATATATTCTTTGATTCGGCACGTAACCGTTCGCTTTGTTTGGCGTAAATACGAATATACGAACTGCCACAACTATAACAGTCAATCTTATACACTCCCGGCTTGTCCAGTGGAAAACTGTCCTTAGGTGTACGTAGGCACTGCGACAGACTCTTAAAGGAGTGAAGATAGTTTTTACTGAAACCTTTTTTAGGATGTTTGCGACCTTATCTGTCACTCCTTTGATGTAAGGTAAAAAGGCTAGATGTCTTTCCACTTTATAGTCCACGGGCTTATTCGAGCGTCTCGGTGGTCGGACACTGTACCCATTTTTTATGTAGAACGCCGCTTAAATCATTCTCTCTTTTAAAAAAGAAGTCTAAAAGTTTAATTCACATAGTTTTAAATTCATGTTGATGGCCCGTCACCTGAAGATGTCTCTTAACTGCAGTTAATTTTCTTGAGCACTTGCTGGCTCTATCGAATTTTGGTGAAAGCAGTGACACGAAACTTTAGAATTGCCAAGAACGCTAAAGATTATGTCCATATATAGGCCTTGGAATATAACCGGGAATATCATTCGAATTATAATAAATAAACAATCTAAAAACTACCCGACAGTAATAATAAAAGCAATGACACATAGCATAATTTCTATGTCAATGGGAAAAATGATGGTTCGTAAAAAAACTGACAAAAAAATGAAGACACAACATATCGGCAAAACCTTGGGGTTTATTAATGATAATATTATTCCAAACGGACTGAAGCACCGCATAAAATAGTTGTATAATTTATTGAACATCAGAATAAATGTATAGACAACAAAAACGTGATTGATAGCGTTTTTAGCATGAAATGCAGTTGTCTGCAGTTTACGTATAATTTGGACATTTGGCAGTCCGGGTCGCCGTTGCATAGCAAATGATTTTTTGTGCATTTGTATAACCTTCGTCAAGATTTTGTGTTGACTTTCATGTACCGTCGAAAATAAAAATAAAAGTATGGCCTTGGGGTACGGTTGCCCGAGGAAGGTAAATTCCAATTGCCTAATTCGGAGAGTAGAAATTGTATCAAAAAGTTGTGTCATGAGATAGATATATTTCGATCTAGATTTTGCTAACAAAAGAATTGAGATCTAATATGCGATAAGTTCTTATTTACAAAAAGCAAGACAGTCCTGACCTTCGTTATCAATTTTAATTTCTCTTCCTACTGTATTTCGTTCTTACTAGGTTTTTTTTTTCATTTCATTAGGTACACGGTGCTCTTTATATTGTCATTGAACCTTTGATGTCGGACTAATATTAAAATATCTTTCTAGTATGACGTCAGGTAGTACAACGATTTCAGCTGTTTCCATTAACTCTTTGAACACATGCAGCAATCACTGATTCAACGGGTGTCCATGATGTATGTATCAGACACCAAACAGCAGTTTTTATGCATAACAATCGTCTAGACTTCGTCACCACTGTATAATACTGAAATACTTACAAATAAAATGCATTAAAATTGTAGTGTTATGTCTCTGACTATTTTTGGAACTGTTAGAAGCGGGTCATAATCTGTCAAATTGAATGAGATACATAATATAAAATGTTATAATGGTAAGCACCTATGACAAATTATGATATTGCAAGAAGTGCTTTTTGTTTGTACATAGAATGGCTGATAATGATTTTTATAGCAGTCATACTGGGCGGAAGTTTTTGCTGCCATGTATCTAATTGGGGAACACCCAAAAATTCCGAAATATGTTTTTCCGAATTTCAATATTCCGATGTTCAAAATTCCGAAGATTATAATTCCTAAGAAACAAAGCTCCGAATATTCAAAAGGACGATATTCATTTATCCGAAAGTCATAAGTACGAATTTTTATTTTTCCTAATTTCATTAGTACGAATAATCAAAAGACCGGACTGTTATTTTCCCGAAAAACATTATTCAGAATTTTAAATATCCGAAAATTCACTGTTTAATTTTTTTAATAAAGTACGGTCAAGTCTAACTACCGAAGATATTATTTCCAAGTGAGTGGAAGGCAAACGACAAAACAAAAAAAAAATAACCACGATGGCTAAGGCTGGAGCTCCGCTCCGCTTCGCTTTCGCCTTAGCCTTCTAACCTAACCTATCCGAGTCGAGGTGTTAACCATAATAAGTGAATGGTTAACACCCCGACTCAGAGTACCCCGACTCGGATAGGTTAGGTTAGAAGGCTAAGGTGGGAGCGAAGCGGAGCGGAGCTCCCGCCTTAGCCTTCGTGGTTATTTTTTTTTGTTTTGTCGTTTGCCTTCCACTCACTTGGAAATAATATTTTCGGTAGTTAGACTTGACTATACTTTATTAAAAAAACGGGTGGAATCGGGAACATAAGTAGGTAATCGTCTTTAATGATAAGTCTCGGGTCAAAACAGGGTGGAAACGACATTCACCCTTCGTATTTATGATATTTCGGATTTTTGATAATCGGAGTTCGTATTTATAATATGGCGGATTTTTTATGATTCGGAATTCAACGGTTCGGTTTCTTGAAATTCGGCATTCTGACAGTCGGAATTGTAAACATTCGGAATTTTAAAATTATGACATTTAATAAAAAGGATTTATGAAACATCGGATTTTTGACTTTCGGGATTTCGAATCATTCGGACTTATGAAATTCGGAATTTTGAATTTCGTGATTGTGACTTTCGGAATTAAGTTTTTCGTATTAATGTAGTGTACCCATCTAATTGCATACCTGCCTCTGTGGCGCAGTCGGTAGCGATACCGCATGCGGAGCTGGAGGTCGTGGGTTCGATTCCCACCGGAGACAAATATTTGTGTGACACATAAATGTTTGTCTCAAGAGTCTGGGTGTTTCTATGTATAATATGCATGTATTTAAAAAGTATATAAGTATTAATATCCGTGGTCTGATACCCATAACACACGCAGGTTATTCCTAGCTTACTTTGGTATCAGATAGCGTTGTGTGAAATGTCCGTGGATATTTATTTATTTATTATCTAATTATGGATAAGCCGACAAGCTTTGGATGTCACTTTTCATGAAATATACCACAAGCTGATTGCCATGTTGAAATGTTGAGATATAAATAATTTGGTACTAACACCTTATCATACCTATTTAGTTAGACAAAGATATGTACATACAAAACACTGAGTCAGCGGGACTAAGACGTCCAAGTTAATAATGTTTACTTCTAGATAGTACAACGGACGGCTAAGTACCTTTAACAAAACTAATATTGTGCTTACAAGTAAGACACGCAAACTGTTGGCACATTTACATAGTTTATAGGTCTAACGCCTTGTTGGCTGTTCACGCTGACGGCTTGATTACTAGTGATGTACCTATCTATAACTTAAGCATTTACAATTTCTTGCTAACACAAAAATGGATTAAAATGTATGAAGTAGTTTCTTTCCTTTCTTTAGATGGACCGACGACTTAGAAAAGATCGCGGGGATGGTCTTAATGTGGAAAGCGCAGGAACATGTATTGTGGCGTAGCTTTCATTTGAAAAAGAACCTGCACCCATTACTATGCCTCTTGTAAACCTGGATCTACAAAAATGACTAAGACCAGAAAAATTACATTAAACTAACTTGATAAAATCTCAGTAGAATTTTGTGTCTTAGAACCCGGCTCCGAAATTCACCAGAAGATAAATTGCGTTGAAAAGGAATTAACTCCTCTTATCTCTCCTTTTACTGTACTATCTTCACGCCAAATCCCTTGCGGGGTAGGCAGAAAGAACCGAGCGCCACACGGCACGGTCCATACACACCTCACTCGCCTCTTCAACTTTCATTTTTCTTTTCATGCATGCACGTCGGTTCCTACGGCTCTTGATACCACCCTCCACTAACACATGATTAATTTGGTCGTGGTAGGTGTGTCGTGGCCTTCCCCGACTCCTACGTCCATCCACTTTTGCGTTGTATATCTGTTTTGTCATTCTTTCATCTCCCATTCGTTCCACATGCCCGAACCATCGTAGCATGCCCTTCCTTACTTTAACACCGACACTCTCTTTCAGACCAACTCTCTTTCTTACATCTTCATTCCGAACGCGATCTGCGAGCGTTACTCCGCAGATTTTGCGTAGCACGCGCATCTCGACCGCGTTTATTCTACTTTCATGCGTTTCCTGCCATACCCAACTCTCGCTTCCATACGTTAGCGTAGGTATCAGCACCGCATTGTGTACTGCGAGCTGGGCCTTTTGACTTAAGGCCTTGGTACCTAAAAGTTTGCCTAACGCTCCATTCACACTATTTCCCGCAGTTACCCTCTTTTCTACATCAGCGGTGTACCGTCCATCCCTGCTAAATGCACATCCAAGATATACAAACTCATCCACCTGTTCCAGCACTACATCATTTACAGTTATCCTGGCATTCGTTCTGTCCTCTTCTCTTTCGAATACCATCACTTTCGTTTTAGTCGCGTTCAAATGTAAGCCTCTCATTAGACAATCATCTTTCATCGTTGTGACTAGTGACTGTAGTTCTGATGGCGATTCGGCTATGAGCACGGCATCATCTGCATACAGCAAACAGTTCACAAGTAAGTCACCCATTCGCAATCCAACATTCATCGATCTTACTCTCTTAAGACAATCGTCCAGGTACAGGACAAACAGCAGAGCCGACAGCACGCAACCCTGTCTGACGCCAATGTTGACGTCAAACCAGGGAGACAGGCTGCCGCCCACCCGCACACATGCCGTACATCCCACATATGTAGACTGCACAGCACGAAGCAGCGTACCATCAATCCCGTATCCTGGCAATATATCCCAGAGATCCTTCCGTACAACTCTGTCAAATGCTTTCTCCATGTCCACAAAACCGCAGAAAACCTTCCGGCCTACAGCCAGCTGCTTCTCTACAATGTTGCGGAGTGAGAAAACTTGGTCCATACATCCCCTTCCATTTCGGAAACCACCCTGCGCCTCCCACAGTAATCCGTCAGATTCCACCCTCATTCTCCTTTCAATAATTTTGCCATACACTTTAGCTGCTATACTGATCAAACTGATGGCCCTATAGTTGGCGCACTCCATACGTGAGCCCTTGCCTTTATACAAGGGCACGACGATAGCACGCCTCCAGTCCATTGGGACCCTTCCAGTCTTCCAGCATAGATTGCTCAATGACCAGAAGGCGTCCCGGACGCAAGGACCACCTAATTTGATCATTTCAGCAGATATCCTATCAATTCCCGCAGACTTTCCATTTTTCAAGCTTCGTATCGACCATTCAATCTCTTCCAAAGTAATATCTCCGCTTGATGCTTGCACCGCAAGATCAGTCATCGCCTCCCTCGCAGTGCCCGCATCCGGGAGATATTCATACATTTCTCCAAAGTACTCATTCCACCGCTCTAACACCTCTAAGGGGTCCGCAAGAATGTCCCCAGCTTTACTCTTTATCTTATCCATTCTGGAAACTGACGATCAGCTCCGAGACTTCTTGACCTCCCTCCAAAAGAGTTTGGTATTCGTCTCGAAGTTCCTCGTCAGCTTCTCTCCCGCAATCATATTTATTCTTTCACGCTTCTCTTTCACCAAAGCTTTGGCTTCATTCTTGCAGAGGCGGTAAATTTCTTTCTTCGTGTCTTTCATACTGTCATTCAGTTGCAAAGATGAGACATAATCCAACCACGCTTTCTTCTTTCTTGCTACGCAGGATTGAACTTCTGCATCCCACCAGGCATCACCTTTCGAATGTTCATGTCTCTTTGCACTCCCACATGCTTCTTTTGCACTATCCACTATACTTTCTTTCATAATATTCCAGCATTCATCCACATCTAAGTCGGAAAGGCTCGCATTTGCAAGCCTTTCACTGACTAAGCCAACATACATACTCCTTACGCTTTCATCTTCCAGTTTTTCACTCTTTATCCTTTCATAGTCTCCGAAAGGGACACGCACTCGCCAGTGCCTCCACTTCTTGAAAAGACCAACAAACCGGCTTACCACCAGGTAGTGATCAGTTTCAAGAGTGGGGCCTCTGTAGGCTCTTGTATCCCTTATAGCCTCTCGGAGACGACTGTCTATCAAAATCAGATCAATCACACTTTTTTCTTCCTTCCGTCTCCATGTATACGTGTGGATATCTTTGTGATGGAATAAACTGTTCGCCACAAGGAGGTCTCGTTCCAAGTATACGTCTAAGATTGACTTACCAGCATCATTCGCTCTCTTATCTCCATACGGACCAAGGACAGCATCGAAGCCATCTCGCTTGGTCCCCACCCATCCATTCAAATCACCACACATGATCAACTTTTCATTCCCGTCAGCCAAATCGAGGACGTCCCTAACGGATTCCCAGAACTCCGCGAGCACTTGGGGATTAGCCGAGCTGACGGGAGCATAGGCTGCGACCAAAAAAACTCTCGTGATCCCCAGTTTTATACGTACCCACAGGAGTCTTGGGCCTACCAATCCATAATCTTTCACTCCAGAGGCCAAACGGGAGGAGAGCAAGACACCCACTCCCTTACTGGCATGATCCTCTTGGTCCACTCCGGACCACAAAGCAATTATTCCGCCAGGAAGATCGTCGATGCCGCTCCCCTTCCGCTTAGTCTCTGTGACACACAATACATCCAGGCATCGCTCTTTCATTACATCCATCAATTCATTCATCTTACCTTCCATACCACCACGCACATTCCACGTGCCTATCCGGCACTCGGCTCCTCGCATCCCGCCAGAGTTGGCGCTGCGTGAAGGGTGGTTTACATGTACAAGTCCTATGTCAGCTATGTTTTGGTTCGACGATGACAAACTTCATCTTGATGTGTATATTAAAACTGAAAACTTGTCCTAAGATTAAATTTTTATCCCATTTACCGTCAAAGACTAAAATCTAGAATCACTTGTCACCTACCTAGTTATCTGAGTAGAGCAACTCG
This sequence comes from Miltochrista miniata, assembly GCA_933228765.1. Classification (NCBI taxonomy): domain Eukaryota; kingdom Metazoa; phylum Arthropoda; class Insecta; order Lepidoptera; family Erebidae; genus Miltochrista; species Miltochrista miniata. The sequence goes on from OW121758.1 coordinate 2,978,034, forward strand.
GTTGGATAACTGAACTGCAGCGGTTAGCCGTTATAGTTCAGACAATCTGCGAGGCGATGAATTCGGCGAAACCTAGAAAATCATGGAATGGTTCTATAATGCTCACATAGTTCATGCTACGAAACGCGAAGGAATGCCCTGTCCCTTATATTCGTCTTAGAATATACTGTAGCAATTATATAGTTTAATCAGCAACTATAAATTCAAACCATCTAATTTCTCATAAAATAGGTATTACCAATCAGGTCACAGACCACGTTTCATCATACTAAAATGGCGTGTGAAAACATCATCTAAAATCACTGCACAATGCATAGTAAATCGTTGCAAGACATCGCAACAAGCAATCGGATGAATAATGCAAGCACACGCTTGAATCGCTGCGATAAATAACGATTATAATTTTATCGCGATCCGCAATAAATCGCGGTATTGAATGCTGGGGTGCACATGACTTTAACTTCTACAGGATAAGTGCCGGTAATTTTCTTTTTATTAGGAGAACTTAAGAACTCCCCAGGTTCCATCCATCTGAGGCTTTTATCGCTTTTATAACAAACGAACCTTTGAATGAAATATTTTATACATACATACATGATCACGCCTTTTCACCAATAAGTAGGAAATGTCAAGAATTCACCAGTTATATTTGCATGTGACTTCTCGGAAGCACGGTAATTCCACAAACGGTTACCTATATTAAGAACTCACAGTGTAGGATCATCATCATTTACAGAAGACTGAGCCAGCGGTGCTAGGACTGATTCGAGGGTTTCAAAATGTTTCACGGGGACAAAAAATTATCAGTTACACTATGGATCAGAAACTATCTCCATATAAAATTTCATGTCACTCGACTAGTTTTCTGCACTTTACAATGGCAAAGAAACAAATATACTTTCTCATACTAATTAGTCTAGAAGTAAGATATTGCGAGTGCATATTATAAAAACAATAAATTGTATAAAATATTATTCGCACATCTGATATGGAAACCCCGAAGGGCTTAAAATCTTACCGGATGTTCATGTTACCAATGCAAAATAAGTGTCCTGTGACATCGAGTTATAGCATCCGACGTCGCGACGACTGGATGTCCGGTTGTTTCCATGGTTGCCCCACTTAATGCTTTGGGGAACGTTTTAAAAAACTTACGTGGAAATCGGAGGTCAGGGTTAGTAACTCTGTAGAATTTCAATACAAGTGAAAATCTGTAGATTCCCTGGCTATACACAGCCGTAAAAGAGTGCAATGTGCATGCATGCAGTTTTAAGTCGCTTCGAGTCCAACATGATCTTCTCATTGTTAGCTCTGGCGGAGAAGTGACTACCTAAAAAAAGTAATAATAAAAAGGTGCGTGCATTTGCATTCAAAACATTCTTTCATCTATCTATACTAATATTATAAAGAGAAATAATATTTTTGTATGTAGAATAAACTCAAAAACCACTGAACCAATTTCTCTGTTGGGAAGCTACACTATCCCCGGGTTAACAAAGGCTATATTTTATTCCCGTATTCCCACGGGAACGGGAAATACGCGAGTGAAACCGCGTGACGTCCGCTGGCATGAAATAAGAAAATTGAAGATCAACTGGAATTGAAACTGAGAATGTTAATTCATTTGCAAAAAGGTTTTAATTTGAATTCAATAGCAGTAGGTACCTGTAAGAAAACCTAAAGCGTAGCAGTAAGCATAAGAAAACATACTAATTGTGAACATAAGGCTACAACCAGTATGTCAGGCAGAAATACAGTGTGCAACGTTTGACCATAGCTATATTATTATCTACACAACAGACATTTTTACCCATACTCCACACAAGATTTATTACATGGCAATATTGATTTAGTGACACGCGTTGTCACTTGTACAATGTAAAGTTAATTGTACTGATTGACTATACGATGATAAACAGACATACCAAGAAATCATATTAATATATTTATTCATATTGAGCATTGTCCTCATTGTCAGCCTTTGCGCTAGATCCGGTTACATTCAAAATATCCTACATTTATCAATTTTTGGAGGTAGGTATCATATCCTGGGACTATCTATCAGTGAAAGTCCCGTTATAATCCTTCCAGCCGTAATCTATAGGTACTTAAAACAAAACTGTTGAGGGTCGAAAATTTGTACATGAAATATATTTAGAAATTTTTAATTCTACGACATTCTCTAATCGATACGAAGGTTAGAGTACTTTTGATCCCGATATTTTGCGCGGTTCCTTTGGGAGAGGAATGAAAGACGAAATGGTTTTTTAGTTGTAATTTTTCAAAGCGTGGTCTGATTTCAAATATTTTTTGGTGTTAGAAAGGAAGTACTTTAAAGATTGTTCCACACAAGTTTTAACATTGAGGGTTTTGTAGTTTAAATATTAGAACATCTCAACTTTCGCCGATTCTAAAATTCAAGTGTTCCCTTAAATGTAAAGGTAAATCTAAACTGGGGCGTTTGCTTAATCATAAAAGAGATTAATGATTAAGGCTATTGTTAAAGAATTCATGGACTGTCTTTTTATAGATTGAAGGAAATATGTATAAATTGTCAACTAACCACTATTTTACTTTTGGCAGCAATTCAAAACTGGTATTCAATGTCTGAATATCAAAATCGAGCATTATCAATAATTTGTATTAATACAATAAAAAACCTAAATGCCGTCAATATAATAAATGTAAGACAGATGTAAAAATATCCAAATAAGCCTCTACAAATTACCATTGCCACAGCAAACAGACTGGCTACGAGTTATTTCCTTAAACAAACTCATAATTACCAGCCGTGTCAGGCCGTCGATTATAATAATTATCATTACCATACCACGCGACATGACGTCTCCCTGCAATGTTGGCTAATTGCACCTACTTTCGAGAATGTTCAATGTTTTATTTAATTGCATACAGCACGTTGAATGGTGACTGTCGGTGTAGAAAAGAATTTTGAAAAGCTTGGAGAGTGTATTTTTTTAATTATAACTTGCTTCCAGAGTATTTAGATCAGGCACTATTTATTTCCTTATGACAGCGTATGACTTTATTGCAATACTATTATTGTACTTCCTACAGTTTTACCAATTTTAAGCAAATCTTCTTTGTTTGCTATAAAATAATAATTATGTATTATTTTATTATTTGGAAAGCACTCTAAAATCCTAAATTCCTATCAATACGCAATGCTCACCAACTATAGCGTGAAATTAAATACAACTGTTACGAGTATGTGTTTGGAGAGATCTACGCCCAACAGTGGACCGCCATGAACTGATTTGATTAACTGGATACAACTGTTGTAATTCCGTCCAATTTAGGGAAGTTGCTATTCATGAAAAAAATGAGGAAAAAATTTAGCTATTCATTCATCAGGAATCAATCGAAATTTCCGCATTTGGCATTTGTTTTTCCACATTTTCTGCTAAGTGCGCAATTAAAAAGCCTTAGCGCATACGTAATATTTCTTATTATACCATAATATTATCGTCAGTAAAATGACAATCGCTGAGCCAAGTTGAAGGCCTTATGAGCGGCTTTCGAAAAATTTCAAATGCGAGTCGCGACGACCTGCGCCTGTTCATTTCAACACGGCAATATTCTCCTATTACATGGGACATAAAACTATGCCTCTGCCTACCCCTCCGGGGACAAAGGCGTGACTATATGTATGTATGTATGTTTATGTGATTAAGTTAACACACTTCTGCTCCACCTTTACATATCCGGTTTATCGTTATAGACATATTATTTGCTACACTTATCAAGTTTTAAAAACAACTTGAAGAAATACTTGTCGTACATAGAAATGTCATTTTAACATAACTATTCGATAATTACCACGTCTACTGTTATAGTCAACAGATAGGTACACAGTATGCCTTAAAAGAAAAGAATACAATGTCACTATGTCACTAGAATTATATAAAATTGGATATTACAAGAAGTTACCAGTAATATCGGCTCTTCATAAATAAACTAAAGAATATCTCTCTCTTCTCCATAGCCATTTGAAATAATCTAAATACCAGACCTCATAGTCAGACAGTTCCTGAAACTTTGAGCAAAGTTGAAGGTGACACGACAAAAGAACACAGAATGAGAAACATCTTATTCTTTGTTTTTCTGTCGTCTCATTTGTAATGTTCTGGCTTCTTCTGAATTCTCACTTTAGCAAATTTCTATTTCAAATGAATAGGATGTACCCTATACGAATTGAAAGTGAAAATATAATGTCCAGCATTTAGCTTGATAGGTAGGTAATTAGACGGGTATAAAAAAATTAAATGGATTTTTTTCAAAGGTGTGGGTAGTTTTAATTTGTGTCATTTCCAACCTTCACCACAACGAGCTATATATTAATTAGCGCCGTCAACAAAGTAAGGAAATTCCACCTGTCTAGTATTTAGAACTCATTAAGTCCCATTCACACATATCGGCGGGCATTCTTGGAATAGTTTTTACGTTACCTTTAGCAAGAGCCATCCGCATAACTGATCTTATATCTGTAAAGGAGGTATTTTCTTATAGTTTACGTGTAGGGTGATGAATGGTGATGACAGTTTGAGAAACCATAGTCGTGAGAAAAATAAACCGTTTAATAGAGACTACAGTTTTTGTCATTGATTCATGTGATACTGAATTATGTATTGTTAGCAGAAGTGAGTCTAATTGAACTTAAAGTCTAATCAATGCCAATACAATGATGCAATTACGATCGTGGTCTTAACTCTACTGATCTATTGATCGCATTATTACTCGTACAGTGTTGTGTTGAATTCCATTTTTATAGAAGTTAAAGCCAGTTTCCTTTTACATCTTTTGAGTAATAGCTGTCATGATAACCTGACATACTCTATGACTATGGCATTCGAAGTAATAATTACACGACAATAAAAACCTTAAGCTAAACCGACTCCATCGCAACATGTAAACTTACCTTAACAGCAACCTAACAAGCTGCACGTCTTACCACATAATACAATTTTAATTAGTCGAAACACTCCTTAAGTACAGCGTGAAATCATCCAACTACACAATTAAAATGTACTTATATTAACGGTGGATTCCAACACGTATTTAATATGTTAATATAGCTGCTAAAAGAAATATCATCTGCGCGTATGACAATCATTACGATGGACAAGTTTGATGTTGAAAGGATGTGGACATTGCCCCTTAAGGGACGCTTAATTGTTTTTATTATTGTTTTAAATTATTTGTTGTTTTTAATTATCCTTTGTTTCCAGCATAGACCACCCCACCCATGCATGACGTGTTAATTATGTACTAAGACAGTAACTAAAAGATTAAAGATGGTCAAAGATTATCTGAAGGTTATATTATTAAATGTTCGCAAATAAATGAGCTGAGATAAAGTAAATGTCAATCGATCATACATACATACAAACATATGGTCACGCCTTTATCCCCGAAGGGGTAGGCAGAGGCATATTACATGCCAACAGTTCACCTTTGTGTATTTTGTCCCACGTAATAGGTGGTGAGCCGTATTGCCGTGTTTAAAATGGACAGGCGCAGGTTGTGACTGCCTGCTGTTGAAATAAAGCCTTTAACTTAGCTTAACGACTGCCATTTTACTGGCAACCGGGACCAACGGCTTAACGAGCCTTCCGAAGCACGGAAACGCTTAAATAAATGTCACAAAGTGATCACATGGATGGTCACCCATCCAATGACCGGCCATAGTGAAAGTTGCTTACTGCAGTGATCGTTTACAGAACACTGAGTCCGCGGGGCCACGAGCGCGTCAATCGATCGATCAAATAAAACGTACTATCGTAGTCCATGTTGAATGATAATAATAATAATAAATCCTTTATTGTACACCAGTAATCAACAAATTACAGAAATTGCATAATAACTAGTGTACAATGGGCGGCCTTATCGCTAACAGCAATCTCTTACAGGCGACCTTTAGATAGATAGGATTGTATTGAGATAGAGTGTGGGAATGATGAGGATGAACAGCTCTCATGTTTTTTTCCATTACACGATTCTGCACATTTCGCCTATTTCCGACGATTTAGAAGGACGCAAGAAAGGATTGACCTTTCTTACGTCCTTCTAGATCGTTGTTCCATCTGGTGAGGATGTTCTACCTTACTTCTGTAAACTCGTCTACTAAACCGAAATGTATTTTATTTTTAAATCATATAGGTCACTAAGTAACACTTACCTAGATTAATTTTTGTATTTATCTTCGTGTTTATGGCGACATAAAAAAATTTAAAATAGCTGTATAAGCCCAGCTCAAAACTCGGTAAGATTGACGGCACATTCCGTTTTTCATTTTTGCATTTTATTTTTTATTTCATAACAGTGGTTATTTTGCTGTTTATCAGTTGTCAACTTTACTATCATAAGTTTATCTAGACGGCGCTGTTTTAAAAAGTCCCAAATTGTACAATATTAAAGTATGGAATACAAAACGTACTAAAGCCCGTGTAATGATGATGACTTAAAATAGTTTTTTTTTTTACTATAGGAATAAACCAGATAATTATAACCCGCGGCATCGATCGGCTAAAGTAATGTTATGTCGTTATAATAAAGCCTTTATAAGGATTCCATTACCTTGTAATGTCGAACGCGTACATGGCTGACATCTTTATTTGCAAAATTACAAGTGGATATAATTTTTATGGATACGTTGAAGTAATTTCATGTACCTAAAAGTTTCTCTTTCTTAACACAACAGGGCCATATGTTCATAGCTTTAAAAACGATACCACACAACCAAAGAAAGATTTTAGATATTGTCCTACCTACTGGTCTTAGACTCGTTAATTCTTCGATATTATTTTAATTTGACTAATTTCAAAATCTTAATTATAATATTTTGCAGTACTGTCGATACAGACTGCGGTTCACCGGTTGATTTTGGCGAGCTAGAATAATGAATACCTTCAGAGCGAGAACTTTCATAGCTTAGTAGATGATTAATAGTATCTAAGTAATAGACTGCTCTTAATTATGTGCCACCGATCAACACAATTGAACTATCACTAGACACACACACACACAGCCCAAGTAGACCTATCAATCGACGGACATTTAAGGTCGATCTGCAGGTCAAGGGAGTCTGAAGGGCGAGAAATTGCTATATGAGGACAGCAGCTGAAAAACTAATGGAATCTGGTGAAAATTTTCCTTCCTTGAAAATCGTTTTACAGCTAAAAATGCAACTTTTGAGAAGAGTTCATGGTATAGGACTATCCATAATTACAGCAAATTGATGACCATTGCTGGGCAGGTCTGGGCGTCAATTGGCAGTAATTATGAATAATCAATATCAATATCAATACATATACTAAAATCGTAACAGGTCGCTGTCTGTACATGGAAGATAAATAAGAAAAAATATTATAGGGGGGCTTTATGAACGCAATAGAACCCAAAACAATGATTTTTAGAATTTTTGTCTGTTTGTCTGTTTGTCTGTACGGTTGTGCACGCTAATCTCAGTAACCGCTCAACCGATTGCAATGCGGTTTTTTATTGTGTTGAGGTTTGCTCCAGTTAACATTTAGCGTTTGTTTTATGTAAATCGGTTTAGAAATAAAAGAGTTATAACACTTTTAAGAATCAGATATTTTGAAAATTTTAATTGTAGGGGTTTCTTTGAATATGAGTGAACCTAAACTGGCGTGTTGGCTTAATCATAAAAGAGCTTAATGATTAAGACAATTTTTAAACAATTCACTGAATTGTTTTAAAATAGACTTAACCATTAAGCTCTTTTATGATTAATTTCAATTTCAATTTCAATTTATTCATTAATTGTTTGTTACAGGTTTTTTACATAGATGTTGTAGATTTAAATACATTAGTCCTTCCGTAACATGCCTTACTAGCGTACAACAATATTTTAATTTGAAATACATATTTAATTTTAAAGATTTATATAATGTCATATTTACACAAATGTCATTTAGGTACTTAATCTAAAATCAGATTACATAGTAGAATTTACTGGCGTGCAACAATGTCAATTTCAACAGGGCAGTTTCAGACGCTGCTTGATGACTCTGATGAAGAAATGCCTTTCCTTTCATACACCATATGTGACGTAAACGAAGTTGCGGGCTCAGCTAGTCTTTAAATAAAAGATGATAAAATATCTTACGCGATTGTAATAAATAATACCGCGACAAGACAAGAAAATACCTACTCTAAATTCAGCAAGCAAACCCGTATTGCTTTATAATGTATCTCTTAATGGCATCATGGAAACTTCTTACAAATAAATAAATAATTAACTAGAAGTGTTGAGTTAAACATGTTTAAATGCTCTGACATTCTTTACAATCATTTTTTGTCACGGCCAACGGGAATGCCAAAACGGCTGTGACTGGCATCTCAAACACCACCAAGCTAGTTTAGTTCTTTAGTGGAATTAAAGAGTACCTGGCAAAAGGACATGCGACATCATTAATAATGTTGTAATTCGTCATTACAATCAATTTTGGTGTGGTTTTGCTGCATGATAATTATACGTGACAGCATCAAAACAATCTCATAAATTGAAAGTACACTGGACAAAGAAATTAAAAATTAAGTTAGTTTAGTTGTGAGCTCAACTTTATTATTACTCAAGATTTCAATACTTACTAAGTGTTCTATAAATGAAAATGGATCACCAAGGAAGGGTATAGTGAATGATTGTATAAATTTGATATTAAGAGGCTATTGTGAGACCATAATGCCATATTGTGCTTTCTAACATCAAGGTATTCATTCAACCATGCAACTTACGAATGCACCTGATAAACTGTTATGTGTCAGGTATCTATGATTTTCTAGCATGCATACGGACTCAATATGATGCCTTCACAATATCCTTTCTGAAAGAAATGACATTCAATTTCGATGATTTTATCGACCAACAAGTACAGTTAGTGAGCCTATTGCAAAATGAAATATGTAGACCTACGCAGGTTAGGGCTGCCTGTTGCGAAAATTTTCAAGCCTCCCAAAAAGGCCTTCAATGTGGCTTAACAACTGCCATACTACCGGCAATTGGAGCCAACGGCTGAACCAAGCACAAAAACACTCGTAAATGAAAATTCCTCAAATTGTCAACCATTTCAGGACTTGCTGGGATCGTTTTCAGAACATTGACTCAGTGGGGCTATGAAAAGAGACCCGCTCTTCATCTTTTTTTACAATATTCCTGTATATTTCACATGGGCTGAAAAGTAAAATTACTGTAAGTATAATAAAATACTGGTGCAGCTCGCCTATAAGGCATAACGGAGGTTAAATTGGCACAGGCTGTTTTTTTTGCCTTTGATACAAGTACATTTGTTCGCTTAATCGAAGAGCAATTAAAAAAACCACAGTACATTTTCACAAATATTAAAAGAGCAAAACTGTCCACGCGTCAATTGCACCAGTGAGTAAAAAAAAAGTTCTGTTCATCTTTTGCTCAGCAAATAGTTCGAACATCCGCACCATCTGTTTATTTATGCCTTCATGCTTTTATCATCATCATTCATTATGTTTCATGCTTTTGCGTACCTACTCATTTGTGCTTTTTATGGTAGACAGATTTAAAAATAACTTATTATAATACAAACGATGCGCGTATTAACTCCTCTTACAACATCGGCTTCTTCAAGCAGGGAGTGAAAAGTGCTGCTAACTTAAGGCCCTCGGTAAATAGTCATGTACTCGTAAACTTTGACATAAGCCCCTTTTTTTAAAATGAGAATAATGGATGCAATACCGAATTCTTCCCAATTAAAAACCACACGCTCCCTGCCTACGCCTACGGGTGAGTGTCCCGGGTAAGTCCTCGAAGGGATGATCCCAAGATTCCCAACAGACCTCCGGCTACCATTGCGGCCTCACCTAGGGGTTCGGGTGCTATCCCGCGTCATTGGGGGGTTGTCCAGGTGTTATTCCACATGTTGGGGCTGACATTAGCCCCTAATCGCAAGATATCGTCATGGTAGTATATCAGGAAGGTTGAATCATTTTGACAATCTAAAAAAAAACATCATCTGAGACTTTTGAACACTAGCACTCGTTGCGCCCGATTACGCTTCCTCTTTATTCAGCAGTCAACTAGCTATTGCTACAGAGGAGTTTGACTGTGAATAGTATAAAAAGGGGAGAGCAATTAAAATTCTCATCGTCGCCATGAAGCGGCAGCATTGTGGTTGTGATCGCAGAGCGTTTTCCAATTAGGCGCGTTTCACGGGGGGCGTAGTGACTTGGTTAGCGCCAACCTTTGTCGCGCCGACAGGGTTGCTAGGAAATATTAATTTTAGTGAGCAAATGAGTTTTAGTTGAGAGTTGTTTTTGTGAGGTCTAACAAACAACAACGTAGAACGAAAATGGAATTTGATTGTGCATAGCATGGTCATTTTTGTTTCCTAATGAGTAATCAATTTTGTGCCCCAAATTCTTAATGTCATGCTGCTTCTGCACACTTCACTATTTCTGTGCCTTCAATTCCGTCAAAGTTTTCATTTGCATTTGCTCAGTAACGAGACGTGCACCGTTGCCGGTGGCGCGGCATTTACACCTTCAGTTATAATCAAACTTCTCACTTTACTTCTTGTCTATTTTCGAACTGAATTGAGTGGACGTTTGGGCTAACTGGACTGAAAGGGACTGTCCCTTATCTAAAGTTTGTAGTTAATTCTGAAATCCTTATGCAATTGTTCCTTTTTAAAGTTTCTTAATTCTTTTTAATATAATATGCAGCAGAAATGTCCATATTACTTGAGAAATTTCCAATTATTAAACTTAACGGGTTTCCTTTTAACCAAAAATTTTAAAGAAGAACTATAAGGTTAAATGTAAACCAAATAAAATAAATAAATAAAATAAATAAATATAATTTTTAATGCCTTTTCATCACAATAGATTGACAAACATCACTATACAAACGTGTTTATTAACTTTCATACTAATCTTTTTAGAAATGAAGACGGTAATGTGTTTATGACGTATAGTAATGAAGCCAATCAAATCTTGACAGTGCTGTCAAGATCAGCTGTCAACCCTACCGTCGCGGGTGGTGGACGCACGCTCTTACAGTTAAAAGGGTTTGACACGATACGACAGACTAAAGAAATTAGTAGCCACGCCGCTTCGTTTGAAGACGTATCACGTTACGTTGCAGCCTCAATGTACACAACTTTGATCTCCGCGAGTATTTTTGTAACACGTTTTTTTAGGTGCCACAAGCATTTAGAGTTAATACAGTAAAAATAACATAGGTCAGATACCTAACCTACGTTATTTTTACAATTTTGATGGCGATGTTGATGATGATTTTTGAATAAAACTTTCTCAGGCTACAGAAAAATATCTTTAATCTTAAAGTTTCTCAAAATCCTTTTTAGGGTTTCGCAGCCAAAAGGCAAAAACGGAACCCTTATAGATTCATCATGTCTGTCTGTCTGTCCGTCCGTGTGTCACAGGCACTTTTCTCCGAAACTATAAGGCATAGGCCTTATAGTTTATATTATATAGCTATTGAAACTTGGTAACTAGATGTATTCTGTGAACCGCATTAAGATTCTTATATAAAACTAGAAAAAAAGCTGTAAATTTTGGGGGTCCCCATACTCAGAACTGAATTTTTTTTTCATCAAACCCATAAGTGTGCGTTATCTATAGATAGGTCTTTAAAAATGCTATTGAGGTTCCTAAATTCATTTTTTCCTGAAGTGAATAGTTTGCGCAAGAGACACTTCCAAAGTGGAAAAATGAGTGTCCCCCCCCCCCCTCTAACTTCTAAACTAAGAGAATGATAAACCTAAAAAAAAATATGATGTACATTATCATAAAAACTATCAAAATTGGAGAAGATTAGAAAATTGGATTGAACGAGATAGAGAAAAATCACTAACACTGCGAACGTGTTAAAACATCAATCAAGTTACAACGAACTATAAGAACTTTTATATTATGTTACTTGCTGCTACGAAACCCTTCATGGGCGAGTCCAACTCGCACTTGGCCGGTTTTTTTTCTTATCTATACTTCTTTATACTTATAGTAAAAGTGTAGAGGGTCGAGAGTCTGTACATGGAAGATATTTTGAAAATTTTAATTGTAGGGCGTTCTCTAATCCCGAATAAGTATCACGCCGAAACTACTGAACCAATTTGAATGATACTTGGTTTATTCTGAGCTAATATTCCGAGGAAGGTTCTAGGATACTTTTGATTTCGATATTTTGCGCGGTTCCTGCGGGAGAGGGGATAAAAAACAAAATTGTTTTTCAGTTGCAATTTCTTGAGGCATGATCGGTTTCAAATATTTTTTTAGTGTTGAGAAGGCAATACGTTAAGGATTGTTTTACACAAGTTTCAATGTTGAGAGTTTTGTAGTTCAGGAATAGAGACATCTCAACTTTTGCAAAACCTGGAATTCAGGGTTTCCTTTGAATTTGAGAGTAAATTTAAACTGGCGTGTTGGCTTAATCATAAAAGAGCTTAATAATTAAGGCTATATAAAGATATGATTATGACTATGGCTATTATAAAGCAAATGAATTGTTTTAGAATAAACGAGGCTGTCATTGTACTGTGCACTTAATTCTTTTTTCCATGCCGACATAAGGGTGTTTATTTTAGTACAAATCATTTTTTAAAAAGAGGTTACTGAGTTAATTCAATTAATAAATAATTTTACAAGCACAATAGCATTTCAGCGGGCCATTCATCATATTTATCAAGGGCATGTGTACAACACGGGCGTTTTACACGAACAACTCGACTAGTGTTTTATGTGGCGTAGGCACGACAGATTGTAATAAAATTGTGATAAAAAATATACTGTCAAATATTTACATTGTTTCTTGTGTGGTGGTCTTCTGTGAGTTCGTAATAGAATGAATAATTTAGGAGTATCGATTATACAAGTATTATATTGTCACGCATTTATCCCAGGAGGAGTAGGAGATAGACTCACATTTCTTCACCTGGTGTCACTTTGTAAAGTGATACTACAGTCTTTATAAAGGTATCAACGTATGGTAAAATAATATTAATGTCAATGGATGGACTTACTCATCAGTATAGGTATACCGAATCAAACTGTTACAAAGTAGTTTGTGACGAGGACATCATTATACATTACAATGTTACTAAAATATTTTAGTTTCACATCTCACCTCTAGATGGCACTTTTATACAAATCGAATTGTGATTAGTGGTGTAAAATATTTGATAAACGGTGTGATGGCAAGGCAAGATCCTGTCACTTAGACAGGGATGGTCAGGTTCGGTAATCTCTGCCGGTATTTCCCACATACCTCGTTCCATAGTCACCTACAGCCAAGCTTTAAGAATTTTTCATTTTATGAAGTCTTTTCCGACACCTAAATATGTATAGGCCTAACAACTTGATACCCAAGTGTCTATTTGATTAACAAGTCCAGTATTCGATTTTACTGCCGTAAATACATTTGAGTATAATAAATAACAAGTTTTATTACACACTTCTAGATGTTATTAGTCCTTATAAATATGTTAAATACCCATTCAATTCAAAGTAGCCGGTTTCATTCACATGCTGAATACTTTTGTCGCCGATAAAAAAATCATAATAGATATATTTATTTTTATCTATGAATAACGGCGTTACCAAATGTTGATAAGTAGTCAAAACTATTATCATTAAGAATTATGAAAGGAAGAGAAGATTACGTAAAAATAAATGTTAGTAGGACGCTTAAGATGCTGATGTTATCATTTAAAACATCAGATAGATATTATGTTAGATCCAGAGATTCGTTCGAGCACTTGAGAAAGAAAAAGTAGATAATGGTAGGTACCTATTTAAAAATGTTCAGTAGTTATCAGAATCTGATCATAAAGAAGAAGTTTACCTTAGTAGTAACGAAATTAGATTAAAATATATTTTTTTAAATTGATCAACAATTCGGTGTCTGATTTTCTAGTCCCATTTTTTAACAAGTAGTAAATGCATACATTTACAACAGTAAAATGAAATAAAACTTAAATAGCTTGACAGTAAAGTTGAGTCCCCGAACTGTGCGGAATGTGACGTCATTGAGGACGCCTACCATATAATTATGGAGTGTGTACGTAACGAATCGCAGAGACAGGATTTGTTTGCACAGGATAACTGGTACGAGACTGGAGCATGCAACAGCGTTCTTGCTTTTCCTACTTCAGAACCTGCGAGAATGCTGTACAGGCTCGTACTTGTAGGTATAAGGCTTAGAAGTACTGATTAATGTTATTCTTAAGTTACGTTGTCACCATGAGGGTGACATGATTTATGTAATCAAACCCTCTATAAATAAATAAAGAAAAAAAAAAAAAAAAAATAGCTTGACAGTAATTACCATCACGGAACGGAATCAGCCACAACTTTAGTACAAATTATATTTTATTCACAACAGTTCCTTGTTATAACTGCTCACTGATTTTACTTGAATGATTTTTTTTGATATTGACGTAAAAATATCTAAATGATAGGTACCTATCTACTCTTATTTTTATAGGTATTAGGTGTCTCAGATGTCCAGAGGCTGTCCTAGATTGGCAGAATACGCTGATTTGCGCCCTGCTCGAGATCGATATTTTTTTCACATTCAATTTGTGATTTAAATAGCACACGTACATAATAAATTGCTTTTATGATCTCTCGGTATCTACTATTCGGCGATACTTCAGTTTAGCCGCTAGCAGAGGCAGGCTCAAGGTGTGGTTCAAATAGGAAGTTTGTGGTCTCGTCTGAGATTGACTTGGCGACTAGAATTGGTGAGAGTCCCTGGGGTTTTCTTTCAAATGAATATCCTCAGAGCCCGGTAAGGAGCAAAAAAAGGCAAGTATCTGCTAGTAACTAGTAAGAACGTAAATCCTTTTCCCAGTTACAGTTACTACTGGTTAGAAACTGGCAAATTTGCACTATCGTTTCCACGGTAGGTAAGAGTGTATTAAATACTCAAATATAGCTCAAGCGCGTAATAGTCGACCGTTTGCTTTTCAAAGTAAATAGGTTCTTTTAAATATGAATCTCGTACAAATTACTATCTGAACCCAACCCAATTTTTTTCTACTAAGTATATAATTAAATAATTTTGCAACCAAAACTTAAATTTAATATCGATCAACATAAAAAGAGATCGTCATTCATCGGGGATCGTAAAAGACCGGATATGGTCATTATGACCACTTGAGACCTACCATAAAATGGTGTAAAATTAAATACAAATTATGAATGTGTGCTATTAAAGTGTTGCCTGTGGGATGGTTATCGATAGCCATAATTGTCGATAGAAAATAAGTTTAATATTGAGTAAAATAGATGTTGTTTTAATTTAAGAACTGTTTCATACACATTACCATTTTTGTGTTACGGTCAGTACCATGGTATTATATATTTTAGGAGACAGCGAGATTATACTTACCTCTAGTTGTTATAGGTACCTAATTTTTGCCCATGGTCAGTGATCACAGACTATCAGTAATTTTAATTTATAAAACCCTAAAAATTGTGGCTAGTTTCATGGTTTTAGTCCTATACCCTAGCCTGAATTTTAATAGACCTGAGTTGACATAAAATCACTTTATTCTTGTAACGATTTTAAATAAAAAATCAAACCAAACCCACTGTTTCTGTTAAGTATTACCTGTTTTGATTATATCAATTCCTGTGTATACATTGTACTTTACTACTTAGGTACTCATCAATCAAATAAACAGTCGAAATACACATAAAATCATCGATATCTTTTTACAATATAGACACGTAACATCACTTACCCATCATTCACTCACCTAGCCTATGTCATTAACCATATTACGCCGTACATTTGAGCGACACCGTATCAAAGGCCTTACTAAAGTCCATCCCTTGAAGGTACCGCCAGGCGCCACTTAATTGATAGTTTTGGGCGTCTCATTAAAATAATAATGGGCCTCCGGCGTTGAATAAATATTGTATTATACGGGATTGAAGGATGAAACTGTAAAAAATAGAATACTCGTACTATAAAATAGGATGAGGTGGTGTAAGGTGTCAATGATTTTTAAAACACCGGATCTCTTTTAAAAAATACACAAATAATAAAAATATATTTATGTACAATAGTATTATTTTAGTGTTTGAAAGACTCATTGTTCCATAATAACGTATAGGGTTTTCAGTACTTTTTAAGAAATAACTATAATATTTATTTGAAAAAGCATACTTACAGGATAATACTATCCTGTAAGTATGCTTTTCAACGAGATAAGATAGTTGAATGGTTAAATGTTGTCACATAAACTACGTAAAGTAACATTGAAAACTACTAGTTTTTTTAGTTTATCCTCTTTTAACACTTTATACACTTTTTAAATCTTCCAGGAATCTATGAACAAAGGACTATTTTTGTACTTTCTTTCATACTTTTCTCGCTTTTCGCTCAAAAATAAAGGGCGGATTGGTGTCTTTTCTTACATAATAACTTATTTAAGAATATATTCAATAGGTTTTAGTGCGCCTTCACACTAGCGTTTTTCCAGCGTAGGCGTACGATGGACGTATGCGCGGCGTCGACGCGACGTATACGCCGCGTTAGCGCGGCGTTTCCACTGGAACACATGAGTACGCTGAACAAGCGTCGGGCGTGTGCGACGTATACGCCGCGTTGGCGCGGCGTCTCCACTGGAACACATGAGTACGCTGAACAAGCGTCGGGCGTGCGCGACGTATACGCGACGTCATCGAACGCCTACGCTAGTGTGAAGGCGCACTAACTATGTAAGTTTCATAATTTGATCCATATAATCACTATAATAGGAACAATACTATCAGAATCAATCAAATCAGAATTCCAACCTTCTAATCCTACACCGTATTAATGATTGTAGTTGGTGCCACATATTACGGAAGACAAATCAGATACTATGTTGGTTTACCTACTACGGTAGACATATCCCATACTGTGTTTGTTTACAGCTTGTGTGTCATAAAAAAGCAGAGCATGAACTTATATTGCCGCAGCACCTTGATATTTACTTGTTTAGTACGTAGTTACCTATCGGATTTCCGTATGAACTTAAATCATACCTGGTGCAAGAAAATAGACGTACTACCCGTTTGCTCTAAGTTTGACGCTGGCGTAGAGGCGTATACCCGAATTTTTAATTAGACGAAGTAAATTGACAGTAGCTAATGTCACTTCGTCATAGAAAATTAGCAACATTGTATGAAGAAGTGACATATCGCCATAAAGAAAAAAAAAGTGACATTAGTTGCTGTCAATTTGCTTCGTCTAATTAAAAATTTTACTTTAGTATGGAGCCGAGCGGCAAACTTGAAGCGAGCGAGCAGTACCGACTGATTCACCGAAATGTTTAGCAGCTGACGACATAGTGTAGGCACGTCTAAACTTTACGTTTCTTTTTATATAATATTTATATATCATGTAATAACATTATGACTAAATTATATATATTATAATTTTGCTTTAACATTTTTTTTAAGGTATAAATTGTTTATTTTTTCTTTATGATTTTTTAATGATACTGCTGCCAGCAAATTTAAAATATTATACCATTTTAATAAATTTAATGTAAATTATTTAACAACTAAACGTAAAGTCGCCACTTTCGAAAATCGCTATCGTAGATGCCGGCTAACCCCGGGCGGGCGCGTTTGATGTTACGCCGTGTTTACACTAACCTAACTGAGAAACAAGTCATTTCGTCGGGCGTCTGAGCTTGCCGCCGCTTTGATCTTGCCGTGGAGTTTTTGCCCCTTGACTTATTGCCGACATGTTTGATGCGTCAGGGATGGCGGGTTACGCTGGCGTTTTCAGTAACAGTCTGCGTCGTCGTGACTCGCGTTTTTACTTCGTTAATGAGTTGGTGATTTGTGGTGCAACTGCGTTCGGGGGTTTCTATTTAAGTCTTGACATAATTTCATCTTTTGGGGTACGGTCGGTTTGAATGTCTGTCATCCAGGGTTGAATATCATCTGACGTCTAAAATAATAACGTCTCGGGGTGTCATTTTACTCTGCGCAGCTGTGTTGTCTTTCTTAATGCTCAGTGTCAATTACCTACGCTTCGTGACGATTCTGCACCAGAATCTTGTGTAAAAGACTCTCTTGAGTAATTATTTTGCACTTTATTTGCTAAAGTTCAGTAAATATTTATATTAGCAGCATAACAAACGGTAGTACGGTCGACTTGGTAAATTTCAGATAACACATTATACGTTCCTGTTCTTAAAGTCTTTATACTAGTTATGTATTTTGGAGAAAATGATTTCAATTTTGATTTTTTTTATACTACTTAGGTGGCAGACAAACTTACGGCCCACCGGATTTTTCTTTATCTTATTTATCTTATTTTGTTTTGTTTCAGATTAGTACGAACTCTACTATTTTCATATTAATAACTATATAAAACGGGTATTAACGCGATCATGAATACCTTAAGTATTACTACTATTTTCAATTTCTGGAAATACGATTCTGTGGTAAACATCGTCATCTAGTTGAAATATAATAAACTAGAACTGAAATGATGCCACGAATTTTGCATCATATCATGAAAGTTTTCTTGCTGGAGAAAGCATACACTAAGTACTAAAGTTCCACATCATCTTATTATAGAGATGTACCTAGTGGTGTTCAGCTTTTTCCAGTATTTTAGTTTTCAGTTCTTACAGGAATACTGCGCTGTGGAAAACAATGTTTATTATTAGCTAAAAAGGGTTAACCGAAATGCTAGAAATTAAAGTTGTTTATTATAAAGATATGATATATTATTCTTTACAAAATAAACTTTCACATAAAAATACCTACCCTATTCCTTTCCAGGTTAGAATTTATGGTTGAGAAGTTTCTCACTTGGACTGGGCAGCATTCAGCAAACAGTCGGGTTTTTTAGCCCCAGCTAGATGGACCGACTAGGTACCTGAAATAGGTTGCAGGAGTGGCGTAATTTAGGAGAGCCCTGCGTTCTGCCGTAGGCTGATTTGATTAACCATGAATTCGAGCCAGTGGGTACCTAAATACATTATAAGCTTAACCTTAGCTAGGTATAACCAATGAATACACACGTCTATAGAAGAGTAGTTCCTGAGGCCGCTCTGAAGACAAACTTTCTGTGTCACAAACTGCCGCTTGGCGGCGTGGCAGTCGCAGTGCGGCATAGTTATTTTTCATAGCAAAACAATAAAATAAATAATTGTAAATATCTATAGATATGTTATGTTTTAAACACAACGGACGTGAAATAATTTTTAATGAATTATCCCCGAATATAGCCCATTAAAAACTTAAAAATGTACCTATCTACTATTCTTTGACAATGAACTGCGCCGACAGCGCCACCACCTGGGAAATACACGAGCTGACGTATGCCCCCAACAAAATTGGCACAAAAAATCCTTAAGAACTACTCGTCTATATAGGTATGTGTGTATTCATTGGTATAACCTAGATGCCCTACAGTATTGTTTTATCTGTAACATCAATCGTCATTGAAGGTATCATAACGGTTTACAACCAACATTGCCGAATAATACAAAAATACAATAAAATAAGCAATAAAACGCATACAAACATAAAACTTTAATAAAAACCAAATTTAACCCACATTCACATGTAAGTATAATTAATACCAGTTGGAAAACATTGAAAGTTTTCTAGAGTGGCACTTGCGATAAAAACAGCGAGGCGGGCGCGTGAGGCGGGGTCAATGACGCCCCGCCCAGTGACGTCACAATAGAACATGGCCGACTGCATTTGCAACTGCATGACAACCTCCGTGAACTTGAACACGTTTTGTTATGAATATGATGTATCATTACAGCTTGGCAAAAAGGAGTTGAAAAAAATAGAGGCACCACTGTGCTTCAATTCAATTCATATGAGCTTCAATTCATATGGCAAGCGTTACAAGCAACCATATTTAATTTACTGTAAAATGAAGCACTCGTGGCCCCGCGGACTTAGTGTTCTGTAAATGTTAACTGTAGTAAGCAACTTTCACTATGGCCAGTCCTTGGATGGGTGACCAATAAAATTCATATTACCACTTTGTGACATTTATTTGAACATTTCCGTGCTTCGGCAATACGGCTCACCACATATTACTGATGACTGATTGAGACAAATTCTAGAAAAAATAAGGTTCAATGTGTATATATAATATGCCTCTGCCTACCCATTCGGGGATAAAGACGTGACCATTATGTATGTATGGTAAAATGTGTTACACAAATTGTAGTATTTCATTAATATTTTATCTGAGATAAGTGAAGTTTTTGGCAATATTTTGACAATGTCACAAAGTGGTATTATACTTCCATTTCTAGACTTTTCCGAAGCTGTAGGTAACTTGTCTTTGTATTATTTATTGCCATATCATTAAAAGAGGCGCTCGTAACCCCGCCCATTCAATGTTTAGTAATTGATCATTATGTTCAACGCTACGTTATGGTCAGTCCTGTTGGTACCTGTTTTTCGAAAATACGTAAGCGTTTACGTGCTTTGGAAGGCGCATTAATTCAAGTTGGAATCCTTTAGCGAGCAGAAACTTTCAAATACTGTTGATAGCCACAGCCTTTGTGACATTTATTTGCGAGGTTTTCCGTGCTTCGGAAGGCACGTTAAACCGTTGCGTTGGTCCGGTTGTATCAAAAACATTACGAGAGTTATCGTGCATGACTGCCTCTGTGGCGTAGTCGGTAGACTCGGTAGTGATACCGCCTGCGACGCTGAAGGTCCTGGGTTCGATTCCGGGGTCGGTCCAAATATTTGTGTGATCCACAAATGTTTGTTTCGGGGTTTAGGTGTCTTCTATGTATAATATGTATGTATTTAGAAATATAGAAGTATGTTTATCAATCGTCTAGAACCCATAGCACAAGCTTTTATTAGCTTGATTTGGGCTAGATGATGTTGTGTGTAAATGTCCACAATATTAATTAAAAAAAAGCCTTGGACGACACGTCATTTATACGATTTTGTAACATACCACCGACAGACGTTTCTCTGCCGGAGGAGTCGCCGACAGAACATTTTGATTATGAGTTGTTCACTGACAGAACCTTTCAACTACGAACGTTTCGCCGACAGAACGATTATTTTATGAGTAAATTGACGACAGAATCGTTCACCAAATAAGAATTTGTCGACAAAACAAAAAAAAATAACCATGAAGGCTTAGCCTTCTAACCTAACCTATCCGAGTGTTAACCATTCACTTATTATGGTTGAATTAATCGTTCTGTTGGCGAAACGTTTGTAGTTGAAAGGTTCTGTTGGAGAACAACTCATAATCGAGACGTTCTGTCGGCGGCTTATCCGTCAGAGAAACGTCTGTCGGAGGTATGTTTCAGAGCCATTTATACTCGCTAAGCCAAGTTGAAGGCTTGCCTTTCAAGAGCTGGTAGTCACAACCTGCGTCTGTCCATTTCAACAAGACAATACGTCTCACCGCCTATTACGTGGGACTTTCTGTCGTAACGAACGCATTCAGTGGTAGTTTTCGTGTTGATATGGCATTCAACTTAACGACTACTAATGACGTGCTCTCGTAATGGAAATACTGATTTCAGGACTGACCTTAAGACGCTTGAGTCAGAAATCTTTCCTGGGACATCCTTCCAAGGGCTTACCCGGGGCTCCCAACCATAGGCTGATGGGCGTTACGTGAGGTTTTTAGTCGGTAGGAGTCCGGCATAGCATCCATGAGAATTTTCCCTCACGTTAAAAAAAAGTCAGTAATCTTTTACAGAATAATGAACAAACGAATTACAGGCACATCATACTTCCTTATTAACATCACATGTATACTTATATTTAAAACCTGAAAATTACACCTGGATGGGCCAATAAGGTAGGTACTTACTAACCCTATACTTAGTGCCAGTAGTGGCCGAACTACATCATTACCTGTAAGTAAAAATACTAAAGCCAACCGCATAGGCTTTAATCATGTAATTCTTTATTATTACCCATGGTCACCGATTGAATACAGGTGTGTATTTAGGAGATTTTTTTAATCTCCTGGTAGGTACCTACTTCTGTGATAATCTCCGATTGAAGAGCTAACGTTACTTTTTAAATTTTTATGTTATGATGCCATTTTTAAAAATACCACCTAATACCTGGGACATAAAAATAAGTCAGGTAAGGTGAGGTGTGGGCGTATATTATGCCTCTGCCTACCCCTTCGGGGATAAAAGCTTTACTAAATGTATGTATTTAAAAACAATATAATTTTTTCACATGAAGTGCTCGTGGTCTCGCGGACTCAGTGTTCGGTAAACGAACACCGAAGTAAGCAACTTTGACTAAAACCAGTCCTTGGATGGGTGACCATCCATGTGACCACTTTATGACATTTATTTGAGCGTTTCCGTGCTTTGGAAGGCACGATAAGCCATTGGTCCCGGTTGCCAGTAAAATGGCAGTCGTTAAGTCTAGTTGAAGGCTTTTTTAGGCGGCTTGAAAAATTTCAACAGCGGGCAGTCACAACCTGCGCCTGTCCATCTCAACATGGCAATACGGCTCACCACCTATTATTTGGGACAAATTCTAAAAGGCGAAATATGGGCGTATAATATGCCTCTGCCTACTCCATCGGGGATAAAGGGTATGTGTGTATGTTTCACATCAATGTTTAATTTATTTATAGTGAGCAAAACCAATAAACACCTACTTCACTCTAACTGACAACGGTACTTTTCGTGACTGCATAGAATTACGAAGCCAGGTAGGTACACCCTTGAATGAAATTTCTGTTACTCTGGCCAGTTTCAATAACTATGTAAGACTGATCTGGTTAGTAAGGTCTATCGAAGAAAATAATAGCCAAACTTTTATCACACTGACACTTAATAATTCAATGAAGCGTCTGAATATCGTAGATAAAACTCTTTACAACTTCCGCCTCTATCATTAAACAAGAATATTTTTTTTATACAGACTGACCTTAATATACCAACAACACACAGTCATTAATATAATTTCTGACAAACCGCAAGTCTTTTACATAAACCGCCAAATTTCTGCAAGACGGACGTAATAAATCAAAAGTTTCCGCACCAAATACGTCCCTGCCTTCCAAGTCATGATTCGGCATCCCCTCAATAACATAATGACCCGTCCAACGAGGCGCCAACATTCGGCTTACGGCTTTCGGCCCCAGTCAAATAACATGTAATTTAACAAAACCACAGACACAATCACGCTGCCATTTCACGATGCCAATTAGAAAAGCTAATAATTCTTTGCGGCTATCTCTAAATTACAGATGTACAGCTGAAATGGTTCGCTTAATCAGTACTCGCGTGATGTTGGCCCAACCCATTAATCATCAGTTATTAAGGCGAGAATTTGGCATATTTTTGTGTCAAACATTTGACGAATGGTTTGGTAAACAATTAGAGTGGTGGACGTTGGCGCCAAACTTTGACGTTGGGCGTCGATAAAAGCTTTTTTTTAGGTACCTGCGATCTTTTGGGTATTTAAAATAAAATTATGATAACATCTTGGGTGGTAAGCACCTATGAATGAAAATGGTTTTATAGGCGTCATAAAATACGAATGTCAACATCATAAAATATAAGATCGTTTTTTGTGGACCGAGAAATTATAAAAGGTAATAAGCTTGTCAAAAAAGTGTCAAACGTGATGCTTTTAATGTTCGCTTGACTGAATGAATGAATAACCAAAGGAACAAGCGTAATGATTTTTATTTAAAGTTTTTCCATACTGTTCTTCAAACTTAGTTCTTACAGTCGTTATTACACTATACATCTTGTGTAAAATGTTGATTAATGATTACATTAGAAATCCTCACTTAGGAATACTTAATAGCCCCACAGCCGACAGATCTCTTTATACTGTGATAGTCCGCTTGGATTGGAAATGACTGATATTCTGACCTTTCAATCTCTGTAACCTGGCCTGGACCTGAGTCGGAGCGTCTTGTCAGTCTGTAGGTGTACTTACTGCTGCCTGAAGTGAGGTTGATGTTAGCTCGGGGATTCCTATTCAGCTCGTTTTCTAGACACGTAGACAACAGAGACATTTAGTAGGTATCTACTGAAAACTACACTCGAAAACATTCCAGATATGTGTACCTATAAAATTGGAATTTGACGACAATATTTAACAGGCTTCTCATCCTAACAGAATTGGAAAGAAAAATCTGGAAAAGAAAATCGAGAGAAGAATCCGCTTGTGCTGGACAGCATTCGGCAATCTGCGACGGGTTTTCTAAACGCCTATTACCGCAATGTCTGAGACGAAAATCTATAATCAGGTATGTTCTATCAGTTACCAACTTTGCCGAGACATGGACACTTGCAGTGAAGCTAGTCCATGCCCTTAAAATTGCTCAGCAAGCAATGGATCGAGCTGTGCTTGGTGTCTCTGAGGGATAAAATACACGTACACGTGGGGTAGGACGACTTCCGCCAGATGGATCGACGACCTAAAGAAGGTCCGTCGTCTCCATAAGCTGATTTTATTAAATTTTAAAAGGCCAGTTTGTTTAATGAACTAATGATTGAGATAAACAATACCTACGTTAAACTTAAAACCACCTTACAACTTATAAAATGTAAATTAAATTCCTGTAATTTCATTAAATCAATCTGGTTTTCTAAGACTGGTGTTAGTTGTTGATCCATAGAACTATTCACTTCATTCACGTCTCACACAACGATGGACACGAACAATGAAATTAATTAAATTCCAATACAGCCAAGAGTGAATGACGCCGCATCCCTTTATTGAACTTTCAAACGCACGCTTGACTTCTATTCATGCAACTGAACGCGTAGCTTTGCAAATGTCTCCCAACGATTTGAATTTCAAACGATCGTAACATCAAAAGCACCGCGAGTTCGTGACTCGCGGTTACCAATCAGCGACTCCACTGCGTTTACGGCGACAAGTGTCCAATTATCGTTGATTGAAATAATAATAGAGGTCTCGAGGAAGCGCTTCCAGCATGCGAAATTGGATGTCCAGCGCTGCAGTGGGATTTGCTTTTTATAATTCACCACCCGTGAAGGGTTTCGCATACGATGTTGACATTTTTGTACGTGGCGGCGAGCCAGTCGGCGGTGCCGGCGCATACTTCCGACATGTTTTGTCCTATTATTTATTCAGGCGGCATTTCTTTTACCGCCAAATCGATTCTTGAGAATCCAGCAGCCATAGATGGTGGAATTCGTGAATTTTTCTAGCAGCAAATGTTTCTTTTGTCAATCTTAATCATCCGTTGTTGGGAAAGTTGAAAGATTTATGTGGTGCGCGGTTCTATTGTCTTTGCCGACTTTAAGTTGAGTATAAATGCCGAATTAAGTATCAGGTATGCCAATAACAGTGTCTGTCAAAGAACTTAAAATATATTGCTTTGTATTTAAATGAATCACAGTCTCTCGTTTTGCCGTCTAGAGTGTAGCTATTATTCACCTTCTTTTTATGACTCGTATACGATTGTGACGACATGCTGTAATCACTTACTTATATATTCATAGAAAGCAGTTTTTTGAATAAAAATTTTCGTTTATTTTTTATATGTTATTTGCTTTTTTTTGGCATCACATCGCATTCTAGGAAGCACAACTGCTCCGCAAGATATTTTATTAGTTTCTAAGCTGACAGCTATCTCAATAGTTATACATTTGTTGTAGTCAGCTGAGCTGTTGCTCATTTTTATTGCAAAATATAGCTATACGCCTTTATTTGAGAATTTTAAATCATTTATGAAATGTGCAATGGCACATGATAAACTGGGCTAAAAGTTATGAAAAAATTAACATTAGATAACTGGCAGATGCAGCGCTAATCGTAATAAGAACACTTCATAAAACGATTAAAATGACGAAATAATACTTTCGATAGTTAACTTACGAACATAAACTCAGTAACTTCCTTCAATTTAAACTGACAGCCGCCTTAGGAAACGGTTGAGCGCTCTTTGTATTTAAGACTGGGAGATTCAGGTGTTGGTCGATACACCTGCACACCCCGAAGCCCTGATAATAACTTTATTTGAAGAGTTACAGCTTAAGGAAGAGTAGGCTTTAGATAAAGTAATTACTAACTGCAATATTTTTGAAATTAAAGCATCGGACTAATAAGCAATGACTAATGGGAATGGGATAAGCATTTGCAACTGAAGTTCAAAATCATTCAAAACTTTTATAAATCCTCAGAAATTTTACTGATATTCAAATACAATAAAATAAAAAAAATAATAACAACGCATTTGATGATAGATTATTGAGACCGTTGTCCCTATTTGTCTTGCTGATTAATCCTTTTCGGTGTGAGTCATACAAGGATCATACATAATCCCTAGGTGAGGCCGCAGTAGTAGCCGTAGGTCTGTTGGGATTGGGAGTCATGCGGTATCCTTCCGAGGGCTTACCCGGGGCTTCTAACCAGGGCAGTTACGCAGGATACGTGAGGATTTTTAGTCGGTAGAAGTTCGGCATAGCATCCTTGAGTATTTTCCCTCACGTCAAAGAAAAAAGGATCATACTACATTATTTGTGGTCTGGTCATACAACCACTCAAGATCTTCAACTACATATAGACACGTGGGTCATACTGTCAGTCTGACACCTTGATATTGTCAAAAACACCATACCAATTTCCCAAAAACAAGAGGCCGATATAACTATCGATAATTTATCAGTCGACAAAGTGCCGCCACTGAAGCATGTGTCGGCACATCGATAAAACGGTTACTTTAGAAGTTTGAGATAAAAGCCGGCTTTAAGAGCTTTTTTAATTATGGGATTTTAAGTTATCTTTTAAGAGCTCCCCAGAGGTAATGTGTTAATATTTTAAACGATGCTCTTTAGTAAGAGACTCGTGAAACATGAAATGGAAAACATGTGCATTGTGTGTCAATTCTTTGTTACGGTACTTCAAATGACAGTACCTATGTGATATTGATCTAGTCCAAGTTAACTCTCAAGATTTTTTCGAAACGTAAGAAGAGGCAATATAAAATGAAAAATCTCTAGCAAGGAGATATTTTTACATGAAATGCACGCAATTACAGAAGGCATAATCTTATGTTATGGCATCCCTACCGAGGAATTCACAAGCTTCTAAAGGGGTCCCGACACGATCAATTGGCAATTGTTATGCCTGTCAGTATCATGTACAATACGTCGATGCACACACACATGCAAATAAATCACTCACTCTGAAACAACTTCCATTCATAAATATCAGACTTGACTCAATATATTGACCCGTGTCGGGAGCCCATTAGACCATGGAGCATACATACAGAGTAGACCAAACAACTTTTGGTCGATCATAGACCAAAAATTTACACAGAGTCCTAGCAAATTATTAGTCTATGACTGGAATAAACTTTGTTCCTTTGTATAGGGGCTACCTTACTATGGAATTATTCTCAAGCGACCACAGAGGTCTTACGGACTGTAAGAGTGGCCCCCGATCGCTAGGCCATGGCTTTCCATCAGACTGCCGAAGTCAATTTGGCCAGCTTAATATAGAAAAAGCACGTATGTTGACGTTTGATACAGCAAATAGACCACGGTGACCACTTTCTAACAAGTGATGCATAAATATGTTTGTCTGTATTTTTGTATAATTTTATGCACTTGGAAAAATAAATCATTTTAACCTTCCATGGAGTTACCGACAGGTTCCATTTCAAAGTAGATACAAAATAGAGAGACTTGAAACCCAGAAGTAAGTGTAAATCTCCACGAATGTGGTAGAATCCTGTCAAATACACTTTGAATACTTGCTCTAGGAACAAGCACACTGAAGTTCTTGACAATATTATTATAGATCTCTTAGTTGTCTTAGTAGTTCATTGAGCAATTTAGCGATTCGAACTCTTCACAACCATCTATGTAATCAATTAGAAAAGGATATTCAAATCGATCGCGTGATACAAAATACACATTTCGGCGCCATATTTTAAAATGTTAATATTTATTGATGCTTATTTAAATAGCTAACAAAATACTGATGAACAAATTTACATATCTACATGCTTTTGAGTCAACATTAATTTTACATAGCGAAGGTCAATTTAATTAATTGTAATTCCATTTAAATTATTGCGTTTGTAATTTTAATTTATTGCCTTATGAATATTAAACACAATAGATATACGTGACATATCAAGTTGTTATATCAGTTTCTGGCCATTAGCTTCGATCACATAACGTTATTAGCTTACTGAAAGATAGGTCTCGTTTCCGAATCCGGGTCGAGTAGAAAACTGTCACCGATAAAAGAAAACAGAGTGATAGATTGTATGGAGCAATGAGCAATGGACCCATCGAGATCTCTCGTGAGGAAGTCAACCCAAGGCCGCCCTCCGTACATTTAAGAAATTGTAATATCTGTATTAGAATTTTTAAATCGGTGTGCAATAAAGTTTATTCTATTCTATTGAACCCAGCCTGCCTGACCGTCATTAAGTAAAGGATCTGGAGGTCAAATCGTAGTCGCTTTCATTCATACATACTTATCATCACGCCAGTTTCCCATCGGGCATCTAGGCAGCATTGCAGTAAAGGAAAGTTGTGCACAACGTGTGTCTGCAATCGAGGCTACTCTCTCGAGAGGATCGGATTGGGATCAGGAGCCAAGTTTGTGTAGTCTAAGAATTTACGGTAGCGTCGCCATTCCAGGGCACAGAATACTTTACTGCGCTGCGGTACAAACACTGCTTCTCTATTAGCACGCAAGTGCGGCTACACTCCTCATTTAGAAATTTGTTTGCTAGTTTTGAAACGATACAGGGAATTTCTATTTTTACATGTGATATTTCATGCATTTTTGTTGCCTGAATGACGTTTACAATAGTTTTTCACCAGCAGTGGTTGGAGTTTGTAAGGTTTAACTCTGCCTGTGACCTCGACTAGTAAATATACTTTTAGATAATGTAAATTGTAGATTGTTATTGACGATGACCTTATGTTTTAGCAGATCTTTTGGGTGGATAATAAATTTAATATAATAGTTCAGTGAAAATTTTTAATATCTTTTAACATACATACATAAACATGGTTTCGATATTTCCAACGGTACCTATTTATCGTTAATATAATGAACGTCTATTTTACCCGATAAATATACTTTCTGTCAGCACATTAAATACCGTTATCAATGCTATTATAAATTGGTTAATTACAGCAATCATGGATAAGTTATCTACATCAGAGTCATAAAACAACTTTATCATCACAATCAAACTCACGCGCAGAATTAATGGGACATTTTCTAAAAGCGTCGTGTAATTAGTCACCCCACTCCAGTGAACGAGCTTTAATACCATACGGATGTTTTAGGATTATTTTTCGAGCAGTAATTAAGTTGTTTCACGTTAAAATACACTTTAAAACGTCGTAAATTTACTTAATTTACGACAACAGTAATTACTGCACTGCAAAGTAGATATTTGTTTACCGTTTAACTTAAAAGCTTTTTGTGGTTATTTAATTATACTTACCGACAAGACTCAACATTATTTCTTAGTATTTACTAAAGTTATTGTTTCACCAAATACACCCACACGTTACGTGAAAATTCTTTGTTCAATATTCTACAACCTAAAAGCAACTCTATTCCGTTTTATCATGGACGACGTTTGAATGTTGTTAAAAAATAAAAATCTTTAATTTAGAAGGAGCGTTCAAAACATAGGTAAAAAGCAAACAGTAGCTGGCCACCCGCGGATTTTTAGAACGTCAATATCGAGTGTCGAGTGTGTAAACACGATTAACCGAACGTGAGTCTCGTTTCGATCATCGATCATACAAAATTGTGTTCCCCACTACTGAATACCTCAAGTAGTTAGCACAGTAGTGTTGTACTAGTTTCGTTAGAATTTTAATATTTTTGAAATGTATTTAACTGTATAATCCTCTTTTATTTTATTATTTTTATAGAATACAGTGTTATAGTAGAACTTTGTTAATAATTTAATTATTATTTTCAGTTTAAATGTCTGATGTAGGTAGTAGTTTGAATTAATTCTCTGTTATTTTACAGTATGTCAGCACATACCTATCAAATAAACGCTTTTAAGGTAACTGAATTTTATGATATTTACCCTCAATACCTGTTAAGCTGCTGTAATCTAATACTTGATTATTACTGAAATACTATACACAACACATAAAGTAATTTAAGTAAATCAGTATTCAGGTTACGACATGCCCACATCCCTATATCCTATCAAAACAAGGCACACATATTCACTTGCTCTCAAAACTGTTGGCACAGCAGAGCAAACAAAACACTCGCTACCGTCCCGCAGTCAAGTGACTGGCTCAAGTGCTCGCCGCAGTGTCAACACTACACAAAGTTTGACAGTTTTGACATTCGTGGATGTAATAATCTGTGAAAATATGTTATTCCATTGCGTTTGATATTTAAATTTATGATGTGACATTATAGAGTACTACAGGCACAGGGCGGAAACTCCAGCTTGAATGTGTGCGTGTGATCAATAAAATGTAAGCAAATTGTCCGTCAACGCGCACTTCAACTTTACTGACAGCTGTGGCGTGACAGGGAGTTGCTGATCTGTATGTAATACTAGTATAATTATTATATTTGCTACAGGTCTAAAAACGTTATCAGTCTGTGTAAAAAGATTTTTTATAAGGGTGCTCCACCGTTATAAAAACCGGCCAAGTGCAAGTTGGAATTGCGCACAGAGGGTTCCGTACAAAAAAATGGAAAAACATCACGTTTGTTTTATGGGAGCCCCACTTAATCCCCACCTTTTTCTGATTTTGGTATTTGTTGTCAGCGTAAGAAACCAACAATCTTTAACATTTTTGTTTTATAAGTCGGCTTCAAATTTGACAGGCCTTTTGGCAATTTGTAAAAATCTGCACTAGGATTGAGTCAAGCTGCCCAACTCCTATACAGAATTCTATCTCTTTTAGACATTGATATAATACAGGGTTGTGACGTCACTATTAACCACTCAAAAGTCTTACAACTCAAGTGGCTCTGAAAAGCGGCTCTGTATCAGTGATAGTTCAAGTCATACATTTCCTGCGCCAGAGATCTCTTTGATCTCGCTCAAGTGTTTCTGTTTAACATAAATTACAAGGAGATATTCAACATTAACGCTGTTTATTTTCTGTTTAGTGTTCGTAATAGATGACGAGTTATAATGCATATACACAGTTATAAACTCCTTGCACTACCAAGAAAGAGCTAGGTATTATGACTTATCTATGCTTCTCTTCTAATGTTTACAAAATTATCTGTCTATGACATTAAAACTTCCATAAACAGGTTTGTAAACTATCAAAAATTTAATCAAATCAATCAAAAAAGGTATGCTGTTTATAACCGTTTCATAGATTGGCAAGACACAAAAGGAAAGAACAACTTGACACTTTGGCCAAAGAAGATTATGAAAGGTAGCAGGAACAATTGAATAAAGAAACCTTACTTGACCATAGATCACAAGTACCTATGTTAACGGTTTCACTAATAACAATTCTGAGGACTGTGCAAATTGAAAAGACATAATAACGTGGTTATAATTGATAATACGTGTCAGTAACATACTCGTAGCAACCATTAAAAGAAAACTCTTAATAACTATTGCAGAAATGGATATAATAAAATCTATTGTAATAATAAATCTATGTTACTATCCACGCTGTATCACTTTCTAAATATTCCTGTTCATCCAAAGGTTGCTTGGAAGAAATTGCTGTGTGCAATAAGGCATCATCATCATCATCATCATTGTTTCTAACTTTAAAATCTTCAGTATTTCTGTATATTGTGTTACTTTTAAAGCTATGTAGTTAGTACAATAAAGCAAATATATCTATCCATCTAATAATATTTACAAATACAGAATTTGAAGTGAATCTCTTGCGTCTATCTATATTGGTGCCTCTGCCGTCGATGAGGTTGGACCATGTGCGTTCGTTAGCACGCTATAAATCGCCACAATCTGACGGCGCATAAATCGCTTCTTTGATCACTTGCGCAGGAGTTTCACTAATATTGCCATAGCTGTACTTAATCTGTGATTTATTTGCGTACTAAAGTTACACATCGCGCAGTTTTTATAGTCTTAACTTTAGAGTATTGCGAAGGATATTTTACATAAGTATCACTCCATCAACGTACGTAAAGAACAAGTATATCGAATAATATCGATGTTTTGCCAATGAATGCAACACATCAACAAGTCTACAACAAAGTGTTTGTGAAAATAATTGTTTGAATTTGTATGTTGTCTATTTGAATCCTTCTGGATTGATTTCACTCGAATACTCACCCCGTTATTTGCTCTGACGTTACCTTCATTTTTAACTTCTAAAATTCATAATGCAGGTATAATTATTATTATAATATAATTAATGTTTGGCCCCAGTCAAACTGATATAAAATACAATGTTTTCTATAATCTAGAAACAGAATATAAATATCATTCATTCATTGTTGCATTAGCTGTATCTTATATTTAAAAACATTTACAGCATTGATTTTCTATAGCATCTAAATCTATCCTTCTGAGGCCTTGCTTGAAGCATTTGTATTATTTATTGCAAAAATATTAATTATCAGTAAACATTATGAAGACCTTAATATATTGATTGACTTCAGTTACGAATGCACCGTGTGATTGAAAAAGGTGTTCATGTTCATCTCATACATCGTTACATTTCAAATGATATCACAAACTAGATTTATGTCACAATATTATATGTTTAGTTCCATTGGTTCAAAAACACCAACTTTTACAATAGTTTTTAAACTCTACGGTCTCCTTTTGCCATCACGAATAAAAACTATTTATTCTTAAAATTTATGTTTTTTGACTATTGTATTTTGTCTTTGTAATGTCTTCTTTTCCTCTCTGAGATCCTTTTTCAATGCAAAGAAAAGCCTGAAACATTGTATTTTAATCATGATTTCATTAACAATTTTAAACCTATATTGAGGTAGATTTTTTAATGTCACACATATAAAACTGCAATAACAATTAATAAGGTGTGGAACATACCTTATAGTAATAAAATAGACGAGCTCGACTAGACTCAGGAAGGAAAATCCAAGAAATAAGCCGAGCAGTCCTCCAATATTGGCAAGGAAGTCAGTCTCACCAAAGAGCTCCGAACGGTGCATAGATACAAAATGAGACCGTTTGAAGTATATCTCCAATTTTGAATATTGTGTGCTGAAAAATATGAAATAATCAGTCCAAATGAAAATTTTTCTCCCCAAAATATAGAAACACTTGAAACTACAGTCCCTTCCTAAATAGTTTTGTATCAGTAGATAGACTATTTAGAGATTATTAAAAAGTGAAACTCATACAAACCAATTATTGTATGTTTTTAGAAAAAAATAAGTCAGTCTTGTTTAAAATCTTATAAAACAGACTATAGAATAGAGTTTCAAGAACGGTGATTTTCTGAGACTGTGTGAAAATTTACCTATTATCATCCGGTGACATTTTATACATTTTGTATAATTCTTTTATCAAATCCTTGAAATTGAAGTCTGTTTTTAATATTTCAGCTTCATATTCGACGCTGTTACATCCAGGAAGACATTTACATATTCTAGATGTTTTGTCCGATTCTTGTTTTACTACTTTATCTTGAGTTGGTGTGCATGTCACATAGGCAGATACATGAAAAATAAAAAATAATAAAGTACTTATTAAACGATTTTGTTGTACTAAGCTTCTTTTTTAATACCTTTTAATTTTTGCATGCCTCTATGTGTACATTCAGTCAAAAAGTATCGGGAATGGATGGTTTGTTTATGGTTTCATATTCAATTTCCTTTTTTGTTGTGGTTAGATTGGCACAACTTTTTTCCATTTCGGCGCGGAGTTTGAGTTGCATCTGTTGTGCTGTTTTTAGTTTTATCATAACTAGTATGTATTGCGAATTTCGTAATGGACATAAACATTAAACCAAGAGTTTGTCTTAAATTTTGCATCTTTAATGGAATTTTGGGTTCTGTTGGAAGTCCTGTGACATCCCTCCGAGGGCATACCCGAGGCTCCGCGTTACGTGAGGTTTTTAGTCGGTAGGAGTCCGGCATAGCATCCATGATGAATTTTCCCTCACGTAAAAAAAATGGATTTTCGTGTTCGGAGTCACTGAAAATGTTACAGAAGGCTTTTTTTTTTTTTTATTTTTTTTTTAACGTGAGGGAAAATCCTCGTAGGATGCTATGCCGGACTCTTACCGACTAAAAAACCTCACGTAACGCCCAACAGCCTATGGTTGAGAGCCCCGGGTAAGCCCTCAGGAAGGATGTCCCGTGACTCCCAACAGACCTACGGCCGCTAATGCGGCCTCGCCCAGGGGGTGGTTCGGGTGCAATCCCGCGTCTATGGGGGGTTTCGGGTGTGACCCCGCTTCTAAGGGGGGGCGTGCGTGAGTTGCTCACGTCACGCTGCCGTCATGGGCCTGCTTCTGTAAGGACGGTGAGCGGCCCTCTCACCGTCCTCAGACCCCCGGTCATGGAGGCCGATAGTCCTCGGCGAAGACACGTCGGCGGCGCCAAAGGCGCCGACTGCGGAACTCGGGTGGGAGAGTTCGCTCCCGCACCCGGCCCGCCGCCTCCTTCGCGAGCATGACCTGCTCGCAGAAAGAGGCGGCGCAGTCCCACTTGCTCCCGCTGGAGAGCATGGCTCGCACCATGGCCCCAAGCGAGAGAGTGTCCACGCCCAGACCCACTACGAGGACCTGGCGCTGTTGTGCCCATGCCGTGCACTCCACCAGCATGTGGAGCGCCGTGTCATCGCTGCGGTCCTCGCAGTGCTGACACTCGGCCGTGGTTTCCCGGTGTTTTCGCCACAGATACCTACCAAAGCTACCGTGCCCGGCAAGCATCTGTGTCAACCGGTAGGAAAGAGCACCGTGTCTTCTCTATGTTTCAGAAGGCTTACGGTGAATCGACTTTTTCAGAAACACGTGCTTATGAGTGGTAAAAAGCGGTCAAAAGCGGTCAAGTTGTGATGGAACATATGCCTCGCTCTGGGAGGCCATCAACGTCTGCAAATGAACTGAAGTTAACATCGCAAAGTGAAATGAATTTTGTTAGTCCCAAAAGACCTGAATTTTCTCCAAAAATCAATGACATGAAATGCATTGTTACTTGTGAGGAAACGTAGGTTTACGAAGTTTAACATGCAAACT
This sequence comes from Miltochrista miniata, assembly GCA_933228765.1. Lineage (NCBI taxonomy): Eukaryota > Metazoa > Arthropoda > Insecta > Lepidoptera > Erebidae > Miltochrista > Miltochrista miniata. Next base: position 3,013,223 of record OW121758.1, read on the forward strand.
AGTCAACAAGCTTCCAACTGAACTGAAATCGAACAAACCACGCCAAAGTCGATCAAAGTCAAAGGCATGTTGACTGTTTTCTTTGACTGCGATTGACTATGCGTGTTGTGCACTCGGAATTCTTGCCTGAAGATCAAACGGTAAATAAAGAATATTATTTGAGCGTTATGCGGCATTTAAGAGAGCAAATCCTTCGAAAAGGTCCAGATTTGTGGAAAGGAAAGAATACAGAATAATGCTCGACTTCGCACAAGGCCACGAATGATTTTTTGACCAAACACTCAACAAATAGGTACCATCGAGCAACCACCGTATTCACCAGATTTGGCTCCAGCCGACTTCTTTCTTTTTCTTGAACTCAAATTACCACTTCGTGGCATCCTTTTTCAATCGGTAGAAGACATAAAGGTGAATTAACGGCAAGAACTGAACTAAATTCCGGAAACTGCGTTTAAAAACTGTTTTGATGAATGAATTTTTGGTTGGCGTACGTTTATCGTTTCTGAAGGATCTAAAACTATTTTGAAGGTGATAAAATAAATTTTGGATGAATAACAAACATTTTTGTGTTATTGATCTTTTCCAGGTACTTATTGACACAGTAATATATCTCTACTGTTGTTTATATATTATTTACTAAATAGCAATCACTATACATTATTACCTCGTGCTTCCTCCATACAAGGTGCTTGTCCAAATGTGCATATTTGTGTTTTAGTTTTATCTATGGATGCAGACACATAAACAAACAATTATTAATTAGAATTATAGTTCAAATCATATGAGCAATAAATAACTTGTATGAAACACTTACGTGGCATATAGAATCCAACACAATTGCATATTTCAAATGTTTTATTTGTAAGACACTCAATTTTACAATTTCGTGCTGTGTATATTTTAAAATACTGTAACTCTCGTTCGTTTGGAAAATAGCATTGTCTTCTGTAATGATAATGTTAAAAATATTATATTCCCATTTTAGAGAAGCTGGGTTTTAGGACATCTATAACTTTTTCAAAATAGTATTATTAAGTTTAACACCATACGCAACATTAGAACATGTATTATGCAGCGTTTCTGTCCTCGGTCCACAGTACGGGGGAACTAACTAGGAAAATTCTTGCACCTACACTACTTAGTTCCGAAATACTGTGTAAGACCGAAGCAGTTAACGCTTGGAAAATTGCCTGTCCGAACTCCGAGTTGCCAAGGAACCTTTTCTCACAACGTCAGTAGGACGGGCCGCTTTGCAGTTTATTGAGAATTAACCTATTAAACTCCTGTACGACTCCTACTGAGCGTGCCCGTTTACTAGCAGTGGGTATTTGGGAATCGGGTCTTTGGCTACTTACTCTTCCGTCGTCTAACATAGGGACCATGTTAGACGATTCTACCTCATCTTGTCTACGTTTAGGTGCGCCATGTGTTACTCCGCACCAGTGCCATTGTGGAGTAGTCGTCGATCGCCTTGGACATCATGGCCTGTCTTGCAGCAGAAGCGTTGGACGAATACCACGGCACGCCAGTATAAACGATATCATCCGTCGTGCTCTTGTCGCCGCCGGTCTGCCAGCTAGACCTGAACCAAATGGCTTGGCACGTGACGACGGCAAGAGACCGGATGGTATGACACTAATGCCGTGGAAGATGGGAAAGTGTTTAGTGGGGGACGCCACGTGCGTCGACACTCTTGCCCCTTCTCATCTTTCAGGTACTGCTGGTTGTGCCGGTGCCGCCGCCGCTTCTGCTGAGACCCTTAAACGGCAAACATATTGTAATCTCTCAGGAGATTATGTGTTTGAGCCGTTTGGGGTCGAAACCTTGGGGCCATGGGGTCCAAGCGCAAAAATTTTCTTTAGAGTTGGGAAAGCGTTTGTTCGACACTACTTGTGACCCGAAGGCTGGCTTCTATTTGGGGCAGAGATTAAGCATTGCCATTCAACGTGGCAATGCTGCCAGTCTTCTGGGAACGCTACCATAACCACAAGAGGACTGCGATGCGGAGAAATTTTATGATGCATTTTAGTTTAGTAGTTTTCGTTTTAATTTTAATAATAGTGTTAGTGTAATTTCATTATTTTAGTCAATTTTATTTACCTAGATTATTTAGATTTAATATTTTTATCTTCTTCTTAAATAAATATTTCTTATTAACTTTAAATAAAAAAATATATATATATATGGATTTTTAATATTGATGGTTTCTTTTCCAGAGAACATCATTGTATTAAATTTCAGCCAGATATATTAACAAAAATTCAAAAATCATTACAAACTTTCACATCTATAACATTATATAGTAGAATATCAGAATAATATTGAAATCTTACACGTCTGGGTGATATTTTCTTAAAGCTTTCGATGTGTCTAGTGTACTGAAGCTTAGCGCCATTGACGAGACTTGATTGTTCAATACAGCAAAATAATAAAGGGATGACTGCGGTAAATCAGCAGGATGCTGAATATATACCTGATAAAGAAATGTATCATTAGGCTGCAGGGTCTTCAACACTATTGTGTTAAACTCTATAGTCACTTACTTTAAATCCAGAATTTATAATATTACAAGTCGGGTCGCGATCTTCATTAACTTCTTTCAGTATTATTTCTAAATCTGGTGACGCGCCGTTTTCCTACAATAATAAAAACTTTTTTAAGTAGGTATACCAAAACATGGATGTGGACACTAGGAACACTTTTTTTTATGTTCAACTCGCCAAATTGACGTCGCCACCAGCCTGATGGAAAGCCGTGGCGCATCTATTGGGGGACGCTTCTGACAGTGGTCCTCAAGTTGGCGGCCCTGTGATGTGCCTCTTCACGCTCCTCTTAAAGAACCCGGGATTGTAAGATGAGGGAAATACGTGTGCGGGCAGGTCGTTCCAAGTTTTTATAGTTCGACAGAGGAACGATCTTTTGAAACGCTCGGTTCTGGCGAAGCTTCTCTCCACTGTGTATGAGTGGCATCTCTGCCCAGCACGCGTTGTTCGGGATCGGAAAGGAGATGGTGGGATCAGGTTGAAGAGTTCTTCAGAACATTTGCACTTTTCATTATGTCTCACCTTTCCGGGAACTGGATATGTGTCGGGGCCGTAATGATTATAGCCGTCCTCCAACGACCAATTTTTCATAGCTGTGCTCGCTTCCAGGTATGGAAAGGTATCACGAATACTGAAAATAAATTATTAATGATTATTTTATTCCAATCTTAACAACTGCTAAGAAATATCTGTGTATCAATAATCTCTCGCTGTAGACCATGGTTCGAGTCATAATCTCCAGTGAAATTAAGTGGGATGCCGTCTCGTCTTTCTGCGAGCAAGGTATGTTTGTGATAGAGGCGATGGCAGAGAGAATGGAAAAGAACTATCCCACTCGAGCTTCATAGTTTGTAGCAAGAGTGCCGACGCCTCGCACCCCTAGAAGCCAAAGTCTACCAGGCAGGAATCCTGGCTTATCCTACCGAAAGCTTAACCGGGTCTCTCAGCTGTAGTCAGTTTTAGGGCATCGTGTGGTTTTAGCCGGTAGGAATCTTGCATATCATTATTTTTATTATTCGAAGGAGAGTGGCTTTTCTAGCCCTTAAAGCTAGTCTCACTGCGACCATTACTGATCTATTGTGATCGCCACTGCTTACAGTTCTTGGCTGAGTCCTGCAAATTCCAGGAATTGCAGTATCTTTATAGCCCCTATTCGTTTGATCTCACTTGGATCCAATATGTGGCCTCCAAGTAGAAAACTGCGACTACGCATCAAGGCTGGGCATTCTGTCAGGATGTGCACAGGTGTTTCATCGGCCTCTAAACACAGCCTACACTGTCGTTTGTCACTAATCCCCAGATTGTGCATGTGTTTGTTCAATCCACAATGCCCAGTAAGTGCCCTAACCAGGATGCGCAAGTTATTCCTGCTCAACGCCAAGATTTCCGAGGAAGTCTTTTTGCGAAAGGCAGGAATTAGTTTCTTTGAGTGTTCCATTCCTGGGGTATTCCTCCAGAGTTGGATAGCTGCAAAGAGACAGTAGGTGTCCAGGGTGAGCTTAACAAGACCCTTTGGTATGCCGCAGATCGGTTCTGGACCAAAGCTCTTCTGCTCGGCTCCTGCTTTTGCGAGTTCGTCGGCAATCTCATTGCCTTCGTGCCCCGCATGACCTGGCACCCATCTTAAAATCACCCTGTTCTTCTCTCCCAGGGTGTTTAGTAATTGCATGCAATTTTCGGCCAGTCTCGAGGAGATAACATCCGAGGCCACGGCCAATAGTGCTACTTGACTATCTGAATGTATATAGATAGTTTTGTTAAGGTAGTTGCTTTGCAGATTCATTGCTGCACATTCAATGATGGCGTAAACCTCTGCCTGGAATATGGAGGAGTACCTTCCAAGATTGACACTCAGTCTTCTTTTTGGTTCCTCCCCATAAATTCCGCATCCTACCTTAGAACCGGATTTTGATCCATCTGTGTACCATCTGAGACTGCCTGGTTTCCAATAGACAGCTGCAAGCCTCTCTTTGTTAGACATAAGATTCTCACGCTTCCCTCAATATACATTTTTGAGGTGGCTTTATTTGTAAAAACAAATAGCCATTTATTTAAAAAATTGTCAGATGTATCGACTCGCAATAGGCGAAAAGATAAGTTTTGTATTCAAAAGTCCAATACAGCTCTGATGTGGAAAAGCGTATTCTGCCTTGCACCTAAGATTTATAATAAACTGCCTGAAGAATATAAAGCCTTAAACCTACACTTATTTAAAAAAAGGATTAAGGATTTGTTAATAGCAAAATGTTATTACTCGATCTCGGAGTTTCTGGACGACACATTGCTTTAAAAAATAAAAGATCTTTGACTGTCCACAATTATATTAATTGTTCATTTGTTACATAATTAATTACATTAAATATTTTAATTTATTGGATAATTTGATAAATATGTAATATATTATTGTATTGATTTCAGCTTGCTTACTTGACATTTAGAAATATTTATTGATTATGTTTATTGAATGAAAATCTTTAGACTTGACTAAATAGACCATTATTATATTGATTTTCGGTACCTGTACTAATTTGACATGTTATTTAGAAATATGATTGTAATTTTGTGATGTGATATTATTTTGTGATGAATATTTATGATTTTGCACACCGCCTACGTGCGGTGAAACATGCTGCATCTACCAAATTGTAATTGTCAACTTTATTTAACCATGTTTCTAGCAAAATAAACAATTCTGATTCTGATTCTGATTCTGATTCAGGTAATATTTCCCTCGTTCCAGTCTTCTCTAGATGGAATTTCCACTGAATATAGTTTCTGTGTATGAATTTTTGGGTGCATTGTGTCCATTGGCATGCCCAAAACTGGGATATCATTAACAGCGTCCTGTAAAGATCTCACGTTTTGTGAGAGCCATGCCACCTTCTCCGAGTTGCAGACCCTGTGCATGCTGGCCTTTGCCTCTCTCTCCAAATAGATATGTAAAGGAGGAAGGTTTAGCAGTGCCTCTAGTGCCCTGATCGGCGATGTTGACATGGCCCCTATTGTGATAATGCAAGCCGCCCTTTGTAGGCTGCTAAGCTTTGTGATTATTGTTTTCTGCTCCAGTTTTCTCCACCATACCACTGAGGCGTAGGACACCATCGGCCTCACAATGGCCTTATAGAGCCAGAGGATTATATGGGGTTTTAGTCCCCATCTCCCTCCTGCTAGCCTGTTGCAGATCATCAGGGCAGATTTCGCCTTCTGTACGATACCGTCCACATGCGTGTTCCAAGTTAGTTTGTGGTCGAGCGTGACCCCTAGGTATTTGACTTCACATGAGAACGGAATAATTTTTCCATTTAGTGCTAAGGGCTTTAGGTTTTCTAGCCTTGTCTTCCTTGTAAATGGAATTATGTTGGTTTTATCAGCATTGATACTGAGTTCATTGTCCTTACACCACTGGTTAATTGTGTTGAGGGCCCTCTGCACTTGATATGATAACATATCTTGGCAGGTTCCCCGCACCGTTACCACAAGGTCATCAGCGTATCCTTGGGCATCGATGCGTAGTCCTGCCAGTTTATACAGAAGGCCGTCCACCGCCAGAGTCCACAGCAGAGGAAACAAAACACCTCCCTGCGGGCATCCTCTGACAGTTGCCAATTCCAGTGTGTAATTGTGTAGTTCAAGATGAACTATTCTTTTAGAGAGCATTTCATTTACCTATCTAACCGTTGTAGAGTCTACTTCTTTTTCACGCAGTCCTCTAATCAATGTACCAGTGGGCGTATTATCAAACGCACCCTGTATGTCAAGAAATGCTGCAACAGCAATTTCTTTATCATCTAGTGCCTTTTCCAGTCTATCTACTAGACATAGCAGGGCTGTTTCCGTAGATCTGCCTCTGCGATAGGCATGCTGGCTATAGTGGATGGGCTTGTCCTTAAGATAGCCCTCCCTGATGTGATTGTCTAATACCTTCTCCATAGTTTTCAGTAGAAACGAGGATAGGCTAATGGGTCTGTAAGATTTCACCTCAGTGTAGTCCTTCTTTCCAGCCTTACGTATAAATTGAACTTTTACGTAGTTCCATGGTTCTGGCAGATATCCCCAGGCAAAGCTAGCTCTGAAGATCCTGACCAGATGAGGAATTAGGATATTTGCACCACGCTGCAGTAAGAGCGGTGTTATCCCATCTAATCCACCTGTTTTATTAGGTTTAAATGAGTTGATGGCCCATCTCACCTTACCAGGTCTGATCACAGTAGCTGCCCTTCCCCAGTCCTCATTATAGGGTCTGGAGAGATTGGGCGCGTCTGAGGGCAGTTGCACCTCGTGAGCTCCTGGAAAGTGAGTAAGGGCCAGCAACTCTAGTGTTTCCTTTTCATCTTCCGTAAAGGATCCGCTTGGCTTTTTCAAAAGACCAATTTGGTTAGTTCTGGCATTGGCAATTAACTTGTGGAGTCTTGCACTTTGAGGCGTGTTGTTAATTTCCCCACAGAACTTTCTCCATGATGCCTTTTTAGCCTTCCTAATTTCCTTGCTGTAGGCATTTAGAGCTTGTCTGTATGAGTCCCATTCTCCGGTCCTCTTAGCCCTATTGAAAAGCTTCCGTGTTTTGGTTCAGAGTTTCATCAGCTCAGAGTTCCACCACGGCACTTGTCGTTTTGAAGTTTTTGTTTTTAGTGGACAATTACTTTCAAAGGCCCTTGTTATGCCTCTGGACGGATGGGATATCATACAAGAGGAGTTCTTCATATAAAAAGGTGTATCAACGATATGTTAATTTTACTACAAAATAATAAATTGTAAAACAAAATCTATATTTTTAACATTTACCAACAAAATAACGTTCAAGGATTATACATATATACATTACGCCTGTTTCCCAACGGGATAGGTAGCGACTATGGCTTTTCACTTACCACGATCCTGACATACCGCTTTCGCTTCTTCTACTTTCATAAGCGTTATCTTAGTCACTAGATCTTCTGTCAAGCCGCAATGTTTCCTTATCACACTAGTTCATATCCACCAAAGTCACTCCAGCAAACTGAACAAACTTCTTATTTCCACTGCATTAATTTGACTTTCATGCTTCTTCTGCCACACCCAACTTTCACTGCCATGCATAAGTGTAGGGACAAGCACTCCTCTATGTACAGCTATCCGTGTTTTAAAAACGTTCTGACTGCTCATAAAGGCGTGAATGGCTCCGTTCACATGATTCTCTGCCAAAACTCTTCGTTCAATATCAAAGTCACACTTTCCATCTCTTGCAAATTTTGACCCCAAGTACACAAACTCTTTTACCTATCCACTCTTTGCCCTCCGATGAAAATAGGGCAATTCACTAATGGAATCAGGCGTCACATGGCGGAAATCCATTCTAGAATGATAATAAAGGAGGGGATCCTCTTCCTCCCCTTCTCTCCTTTATTATCATTATAAGGCAATATGTCATACTGCAACTCTTCCGCCGATGAAGCTAAGATCACCTGATCGTCAGCTCATTCATTTTCAAACCATATGCACACTCTTGCAGTTCTTTCAAGCAACTATCCATGTATAGGTTAAACAGACACGGTGACGCTACTCAACCTTGATTCACACCTTTTTCAATGTGAAAAAAGTCCGTGCAAGCTCCGTTGATCCTGACATAAGCAAGCACTGGAGTCTTCATACAGAGATTTCAGTGCTTGTTTCAAGCTCCCGTTCACTCTATACTTGGATAGTGCTGTCCACATTTAATTCCGAACCACTCTATCATTGCGTTTCCCAAGTCTACTAAGATGCAATAGACTTTTTGACTTTTCGACAAAACCCTTTCAGCTGCTCATCGTAAGGAAAAGACTTGATACCGAGCAGGATTTAGGAAAGGAAGGGGGTGTGAAGGTATAGTTATAGACCTATATAACCTCTGTGTGTAATAATATATAAAGATGTTCATTGTAATAAATGAGATAGTATTCAGCAGACAGTCGTTTGATTGGTATCCCGACACCCAACCTTATATGGCGACCCTGCCATGTCATGTCTTAGGTTTCGGATTGCATTCGGTCGAAGTGCCTACTAAGACAATGTGTAACTTAAAGTATTTTGTGCCGCCGCGCGTGTATATAGAACCGAAAGTGAACTTACTTCCATAAATTAAAAATGTGCAATTCAAATTCAAAACCCCAAGATCTTACCATTAACCAAAATGGTATTGGTGCAACAAATGGAGCCACTACGGATCAGCTACAATTCCACCTATCCACTATAAGTATTGTTATGGTGATTCTTCTTGGACTGTGCCTGTTGGTCGGCGCCTACTTCGTTTTGCGATGCTACAAAAAATGTCACCATGGATGGATCAATGACCAAATAGTTCGTGACAATCTGAGGAGGTCATTTGCTCGACGCAGAGATCCTTCAGCTGTATATGATGTAAGATACTCTACGTCTGAAGGAGGACAGAAAATTAATTCGGCAAATTGTGATAAACACTAAGAAAATTATGTGATTGTGTGTACCTATCCAATAACAAAGAAGAAACAGAAAGTGTCGGACAAGGTCATTATGTGGTGTAACTCGGTAATTTTAACGAACGGAATAACGTGTTCTGTTACTCGTCAGCGAAAATGACGTTGTATATAAATCCAGTATCTCAATCACAACTGACGTCAACCGCTTTTGTGAGAGACCTGAGATATTTTTGTAATAAAATAAACGTGTACGAATTAATTTTTATACGAAATAAAATATATGATGATTTTATAAAAAAGGTAGTGTTAGAAATAACAAAACTACACTAATTGGTCCGGACCCCGTTTATGTATTTTAAATAATATTAGAAGAATAACTGATAAAGACGACCAAAGGGTAATATTGAATGATTTTCATCTTTTACCATCTAGTGGCCACGCTGGTATAAGACGAATGTATAAAAATATCAGAAAATATTTCTTTTGGCCTGGTCTTGAAAAGGATGTGACAAATTTTATAAAAAAGTGTGACAAATGTCAAAGACATAAACATAATTCCCATTACATTAAAGAGCCTTTGGTTATTACAACCACAGCCAAATCGGCGATGGAAAAGGTCTTTTTAGATGTTGTAGGTCCCCTAGATAGAGACGATTATAATTATTCTTATATTTTAACTATACAATGTGAACTTAGTAAGTATGTTGAAGCATTTCCTTTGAAAACTAAATGTTCTCTAGAAATAGCTAAAACTTTTGTAAATAACTTTATTCTAAGATACGGAATTCCTGACAGAATCGCGACTGACAGGGGTTCTGAATTTTTATCATCAGTTTTTAAAGAAACGTGTAAACTTCTAGAAATATCTACTTTACAATCTACTGCCTACCATCATCAGTCTATAGGGTCCTTGGAAAATACTCATAAACATTTAGGTAATTTTTTAAGGATTCAAACCGATAACCATCCCGGGTCATGGAGTACATGGCTGCCCTTTTGGTGTTTTACTTACAACACATCTGTGCATGATTCCACTAAATATACACCCTTTGAATTATTATACGGTAAAATATGCAACATCCCATCTAATTTAAGTCAGAATAAAATAGATCCACTTTATAATCATGACGATTATCCCTTAGAATTAAAATATAGACTACAAACCTCTCAAAAAGAGGCTAATCAGAATTTATTACACAGTAAATATCATAGAAAACAAAAGTATGACCGTAACTGTAACCCTATAACATATAAACAAAATGACTTGGTACTTGTGAAAAATGAGACTGGAAACAAACTCCAAAGTATTTATAACGGCCCGTATCTAGTGATTAGAGATGTATCACCAAATGTAGAGATACTAAAAAATGGTAAATTAGACTTAGTCCATAAGAATAGAACAAAATTATATTGTTCTTAGTTTTATTTTTATGTTATTTCAGATTTTTTTTTATATTGTTTTACAAAATATACCTTTTATTTTTTTACATTCTTTACTATATGTGCTTGTATTGTAAGTAAATACATATACTTAAACAATTTTATTTTTGGAAAAATGTATTACTTTTAAGATTTATTTCGCAATGTTAAAATGTTGGTAACTTAGCAATTAAATAATAATTATTGTTATCATTATTATTTAATTTCTTTTCGGGGAAGGTGTGTAGGTATAGTTATAGACCTATATAACCTCTGTGTGTAATAATATATAAAGATGTTCATTGTAATAAATGAGATAGTATTCAGCAGACAGTCGTTTGATTGGTATCCCGACACCCAACCTTATAGGGGTGACCCTTCCTTTCCTAAATCCTGCTCGGTCATTCCACATTTTTCCTGCCGCTTCGTTCATCACTCTCTTTATCAGCACTTTCGCATACAGTTTGCCTACGACACTGAGCAAGCTTATGCCGCGGTGTTCTTGCACTGTTGCTGCGAACCTTTTTCCTTGTACAGCAGCACTATGACAGATTTACACCGTTCTTCTGGAACTCTGCTACTTCGCTAGCAAAGGTTAAAAATGGTGTAAGCTGGCAAGCCACCACGCCACGTCCCGCTGTCAGCATCCTGACAGAAATCCTATCAATTTCCGCAGCCTTTCTTAATTTCATAAATAGTATGAAATTTTAGAAGCATTAAATATCTTCTACAATTTCTTCCATACTTAATTCGCTTTCATCTCCAACTTGATTCCATTCCGAGACAAGAGTCTTCCTTTGTAAATCCTCTGTTTCAAACAAACTTTCAAAATATTCCTTCCAACTTTTAGCACAATTCTTCTCCTTTCACTAAACTGCCATCACGGTTTCTGATGTGCTTAATTGTGATGTAATATTTTGAGTCCTTACTGATCTTATTTCGAACGAATTTTGTATTTTGTTGCAAGTTATCAGATAACCTGTTATGAAATTCATCCTTATTACTCTCTCCCTTTCTTTTTATCACCTCTTTTGCAACACGCTTATACCTTTTATACTCATCATTTGCCATTTTTACATCCTCATCCATTGCCTTTTGCATTCTCTGATTGGCCTTTATAGCCAGCCAGTTCAAGCATGCTTTCTTCTTATCCGCCAACACCTTCAAAACTTCTGTACACATTCTCTTTACCTTACACCCTTGGCTCCTCTTGCATACTCCGCATACTTTAACTGCCACTTCCACAAGTCCTTCCTTCTCTTGCAAATTTTCTATTTTTATGCGCTCTGGCTGTTTGTCGGTCTGTTTCAGCCGTCGCGGCATCAAACGATGCCGCGACCGCTGAAACAGACCTCTTACTCGGCTAATAACCGTAAAGTGATATGTGTCAATCACGGACCCTCGGTATAACCGGGTGTCAAGCCTTTCTTTCTTAGTCTTGCGTCTACTATCACAAAGTTGATCATGCTTCTATGATTTCCTTCTTCTCTCATATACAAGTGGATGTCTTTGTGGTTGGTTGGTTGGTTGGTTTTGATGGTATTAGTTACAACAAGATTCCTCTCCCAACACACATCTAACAAACTTTCTCCATTTTCATTCACTCGTTCATTGCCAAACGTTCCCAATACACTCTCGTATCCATCACGCATCACTCTCATCCAATCATTAAAATTACTATCCTCCCTTTTTGTTTACATTTATTCAGAATATCACATAAACTCTTCCAAAATGCCTGCCTCTCGCTTTGATCTCTTGAAGACCGGCGCCACCGCGCATCTTGCGGAGCATACACTCCCTAAGCAAAGATGCGGGTAAGTCCAACCTTGAACCTTAACCAAAGGAGTCTTGGGCTCACACATTCAAACTCTGTCACACACTCATTCACTCTCGCGGAAAGTAGTACACCGACGCCCTGGCATGCTGTGCTGGTTGCGGCTACGCCTAACCAGTAGGTCGTATAGGCTCTATGTGTTGTGTTATCGCATCCTTTCTTTTTCTTTCTTTCTCTTTCTTTGTCTCATTCACACACAACTCTCTTCACTCTCTTGCATCATCTTGCATACTTCGTCAATTTTACCTTTCATTCCTCCTGTAACATTTAAAATAGCAAAGTGGCTAGCCCCTGTCCACTTTTCGCCTCGATGGGAAACGAGAACCACATCGCCACAGTTCTTGGTTTTGAAATTTATTACCATGGTGTTCCTACGAGAAGCATCCAGGGAAGTCCCGTTCAGATTATACCTCGATAAATGCAGGTGCATGCCAATCTATACCTATCGTTGGTTGGTGTTTGAGTAAGATTACTTACCTTTCTTTTCGTAAGATATCTTCAGCTGCTAATGAGTTGATGCTGTAACATAGTCCTTCACTAGTGAGCGTTTTGGCCACTACGTCTTCACATGCCAAATTTGTATCGCCCATTAATATACACAATTCAAAGATGTCGCTTATATTGGGAGCAACCTAAAAAGAAATGCACTTTGTGGTAATGCCAAAAACAATTAGGTACATGAGAAAATCAACACCAAGTATTACCGCTCAGCTCTACCCAAAAATTTAGATAGACGACCGCCAAGTTCCGATGCTGCAAACATGGGACAGTCCACACCCACTTACCACATCACCGCAGGTACTGCAGACCCTCTATAATACACCCGTATAATCGCAGCTCTGCAGACAGTTAGCCTCCTCAGTTACTATGGTGTCTTAAAAGAACTACATATAGCACTGTACATGCTAACCACCACTTCAGGATGCAACACTGATTCAATCCCTCTGGGCTGTTCCGAAAGGCACAGGATCATACCAATATGAAGATTCCTAACCCATACCCTGGCGCATCATTCTGATAATTTTTGTCTTCAATGAAAATGACTCCAGGACTGAACCTTTAGCGCAAAGTATTATCCATACGGCAATTACGGTGGTGTTAGATCCCGCACTAAATATACATAGACTTTCCAATACTTACATCTAATATATTTTTGATCGACTGAGTATTCGAATAATTGCGTTCCAATCTATTTACACTTGTGGTAAGTACACTATATCGTCCACATATATTTGTAACGTCTTCATATTTAATAGTATCAGCTTTGCGTCTGCAAAATAAACAATTTGGGTGTAGTAAGTACCGATTTTTACAAAACACCACAGAAATAAAAGACAAGAGGCGGGCGTCCGTGCCGCTGCGACATGTCCAGCGCAATACGAACATGTAATTATTTATGAGCTGCACGTCGGGTGATCAGTGTAATTTTGATCACCACAGAGAAGTAATAAAAATGCCGCCTTCTGTAATCCGCAAAAACTGAAGTTTAACTAATTACTTCACAACTCATGGAGTCTCTTTTTTTTTTTTTTGTTTAACGTGAGGGAAAATCCTCATAGGATGTTATGCCGGACTCTTACCGACTAAAAAACCTCACGCCACGCCTAACAGCCTATGGTTGAGAGCCCCGGGTAAGCCCTCAGGAAGGATGTCCCGTGACTCCCAACAGACCTACGGCCGCCAATGCGGCCTCGCCCAGGGGGTGGTTCGGGTGCAATCCCGCGTCTATGGGGGGTTTCGGGTGTGACCCCGATTCTAATGGGGGGGGGGGCGTGCGTGAGTTGCTCACGTCACGCTGCCGTCATGGGCCTGCATCTGTAAGGACGGCGAGCGGCCCTCTCACCGTCCTCAGACTCCCGGTCATGGAGGCCGATAGTCCTCGGCGAAGACACGTCGGCGGCGCCCAGGGCGCCGACTGCGGCACACGGGAGGGAGAGTTCTCTCCCGCACCCGGCCCGCCGCCTCCTTCGCGAGCATGACCTGCTCGCAGAAAGAGGCGGCGCAGTCCCACTTACTCCCGCTGGAGAGCATGGCTCGCACCATGTCCTCGAGCGAGAGAGTGTCCACGCCCAGACCCACTACGAGGACCTGGCGCTGTTGTGCCCACGCCGTGCACTCCACCAGCGTGTGGAGCGCCGTGTCGTCGCTGCGGTCCTCGCAGTGCTGATACTCGGCCGTGGTTTCCCGGTGTTTTCGCCACAGATACCTACCGAAGCTACCGTGCCCGGCAAGCATCTGTGTCAACCGGTAGGAGAGAGCACCGTGTCTCTTTCCAGCCACTCGTCCATGACCGGTCTGACGGCCGCGATTGTGGCGAATCCCCCCTTTGGTTGCTCAAGTCGCACCTTCCATGTCTCCACGGTTTCCTGGTGGAGCAGGGTCCGCTGGGCCTCGATTTCTCGAGACGCAGGCCTTTGGCCCCGCTCCAGCGCCTCCTTGCGCCATCTGAACAGTGACGCAAGGGCTCTCGCTTCCAGGTCCCATGGAGGGGTCCCGGCTAGGAGACATGCCGCCTCACCGGAGATCGTGCGGTATCCTCTTATCACCCTGACGGCCATCACTCTCTGCGGGCTCAGCAGTCTAGCCTCATTGCTGGCCGTCAGGGTCTCCGCCCATACGGGAGCCCCGTACAGGGCCATGCTTCGCACGATCCCCAGGTACAGCCTCCTGTAGGGAGCGTTGGGTCCCCTGATGTTGGGCATCAACCGCGCGAGTGCGGCCGATGCTCCCCTCAGTTTTGGGACCAAACTTCGGAAGTGATGTCCGAAGTTCCACCGGCCATCGAATACGAGCCCCAGATACTTCATCGAGGGCTCGATGCCGATGCTGACGCCCCCTACCTGTAGGCTGGATCCCGCAGGTGGCCCCATCCGAGGTCCGTGGAAGCACAGAGCCTCGGATTTGTGAAGGGCGACCTCGAGACCCAGCCGCCGAATTCGACCCACGACCTGAGCAACCCCTGCCGTGGCCTTAAGTGCTGCGGCACGGTGCGTTGCTCCCCGCGCCGTAACGAGGGTGTCGTCGGCGTAACACGTTACGCCGACCCCTCTGAGCAACCAGTCGTAACCGATGTTCCACAGGAGCGGCCCTAAAACCGATCCCTGTGGAACACCGCACGACACATCTCGCCGACCCGGCCCTAGCCAGCTCGGGTAAGTTATGGCTCTCTCGGAGAGATAAGCCCCGACAATTCGACGGAGGTAGGGAGGCACTCCATGATAGATAAGCGCCTCCCTGACGCAGCTCCAGGGCAAGGTGTTGAATGCGTTGGCGATGTCGAGAGACACCGCCACCACCACCTCACCCTGTGAGACTGCTTCCTCCGTCAGGCCTCTAATGCGCATGATCGCGTCCACGGTGGAGCGTCCCTGACGGAAGCCAAACTGGCTATCCGCCAGATCAGGCCCCACGCGTGTGAGATGCCCGACGAGGCGTTGTGCAATAACACGCTCAAAGAGCTTGCACACCTCGTCGAGCAACACGATCGGCCGGTACCCTGATGGGTAATTTGCCGGCCGCCCCGCCTTTCGAATTAAGACCAGTTTCCCGGTCTTCCAGACCTTGGGAAACTGGCCTTTCTCAAGGCATGCGCTGAAGAGCCCAATTAGTCGAGGCCCAAGCTCCTCAAGAGCCAGGACCCACGCTCGGCCTGGAATGCCGTCGGGTCCAGGGGCGGTGTTTCTGCGGGATTTAAGCCGCAGTACAGCTGCCCCTAACTCACCCTCGGTGACTACGGGCACGTCGCTCTCGCTGCCTTCCGCGTTGGGCGCCTGAGCCGGAGCCATGCGCGGAGAAATATGTTCCTCCGCTCTCGACGGGAACAAGGAGTCCAGGACCTCCTCCAGCCGCTCCACTCAGCCCACTCTGAGTCAGTGGGGGCGCCTTAGGGCGTAATTTGCCCCTTACCATAAGGTACGGGCGACCCCACGGGTTCCGCTCCAGAGTCTCCATCAGCTCATCGCGGCCCAGCTTTTTGGACCGCTTGATGGCCGTCTGGAGAGCCCTCTTGGCCTCCCTGTACCCATCGTAGAGCTCCGTCTCTCGGGCTGCCGCATCGTCTGGGCGACGACGCCTCCGGCGGAATCTGGTGTACCGGCGGCGCGCGGTAACGCACTCCGCGCGCAACTGCGCGATTTCCGGCGTCCACCAGTACACCTGCTTCCTCGCCGGTCTGGGCCTAGCCCTGGGCATCGCCGCATCGCAGATGTGCGACATGGCTCTTCCAAACCACTCCACTTCGGCATCTACATCGGCAGGCCCGTCCACTGTCGGAATCCAGGCCTGCACGATGGCCGCCTCCAGGAGAGCCTCCCGATCCAGGCGATGGAGTGCCCAACGCGGTTCCGGGGGATTCGCGATTGTTGGCGGCAGGTTAGGTGGAGGGGAGACGTCGAACCGAACATATCGGTGATCTGACGACGTCTCCTCCTCCTCCACCACGCGCCATCCCTGGACACGGCGGGCGAGCTCAGGGGTCGCAAACGAAACGTCTATGACCGAGCTGAGCCCCCGCCGCGTCCAGGTTGCGACATTCCCCCGGTTTAGGATGACTAGGCCACGTGTAGTGACCCAGTCCTCCAGTATCCTCCCCCTGCCTCTGGTTTCCCGGGAGCCCCAAGTCTGCGACCAGGCATTGAAGTCTCCCAGGACCAGGACAGAGCGAGGACGACTTCCAGGTCAGGGAGCCATAGCTCGAACTGATGCTGGTCGAGGCTCGGCGAGATGTAAACGGCCACGACAGCCACACCCTCGTATTCCGCCGCGACACAACCCGGACCCCTAGCGATGACCGCCAGGCGCGAGTCATCCGCGCCGGTCCCCCCGAAGATAGTCGCCAGGCCGTCCAGATCCACCGGGCTTCCCGGGTGAACCCAGTACGGCTCGGCGACGACTGCGATGTTAATGGACCACTGCCTGATGCTCTGGTACAGAAGGTCCTGAGCACCAGTGCAGTGGTTCAGGTTCACCTGCGGGATGCGGATATGGGTGTCCATTAATGGACGTCCATTTCCGCACCCTGCCGCGAACGTGCACCCACACCCTCACCCCCCCGTGCGGACGGACGGGGCTTCGGCCTTGAGGCAGCGCAGGACTTGCTGCCCGCCCGGTGGTCAGCCTCCTTGCCCTCCGCCACGCATTTGAAACATCGTGGCGGAGCGTCACAGGCAAGGGCCGTGTGACCGGGCTGACTACAGCGGAAGCACCGATCACCCACGGTGACTTCCACCGTACACTGCACTCCTACATGCCCCACGACCAGGCACCTATAGCACCTGTCTTCGCGGGGCTGCAGGAGATACACCTGCGCCCTCAGGAAGCCCCCAATAAGGAGGCTCCGTCCGTCCGCAACTTTCTGGGCCGCCGCGACGGGGCAGCTCACGACTGCCGACCCGTGACCGGTGGGGCCAAAGCGGATTTCGCCTGACCTCACCTGATCACGGGGACAGCCGCTCGCCTCCACGACTGCGGAGATAAGCTCGTCCGTCGTGGCAGCGTCATCCAGACCCGAAATGCGCAGCGCGGCGCATTTGTTGGGTCTGGACACGCGGACATCGCCCGTATTCAGCGACTCCCGCAGCTTCGCCGCTAAGGCATCCGCTTTGGGGCCGCTGGTGGCGCCGGAGACCTCGAGGAGGCGTGCTCCGGTGCGCGTCACCTTGCACCGGAGCCCTCCCTCAATCTCGAGGGCCTTGAGGTCAACTGAGGCTTTCGCCTGCCTCAGTACCTCGGCGTACCCCACGCCCTTCGCCTTGCCCTCTGTCGTCACCGTAATGACGACGGCAGTGGAGCGGGGAGCGCGGAGCCTCTTCGGCGCCTTCTTCGCGGCGGCCTTTGCCGCCTTTGCCGCTTTAGCGGCGACTTTTGCCTCCTTCTTGGCGGCCTTCGCCGCCTTTTTGGCGGCCTTAGTCGCCTTCTTCTTGGCTCCTACCACCTCCCAGACCCCCTCATTTGAGGTAGTCTGGGGTGCAGCAGGAGCGCTGGCTGTTGGGGAAGCGGGGTTGCCATTTCCCCCAGGTGCCGTCTTCTTGGGGGCGGAGGGGGCGGAGGCCTTCGGCTTGGGACCAGTCCCGTTGGGTGCAGCCGCCAGCGGTGGGCGGTATGCCCGGTCCTCCAGGACGCCGAGGCGTCGCTCGATGGCCTCCAGCAGCTGGACCATCGATGGTGTCATCTTAGGTGGTGCACGGGGAGCGGGGGTTTTCACACCCCAAGCTTCCCCGGCCCCCTGGACCAGCTGCGTCAGCTTGTCAACCTCCTCCCGCATCAGCTGCTGCTGCTTACGGGAGTCGGCAAGCTCCGCCTCCAGGCTCGCAACCCGAGCCCGGAGCTTCCCCTCCTCCTTGGAGACACTCCTCTCGAGGAGCTCCTCCAACGCCTTGGTGGCACCAGTGACGGCTTCCGTCACCACCCTTCTCCTGCCCGCTACATTCTTGGCGCCCTTTACAGCGCCAGAAATGCGGGCGAGAGCCGCCATGATCTCCTTAGCCGCCGGCACATCCGTGACACTTCCGCTAGGCAGCGGGGGCACAAATGTCGGCGGCTCTGCTACCTTCTCTTTTGCTTTGTAGAGGTCGGCTTTCCGACCTCTACCCGCAGTGGTAGCTACAACCTTCCGCGGAAGGTCCTCCTCGGATGACGATGATTCTTCAGACCCAGGCCGGCGGAACAGGCCTTTGCCTGGTCCGCTTGACCTGGGTCTCTTCCTTCCTCCGTCGGCATGGATACCCTCGAGGGCACCCTCGGTCTCGGTACCCATGTCGACAGCCGACTCCATCTCCGAGCCAGCGCGGGTTGACGCGATCTCCGCGTCACTGGGGGTGGTTTTTAGGCACACCCTTGGGCCTGTTGGACTGTGGTGACCCCTCCCTTATACCACCTGGGATGAACTCTGGCGGGGGTCGACATGACGGATCATGCCAAGCGATTCCCCGGACACTGTCCGGGTGCGCTCCTGGGTAGTTCCTTGCGAATAATTTACCTCAGTCATTTTGATATTTTGCGTTTTTAGTCCGCCGACTTTTTAGGGTGGGAGTGAGGAAGTTGGGAGAGGATGTGAGGATGGGAATGGTTGGAAGGTGGGAGTGACGCCCTAGGCACTGAGTTCCCCCCAGCGATACATCAAATTGCCGGGCGTCAGAGCGTGAGATTTGGGTTATTTTTTATAGAGGTTTTCTTCCTCGCAACTCCTAAGAGCCACCGTGCCCGTCTGTTGCCAGACGGGGTTACGGCTCGGCCGAACGATGGTCCCCATGGAACCGTGTACTTCGGTCTCTGATCGCTCAGTGGCGAAGTACTCGTCGCCCTGGGAGTTCTCCGCTAAGTACGCTCTTCATAACAGAGCGCATGCGGAGAACTCCAAACCGGCCATAACGGCCCCCCTCCTTGGTGGACTATTGGCCGTGGGCGACGACGTGCGCCTCCACGAAGCCCACATCGTCGTCCACGTTACCAGGATGCACCACGTGGAGGTTGTCCTACCCAGCACCCCGACACTCATGGAGTCTCTTACAATTATGTATCTATACATAGACAGAGAATCAATATTGATCATATCCCGGCTGCAGGACCACGCCTCGCTTATATGTGTATCTTAACGGTAAACTAATATTAAGGCAAACATTCCAACATCTTCACTTTAAATAATTACGTAAAATGAAATAGTACGCACGTTTCGTTTTCTGAGTCCCCAAATAATTCTTCCGCCATCTTCGTATTTATTGCTGAGTAGTTGTATACCGTAGCCTTTACTTTTGATTGTGGACAAATCAATACAGATGGAAATGGTACCTGTTGCATGAAAATATGTTTAATAACTTAATTTATTTCAAATTATTGAGCCACAGATTTATAAACTTAATTACCGTGCTCACAGGGACAAGTTTTTCATTTACTGTAACTATGACTGGGCTAGTTTTCCACTTTAACCACACGTTGTGAATTAAGTAGCTACACATGCATATGCTTGCTATAAACGTAATCAGCCAAAATACCCTTAAAATATTAAACACAATTATTTTATTTTTAGCGTTACTCTTTGACTTAGAGCATGTTCCTTTTCATTATTGGATTAACTTACTTTTCAAATAGATTTAGACCTCTTTTAGTGGTATACCCAAGACCATGAAGAGTGGTATTGTTTGCGTAGTCATATAGCATTTCCTTTACCAGAGCTTTTTGACGTTTTCGTCGAGCTTTTCGAACACATACATCGCCATAAACATTAGTGACGACTATATCGCTTTCATCAATATATTCACTGTGGATAAAATAGTGTAGTCCTTTTAATCTTTTTAATGTATTAAAAGAGATTTAACATAATTGGTTCATAAGCACGTCAGTAAAATAGCTGTAATTGAGTTAGTCTAAAAACTAGGATGTTCGACATAGCTCGCAGAATAGTATAACAGGTGGCTGGCCACATCTGCAGAAGAACCGACGGTCGATGGAGCCAACGACTACTAGAGTGGAGACAGCGACGAACAAGGGTGAACGGCCGATGGAGCCAACGACTTCTAGAGTGGAGACAGCGACGAACATGGGTGGAACATCCACCAGCTGCACTGACCAACAACCTGGAAAAGGTCGCAGGTTGGAAATGGATGTGGAAGGCACAGGACCTGGTATTGGGTTGGGAATTGGTAGGGGCCTACGTCCAGCAGTGGACTGCTGTATGCTAATTCAGTGGAGTGATGGTCTAATACGTTTAGACGTTAGATGTGACAACATCGCTGATTTTGCTTGCTATACTAAAAGTGAAACTGAGCATACGAGTACAAAGTAATATTTTTCAAGAAATACAACAGCTTAAACTGATTCTTACTCCATTTTTAACACAGATGTTTCTTCGGACCACGTCGTTTCACTGGAGTGCCACTATCACTACTGTTTCCTTTCCTGGTGTAATATTATTATTAATTGGGTTAATAGTTAAATATTGGCGCTAAGGGACGTTTTCAAGTAATCAACTAAGTCATCAACTGTAATTAACCTTGTAATAATATGGAAGGGTGACATCACGCGAAAGCTGCGAAATATTACTGAACCAG
This sequence comes from Miltochrista miniata, assembly GCA_933228765.1. Classification (NCBI taxonomy): domain Eukaryota; kingdom Metazoa; phylum Arthropoda; class Insecta; order Lepidoptera; family Erebidae; genus Miltochrista; species Miltochrista miniata. The sequence continues at coordinate 3,034,473 of OW121758.1, forward strand.
AATATTATGGCACGATATAATAATTTTGCAAAACTATTGACTTCCTATGAGCTTCAGGGCTAGAGATGAAAATGACCAAAGTGACTGAATTTGACTGACTGTCATTTACGGTCAAATTGGTCAAAAACGGTCATTTATTGTCAAAAAGGGTCATAAACAGTCACTTTGATCTTGAGTGCTTTTTGATATTTATTTTGAACTAGCTGACCCTCGAAACTTCGTTTACGCCACATAATGTGCACGAAAGGAGAGGTACCTAATTCTTCATAAGACTTGTCAAGCATCGTGTGAAACAGCCCTGTTTGCTTAATCGTAAAAGAGCTTAAAGATGAAGAGAAGATATTCTAAAACCATTAGAGAACGCCCTCCAATTAAAATTTTTAAAACATCTTCCATAAATTTTAAATATGGAAAAAGAATTGGTTTCGAGCAGGATTCGAACCTGCTGCCTGCGAAGTTAGCATACTAATTGCTTTTCAAAAATAATCTTAACATCTTCCATGTACAGACTCCCGACCCTCTACAGTTTTATTATATGTATAGACTAGCTGACCCTCGCAACTTCGTTTACGTCACATAAGGTTTGCTAATGGAGCTAATGCTTCTTTATCAGACTCATCAAGCAGCGTGTGAAACGGCCCTGTTTGCTTAATCATAAAAGAACTTTCAGACTCATCAAGCAGCGTGTGAAACGGCCCTGTTTGCTTAATCATAAAAGAACTTAAAGATTAAGTCTATTCTAAAACAATTCAGTCCCCGCCTTCGGCGTGGACTGACTCGTTTATGATTAAGCCAACACGCCCGTTAAGATCTACCCTCACATTCAACGAAACCCTTGATTTCTATGTTTTGCGAAAGTTGAGATGACTCTAATTCCTGAACTACAAAACCCTCAATATTTAAACTTGCATGAAACAATCCTTAAAGTACTCTCTTGATAACACTGAAAATCTTTTTGGAATTGGACCACGCATTGGAAACTTACAACGAAAAAAACATTTTCTCTTTCATCCCCTCTCCCAAAGGAACCGCGCAAAATATCGGAATCAAAAGTATCCTAGAACCTTCCTCGGATTATAGGCTCTGATTGTACCAAGTTTCATTCAAATCGATTCAGTAGTTTCGGCGTGGTACTTATCCGGGATACAGACAGACAGACAGACATGAAAAGTTTAAATTACATTTTCGGCTTCAGTATCGATTAGAGAATGCCTTACAATTAAAATTTTCAAAATATCTTCCATGTACAGACTCTTGACCCTCAACAGTTTTATATGTATAGATTATACTGACCGACAGGGGGCACCTGTCGGGAAAAATTGGCATAATTAGTCACTTTAATACTTAGAATTAATAGTAAGTATAAGTCAAATTGATTGAATTTGACAATAAATGACCGGTCAAATACGGTTTTTGACAATCGTGACTGGTCAAATTCAGTCATTTTACATCTCTATTCAGGGCTCATTTTATTTGTAACTAATTGATTAAAAAGGCAAATATTAATTATAATTAATTATTTTAATGAAGTAGATGATGAAACTGTAGACCTAGGTTGTAGTTATCTATTATAATTTTTAAAGTGTATTTTTTTATATTAATAAGGTGGTAGACCAGCATGCAACCCACCAGATGTACTGATCACCGCAGCCTATGGACATATGTAACACTGGAGGCCCTACACTCGCGCTGCCGACCCTAGTATATTAGCATAGTATGTTATTATTAACCATACATACATAACATACATAACATCACGCCTGTTTCCCAACGGGGTAGGCAGAGACTATGACTTTCCACTTGCTACGATTCTGGCAAACAACTTTTGCTTCTTCAACTTTCATAAGTGTCTTCATACATGCTCTTCGGTTAAGGGTACTCTTGACCTGGCCTTTTCTCAGAAGATTATTGATTTGATCGACATGAGTGTGCCGAGGTCGACCCCTACCAGTTTGCTCATTCACTCTCGCTTCATAAATCTGTTTCGTCAGCCTATTTCCATCCATTCTCTCCACATGTCCAAACCATCTGAGCATCCCTTTCTCTATCTTAGTCACTACATCTTCTGTCATACCGCAATGTTCCCTTATCACACTATTCTTTACTTTATCCCTCAATGTCACTCCAGCTATACTTCGCAAACTTCTCATTTCCACTCTCGCTTCATAAATCTGTTTCGTCAGCCTATTTCCATCCATTCTCTCCACATGTCCAAACCATCTGAGCATCCCTTTCTCTATCTTAGTCACTACATCTTCTGTCATACCGCAATGTTCCCTTATCACACTATTCTTTACTTTATCCCTCAATGTCACTCCAGCTATACTTCGCAAACTTCTCATTTCCACTGCATTAATTTTACTTTCATGCTTCTCCTGCCACACCCAACTTTCACTACCATGCATAAGTGTAGGGACAAGCACTCCTCTATGTACAGCCATCCTTGCCTTTTTAGACACGTTCTGACTGCTCATAAAGGTGTGAATGGCTCCATTCACTTGGTTTCCTGCCAAAACCCTTCTTTCAATATCATTGTCACACTTTCCATCTTTTGCAAATTTTGAACCCAAATATACAAACTCTTTCACCTGTTCCACGCTCTTTCCTTCGATCGATATCAAGCAATCAGTCATATATTTCTCTCTTTCAAAAACCATTACTTTTGTCTTGCTTACATTAACATTCATTCCTCTACTTTTAAGCGCATCGTTCATTATATTAACCATCAACTGCAACTCCTCCGCCGATGATGCCAGTATTACCTGATCATCAGCATAAAGGAGGCATTTGACGGTTAGCTCATTCATTTTTAATCCATACGCGCACTCTTGTAGTTCTTTCAAGCAACTGTCCATGTATAGGTTGAACAGCCATGGTGACGCTACACAGCCTTGTCTCACACCTTTTTCGATGGGAAAAAAGTCTGTGGAAGCTCCATTGATCCTGACACAAGCACTGGAGCCCTCGTATAGAGATTTCAAGGCTCGTATCAAGTTGCTGTTCACTCCATACATGGACAGTGTTGACCACAGTTCATTCCTCACCACTCTGTCATAGGCCTTTTCCAAGTCCACGAAGATGCAATAGACTTTTTGACGTTTTGCCAAAAACTTTTCAGCTAGGTATCTTAATGAAAAGACCTGATCCATGCATCCTCTTCCTTTCATAAATCCTGCTTGTACATCCCACATTTTTCCTTCAATTTCATTCATCACTCTTTTAATCAAAACTTTCGCATACAATTTGCCTACGACACTGAGCAAGCTTATGCCGCGGTAGTTTTTGCACTCTTGCTGTGACCCTTTACGTTTGTACAGCGGCACTATGACAGATTTGCACCATTCTTCTGGTACTCTGCCATTTCGCTAGCAAAGATTAAAAAGGCGGTACAGCTGGCAAGCTACCACGCCACGCCCGCTTTCAGCATCTCGACAGAAATTCTATCAATCCCAGCAGCCTTTCCTAATTTCATACTATTCAACGCTTCCACAATTTCTTCCATACTTAAGTGGCTTTCATTCTCAAGTTCATTCATTTCCGAAACATGAGTCTCCCTTTGCAAATAAACTTTCAAAATAATACTTCCACGTTTTTAACACACATTCCTCTCCTATCACAAGACTGCCATTACGGTTTCTGATTTGCTTAAATTGTGAGGTTGTCTTTTCAGTCCGCATTGTTCTTATAGACTTCCAAAAGAATTTTATGTTTTGTTGGAAGTCATCAGATAACCTGTTATGAAAGTCATACTCATCATTCTCTTTCTTACTTTTTATGACTTCTTTCACAACACGCTTATACCTTTCATACTCATCCTTTGCCATTTTTACATCCTCATCCGTTGCCTTCTGCATTCTTTGGTTGGCCATTGTAGCCAACCAGTTCAACCATGCTTGCTTTTTATCAGACAAAACTTTTAAAACTTCAGCACCCATACTCTTTACCTGACATCCTTGTCTCCTTTTGCTTATCCCACATACTTCCACTGCAACTTTTACGAGACCTTCCTTAATCGGCTTCCATAATTCTTCAATCTCACATATTTCCTCTAAATTTACAAATTTCTTGCTCAATTTACTTACAAATTCCTCTTTCACGCGCATATCTTTCAAATTTTCAACTTTAATGCGCTCCAATACACCAATGGGCTTATGCACACGATGCCGCCACAGCTGAAACAGACCTTTTACTCGGCTAATTACCAAGAAGTGATCTGTGTCAACTCCGGCACGGCGGTATGCCCGAGTGTCCAGAACATTCTTTCTCATTCTTGCGTCTACTATCACAAAATCAATTGCTTGTCTGGCTTTCTTGTTTCCTTGTATACAAGTGGATATCTTTGTGGTTAAATATGGAGTTGGTTACCACAAGATTCCTCTCCAAACATACTTCTAGCAAACTTTCGCCATTTTCATTCACTCGCTCATCCCCAAACTTACCCAATACACTTTCATATCCATCACGCTTCACTCCAACCCATCCATTAAAATCACCTAACATTACAATCCTTTCGTTTCGTTTGCATTTACCCAGAATATCATTCACACTCTCCCAGAATGCCTGCCTCTCACTTTGGTCTTTTGAGGACCGACGCCACCGCGTCCTGTGGAGCATACACTCCTAACACAAAGATGCGCGTGAGTCCAACCTTTAACCTCAACCAAACGAGTCTTGGGCTCACACATTCATAATCTGTCACACATTCATTCATTCTCGCGGAAAGTATTACACCGACACCCTGACAAGCGGCACGGGTTGTGGCTACGCCTGACCAGTATGCCGTATAGGTTCCATGCGTCGTGGTGTCGCATCCTTTCCGCTTTGTCTCATTCACACACAAAATATCCAGTCGCCTCTCTCGCATTAACTTGCATACCTCCTCAATTTTATCATCCATACCTCCTCTTACATTCAACGTAGCAAAGCGGCTATCATTAGTCCACTTTTCGCCCCGATGAGAGACGAGACGTGACGGGTTGCGAACCACATCGCCGTCATTCTGGATGTTTAAATTGAACTCCATTGCGTTCCCACGAGTAGCAAGGGAAAAACATGTCCACCTGAACAGAGCCCCGCTTGTCCAAGTAAGGCTAACCTTATTCTGGGTAATAGGCACGCTTAAGAGTACGCTCGCCCGTAGCCACGCAGCTCATCGGCACGGCGACCTTCGCTTGGCGGATAGTGGAGGGGATGAGGATGGGGTAGGAAGGGATTTGCGGATAAGGAAATGAATAAGGTAGGAAAGGACGGGGTAGAAAAGGATCCCAAAATCATTCTGTAATTCGAGCCAAAAATTCCAACAGCCAGGACAGATGTTAACATTCAAAATACAATCTCTACAGTCCGTCAGTATTAACCATACTAGGTCAAAATACTTTCATCGAAGAAGATGAATTTTAAGTTATTGAAATTATTAGCTACTCGTTATTATCAGGTAATCAGTAATAAAATACAATCAAAATTGGTTTAATCGTTCCGGATACTAACGGGAACAAATAGACAGATATAAATATATAAAAGCTTAGAAATTTATTTTGTTATAAGCCACGTGTCACGTATCTTTAATAATAATGGATTTAATATAAAGATTTAATAAATTATTAAAATTTACAAAACATGAATACGTTTGCTTCTTTCACTATTCTATGAGGTTTCTAAGTTACAGACCTTTAAATTTATTTGTATAGTAAATTCATTTCCCTCATAATACATTCATATTCATTCGAATAACGTCATCTTAAGCAATTTATAGCCAGCTGTCGCAGTTATTGATCACTTCCTGTACCAAATTGATATATTACTCGAGAACACGATCAATTAATTTATGATATTAACTGCAAGTACGTACTTTCATTAAAATATTTATGTCATGGTGGTACATATTTTTTGTTGGGTCTGTTACATCTTTGACTCAAGAACTTCGAACATCAGCCCTCTTGCCGCTTTTTGTACCTGATCTGATCCCTTAGTGCGCAAGTCCGACTTAGTACTCTATTATGCATGTACTTGGCAGTCAGTATAGTATACAATAATACCTACACCACGTTTCAGGTTCTACTTTGCATTGAAAAAGGATTTCAGAGCGGAAAAAAAGACTTACAAGAAGATATCAAAAATAAAATACCATACTCAAAACATGTATAGCAAAAGAAGAGCCTAGAGTTAAAGATTTCTTATACCTACCTAATTATATCAAAATCAATTATACAACAAATCAGTCCAGCCACAATCAACCACAACGAACATTATCTAATACATCTGGCTCAACTGGCTACTTTCATTAAGCGACAATACATTAGTTTTTATCGGGCTGCATTGTGAGAGGATTTGTGCTGTCAATCTTATCACAACTGTATCAGTGCTGTCAAAAGTATATCAGTTAGACAGTCGGCGACCGGTTGCGGGAGATGTCGGTGGACTGATTTAGTTGCTACGCTACGGTCAGCAAATTAATTATTTTTTATTTATTATTATACTATTCTCATTTAAACTAGCAACACGCCCTCACTTTGTTCTGATTTATAAGCGTTTATATCCAGCTCAAAACTAATGTTTAATTTTACATTTGACTTTAGTTACAATATTTAACTAAATTTCATTAATTAAGGCGCCGAATTTACATTCACGTTCTTGCCCAAAATGATTTGTCGTGAAATGAATGTTACCTCTTGATGAACCATTTCTTTACTAATAATGGAGAAGACTTTGGTGTTATACGTATTTATTTACTTTTCCAATCGCAGACACTGCAAGACGTAGAGTAAACTTGGTTTAAAGAAGTTATTCTTAAGATTACATAAAATACGAGTATAATATTGGAAATAATAGTAATGTACACAAAATTGTTAGAAATAATTTTGTGTACCTTCAACAAAATGCTCTTTTTAAAAAACAGTGTTTGGTTGACTTAATTTGTGAAACAAAAGTTATGAATTTAGCACCCAGGGATAAAGTAGCAAGCTTCTAGACAGACATGGATTCCCTTTTTTATAACTTTGTACTATAGTAAAGTTATTCTGACCTATTAATGCATCTCTGTAATTCTGCATAACAATAGTTATAAATAACTACTGATATTTGCCCATGACATTATATTTGAGCTGAGCACTGGCACTGGATACTATGAAATAAAAAAATAACTCAAATTTTATTCGGTCATTCTCTTTTGCTGTCGATACAAAACAGCGGGCGCTACAATGCGCTACCGGATAAAATTTAACGAATCACCCGCCGTCATTTTAATGTTATCGTAATGAATGTAATATACAAGCAAGGTTTATCGCTCAGGGCTTCTGATGCATCAATTTTTTGTCTTACCAATTGCTTAATGTAATCGATTTAGGTGTGCCATGAAATATATTAACATAATCACTTTCTTTTAATTAGTCAGATGACGGCTACTAGCATTCTCTTTTCTCTGTGTCTTATCTAATCGTGGTCGCTGCTGTCGGTGAACTAATTCATAATTCTTTTCTGCTCACTGGCAATCTTTTCAGCTTTTGATGCGTAATTTTGTGACCAATGTCATGATAATACTTGCACCTAAAATATATTTGCATGCCTTTTAAAATTATAACACCTCATATCAATTCAATTTTCATTCAATCATTTATTTATCCTGTTCGCAAAATAAATGATTGAATCGAAATTGAATTGATATGACCTTTACTTGTATGTGGACTAAGCATGAAAAATGGAAAATCAATATTTGCAACGATCTTCTATTTCATTGTCAATGTTAAGTTAAATAGAGGTGTTCTTGTTATTGTTATTAGACATTGTGTAATCCCAATTAACTAGTGAAGAATGCTTCTGCCGTTTTTTGGTGTCTTTTGGCCGTAAATAGATTAGTACACATATGGTCACGCCTTTATCCCCGAAGGGGTAGGCAGAGGCATATTATATGCCCACATTTCACCTTTGTATAATTTGTCCCACGTAATAGGTGGTGAGCCGTATTGCCGTGTTTAAATGGACAGGCGCAGGTTGTGACTACCTGCTGTTGAAATAAAGCCTTCAACTTAGCTTAACGACTGCCATTTTACAGGCAACCGGGACCAACGGCTTAACGTGCCTTCCGAAGCACGGAAACGCTCAAAATAAATGTCACAAAGTGATCACATGGATGGTCACCCATCCATGGACCGGCCATAGTGAAAGTTGCTTACTGCAGTGATCGTTTACAGAACACTGAGTCTGCGGGGCCATAGCGCTTAGATTAGTACACGTGTAAATTTTTAATCTCTCTTATCATACGTTTTGATATATTATAGTACTTAATATCAATAGATATTTAATGTTGACTAAATATGTTTCATGTTAATTGTCATTTTATAAGCGAAAGAAATTCATGTGATAGAGAAGAGTCCTTATTGTGTACAACAAATGATGCCAATAGTGACAGATAGCCTATTGTCTCGTACCACATTCAAGAAGGACGCCAGAATTCGTCAGCGAGCCTTAAACTGGAGTATATTTATAACTGTTATATGACTGTCGTATCCAGATTTAATATCACCATTGTCTACAAATGTACCTCTTTTATTTGGCTCCCTATCTGGTCGGTAGCCGCATATCTAAAGCTTGAGTTATCTCGATCTACCGCCAATCAATCTACATCAAGTCAATGCTGTAACATCAATTTTATCTTTGCATTTCAAATTCCGCATTTTGACCCTTATTTTCTTATGGTTAGCGGCTGTATTGAAGCAATGAAGAGAAAAATGAAGTTTGTGATGGGTTCGATCGACCGCAGCAATCGATTTTGATTGACAGATTAAAGAAATCGACGCGTCGCTTTGTTCATGGTTCGATTATTGTGTCTGCGTAATTGGGTAACGGTATGTTATGGTGACATTGTACATTCAATTTCAATGTCTTTTAGTTTAAGTTTCTATTTTAGTAATAGATTTGCTTCATTGTCCTTTATCGATTCAAATATTCATAAGTGTATACTTCATAGTAAGAGACATTTTACAAATTTAAAATTGACCTAATCCATTTGATTTTCTGTTTTTACAGCACTTAGGTGGAATCAAATTTAAAATCTATTAAAATCAACAGATCCTTTAGTCGACGTCGGAAAAATTTGATTCATAACCACGATTAGTATGTACACTCAGACAGACCAATTTACTATAATAACAACCTTAATATAATCACAAAGCTCCTTTAATAATGGCCACAGTGGTTTTCATATAAAATTATACGTTGCCAATGCCGCAAGGTACGTCTGTCTGTCCGTCTTTTTTTATTAGTACCTACTTAACTGTTAGGTTTTTATGAACAGTAATAAGCTCTGTTTAAGTGCCGTGGTTTTTACCAGTGGTGGTATTTTCAGTATCAGTCATCGTTTGGTTCAATTTAATTAATCGTATGATTGTTAGCTATTAATCAATCAGATAGTTGTAAGTACACTGTTTCGGTCATGAAATTTAATAAAATATCAAAGGATTTACAACGTTTTTGCATTCAATTTGGTATTAAATTAGAGACTACTTCGTTGTAAACAAAAATGTAGCACTACTATTCATAGGTGAGGCCGCAGTGGTAGCTAAGGTCTCCTGGGAAACCTGGGAATATCCTTCTGAGGGCTTACCCGGGGCTCCCAACCGTACGCGTCGGTAAGAGCATAGCATCCATAACGGATTTTGTACAAGAAAGAAAAAAGCACATTCATACTCATCAGATGTTCAGAGGCTTTCAGATGGACGCTACGAAGTTAAAAATGTACAGTACATAATGCGACTAACCTGATTAATGATGTATACCGTAATCTATGGACGTTTACGACTCCAAAGGTGTCCACTTGCTCTGCTGACTCTATCTCCGAAACGAAAAAAATAGGTTTTGGCTACTATGCTATTCAAATTTTAAACGCTACACAGTTTTCATGTTGTCTTGACGACTACAATATTACTGTCAACCAGTGAAGTACAACACTAAATGAAAATATCACAAACGGTTGCCATCTCAGGAATTCAACCTTCTGGTAATATTCATAAGTCTGGTAATATTACATGTGAAGTGAACGCGATGTGGGAGAGTTATAAAAATATAGTTACATTCTTGACAATTATCGCCTATGATGTCTTTAAAATTAAACTGCTGAAAAGCAACTATAGATATTAATGTACATGTTAATAACGACAACATTATGTACAAAACAACCTCTACTTATAGTTTCTAAACAAATATTTCATGTTGACTCTAAAACGATAAATAGCAAAGAATAATCGCTTTTTTCGGTTGTCTGCAAACGCCACTACACTAGATCTATGCTTCTTGTCCTCCACATTTTATCTTACAAAGTGCTTGGATAGACACCGGTGAAACTCTGTGGGAAATTCATCACAGTAACTTTCCAAAAACGACATAAATCACAACTAGCTGCACTGTGAAACCAACCTATGGTCTTCAACACAAGGTTTAAGTTAGAATGAAATGTGCGATGTTTATATGTGATATTTCATAAAGTAACGGCTTGTTGAGCGCCAGAGCCGGGGTATAAATGTATGAAGGTACATTAATCCAAACAGACGCGCTTCTTTGTAGGGGCAGAGTTGAAATGGCGTGAAAATATGACTCGTTATTTATGTCTGTACACGTTCCGTTTTGTACTTACTGAATTTCGTGCATGTTGGCATTTAAATTGATTTTTTTGCTGGCAGTACTTCGATGAAAAGTTTTAGAGAATTGCGTTATTTGTATTGATTTAATTTTTCTTATCATCAGTTAGGCTTTTAAACTTCTCGATACCCTCATTAACAAATAGCTGTAAAATATTCGAAATATTTTCAGTGCTTTTTCACTTTACTGTGACCTTAATTAATTATTTAAAAGTAATTCAATTGCGAGTTCTCCATTCCTAGTTTGATTCATATTGTAAAACGCTGCCGTATACACCCTTAAATAACCGTATAGTCACGCTTTTTCAATAGCTGCAAAAAAAACATAGTAATAAATGTAAATGAAAAATAGTAAGTAAGTACTATAGTATAATGTATATTATTTTCATTCTAGAGAAAACTACACCCATAGCATTTATAAAGTAATGAATTAATGATACCACTCAAGAATTACTTCAAATAAGATTCTCACCATGCCATGTCTGTATAACTTTATACGAAACGGCTGTTATTGTAAGAAAATTGAATTATAAAGAAAAATATTTAGACATTTCGAATCAGAAGGGTAACATATTTATAATCATAGACTATACGGTATTCAAGTCCTATATTAATAAAAAGAAGCTTGAAGCGCTGTCGGATCACGATCACACAAGTTATGACGTCATTACGGAGCGCTGAACGCTGCAGCTTTTTCCAGCGTGGCTTTACTGCCAAATTTATTTGACAATTATTAAGGTGTCCGCATTAAAGGAGCATTACCGGCTCGCTCCGCGTGGCAATTCATGTTTTTCTTGGGATGTTTTCACCAGTAACTCAGCATAAAGAGCGACACGTGCGAACTATTAGCTTCCCGACGTTCGGATTAGAAAATAATTCACCACTCTGAATGTTATTATGGAGGCGAGTCGGATTTATTTTATTGCTCGCTGAGATATATGCTAGTCTTTCGGCTTTATCCGTACGTTTCTTCGGTTTGTTTATTGAGAAAGCTCCGAGTTCGAGATAAACGCGTGTAGCACATTTTATAGTGAGGGGAGTTTCGTCTCACTGTTTCGGCGTAAATCTTGTTTATGTCCTGCGTTCCGTAATTATTGCTTTATTCGCTTGAGTAACTCGTGTTCTACATGTTATTGAATGTCGCTATAAAATATTATTGATGTAGCAATAAAGCTTATTTATGTACGATCTGAGTTATTATGTTGGTTTCTCTTTTTAGGGTTCTGTAGTTAAGGAACCGTTATAGTTACGCTACCGCGCCATGACTGTCTGTCTTCCTTTGTGTGCGCGGGTAGCCCTCAGGCGAAGAGAGCAATAAGATACAGTAATTTTGAAGGTTACTTACATACATACATACATATAGTCACGCCTAAATCCCTAAAGGGGTAGGCAGAGGCCTAGTATACTTCCACATTTCACCTAATAGTTTTATGTCCCACGTAATAGGTGGTGAGCCTATTGCCGTGTTGAAATGGAGAGGCGCAGGTCGCTGCGACCCACAGTTGAAATTTTTCAAGCCGCCATTAGGCCTTCAACTTGGCTTAACGATTGTTAATTTTTGCGAAAGTTTTCCCTTAGTCGCCTCTTACGACACCCTCGATATGTATTGGGATGGTGGCATTTTGTACTCTAACCCGTTGCAACACGGGACCCCGTCGCCACACGGGGCGAAAGTTGAACTCCTCGTAATTTTTTAAAATAAATAATCCACATAATATTCTGCTTTGCTAGCAGACTCTTGCAAATAAAAGGTGGTTTCTAGGCATGTGAAAAAATCACGGTACCTAGAACATTTCAAATCTAAAAGGAAAACTAGTGTTTGCAATTTCTCCTTTACAAGCTAATGAATCGACCGACTCGAGAAAATTTGTGGTACCTGTTTGAAGTGAAAATTTCGTACAAAAAAACGCCTACGGAACACAGCCCTGCGCGTGCCCCGACATGCACCTGCCCAGTTTTATAAGCGACTATTTGCTCATATATTCTGCCTTAAGAGTACCTACCTACTATTTTTATTGGCTGATTTTTTTTTCTAGTCAGAATCTTTTCTTTATTATTTTAAAAGTAGGTAAATTTGAAATAGCAGTTCTGTATTTTGTACACAATGTAGTTTTAAATCAAAATTAAGTACCTATTACAGATGTGTATCTTTTTCCAACGTATGACGCTAGAATTGAGAAAGAAAGAAAAAACTACATTGTACAAGAAAACGTAACAATAGACTAGGCATTTTGGACACTGATAATAACTCATCACAGTCAGTTAATTATAACTTAAAACTGGCTATTTATTTATTTTATTTGTAACCCCTGGGGTTATGACGTTATTTAAAGTGATTATTATGAACATTTTATTCTATACTAATATTATAAAGAGCAAAGATTTGTTTTTTTGTTTGTAACGAATAGGCTCCGGAACTACTAGATCAATTTGAAAAATTCTTTCACTGTTGGAAAGCTACACTCTTTGCGGTGAACTTAGGCTATATTTTATTCCCGTATTCCCAAGGGAACGGGAACTACGCGGGATAAACCGCGTGACGTCTGCTAGTCTTTAATAAATTATTAAAATGACAACAGCATAAAAGAATACAGTAGGTATATTATGTCATTCGTTGTATCGCTATACTGTGTTCGTATACACATTAATTAGTGTCATAGATAGGTTGGTCGGTCGTCCATCTAGATTATTATCATCATTTGTTAGTTGGTAGAGCAACCGTTCACGCTGTTTATTTTGATTGAGTGAGCACGAGGTTAGGGAACAGGCTAATGTTTATCGCACGACTAAATTCTGGTCATATTTTGTGAGACTATAAACGAAATTTTCTGTTCTAGTCAACAGCAATAATATTGAATCTTGGCGGTTGTATCCAAAGAAAATGTGATCTAGAATAAGAAATGTCGTGACTCGTGAGGTAATACGAGTTAGGTTTTAAAAAGTAGAAATTGTACAAATGATGCGTTTCCATACAAAAAGTGTAGCAAGTTACACCAAGTTCAATAAACAATACTAGTACCTATCAAAAATGGTGTTTTACCCGACTACAAATATGTTAGTCAACTTTAGAACTTTTTAAAATAACTCTTAACTAACAGATTTATTGAAATGCCATTTTATAAAACAACACAAAAAAAATTAGCACGTAATAGGTTACAATAAAAGATTGATTGTGATTCGTGGACTCGCGGAAACAGGTCTACTTCGTTAGTATTCAACGGATAAGAAAACATTTTCATCCTGGCTTCTGTTGAAAATTTAACACTTTAAAATCTTTGCACAATTGACATAATTTTCTAATTCATTTGTCTACCATGCAACCATACAAAGTCACAGTAAAAGCTCAAACACAACAACAAATAACGACCATAACTTGTAATAAAACAGCAAAGCAAGTAATGCAGTTGCATTCCACGTGTCCAACGAGTGTGTGGTTACTGAAGTTACCAGGGGCGTTATTTACGACCACCTTTGTTGGCAATTACAGCGCTAATGTGACCTGAAAATAAAGCCGCTGAAAAATAGCAGATGCTGTACCTGAAGCCCGTTATTAGATTTTATAAATTTATGTGCTTTTCTTGTAATAATAGTATTATGGTTACTGCTAAGATTAGAGGTATAGGGGAATCTGTTGTGTGTGTATGATATAAATTATTATTTACCTTCTCGGTTCTTTTATTATATTTAGTCAGTAATAAGTTGAATGGAAAATTAACAGAAAATGTATAGTTCATGCTAATCATGCTACATACGAATGCTAAGTATTATATGAATTCTAATAGTAACAATATAGTGTGAAAGTTTGTGGCGACATTATTTTTCTCAGTCACACTGTAACCTTCAATCAATTTGGACGAAAATTGTTTAACATGTAGCTTTCATACTTTATCCAAGGGTCCTTATGGAAGATATGTACATAAAACTTCATCACACAGGCGGAGCCGTGAGTATCACCTAGGCATAATATTTTCCATCGTTCTTACGTCGTTCCTACAATCCATTTCTGATCCGAACGATTTCTCATGAATTCCATTCATCACGACGACCTTGACTTCTTTCTTCTGAAAAATATAATTTTGACCTAAAACTGTCGTGGCACAGTTTTTCATCGAACATATATTCTTTCTGTCACCAATCAAGAGTTTGCTTAAAAGAGTTGGTTGGTGCAAGATTATTAATCAAATCTAAATAGTTTCTTAGCACAATACTGGATGTATTGTGCTAAGAAACTATTTAGTAGAGTGTAGATTTCAGTGGATAGACTACAATTTTAATTCTTCAATCTCATCTCAATAAATCTGTTTTAATTATGGTTGTTTTAATGGGAGTTCCTGCTGCGAAGTTTTCACTATTGGCATGGAGATAGGAAACATGAACATTTCACATAATTAATTACATATTAGAATTTTTATGGCCTGTCCGAGCTTATCTGCTTCAAAGGAATTCAACAGTTCTAATGTTTCAATTTGTTGATCGGTCAGAGCATCGGTTAACATCAAGCTGGTTTGTACATTTTGTACAAATAACAATTTAATTTTCCATTTCGACATTGGAGTTCAGATTCCAGGTTTTCAAAGCGTGAAGAAGCACATTTGACAGCTAAGTTGAGGGCCACTGTCAATAGTCTTGCAGACGGTGATAGTGATTCTCAACTTGCTAGATATCGCCATGACTTTCCATCAAGCAAGCAGCATCATTTTGACGCCTAAAATCATGTCATATCTGTCATCATTATTTGATAATTATGTATGAATTATAAAGTCACGCCTTTATTCCCGAAAGGGTAGGCAGAGGCATAGTATACGCCCACATTTCATCTTGTAGTTTTGTCTTACGTTCGACTGTCATTTTATTGACAACTCGGTTTCATTTCGAGTTTTCCTTCTTTACGCAGTGGATTGGTTTGCGAAAGTGTTCCCTTAGTCCCCTCTTACGACACCCACGGGATGAATTGGGAAGGCGATATTATGTACTCTTTCCCGTTACCACACGGGCCCCTTCACCACACGGGAATATTTGTGGTGAATAATATTTTAATATCATAACAGAATCAGTACAATATCGTTATATTTCATCTGCACGTACCTTCTAATTGGTATCCACCGGATGCCGCGTCTCAGATATCATTGCACTTCGTGTCATAAATATCCGAAAACATTCATAACTGACTGTGAACACCATAATTTGTGGCTATTCATTAATCAGGTGGGGTCATAAATTTTGCGTTACGGTTTGGTGACTGTGAGGTACTCGTAAGTTCATTGGCTTATAAACCCTGCTCAGTGACCTAGAAATAAAAAATACTAAGTACCTACAAACAAAATTAAAATAATAAACAGTTTGAATAAATAAATAAATATTTACGGACATTTCACACAACGCTATCTGATCCCAAAGTAAGCTAGGATAGATTTTTTAAATACATACATATTATACATAGAAACACCCAGACTCTAGAGACAAACATTTATGGATCTCACAAATATTTGTCTCCGGTGGGAATCGAACCCACGACCTCCAGCACCGCTACCGACTGCGCCACAGAGGCAGTCATTTAATAGACTAGCATACTAAATAGAATAACTTTTATAGACACTGATTTGGTTGCCACTTGGAGAAAATAACCGAAACTTTTCCATCAACTGGGATTTTGTCTACTAAGCAACAATACAAAGTCACAGTGAAAGCATAACTGGGAACCGAAAGAGCATTGCATTGAACACAACAGAATTGTGTCCCAATCTGACAGCTGAAAATGTAAAGATTCTATTAATGTATTGCTTTATTCTATCGCTCATTCTTGGTGATAAAAGTGATATTCTAAATTTAAGACGGTCTCAGAAATACGACTATCAACAAAATAATTCCAAAGTTAATCCACATTAAACGTCAGAAGCATTCAATAGTTTTCAAAGCTCTCAATCTATTATCGTATTTCAAATGTCACGGATTTGATGCAGCTCAAGTTAATTACCTTCGCCCGTAAAAGCCGAAGTTATCCGCTCAATTAACTTTAAGCATACTGAATCAGGGGCTGTTTCAACAAATAAGCGCTTGAAGCGATTTATTTGCGAGATAAGTGCTAAGTGCTCGTGGTGCAAATATTTCGCGTCTGAGTCTTCCTTGCGTTAGTTAGCGCTTACTTACACCCGCTTACGTCGGAGTTTCGCGTGATGTATGCCTGTGAATGGTCTAAGTAATGGACTTTTATGAGAGTCTCTTATAAGACTTGCTTGAAAGCACCACCAAAGAATTGGGGTGAGCAAAATTGCACCTACCGGTAAAGCATACCCAATACTTAAATGTGTACCTAATGACGATCTGTTTTTCGATGAATTGTTTTTTTCGGGGAAATGTTTTCGGCAAAGCGTTTTCGGCAAAATATCGTTTTTGACAAAGTGTTTTCGACGAAGTGTTTTCAATGAAATGTCGTTCGGGGAAGTGTTTCTCGGAGAAGTGTTTTCGATGAAGTGTAATGATACGATCTACATGAGTTCAAATCAATGTAAATGCTGAATCCGTTATGAAAAGCTTTCTATAATAACATATTCTGTATCTTTTTCAGGATTGCCTTGTTACAGCAATGTTCTAAAAACGACTTTAATCAAGCTTATTACTCTTTGATATTTTGACCATAGGTCACGATTGTGGAATCAAGTACAACTGGCGAAACATTAAGGTATGCTTCTGCCTACCTTTTGGGTATAGAGGAGGAAGGTAAAGTAAAAACAGCAAAATTCTTATACCTTGCAGCTACGAGTACCTTTGTCAGTCTTAACTAGGTTGCTTACGATTTACGTGCAACGTTACTGTACTATCGCAGCCACTTACTAACATCTATTTTAGTTTAATGCAAGCCCTTGTAATGTAGCTTAAAGTTAATAGATGAATGTCGGAGATTTAAAACTGATAACATGGCATACAGCTATGGAATGGGGCTAGATATATTATTTTATACGTACTTTATCTATTGTTAGAAATGTAGAACGCTTATGACAGAGGATTTCATTTACCTGTGTTATACCAAACTTCAGTACATTGATGCCAGTACTCTCCTAACTTTAGGCCATAACATCTTATTCCATGCTGCCTACGCTTACCGCATCCAGTTTCTCTCTGCTACCTTTTCCAGATAATCGTTCCTGGCTGGGGTTGCGATCTCCCCTTCAAACTAGACGGCTCCATCGGCCGATAGTTTCTCTACAGACATCCCTTAATGGACACGCTATATTACCGTAAGAGAGTACTCTGCAACGTATGTAAAGCATTTTTATTTTCACACTAGTATCACTTAGGTTCTTTGAAGGCTTGGGCTAGTACCACTGTAACAGTGTTCTTCTCGGCACCATAGGTTGTAAATGATAAATCGATTAAGGATTGCATTATTTCATTTTGTATAATACAGGTGAAGAGAAAACTTGTTTGCTGAACGATATCCAACCGAACCAGGCAATTTTTATCTGAATGTTTCTTGCCCAGCTGGATGGGACGACCTCCTGGGGCAGGGTACCGAGCATATTCTTGAACATCTTTATTGGGGCTCTTATAATATAGATATACAGTACTCTACAAAAACCTTTCGTATTCTCAAGAAACTAAAACTTTAAAGTCACAACTATCTAAGGAAAAAAATGTTAGTACCTATTTGATTTCAATTTTGTCTTGAAAAGCTCTCCTATGCGACACCTAAATCCAAGTTGCATACTTGAGACCTAAGCTCAGCGAATGCAAAGCATGTTGTGTGCTGCACAGTTCCAATTTGCGACAAACGGTTAACAGGATCCAACTTTATCAGACTGTGGACAATCTACATATAATTTGCATACGATATTGAACTAAACATTCTAGAAGATAGGGTTCAAATTGTTACAAATCTTGACAATTTAAAAGAAGTAAGGTGTTATTTGAAAATACACATCCAGGTATAACAGCCGTGACAGCTACTGAAAAACTTTGTAGATAATAAAGGTTCAACTCTACAACTTCAAATGTTCAAATCTTTTGTTTGAATTTTCATACTTACCAGGTTCCAGTCTCTCAACTGCGATGTACATGAGAAATTACCACAATGATCAAGACTCCATAATGTTCACGAGTCTATAAATTGCTAGTTACTGATTACTTTATTATTAAACTAGTAATAAATGTAGAATTTGAAAACTTTAGAGTCATTGTGTAGAAAGAATGGAAATGGAGTATCTTTGAGCGATAAACTCTGAAATGAGATTATCCGGAACTAGAACTATGTCGACCACTCGGTCGATATAGTTCTCAGAATAAGAGCATTGAAGTGGCAATGGGCTGCACCTGCAGATTCCTGAGGTAGGACGTCCGCCCGCTGAAAACGGTCGCAGGCAGGGACGGGATGCGAAAGGCGCAGGACCGTGTCTTGTGGCATAAATTGGGAAAGACCTACTTCAAGCAGTGGTCTACCATAATCTGATTGGACTTTTGACTGTGTAGAAAGAAATCAGATTACAAAAAAGCTAACGAAAGAGTTGATATTTTCCTGCCGTATGTTTTTACGGGGGGAAATAATGTTATATCTCCATTATCGATAAAGATAAGATTGTGAAGTTTGTTTTTAGAGCGAGCAAGGTCCTATTAAGTTGTATCAGTGCAGTGGATGTCCAATCGTGTCTGTTTTACGTTTATTGTTCAGTTGAAATACTGTGTCACGTTTTTATGATTCCTGGAAACTTAGCTATCTTTACTTTTAAGGGTATGGCTGTATTACTGTTGTTCAACCGAGTCGTTTTAGTATCTGATCGTCTTTTCTGATCTTTTTTTTTTTTTTTTTTTTTTTTTTTTATATTCAGCTCGCCAAATTGACGTCGCCACCAGCCTGATGGTAAGAAAGCAGTGGCGCATCTAGCGATTGAGGGCCACTTCTTAGAGTGGTCCTCAAGTTGGCGGCCCTGTGATGTGCCTCTTCACGCTCCTCTTGAAGAACCCGGGATTGTAAGATGAGGGAAAGACGTGTGCGGGCAGGTCGTTCCATGTTTTTATAGTTCGACTGAGGAACGATCTTTTGAAACGCTCGGTTCTGGCGAAGATTCTCTCCACTGTGTATGAGTGGCATCTCTGCCCGGCACGCGTTGTCCGGGATCGGAAAGGAGATGGTGGGATCAGGTTGAAGAGCTCTTCAGAACATTCGCCGTGATACATTCGATAGAAGGCAGCCACGGACGCTATGGTTCTTCGCTGCGACAAAGGTTCGAGGCCTCCCGTCACCTCAGGACAACCAATTATTCGGATAGCACGTCTCTGCATAGCGTCAAGCGCGTCTAACAAGTACCTCGCGGAGTCATCCCAAAGCAAGGTGAGAACAGTACTCGACGCAGGGACGAATCTGCGTCTTGTACAGTAAACATCTCTGATGTGGCGTGAAATACCGTCTCACCTTATTCAGGATTCCCAGTTTCCGCGAGGCCAGACCAATACAGCTCTCTATGTAGTTTTTGTGATTGAGCTCACGCCGGACGTCTATACCGAGGATCTCCAGGTTGTCCTTTAGTGGAATTGTAATGCTCTGAAGAGAGGGCAGGGGTAGGAATGGGGACTTCTTAGCTGTAAACGCACACGCCTGTGTTTTTCTGGCATTGAACTCGACCAGGTTGTCTGAACCCCATTGGGCAATGCGGCCCAGGTCCAGATCGAGATCCGCCACGAGTTGTCGTCTCTTCTCATCCACGTCGCCTCGCCCTGCCGCTGGACGGCCAGAATAGCTCCCATGAAGAGTACTGTCATCCGCATAACAATGAATGCACCCAAGGGACAGCATGTCATTGATATGCAGAAGAAAGAGAGTTGGGGACAATACCGATCCCTGTGGTACTCCGGCATTTACCTGAAAAAAACAGGAAGCCTGACCATCACAGAGGACCCGAATCCGTCGCCCGTTCAGGAAGCTGGCCAACCAGCGGCACAACTGATGCGATAAACCATATGACGGCAGCTTGGAAAGAAGCGACGCATGCCATACCCTATCAAAGGCTTTTGCGATGTCTAGGCCAATAGCCAGAGATTCGCCGTGCCTCTCCATAGCCTCACCCCAGGTGTTTGTTATGTACGCTAGGAGGTCACCCGTTGATCGTTTCGGCCTAAAGCCATATTGGCGATCGTTAATTAACGAGTGATCCTCCAGATAGCGCATGTGCTGTTTGTTGATGATTAGCTCGAACACCTTGCAGATGACGGTGGTTACGGCTATGGGGCGATAGTTGGCTGGATCCGACCGATCCCCTTTCTTGGGTATCGGTTGGACATTCGCCTCCTTCCAAGCCTCCGGCACTTCTCCCGACGAATACGAAAGGCGATACAGGCGTGTTAGCGTTGGAGACAATTCAGCTGCACAATTCCTCAGCACCACGGCCGGAATGCCATCAGGACCACTGGCTTTCCGCGTGTCGAGTGACCGTAGCACCGCCCGCACATCGCACTGTCGGATTATAATTTCCGGCATCGTGGTTCCACAGTTGGCGATAGTGGGAGGGTGCTTGCCACAGTCATCGACCCGGGAATTAGCCGCAAAGAGCTTGGCCAGCATTTCCGCTTTCTCTTGGGCCTTGTGAGCCAGTGATCCGTCAGGATAGCGCAGCGGCGGCAGCGAGGGCTTGCAAAAGTTGGCCTGCACGGCTTTGGCCAGTTGCCAGTATCCACGGCTGCCCGTCGGATGTGACGTGAGCTCCTGACCAAGCCGCGTGACGCGCTGGGCGTCCGCTCTCTTGAAGGCTCTCTTACTGGACCTAGTGGCTCTGTTGTACGCTGCCTTGAGGCGGGCCACATTCGGGTCGCGCACAGCTCGAGCCCTGATCCAGGCGCGGTAAGCCGTCTGTTTTTGTTGAACAGCTACGGCACACTCACGCCCGAACCAGGGGCGGGCTTTGCGGATGCTGGCGACATCAGTGTACGGAATGTAGTATTCCATACCTAATGTGATTTCACCAGCAACCGCAGAGGCGCTTTCCGATGAAGCCCTCCCTGCAAAGCAGCGCTGACTCCACGGGACGGCTGCAAAGTATTCTCGTAGTCCGTCCCAGTCTGCTGACGAGTAGTGCCACAGTCGCCGCGTCACCTCTACTGCCCTTGAAGGGGACGGTACCTGCAGGCGGGCACGCACAATACAGTGGTCGGATGTACCCAGTGGGGCGCTAACCGTCACACTGTACTGTGCTGTGCTGGATTACTCGTCAGCAGTAAGTCCAGCAGGGCGGGTTCATGGTCTGACCTGTCCGGTATGCGCGTAATCCCGCGTACCACCTGGGTCAGACCATGGGAGAGTGCGAACGCGTGGGTGGCCCGTCCCGCAGGATCTGTCTTGAGGGACCCCAACCACTCAATGTGGTGACCATTGAAGTCCCCCAGAAAAACCAACTCGGCGTTCGGGAACCGTACCTGCGCGTCATCAGCCCCCTCGCTGAGGTGCTGATACAGCCTCATCATCTCAGCTGTCCCTGTGTGGGATCGATAGACACACACGTAGATCTGACTCATGGAGCCGTGATCTACGTGCAGCCAAAGGACGGAGAGGGAAGGGTCCTCAAGGCAGCGCAGCCGGCGACAGCAAACATCCGCCCTAACGAACGCGCACACCCCGGCTTTTTCTCGAAATAGTTCCTCGATGATATAGCCGGGGTAACTAAGGTACGACTGATCGGCAGGGCGGAGTATTTGCGTCTCCGTTAGGAACATCACAGCTGGCCGTGCCGTCTCTAGATGGTGATGGACGACGTTGAGGTCGGCATGGAGTCCGCAGATGTTAGCGAACTCCACCTCAAACAGTACGTTACTGGGAGTAGTAGCGGCCGCTGTGGTACCCGATTTTCTTTTCTGCACTGCCATGATTGCTGGGAAAGGGAGACGTGAAGACGGAGTGACATTTGCTGCAGCAGTGAGTGACAAGGCGTAGGGGCTAGCTTCATCTATGACTGTGTGGTGAGACGGAAGCCGACCAGCCGGACGGAAGGGCCCCCGTACCCCCCCGAGTGTGGTCGCCGGGGTCCCAGTCCGGTCACCATCCGGCACGACGAACCACATCGGGATTATGCGCGGCCTGGTGGGGCAGCCTCCCAGGGTGGTTAGTCCCAGTTGGGCCCCTATACTATGCCGCGGGCGGCCAGCGGTAAACCGTTTCTACGGGTCTCCCTGGCCGGCGGGTCGACCCCCGTCAGCCACACTAGAATCCGCTTAGCGCCTACTGGTCCCCCCCTGCTGCATGAAACATCGCCCCGGGCCCGGCTGTGCAGCTGCTGAACCCCGAACGCAACCCAACCGGGGCTGGGTTACTTGGGGGGCTTTTCACAGCTGCACGGTGGTACCCCCCCGGACCAACACTTTGTACCACCTGGCACCCACATGGGAGCCTAGGCCACCATGTGGGTACCTAAATTCGCGGAGCCTCGTTCGTTGGTTAACAGGTGCACCACGTGTAGGTGAGGTCGCTTGGGCCCCCGAAAATTTGGTGGTGGTGGGGCCCCTTACACCCATCTATTATTGTTGAATGAGTTTCTGAAATAGTTATGAATAGCAATTTTTAGTCATATAGTTATGTTATAATCCAGCATGTCATCTAACTCTACACCAACAACTAACAACAATCTAAGGAAAAAAGGATTAATTAACGATTTCGTTTTTTTTGCGAACACAAAAAGAAGAACTGTCCGAATTGGTATAGTCGTTGGGCAGTGATAGGTAATAGAATATAATTTTATTTTTATTTTTATTTATTTAATAGGGTTCATATTTTATTACGGCGATTAATTTTTAATTTTACTCGAAGAGATTAGAGATTTCCATGATACTGTTTCATTTTATGTCATAACATTTTAGTTAAACAAATTTATAATGCCGTTTAAAGCATTATCTTTCCTGCAGTATGGTTATGGGGATAATATTCACACGATCTAATATGGTTAGCATACAAATGATGTTATTTTTAACTTACATATAATTTAAACGGTATGTCACAGGATTTCGAAGGATTATATAGCTAGTGTGTTTAGCACACATTATTATTAGCTTACAATGTAAAATACAATTTTACTAAGCTATAGGTAAATTTATGTGCACACATTATAATGCAGAAAGAGATACAGCTAGTTTCCATGTGATAATTCTGCTTTTTGTTATGAAATATCTTTCCAGCGGGCCAGCGAAAGAAGACATGACATGAAATAATATAGAAAGGTAGATATAGAAAGGTCTTATTATTATTAGGTCATGCCCACGGCTCCGCCCACGCGATGAAATTTTCTCGAACGCATTTCCTAAAGGAACTAGGTAGTTCCTGGGATGAAATGTGGCCCACGCAATAGTTTCATTAAATTGCATTCAGTAGGTTTTTTATCAAAGAGAACCAAACATCTATTTCTCATACACATCTCTATAAACTTATAGTGTGAGTAAGGACAGTATAAATGAGTTATAAATTATTTCATCCATTGACAAAATGTAAATAAAGTGTCTATAAAAATTCAAAACACGCATAAAAGGGTGTAGTTTAACACTGAAAAATTTACTTCCAAATGAAAAATGCCAGTAAAATGTATTCGTGTAGAGGTCCATTTCTATGTAAATGTTATTGGGGGCATCCTTAATCCTATGCTTTCCCTCGTTCCCAACGAGCGTGTATTTGGTTTAAACCGGATTAGGGATGCTACCAAGTTAATAAACTGTGTGTAACTAAAATACTGATGGGTATTAGGGTATTATTTTTGGTAACTATATTAGTTGAATGTGTTTGGGTTGGTAATTTGTGTGAATAATGTTTTTGACATTTTTATGCATTATGTAAATATGGACTTAACTATTATATACACAGTTATGTTGCTCAGTGTTCTCATCAGTCCTAAAAGGAATGACCGTTTGTGAAATTTCCATTTACGAGTATTTTCATGTTTCGGCTAGCACGTTAAGTCCCTCATCCAGACTACCTTGGAGCCGTTCATTAACCGTCTACTTGGCTAATGGGTGGTTGGCGGATGGAACATAGACTACGGTAAGTGTGTGTCATACTTAGTGTTGCCAGGTGTCCCGATTTAGGCGGAACGTCCCGATTTTCAGGGGTCTGAGGACGCGTCCCGATTTGGACTTGATCGGGACGCTAAATGTCCCGATTTATGATAACCAAGAATAATTATCTATTAGCACCATGAGCAGTCAATAATTTACTTAAAATGTATAAAAAATCTGGTTGGCTTACTCGTCATCGCCCAGCCGAATCATATAAACATGACATTTGGAGAGTACCTATTTATATTTTGTGACGTAAATATCCACAGTAGTTAAATAGAGATTCGTCGAAATTCGAGGTGAAACAAGGTGGCAAGTTATGTATTGTACGAAAGAAAAAAGTTAATTCTTGTAGATCTTAAAATTTGGCAATAGAAAGAAATAAACGTGTTTCAGATTTTAAACCCCCAAAACTAGCTCTTCTTTACAGTTTTAAGGGTACCTACATTTTAAAACTGCAAGAACCAACATTTTAAGAGTGGCCTTTCGGCTACACATTAAATAGATACTAGATAGGCTAGACTCCGAGCGATAACTCAGCCAGAATCGGGAGCATGGTTGCACGCGTTGCCTTCACCCCACCTAGGCACCTTGCTTGGCGACGACTCGTTGCGGGTGGTGGTGGCGCTCCGCCTGGGCTGCAGGGTGTGTGAATCCCATGTATGCACCTGTGGTTCCACGGTGGAGGCCAATGGTCATCACTCGCTGAGTTGTATCGCGTGATGACCATTGGCCTCCACGCATCGATACATGGATAGTTAAGAGTGGCCTTTCGGCTACACATTAAATAGATACTACATAGGCTAGACTCCGAGCGATAACTCAGCCAGAATCGGGAGCATGGTTGCACGCGTTGCCTTCACCCCACCTAGGCACCTTGCTTGGCGACGACTCGTTGCGGGTGGTGGTGGCGCTCCGCCTGGGCTGCAGGGTGTGTGAATCCCATGTTTGCACCTGTGGTTCCACGGTGGAGGCCAATGGTCATCACTCGCTGAGTTGTATCGCGTGATGACCATTGGCCTCCACGCATCGATACATGGATAAGTTCCCGCGGCACCATGCTCTCAACTACATAATTCGTAGGGCCTTAGTTTCAGCGGACGACCCATGCGTACTTGAGCTGCTTGGTCTGAGCAGAACTGATGGCAAGAGGCTAGATGGTATGACTTAGGTGCCATGGAAGAATGGTAAGTGCCTCGTATGGGGCGCTACTTGCGTTACCACTGTTGCTCCAGTCACCTCAGTCATACGGTCCGGTCCCCGCCAGCTGCGGCTGAGGACGCGGCTGCCGGGAAGCGGCTTAAATATGAATTGTTGCAAGCCCAGTATCTTTTCGTTCCCTTCGCAGTGGAGACCATGGGCTGTTGGGGTGTTGAGGCTTAACAATTTGTGGAGGAAATGGGGCGCAGATTATGGGAAAGTCAGGAGACCCGCGGGCTGGTGCAAAGACTGTCTATTGCGATCCAGAGAGGTAACGCGACCAGCGTAATGGGTACTTTTGCACTGGGTGCGATTGGGAGAGAGTCGACGATGAATTACGAAGTGTAATTTACGACGGATACTTTGTCCTAATACGGGTATAATATTTATTGTTAATTAATTATTTGATCAATTGTGGCACATTAAATTAGAAGGTCATCTTTAAGGCAGTTTCAAAAACGATTAGGACTACAGCCATGAAACGGGAAAAGAGTTTTTAGAAATTCCACTCCTCAAGGATTAATAGGAAGTTATTATCTAGCGATTTTGGAAATGGTAGGGTTACTTTTTTGTTTACGTTTGAAAATCCTTTTAATCGCAGATTATGGGAAAGTCAGGGGACCCGCGGGCTGGTGCAAAGACTGTCTATTGCGATCCAGAGAGGTAACGCGACCAGCGTAATGGGTACTTTTGCACTGGGTGCGATTGGGAGAGAGTCGACGATGAATTACGAAGTGTAATTTACGACGGATACTTTGTCCTAATACGGGTATAATATTTATTGTTAATTAATTATTTGATCAATTGTGGCACATTAAATTAGAAGGTCATCTTTAAGGCAGTTTCAAAAACGATTAGGACTACAGCCATGAAACGGGAAAAGAGTTTTTAGAAATTCCACTCCTCAAGGATTAATAGGAAGTTATTACCTAGCGATTTTGGAAATGGTAGGGTTACTTTTTTGTTTACGTTTGAAAATCCTTCATGGATGCAATGCTAATTTCTTATCGACTAAAACCACATGGTTCCCTACTAATGCCCACAGCCGAGAGCCCCAGGAACCAGGAATTCGGTTACCACCACGGCCTCACCTAGGAGTTCGGGTGCTATTCCACGTCTTTAGGGGGTTGGTTGGGATTTGGGATGTTATTCCGCTTCTTACGTCATGCCGTCGTTATGAGCCTGTTTTTTGTAAGAACGGCGAGCAGCCCTTTCATTGCATTGTCTTCAGGCCCCCGGTCGTGGAGGCCGATAGTTTTCGGCGAAGACAAGTTTACAGTGCCCTCTGCAGACTGTGGTACTCGGTTGGGAGAGTTATTTCTCGCTCTCTCTCCGCTGCCTCTTTTTCGAGCCAGATCTGCTCGCAGAAAGACGCAGCGGCATCCCACTTCTTCCCGTTGGAGATCATAGCTCGCACGTCTCCAGAGAAAGAATATCCACGAGGATCTGGCGTGCTCCACCAATGTGCGGAGCGCTGTGTCATTTGTGACAACAGGAAGAAGATGTTGCCATCTGATGGGTCCGGCAGTCTCATCTGATCGGATGGCACCCGTCTGATCACCTTGATTGTGGAGTTTCCCCATTTCGGTTGTTCAGGTCGCACCTTTCAAGTCTCTATTATTTCTGGCAAAGATGGGACTGCTGAGTATCGATTTCTCAGGTCTATGGCCCAGCCTCAGTGGCTTCTTGCGCTATTTATAATATTACACAAGGCCCTCGCTTTCAGGTCCCATGGAGGAGTTCTGGTAAAACGATTAGGGCCACAATCATCAAACGAGCGTCAATATGAGCTTCATTATGAGCGTCGTTTGTAACAATCTAAGACAGGTGTTAATTAGAAAATAAAATATCCGCGATCCCGCGACTGCTCTTAAACCCAAACATGGCCTGTAGTTTTCTGAGTGAATTTTAGTAGAATCCCTTCATCACTCAAGAAGTGAGCTGTTGATCTCTAAAATTTATCCAAGCTAAGAACCATCCCGGTCACATCAGCTATCTAACAAAAAATCGCAAATGACCACTGTTTACAAATGATGTATTTCTGTTGCTGCTATAAAAAGTCTGAAAAAGGGGTTTTAACCCCCCCCCCCCGCTTTAACCCCACAACAAAAGTGATATTTGCCGTTTTTTGGTACGGAACCCTCTTGTGCGCTAGTCCGACTCGCACTTGGCCGCTTTTTTTATTTCGTCCCGATTTAAAACCCCAAGTCCCGATTATTTTTACCCTTTGTACCGATTTTCATCCAATAGGACCTGGCAACACTAGTCATACTGCTCCTTTTCGTAGAATTCTTAGATATACAGAAAATAATAAACGTGGGACGACTTCAGGTCACAGGCCGGTCTCGTCTGCGATTAGACCACTTTCTGTCCAAGGGATGAGGTCATGGCTTGGCCGGCGTAGCTTGGTGAGGAAGCCCAAACATATTTTTAACATTAAATTCGGAGATATCTATAATCACGTCCACGACTGCGATAGGCTGATTTTACAAATACATAAAGTTTCCAGGTTTGATAACTATAATAGCCTCAAAAGCGGGCTAGTTCAATCGAAGAGCTTCGTTTAATATAATTATCTCTATCGTTTGAAAAGGTACCTGACCTGATTATACCAAGAAAACTAAAGAAAGAAGCTTTGGAGGCAGCCCTGTAATTTAGATTCTTAAACAGATTTGCCCCTTATCTGATAATTTGGTAGTTTTGTTAATGTTTGTAGAGAGCTTGCATTTGTACACTGTCGGCTTTTCTAGTCTTATCTTTAGAAGGTTGCTATTTTATAGTACCTACTTACTGCACAACCATATCTTCTTTAAGACGTCGCTATAACCATTCCTATCGTGTATTGAAAGCTCTGATCCCTTTACATTAACAACCTGATGATGACATTGCAGGCTGTGACCTGGGATCCACGATACGGCTTTGAAATTTTTAACTCAACTTCTTCTATGTTACTGACACCCGCAACCGATGGCTTAAAGATAAGAACGTCTATAAACGGTAACCCATCTCAGGGCTAACCGTGTGGCCCATGACGGCAATGTTACGTGAGAAACTCACGCACGCCCCCCCCCCCCCCCCTTAGAAGCGGGATCACACCCGAAACCCCCAATGACGCGGGATAGCACCCGAACCACCCCCTGGACGAGGCCGCGTTGGCAGCCGTAGGTCTGTTGGGAGTCCTGGGACATCCTTCCGAGGGCTTACCCGGGGCTTCCAACCATAGGCTGCTGGGCGTCACGTGAGGTTTTTTAGTCGGTAGGAGTCCGGCATATCATATATGAGGATTTTCATTAGGTACAAAAAAAACGGGCTAACCGTGTTGTATGTTTAACACAGGCAAACACAGGCAAACGCAGGCAATCGTTTGAATAACACAGAGCTATCGAGGCTAGGAGTGCTTCCAAGCTTAATATCCAATAACACCTACGTCAGCCTTAAGAATAGTGATCCTCTGAGTGATATCCGAATCCCCCTCCCCCCTCTCTCAAGGAAAAAAAGCCCATTTCTATATCAGTCCCCCGACAAATTGGTTTTAGTGGGTAGGACGGCCCAACTTCGTCATGTCCGGGAGTCCCATACAAAGTGTACACTGGCCACAGTGTACACTTTGTAGGGGCTGACACTTTGTAGGAAACCGCATCTCGGTGAGCTCCGCAGCCCTTTCACGGGGTGGGCTACGGAGCTCACCGAGATGCGGTCCACCGTGTAAACAAAAATATCAAAATAAATACCTATACGAATTAGCACTATCTTCTACGTATATAAAACTACCGTCTAGCTGCATTCGATAGTTCAGCAATCACGGTTGGCAATTATTTAATTGACCTCAAAAACCAGGCCATTTTACGGCATATCCCCGTAAATTAAACACAAAATCTCTAGTTTTCTACACTCCGAATAATACTGGTCATATTTAAAACCCGTTAAGGGCAGCAAATCCCTTTAATTCAGTCCTCGCAGCTGATAAATTGCGTGCTTATATTGGCCTACTATTAAATCTATAAATCTTGTGGTCAGCACTGAGGGTTTAGGAGGGAAATTAAAGGGATATGTCGGGTTTATTTAAAGGTTGAATTGCTAGTTCTGGTTAAGTTCGTGAGTTTGGTTGAAAAGGCTTTTATGTCAGTAATTTATGGTTGAATGACTGGTCAAAGCTTGCAGAGGTTGTTTGAAGTTAAACGTCATAGTATTATAGTTCTTGTTCTCCGATGCATCAAAGTCGTGGTGTTGAATTAAAAATTTATTTGATTTAATTTCATGATTTAATTTTGTACTAATTTTATGTTTGTTGTATTAATTTTATGACTTAATTTTCTTACTACACATTTGTAAACCACGAAATGTGGTAGGACATGGCGAACTGTTTCATCGTTATTTTCAAGACCTGTATTTAACCCATGTTTCACAAATAAATTATTATGATTATGATTATGATTAATAAGAAAAGATAACAGCAGCACTAACAGTCTTGTTGGCTGTGATAGATCTCAGAATGTTGTCGTAGTTTGCTGTCTAGTGTTATTTCATTGCAACGAATTAATTATAATCTTAATCCTTGCTGACCTGCTTAGTTAAATCACTTGTGTTAAGAGAGACATGACACCTGTTGCAACGAATCACTCTTGGCTAATGTCACTATAATCACCTTTAACAGCATTATTAGTAACTTGTTTCTCCATTTTATGTTCCACATGCCTACAAATTGCAATGAAAAACTGCTTTCCCAGCTCCTAAAATCCAATTAACTCCCCGAACATCTTAAGTCTACCTCACTAAACAATACTAGTAGGTACGCAGACTCAAATTAACATGCCGGGACCACAACTGTTACACATAGAATTTAATACGGCTCACATTAAGGGTGCGACCGCATAGTCTTCCACAGTGTAGGTGATCCATGGGTTTCTGGACAGGTAGGATAATTCCTGTTGCTTATTGGTGAGCTTTTATGATTGGAAGGTTGTAGTATCCTTTAGTTAGTCGACATAAATTTAACGCTGGATGAATTCGTCTAAAATAATGCACATGACATAAATGGACATAGATTTATACTGAAATAGCTTTTGTCAATTTCATACGCGTAAAATAAATTAGGCAGTATTTTTAATTTCCCCTATTTCAAACCCTGCGAAACGTAAACTAGGCCCTTAGCCAAGCTTTAGTCTATCTCTGTACCAAATTTCAACAGAATCACTTATGAGATTCAGGCGTTAAAACCATAGTAGAATTATATATAGTAGGGTATCTCCGAGCTCGACCGCACGATACTTACCTATAGTATCAGGGCTGTCACTTTTAGTTAATTCAACCGTCGTAAATGACAGGTTAGGTTAAACAATTGGACATTCTCATACAACATTATCTAGTTCAAATTAGGCCAGTTTAAGCTTGTGCTATGGGATCTAGACAGAATCCAACCTGGGACCTCAGTACAGCTTTCCCATATTAATGATGGCAACATTTTTATGGATCACACAAATAATTGGACCGACCAAGGAATAATACTAGAACTACACTACCGACTGCGCCTCAGAGGCAATTAAAATCAAAATACATAATTTGTGAAAATTTCAGCTTTCTAACTATCACGGTTCCTGAGATACAGCCTCATGACAGATTGACAGACAAAGTTCAATGGTCAAAGACAGACAGACGGACAGGCAGACAGATGGACAACTTAGTCTCATAAATAGACTCCCGTTTTTATCCTTTGAGTTCAAAACGACCGAAATTCTAGAATATTTTAGCTTTTCCTTAATTCATACACTGAACACTATTTGCATGAATTTGAAAGTTGTATATTCTTTTGAAGTGCAGTCAGCCAGTGTTCACTCACTGCATACATACATATAGTCACGCCTTTATCCCAAAAGAGGTAGTCAGAGGCATAGTATACGCCCACATCTCACCTTCTAGATTTATGTCCCACAAAATACCTAGGTGGTGAGCCTATTGCCGTGTTGAAATGGGCGGGTAGTGTTCTGTTGAAAGATACTAAAGATACTTCAAACTTCTAGTTTTATCCACAAAGAAATTATAAGGGGTCGAAAATGAACGGAGTGGGTTCGAAGCAGTGGAAGTAGAACTAGCGCACCGAGGGTTCCTTACCAAAAAACAGGCAAAACTCATGTTTGTTGTATCCCATGCAACTAACGTTCCCCTAACACAATATTATTTTTCTGATTTTAGTATTTGTTGTTATAGCGGCAACAGAAATACATCATCTGTAACAATTCAGCTCTCTAGCTATCACGGTTCCTGAGATACAGACCTTTTGTGGGACAGACAGACGTATAGCGAAGGGTCATGTTTAGGGTCCCGTTTTTTACTCTTTGGGTACGGAACCCTAATAAATACGAAGTCTAATAGGTATTGAACGAATTTGTACGTAAGCATTAAATTAATATTACTACGTCCATAATAATCTCAAGGTAAGTTGGTACGTAAGTGAATTATTAAAACTCACCTTTCTTCTTTTTTGTTACCTATCGTGAATTCGCGAATAACGATAGATAATGACGGAGTTTAAAAATTAGTGTTGGGGCATCCAAAAACACAGCAATATCGTCTTTACCTCTTTATAGGCATTGTCATATTTATCTAATATTAATATCCTGTGTTGCGACGAGGTCTCGTCTTGCGACAGGTAAGAGTAGGTACAAATGTCGCCACCCCAATACATTCCAAGGGTGTCGTAAGAGGCGACTAAGGGAACACCTTCACAAAAAGATCCATTGCGTAGAGAAGGAAAACTCAAAATGAAACTCGGTTGTCAGTAAAATGACAATCGTTAAGCCAAGTTGAAGGCCTTATGCTTGGCTTGAAAATTTTCAACTGCGGGTCTTGGCGTCCTGCGCCTGTCCATTCCAACACGGCAATAGGCTCACCACCTATTACGGGGGACATAACACTAAAATTTGAAATTGATTATATGTATGTATGTAAGTAAAGATAACGGGCATATGACACATACATTTTACGTACTCAAGCGCACGCGGTTCGCGGCAACCCTGATTGAACGCTTGGTTTACCAGCTGGGAGCTTTCCGTCTAGTACTGATTTTTAAATGTGTGCGTGACGCGCGGCTCGTTCCGACGCGATGCGCCCGTAGGCACTGCGCGCGCACACAAGTATACCGCGCTCGGTACCTTTGATATAATTTTGTTTGAAGATGCCTAACTCTATTAAACTCTGTTAAAACGTAACAGTCACTCTGTATTAGTTATGACTGAAAATAGGCTGTCTCAGTAAGAAATGCCTCTATAGATCTGAATATTTACACATGTTAACAAATATAAATATCACAGAATTTTCATCACATTTTCATCTCAGTCGATAGAGGCTAACAGTTGATGATAGACGTCTTTCAAATACCAAACAATACATTTTTAACAGATGTTTATGGTAAATTTCAAAGATTCGAATGCATGAGTATTTTCTTTTCGAAATTTAAATGCGGACATGTCCCAACATCTTTCAAAGACATATCCACCACGCGCCACGACAAATGTACTAATCCTCCAAGTTTATCCTTGCGGCCCACTGAAATCTCCGAAACAATGGCCAACATGTTAACTGCCTCGGGTGACCGCAAGGCTGTGTGCAGATTACTGTGGAAGCGAGACAAACATAGCTTTTAGAGAAATATAGAGAGGGATAGAAAATGGTGTTCGTGTTAATTGAATTAAATGGCGCCGGTCGGCGAACTATGGGTTAATAGGGAGCGTAATCGTGGTACACAGTTTGCCTTGTAGACCTTAATGTATAGTTAGGTACACGTGTTGTGGAACATTGTTGTCTTATAAAGGCTTTGGGGTTGTCAGGTGTCTGTCAAGCGGGTAATTGTACCAGATTTCTCTAGAGTATAATTCAAAGGTCACAACTGACAACTAAAGCTTTCACGTAAACTATTCAACTTCATAGCTCGCTGTATCAACATAGATTTATAAATACTTGACCAAAGCACTTGATACATAAATACTTCACACGTATTTCGTACAACATAAACTGATAAACCTATTACTGCTGAAATCTTGCAGCCCATAACAATATCTTTCAGTCGTGACATGCTTAGACAGTCAAAGTCACATTCTTATGCTGTCAATACCTACCCTAACAAACATTGAACAGCATATTTATGACCTACCAGCTGACAGCATCAGGCCGCCCCAAATTGTATTAAAATTTAATCATATTCCTTTTTAGTAGTCATAAAGAAGCACTATAAATATGGCGGCGTATAATATTTTCGTCTACCCTCCAAATATGAATTAATCACCGCGCTGTCAACAAAGTGAAGTGTCATCGAGCTCCAAAGAGGGCGCCGAGATGTGTTCAAACTTGGCTACTAATGTTCTCAAGAAGGTATATATAGTAAGTAAGATATTGTAATGATTATTTTTCGTATGTTGTTCAATGACGCTCTAACCGCTGAACAAATGTGGTTAAAATTGGAAATGGTACATGGATAACAGTCTGTAATAACAGTTTTATTTCCAAATTAAGTTCCAAATTAAGTTCCAACTGGATGTGAGAATGAGAATAGAACAGATTTCCACGCAGACGGAGTAGCGGGCGTCATCTAGTTGGAATATATATGAACCACAATAAGTAGGTACCTTTTGAAAAAATAACATAGATCACAACGCGTCCCTCACTAAGTTAGAGCACTTATTCTTTAATAAAATAGAGCGATAGACTATTAACTTATTTATATGTAGGTACATTTTCATGATGTTTAACCTTCCAAAAAATAATAAGCAAAATATTCCCAAGTCCCTCAATTTGTACACCCTAAGACGGGCGTGGGTAATTACCAGCATACATAATATACGCGGCGACTACAATTTTAAGCCAATAAATAACACCGGTAATACACCCGAAAATATGGTAACACATTTATTATACGTGGGGTTTAATGGTTTTGGAGGTAAAGAGCTGATATTGCCAAAATCTCGGCAGTAATTTCTTGTTTAAGTACTGATGATAAGAGGATGTGTCTTTGAACAATTTGAAGGATTTTGTTGTTGAAGTTTGCAAGTAAAATAAAAATTGCTTTTGAATCGTAATGAGTAAAGCTAATAAAGTTTGTATCAGATAATAATAATTGATTTTAATTGTGGAGACAAATCTTAATATAATTTTTCTAAATGATATACTTACTTAGAAAAAAGAAATCCAGCGAGATCATTTCGAAGTAGACACTTTTATTTATTTATTTATTTATTTATTTATTTATTACATGCTTTTCACTACCCTCACAGGAAAACCCAATACAATAGTGAAATTACAGATCAAAACATAACATTGCATAGTAAATCACATTAAATTGAATAAATATATTACATTGAATAGGTAAATTACAACATAGAATTTTCAGTTGGATAAAATGATTTCACACATACCTATTTATAACATAAATTAGCATTATAATTTTTGTCATTGCTATGGAATAATGAGAATTATCGATAGTCAGATTCAAATATGAAACACAATTATAGATATAAATGTCAAAATAAAGGTCCATGTCAATATTAAAATGTCAAGTACAGGTACATCCTATTTATAACATAAATTCGCATTATAATTTTATTATTGCTATGAAATAATCAGCCTAATCGATAGTCAGATTTAAATATCACACAACATTATAAATATAAAATGTCATAATATAGGTTCATGTCAATATTAAAATGTCATATATAAAGGTACATACATATCAATAATAAAATGTCAAATCATAGGCATATGTCACTAGTATGGTCAATAAAAAATGTCAAACATATAAAAAAAAATATCATTAGTGAATTGTTTCATGTCTATAAATTTTAAACTTTCATTAATAAGCAAAATTCTAGTTCCACAAAAACCTTCTTAATTACATTATATTATTATTCGATATAACATAGTTTGCGGCCTGCGCGAAGTCACTCAGTGTACAAGAGAAAATATCTAAATGTGTTGCCACCGCATTGAGCGCACGCAGCGTACGCGTGAACGGAGCCTGCTGCAGCACGTTAGTGCGCGCCACCGGCACCTCCAGCAGGGGCGGGCGCCTCCGCCGGCCCACGTACCCGCTCGGCACGCACAGTCTCACCTCCGCCAATATGGCTGGGTTGTGTACCTTACCGCGAATCAGTTTGAACACATAGGTAGCCAGTGCTACTTCTCGCCTAACCTCTAGCTTGTAGTACCCTACCATACCTAAGATAAAGAGAGTAGGGTACAATAAGGGATATCCAGGGTATACACCATACAGTCTCAAAAATAGAAATCTGACAAATTTGTTCTGTATACGCTCCAGCATCAACTTATATTTCTCTTCGTGTGGGGACCAGATAGCAGCATTGCATTCGAGGTGACTCTTAACCAGGGCTTCATACAACGCTCTCAGGGCTGCGATATTCGTGAATTGGTTCGCCTGACGCAAAACAAAGCCAAGATTACGATAAGCTTTCTTGCAAACCTCGGCGATGTGTTTCCTAAACGTCAAATCGGCGCTGAAGCGAACACCCAAGTCCTTGACCTCTGTTATGCGCTGCAATGGCTCTCCATTCATTAGGTAAAGATGATGACTAGGGTGACGCGCCCGACTATATGACATCACCGAACACTTATCAATATTGAAATTTAGTTTGTTTACTATGCCCCAACTGACGATTCTATCTATGTCCCGTTGCAGCAAGTCGTGATCAGTGATTTGTGTAATCTCTCGCACCAACTTAAGGTCGTCCGCAAAAAGTAGTGGTGTCGAGTTAACAACTACCTCTGGCAAGCTGTTAATCATTAAAATGAAGAAAAGAGGCCCTAAATTACTACCTTGACCCACCCCAGATCTTGTAAAATATGAGTCGGAATGGCAACCCCCACAATCCACGTACTGAGACCTATCTCGCAGGTAACCAGCGAAGAACGCTAGTGCATGCGGAGTGCAGCCCAGAGCCGCTAGTTGCATTAAAAGGGTATCATTATCGACTACATCAAAGGCTTTTCGAAAATCAAAGTAGGCCACATCCACCTGCACACCAGCGTCCACCGCCGGCACCAAATGCGACATTAGATGCAAGAGATTACCCGACGTTCCCCGTCCAGTACGAAAGCCGTGCTGCGCATCGGTTAACTGCGCACTCACTTGTTTATATAAGCAGCTGTGAATTATGGCCTCGAACACTTTGGCCGGCGCACTAAGGACAGCCACAGGCCTGTAGTTACAGGCTTCCGTCCCCCCTTTACCCTTGGGCACGGGTACCACACGTGTGAGTTTCCAGCGTTTCGGAAACGTGGCAGTCTCGATACACGCGTTGTAAAGATGTAACAAAGGTGCCGTTAATACCACGCGTATGTCCTTAAAAATGAAAGCGGGGATACCGTCGGGCCCCATGGAGCGCTTGGCGGGCAGGCGCGCCAGCGCGGCACGCACGTCGTCCTCACCCAAGCGCGTGAGGCTGAGCCGGGCACCCGGGGCGGGCGCACGCGCCGCGCTCGCCGCTGCCACATTCAACACGGGCGTCTCCTGGCTGTAAACCGACTGAAAGAACCGCGCGAACTCATCTGCACACTCCTGCTCCGTCAAAATACGACCGTCGTCGCTCACTAATTTTGGTTTATTCGAGGATCCCACTTCCTGGGACATGCTTCCGAGGGCTTAACCGGGGCCCCCGGCCGTGTAGCCAGTGATAGGGCACCGTGTGGTTTGAAGTCGGTAAGAGTACGTAGGTACGAGTATGAGAGATTTCCTCACGTTGAAAATAACATGTGTAGCCAACATGTACTAAATCGAAAAATTGTGGTTAACATTTTAATAGGTATTTTGACAAATGGATCTCTAAAACATAAAAAGGTTCTACTATAGCGCGAGGCCGCACTTGCGTTTTTCCTCGGCGGTTTCTAACCTCAAAGTGTCATCAAAGTGTCAAAATCAATGAAATTAAGTCAAGGTTTGACATTTTGAGGTAAGAAAAGATAAGATAAAACTTAATTGTCAAATAAAAAAATTACAACATGTATCCACTACAGTAAGAACTGTGTTACAGGTGGGTAAGGATAATCACAGACAGCACGGTTGTAGCCAGCGTATCGCTAGCTTGAGTGGATTTACTGTGTGTGTGTGTGTGTGTGTGTGTGTGTGTGTGTGTGTGTGTGTGTGTGTGTGTGTGTGTGTGTGTGTGTGTGTGTGTGTGTGTGTGTGTGTGTGTGTGTGTGTGTGCGTGTGCGTGCGCGTGCGCGTGCACGTGCGCGTGCGCGTGTGCGTGTGTGCGTGTAGTGTGCGTGTGCGTGTGTGCGTGTGCGTGTGCGCGCGTGCGTGCGTGTGCGCGTGTGCGTGCGTGTGCGTGCGTGTGTGCGTGCGTGCGTGTGTGCGTGTGTGCGTGTGTGCGTGTGTGCGTGTGTGCGTGTGTGCGTGTGTGTGTGTGTGTGTGTGTGTGTGTGTGTGTGTGTGTGTGTGTGTGTGTGTGTGTGTGTGTGTGTGTGTGTGTGTGTGTGTGTGTGTGTGTGTGTGTGTGTGTGTGTGTGTGTGTGTGTGTGTGTGTGCCGAAGCCCCATATCTGCCGAAGCCACACACCATGTAATAATATAGCATCCTTTTCAATAATGAGGATTTTTCTAGTTTTTAGTGGCGAGAAAATCCAGAAATGTCACGAAAAAAACCTAACACTCGGCTATTCTCGGCCACGCTCGGTCACGCTCGTGCATCTCGCACTTCATTTCTTATACATACACGTGAGCGTTTGCGTAACGCGTTGGGGTGCAGTACACACTACCTCACCTCACACCACCCCTCCCCACACACCTTGGGTGGGGAGGGGTGGTGTGAGGTGAGGTAAGGTAGTGTGGGGTGGGTTGAGGTGGGGTGGCTTAGATTGAGTTGTGGTGGAATAAGATGAGTTTGAGTGAGGTTACAGTAGAAAACACACACGTACAGTTTAGTATAATTGAATACAATAGAGTACAAATGAGTACCGATGAGTACAGTGTAGTACATATGAGTACAGTGTAGTACATATGAGTACAGTGTAGTACAGATAAGTATAATGGAGTACAGATGGATAAAATGGAATACAGTTTAGTATAATGAAGTACAGATGAGTACAGTAAAGTACAAATGAGTACAGTAAATTACAGATGAGTATGTTGAGTACCGTAGAGTACAAATAAGTACGGTGGAGTACAATGGGTTATAGTAGAGTACAATGGATTACAGTGGAGAACAGCTGAGCACATTGGAATACAGTTGAGTACAGATGAGTACAGCGGAGTACATATATGTACAAAGGAGTACAGGTAAGTACAGTGGAGTACAGCTGAGTACAATAGAGTACAAAGGAGTACAGTTAAATACAGCTAAGTACAGGTGAGTACAGGTGAAGTACATATGAGTGCAGTGGAGTACAGTGGGGTACAGTGTAGTACAGAGGAGTAAAGAGGAGTACAGTGGAGTACAGTGGCGCAAAGTGGAGTACAGTGGAGTACAGTGGCGCAAAGTGGAGTACAGTGGAGCACAATGGAGACAGTGGAAAACAGCGGAGCACAGTAAAGCACAGTAAAAATGCAGTAAAGCACAGTTAAGCACAGTAAAGTACAGTACTTTAGAAAAGTAAAACGCTTAGTACCTAATTTACTTTGTTGAACATAGGCCTAAAAATAGGCCTTTGTTGAAATAATTATACTCGTAATTGATTGATTTGATAAAAAATGCTATGTAATAGCTTTACCGCGGCAGTCCCCGAGTGCCACACATCTTTTTTTTTGTGCTACATTTTTGCTTTACGTTTCTAGTACTAATGGTCCCTGAGCTCGACTGTGGGTGGACAAACAGCCCTGTCGGACATAGCGAAAATATATGAACTTCTTGTTTACTGCGGAATACAAAAAATATCAATAGAATGTGTCGCATACCTCACTATTTATACAACAATAAAATATATGACAAGGTTAAAGCAATAATTTAAAAGTGGGTGTCATATTATCATGTTCAAAGCATCAGACTTTTATCCGCTCAACATTATTAGTGAAATATTATAGTAATAAACATCATTATAGATAGTCTAAAGACTAAAGTCCTTAAATAAATAACTTCTTTGTTAAACGACGATGTCGTTAATGGTTTTGGAAAGAATCCCAATGTCACAGTCTTTTTTTAAACTCACACTAATCTCGTTGATGACAGCCATGATAGACGAAGATCAGCTTCCTGTATTTTTAAGTAGTAGGTATTTTGTAGACAGATTTCATTCTAACTTGTCATCTCACATGCATCATTACCTATATTATACGAAGAGAGGTGTTGTCAAGCCATTTATATAGTATTGTTTTCAGCACTCTTTAATGAATAGTCCCTCACATGTACAAGAACTGTGTTAGAACAACAAATTATGTTATGTGTGTGCGCATTTTTTATTCAAAGTAATCTTCAAATAAGAACAATATAATGTCTCAAGGTTAAGAAAGTAAATATTTTTCGCACTTTATATCTTGTCGTAGTAATACTCAAGAAGATTGGAAAACATAACAATGTACACAACAATACAGAAATCACACACACAACAACTATCAGATACTTAGGTATAAAAGTTAGAAAATTTATTTCGATAACTGATTTCTTTTTGTAAATTAATTTATTATATTTAGGGTTTTTAGCAAGATAGGTTCAGTCGCAGATAATGCAATTGAAACGCCAATGAAAACCTCAAACCAATAAAGTGTTACATTATTTTTCGACATAACTTTTCTATTACATTTCTGACAAATCCAAAACTTATTTAGAACATTACTAATTCTAAAAGCGAAATAGGTATTACTCACTCTACATAATTCCACCTGCCTTCTTAAACATGATCGCCCCCATCGTTCTAGTCGCTTGTTTGTGCCATAATGGATTCATTCTATATTCATTTACATGGCTAATAAGATCGCCGTGACACCGCCAGTCTCGCAGAATTAGCCTGTCAAATATAATAATCTTGCTGCCTTGGGGTGCGAACACAAAGATCGATCATTAAGTTAAAAGGGAGTGTGACTTCTGATTTAAATTTTAATCTAGTTTCAGCTTTGGAAAATTGGGGTAGTATGAAAACTTAGAATACCTAACCTTTACGTTATGTTTATTTATTACATACACATAAGCTTTTGAATTGGGAACCCCGTTATCTGAAAGTTTTTTTTTTTTCAAACCTTTTTTATAAATATGAGAGATACTTTATGTAAATATGAGAGATACTTTTTATACAGATAAAACATGTAATGCATGTGGAGAAGCGATTGGAACTGCTAGGCACCTGCTGGTAGGTTGTAGGACGTTACTAGACCGGGGTCATTACTCACTCCGACACGATAGGGTATTGGAAATCATACGTGAGGCTGTCAGTTTGGCGGTAGCGAGAGCGAAAAAGGAATTAACCACAAACAAAAGAAATGAAATTTCGTTTGTAAAGGAAGGCTGTTCAAAGAAAGTACCTCAAAAGCCAAACTCAATTTTGATGGCTGCCGCCGATTGGACTATACTCTCAGACACGTATGAAAAACACTACAAAATCCCGGAGGATGTATGTGCCTCGTCATCCAGACCCGACATATTCCTGTTTTCGAGGATACACAGGCGTGCGGTGCTCGTGGAGCTGACGGTGCCGTGGGAGACCAACATACCGAAGGACCACGCCATGAAGACAAATAAATACTTTGACTTGACCAATGAGTTAACCAAAAATGGCTATGTGGTTAAACTCTATGCCGTAGAAGTAGGAGCAAGGGGAATTCCAGCTAAATCCCTGTATAATTTATTTAAGGACCTTGGATTGCCAAGAGCTTCAGTTAGCTCTTTACTAAAACGAGTATCCAAAGCGGCATTGATAGGATCTTACCAAATCTGGTTGGGCAGGGGGGGGGGGGAACATTGTTGACGGTGGAAGGTGATCGTTTATGCGCATAGTAAGGTGGCCACCCTAAACCTACTCGAATGGGTCGCAAGTCCCAGACGCCGTCGGGGTGTTCCCCCCTGTGCCACGCTATGGACCCGGCGCCCGCACGGAGAATCCATGTAATGCTAAGAATACGGTCTCTACTAGTAACTGAGATTAGAAAGACAATGACTACTTTTTTTAATTCGATATTCAGTCTTCAAAGGGCGTCTTAAAAGCTGAGTTCTGATTTTTATAAGTAATAATGTTCTGGCAGGGTCGACAACGCGAGTGAAGCGCCTCTGGTGTTGCAAACATTTATTGGTTTCTGTGACCACCAGCTCATCTGATGGACCGTATGCTTGTCTGCTGCCACCTTAGAGGTATGAAAACAATACGTTGTCTACGTACGTCGTTCCGTACGTTTTTGAGAAGTTTGGTTATTCGTATCCATCCAATTGGCTAGAAAAACATAGTTATTGATGGTTATCATTGGGATCGACAAATCTAGATTGCGTGGTGGATTCCCATCTGTTTTCCTGAACAATCGTTCTACTAGACATCACGATGATAAGCTTCAACCCTCTAATAGGTACAATCCTTTTCTATATCTTTATGAATTCAGAAGTTTTCAATGAATCAGAACAAGACAGCTGTCTATTTCACAGTCATAATCCAATTTGAATTTTCTCCTTTCAGAATGCGTAACGTCAAACAGTTGTTAAAATCTGTTTGTCGGCTCGTTTGATGTGCACGAATTGGATATGAAAATAAGGGGTTCTAATGCTGTTACGTTTTGACAGATGACGTGTAATCTGGTTATTGGCTGTGCATTGATTTTTAAGGCTGTTATGTCACTGTTTTGGGTAACTGACGTAGGATAAATTCATTATTTTATTCATGCTAAGTACTGCTTGTAGTCAACAAATTTGCGGGCGAAATCACAGAAATCTGATATCTGAGGGCCAAATATATACTCTATGGTTCTGAATAACCATGTTTGTTTCTTACAATCGTTTCTGCTTCTAGCTTTCTACCACCATTGTTATGCCACTACTGGTGGTTGCGATTTGAATGAAATAATGTATGGTGGCAATTGGGAATGAAACTTTGTCCTTATTTCTTCATTTTTTTCGTTAGAGGCAAATGTAACCCCTTGATACCTTTGATCCAATAAAGTTTATTTAATCAAAGCTTAATACCTACTGTTTACTCCGATATGAGGTCCATGGTGGTCACGAGGTATTTTTCGTCGTGGTTGCTCGTAAGTTATGGGTGTTCTATTATTTTTGTGTTCTTTATCACATAAAGTTATCTTATTGACTACGGATCCCGAAAAATTTGAGTACCGTTATTGAAATCGAGATATTGAAATTCTTTGCGTATGAAATTGGTGTTATAAAAATAGTTTTCGTAAAAACTTTTTGCGATGCTATCTAGATAAAATTTTATTATGGTATAAATTTTGTTAATACTGATTTATGGTTAGATGACTTTCAAAACAGCTCGTTATCTAGAATCTAGATTATTGAATGAGTCATGAGTACCAGATTTATAATAAAAATGCAGTTTCTGTGTTCTGTTTTTTTGTTATTTTAGAACATCTCGGTGGATATGCCCACGCTAAAAATGTATTTTTATAGTAGAATAGGTCAACCATAAAGTGACTACTCATAACTATATCTGTGGGGATTTCCACACGTATGAAAATAAACCGTTTCTTTAAAAGGGTCTTAGAAGGTTGTTACAGTTTCGGCAGCGCGAGTGTAGCGCCTCTGGTGTTGTAAGCGTCCATAGTCTGCGGTGACCACCGGCACCGGTTCATCTGGTGGGCCGTATGCTTGTCTCCCACATTAGTGGTATAAAAAAACCTCTCATTGTTACTGTTACTTAAATATGTGTACGTTTGTTTAAACAAATAAATTTCAAATTCGTACGAGGGTCTTGAAAAAAGGGTCTGAAGATTTTAAAAAGTATGAAGCGCGACTGCTAAAATTGTAGTATTACTAAGGTTCAAAGGCTGACACTATTGACCAGGGCCTTGATCCTCGACCATACGATTTGAATGCGTCGACGAGCATTTACTTACTGCTGAAATGTCATTTGTCTTTTAATTAAAAACTGAATAAGTTGAGACAAAACATATTTTCACCAGTAGAATTTCGTCTACGAATTTAAGACGTACGGTTGAGAATCGGCGTGTAGATACTGGTTGATGATATTTATAAATAGTAAATAAATAATAATACTTAACAAACATTATTTTATTTGTAGACATTCTCACGCAACATCATCTTGCCCAAATTAAGCCGATATAAGCTTGTGCTATGGGATCTAGACGACTGATAGACATAGATACTTATTATATTTTCTAAAACAATACATATTATAGGAAACACCCAAACTCCGAAACAAACATTTGTGGATCTCACAAATATTCGGACCGACCCAGGAATCAAACCTCAAGCGCGGCAGGCGGTTATACTACCGACCGCGGTAGTCGGTAATTCGACAGGACGGAAACCTAATAAATAAAACTAAACTAAAGTAGTACAATAAACCGATTATCATAAATCCTAATAACAATCGAAATCCTCACACGAAACTCGACAGATGTACTTTCTCATTTTGTAATCGATTTATAGCTGTATCGATAAAATTAATCGAGCATCATTAAATACAAAGCGCCGACAACATCGATATTATTCGATACATAAATTAACTTTATCCCGGGGCACATCGATAGAATTGTCGAAAGCTTAACAGAAATATATGAATTATTTGTTAACGATTGTTAAGTATGACTCGATTAAATTGTGCCGTTGTATTCCGATTCTATGATAGATACACTATTTTCGATTTCATTTTCATGGAATTCAATATAGTTTTATTTTAATTTGAACGATGTAAAAATATTGTAAAAGTTGAGTTAGGGAGATGAAAATGTTGCAGAATGCTTTGTGCATTCACA
The DNA here is from genome assembly GCA_933228765.1 of Miltochrista miniata. NCBI lineage: Eukaryota > Metazoa > Arthropoda > Insecta > Lepidoptera > Erebidae > Miltochrista > Miltochrista miniata. Next base: position 3,079,175 of record OW121758.1, read on the forward strand.
CGGATTCACGTTTTATTTTGAAATTTAGGAGGAAGGATCGAGCATACTCCTCACGAAAGTGGTCACACACTGTCCACTTCAAAGGGGTCGGCAGGACCGTGTTGACGTAAACTGTAAGAGGCGGGGGCTCGGGTATCCACAACCGATGAAATATTTCATGTCGCCCATAAGATTCTCTACTTGACTTAACGATTACCGTTTTATTGGTCCCCGGACCATGAAAATTTTACAAATGGTCATGCGTCTCAGCATTGAGTGCTGCCTCGTGTGCATATTTAATGTGTGAAAACCCCTCATGAATGCCATGCCAGACTCTTACCGCGTTGCCGTGCCTTTCAGCCGAGAGACCAAGGTAAGCCTTCGGAAGAATTCTAGGAATATTTTTGTATGCTATGTACTCGTAGGTAAAACCTATATGGTATAACTCCTTGTGACTGCTACTACCCACACTATGTCTGTATATAAATTTATTTCTGTCCAATCTCAATAAATTTTATTTTCTAGTAATTTATTATGTCACTATCTACAATTACAAAACACAGTTCCACATAAACCATAATTCAAATTTACTCACCAATACATTTGAATGGTGCGGCGTTATGAATGACCTTTATAAATAAAAGCTATTTTTATTGCCAAATTTGACGGTGAGTCCAAGCCATAAACTTGTCACGGTGTCATAAATAAAATTCCGGTATACTTCCATTTCGGCACTTTTTTGTTTGAATGAGGGTTTTTTAAAAGAGGTGTGTGTCAAAAAGCTCACAGAGACACCTTGCCGAGGCTCACGACAAAATCGCATTACCACGTCCATTAGATGGCGCCAGAAATGGTTTCGGAAATATCCCGGCGTGTCTGCCAATATACATTGTTCTTAACAAAAATCTTGATAAAATGAAAAACTATTTACAACACTTTGTTTAAAACTCTTCATCTTTGTTCTTGAAATAAAAAGGATAGATTGTCACTTAACAATAGTTCCATAGTAGAATCAGAACTCTGATAGTTCTCTAGAAAAAGTCAAGATGATTTCACGCCTTTTAGACATCTGATTTAACAATAGCTCTGAATAAACCACCACTATTGAGAAGGCTTATATGGGTTTTGTATTTCATAAAGCCCTTGATTATTTATTAATAATCTTATTGTCCTACAATGGTTTAAAGTGTTTTTTCTTTCCCACAACATCAAAACCCTTATTATCTTCTAATACAAGTATGATCCTTCTCATTCTTTGTGAAAAAATCTTTCTTGATGCCGCCTTGAGTGAAAGTTAGGGATTTTTACTTTCATTTTCAAGACTATTCGCAGATTAACCACCATACTGATTTTTGATGTCCACGTTGTCGTTCGGGAACTCACTTTAAAAGTGCTTGTAACTCTGTGTATTATGCTACTTTTTTTTAGATACTGCTGAATTAATGTAGGCCGCCTCAGTTTCACAGTGGTCATGTATGCAACCACCGTGCTGAAGTGATGGGTTCCATTCCCATTCCCAGGTCGGGATAAATATTTTGAGTGATCTGTAAATGTATGTTCTTTTTTATATTTAAATTAAGCTCGCCAAATTGACGTCGCCATTGATGGAAAGCCGTGACGCATCTAGCGATTGAGGGCCACTCTCACAGTCCATAAGACTTCTGACAGTGGTCCTCAAGTTGGCGGGCGGCCCTGTGATGTGCCTCTTCACGCTCCACTTGAAGAACCCGGGATTGTAATATGAGGGGAACACGTGTACGGGCAGGTCGTTCCAGGTTTTTGTAATTCGACATAGGAACGATCTTATGGAACGCTCAGTTCTGGCGAACCTCCGCCTCTGCCCGGCACGTGTTGTTCGGGATCGGAATGGAGAGGGTGGGATCAGGTTGAAGAGCTCTTCAGAACACTCGCCCTGATACGTTCAGTAGAAAGCAGCCAAGGACGCTATTGTTCTTCGCTGCGATTACGGCTCGAGGCCTCCCGTCACCTCTGGACAGCCAATAATTCGGATAGCACGTCTCTGCATAGCGTCAAGCGCGTCTAGTACCTAAGTACCCCGCGGTGTCAACAGTATTCGACGCTTAGCGGCGAATCTGCGTCTTGTATAGGAAATATCTCTGGTGCGGCATGAAGTGGTCGAAATTTGTGTGTTTTTACCCGAACTGCCGAAGAAAGGAGGGTAATGTTTTTCGAGAATATGTATGAATGTATGTATTTCCTATTTTTGTCACGCCCTACAGCCTAAACGGCTTGATGGATTTTGGCATGCAAGGTGTCATTTGATTTGTCATGATTGTGTGAGTGACTCCAGGTATATAAAAATTTCTAGTGAATCATAATAGCAGACTTATGGCGCTAAATTGAAAGCCTTGAAAAAATTTTTTTCACACTCTACAGCCTGAACGGCTTGAAGAATTTTGACATGCACTGTGTCATTTGATTCATCGTGATTGTGTGAGTGACGCCAGGTACCTATATTAAAATTTCCAGAAAATCAAAATGGCAGACTTTTGGCGCTAAAATTAACCCCTACAAAATTTTTCTTACACGCTCTACAGCCTGAACGGCTTGACAGTTTTTTACATACCAGGTGTCATTTAATTTGTCGTGAATATGTGAGTGACACCAGATATAATAAAATTCCTAGAAAATCAAAATGGCGGATTTGGCGGGCACTATCATTATTTGACTGCGATAGACGCAAATATACTAAACTGATTTCGATGGGGTATTATTTATTTATAAGGTCTTGGTCAGACTTAAAATCTTACATTTGTTTGATTGCAATCAGTTAAGTAGAACTGGAAATAAGACCAAAAATATAATAATTAAGGTTGAATTTCGGTGATGCACCTTCACTACACAAAAATTAATACCTTTACTACTAACATAACTAAAAAGTTTAAAATTAACTTAATTATTAAGAAGCTATGGGAACATTTAGCTATTTTGTAAAGCACCACTCGCTTGACACAGCTTGTTCCCGCCTGCAAACGTTGCCAACAAAGTAAAACGGTAATTAGCTAAAAAAATCACAAAAGAAATGTACAGCTTGTTTTTTGCTTTTCAGTTGTATTTTTACTTTGCAGTCGGGTTTTTTGTATTCTTAATAATTTAGTTTTATATTTATCATACGTAGCCATAGGTATTTAGAAGTACAAAGTGGTTTATCATTTGGTTACTCCTATAGAGCGCATACAAGCTTCGATTAGCTTAATTTGGGCGCTAACGGTGCTTTGTAAAATTAAAATACTACAATATTGGTAGATAATGACTGTGATGAAATTTTGAATAATTCGATTTTTTCACAGAAGAAGGACACACGCATTGGCAGCAATAACCAACAACTATTATGGTAGATATCGCAAAAAGAAGTTTATTAATAAGAATAAAACTCTCAAACCTTGTCACTTACACCACACCTACAATAAGAGGCGTAAAATGCGATGGCACGTAAAAATATGAAGGGTGTTCTCGTTATGGCCGCCGTTTGTCATCGAACGATATTATAGCCCCATAGGACTACCCCTGGTCATCTATGGGCTATCTCAGGGTGCTTGAATGGGGCCCATGCATAATATATGACTAGTTTTAAATCTAGTGGACAGAATTTATGACAGCGAAATTGCAAATTGTGCGTGAATTTTTAATGAACTAGACATGCTGTACTAAATTATTATGGGGTGTGGAATAGATGTGATTTATGGTGTATGTAGTAAGTGTAGGATTGAATTAATATAACATGATTGGATGCAAGTTACGAAGTAAGCTGCCAATCATATTTCCACTTTAAAAAGGTTAAGGACAGGATATAATTATGTACCTACAGCAGTTACTGCTAAAAATAAAGATTGCCATGTTACGAGTTACCAGGAACAGAATTGTACATGCGTTCCAAAGTAGGGATACGCTTGTACCTAAATGGATGTAATGCCACAAACGGTAACCGATCTCAAGACTGACAGTAGCGTAAGATGCTTAGCGCTATGTTATCGTTGATAGAACACTAGATTATAGCGGAACTGCTGGCGACCAAAGATGGAAGTATTGTTACAAAGTATTAGGGTATTAGTCAGCAGGCAGTAATTGGAAGCAAAACGTCGCCGATTAGGTGCTGCTTTTTTTGTAACGTGATGAAAATCCTACATGGATGCTATGCCGTACTCCTACCGACTAAAAACCACACGTATCCTACTTAACAGCCTACGCTTGGTAGTCTCGGGTAAGCCTTCGGAAGGATACCCCAGGACTAGGTGCTACTTTAGGTCAGAGGGTGCCAGTTTTGTTATCATAGGTCAAGCGCCTCGCGGTGACCAAAGGCACTTGCGTGCCAAGAGAGCAGTGAACAGTGCACTTTTTATCCTTGCATTTCTAATATCTCAATAACTTGCTTCTTAGGTAAAGCTACTGGTTGTGTTGATTGGAGTATTTAGTCGGTGCTAGTCAAACACACGTTTTACACACAGCAAAATATATTTATTGAGAGATTAGAAACGGAAAGACCACTCATTCCCAACATTTTTTTCGGACACTTACCCCCATACACGTTTCCAAGGTAATTTGTAAAGTCGTCATCTACATAACATAGTGTGACCATACATCACGCAGCGGCCGGACACATCCCGACACGGTTGCCCCATCATTTTTCATTACGCACGATTCATTAACATGTGGGGGACAGCCAATTATGCACGCACCATTCATCAGGACACCCCACCATTTGATATTTTTATGTCACTGTAAAATTTTATTGATGGACATTTGGATGAATGTCAGTATTGTACGGGCGTGTTCATTTGTATATTTGAGTGTTGCCATATTCAGTATTGTTGTGGAAATGAACAAAAAAAAAGTAGAGTAGCAAAAACATTGAAAGAGCGAGCGCTTTGAAATAGTTAAAAAATAATACGTATTCAGATTGTAAGGAAGCTTTTTCATTACCTCCTAATCACTACAGGTACGCCTGTAAATTGTGGTTGTTTTTTTTTTAAGTTGAAACAAACAGGATAACATTTTGTTCAGTCAATTTAATAATGACAAGTAGAAAGAAAAGAAGTACACCTATAAACCTATATAATTTTTGAGTAATAATTAAATACTCATTAATCTATATCTATACTAATATTATAAAGAGGAAAGATTTGTTTTTTGTTTGTTTGTTTGTTTGTAACGAATAGGCTCCGGAACTACTGAAACGATTTGAAAAATTATTTCACTGTTGGGAAGCTACACTCTTTGCGGTGAACATAGGCTATATTTTATTCCCGTATTCCCACGGGAACGGGAACTACGCGAGTGAAACCGCGTGACGTCAGCTAGTATTTATGTAAGGTGCTCAACATCGTCATTAATAATATTATAAATGCAATAGAATCTAAATATGTATGTATGCTTGTTACTCCTTTACGCTTTCCAGGCCCAAACACACGAAACGCTGAAATTTGGCATAGACGTAGATACGACAGCGACGTAGATATAAGCCTACGCATTTTCATTTTCAAATAACATAATGTACTGCTTATCCCCGGCATATACATTTTATCTCCGTATAAGTTTACATAAGAAGCTAAAACGTGAAGAAACAGAATTTCACGTGGCGGAACCGTGGGCACCAGCAGTCAGGACTCTGATCAGCATTACATTTACAGTGAATAATAGATCATTAGATACAAAATAATCGCGAGAAAAGTAAATCACTGGAAATAACAACGACCTAGAAATAAGCCGTCAATCTTATTGAACTATAATTGCAGACAGGTTAATTTGATCGTTTAATTATTGATAATTAATTTACAGACGGGTATTGTATTCTATCAGTGGTGTGCAACGAAACAATGATCCCTGTAATTTGCTAGTTATTAACTACATTTTGCCACATCTAAGCACGCCAGTCTTTAACAAAATTGTATTTCAGTTAAAAAGATAATTATTATGACAATCAATTATTCAATTATTACTGGTTTATCATAATAGTCAACTGTGATCGACGCGCGACGGCCGGTGACATAATCAGAACTCCTTAGGATGAGCGTACATCAACTTTTGACGTGGGCGTTCACCGTAAAATAGTTTTGTCTGTAAGACGTCACTTACTGTTCATCCAGTTTCATAGATTTTGTATACTATGTCCTTCTTAAGACAGTTTTGTCGCCAATTTCCCCTCAGCCTTAGCGCTATTTGAAGCCATTCCTGGCTGTATTTATAGATTTTGACCTTAATACTATTAGGTACCTACTGCTCCGCATCTATAGTAGTAACATAATGATTAGTAGGTACTTTAGTATCTTTGATAATGGTCCTAGCTTAAATAATATGTTAAATTATGATACTAAGGTTACAAAGTCAATTAACTTAACGTTTGCGTGTATATTAACATTGCATAATTGAATTTCTCAAAAATATGAGAGAGAGATGACCTGCGGGCCTAAAAAGGCAAAATTGTATGTTTCCCGATATTCGTATCATTAGAAATACAAGAAATACAAAAAAATATACTTCATAATAGGAAACGTAGGTACAATGTTGCCTTTAATGCCCTCTGGCATCTATTTACAGAAACAAAATTGCCAAAACGGTTTATAATATATATTTCGTTGATAAATAGGTAAATCAATTACAAATCGATATTTTCTAAAGTAATACGAGTTCTTCCTATTCGTTATTATCATTATTTATACCGGCCTTGTGACAGTTAGATACTAGTAATAAATTTTGCAACAAATAAATTGTCACGATTTATATGCGTGTGCATATCGCTGCCGTCGGCAAGCGATTTGTGAGTAATTTCATTTGATTTGTGCCTTAGATGTATGTTTTATGTTAGAAACTTTGTTAAAATATTGCAGTGAAAGTATTATTAAGTTTGGACTGCTTAGTCAAATCAATTGCTTTTTTAAACTTATGTGAATTAGTTCAATTTACCAAGTACATTCCGATCTCAAAAAAGGATTTTTCTATAAAGTCGGATTACGGACGATAATTTAACGACTTATCGTCTTATGAAAACATAAACGCGCGGCCGATGGAGTGAAGTAGAAATAGATGCGTCCCTAGCCTAAAGCTTAGGCCGATCATGCCTCTAAAAAAATGGAACATTTACACACTTCCATCTTTTGAGGAGCCTAATACCAATGAATGACGTTAAACAGGACCCTGACAAATTGTGACTTATCTACATTCATCTTATTCAAGTGCACGGTCTTTAGTCTCTGTATACAGGGTGTTTGAAAACTTCAAAGTTACTGAGTGTCCCGATGAAAAATTGTTCAGTCCCCTCGGCGGAGAGAGGAGACGAATGGGCGCCATTAATGTGGCACGCCACACACATCATCCTGTCCAGCGCGCTGCTCCGCATCATTACAATTTATTTACGTACTGTTTGAAGGCTTATAATACGTGTTTGCGTGGGTAAGTAGGGATTCATGAAATTTGTTGAAAATGAGATATTCACTTTTGGAATTTTGTAGTCTGATGTCCTGACTACCCTTAAACCTTACACTTCCATGTTTAAATAGAATAACTTTCTTTAAATTATTCAGAACGTTTCTTACGACTTCATGTCTTTAAATAGGCTTCCCAGAGAGCCTGAAGATCAGGCTGAAATCTCGTCTTAAATACTGTCGCTACTTTTAAACGGACCTGATAACTGTGTAACCTTACTTATTACTTAACAAAGAGTTATGGGATGGGCAAAGAAGCAGCTTATTGTACCTACTTAATACCTTGAAGCAAGAACTTTACATTAAATTATTTATTCAAGTAAGTTAATATTTTCATACGTAGAATTTGCTAAATTTCAACACAAAACAGTATGAATTCGTAATTGACTACTGAATACCCTGAGAAAGTTTGAATTTTTTATCAACAGATGGCATTGATACTATTTCATACAAATCACGCCGTCACTTATGATTGAATAGGTAGAAAACTTGCAGTTGGCACTCAGATCGATAGACGAGCACCCTCTATTCGATTAATCTTGCTCCCTAAACATAACATAGAGCTGGTAACATTAAAAATGAAATATTTCATAATACTCGCTCCGACATGGATGATTTATGATAGCACTTGTGTTATGATTAATGCACATTTACAGTAATTATAATATCGTTGGTGTGATGCGTGTTAATCGTGAGATACAACATATTAAAGGCGTATGTTTGGAGTAGTGATTAATAGAGGTAATAAGAACGTAACTTTGAATAGAGGCCATGGACATAATGAACATAGTAGAAAAGGTTCTTAAAAAAGGCGTATAACGTACTTTGAAATCAAACTTGCTGTAACATCAATTGGTAATGAAAACGTTAAAAAAAAATTACCCAGAAAATAAATGTCTTAATAAATAATCAACCATTTTACTATAGCCTTTACATCAACCTGCTTACTTCAGTGAACTCTGGTACATGTCTGTTTATTTAAGATGGCTAATCAACCTCTTACCACTTTGTTGTAATTGTGACTGAATTGGTTTTGATTTACATAATATCGAATAATATAGGGTCCCTTTTAGACACACATCAATGGACTGTAGTCTGTAAAATGAATCGATCACTGTTTGAGAAGCAAGGTTTTAAGATGTTTCCTTCAATCATTTCTCGCACAAATCTTTTGCTTACTCCATCGCCATTCAAAAGTTGCCTGTAAGAGATTGCGTTATGCTATAAGATCACTTATTATCTAGAGTGGAGACCGCGACTTGGCAACCGTAGCGTAGGACGTCCGTCCACCCGCCAGATGGACCGACGATCTGGAAAAGGTCGCAGGCTGGGACTGGATGCGAAAGGCGCAGGACTGCGTGTTGTGACGTAGTTTCTGAGAGGCCTAAGTCCAGCAGTGGACTGCCATAGGCTGATTTGATTGATTGATAAGATCACTGATTGAATAAGTTTCATATTTTTCTGGTGTTCGATATTGGAATATATTAATCAATCCCCTACTCAAATTAATATTTCTAACTGAATTCTATAAAGTATGAGTTATTGTAGTTGTGCATAATAATAAGAAAAAAATTGAATTATACTTCTGCTCATACCCACCCCAAATACCTAAAATCTAACACTGAACTTTTAATCCCATCAACATAATAGCATTATCTCTGCCATATTTTTTAAACAAACAAACATTGTGAAATCCGCTCTATCACCGTGACCGTCGATCTCCCTCCGAAGGGCGAGCGGCTGAATGGTCTGAACAGCAATAAAAAGAAAAATAAATAAAAAAATATCGCCACGCAGCATTTCACGGGAATTGAGAGAGTACATTAGTTATTATAACACGACAAAATATGTGTAATAAAATGTAATTTATCGTGCAAATAAAATATAACAGTGGTTAGGGGCGGCAGATGGGGCGAATGGTGTGCAGCCTCACTCTCAGCGGAGAGCGGAAGCAATGAAACGCAAAAAAATACGAAACATGTAAGATTACTTTCTTGTAATTTACTCATGCGCCATTGAAGTATCCCTTGCTATAAATTCTCAGAATAACAATTCGTCAGATCGTACACTTCTATGTCTTCGAAACGTTTAATAGTATAAATTGATTTCTTGTCGTACAAGCCATAGGTAATCGCCATTTGCAAGATAACCGACGAACAAGATGACGAACTTTAAATTAAATACAATCATAGTATTCACTTTAAAGTTCGTCCTCTTGTTCGTCAGTCGTATGGTTGAATACAACTATTTTTATTCATATTTTCATGATCAAACTAGACTGTTAAAATATATTCTTAATTATAATTCCGTTCTGTATCAGATGGTGGAATAGAGTATTCCACCATCTGATACAGAACGGAATATATTGACATCTAATTTCAACTTTTAGAAAGATTATTCCGCTAGTCGCGTCCACTGGTCCCCACCCCACAAATATATTGACAGAGTCCTACGGATGTTAAGGAAAAATGGCACTCATTTGTTGGCGTCACCGTTTTGTACTGTTGCCTTCTAGAGGCGAGATAATGGCTGATTTATACGAGCGATTTCGTGTGACGAGCGTAGCCGCTTATTGCCTACAGTATTGGGATGAATATCTTGACTGGTTGCGACGCGGCGTGGGCTGGCTATGATGAAGGGATGGTACGCTGTACTGCTTTATTGAGCGGTAAATTATTTGCCTTAGGGCTTCGTATAGCGGAAAAGATTCGACTGTCTTCATTGTGATAAGGAGAAGAATGTAGCTGAAAGCATACAGCTTTCCTGTCGAGTGCAGAGTCCTGTTTCTTATTACTTTTAAGAGCAATATAACGAAAAAGTAAATCAGAATTACCGGGTGACGCAATCATCTAAGCATAACTAAAACCCGAACCAAAAAACTTAGAATTTGTAAGGCAAGCTACCCATAAAATGTGGGAACCTACTTACTAAGAAGTTTTTCAAAATTCTATACGCATGATATCATAATACTATGCATTTAAAAAATGTTAGAAACTTCTATGCAAGTCTTAACCGTCACATATAAATACAATATGTAAAATAGTCATTTGACACTTTCATTGACGTCCAACTGCTCATAACATCACAAAACAACTCAAATTATGACTCGCATTAAATAAATAATTTAGAGCTCTGAGAAAGCATTAACATGAGAAATGTTTCACGACACAAAAGATGAAACATCACTCACGCCACCTCGACGGCACTTTGTGCAACAAAACCGATCTTTCTACTCTTTACAAAATGGCTCATGTCACAGAACAATCGCATCTACCCTAGAGTTGCACACAGACTAGAAAACTGCCTTCAAATTTATTTTGGCTTCAACAGTATTTCAAAAAAAGAATGACAAATAATTTATACTGTGCTAAGGTGAGTGTCCCAGTTACCAGCACGAATGTTCAGAGGGGATTCACAGCTGTTATAATAATGAGTATTAATAGCTTTGCGGCATAAATAACAAGGCACAAAGGCGAGGGATGTGACATACAATGCCAATACTTCAAACCCATTAGCACAGAGTGAATGGGGTGGCATTAATGCGTGTGTGTATGGAAGAAACGCGTCATTCGCCGCCTTTATTATATGCTTTAGAAAAATGCGTGGGTTTTTGAATCATTCAAATTTTTTACCATAGAATAGATTGGTTTAATAGGTATACACTCGGTGACTGATAACTCACTGTTTGGATTGTCACAATCGTTGATGTTTTTATTACAGCCTCAGAATGATTTAATATTTGTTATGTCTTATACTCTTTCGTGATGACAAATGAAAAATTTTCCTCATATTTTTCTCACCTAAGTAATGACTGTCTTCATAGCAATAGCTCTCGGTTGCATGCTGAAGCTTGTTGGTCCAATTCATTAGCTTTGAATTAGCTGTACTTTTATGATATTATTAACAATCTTAGACCTTTATTCTTCTTGTTTACCAGAGTACGTGTTTTCCTACTTCCAAAAGTCTCTCAATTCGAGACGAAGGCAAAAATAACAAACTTTTTTACGAAACCATTCGTGACATTTGAAATAGGCAACTACAACTTTATTCCAAGTAATTGTGCAAGTAATTACTGGAGAATGGCTATTAAGCCATCGTTTGAAATAATTAATTATTGTAAATTCAAATCGTTAAAGGCAGGTGGGAATTTAAAAATGTATCAAGTAATAATTAGAGGTGAATTGCACTACCATTGTATTAATTAATTGATTTCTAAGAAATGTACTTGTTATGCAAGTAATAAAATGCAAATTGTATTCAAAGGTCGTCTATTGTGACTTGTGAGTTATGTGCAGAATAAGGTAAAGTAGTTAATGTGGAGTCATTTTAATAATGAAACATTTGACAATTCAATTTCACAATTATTTGACAATCAAACTATAGGCAAGTGCTGTTCCTATGGACGCCTTATACCTGTGGACACAATCGATTCCGACGAAACTAACAACCCTAAAATTATAATTTGAACGCGACAGTACTATTTATTTATTATTTTATTTACTGAGTTATATCAGAGCAGGCAGTAATCTATTCATGAAAAAATAGCACGTTATTTCAATCCTAAATACCTATTTAGCACCTATAGTAGTGGATGTTCAAACATAAACATTGCCGATATTCGTGATAGTTTTAAATTTATAGAAACTTACCATAAATGATAGCCACCTTAGCGCAAATAAAAACTGTAACTATAAAAATACTGTTCACACTTTGATATTATTTTTATATTTTTTTTTTTTTTTTTTTTTTATACTACTACTACTACTACTTTTTTTTTTATATTCAACATAATTGGTTGTTCGCAGTGTTGTCTCTTACAAAAACTATATCTGTATTTATTTAAACCATAAGTGAGCTTTCATGGTAAACATTTACGCACTAAATCAATATTAGCTACCGTCTATTCAACAATGACATAACTTATGACAACGCAACTGTGTCAACAAAGAACGCATCATATCTGATCAAGAACATTTGCCTTAGAATTGTCAGGTTTCAAGATTAGGTACTTCAAAAAGAAATACATAAATCTTTTGCAATGTAATTCCTCTTACTCATAAACTTATTAGTTTTAATTGCAGTGAGTGCAAAGCAAACATAGTTTTTAACAATTTTTACAAGCTAAACTTTGAATTTTTTTTTAGAATGAATAAAGTCAACTTTTATAAAAATAACTGCTATATCAAAGCTATGTATATAAATACAGATATTTTTTATTAAAAATAATGTAATAAACTTACCTCCTTATTAGAACAACTTAACGGACATCACAGCTACATGGCTACGAAAACACAGGCATGGATAACAGATAAAATGGATAATGTTATTTTTAAACTATCGCGGTTTCTAACATTGATACTTATAGAATTAGAGACTTTACGCGAAATACTATTTACTTACATTCACCGACGTTTCGAGCACGTAGCACCCGTGATCGCGATTGGACTAAACTAAAACGGGTAAGTTTATAGATAACAAGGTTAGTTAAAAGATATGATAGGATATTAACGTTTCAAAAAAGGTAGTTAAAGGAACTAAAAGTCTTGAAAACACTCGTTAGTATTATAAAACGGCTATATCTCATTTTTCTCCAGTAGATAGGTATAACCATGGAGCAAATATAAGAGGGTATAACTTACTTTGTTTACAGACATTATTTTACTTCTTTATTGATACAATCCATTGCAATGTTCTTCAATCACTCCTCCATTGAACCCAAATAATACAATAGCTTTGCACTTTAAACAAACCTATAAATTGTTTGTAAATCCTTAAATTTATAACGTTGCGCACACTGTATCGGTGCCAAATATCATTATTTATTAGGATTTATGAAGCAATATGTTCGCATCGAATTTATAGGGGTATTCCAAAGTTTTTTTGGCATAGACTCTGGAAATACTTTGATGTAAACTTCGCTGGGAGGTTAAATTAAAAATACAATGACAAAATATGTTTTGGTAATCAAGTATTAAAAGTTGATGTGTATACTTCGATATTTCTACAAATCGCCTAGGTAATTATTTAAACCAATTACTTACTGAAGGAAATGTTTACCGCGTAGTAAATCTAGGCAACAACATCAATAGAAACTATGCTCCTCGTCAGTGGGTCTATATTTTTTATAAACTGGCTGTGCCACCAATACATTCGCCCATGACATACTTCAACTCTCGTGCAAATAATTTATTTTATTTATTAGGGATTGACGGTCGTGTAGTCGGTGTAGTGTACGAAGCAGTCGACATATCATAACTTCGGGGGTAACCTGATCTAACGCTAAGATGACGATGTTTACGATCAAAACTGCTTGTCATTATAATTAATATTATTAACTTACTGGATTCTTGGGGCTAAGACAGCTGAGTTAAAAAAGGATAAAAAATTAACATTTATAAAAGGAAAATACAATTACTTTTCTTTCATTAAAGGTTAATTAAAATGTCAATGACATAACTTGTCACCAACGTCAGTTACAAATTATTTTCACAAGCTACTGATAATACCTGCGGCTCACTCAACTCTGACGTGACGGTATACATTAGTATGACATTGACATTAATGACGTTTGAATGTCAGACTTGATGCCACGGCGACAGCTAATCTCATGTCTCGCCTTTGAAAAGTGATTAATGAAAACTGCTCGGCAACCTGGAAGCTAATTAGCATAATTGTATTGCTACTAGACTTTAGACTGAGATATCATTTGTCTTAGTCTTTTTGGATTTTAATGCATAAATATACATGTTATAGGTATATTAAAATCTGCGCGATCCTATTGTGGTCATGGGCCATCGCTTTAAACACCACTGGGAAGATGCTTTCCTGGTTTTCTCCATTGATTTTCTGAGATATTCTGCACCCTTACAGAGAGACTAACAATGTTCAGCACCATCAAGTAAAGTTATGACCTTCTGAATCTGCCTCCTCCCACTGTGAACTAGTGGAACAAGTTTGATGTTGCTAAAGCTGATATTACTGAAGAAATTAAAGTCATATTGTAGTTTCGTGGGTTCTCAACGCCTGTATAAAAGAAAATATACTTATTTTTTTTATTTGTATTTGATATTTTATTCTCAGATTATTTACACACTTGTATTGATCTTTATGTTCGTCCTTCCAGCCGTATTTAAAAAGAAATATATATTAATGTCTTTTTAATGTTTTATGCATTTTTAATTTCATCGACAATTATTAAATTAACCGTGGGAAATGAGTAAGTAATAAAATGTTTATAATGCTTAAGTTGTGTAAATGTGTATGAAAAAAAAACAACTTACTTTATTACCTTTAGTTAATAACTACTTATTGTGGTGCATAAAATTAAGAAAATATCATTGTTTATTATTTGATGCATCTTAACTTTGGTACTTAATATAATGTTATTTACGCGTTATAAGGAAACCCAAATACCCAATGTATTTTACATTGTATAAAGTGTCTAGTTCACCTATTTCAATTTCATATAATACGTAAATATATCTAGCCTTTTAAACCATTTTAAATTATATGTAATATTTTACACTTAGCAAATCTGATCATTAAACGTACTCAAATACGCGGCATTTATCACGTTCAATCAAAATAAACCCTATTCCAGTCCGAGCCACTCATTTAATGTGCATGCAATACTCACGAGATTTCTTTATCACCAACACTAATACGCTCTTAAATTTAAATGTAGCAAATAATCGTAAATAACTTATCAAATCCACCTACATTGTCAACTGCCATCAACGTATAATATAATGACATAAAATAACATGTCATAAATTGTCCACCCACAAAATGTCTAGTTAAAATATATTATAAAAGAATTATTGTGCCCGCTGTTTCAAGGTTACATCGATCAATCTTTCACACGTCATTACCTACCAATGCCGATGTCGCGAGCTTCGAAAGGCATTTTACGTGAAATAGTATCTATGTAAACGTATTTTTAACATTTCTGTTTGTTCGTTGTAAAGGACACGTGCCTTTGTAATATATCCTTATATTAAGATAACTTTTTTACACTTGTAAAAAAAGTATTAGATAATTTAGATTTTCACAGCTGCTCTTAGCCAACAAGATTTCAAAGATCTTCGGACTTTACAATGAGATCAAAAGCTGTGATAAAATTCATAATATATTATTGACTAGCTAAATCCCGCGGCACCGCCCGTCTTGAGAGGTTTTCCTGTACCTATCCCTCACAGGGACTTGGAATTATTACCTAGCCAACATTATTTTTTCTATTTTATCTCTGATTTAGTACACAGATAAAAAAGAGCAAATTGACTACATTCATCAGAATCGGTTCAGTGATTCAGGCGTGAAAGCTAACACAACAGACACACTTGTCTCGCATTATGGCCAAGATTTATATTTTGACAAAGTTCTAAGATGCACTATGAAAAAGCAATCACTTGTTTCACACCTTTTATTTTGATTTCACAGTACCCGATCAATTTCGACAAATAGCATAAAATTTCTAAATGAAAATAAAAGTCGAGGAATAGTACCTACAATAAGTAGATTGTTTATACATATTGTATTAGAACAATTTTCATCAAGTGCCAACAATCAAGAGTGTAAAGAATACTAAGGAACCTACAGTATAAAACTTTACACTACAGTCATACCGTCAGCCGTAGAGGGTAGGCAGGGGTGAATTACAAGGGCACTGCGCTTAGTTTTGTTGGTCCCACGAAATAGAGGCAAATCTATTCACAGGCACTTATACAGAAGATTTATAACCATTCTATAATTAAAACTAAACTTACAACAATCAGGACAGATATTTCACATTCACTACAATCTCTAAACTAACAAAATTCAAAATCAACTAATGCTTATTAGGTCTAGCTCTAAATACAAGTTCTAAATTCAACCAAAAAGAAGTCAAGAAACTGAATTGAGTACAAAAATAATTGTTGTTTATGATATCACGAACATTTTTCACAATTAAAAACATAACTGTCCGCCATTTTATGCAAGGTAAAAACATATTCAGCACACAAAGGCTTTGTGGACAATATTTCATAACGAAATGGCCGAAAAATACACCGTGGTGTAATAAATTAAAAACATTACAAACAACGACCACTTCAGTTGACCTCTCTACCCCTCTAAGCTGTTTTGTAGAATAGAACAAAATGGAAGTGATGAAAGGGTGCAAAGGGGTCAAGTGAACCAGTCGGCTCATTACCATCTTTAATGAAAACTTGAGAAGAACCATTTCATAATTTTCGCTTTATACAAGTTAAATTCTTAAATTAATCTAAAACTAGCTTCGTCGGTGGGTGAATGTTATTTATTGAAATAAACTGGTGTTATTATAATGTAAGCAAATTATATTCTGAATAATTTTTCGCTTTCATGTCATTGGTGAATGACAAATGTTTCGTAGATACTTGTTTACTATGTTGTTAAGATTCATTATCCATACCTACATTCAATAAACAAATAAATATACATAAATTTATGTGTTTATAAAAAAATTGTAGGTATGTCTGTCTGAGGGGCAAGTTCGAGTTTCGGCGTGCGCCTCTCGACATTTACGGGTGAGCGCGTTATGGCCGATTTGTATGGAATTGAGATAAGTTCCCGCGTTTACAGCTAGGTGGCGGAGTGTCGATTCCATACGAATTGGCGCGCCGTGAATGTCGACAGGCTCACGCAAAAACTCTCACTTGCCCCTCTGTTCATTTTGCGTAAAGTCCTAGATAATTGATGTTGCAGGGAGTAACTGTTTCCGGTACAATTATTTTAGAAAAATAGCTAAGTTATCACAAAAGAAATATTATCCTATTAGTCGTTGGAGGACTACTACGAGAAACATTAAAAGTAGCGGGTATCAGCTAGTAAGGAATAAAAAAGAAATTTATTTATGAATTTTTACAGTCACAATTTGAAGAATTTTGTTTAAATCAAAGAAATTTAGCTACATGTATCTTAAAATACGTATCAGTGATAATACTTTTGCAGTACAATATTCTTCCTCTTCTTCAGTATTAAAAAGTCTGTTTAGTAATTTATGATATATCATAAATTACTAAACAGACTCTTTACACGATATTAAACTGAAATCACCGCAAGTGATCTAAAGTTAAAGCGATAAATCTAAAACGAGCCTTATCGGGGCATTCAATAATCATTTCGGTGGCAATCACGTACAAGCGAGCACAAAAACCCTGAGAGATGCCGTGGATTGTAAAGCTGGAACCTTACGACCAATTACTGAGCAAGATAAAACCGTAATGCTATCTGATGTAACGTAGTTAATTTTGCAGTCTATTGGCGGAGTAAATTTTCGTTGCTTGGTGAAAAATATTGGACTTGTTTGCTGTAATGTGTTTACTTTTGTACTTAGTTTTCTTTAGTAAGTATCAAGTAAGGATAGATAACATGGAATAACACATAGGTTTCTCTTTTTATCCCGGAAATAAGATCCCTTGGAGCAGCGGGCGCCATCTAGCATTTTATTTATATTTAGTATTGTGTTATACAACAACATCATAATTACGTTGCTCATCACTTAATTTTGACTTAACATTATCTTGTGAGCTCTGCATATTAAAATCATATTATGCAGAGCTTACACAATGAAATTAATTATTATAGATAACTTTTTCGATAAAACCAAATCCTACTAATATTATAAATGTGAAAGTTTGTGAAGATGTTTGGATGTTTAGATGTTTGGATGTTTGTTACTCAATCACTCTCTAACGACTGAATGGGTCTGGCTGAAATTTTGTACAGGGATAGAGTATAGTCCGGAATAACACATAGGCTACTTTTTATCTCGGGAAAATGTTCCCACGGGAAGCGAGAACGGGGACCAAATTTCACGCGGGCGAAGCCGCGCGCATCAGCTAGTAATACATAACATAAGCAATAGCAGACAAGTACTGTCATAAATCATTTGAATTACTTTGTATAGTTCAAGTGGTACAACTGAACCAGAAAACATATCAGTGTACCAACGAAGTACACTCTCCTCTCTCACGCCTCGTAACCTTACAGTTTTACGATCACTTTTATTACAAGACGCTTTCGTGCGCGATTACCCACCAGAGTGGGTTCTGCTGTTAGGTGCCTTGGATTATGAACATGCACCCTACACTACGTGCAACTACATCGTACTTTCGCGTGACCATTGCTGTGTTTATTCACACATGTGTACTTTGTCCGAACAGAAACAGCAATGCACAATGTTTCTTGCAATGTAGTGTATAAAGTGGGGACGCTTGTCAGCAATTACATTTTAATGTGTATTTTATTATCACGGGCGTCTAATGTAGGTACTAGTGCATTAATTTATCACCTCCCCTGTTTACGAGTTATGGCTTGACAATTGAAATGATGGTGTATTCTGTATTCAAAGGAGACTGACATTCGTCCAGTGTATGTTGAGCTACTACAACGCCCGGAAAGCTTTGCTCGTAGCATCAAGAGGCATCGACGGTAATGAAACTAAGTATCTAACTAGTTTGGACGTGTCATACATTCGTTTGGACAGACAAGCGATGGACGTATCAAAGGACTGCCAACTGGAAATGCAGTTGCAGTTTCGATTGAATCGAGGGACGTCTGCGGCATGCCTCTGTGAAGTAAAGGTTGATTGGATCGTGTCTGTGCGGTGATACGGTAGCAGTGTTTGATTTCGGTGAATGGCAGCGTATGTCAGTCGGCGTAACTTTAAATGTATTGTGTCGTAATGATAGATGCTTTGTTTATTCTACCACCAGTCAATAAATCTTTAATGTGAATTAGACAGTTATTGCAACTAGCTCGAACAATAGCTTTGAAAACGAGTTTCTCGTTCATTAATCACTAATGAAATTCTGACACAGACAATAAATAGTTGATCGAAAGTCTCAAAAATTTATTTAGACTAGAATATTTAGTTATAATACGTATTAATTATGCACTGAAACTGCTGTTTTTAAAAACCCGTAGAACTATTACCGGGCAGTAATTCCCTCAAATTATAATGTCGAGTACACAAAAGGTATACTTAAGCATACGGGTGTGTCATTATATTCCGTAATATGTACTTTATGACATGACAATTATGACATTTACTGTCCACAGAGACAGGGGTACCATTACCGAAGGCGGTATGACATCACACAGACACTATAATGACAGTCCTAGCGACCGAGTTGACATGCACGCGATGTCCAAACGATGTCAAATTTATACGTTTCGATATAACTAATTGATATTTTTATGTAATTTAATAAATTGCGACGTTATAAAAGTTTATGTGCATAAAATTATGGTAGTAAAATCAAGGAAGGAAGTCGTAAGATATATGTCAACTTCCGTGGATATAGATGGTAATATTAAATATGCTGATAAATATTGCTTATTACTTATGTGTGAGAAGCAGGCCATATTTACTGCTTATAATTACGTAGGCGTGTTTCAAAATGGCACTCTTCCGTGCTAATATCATTATCAGTTCTAATTATGTAATAAATAAGAAGCGCGATGGGCCAACACCTTCTTAGTCAGCCTCGCCTGCAAATTGGCCACCTACTGACAACGGCCTCAGAACCAGGTCGGATAGTAAGCTCGCCAAATAGACGTCAAACCCCAGCCTGGGTGATTCCGATCTGTCCCCTCGATTTGTCCCCCCAGGGGGACAGATAGGAAAAATAAGTTCGATCTGTCCCCATTTTACTAACATGGGGACAGCTCGAACTTTTTGCACTCTACAGTGGTTTCATCTGTCCCCCTTTCGCTAATATGGGGACAGATGAAACCCTGTTTGTCCTGTTTGTCCCCCATATAAATATATTGATTTCCAAGTAGTACATCCTCATATTAAATAAAGGACTAGTGATTTGTGTGTACAATCATCTGTATTTAAATGAACTATTCATTTAGTGTCTGTGACTAGAGTTACAGTCACATAAATTACAGTAGGTATTAACGATTAGCCTTCTATTTTGTCACAATTCAACTGTTATACGAAAAAATACAAACAATAACAATATTATCTCTATTAATAAAACATAGTTGTATGTATTATATATTTTCGTTTATTCTTACTCTATTTTTCTGTAAATATTTAATTCATAGTTTATAGTTGTGTAAAAATGTTATTTAATAAGTCCGATTCTGATTGAATCAGTACTCAGCCGCTGACTTAACTTTTGAAGGGGTTAAGTTAGGTCATAAGATGGCTCTTAAGTTAGAGTAAGGCCAAATTATGAATAATAGTGAAATATAATAAATGTAGCAGTGTTTACTCTAATAATATGAAAGAAATATTAAGAGTTAATAACATCATAGTAGATTAAAATTCAAATAAATTACAATAAAAAGTGCAAACAATAATACTATCACTATTATTTAATCACAGTCCTATTTTATTTATCATAGTAGGTAATAAAGTATTAGTATGTTAACTCAATCATATAATTAGATAACATTGATAAAATAATGGTTTCGATGGCCAAGTGGTTAAGGTATCGCACGGTATACGATCCTGCTCAAAAGTAATTCATTTTTCTTTCATATTTAAAATTTAAAACCATACGATCTTAATCAAAGAAAGCATATAAATCGCGATAGGTATTAAGGTATAATAAAAATCAGTCTTATATTTTGTCATAGCTCAAGTAAGTTATTATTAAAATATAAGATTACCTCTGTCAATCAAAAGTCGTTCACAGTAGAAGGTTACAGTCAGTTTTCAAGTCTTCTTTTATAATACTGATTCTTAAATAACTTTTCAAACTTTGAACATCTTCATTGCGACAAAAATATTCTATGATTAAACTTAACTATTTCTGTAATTTACTCTTCGGTTATTGATAAATATCCAATAATTAACTTCCAAATTGTCAACATAGTAACACTAACACTTTCACTCAAGTTATAATATTATTATGCCTTTACAGTACCTATCTAAATGGTAGGTACTACAAATGCGACAGTTGGGACCAGAATAGATTATAGTCTGAAATAACTGATTTAATTTTCAATCCATTCAGAGACTCATCGAAATATATAATCAAAATTTTATATAAACCTAAAACTTCTACAATCCTCCTAAATAGCTGAAACGGAGGGGGGGGGGGGGTTCTTATCTTATCTTACATCGGGGGCTGACGAAGTCAGCAACACTTCGACCCAGTGGGATCTTTTGTGTTAGCCCCTACCTTCATGTTTCTTACTCTTTGAAGAAGTGGTCTATTAACGCGGTGATCCCACTAAGAGGAAGAAACCTGTATTCTTCCGGTTTGGGATAAGCATTCCCAAGGAGGCTCATACGCTTCGCTGCTAAGACGTCGCATTCGCACAGGATGTGCTCCATAGTTTCCTTGACATCACCGCAGGCTCTGCAGTCGTTATTTGAAGTGATCTTCATTTTAAAAAGCATGTCGTTGGTTCCGTAATGCCCTGTAAGGGCACCAACCACAGCTCGAGCTTTGCTTCTTCCATTATTCAATATAAATTTAGAAGCCTCATTGGTTCTGCTACTTATGAATTTCTTCGAATGTAGTAACCCTTGACTGATATCCCACTCTTGCATGTGTTTATTATCAGCGTAATCCTTAGCGGCCTTTATGAGTGTACATGCTGGTAGGCCCATACATGGTTCAGGTCCAAGCATGGCATTTGCCGATCCTGTCCTAGCTAGCTCATCGGCCTTCTCATTTCCTTTTATTCCTACATGGCCTGGGACCCAGAGCAGTCGCAGCTTGTTCCTGCGGCCCAGCTTGTTTAGGGTTTTCACCGCATTCAGGACAAGTTTTGAGTTGACCTTGTAGGAATTTAAGGCCTTTAGTGACGCTTGACTGTCGCTAAGAATGTAGATGGTCTTGTTCTCTACACTCCTTTTCAGATTTTCCTCTGCGCATGCTATGATGGCATACATCTCGGCCTGGAAGACCGTGGTGTACTGACCCAGGCTGCTCCAAAGTTGTGAAGATTCTGAGTAAATACCAGCTCCTGTACCAGATTCCGTTTTTGAACCGTCTGTGTACCAGATGAGGCAGTCTGCATCTGGTGAGCGCAGTTCCTGCTTCCAGTCTTCCCTTGTGGGGACATGTATTTTGAAGTTTCTTTTGAAGATTTTTATGCACGGCATAGCGTCGCTAATCATATGCATCTTCCTTTGAATCTCATCATTAAGCTCCATTTTTGTATGCCGCGTTGTTGGCCTATTGCAGTTAAAAGCGCCTGCCGTTTTTAGTCTGTATAAGGTTTTGATTGCCTCCTGTTGTATGAAGATGTGAAGAGGGGTTAAGTTTAGTATTATATCTAACGCCTTTGTAGGCGTGGACTTAAACGCTCCTGTGATAGCCATAGTGGCCATCCTCTGTAGTTTGCCCAATTCTTCCACGCACGATGTTAGTTTGGTTCTTGTCCACCATACAACACTGCCGTAGCTTAAAATTGGGCGAACCATAGTGGTGTAAATGAAGTACAGTACCTTGGGCTTCAGGCCCCAGGTTTTGCCATACGCCGATCTACACATATTGAAGGCTCTCATGGCTTTTTCTGTCACCTTCTTGGCATGCAGATTCCATGTGAGCTCCTTGTCTAAGGTCATACCAAGGTATTTCACGTTGGTGGACCATTCTAACTCTGTGTCAAATAAAAGCAATTTCTTTAATTTGCTCAACCTCTTCTTTCTTGTAAAAGGAAGAATTGTAGTTTTGCTGGGATTTATGGTTAGATGATTTTCAGCACACCATTCCTCCACATCCTTCAAAGCCTGTTGCAGAAGTTCCGAGACAATTTCCGGAAATCTACCATTGATCATGACAACTATGTCCATCTGCATATCCCACAGCGAAGCATGCCCCTCTATTCAGTTTGGTTAGGAGGGAGTCTGCTACCAGACACCACAGTGTGGGGGACAATACCCCTCCTTGAGGGCATCCCTTGGTCGTTGTGGCGTGAATTTCATCTCCTAATAGAGATGACCTTACTCTCCTGCCCCTCAGCATGAAGTCAATCCATTTGCAGAGGGTGGGGTCAATGCCGTGTTCTTTTGCGGCTTTCATAATCGATTCGAATGTTGTGCGGTCAAATGCTCCCTCAATGTCCAGAAACGCAGCCGCACAAATCTTTTGACCATCAATAGCATTCGCTGCTCTCTCGACTACATGGTGCAACGCAGTTTCGGTTGATTTTTCGGTTTGGTAGGCACATTGTAGCTTATGAAATGGTTTCTTTGTGAGAGGCCCATCCCTTATGTATTGATCTACCAATTTCTCCAGGGTTTTTAATAAGAAAGACGAGAGACTTATCGGACGAAACGACTTTGCTTCTTCATGGCTATCCTTCCCTGGTTTCGGAATGTAAGTTACCTTCACTTCCCTCCATATCTTTGGAATAAATCCAGAGGCTATGCAGGCCTTAAAAATTCTTTCTTCTACTACCTTCTTTGCAACATCCCAGTCTGCTTTCGTAGTTCGCATGTTTTGCTCTTCTACGGGCATGGGATCATCTGTGCCAGAATTATCATGAATCTTACAGTCCGGAAAATGTGTTTTCATCATGATCTTTAGGGTTTCTTTACCAGATTCAGTTAGTCTCCCTTCATGGGTTCTAACTGCATTAAGGGTATTACTTCTACTCACAGACATAGCCTTTACCAATCTTGAACTTTCAGGAACAGTATTGATGTCCTGGCAGTGAGATTGCCATGATTTCCTTCGTTCCTTGCGAACTGCCAGATTGTACTCGGTAAGCGCTCGGGAGTACTCTTTAAAACATCTCTTGGACTTAGCGTCGTTGAAGATGCGGCGAATTGCCTGTCTTTTCTTTTCTAAATCTGGCGTCCACCACGGAACCTTAGTTCCTTTCGCTCCTTTCTCTGGGCAGTTTGTGTACCATGCCGTTTTAATGGCTCTGTCAACCCGCTCAGCCTCAAGTTCAATGTCAACCGTAGAGTTCAATTTACCTTTAACTGATTCTAACTCGTTTTTTAGTTCCTTAGTGTACGCCTCCCAGTTAGTGTTCCTGGGATTTCTTCTCCGTACTCCTGGAAAGGAGTCCTCTGTATCGTATCTAAAACAGATATACCTGTGATCAGAACCACTAGCTTCGTCAGACACTCGCTAGTTAGTAATTCTCTTATAAGTATTATTAGTAGCTATAGTTACATCAATAACTTCCGAACGCCTAGCATCCACAAAGGTGGGAGCATTGCCTTTATTTAGTGTATGAAGTGAAGAGCTTACCAAATATTCGAAAAGTTCCTCCCCTCTATCATTGATGTCCGAGCTCCCCCAGGTGATGTGGTGGGCATTCGCATCGCAGCCCATCACTAACTCCAGGTTCTCCCGGCCGCAGAACTCGACAAGTTCCTTCATCTCCCTCATGTTAGTGGGTCTTTCTATCTTTGGGTAGGCGAGGTACACAGAGGCCAGCACAACCGCCCTCCGTCTTCGCCCTGCCCCCGTATAGACCTTGACTGCTGTAAGGTCCCTGGAACAAAGATCGTGTAAGGGCATAGCGTCTATGCCATTTCTGACATATACGCACGCCCTCACACCCTCATTAGTACAGTGGAAAATAGATCCCTCTCTACCTAAGCCTGAGACAACACCCGCAGAGCTTATATAAGGGTCCTGTATCAAGGCAATATCGAATTTATGTCCTTTAAGGTGACGTCCCAAGAGGGACATCGCCGCTTTACAGTGATGTAAGTTAATTTGTACACACCTTAGTCCCACCATTTTTTGTTCTTTGCAAATGGGGGGGTATCGGCAGTCTAGTGACTGTCGCCTGCGCCTACAGCCTCCTCCATAGTCTCCGTCTGCGAGAGTGGAGACGACAGGTTGAGGTCGTCCAAATCGCCCAACACATCATCGGTGCGATGAGAAGTGGCCGGTGAAGGGACTGGGTAGCCCCCGATGGTGTCCTGGTGTGACCCCGCGTCGTCGAGCAGCATCTGTGGAGCAAGTGGTGGAACTCCTGCCCCCCCACTGGCGCCGACCTTGTCATCGCTGTCTTCAAGGAGCTTGAAGTAGCCTTTATCGACGCCAGCGTAGAGGCAGTAGTCCTTAGATTTTATATAGTCTGCCGATGTCCTGTCCATCAGGACAATCCTCCTGACACTGGCCGCCTCCACAATTGTGTCCACCACCTTCCAGTCTCCCGTCTTCAGTTCGGGGTTTAGGCGCTGTAACATCGAAAGAACGCTGGGCAGATCTGTGATCCAGACGTTTTTCGATTTCCACGCCATCTTCACCGGTTTGGGAAGATCTTTGGCGTTGACCACTTTAAGGGTAAGGCTGCCGATACTCCTCCCATCGATCCCGGCAAGCCAGTCTGCCGACCTCTGATCCTCGCAGAATACATGGAGTGCTCCCGCGCTGACTGACCCGATGTTGAATCGAGGCAGAGGATCCGGGTGACCGACCATCATCTGCCAGAGGGCGCTGACAATCGGTCCGACGTCATCAGTGGTGACTTGTGAAGCCGGGAAGTTATCAGTGATGATCGCCATCCTGCATCCGTTGAGAGCGTCCCTGAACGATTTGTTCAGGTTCGGTCTCTTGGATGATTCGTCGGCCTTCTCATCACTGGACTCCCTGGCCCTTTTGACAGCAGTTAAGTCCCCTGCCCCCCCAGAAGTTGCCCCGACAGGTGCACTTCGTTCCGAAAATGTCCTTGTCCGCCTTTCCAGTAGCATCTTGCGCCTGGCTGCCCCACTCAACCTTTTCGGTTTGGCATTTCGAAGCTCGCCTCCCGAAGCATTCGTCCCAACGGGTATGCTTGGCTGGTTGCCAGGCTGCCCGATGGTCCCCTGCCCGGTATGACTCACTTGAGTACGCCCCATGATATTGCGTTCGGTGACCCTCCCGCCAGATGACATAATGTCCTTTTTGACGCCCTTGCGGTCATCTTGTTTGGTTTTGTTGGCTTTTGTTGAATCCATAGCCGTATTGAAGTTATATTCACCGAGCATGGCTCCCCACCCGCCACGGAGTCCACAACATTGGGGATGTCTAAGAAGTAGACACCAGGGTTACCATGTCGGTATAGCATTCCAGAAGAGAGTGCCCACGAGACCGCACGGCACGAGATCAACGACGCCCAACAAGACGTCGAAAAATCGCGCGCAGCCGCCTGCGGACCCCTCCCTTCCAGAATACTCGCCTGGCGGCCGTCTGACCGGACGCCACAGCCGATTGATCGTGGTTGGCTAGTCCACGACCTCCCGTTTCGACAGAAATCCGGGCCAAAGTAGAGTGTTGTAGAGTCCAACGACTACCGCTGCGTTGGAAGCCACTCAGCCACCAGGATCCCGTCATCCTGCCTTACGGGTCTCCACGCACGGCACAAACACGCGGGTGACCTCCTGATTAGTTTAAGCCTCACCCTGGTTCAGCCATTTAGGAGGTGTTAGGTGACAAATATACGTAGAGAAGAATTATAAGAATATTTTATTATGTAAAGTTTATTTAGAAGTAATCAGATGATTATAAACCCGAGTCCGTCTTTTATCCTTTTATATATATTATGTTAAGTTTCATATTATACTTTATGTGTGCAAAAGTTAAAAATTACTTAAATTACATTTGATTACGCCTTTTATCCCTGAAGGGGTAGGCAGAGGCATATTATAAGCCCACATTTCACCTTTAAGGATTTGTCCCACGTAATAGGTGGTGAGCCGTATTGCCGAATTGATATAAACAGGTGCAGGTTGTGACTGCCTGCTGTGGACAGTTTTTCAAGCTGCCCATAGAGGCCTTCAACTTGGCTTAACGACTGCCATTTTACTAGCAACTGGGACCAATGGTTAAACGTCCGTAGCACAGAAACGCTAGTAAATAAATGTCACAAAGTGGTCACTAATCTATAACCAGCCACAGTAAATGTTGCTTACTACAGTGATCGTTTACAGAACACTGAGTCCGTGCACAACACGACCGCTCCTTACTTAAATTACTTAATTATATTTTATCGGGGACAAACAGGAAAAAAGTAGTTTCATCTGTCCCCCTTACGCAAATAGGGTGACAGATGAAACCGTTGTTTAGTGAATAAGGTTCGAGCTGTCCCCTCCTGACTAAAAGGGGGACAGATCGAACTTTTTTGTCCTATCTGTCCCCCCGAGGGGACAAATCGGGGGGACAGATCGGAATAACCCACCAGCCTGATGGAAAGCAAAGGTGCATCTAACGATTGGGGGCCACTCTCACAGTTCGTAAGACTTCTGACAGTGGTTCTCAAGTTGACGGCCCCATGATGAACCCGGGATTGTAAGAGGAGAGAAATACAGCGCGGACAGCTTTTTCCAAGCTTTTATAGTTCGACAGAGGAACGATTTTTTATGTGGAGTACAATATGATGGAGAGTGATTGAATTCAGTAAGTTAAGTTGCTCTCCATCCACCACGCTTGCCTCCCCAAATACAATTAGGAGAGGCCTACGTTCAGCATTGAACTGCGATGGGGTGATTTGATTGATTGCATTACTAAATGCATTGTGTTTTTTTATGGCTTAACCTCATTATGCCAATGATTTTGATAGTTGAACTGTTTGAAAAGTAATTCGAATCCCAAATTGTCTCTTACAGTCTAAGCATGGGCTGAAAATATTTCAAAATTAATAAAAGTATGCTCTTAATATTAATTCCAATACCATCAAGTCAGCCTTTATTACCGGACGTAGGCTTCTCCCAAATTAAGCTATAATACACGTTCCCGCGCCAGCCGCATCTTGTCCCTACTTGCGAACTTCTTCAGATCATCGGTCCATCTTGCAGGGGATGTCCAAATGATACTCATTCATCAAAATAAACTATTTACAATTTCATTCTTCATCCATCAGCAAGTCGTGTAACATAAAATCAACTTTAAACCGACTGTGCCAATAGTACTGCGCAAGTATTTTATGATGAGCGTGTTCACATAACATAAATCATCGGTTCTGTTCTAATGGATAACCCGATATAAATCTATTTATGCAAAAGTTTTCAATGCACATATCGCATGTTCAACAACTATTTGTGTCATGTACCAGTCATACTTTACAACCACCACGTTAATTTGATAGAAGATGATGCTTTATCTATGCTACTAATATTATAAAGAGGAAACGTTTAATTATTTGTTTGTTTGTTTTTTGTTTGCATTGTATAGGCTCAGAAACTACTGAACCGATTTATAAAGTTCTTTCACTGTTGGAAAGCTATAGGTACTATCTCAGAGTACCATACGCTATATTTTATTGCCGGGAACTACAGGGGTGAAATCGCGTAACATCGACTGGTAATACATACATTAAATCTTAATAAGTACATTTCGGCATAAAAGTCTAGAAACGGAACTAATATTTTGCATGCTGGCTACATTGTCAATAACGTCACATATGTCAGATGTGCTACAATTTGATTGGTGGTTTTTATTGACGTGTATTGTCAACTGGACACTGATTGGTGGTTCTTTTTAACAGGTTGGCACTTGGCATATAAACTGCACAGTGGCGTATCCACTATTTTCTGTACCTTTTTTGCCAAGTAATGGAAGAGTAGGCTTTCAATAAACGCAGATTAATTTAATGGTTGCTTTTGCATAAACATATTATGGACACACCTTTATACCAGAAAAGTTTAAAGGCAGAGGTGTATTTGACTGCCTCTGTGGTGTAGTCGGTAGTGAAACTGCCTGCGGCGCTGGAGGTCCTGGGTTCGATTCCCGGGTCGGTCTAAATATTTGTGTGATACACAAATGTTTGTTTCTGAGTTTATGTATTTAGGAATATATAAGTATGTCTATCAGTCGTCTAGATCCCATAACACAAGTTTATATTAGCTCAATTTGGGCTAGATGATGTTGTGTGTGAATGTCCACAAATATTTATTTATTATTATTATTTTATATTATACGCCCAATTTCTCCTTTCGTTTATGTCCCACGTAACTTACACACACACGTAACCTTTCCGAAGGCCAGTTGCTGACTAGTGACTACCGTGATCGTTTCCAATACAGAGTCAGCGAGGCTACGAGAACATCATTTCTTATAGCCCATCGTTAAACTCCCCATATTTGCCCAATACCTAATTAATCCAAACACATTCAAGTATTTAACATTTTCAATTCCTAAAGAAGATAGTAAGGGCTCGTTTACATTCCGACGCAACAAATTACGTACAAAACGATCATGTTGGTAAACTGCACTTACGACGAGTACATTGTAAACTTACACCAATGATTACAGACTTTATCATTCTATTCTATGGAACTCATTATCGTAAACGTATAATTTTGCCTTTGTGAAACAATTTTTATAGCGTTTGTGTTCTGTCATTGAAACTAACGATACTTTTATGTTAATACACCTTTATTGGTTTATTTGTATGATAACTACATACAGCAGAAATGTATGAGGAATTTATAAATTAAGCATTTTTATGACTTATTCTTTAATTGCAGCATAATGTGATGATGTTATCATCATACAAATAGCAGATCATAGTAGGTTTTCTCTTTATACTGTGCTAATCCCGGATTATTCCACTTTGTTCACCTGGGTGATATCACCTAGGAGAACAAAGTGGAATTGATTAGTCTACTTTGATCACCTCGGAAATAAATCACCTGGGTGATATCACCTTGGTGTACAAAGTGGAATTGATTAGACTACTTTGATCACCTCGGAAATAAATCATTTCAAATTCATTGTTTTAACTTTAACCATATCACGACGGACAGGTTGTAACTTCTAGGTATCGACTCGGGTGCAAAGACGCATTAAAACATCAGATTTATTTATTTCTTTTCTGTTAAAAAAAACACGAAGGCTAAGGCGGGTGCGAAGCGGAGCGGAGCTCCCGACTTTGCCTTCTAACCTAACCTATCCGAGTCGGATTCGAATGAATTCCACTTTGTTCACCTAAGTGAACACACCCTAATCCCCGGTTTAATTTGAAATTTCTTGCAAACCTTCTGAGTCCAGCGTTCTCTATGCACAGCCTTTCTCTTCTTCTCTCCTCAATTCCTATCATACTTTAAAGACTGCTACACATATAGTAGTAGTGACATCAGTAGGCAATAAAGATGTGAAATAAGGTAAACAAGGATGAAATATAATGTGGTATGAACAGATACAAAGATGGATAGATACTAGACAATTAATGAGACAAAGGAGATCATTCACGTTTCATACATTTTTGGGCCAATTCTGAAAGTGCCGGCCAGAAAAAAAGAATGTAATATTCGCATAGAACACACAATTTCTAGCAAAAAATACTATAACATTAACCCTGTGCGTGCTATGGTTTTGTTGTTACATGCTTTTAAAATACTAGAAAAATGTTATTTTGATGATGTATTTTGTTACATTTCATCACTTGAATAGTGATTTGTTTTTACGTTATTCTATTGTAATAAGAAAGAATTATCATTTTACTAATTATCTACGTACCTACGCACAAATAAAATGTACCTAACGATTCACAACAAGTCCAAACTTGTTTCAAAAAACTTAGACAAAGGTGCCGCGCGCGCTTCCCGCCAGGCTCAAGCGACAGGTACCTGGCAAATCACCCCGCCACCTCCCGAAGTCAGATGGGTGCGATGGGGCCCTACCACCAACCCCGGGGTCCAAGCCAGCCTCACCTGCGAGTGGTGCACCTCCTGATAAACGGATGAGGTCATGGCGCACAGAAAAGGAAAATTCGAAACTAAACCCTATACCAACCCGTCTGGCCAGCGTGATACAGTAAGGCCAAATATCCTCCTATGATACACACAACAAAACAACGGCCCCTAGTTCCAGGCACTCCCGCTGTTCCCGATCACGGCAGCGGTCGGAGTGATGGCGGGAGGGGGGGTGCTAAGAATCTTCGGGTCACGGGAGGCTGCCATACAAAACTGACCCTGGTACGTTTAATGGAACTACTCTGCGCCTGGCCGAGCGGCTCACCGAACTCGAGGTAGAACTAGGTCGTATTAACTGGCACATCCAGTATTGTGCGAGGTCCGAAGAAAGGGGGAGGACACGCTAACCCTTGCATCAGGTGACCTGTTTTACTTTCGGGAAGGTGACGGAAGACATTCTTCCGAGGGCGGGATTGGCTTTATGGTGAAAAAGGACCTTGTTAGCAGCTTTGTGGAGATCAGCAGTGTTTCGCCTCGGGTAGCGTACTTAATACTGAGACTCACCAACAGGTACACCCTGAAGGTGATACAAGTGTACGCCCCGACCTCGAAAAGCACTGTCGAGGCAGTTGAGACCGTGTATGAGGACATAGCAAAAGCACTACATGGTACTGCCAAGACTCACTACAGCGTTGTGATGGGGGACTTCAATGCCAAAGTGGGAGTACAAGAACGCGGCCAAACGAAGATCGTCCCCTTTGGTGTAGTGCGCAGAAATGACCGGGGCCATATGCTTGTCAGTTTTCTTGAGTCGCAGGGGCCCTTCTTGATGAACTCTTTCTTTACGAAGAAGTCCCACAGAATATGGACTTGGCGATGCCCCGACAAGGTCACAAGGAACGAGATAGACTTCATCATGACGGACAGGAAGTCGATATTCAGAGATGTCTCTGTGGTTAACAGGTTTAATACCGGTGGTGATCACCGACTTCTAAGAGCATTTCTGAATTTGGACTTCCGAGCTGAAAGGGCCCGTATGATGAAGCCTACTCTCCGGCCTACCGTGCTCCAGTTAGCTTTAGGGGCTGAGAGGTTCCAGTTAGAACTTCAAAATCATTTTGATCTGCTGGAAACCACTGGCAATATTCACGATAAGGCCGAGAATGTGGTCAGGACGCTACAGCTACAGTTGTACAATCTGCCGTACAGTAGTACGGCAGATTGTACAGAAAACAAACGAGTACAATCAGCCGCTGTGTATGGCTTTTGTGGACTACAGGAAGGCCTTTGACTCTGTCGAAATGAAATACTCTTTATCTTTATTTTACATGCTCCTTTATGTAGGAACGAGAAATCAAAATTGGGCATAAAATATGCCTCTGCCTCACCCTTCGGAGAAACAGGTATAATTATATGTATGTGTGCTTGTTATGTGTGCTGAAAGACATAATTAATAAAATAAATCACTTTTCAACTGCTCATATCAATTAGAATGACACCTTCGAAATAACATTTTTCACGAATTTTAAAAGCATGTAACAAAAAAACCATAGCACGCACAGGGTTAATGTAGTAGTATTTTTTGCTAGAAATTGTGTGTTCTATGCGAATATCACATTTTCTTTTTCTGGCCGGCACTTTCAGTTTTTGGTCCAAAATGAATGATGTCCTTTGTGAAGCAAGTATAGATAAATAAATAAATAAATAAATATTTACGGACATTACACACAACGCTATCTGATCCCAAAGTAAGCTAGGAATAACCTGCTTGTGTTATGGGTATCAGATCACGGATATTAATACTTATATACTTTTTTTTTTTAAATACATACTTATTATACATAGAAATACCCAGACTCTTGAGACAAACATTTATGGGTCACACAAAGAGTTGTCTCCGGTGGGAATCGAACCCACGACCTCCAGCGCCGCAGGCGGTATCACTACCGACTGCGCCACAGAGGCAGTCAAGATAGACAAGTTAGTTAGATACACAAGCTATTTGTGCGAAATAATTCTTGCAACTTTGCGGCTTTGTGTGGGAATTCAGCTGTGAAAAGAAGGGTCATCATAACCACTAAAACTACTAGATACAGTTTTCCGCTTTGCATTTTAAGAACTTATATTTAACAAACGTTTAAACGAAACGACACAATATGGGAACTATACTTCCCTTGGACATGTAACGCAGAAGATCCAGGAATATAATACTTTTGAATAAGTGTGCAGTGCAGTGTTTACGTACCGCAATAGGAAGGGAGCTATTGTAACACTACACCAACAACTCCAGCTGTGATTTCTAAGGTCCAGCCGAGCAAGACTGCATAATAAACATTTTCAATTCAGTACCATAACATTTTATAATACACTAGCGGACGTCACGCGGTTTCACCTGCGTAGTTCCCGTTCCCGTGGAAATACGGGAATAAAATATAGCCTATGTTCACCGCAAAGAGTGTAGCTTTCCAACAGTGAAAGAATTTTTCAAATCGGTCCGATAGTTCTGGAGCCTATTCGTTACAAACAAACAAACAAAAAAACAAATCTTTCCACTTTATAATATTAGTATAGATAAGTAATTATAACGTTACAAGTAAAAGGTGACCCGCTGTGATACATCCAAATGTAGTAAACCTGGAATAATTGGAATTTACTTCCAACTCTTTGTAACGGAAAGTTGTTGTGGAGAAAACCAGTAGCTGGTGCGGATATATTAAATTAACAGCAGGCAGTATCCGCCTGTGTGTGTGTGTGTGTGTGGGGTGTAGTGGGGCCCTACCAACACCATCGGGCCCAAGTCAACCTCACGTGCAAGCTCGTGCACCTGCTAAACAACGGACGAGGCTCTGACGGCGGCGGTCCATTTCAACACGGCGATGGGCTCACCACCTGTTACGTGGGACCGAATTGAACACGGTGAAAGGTGGGCCGGTATAGGCCTCTGCCTACCCCTTCGGGGATAAAGGCGTGAGTATATGTATGTGTATGTATGTATGTAGTATCCGCCTAGTTCAAAAGTGGTCGTGACTGATAGCATCATATTGTATCCAGCAGTAGTATATTTTATGGATAAATTGATATCAAAATTTCCATGACCATTAATTTTATTATTAATACTACCTCTGTGGCGTAGTCGGTAGTGTAACCGCCTGCTGCGTTGGAGGTCCTGGGTTCGATTCCTGGGTCGGCCCAAATATTTGTGTGATCCACAAATGTTAGTTAGGGTGTTTTCTATGTATAAATTGTATGTATTTACAAATATATTTGTATGTTTATCACTCGTATAGATCCCATAGCACAAGCTTATATTAGCTTAATTTGGACTTGATGATGTTGTGTGAGAATGTTCACTAATATTAGATAATATATTCATAGAGTTATCTGTGCATAAAGTAGCAGGTAGAAAAATATATTATAATACCATCAAAATATCTCGAATAATTCGTAAATATCGTAAACGCCCTATGTCGTCTATTACGACTATATACATATAAACAGTTTTATAAAATTCACAGAATTCTAGATTTTACAGTTTTATTATATAGAGAAATATTTACAATTTATCCGTTCTACTGAATAATAATGTGTCATATCCATACATTAACAACTTATCAAAATATACAAATTTAACTCAATTAACCACAAATAAATGCCACCATCTTGTTATAAACCTATCTAATGTCTGAAACTCAAAGTAGTTGGATAAGAGCTCAGCAGTTATTTATTATAGAGAGATAAAAGGCGAGATTTGTTTTGTATTTATTTAGGTACGAATGGTTTATGGGAAACAGGTGCAAGTTAGTGATGATCCTTGAGATATCGATAAAAAAAAAATATTATTTTGAGGCATTGTGACACTACGCCCTCCAAACAAACTTATTTATTTTCTCGTACTTAGAAAACATCGACTCTCAGCGCGACAGTCGCATTCTTGACTAACCGCTGCACTATTGAGGAAGAGATAAATACATACTATTAAGGATAAAGCAAAGCATTTTCATTACGACTCGCTATGCCCCATAGATTTGTCTGTGTAATACATAAATACTGTGATTAATAGTGTTGGAAATGTAAAAACATAAAGATAAAGACAAATATTCAGATACCTACCTACCTGTATAACTTACAACGAAGTTTAAATAACTACCTTACATTAATTATTCATTCGTGTTTATAGATAGCATTATCGTCAAGGTAATTTTTCACATTCCAAATAACAAAATTAATTAAAACACCGGTTTTTTTGTAAAACATATCATTATTTACGCGTGGTTGGTTGATATGTAGATTGTACCTATTCTACAATTTTGGCAACAATTGGTTTTACAAGTTATATAATACTAGCGGACGTCACGCGGTTTCACCCGCGTAGTTCCCGTTCCCGTGGGAATACGGAAATAAAATATAGCCTATGTTCACCGCAAAGAGTGTAGCTTTCCAACAGTGAAAAATTTTTCAAATCGGTGCAGTAGTTCCGGAGCCTATTCGTTACAAACAAACAAACAAACAAAAAAACAAAAACAAATCTTTCCTCTTTATAATATTAGTATAGATCGGGTTAATTTTTTTTCGAATCAGGTCTGAAAAGGAGGGTGTAAAGGATTGCATTGGCTAAATATTATTATAAAAATAATAATAAATAATAAATAAATATTCACAGACATTTCACACATCGCTATCTGAACCCAAAGTAAGCTAGGAATAACCTGCTTGTGTTGTGGGTATCAGACCACGGTTATTAATACTTACATACTTTTTAAATACATACATATTATACATAGAAACACCCAGACTCTTGAGACCAACATTTATGGTTCACACAAATATTTGTCTCCGGTGGGAATCGAACCCACGACCTCCAGCGCCGCAGGCGGTATCACTACCGACTGCGCCACAGAGGCAGTCAAAAAAAGATTAAAAATTTTGAAGCATTGCAATTTTGATTTTTTTTTTGAGAAATACATAGCCTAACTTAAAAGTATCGATACTACTGATCGTACTGGCGCATCTCTACTCAGCGTGATATAATTCACGCGGGCGCTCATTAATGCATCTATATCAAAGTCTGATGACATGTTTACTTGAATAAATCCTGACTACGCACAAAGTTAACCAACTCGCTTAGAATCCTTCTAACAGTTCAGTGAGCTGATTTAAATCTCAGGATTATAAATTACATTGGTATGCTGATTTTAGTGGCTGAGTAAAATTAACTTAGGAAAATGAATTGTAACCGACAAAATACGAAATAGTATTTTGGTACTGATAAAAACAATCTCCATACTAGTCTATTAGTATCTAGTAATATTAGACCTAGATCTCCTAGTCAATGAAGTTACAACAGTTGTGCCTGGAATGCGATGAGACGCTGTGAGAGCAACCGTCTCAAGGATGTCTGTACTTGGTGAGTAGACAAAAAACAGTAGATCATTGCACCGAGGCTGAGGTCTACTAGGGAGGGAGCTACTAGCCCCATTCATGAGAACGCAATAAAAGGAAAATCTCGGTTATAGGGTATGTGCGAAATCTATAGGCGTAGTGATTTGAAAATCGCTTCCAGCTGTCCTGCGAATCTAAATCCAACAGATACGTCGACACCACGTCCTCCTCTACTTACTCATAAGCACTGCTGACGAATGACACATTCATCATCTTTATTTTTTTTATTTAGTTCTACACACTCTGCGGTCATGCACATTATCTACAAAACAATTTGTATCCAAGCCATCGCGTTCACAAAGCTTTGATCACGGCGTGCTCGTTCACAGCACTAATTAAACCGACTGAACTGAACAAACGTTACTCTCAATTAATTTACAGCAATAATGAGCTATTATGGGAAGGGTAATCACTCGGAAATTACCACAGACTGAACATGAGAATACAATTTCACAGCCAGAGCCGAGATTCGATTTTACTTCGTGTCTCCTAAATAATAATTGAAAATAATACAACGACAGTTGTAACACTAAAGTACACTTTTTAAATCCAGAACAGTAATCCTCGCCGCGGATCGAACAGACCACCTTGTCAGCTAGCACGTAAATTAACATCAAACCGTCATACAAAGAGGTAACCCTTCGCCGCCGCATAATAAACTACTCGGGTCGGTCATCTCCCGCGGCGCGCCCGCCGAGCCGCCTATTCAAACAACCGGACATTATCGTAAATATTGTGGTATTTATTCAGATTTCGGGCACAAACAATTCAATTCACGCACCGGCTGCTAATTGGGCATAAATCGTCGTAAAAATATTCAATAAGCTTCTCGCATCGATTAATATTTTTAACACTGAATGCCTTCATTTGAATTCGAATCAAGCGACGCGTAGATAATGCCATGCGTCGATTTGTCGACGGGAGACCTATTGAAAGGGTTTTATTTCCTATAACAACAAAAATATGAACGCATTTCACCTCGCGAGCTGACTCGAATTAATCAACAATTCCTCTTGATAAATTTCTTTTGTACGTCTTAATGTCGCTTGTATAACGTAAAACACACTTGTTTGGAATGAGTTATACGGGGTGTTTCAACTGAACGAGTTAATGTAATAGAAATAATAAATTCGTTATGAACTTCATGCAAAACAGCGATCGTTATTCAAGCTCGCGAGATAGCGAAACTGGACTTTAATGGTGAGCCGTTAACATATAAATGAAAAAAAGGTAGGTACTTTTTTTACATGCCAGAAGGTAACACGAAAAACGTCAAGTTGAACACTTTATAATAGAAATAATAACGCAACAGCCGCCGTGAATTATTGCCTACATTTCATGTTAAATTGTATGTAAATGGCGAGCCGGTGCGACAAGGCTCCCACAATAACATAATAATGGTGGATTTGTGACTCACGTCAGGTTGTTAGTGTGTACTTAACCCTTTATCGGGACACGCACGCGGGACGTGAGATCATTACTGGGGTCGTGGCGACCGCTCACAATGGGAACGTATACGCTTAGTCCCGCTCTTCTTACGAGGGTTAACTTTGAATTTCGTGAACGACTAACGTGTATGTTTTTCGACACCACTCGATTCCGGTTCTCGATAATACTCATTTGTATAACAATAGATATATTTTTTATTCAAATTGGACATGTATAAATACAATGGTAAGTTTAAACGCTACTGAAGCGATTAAGTTTAAAATTTATGAATTTGTAACTCAAATAAACATCATTGAGCTGGTTTTGACTAAACGGGTTCACTGTAGCGTAGCGACAATTTGTCACAGTTCCCCGTTTGGAAACTAAACAAAATATATTATGTTGAGTAGGTAACATTATCGATGATTGCCTACGAACTCAGGGTACTATGAAATTTTCATCTCTTAAAGAAGAAGAAGTACATTTGCAAAATATAGATGAACTGAAATTAAGTAAATTGACAAATTAAGAAGTTCCATTTTTGCTTATGTAACCCAGGATTTTATGAAATGTTAGAAATATTGGAAAGAAGAATCTCTAAAAATCTGCAACTTTATAAAGCTCTAATTGAATTCTTTCAACGTAAGGAAACAATTTAGCTAAACCATTATAAAAATATAAATCTGTAAGTACCTTTATAATGTGTGTGTATGCAAAATGAAAATTTAAATACCCATGTATAAGAACGATGACTAGTAAAACAGCATCCTAATAATAAAATCGCATTCTAATTAGTATTTTTGTAAGAGCCACAGCGACAGAGAGACAAACAGACATAGCAATCAAAATTATTAACATCTCTTTATTTACGTCAAAGACTTCTACTTGATCGAAGTTCGTAGATTACAAAGTAAATTAATAATCTACTAGGACCCAACAAATAAACATCAAAATAAACGCAATGTACCGAAATGATATTACCGATGACACGACATAGAACCCGCCCTATCGTTACTGCAGTGATTCTGAAACAATCGCCTCGGGCTCGGAAATTGCTTCCCGATCCGAAAGTGCCCCACCTCAACCCGCGGGGCACGTCGGGCAACATGAGAATACTTCCTAGCTTCAGGCTAAAGTTCGTAATTATATTTTAGATTCAGTTTGAGAAGAAATTTGTTTCTTTTAAGCTGGTCTGTTATTCTGCCATGTGTATAATATTACATCTCAATAACGTCCGATTTTATGTTCGGAGAGTTATATTTGGATATTGGGAATACGCTAGTGGTAATCAATTTTTTGCCCTCATTTACAAATAATAAAATTAATTCATAACCTGCCTTATACAAAAAAACATACATAATTTTACATTCAAACGAAATATATGTTTGTATATTGTATAAAGAACAACACCCTGAATATTATGTGCAAGTAAAGACTTGTTATATCTGCCCATAAATTCATTTCTGCACCCAATAAGGTTCATAGAAGAATCGTAACCTACAATTAAATGAAAATATTTCCTTCAAAAATATAACCAATGGAGTAATAGCTTTCTTTTCTTTTTGATGTGCGGTTAACCCACATGGATGCTATGCCGGACTCCTACCTACTAAAAACACCCGTTGCCCTAAAACTTTACGGCCGGGAGTCCCAAGTAAGCCTTTGGAAGGATGTCTCAGGGTTCCCGACATAGACTAACAGCTGAAGAAAGAACCAATATTCTGAACAATGTCAGATGATGTCAGTGTAGACCTTGATTAATAATATAATAATAATAATAATAACATTGAATGAGAACGTCATGCGGGCATATTTCATGGCTACAGAGGGGGGAATTAACCTCACTGCGTATCGTGTGAGATTGCTACCTCTGTTTCAGGAACTTGAACCATCAGTCAACGTGTCAGCGCAGCGTCTATCAGATCAAGTGCGGGCCATACAACGATGTCATCTGTTGGATGCTACCGTACTTGAGAGGCTACGTTCGGACGTGTGTAGCAGTCTTGGTCCACCATCAACATCATCGCTACCTGAGACACAAACTTCAGCTCCTGTTATACAATTAAATAACGGTAGCGATGATGTGATGAATACCAGTGCTACAAACGTAAGTACCCATTACAATGAACAGTTATTAAGGAGTGCTTTGGAGTGTGCCATGCGAGAATATCGATCTATGCCAGCACAATTTAGGCCACGTCTGCCACGTTTGCCCACACATAGAAAAAATATAGCTCTAGTGTGTGCCCTGGATTCGCTATTATCGGCTTATTTCGATAATAGCGAAGATCTCACTGATACACACTCAGTTCTGTATTGCGGAGCCGTTGCAGCTTGTCGTATAGCAAATGTTACATTTCTGAATGATAACATTGTTATACGACCTAAACCAGCAGTGCCGGCTTGGCAAGTTAGAATTGAGCGTCGTATTTCTGAGACTAGGGCACTCATTGGCAAGCTTATTTGCTTCAGGTCGGGTAATACCCGCCCCAGAGTCATGCGATTTGTGACCCGGGCATTCTCGGGGACTAACATCAGACCACGAGATTTTATGGCCCGAGTCACAGAACGCATAGACTACCTGAAGCAGAAAATTTATGCGTGGGCAAATCGTGTACGTAGATACAAAAAAAGAGTAGATCGGTATTCTCAAAATCGCACATTCCAGAGAGACAAAAGATGGGTCTACAGAGATTGGGAGCGTCCTGACTCAGGTGGGAACAAGGTGCATCGACCGGATGATGATGCCACTACTTCATTCTGGCGCAACATCTGGTCGATGCCCGTTGGTCACACTGAGGGTGGTTGGATGCGAGATGTTGAACGTTTATGTGAGCCCATTAGAATCATGGAGCCAATAACTATAACACCAAATAATGTTTCTAGTGCAGTCCGTCTACTGCCGAATTGGAAGTCGGCGGGGCCAGACGGATTGCACAACTTTTGGCTCAAATGGTTTAAGAGCTCACATGAACGTTTGGCATCTCAATTCGAATCATGCCTAGAGTCAGGGTCGTTGCCAGATTTCGCCACTACTGGTGTGACCCATCTTTTG
This sequence comes from Miltochrista miniata, assembly GCA_933228765.1. Taxonomy (NCBI): domain Eukaryota; kingdom Metazoa; phylum Arthropoda; class Insecta; order Lepidoptera; family Erebidae; genus Miltochrista; species Miltochrista miniata. The sequence goes on from OW121758.1 coordinate 3,120,090, forward strand.
TTTAAGTCTGGTAGTGCCACTGATCCTAAAAATTATAGACCAATCACGTGTCTTCCTACCATTTATAAACTTCTAACATCTATTCTGAGAGGGAAAATATCGTCGCACTTAATTGACAATTCCATCTTGTCTACCGCTCAGAATGGATGTAGAAGTGGGTCTCGTGGCACTAAAGAGCTCCTAATAATTGATATGGCCATTAGCCAACAGACACGCCGTAACCGCAAGAACCTGGCGACATGTTGGATAGACTACAGGAAAGCTTTTGACTCCGTGCCGCATACATGGCTTTTGAGGGTACTGGAGTTGTACAAAATTGATACAACTCTATGTGCCTTCATTAAGGCATGTATGGGTCAATGGAAGACGGTCTTGTGCTATCCAGGATGTCGACAGGCTTGTGGGAATAGCGTGCCTATAAGGATTGAGCGGGGTATATTCCAGGGTGACAGTCTCAGTCCATTATGGTTTTGCCTAGCCCTGAATCCTCTGAGCACTATTTTAGAGAATTCAGGGTTAGGCTATCGGTTGCGAAAAGATGGCCAAGTTATATCCCACCTCCTTTACATGGATGACTTGAAGCTATTTGCATCCAACAAGCTGCAACTGACGGAATTACTAAAGATAACAGAAGTTTTTAGTAATTCTATCAGGATGGAGTTTGGTGTTGACAAATGTGCGGTCATGCATGTACATAGAGGCGGGATAATAGAATCTGAAGGTGTAGAACTTTCAGATTCTACACAACTTGGATGTCTTTCCGCGACCGAAACATATAAATACCTGGGTATGTCGCAGGCGTTAGGCATCTGCGAAGTTGGTATGAAACAATCGTTGAAGGAGCGCTTCTTTGGCCGCTTGAAAAAAGTACTAAAAAGTCTTTTATCAGGTGGTAACAAGGTGCGCGCCTATAACGATTGGGTCATGCCAGTTTTGATGTACTCCTTTGGCATACTCAGGTGGACTCAGACGGAACTTGAAGCCCTGGATAGGAAAGTCCGTACGTTACTCACCACGTACCGAATGCATCATCCGCGTTCATCAGTGATGAGGTTGTACATACCGCGGAAGTGCGGGGATCGTGGTTTACTTAATGCCAAGACCCTCCATAACCGTGAGGTGTGCAACCTCAGGGAATATTTCCTTCACGCTGACGCGGATGTGCATCGTGAAGTGGTTGCAGTTGACAACGGACTTACCCCGCTTGCTCTGGCTAAAGAGAATTGGCATAAACCTGTGATACAGAGTCTCAATGATCGTAAGGATATATGGATGAGAAAGGAGTTGCATGGTCGGTTTTATCGGGCCCTACATAGGCCAGATATAGATTTAATATCTTCTGTATCCTGGCTGCGATTCGGTGACCTCTTCGGAGAAACCGAAGGTTTTGTTTTTGCAATTATTGATGAAGTGGTGATGACTAATAATTACCGAAAGTATATCCTAAAGGATGGTACGGTTGACATATGTCGGGCATGTCACCGTCCCGGAGAATCCCTTAGGCATATTATTTCCGGTTGTTCTAGTCTAGCCAATAGTGAGTATTTGCATAGACACAATCAAGTAGCTAGGATTATCCATCAACAACTTGCTTTAAAGTATAACCTTATAGAATCAGAGGTACCGTATTATAGATATGTGCCTGACCCAGTTCTCGAAAGTGACCATATCACTTTGTACTGGGACCGATCTATTATCACTGACAGGACTATTATTGCAAATAGACCTGACATAGTGATAATAGATCGGCTAGAGCGCCTTGCAATAATAATTGATATCACTATTCCACATGACGACAATCTCGTGAAGGCTGAGATAGATAAACAAGCTAAGTATTTGGACTTGGCCCACGAGATTGTGGACATGTGGAGTATTGACTCAGCTATTATTGTGCCGATAGTGATCTCTGTGCATGGACTAATAGCCAAAAGCCTCGACCAACACCTTAAGAGGCTTGCGGTGGGCAGTTGGGTCAAGGGCTTGATGCAGAAGGCGGTTCTTCTAAACACGGCACGTATTGTGAGGAGGTTCCTGTCTCTGAAGTCCTGACCACCGGTAGCTTGGTCCCTGTACCCGATGCCGGTGGGGTACTATTTTTTATATTTTTAAATGTATATTTTTTATATGTATATTTAAAAATGTAATTTATATGTTGTATTTTAAAATAAAGAGAAATAATAATAATAATCATTTAATCCTGCTATTACAATTTCACATTATCCACAAAGAATAAAATATTTTACAGTATAATAATTGTATGGTTACATAGGTTTTGCGCCCTTGACACCCAAGCTAAGATTTAACTTGTGTTATGGGTGTCAAGTCCCTCAAATGCGTGTTACATCCATGTAAACACACAAAGTTGAACGCTACGAGTATATCTAGGTCTACATTAATATCATTCATAGGTAAGTGACTTTCGTGTATGAACAAAAAAACAAATAAAAATAGAATAAAACATTGCTAAAAAATATAAAAGTATAAAAGAATAAAAAAAGAATAATAATAACATGCTCTGCTATGATGTGAGGGTGTTGTGTATGTCTGGGTGAGTGTAAAATGTGTGTGAATTATATATATATAAATGTCTATATGTAATGTATATAGAATATGAATGGCTCAGGAGTGTGGTGTTATGTAATCATGGGGGACAATAGTTCCTCAACCTCTTCGTAGCAGAGATTCATTATCCACTTACTAATCCTATCCCTGCATTCAAATTTGTTTAGGGTAAAGATATTACATTTCTTGTTAACAACATTGTATAGTCGGCTCGCAGCTATTACGAAGTGTCTTCCAGCCAGTTTTGTTCTATGTCGTTTTACAGCACACACTCTCTTGGATCTACGTGAAGTGAGTCGATTATAATCTAGTTCCAGACTTCCATGTTTACGCATCAGGGTATGGAGCACATACAGCTGTCTCACAGACATTACCCGGCAATTCTTATACAATGTGGCTGTACAAAATCGGAAGTGCTTGAACGTCATAACCTTGAGGACCGCTCTCTGAGCCCTTTCGAGTGTTATCATTGTAGTCTTCGGTGTTCCACCCCACACTGTTATACCAAACGATATTATGGACTGACACAGGGAGATGTATACTGTCCTCAAGGTCTCAGCATCCGCACTATATCGCAGCTTTTTAAATATGGCGATAATTCTTCGAACCCTACCGCTCAGTTCCCTAATTTGAGCGTTCCAACTTATTTGGCTATCTATTAGTATACCAAGATACTTAACACTCGTGGATCTCATCACAGGTTGACAGGGACAGTCACTAGAGAGATAATCGCAGTCATGAGCCTTAATACAATAGGTGTTATCAGGTTGAGTTGCGTCAGTGAGCGAAAAGGCGACGTATTTAGTCTTTGCTATATTCAATGTTAGACTGTTTGCTGACAACCAAGTCATAACTTTGGCCAGTGCAGATTCTGCTCTCCTCCGTGCTTCAGTCCAATCTGGCGCCTGTACGAGAAGCGCTGTATCATCTGCATAGGTATACGTACTACAATACGGTAGCTTGAGGTCACAAAGTCCATTAACATATATCAAAAACAGAGTCGGCCCAAGTATGGAACCCTGTGGCACTCCGTATGTTAGCTCACAGTCATCGCTCACGTATGATGCAACTCTCACACATTGCGTCCGTTCCGACATGTAACTTTCAAACAGTTTCAGAGCCGGCCCCCTGATCCCAACCCTTTCCAATTTATCCAGCAAATTTGGGACAGAAACAGTATCAAAGGCCTTGGATAAGTCCAGAAATAATCCCAAGCACTTAGACTTTTTATCCAGTATTGCTACGGCCTCGTCGATGAGCGCTGCAGTGGCACTTTCACACGATTTACCTTTGCGGAAACCAAATTGGTTATCAGATAGAATCTTATGATGCTCTAGGAAAGATACCAAGCGATTATTTAGGATTTTTTCGAGTATTTTAGATAATACCGGAAGTACTGATATAGGCCTGTAATTGCCTACACTGTCTCTGTCACCTGCCTTGTAGATCGGGTGCACGACTGCCCTCTTCAATGACTTTGGGAATATGCCTGTAGTAAAACTTAAGTCACATATGTGATTAATTTGAATATCTCTATAACTGATTTTATAGATTAATGGATAATATATACTTTGTAATTTTGTATTATAAATAATTAGTGCCATATCAGACTTTCTTTATAGATGATACGATTACTCATAATCATATACTTTGGAATTTAATAATCTTTTTATGGTCAAGTCCTGTTCATAAATAATGTTCAAAGCATTATAATTATCATGCTTGTAACATTTACATAAAAGCTGTACCATAAATTACGTATATTAGCAACATGCGACATAATTTATGTCTCTAGCGTTCTCCTTAAAAACGATGTTCACACTAGCAATATCAATACATATTCATGTATCTCTGACTCGCTGGTTTTATCTTTAATTAAAACCAATACAACCAGATGTTTATATGAAACATTTTGTTTCCGAAATGTTTTACATTGTATGTAATTGATTACCTACACTTAAATTTTAAGCAACAATGTTTTTAGTTCGAATAAAATTATTAATGCTGAAAAAAAATGTAATCTATTTTTTTGAAGTCAATGCCACCCATGTTTTGCATCCTAATAATCAATATTTAAAAACTATTAAAATTATTAAAAAATAATAGACATTTTAGAAGCGTCACCCTTTTGGGCAGAATCCGAAATCAGACAATAGGAGTCCGTTCAGTGGCGAGAATTTTTTTTTTAATTTTTTTTTCTTATTCCGTTTTTAGGGAAACGGGGCCTTATTCATGAGACTTTGCTGTCCGTCTATCTGTCTGTCCGTCACGAGGCTGTATCTCAGGAATCGTGATAGGTAGAAAGCTGAAATTTTGAAAGATGATGTATTTTCCTTCCGCTATAGCAGCAAGTACTAAAATCAGAAAAAAAGGAGGGATTAAGCGGTGGCTTCTATACAACAAACGTGATTTTAGCCGTTTTTTGTGTGATCCTCCACGCGCGAGTACGACTCGCACTTGACTGGTTTTTTTGATTCGGGGAACCGGGATTCGGGAAATGAGACCATTTATGTATATAACATCACCATACCACCACTAAGGAAGTCATATAATTAGGAAACATTCAAACCCACACTTCCAATCATCGGTTACAAAAGTACCACATTAATCAATTTCTCCAATAAAAAAGTCTATTAAATTACTTATCTATAAAAAAGCTTCACACCAGTAGCATCAAATTTCAAACCCCCAGAGCGTGGTTTGACCACTCAAAGTCACGTGCCTCTTTGATAGCAACCGACATGATACCACTAATAAAACGTACAGATTTTACAACTCTTCTGGTGGTTTTAAACAGATACTCGTATGTGCTTTACTCACTATAAAAGTTGTTATCGACACTCATTTTCGTTTTAAGCCTTAGTATCGTATCGTGACGACAATAAATATTTTATTGAACAAGTTTTGATTATGATTTTATAAGTCACTAGCTGACCCGCGCAACTTCGTTTGCGTAAGAGAGAGAAATATAAAGGTTCCCCGTCGCTTTTATTCTTATCGCGTGGTTTCCTGTCGCGTGTATTCCCGTTGTACTATTTTGGCACATATTGGATTAGTTATCACGAATTGAATTTTCATTAAAATGGTTATTGTAATTGTAAGCGAACCTAATTCGAAGATTGAGGAGCCAAATTAAACTCTTCGTAACTTCTTGATTTCCAGTAGGATAGAACGGAGATCGTTAGTAGTTACCCTTACGTAATGCCTACAAAATGATACAAAAAAATACATTAAAATATATCAGTTTTGTTAGAGAGATTCAAGAAACTCCTTAATTCAGATGTTATGGTTGCGGAGCCCACAGAAACCAGAAAAAAGTCTTTTCTGATATCTGGAGCAGAGCCACTCTGACATAAATGAATAACTTTTTATCTATTGGCATACATATTCCAAAAAAATGGCCTAGTATCTTTTATGCTTGTCTACTAAATACGAAAGAAAACTTAATCATTATATTTTCGGTCATATTTCCGGTGCTACTCAACCGATTGCAATCAAATAAATGTAAGATTTGAAGTCTGACTAATAATACCGACTATAAACAAATAATACCGCATCAAAATCGGTTCAGTAGTTTTTGCGTCCATCGCAGTCAAATAAGTCGCCATTCTGATTTTCTAGGAATTTTATTATACCTGGTGTAACTTACACAATCACGAAGAATCAAATGACACCTGTAGGACGGGACAAAGAAATGGACATACATACATACACACATAGATACATACCTACATAGTCTCGAAAAAGGTGGGGTGGCTCCTTAATTCATACGGACACTACTAAAACTACTATACTACTACTACTACTACTACTGGCAAAGGGTAGTGTCAAGGTAAAAGTAGGTACAATTACCCTTAGCACTATCAGTAGGGTTACGGGATATTTTACTTTCCCGTGACTCTAGTGGTAGTGCCAAGGGAAATATGGGTCGACATGCAGTGCGCCACTGGCGTTGCAAACGTTCATTTGCGAATTAGTCCGCTACAGAAACCAACCATTAGGTGAACCGTAAGCTTGTCTGCCATCTTAAGTGCGAAGCGGAATCCCGCACAGAGGGTTCTGTACCAAAAAACAGCAAAACATCACGTTTGTTGGATGGGAGCCCCCTTTACGCTTACGCTTAATCCCCCCTTTTTCTGACGTTAGTATTTGTTGTCATAGTGGCTACAGAAATATATCATCTTAAATTTCAGCTCTCTAGCTACCTATCACGATTCCTGAGATACCTCTTCTAGGTCCTCGGTCCATCTGGCGGGTAGACCAACACGCGATGCCCGCTTTAGAACTCGTTTGTTCCATCTGCCTTCGTCTGTAGTCTTCTGCTGGTGTGACCGCCCGCTGGCACTTTACAGTACTGTTTTAATATGTACTTATAGATATAATTCTGACTAAATAAATCAAAATACGTATTTAAATTGAGCGAAGTAAAACTATATTTTTGTAAAAATTGATACCTAATGTCTTTGTTAATTGGTTTAGAGAGCATTCTCTGCTTTTGCTGAGAAATTGATATCTTAACTTCTTTCTTTCTCGTATTTCTGGATTTTGTAGGTCTTCAGACTTTTGAGGCTGAGGCAACCCATACTAATACAATTTCTCCTATTGTGACCAGACATTTATTGTAGATTTCACCTGCTAAATGTTCATCTATAACGCCTCTGATCGTTTGTATTATCCCTGTATAAGTGTATATAATAAGAAAGTAAGCGAAGATAGTAATAAATACTCTGTATTATTCGGATAAACCGTGTACACCTAGAAATACAGACTAACCCATATCTCTGGTGTACACCTTACCTAGAACTGTTTTTTCATGATTCCTAGCCAGCCATGTACAGGTTTTCATTCTCACAAATGTATTTTTGACATACAAAATATGAAGGCAATTCCGCATATTGAAGGGCAAAAATCAATAAAATATGCAGTTTTAATAAAATTATTATTAGATTTTTTTTGACATCAACAATTGCGACCATCTTTTTTAAATCAATTGTGCTGTCAAACATGACAATGTGTCAAAAAAAAATAATAAAAAACCGGCCAAGTGCGAGTTGGACTCGCCCATGAAGGGTTTCGTAGCAGCAAGTAACATAATATAAAAGTTCTTATAGTTCGTTGTAACTTTGATTGATGTTTTAACACGTTCGCAGTGGTAGTGATTTTTCTAACCGAAAATTGCGGTTTATGACGTATTAAAAAAAAAAACTACCAGCTCTATCTCGTTCAATCTAATTTTCGTTGGTAGTTTTTATGATAATGTACATCATATATTTTTTTTAGATTTATCATCCTCTTAGTTTAGAAGTTAGAGGGGGGGGGGGACACACATTTTTCCACTTTGGAAGTGTCTCTTGCGCAAACTATTCACTTAAGGAAAAAAATATTTTAGGAACCTCAATAGCATTTTTAAAGACCTATCTATAGATACCCCACACGTATAGGTTTGATGAAAAAAAAAATTTTGAGTTTCAGTTCTGAGTATGGGGACCCCCAAAATCTACAGCTTTTTTTCTATCTATCTATCTATACTTATAATAAAACTGTAGAGGGTCGGGAGTCTGTACATGGAAGATATTTTGAAAATTTTAAGTGTAGGGCGTTCTCTAATCGATACTGAAGCCGAAAATGTAATTTAAAATTTTCATGTCTGTCTGTCTGTCTGTCTGTCTGTCTGTCTGTATCCCGACTAAGTATCACGCCGAAACTACTGAACCGATTTGAATGATACTTTGTACGATGTAAGCTTTTAGTCCGAGGAAGGTTCTTAGATACTTTTGATCCCGATATTTTGCGCGGTTCCTTCAGGAGAGGGGATGAAAGGCAAAATAGGTTTTTAGCTATAATTTCTCACTGCATGGTTCGATTTCAAATATTTGTTTGGTGGCTGAAAGGGAGTACTTTAAGCATTATTCCATACAATTTTCAATATTGAGGGTTATATAGTTGAGAAATTAGGGGCATCTCAACTTTCGGTAAATCTAGAATTCAACGTTTCTTTTGAAAGTGAGTCTAAACGGGCGTGTTGGCTTAATCATAAAAGAGCTTAATGATTAAGGCTATCTATACTTATAATAATCTATATCTATCTATACTTATAATAAAACTGTAGAGGGTCGGGAGTCTGTACATGGAAGATATTTTGAAAATTTTAAGTGTAGGGCGTTCTCTAATCGATACTGAAGCCGAAAATGTAATTTAAAATTTTCATGTCTGTCTGTCTGTCTGTCTGTCTGTCTGTCTGTCTGTCTGTATCCCGACTAAGTATCACGCCGAAACTACTGAACCGATTTGAATGATACTTTGTACGATGTAAGCTTTTAGTCCGAGGAAGGTTCTTAGATACTTTTGATCCCGATATTTTGCGCGGTTCCTTCAGGAGAGGGGATGAAAGGCAAAATAGGTTTTTAGCTATAATTTCTCACTGCATGGTTCGATTTCAAATATTTGTTTAGTGGCTGAAAGGGAGTACTTTAAGCATTATTCCATACAATTTTCAATATTGAGGGTTATATAGTTGAGAAATTAGGGGCATCTCAACTTTCGGTAAATTTAGAATTCAACGTTTCTTTTGAAAGTGAGTCTAAACGGGCGTGTTGGCTTAATCATAAAAGAGCTTAATGATTAAGGCTATCTATACTTATAATAAAACTGTAGAGGGTCGGGAGTCTGTACATGGAAGATATTTTGAAAATTTTAAGTGTAGGGCGTTCTCTAATCGATACTGAAGCCGAAAATGTAATTTAAAATTTTCATGTCTGTCTGTCTGTCTGTCTGTCTGTCTGTCTGTCTGTCTGTATCCCGACTAAGTATCACGCCGAAACTACTGAACCGATTTGAATGATACTTTGTACGATGTAAGCTTTTAGTCCGAGGAAGGTTCTTAGATACTTTTGATCCCGATATTTTGCGCGGTTCCTTCAGGAGAGGGGATGAAAGGCAAAATAGGTTTTTAGCTATAATTTCTCACTGCATGGTTCGATTTCAAATATTTGTTTGGTGGCTGAAAGGGAGTACTTTAAGCATTATTCCATACAATTTTCAATATTGAGGGTTATATAGTTGAGAAATTAGGGGCATCTCAACTTTCGGTAAATTTAGAATTCAACGTTTCTTTTGAAAGTGAGTCTAAACGGGCGTGTTGGCTTAATCATAAAAGAGCTTAATGATTAAGGCTATCTATACTTATAATAAAACTGTAGAGGGTCGGGAGTCTGTACATGGAAGATATTTTGAAAATTTTAAGTGTAGGGCGTTCTCTAATCGATACTGAAGCCGAAAATGTAATTTAAAATTTTCATGTCTGTCTGTCTGTCTGTCTGTCTGTATCCCGACTAAGTATCACGCCGAAACTACTGAACCGATTTGAATGATACTTTGTACGATGTAAGCTTATAGTCCGAGGAAGGTTCTTAGATACTTTTGATCCCGATATTTTGCGCGGTTCCTTCAGGAGAGGGGATGAAAGGCAAAATAGGTTTTTAGCTATAATATAATTTCTCACTGCATGGTTCGATTTCAAATATTTGTTTGGTGTCTGAAAGGGAGTACTTTAAGCATTATTCCATACAATTTTCAATATTGAGGGTTTTATAGTTGAGAAATTAGGGGCATCTCAACTTTCGGTAAATCTAGAATTCAACGTTTCTTTTGAAAGTGAGTCTAAACGGGCGTGTTGGCTTAGTCGATTCTAAAACAATTCAGTCCACGCCTTCGGCGCGGACTGAATTATTTTACAATAGCCTTAATCATTAAGCTCTTTTATGATTAAGCAAACAGGGCCGTTTCACACGCTGCTTGATGAGTCTCATTAAGAAGTACCCCTCCATTCGTACACCTTATGTGACGTAAACGAAGTTGCGTGGGTCAGCTAGTTTTTATATAAGAATCTTAATGCGGTTCACAGAATACATCTAGTTACCAAGTTTCAATAGCATAGGCCTCATAGTTTCGGAGAAAAGTGGCTGTGACACACGGACGGACAGACAGACAGACAGACAGACAGACAGACAGACAGACATGACGAATCTATAAGGGTTCCGTTTTTGCCATTTGGCTACGAAACCCTAAAAAATACCGACTACGGAGTATTAATATGAACTATGAGGCAAATCCCCCTAAAATATTTTTCAACCCCATTTTAACCATGTTAAAAGATAAATTTCAATAAAATACAAAACACGTCTCCTATTAATTCAGATAAAGATGTTTCATGCCAAATTTGAAGAAGATCGGACCAAGGAATCACGTTGTCCCGTACAAACTTTGCAACCCTTGTTCACCCCCTTAGGAGCTGAATTTTCAAAAATCCCTTCTTATTGCTCGCCTACGTCACATAAGGAACATTTGTGCAAAATTTCATGGTTCTAGACCCAGCGGTTTAGGCTGTGCGTTGATCGTCAGTCAGTCAGTTCTTGTTTTTATATATATAGATTATAACTTTTGACTGCCTTAGTGACGCAGTGTATGCAACACTGCCGTGCTATGGTCTTGTGTTCTAATCTAAAAAAATACAATTCCGAACAAACATTTGAGTGACCCTGAAGCATCTGTTTTGAGGATTTAGAGGTTTTCTAAATAAAATCGTTTAGCGAAAGTGAAAATTTTTGGGCTGAACGAAAAATGTCTACATTGATTAGTCACAACTTGCGTCTATCCATTTCAACATTCAAAGGTTCTTCAAGCGGAGCGTGAAGAGGCACATCACAGGGCCGCCGACTTGAGGACTACTGTCAGAAGTCTTACGGACTGTCGCCCGTAGCACACCTCCGCCGCGAATCCAGGATAGCGGAACCGCAGTAATTTCGCCAAGTTCTGTCCCATGTAGGAGGAACGGAAGACTGGCGAAACCGCCTGTTCTAATGCATAGATTGAACTATCTTCTATCTCTTTCCCCGCGCGGTTTCGCCATCTGCTCCTACGCCAGTCAAACCTCCGCGCTTCGGCCGCTTTTTTGTTGCGGTGCCGCGTTGTCTATGCGCGGGTTTGTCAAAATTGACAAAAATACAGAGCGAAACAGCGAAACTGATATTTTTTCTTAAAATGGGCATGGGAGTTTACGGAAAAACTACTTCAAGCCATCAGAAATTGACCTATTGTATATTTATTAGGTCATCCAGATTATAAAAATAATATGAAAAAATTGCGATTGCGTCACATCGACTAACTCGCGTCAAGTTCCGTTGCCCAGTTCCGCTGCTCAATCTACACTTTGAACACAGTGGAATTCATCTAGCGGTTCCACTGTTCTAGTTTCGCGGCGGAGGTGTGCTAAGGGCGTGTGAGAGTGGCCCCCAATCGCTAGATGCGCCACGGCTTTCCATGGAAATAGACTCACCATCTATTACGGGGGACAAAAACAAACGGTGAAATGTGGGCGCATGTGCTTCTACCCCTTCTATATAAATGTAATTTAAAACCGAAAGAAAAATTACAAAATGAAAGTACAGTGTATTACGTAATGTTGGCATACTTATTAGTGATAAATGCATTGATCGTGACAGAGCAATATCATGATCCATTAAGGCAACCCTTTCCCTAAGTCGACTTTTATGACTTGCGTGGGACGATAAACAGATAATGTAAGCCCGTTCTGTTTTACCGACATCAAATTACAATGTTAGTCAACAAAATGTATTCCTACTAACTATCCACCAGATATGACGTTATAAGTCTTGTGTTACGTTCAATATAGATACTGTACTACAAGTAGCAACTACTATATTTGCCAATGATACTTAAGTATTCAAAAAAGTTGGTTCCTGCTTGACAGATATTCCAAAGCTATTGGTCCAAGTTGATTGGAGTTTTAATTTTTTTTTAAATATAAAACATAGATAGTTCTTCAATTCCAGACTGCTGTATAAGTAAGTAGTAAGTAGAATAAGTAATACAAGTTATTATGTTTATTAAAGACTAGCTGACGTCACGCGGTTTCACCCGCGTAGTTCCCGTTCCCGTGGGAAAATGGGAATAAAATATAGCCTATGTTCACCGCAAAGAGTGTAGCTTCCCAACAGTGAAAGAATTTTTCAAATCGGTCCAGTAGTTCCGGAGCCTATTCGTTACAAACAAACAAACAAACAAAAAAACAAATCTTTCCTCTTTATAATATTAAGTATAGATGAGTGAGTATCGTGAGGTGAGAGACTTTATTTTTTTCCCTTTATGTATTTCTAATCTAAATAAATCAATCTTATTATTTGAAATAGACCTGCCCTTGTTCGAAATATTGCATATAAAATAAAATTCATAATATAATTATGGATACACTGGGGTACATTTAAGACTTAAAGAGGTTCAAGTCAAAAACTGAATTCCAAGGATTCTATGTAATAGCTAAATTGCACACGGGTGAAGCCTAGGGTATTCTCTAGTGTTGTAATAAAACTTCTCCTTAGCCGCCATTACGAGGCAGCATCCGTGCCTGAAAGCAAACATGACGGATTACTGCTATCTTAACTTGGCAGGAACTTAGGAAACACAAGCTTGTGTGGTGTGAGCCTAGTTATTCCATCTGTAATAAAATGTATGATTAAAGAAGGAATAGTCGCTATAGAAATATTCACAATGTACTGACATGTCTACAGACAAAAGTCCTTATTTAAATAGTTTAAAAAAAATTCACCGCTTTTAATAAAAAAATATCAATACCTGAAACTTCAAATAATATAATTTATACTGCTGATTGATGGATGATACTTGCTGCACATAGAAAAAACGGTGCTTACTGTTCCACAATATTTATAATTAACTGACCGGGTTCGCCATTATATTAAAATAATCTTTTTAACTTTCGAAGAATTCGCTGATAGCTGTTTTTAAAAGAAATAGAATTTTATACAGTAGTTGGGAATTAGGGTTTCTGGATCAGAGGAGATCCATAAACCGCTAATTCCCAACCATTCAACTATTCAATCTAGTATTCTAATAATGATCCATCATGATAGACTTTCTGGATCCCTTAACACCCAATCCCATCTATTCAGTCAGTATGTAAGTAGTGTATTATTTTGTGCCATTCTAGACCACTTTTATCGTTCCTACGACTCACTTCGTTCGTCTTCGTCACAAAAGTGATCTAGCGTGCCCAATATCATAAAATGACTTACCGTTCACTCCGTATAACGCGTTTATGACTTTCGATTGAAATTCGATTTATTACAGTCGCATTTTCACCACCTTTCGTTCCTTTATAACTTACAGGTTTTCTGTAACCAGTTTGGTTCGACTACTTGTAGTTATAAATATTTATGTTATAAATTCATCTTTTCATTACGAGTCGATCAGTGTTGCATAGCAAACATGAAATTCGTTAAACAAACACAATCGTTGCAGGTCAATACAATCTGTGACGATTTAACAAAAAATAAGTTACGCCATGGAGAATTATTACCGAATACAGTACGCTGCATCATATGCGGACCATCAAATTGTGGAAAAACTAACTTATTAATTGGTCTTCTATTGCACGAAAATGGATTGACATTTCAGAATGTTTATGTATATTCTAAAACGTTACTTCAACCAAAGTACATCTTTTTAGAAAAGGTTTTACGACGAGTACCAGGTATCACTCTCCAGACATACCAAGCAAATGATGACGTTTTAAAAGTTGCAGATGCAAAACCTAATTCTGTGATTATTTTTGATGATGTAGCATGTGAAAATCAAAGTAATATGCGTGATTATTTTGCCATGGGAAGACATAAATTAATTGACAGTTTTTATTTAAATCAAACTTACACCAAAATACCTAAACAACTTGTAAGAGATAATGCTAACTTAATTGTGCTTTTTAAGCAAGATGAAGTTAATTTGAAACATGTTTACGAAGAACATGTTAACACCGATATGACATGGTTGAAATTTCGAGAAATGTGTTCCCTAATATGGAAAGAGCCTTTTGATTATGTGGTAATTAATAAAGATTGTTCTAGAAACAACGGTTGCTATAGAAAAACGTTTGACACTTTTGTATTATTAGATGATATTTGAATATTTAAGTAGACTGCAGTCACTTTATTGTTATTCTGTAATTGGTTCTTATTCGATTACCACATATTTTACATAATGGATAAATCATTGAAAAAACAAATTGTTGATGCGACAGAAGCTGTCAAGAAAAAAATACGTAAAATGAAGGATTTTGAAGATAGTAATAAGTATGCTCTTGATACAGTTTTTAAGCCTGTTACAGAATCTCTCAATTTAATAGCCAACACTAATAACCACTTAGCTCTAACAAAAAAGGAGGAAAAAGTAGAACCCCAAGTACCGCAAGACCAAGATATGAAAGAAACAGATGATAGCAGTATTGCTAGTAATGAATCGGAACCCTCATCGGACTCTTCATTTCAGTCATTAGTCGGTACTAATCCAGATGCATCATCTTGGTCGTTATCTTCACAAGTACTATCAGATGTACCATTTGGTATAAGAAATGAACGTGGAAAGTTAATGTTGGGTTCCTCTAACATAACTATTGGGGATAAAGTTATTACTGTAGCCGGACGCAAGTACGAAAGTACACCTAGGTTGCGAGAGTTACTGTTAAAAAAAGACATTGATCTGAGCTTGGTTAATGAGCATGACAAGCAAAATTATAAGGCAATGTTACTTGTAACGAATGCACATCGTCGTGATTTCGATTCAAGAAAACCAATTAAAAGTAATAAAGGACAAAAATATTTGCAAGTTATTAAACCACTTTTCGATCAAGAAAGTAGAAGTCCAAGTTGTAGACAGAAAGTAGGAAAAGGATTACCTTTAACAAAAATGTGGAAAAAAAACACAGATTTTGTATATTGGGATGATCCCAATGAATTGGTTGATAGATTAAAGTTATTAATTGCTTCTCGAGATGCTGGTAACACAGGACTAGATAATGAAATAATATCTATCATTGAAGAACTACGTGAAAGCAAAATTATTAAATAAATAAATCAACTAATATTATATGTGTGTCATTTTACTATATACCGTTCAACATAACACACCTTTAATATGAATGTAGACAAATTTGGACATTATATTCATAAGCGAATGCGTATATCGGAAATACTTGATTTTAATGATAACGCATTAATAAAATCTGATTATGGAGATTATGACTTGAAGACATCGAGGCTAAAAGGTGTCAAACCTCCACAAGACGCAGACGATGCAGTAAATAAAGCATATGTAGATGAATTGAAAGGTGTACTAATCAATGACTTACGAAAATTGCAAAGTTCTATTCCAAATAGTGTTCAAAACCACATAGAGAAAGCTTTAAAAACAATAATGTCTGAGATAGAGACTCATTTGGAAAGCAAATTTTACACAAGGAAAGCAGTTGATAGACTAGTTCAAGACGCAATTCAATCTATATTAAAAGATCGAAAAACATAGACCTTAAATTTTGTTAAAATGACAAAACAACAAATCGTCAATGAAATACATAAAGCAGCACGAAAAAATTTTCCTCGACGATCTGTAATTTTAAAAGGTATTGATGATTTGTGGCAAGCAGATTTAGCTGATATGCAAAACCTAAAAACCTTTAATAAAGGATATAACTATATTTTAATAGTTATTGACTGCTTCTCAAAGTACGTTTGGGTGGAACCATTAAAAACTAAATCCAAACATGATGTCTCTCATGCATTTGAAAAATTACTTTCTACTAATCACAGGATACCAACTCATCTGCAAACTGATATGGGTACTGAGTTCTATAATTCTACATTTCAAAAGCTTTTACAGAACTATAATATTAATCACTACTCTACATTTTCAACCAAAAAGGCTTCAATTGTAGAACGAGTTATTAAAACGATTAAAAATAAATTGTACAAATACTTTAGCTTGAACGGACACTATAAGTGGATAGATGGTGGCTTGAACGATGTTGTGAAGACATATAACAACACAAAACATCGTACTATTAAATTTGCACCTGTTAATGTCAATAAGTTTAATGAAACGGACATTAAAAATAATATTACGAATTTCATGATAAAGGCAACCCAAAAATCTCGTCCAAAGTTTATAATTGGTGACAAAGTTCGAATTAGTAAGTACAAACATATATTTGAGAAAGGATACACTCCTAACTGGTCAACAGAATTATTTACTATAAAAAAGATAAATAACACTGTACCAATAACGTATCGCATTGAAGATAATCAGAAACAAGTCATATTGGGAACTTTTTACGAACAAGAGCTTCAAAAGTCGTCCTGCCCTGGTGTCTATTTGATAGAAAAAGTATTAAAAAAGAAAGGAAACAAACTGTTTGTAAAATGGTTGGGTTTAAATAACAAAGAGAACAGTTGGATTGATAAGACTGCAATAGTAGAATAAGTTAATTATATAAGTGGTATATAATTTAAAAGTATATTCATTATTCTTTGGACGATGCAAGGTGGTGGACTAATAAACAGTATCATTAATCATTTACCATTCGAACTACACATACCCGGTTATAACTATTGTGGACCAGGAACAAAGCTTTCAAAACGATTACTACGTGGTGATAAAGGTGTAAACAAGTTAGACGAAGCTTGTATGCATCACGATATTGCATACGCAAACTACACAGACCTACCTAACCGTCACAAAGCCGACTTACGTCTTATAGATATGGCTAAACAAAGACTTAAAGCAAAAGATGCTCGAACAGGGGAAAAGATTAGTTCGTGGATAGTAAACAAAGTTATGAAAGCTAAATTGAAGTCTGGTGCTGGTGTTAAGACTTTTAATAACTTTGTTAGAAAAATAAAAAGAAAAATCAAAAAACTCTCACCTAAAGATAATAAGTCATTAATAAATATAGCTTATATGGTTGCCAGAAAATTAGTTCCATGCATTCCAAAAGTTCGAGTACCTCGAATGATACCTATACCAAAAACTGGAGGCATTCTACCTTTAATCCCAATTTTTGCTGGTTTATCTGCTTTAGGAGCATTAGCTGGTGGTGCAGCTGGTATTGCAAAAACTGTGAATGATTATAAACACGGTCAGAAAAAATTACAAGAAACTGAACGTCATAATAAAACTATGGAGGCTATAGCAATAGGTAAAGGTCTATACATTAAACCACATAAGCAAGGTCAGAGATTGTTTATAAATCCATCAAAAAACTAATTGATCAGCTACCTAATCGCGCTTTAACTAATATCGATATTCAGAAGTATGGCTATTGTATTCCCTACTTTCGAGGAGTTTATATGAAGGATCAATTACCAAAAATACCTAAACGAATTGAATGTGCTATAGTTAACCTAGATAATTCGAGAAATGATGGAACGCATTGGGTAGCTTATGTTAAAATAAACAATTATTGTGAATATTTTGATAGCTTTGGTGATTTAAAACCGCCAAGAGAATTAATGCTATATTTTAAGAACTGTGATGTTCATTATAACTATAATAGATATCAACAATTCAACACAATAGTTTGTGGACATATGTGTTTAAGTTATTTGCAAACTTTTTGGAATAAATACTATAAATTTTATATCACTCTTTCATTTCCATCATTTGGAAGATGTCACTCACCTTATCGATAACTGGAAACTCATCAGTATTATCTACCTATTATCCAAACACGTTGCCATTAGTTGGGGAGTATGAATGTGCATTATTACATTTCTCTACATATAATTCTATTCCAAATTTCGATAATACAAACAATAAATTATACTATGGTTCTAAAAATGTTCTTGAGATACCTGAAGGAACTTATGAATTGCAAGATATTGGTGACTATTTAAAAACTGAGATAAAAGATGCATCCATAAAACTCCATTGTAATAACAACACCTTAAAAACTATGTTATTTTGTACATCAACTATAGATTTTACTAAAGAAGGTACATTCGGAAGTTTATTGGGATTTAAAAAACAGATCTTAGAAGCAAATAAATATCATGTATCAGAGTTTCCAGTTAACATTTTGCCTACGACTGTCATAAGGATTGAATGTGACATAGTTAGCGGTTCTTATATAAACGGTCAATCCAGTCACATCTTGCACGAATTTGCACTTAATGTTCCACCTGGATACAGGATTATAGAAATTCCTAAAAACACAATCTACTTTCCAATAAACCAAACCAATATAAGCTGCATACAGATACGGCTGTTAGATATAAATAATAACTTAATAAATTTGCGAGGTGAAGAAGTGCAGTTGTATCTACATATCAGAAGAAAACAATGATAGATTATAATAAATATGTGGTTCGTCCAACTAAAAATAACAGTCCTACTCAAACTATCAAACCAATAAGAGGTCGCTCCAAAAAGGTCATAAAATTGAATAACAATAATAAAGCATTTCTTAAAGCGATTGGTTTGTTAAAATGAATATACTAGATGTTTTATCCGCTCCTGCATACAACAACTCTGTGGAAGGAATTGAATTTCACTCTTACAAGCCTTACGTAACAAGTTTCAATAGAAGCGATGAAATCAGGATACCTATTAATCAACAAGACTTGTATATATTACCATCAGCAAGCACTTTGTTTTTGGAAGGAACTGTTGTTGTAAACAAGGGTGGAAATTCGAAAGAGAGAGTCAGTAGCGTTCATTTCACAAACAATAGTTTACTTTACTTGTTTCAAGATATAAGGTATGAGATAAATGGAGTGGAAATAGATAAAATAAAAAACGCTGGTATAACTACCACAATGAAATCATTAATATCAATGAATGAAAACGAGGCTAAAGTATCTAATGCTTGGGGTTGGAATATCGATGGCATAAATAGTACAAATGGGGGTAACTTTTCTGTTTCTATACCCCTCTGTAACATTCTTGGTTTTGCAGAAGATTTCAAGAAAGTAGTGATAAACAGCAAACATGAATTAATATTGTTGCGAAGTAATACTAATCTGAACGCTCTAAAACTTAACGATGGTGAAACGGTAGAAGATATTATTATAAATAAAATAATATGGCGTGTACCACATGTCAAAGTATCCGATAAAGAAAAAATAAATATGTTAAAACTGTTAGAAAAAGATCGAGCACTCCAGATGATATTCAGGAATTGGGATTTATATGAATATCCAGCTCTACCAAAAACTACTAAACATACTTGGTCCATAAAAACATCATCGCAAATAGAGAAACCAAGATTTGTTATTATTGGTCTGCAAACAAATAGAAAAAATAATTCAAAATTGGATATGTCTCAGTTTGATCACTGTAACGTTCGAGATGTTAGAGTATACCTAAATTCAACCTACTTCCCTTACGAAAATTTAAATTCAAGTTTCTCAAATAACAGAATTGCTTTAATATATGAACAATACACCAGATTCCAACACTCGTATTACGGAGGTCGTCGCGGTGAACCGTTATTAAGTGAGAAACAATTTAAAAATATTGCTCCGTTATTTGTCGTAGATTGTTCTAGACAACCAGATAATCTTAAGTCAGGACCTGTTGTCGATGTCAGAGTGGAAATTGAAAGTGACATTGATATACCAGATCAAACTTCAGCATATTGTCTTATATTGAACGACTGTATAATCGAGTATAAACCGTTAAGTAGCACCGTGAGAAAGATATCATGAACAAAAATACTATTATAGTAGATGTTCAAGGTTTTAAAGATCTTTATAATAACTTCATAGTCAAGGAATTAGCTATAGCTACGTTGGAATATACTCATATATTCTTAATAAAACCTCCTTATCCGTTCTCCTCGCTGACTGATGAAGAAAAAAGACGCATTTGGTGGATTGAAAGGAATAGAGGTTACCGCTGGAGCGAAGGATATATTGATTACAGAGAATTTTCTAAAATAATCAAACCCTATTTGAAGGAAAAAAAGGTTCTTGTTAAAGGTAGTGAGAAAATAAAGTGGGTTCAAGAGCTATGTGGTCATAATAATGTTTCCGACATATGCGAAAATAAAAGTGTTCCTAATTTAGAAACTCTTAGTGATCTTTACTGTAAAGATCTATCTTTGTATAATTGTTTTGCTCATAAGAACTATTGTGCTTTAAGGAATGTATTGTGTATTAAGCGATGGTGTTTAAAAAATAACTTTTGTATTTCATAATTTTAATTAACTTAATAAATGTTTTATTTCTATAGCGTGTTTGTTTTTCATACTATTTCCTACCCAAGGTGAAATTAAAATGAAAAATAAAAAAACAAATATTGAACATAATACCATTTATTAAATGTCTAATATACATAAATCATTGCGTATCCATATAAATTTACACAATCATATGCCATCACAGTGACCCCAAGAGAATGTATCTATTTGATTTGGTCGAACTAGTCGTTTACCATCTAATCTATTTAACATTACTTTATTAACTTCCTGCGAATAAATTACATGTTTGTTTGATTTAATCATTTGCATTTTACATTTTAAAGTAATGTTCTGAAATAAAACTCTGTTATAGTCAGTCATTCTCAAATTCTTAGTAATGGGCTTTGATACACCTTTAGCTTTATTAATGCATGCTTTTATTGACTCAATACAATAAAGTTTTACTCTCAAGCCAACAAACTCATTGATTACATCACCACCCAACTCATCTTTAAATAATCCAGGAATCTTATCATGTAACTTAGGTATATGAAAAATAAAAAACAATGATTGAACATAATACCATTTATTAAATGTCTAATATACATAAATCATTGCGTGTCCATATAAATTTACACAATCATATGCCATCACAGTGACCCCAAGAGAATGTATCTATTTGATTTGGTCGAACTAGTCGTTTATCATCTAATCTATTTAACATTACTTTATTAACTTCCTGCGAATAAATTACATGTTTGTTTGATTTAATCATTTGCATTTTACATTTTAAAGTAATGTTCTGAAATAAAACTCTGTTATAGTCAGTCATTCTCAAATTCTTAGTAATGGGCTTTGATACACCTTTAGCTTTATTAATGCATGCTTTTATTGACTCAATACAATAAAGTTTTACTCTCAAGCCAACAAACTCATTGATTACATCACCACCCAACTCATCTTTAAATAATCCAGGAATCTTATCATGTAACTTAGGTATATGAAAAATAAAAAACAATGATTGAACATAATACCATTTATTAAATGTCTAATATACATAAATCATTGCGTGTCCATATAAATTTACACAATCATATGCCATCACAGTGACCCCAAGAGAATGTATCTATTTGATTTGGTCGAACTAGTCGTTTATCATCTAATCTATTTAACATTACTTTATTAACTTCCTGCGAATAAATTACATGTTTGTTTGATTTAATCATTTGCATTTTACATTTTAAAGTAATGTTCTGAAATAAAACTCTCTTATAGTCAGTCATTCTCAAATTCTTAGTAATGGGCTTTGATACACCTTTAGCTTTATTAATGCATGCTTTTATTGACTCAATACAATAAAGTTTTGCTCTCAAGCCAACAAACTCAGTGATTACATCACCACCCAACTCATCTTTAAATAAGCCAGGAATCTTATCATGTAACTTAGGTATACAATAAGGATTATTAATGTCAAAGTTACTGGTATCAAATTGTATTATATTATCTTTCATATCTTTATAAAAATCGTGCGTATGTATTAAGTACAATAGACTATCAGTGTCTGTATAGCACAATTTGGCTTTTTTACCATACTTGTTTTTAATAAAATCGTAATGGAAATTATATACATGTTGTTTAGCATATTCGAGTACAGTAAACCCAATATAAATCGGTCTATCTAAAATAAGCTTTTCGGGATTCATTTGAACTGCAAGAAAATCATCACTGAACACACAAACGCTTTTTAAATTTGGTTTTGCTATCAGTTTTTCTGCACCTACTTTTTTATTTGTCCTATTATTATCATCATTCCAGCTATTCACCAATTTTACGTCAAGCTGTTTTCGTTTATTTTCGATTGTTTTACCAAATATCGAATTGTTCAAAAGCTTGAAGAAGTCTCTTTCAAACGATGTGGTAGCTGTTTGTCGCAATTGAGTATTTAAGTCTATATAGTCCTTCAAAAAGTTTTCTTGTTTAAATTTAAGTATACGATGAATTTTTCTTAAAATAAGTCCATTTTTTAGACATTCTTTTAAATACACATAATGTGTAATATAGTTGTATTTGTCATATAAATTTGCAATGAGCTTCTCTGTCTTTCCTCCTATGGGTATGAATTTTTCTGGAGCGAAAGGCAAATCGTTGTGTAATTTATGTAAATAATTAGGGTACGCGACATCGACTTCTAAAATGTAACCATATTCAGCATCATCAGGGATATTAGATAAGCAAAAATTATTTATTTCAGAAGTTGACATAAATTCAAAATCTGATATTGGTAATTTTTTCATCATAGCATATCCATAAAGATTATTACAGTCGAGATATATCAAATATGTCGATGGTTTAGAATCATCGAAATTAGGTGTGTAAATATTATTTGCTTGAGCATACCGATGAGAGCACTGTGCTAATCCACCGCGTATTCCTTTTTCAATCATGTTATACATTTCTAGATCATGAATTAACTCTAATTGTACACCAGTGTAAAGGAGCATAGCATCCCAACTTAAGCCGGGTGAACTTACATAATATGCAGGATCTAGATTATAATGTTGAAGACATATTTTTCTAAAGTTTTCAAATATATCGCATAATAATAGCACATCAGACTTTAAATATAAATCAGTATATTCACCAAGACTATTAATGGCAAATGTATTCCAAATGTTCTGTGCATGTGAATACTCGTTATCAGTAATATGCTTCATTTGCAAACTATTATAAAAACAACATTTTGTGGGCAGTTGTACGTCATTATATTTCTTCCATGAATCAATATATTCATAAGGATATATTCCTTTTCTTCTAATTAATTCAAATTTAGAGTCATCGGGAAAATGGACTCGTAAATTTATAAAATCACTATCTATTAAACTTTTACTTAGATTATCGAGACTGGTATTGAGGAATTGGAATGAATCTATGAATTTAATTTGCAAAGGCTTCTGTTTATCCGTTTTAATGATTTTTGTAATAGATAAGTATTTTTCTTTTGTTTTTGGAATTACCGTTATTTCACCTTCATGAACTGATAGTTCTTTAATAAATATGTGTGAGTCATATCCGGATAAGTTATGAAAAATTACAGGTATGAATGAACAGACTTTATACATTAAATTACATTGCGAATGAGCTGCACCTCTGTATTCTCCTGTAATATGATCGTGATCACATACTTTGTCACTAAATAATAGATTTTTACAAATATGACAGGTAGTTGCATCACGATAATTATGCATTTGTTCAGGAGTCATTGGTTTCATAACTTTTTCTGTTATTAAAATATCATGTATTAACTTGGTTTCTTCAATTAATTTCTGAACAAACACTTGCACACAATTAGGTCCTCGATAAGTAACAAATTTATTGAGGCTACTATCATGATAACAACAAACATAAAATGCAAAACATGAAGGTCGATGCAATTTATGTTTTATGGTATTTTTGTTGGCATTTGTTTCATTAAAATTATAAAGTAGACTTTCAAAATCAGCATATATTACAAAGTTGATTTTTTGTTGTCTTTCGAAATGTTTAAACTGTAATTTGGTGTGTTTGTCTGGTAATAATGTCATAATTTTTGAACATGCATGGGTGTTGAACTTTATTTGGCTAGTAAAAAATTGTAGGCATGTTTCACATAAATACATCGAACCTTTACTTCGTGATACTTGACGTCTCACTAAACGTAAAAGGCTTTTTATTAAACAATAATGAGCTTTCTTATTTTTCTCAAAATACAAAAAATTAATATGTTTATCTTTCTTTAAATTTGTTACATAGAGTGGGCCAGTTACTCTATGATATTCATCTAATCCATAGATATTAATACTTAAATATTTGTTATTAATTTCAAACAACTTGATGTCCTTAGAGGATGGTGGGAATGACATCCCATTTACATTAAATACTAAACTAAAATGTGGGTAAGAGCTTGTTCTACAAACATTATTTTTTGTTGGATATAATGCTGCTAAGATGCTCCATAAAAAACAATATTCATCATTATTTTTGATATTTATACAACTCTTTGTATTTTTAATAACTGCTGGCAAGTCTATATAAGAACCACCCCTCATCGGGGAATATTTATTAATATTAATTTCTAAATGACTAATGGATGTAAATGACCATCCAGATTCACAGTGCTCGAATTCGGTTAATTTCATTTTAAAAATCTCTTTTAAATTCAGATAAATATTATTCAAATCAGTACTTTTATACAAAACTTCATATTTTGTATTAAATGACTTCAGCTGCTGCTGCTGTTCACCATATTTAGGTAAAACAAAGTATGCAAACAACTCAAAGTTTACTTTAATACAAGTATGTTTAATAAGCGATAACTCAATTACTTTGTATACATCATCTCGCTTGTCATCTAAGAACGCCTCTAGGAAGAGGTACTCGTCTTCTTTCGATGGGTTTAAGCGATATGTCATTATTCTGTTCTTAAAGGCTGTAGCTATTATGTCTATATGTTCAAATATCGATTTTATTAAACAGTTAGATTTATGAATATTAGTTCGTTTATGATATATGTATTCATGAATCGGTATTCCAATTTTACATTTATCACAATTAATATAACTGCCTGATGAATAAGAGGTGAGTGGTAGCACTGAAAAGAGAAACAATGCATGGTCTGATTCATATACATAGTAGTCTTATGCTAGGGATTAAATACAGTTTAATGTGTATAGCAATAGGTATATAATGATTAATGAATAATCAGATTTCTCTTTACCTATTTACTGATAAGAGTTTATAAACGTGGCTGCACAATTTTTAAATTCATTCCCTGTCTCTTTCACAAATTCACTTAAATGCTTCCAGGACTTTGAATCTAAATTTGTTTTATTTTTAACAGTTATTATAGCGTGTCTCCATCGGTTCATTGGTGGCACTCGTTCAATTTCCTCACAATCATAAATTTTTAATTCAATGAAAAAGTTTCCAGATTTTCCTTCATCTATTTGACGCGAGAATCCATTAGCCAACCTACGTGTTAGATATGAATAAATAGGTGCAGGATTTTTACCAGTGGGGGTGCTGCAATCATCGCTATCGGCTCCGAAGAGATCGCGGATCGTAGCCCTCGACTTCTGTTTCTTACTGGTTGGTTGACTAGTTGATGGCTGACTGCCTGTAGCTGAACTGCTCACAGGCTGGCTGGTTGATGCTTTTTCTGCAAACTTTCGCTTCTTATTCTTGGTCTTCACCGGGATGTTAACTTCTGACTCGTCTGAAGACGGGAATAATTGGTCAGCCATTTGTTTGGACCTGAAAACAAAGACATTCATATAAATAACTTATAACAATAATTTGTAGTATCTATCAATAAAGTATGAAATATTTGAATAACAGGTTGATAGAATTTAGATACTATGTATATCATGAATGATTGCAAATTAGAATGAATTAATAGTGGAACGATTGAATAGTGGAACGATTGAATAGTGGAACGATTGAATAGTATAACGATTGAATAGTGGAACGATTGAATAGTTGAACGATTAAATAATAGGATTGCTGAATGATAGCACGAGTGCTTTTTAATCACGTATTAATAAATAATATAATAGTGACTTACATTTTGTAGGTACAGGAGGCAGGTATACGTAAGCTCGTTGTGGTAATCACTTCAGCTCCGGTAGAGTATCTGCGGCATAGCTTTGAGAGGCAGTCTCTTAAATAATGGTAAATCTACGTCATATCATCCCGAATATGGTAACGGGCACGTGTTTCTAAAATGCTATGTCAGATCCCTGCATCCAAATACGATTGTCTTTTAAACAATATAGAATTACTTACTCCGCATATTATCCCGAATATGGTGCTGGCCACGTGTTGCTAAAATGCTGTGTCAAAAATACTGCACCCAAATAGATTTGTGTTTTATACAATATTGAATTACTTATCTCTGCTACACATCGCTGCGGTTAGGGTTGATTCTCACTATGACTGTTCAAGTTCAATAGTTTGTATTCAACTTTGTTTCAGAGTAAATCATTTGAAAACGAATTTATATTTATTTTGTTTAGCCATTCAGTTCAAACTTACTACATTAGGTAAGTACATAAACTCTTCAATTAAAGCTATCTAAACTGCATAAATTATAAACTAAATTAATATAGCGATAAAAGAAAAACGCTGAATTAAAATTTACGTTGAACTGTAAAACTAACATGTGACCATATGTACTTACCATATGCGAGAGCAAAATTCGTAATTATATAATATACGCCAATGCTCCTAGTGTGTAGTTTACCTTATATTTTAAGCAAAACCTCAAAGAGATGATTTAATGTTAATATTATATTGCGTAAGTAGTATGCGACTGCCATTGAGGTGTTTGGTTCGATTCCCGGATCGGAACAAATGTTAATGTGATCCATGAATGTATATTTTCTTAATTTTGGTCTTTCCTATGTATATTATCTATGTACCTATGTATTGAGAAATATATAAGTTTGTTTATCAGTTGTCTAGATCGCATAGCACAAGCTTATAGCTTGCTAGTAGACAATAAAATATTATTATCCTCTCTTCTGTTTGTCGAAAATATGCTTAGAAAAATGTTAGTGTTGATTGGTTTTCTTAAAATTAGGAGATATAATAAATGCAGATAAACCCGTGTTTAATGATAGTATGTGACATGGGTTCAAATTTTGATAAATATTAAGAAGTCAACGAATAAAAACCGCTGACATAGCTATATTGTGAATGAGGACATACTAATAATGTACCGCGACTAAGCTTGTTATATTTTCTCAGCGAGTTGTATGGAAAAAAACAATGAATAAAAGTACAATCATACATAATAGGTATATTTATAATATTGACTTCGTTAACATGTCGCGACGCGATGTTGGGTGGTATCAATTTCATCCATTTATGGCGACATTCCAACATCTATACTTCTCAAACAAATATATTTTTATGCTTACATTTAATGTTATTCCATCATTTGCTATAGTCTTGAACAGTGCGTTATAAGTGCAGCATAATGTCGGTAAGTTAAGATATTATCTTTCTTTAAGAGATAGTTAAATGTTGGCTAATACTAACCATCCAACAGAAACTGGTAACTGTAGAAAATGGATGCTAGCGATACAAGGGTTGGTAACTCTCACGTTGAAGATGGATCGCTATTAGTGTTTTAAGATTAATAGGTACGAAAATTAGTAGTATTCTAGCGAGATAATCTAAATATTATGTGTTAGAAATAAGTCCAAGCTGGTAGTGTAATTACTGTGATACGAATACGCAAGGTCTTGATCACAAGTCTGACGCCTTAACCGCTAGACGAGTGTGGTAGTAGCCGTAGTATTTCGTATTACAATTGTACATAATCAGATGGTTTTTCAGTACAAGGTAATTTAAGTAAACGTTTCTTTACAGGACAGTGAAGAATTATTCAATTTTATACCAGCCAACCAACCACCACAAAAATCTATGCAAAAAACGTTGGGTCTTACACATAAGAGACCAAATTCGGAGCAGAAAATGTATCAATTTATAAAAAAACCGGTGACACGAGGAATAAAAATAATAAAAATTGAGATATATGATGTGCACAGTGCCCCCAAATTAGGAGAACTGTTATGTGAGTGTGATGCGGATGTTTGTGCGCAACATGTAGTTAAAACTGTTTTATATGATGATATATACAATTGTGCCAGGCAACTAATAAATAAAATTCAGGACGAAATTGATCCAAAACCATAATAATAAGTACTTACCTACTAATATCTAGTAATTTATTGTTATGGCTTTGGATATATTTGGATAAAGATTTGTACTTAAATACTAAATAAATATATTTGTACATTCTAATAATCAAGAATTATTAATAATAAACGTTCTATAAAATATACCTATGTCTTTTTATTTCACTCAATATGTGTAGCTACAATGTAACTAAAGGCATACTTTAGTACTTATACAAGTATGAAGCTGAGAGAGGTAATCTGAGCGCATGCCATTCTCGATAGTTCAATCACATAATCCATTGAGTTATATCACCTATATTGCTATAGATAACTTAAAGACTAATTTTATCTCCGAAACTTGAAGTGATTTAATGATCGATTTATTCATTAAACGATCTGTTCAATGTTTTTGGCTTTCACATTATTTCAAATAGTAATTGATATTAGAATACTGGGCTGAATGATTGAATGGTAAAGGTTTTACGGTATGGACTCGAATAATTAGAATAGATAATAGTCTAGGTTTTGTAGACCTAACCCGAGCTTGAATGAGAATCATAGAACCCATACATACTGACTGAATAGATGGGATTGGGCGTTGACGGATCCAGAAAGTCTATCATGCATGACAGATAATTATTTGAATACTAGATTGAATAGTTGAATGGTTGGGAATTAACGAACCCATACATACTGACTGAATAGATGGGATTGGGCGTTGACGGATCCAGAAAGTCTATCATGCATGACAGATAAATATTTGAATACTAGATTGAATAGTTGAATGGTTGGGAATTAGCGAACCCATACATACTGACTGAATAGATGGGATTGAGCGTTGACGGATCCAGAAAGTCTATCATGCATGACAGATAATTATTTGAATACTAGATTGAATAGTTGAATGGTTGGGAATTAGCGGTTTATGGATCTCCTCTGATCCAGAAACCCTAATTCCCAACTACTTTATACGAAGTGCTAAATTTTAGACAGAGTAATAAACGATTTATAATAAAAAAAAATTGTACAAAAATGCATGTAAAATAATTAATATGATCTACCTTTATAATACAAGTACGAGATCTTGTAGGTATTGTATAATACCTCTACACATGCACATGCAAAAACCTTTGTTGTTCCAACACGGTTAACCCGATCAATCAAACTCGTCACCAAATTTCGCTCAGCACAATGCATCATAATAGCTTCACGCGACGTCGACTTTCATGAATCACTTCGACTTGTTATTATACAAAATAGTCGCACGAGATCTTCCTGCGACTATAGCCTTTATTTTTGACGAAGTACGGTTTAAAATTGCACAGATCTTTGTGTGTTTATAAAATAAAAATTGGATCGTTTCCTTTTTACAATCAAGTATGAAAGCTCCCCATCATTCATGTCTTCTGAAGTCTAAGAATTGTCGTGGCAGTTGTTAATTGAATGATTAAGTTCATGTTTTATGTATGAAGCAGGGCTGCTTAAATTATATTATACAAAACATTCCAGTACAACTTTATAAATTATGGAAGAACTTGTAGGTAGGTAGCAAGCAGAGCCTGTTAATCAAAGTGATGTGGATGAACTAGCTTATGTTCCGCGGTTACGTTCGTTTACTTTGTAAGACACTTTCATACATACATACATAATAAATCATACCTTTATCACTGAAGGGTAAGCAGACGTATACGAACACATCTTAGCTGCTAATATGAGCTTGTTCAGCATAAATCCAAATTATATTTTACTAGCTGATGCCCGGAGCTTCGCCCGCGTAAAATTTAATCCCGCGGGAACTTATTCCCGCGGGATTAAATTTTACTGTACCAAATTTCAGCCCGATCCGTCCAGCGGTTTGAGCATGAAAGAGTAACAAACATCCACACTCACAAACTTTCGCATTTATAATATTAGTAAGATCGGAATTTTAAAAGAGATGCTTATCACACAAATTGATTTTCCGGGATACGAACCTAAAAAAAGGTAGTAAATTAAAATAAACTCAGGCCTCTGGTGCCTCTGTGATTGAAGCCATGCCGGTTGCCACATGACAAAAGGTACTTATTATTGTTCTCTTTGTGTAATCTACAGTGTCAGTATACAGTAAAGTTTTATAGAGGGTTTTGTTGTTACCGCATTTTGTTGTAAAAAAAAACACAAAAAAGGACTCAATTCACTACTTTTAGTTGAGCAGTTGTAAATTGCCATCAAAATGGTTTATTTTGGTCTATTCATTGCTAACTTTTATGGTCTATTGCAAATTTAAAGGTAACACGTGTTTTAGTGATTTATTAGCGAAATTGGGCCTGTGTCTCAGCGGCAACAGTGGACAGAGAACTACCAATAGGCAGATTTATTTTTTTAAAACTTGTATTGATTTAAAAAAAATGGATTGTTTTGTTTTTGTTAGAAGTTACTCCAAGCACAAGTAGACTATTATTCCGGTCTACATCTATCCCTATAAAAAAAATAGGCCCGATCCGTTTATACTGTGAAGCGTGAAAGAATAGCAAACATCTTAACTTAAAAACTGTCGCATTTGTTTAAGAATATTCATTTATGTTTTTTTTCAACTTGGGAACGCGGCCAGCCTTATGGGAACTTTACCGGTTTTTTTTTTTTTTTTTTTGTTGACGCGGGGATCGCCTTTACGCGCCTTCATCCCAGCTGCGGGGGCAGCTGGGATGGTGTGTGGGACTCCCGGCCCGGTCCGGAATGGACCGTCCTACCCACTAAACCCCGCGGTGTTCCTCCTCACCCTTTAGCCGGGCCGAGGGATATCAAAAGATTATTCACGTCGACCCGGCTAGGGGCGCCCCGTTTATTCGGGGCTCTCCTCGGGGGAGCCAGATAGGCGGCTCCTCTAAGCTCCCTAAGGAGCTCAAGACCACGCCTGCACCGCTCTCGAGCGCCCCTCTATAATAGAGGAGACAGAGAGCGGCTAGCGCAGGCGTGCGCTAATGGGCACCCCCGGAACACGGGGAAGGTGCCCACCGCCGTGTGACCGTTGGTGGGCGGGGTCCCCCGACCTTACGCCCACGGTCAAGAAACAATCGGGGGCGCGCAGTGACTCCTCACCGCGGCGCCCCCGAACTGCACGGCAGAGCGGGAGCATTATCCGTTACTCCCGCTCCCCCGCACAGTGCACCTCCCGCTTTGCCGCCATCGCCTCGCCAACTGGCGAGGTGACAGCGGCCCAGCACTGTTGCCACCGGTCGCGCCGTTATTCACGGCCGGCAGCCCAAACTGCATGGCAGGGCGGGAGCATTTACCCAAACTCCCGCCCCCCACGCAGTGCCTTCTCCCAATTTGCCGCCATCGTCTCGCCAGCAATGGTGGCGAAGCGACGGCGACCCAGCACTGCTGCTGCCGGCCGTGAATAACGGCACGGCCGGCAGCAACACACACCACCGAGCAACCCACAGTTGGGTTACTCCCGCCTCGGCCGAAATTAGTCAGAGTAGCACAACTCCCCCACAGAGGAAGGGGAGTGGTCGCTACTCCGTTGCCCAGGATGCACCACGAGGAGGATCCGACCCATGGGGTCCTTAAGATGTTAGTAGGACCCCGCATCCCTATGAACTTTACCGGTTGACATAGATGGGGAAAAATTCTTTGACATCTGAGCGATTTTTTTTAAAATATAAAAAATTAGTAGTAGAATTAGGGTGATTTTTCGATTGAAAATTTAAATGCTTTTGCGATATTAAGTCAATAGAAGGAGAATAAATAAACTTTTTGGATAAAAAAAATCTGTGCATTAAGAACATAAAAAGAAAGGTTTCTGCCAAATTTCATGAAAAACCCAACATTTTTGTAAAAGTAAAAAAATCATAAACTCAAAATTTGGGATTTTTGAGTTTTTGACATACTTTTTGAGGTTGTAGATTTATTTATTTCCTACAACTTTGCCATTAAACATTTTTTCATAGGACTTGTAGTTTTGTCAAAAATCGAGAAAACCCCTTTTTCCGGATTTCCCGCTTAAATCCCCATTTTTAGGATTTCGTAGCCAATTGGCAAAAACGGAACCCTTATAGATTCGTCATGTCTGTCTGTCTGTCTGTCTGTCTGTCCGTCCGTGTGTCACAGCCACTTTTCTCCGAAACTATAAGGCCTATGCTATTGAAACTTGGTTACTAGATGTATTCTGTGAACCGCATTAAGATTCTTATATAAAACTAGAAAAAAAACAGTAAATTTTGTGGGTCCCCGTACTCAGAACTAAAACTCAAAAATTTTTTTTTCGTCAAAACCATACATGTGGGGTATCTATAGATAGGTCTTCAAAAATGCTATTGAGGTTTCTAACATTTTTTTTTTCTAAAGTGAATAGTTTGCGCAAGAGACACTTCCAAAGCGGAAAAATGTGTGTGTCCCCCCTCTAACTTCTAAACTAAGAGAATGATAAGTCTAAAAAGAATATATGATGTACATTGCTATAAAAACTACCAACGAAAATTAGTTTGAACGAGATAGAGCTGGTAGTTTTTTTTTAATACGTCATAAATCGCAATTTTCGGTTAGAAAAATCAATACCACTGCGAACGTGTTAAAACATCAATCAAAGTTACAACGAACTATAAGAACTTTTATATTATGTTACTTGCTGTTACGAAACCCTTCATGGGCGAGTCCAACTCGCACTTGACCGGTTTTATTTCACTTTCCGACCTCAGATCGTCCGTAAATTATTTTTCCTGTTATTTTTGTCATTTTCTCTTCCTTTTGCAATAGGTTTCCTTCTACTACAATTTTTTAATTTTTTTATCATTTTCAGAGGCTTCTGCACTGGTCTTTTTTTTTTTATATACTACTTAGGTGGCAGACAAGCTTACGGCCCACCGGAAGGTTGGTAACTGTAGCCTATAGACGTTTGCGACACCAGAGGCGCTACACACGCGCTGCCGACCCGGGCGCAGGTTGTGACGACCCACAGTTGAAATTTTTCAAGCCGCCCGTAAGGCCTTCAACTTGGCTTAACGACTGTCATTTTACCGACAACCGGGACCAACGGCTTATCGTGCCTTCCGAAGCACGGAAACGCTCGTAAAAAAATGTCACAAAGTGGTCCACGTGGTGGTCACCCATCCATGTCCGGCCATAGTAAATGTTGCTTACTGCAGTGATCGTTTACAGAACACTGAGTCCGCGGGGCCACGAGCGCTTCTGAGGTCTATTGCCAGTCTAACCACTCTCTCTCCTTCCCCCTTTTTTTTAATTGATAATTTTCTTTATCTTTTTTTTTCTTGAACATAAAGCTGTAGAATATAAGTAATTTTAATTTCTCAATTTGTAAATATTCATGTACATATGTTGAAATAAAAATTAATATTATGTTCACAGATATTTTTGAAATTATTTTAATAATTTATTTATATCCAACATAATATAATTAACTTAAGTACATTGAACTACAGAGATGCCTACAAACAAACTGATTTCGAATGATCCAAACATCAATTTCGAGTGATCATAAGTTCTCATGTATCATATCAAAACTTCTTGCTATCATAAAGCAAAGAGGTTATTAAGTAGTCTTCGGTAAACTTGTAACTAAAACTACGAGTAGCAATATTCCTCTTTAGTTTGTGTCACAAACTCAGAACACAATATCTACTCTTTTCATTTCGGTCGCTCATATCTTCTGATGTCGGCACATCGCAGACAAACATTTTGTCCCCTTGTTCGGTCTTATTACGTGTTAGGAGCAAAGAAGTTTATATTGCTTTGAATGCCATTTCTAGTATGCCTTTAGTATGCAGTGAAAGAGATGAGGAAAACTTGACTTTTATATGACGTCAGTCTTTATTGCAACTGATGCCGTCTTTTCAGAGCAACGAGATCCATTTTCTACATTACTTCCTATGCTTTGTAAGATCTTAAGCCTATTTATTAGTGTCAGTTTCTATCTATAGATAACATAATTTATCACATCTAGCTAGGTTTCTTGATTGACTGCTTCTACTTAAAACTGTCTAAGTGAAGGCTGAAACAGTACTTTATCCAAAAAAACATTATCTTATACTTACAGTTATTCTTCATGTTTTTAATTGAACCATAAAAATTTGTAACGACCTGCCAGCGCACGTGTTTGCCTCCTCTTACAATCCTGGGTTCTTCAAGCGGAGCGTGAAGAGGCACATCACATTATAGTCTTATCGTCAGTCTTCATCGTCTTACAGACTGAGACGGTGGCCCCCAATCGCTATATATGTCACTGTGACTTTACGTCAGGCGGCGGCATTATTTTGGCGAGCTAAATATTAAAAAAAATTATATTAATAGTTTGTGATATAATCCCGTAGCAGCATGACTACAGACTTGCCAGTCCTAAACCGCATGTGCATTTAGAAAATTAAAAATTTCCAGTTGCTAAGTTGTAAAATAAAACAATTTTTTTTTACCAGTCAGTACACGTAATGGAAGCTAAACATGGCAATTTGAAGCACGCGTTAGTTGCAAGATCCACAATTGTGTGCAAATAGAACGCTATTCTTTCTTTCATTACTGGCAGGGGAACCGTTTAATATCTTGCGTCAGGCAGGCTGTGTCTTTTGGTGGCCGAATAGCTTATTAGCCGCCAACATGTTAATACAGGCTGATTGTGTTATTCATGATCATGAGATTCCATTCTTCTGTTGTCATGCATGTGACAGTCATGAGCAAAGTACTGGCTAGGGAAACTTTTAATTTCTGGCGTCAGGCAAGCTGTGTATTTCGGTGGCCGAATATCTTATAAGCTTCCAACAAGTTAATACAGGGTGATTGTATTATTTATGATCATGACATTCCATTCTACTGATGTCATGACTATTGACAGTGTTAAAGGTTTTGACTGTCATCAATACAAAAGGAAGCATGCCTTTAATACACTTAATGGAAATTCGTTACCATAGCTAAACAATATTTGCAACACCAGAGGTGACACACTCGCGATGCATACCTACATACATACATACAGTAATTCTTTTATTCCCGATAGGGTAGGCAGAGCCATATTATACGCCCACTTTTCACCTCATAGTTTTATGTCCCACGTAACAGGTGGTGAGCTTAAAGGCCACCACAAACCTAGCTATAAAGGCCATCACAAACGTAGCTATAATATATATTAATATGAAATATAGCAAGGCATATTACGACATATTTTTGATACAAATTTTCGAAGGACCACACACGCAGCTATAATATATATTTCAATGACGTCATCAAAATATGTCGACAGATATAGCTTGGTATATTTTAGCATATTACTATATATTTTGTATATTAATATATATTTTCGTATATTTTGAGGATAAAGGATGTTCCGTTTGTTTACCGAACATTCGGGAAGGGGTAGGCAGAGACATATTATATGCCCACATTTCACCTTTAAGATTTTGTCCCATGTAATGTGGCGTGAATTGAGAGAGGTCTACGTCCAGCACTGGACGTATTGCCGTGTTGAAATGGACAGAGGCAGGATGTGACGTGGTAGTATCCGTCCATAATTATTGTTCCGGAATGTATTCTAAAATAAACCTATACAAAATATATGGGGACCAGAGGTTCTGTAGCAGCAATGTAGCACTGCTGCCGAGCAGTGCTGCTTGCTGCCAAGTTCGGACTCAAATAAATGAAGTTCGGTATAACAAATAAAGATCGACAAAACAAATGAGGATAGTTAAAATAAGTGAAGATCGACAAAACAAATGAAGATTGTTAAAACAATTGAAGATCGATGTAAGTTGACTCCTTTCATGACCATAGGGCTGGCCTATTTCTCGCTCAAAGAATTAGTTTGTAATTAAACGGGATTTTTTTTCTTTTTTTGTTTTTATGATAGGATAGGTACGCTAAAATTAGAACATCCTGTACATAAAATAAGCATTAAGCCCGTGCGCTTGCAAGGACGGCCGGAGATCGAGTGAGCACGAATAAGGGCAAAATATATATTATAGTATAGCTCCCGTGTGTGATAGCTTGCTATAATATAATATATATTTCGATATATTAATATATATTATAGCTACGTTTGTGGTGGCCTTAATATACATTAATATACCGAAATATATAATATATTATAGCAAGCTATCACACACGGGAGCTATACTATAATATATATTTTGCCCTCACTCGTGGTCACTCGATCTGCGGCCGTCCTTGCAAGCGCACGGTTTTAATGCTTATTTTATATACAGGATGTACAAATTTCAGCGTACCTACATGTCCTAATAAAAACAAAAAAGGCAAGAATCCTATTTAATAACAAAGGAATTCTTTGAGTGAGAAATAGGCCAGCCTAATGTTCATGAAAGGAGTCAACGTATAGACGCTTTGCGACTTCACCTTACATCGATCTTCAATTGTTTTGTCGATCTTCGTTTGTTTTACCGAATTTTATTTATTTCTTCCATTAAGATTAAGGTATGAGTCCGAACTCGGCAGCAAGCAGTACTGCTCGGCAGCAGTGCTGCATTGCAGTATTCATCAACCTAGCCTATAGCAGTCTAGTGCTGGACGTAGGCCTCTCCCAATTCACGCCACATTACATGGAACAAAATCTTAAAGGTGAAATGTGGGCATATAATATGCCTCTGCCTATCCCTTCGGAGAAAAAGGCGTGACTATATGTATGTATGTGCCACCACGTGCAGCGCCATACTGCTGCTGTGCTCAAAATCAACGCTGCAGACAGCATTGCTGCTCAGCACCTCAGCGGCAGCACTGCAGCGACAGCAGTGCTGCTTGCTGCCGAGTTCCAGCTCATACCTTTAAGATCTTCATTTCAAGATTCCAGGAAGATTGTAGCAAGATTAATTTTAATAAGATTAATTTACCACTTACTTGCTTTAGTCATACAATAGAAGTACTACCACTGATGATGACACTCTCCCCGAATGTTCGGTAAACAAACAGAACATCCTTTATCTTCAAAATATACGAAAATATATATTAATATACATAATATATAGTAATATGCTAAAATATACCAAGCTATATCTGTCGACATATTTTGATGACGTCATAGAAATATATATTATAGCTGCGTGTGTGGTCCTTCGAAAATTTGTATCGAAAATATGTCGTAATATGCCTAGCTATATTTCATATTAATATATATTATAGCTACGTTTGTGATGGCCTTAATGCCGCGTTGAAATGGACAGGCGCAAGCGACATGCCTTCAACTTGGCTTACCGATTGTCAAAATAACAACTGACAATCGGGTTTCATTTCGAGTTTTCCTCCTCTAGGCAATGGATTGTTCTGCGAACCAATCGCTGTCGACCGTTTTGCCGTGTTGAAACTGACAGAAAAAATTAAAGAGGTCAATTAATGATTTTCCCTCACGTTAAACAAGAAAAAAAAAAGAGGTCAATTAATCGAATCGATCAAATATCTTCTGGACAATTTCATACTGACCATTCCCTTCACTGACATACTGACCATTCCCTTCACTAAATAAAAGAGTGTAGTTCAGGACTCTAATCACCGATTCATCAGCCACCCGCTTCTCCGTGACGTCACACAAATAAGCCTGACGTCACGGCGATCACGTAACCGGACAGCGGCGACGGTGATCGGCAGCGCTCGTTAATTCTTTATGATTGATTATCTTCCTCCTAATGAGCTTCGGCCTGATCTTATTGAGATGGTGTAAGTTGCAAGAGATTTTCAACACACACTTTTTAAAAGAATTTGTAATTTTGCTGAATTTATAATTTTCGATTGAATTGACTAGAAAGCGTCCTTATCTATAAATATTCTTCTACAAGAGTAAATAAAAAATAATAACTGTATCTTATTCCTTTTTGAGAATCTTCAGTGCCTTGACGTTCCCAGCGGCCTGTATCCTCTTGATCTCATCCAGAGGATACAGGCCGCTGTTAAAAAAGCTTTTTTCTGAGGACCTCAGTCCTCAGAAAAAACCTTTTTTAACAGCAGCGGTATGTGGTAGCAGACGTAGTAGCTAAATGATTTTCCAGCCATTACACTACCGAACCCTCACCTACCACAAGTAACTTTCCATATCTTTGGTGTGACGTGACATCAGGATTTGGGAAAGCTTTCTTCTTTTCTGCTTCTTTCCCCTTCGGGTATGATCATTGAAATTGAAAACAGGGCCACCAGTGCACCCTGGAGCAGATGCAGTGCTTGTCGCTACAATTGTTAGTCGGCGTACCAATTCTTGACTCCTGACTCCTTCGGGCAAGGTGGTCGTCCGTCTAGCTGCAGGTATTGTTGGTAACATTCAAAATTGTGGGTTAAAAATATTAAAAAACGAAAAATTTTCTCGTAATCGCTTTCGCTCTTAATTTACATCATAACCATTATGAATTATGATCGCTTTCGTTCACAATAAGTGCATAAATAGGGGCCGTCGGATGGACTGGAATAAATCACTGCCATCCATCATTCCAGGAGTCGTGCCAAACTTGTAATGTCTACGAGTATCAGTACAAAGGAGTAGCCAGTAACGTATTTTACACCCTCATATTTCTATACAAGTAGTATTATTGGTTCTACATAAAACATTGATTCTATGAATTAAAATTATACGGGATGAAATATCATTGCGGCAATTACATTCTCCATATCCTCGTAAAATGGATTTCATTTCATAGATTTACTAACTCAGCGGTGCTCAGTGGTGTCGGTTTTGAATTCCGGATTGGAACAGTCTTAGTTAATAGTCTATTAAATTATAATCCAAACTGCAAATAGCTACAATATAGTAGATACAAGTACTAATAAAAGGTTATTCAGAACTTCAATGAAACATGGCAATACATTCCAATACCATATTCATATTTGCATACGTACTGTAGACTACTGGTCCTATTCATCATAACACGAGTAAGTCTAAGTTATGAGGAAGCTCGCTACGAGATTGATATTCTCGACTTAGCATATTGACTGTTTCCCTCACTCCCAGACGTTCCGCACACAATGCTGATATTGCAGACATACCAACATACACTCATACAATACTGTACTATATAGTTTGAAACCAAACATCTTGTTCATGCGATGCACTCGCGTCGACGGAAGTCACACGGTCGCTTTCAGATCTTTTACAGAACAAGACTTAAGACTGCACAGAGTTGGCATTAAAGTAATTTATTTTCCTCTACTATAGTATGGAATTAAACTCTGCTTCTACTGCCTCCTGAAGCAGCTGTATATTTTAAATCATCTATCATTTAAATCGGCCGGTCGTAATCTACTGCGGGACGTAGGTCTTTACCAATCATTTTAGGAAGGTGCTTTTGTCAGCCTTTCTCTCATGCAACGCGTTGTCACAGGAATTTATTTTGAATTTCTTTCTTATTACAAAGACTTCTTCCATCCCTTAGTAAGCAGAAGCACCACCTGATAGGGCTCCATTGCTACCTTAAGGAACAACATGACCGATTAGATGACGAAGAAGAAAAACTAAATTGGTTTTGACAAATTTACTTGTTTTTCTTTGAAATATGAAAAACTTATTTCCACGCGGTTCTCATCAATGTATTAAGATGTGGAAAACAAAGGTTTATGAGTCAATCCCACACTGGCAAAATAGCAAGCGTCCGCAGCTTACGCGGTACATGTAATAAAAGCTAGGATCTCTTACACGGGACGCATATTCCTGTACAAACCATTGAGTCAATTTGATTCGTTAGACAATCATCTTTATTTACACTTAAGTTTTAACTAATAACTCGTGAAACTTAGTTGTAGTCTGTTCGAAATAATTGTTATTATAGCTGTTGCGATTTTTACTAGATTAAAGGTATTTCATGTCTCCATCGATCTATTCGTTCGTTAGACTGTGGAGAAGCGCTTGAAGCAACTCGGCCACTAAGTGGTTGTCGTCCACGACTACAGAGTACAGCGCTATATTTGCTAGGCGATCAAACACGAAGCTTGTTATTTGTTACAGCGTGTCATCTGTGAATTACTTCTGTACTTTCATTGTTATTGTGGATACTGCGACGTGTTATTGCTTCATAACTCTGTGTTTAAGAGGATCATATTTTTTGATGTGTTTTGCTTTTAGCCATTTGTATGATAAACTAATAGCTGTATGTACATAATATAAATGCTAGTATACGTCTCTCTTGTTATCTAAACCTAACGTTAAATCCATCAACCTAACGTTAAATCCAGAATTCGATTTAACTGATTTTCAAAATCTATTTAAGAATTCTGGTCGCCGTCGAAATGTGTATACAAAAACTGCGTCACTGCTTTTATGATAAATATACTGTTATCATCCTAACATCAATTATACATTGTAAACGTGAATGTTTACCAAATAAATCAAAAATTTGTCAACCAGCTCCTTTTAAGAGTTTCTACTCTAGAACAACTTCCTTTTTAAACGGTTTTATTAAACGGTTTTATTTAGCTCACCCCGTTTGTTTTATTATTTATTCTTGGGTCAAATTTAGTAATTCAAATTTCACCCTCTTCCTGTCAACCGATTAATCTGAAATTTTGTATACACTTTGGATTTTGATGACAATACAATTATGTTTATTCATTATCTTTATAAATTCAAGATGGCCGCCGCTACAAAATGGCGGATAATTTACTTATTATTAATCACATCAATATGGGTATCAAATGAAAGGGCTCAACAAGCAGAATACAATATACTATAAAAAATTGAAATCCAAGATGGCGGCCGCTACAAAATGGCGGCTAACGTAGGTTTTATCAATATGGGTATCAAATGAAAGGTCTCAACAAGCAGAATACAATATACTATAAAAAATTGAAATCCAAGATGGCGGCCTCTAAAAAATGGCGGATAACTTAGGTTTTATCAATCCCATCAACATGGGTATCAAATGAAAGGTCTCAACAAGTAGAATACAATTTACTGTGCAAAATTGAAATCTAAGATGGCTGCCGCTACCAAATGGCTGATAACAATTTTTTAACAATCCCACCAATATGGGTATCAAATAAAAGGGCTTGACAAGAAGAATACAATGCACCATACAACCTCAATATTTAAGATGGGCGCAGCCACTAAATGGCGTATAATAATAAGATTTAAATTTAGAAATTGAATCTGTAATTTAGGTATCTGATCTGGAAATATTTGTGGGGGCAAAAGTCATGCTACGGTCCAATATTGACGTTTCAAAGGGATTAGTAAATGGAGCTATAGGCTACATCAACGAAATCGTTTGGCCACAATTTCGTCGAACTCAGATGTATGCAACAGATGTACCTTCCATCCGAATTGATTTCGCAAGAGACGGAGT
This sequence comes from Miltochrista miniata, assembly GCA_933228765.1. Taxonomy (NCBI): domain Eukaryota; kingdom Metazoa; phylum Arthropoda; class Insecta; order Lepidoptera; family Erebidae; genus Miltochrista; species Miltochrista miniata. The sequence continues at coordinate 3,161,663 of OW121758.1, forward strand.
ACATCTTATACACCCGAAAGCTATACAGTTTCCAGCTAAGTACAATTACGGGACGGCTGAAAGAAGAATGTTGCCTTTAATACTATCATGGGCTTCTACAATACATAAAATGCAGGGCAGCACTGTGGATCACGCAGTCGTATACTTAGGTGCGAAACTGTTTGAAGAAGGTCAAGCCTACGTGGCTCTTAGTAGAGTAAGATCTTTGCAGGGACTACGTATAGAGAAGTTGGACTGCAATGAACTAACGGACAAGAAACCTTGCAATAATGAAGCACTAAATGAATTAAACAGAATGCGAAATAAAAACTAAAAACTAGAAAATAAAAATAGGTAAAAAAACTTTTTAAGTTAAACGGTTTTATGTTAAACATACATTGCAATGTTTAAGATAAATGTACTAAAAACCAAAAAATAATAAAATAGATACAGTCGTGGGAATTATAAACATATGCATAGACTAGACTAAAATAAAACCGTGGGGCACATCAATTGTCTACAAATTATCGACTTAATGTGCGATAGAAGAATCGTTTAATTCGTCGTTAGGCATTTGGCCCGCAGACGGTGAGGAAATTACTCACTATTTTCTTGCTCATGGAAATTCCAATAGTTATACACTCCATGTAAATAAAAGAAATCTTTCAACTAGTTTATCGTTGGACATTCACACTGCTGGCTGGCGAGGAATCGTTTCACTGCTCGTAGTTTGTCTTTAATCGACAAAACATATGATAAAAGTACTACTCGCTCACCACTATGAAACCGCGAAAACTCGCTTATAATCGAGCTTGCTAGCTTGTTTCCACATTCTAGCCGTACTTATCACACGCCCATCGTTATCGGTTGAACAACTGCCTAATTATAGTGTAACATTACAAAATAAACATTTTAATCAACGATTGTAGACAATTGACGTGCCCCACGGTTTTATTTTAGTCTAGTCTATGCATATGTTTATAATTCCCACGACTGTATCTATTTTATTATTTTTTGGTTTTTAGTACATTTATCTTAAACATTGCAATGTATGTTTAACATAAAACCGTTTAACTTAAAAAGTTTTTTTACCTATTTTTATTGTATAAATGCGTATCAAACATTCATATATAGGTACCTGCAAAAACCCTCGTATTTCTGATATTAAACTTATAACTCAAAACAACTTTCTAGAATATGTACCCAGATTTAAATGCATCTCATTCCGTACGCTGTAAAATCCTCTCTTAAAACAAATGTACGGAAATGCCAGTTATGTAATAGGTCTTATCTCGCTTTAGTGGTGGGGATTAGCGCCAGTCGGGGCTCGAACCGATGCCAAAACCGAGTTAGATTAACTCGAGAATGTGTAATGCATTCAAACTGTTATGTTACTTGGTGTTGCTGGTTTTTGGATGGGCTTTTTGTGTGATTTTGTCTTTCATTTGTCTACAATTCTACATGGAGATAGATGATTAAGGATACAGTACTCAACATGCTTATAGGCCATGTGGTCTTTAAGCGAAACAACACAAAACAAAAACTAAACATTGTTAAAGATTATTTAAAGGGAAAGGGTTTTTTTCCGCTTACGCTTAGGTCGTGGAATGATCTCCCTGCCTCGGTTTTCCCAAACGCCTACAGTATGGGGTTCTTCAAACGGGGCCTTAGAAGGTTTTTACAGGGTCAGCAGCGCGAATGTTGCGCCTCTGGTGTTGCAAACGTTCATAGGCTGCGGTGACCACCAGTTTATCAGGTGGGCCGTGTGCTTCTCTGTCACCTTAGTGGTATAAAAAAAAATTAAAAAATTAATATATGCATTAATCCTTACCAATGTGAAGTGATGACCTGAAAAGGAGACAATCATTAACCAATAAACAAACACAGTGAGGTGCTTCTAACGCTAATCTAGATTAGGCCTTTTTTTATATTTAGCTCGCTAAATTGACGTCGCCACTAGCCGTGGTGCATCTAGCGATTGGGGGCCACTCTCCTTAAGACTTTTGACATTCGGAGTTGTCCTCAAGTTGGCGGCCCTGTGATATGCCTTTTCACGCTCCTCTTGAAGAACCCGGGATTGTAAGATGAGGGAAATACGTGTACGTAGGAAGACAATTGATAGATCTTCTGATGTATCTCTAAATACATTCATTATATTACACATAGAAAACACCTAAGCTTCAAAACAAACATTGGCTGATCACACAAATGGCCTAACCCAGGATTCAAATTCGATAACTCAGCACGGCACTAACCAATAATGTAATGCTATGGACTTGAAAAACGAGATTACCAATAATGACTGTGTGGTTATGTCCTAAAAGTGTTACAGAGGGACACTTTAAATACTTTAAAACAGCCTAAAGGCCGAAGAATACCAAGAGCTTCGTTGAGCTTTTCCATGAGCAAATGCCTGAATTGGCTGCATTCATACAAAGTTTAGTAAAAAATATAGGTACCTAAAGTACAGGTCTATACTGCATTACCTAAGTTTAAAAAAATAACAATTAGAAGACTGTCTAACTCAAATCAAACTCAAATAGTGATGACTGATGACGTTAAAAGTGAAATTTATTTTCAACCCTGTTTATGACCGCTCGGGGGACCACCCAATGTTCACATTAATACAAAAAAGGCAGACTCATTGCTTTGTTGTATTTTTTTTACACTTTACTGGTGTAAAGGTTTAAAGCAATTAGATGACTATTACAATGTAAACAATGAAATAGAGTGGTTCATTGGTTCAGTACAAAACTTTAAATATTAAATTACTTTGACAAATAAGGTATTTACAATTAGACAAGTTAACATTAAATTCAGATTAAAGCCAAAGTCACAACAATATGAAAAATTTCTTCCCATTGTAGTCGGTTTGAAAGATTCTTAAAAGCTGTCATTAATGACCGTTGGTCAAATGGAAGTCGTTAAATCAAGTTGAAGGCCTTGAGTCGTATGCTTGTCTGTCATCTCAGTAATACAGAAAAATAACTTAGTGAAACATCTTCAGAAGTCAATCATTACAGCCGTATAGGGATCTATCATACCGTCACCATCGCACCGACCATTATCTACGCGTACTTTCCGGAGGCCGACTCTGCCGACACACGCATTATCTCTAACGATTAGACGTGTCACGGCTACCTCACTAATAGCTTTTATAAAATACATTCGGTAGTTGAGATTCGTTTTATTTTTATAAGCTATGATGATTGTTCAAAGTGGATCGCTAAGCATGACCATTTTATTTTTTTAAACGGGTAGGATCTTCTTGGACTGTCTGACCTGTATGTTCGAAGAACCAGGTAAGTACTTCTTTTAAAAACATATCAGAAAGGCTGTTCCTGAATATTATTAACTTGATAAGCTTTACTTTATAAACGGATTTACGTTTGAAGATAAAGATTAGATTATGTAACACGGTTTATCCGAGGAATTGAAATACCCAAATTATAGCAGTGTTTTCAAATCCATCGCATCTGCTAGTTTTAGTATAATTTTCTTGACATTCTAGATAAGTTCGTGACGGTTTAATATCTCTAACAATATCATGGAGTTCAAAATAAATAGAAGGTACCTTTTTTTAAGTCTGATTAGCAGGATCATTTAACAACATAGTTCATCAATCATAGAAGAGTAGTCTTCTATCTTTGCTCTGATTGAATTATCGCCTTGATTCAGTTTTAATTTGTCTCTTCTTTGAATATTGATCAACTGTCTTACTTTATGATGACCCACCTCATTATTGTTCACCATTCCACCAAACAGTATAATATCTCCCAGTTTGCCAATAAAGTTAACGCACAAGCCTTGTGAAGTTCCCCAATATACTACTTAGGTATCTCACATAAAATTTTACAAAAGATCTTTTTCAAAGATTATGGACAGTTTCTACCAAATTTAAACACACTTATAATAGTATATCTTTCCATCCAAATAAATATGCAAATATAAACAACTTAAAACGAGAGCAACCATAAAACTGTCAAAATAATAAAAAGATGAAAAATTACAGCAACAAATCGTCAAGCGGAAAGTCTTGACCTATATTATCAAACAACAAAGATACAACTACGCCTCAACTAGATGTCACTAAAACTAAATTATTACTTAGCCGACGACGTTTATCAGCTCCACAGCTATTCAATTTCCTACGCTATGCATCTCCGTCGTCGCATCCAATCCTTTGACTGCTCGATGCATATTTTATTATAATCCTTTCATCAAAACGTCGAGTTCGCGGAAAGCGCTTTTAGTAATTCTCGCGAGCGAGCGAGAAGGAAGCCGCTGACAAACGGGGTGTCAAACAGCGGTGGGGATAAGACGCTAAAGCTCCCGCAGAGCACACAGAATGCAAAAATGGCGAGGCGACTAGTGACAAGGTGTCAGGAGGGGGGCCTGTCACACCGCGAACCTCAGTTCAGCGCCGTCCGCCCCGACCACCGCACGTGCCCTTGTGTTTCGTTCCACTCGTGCGACCTGTAACTTGTGTATGATGTGCTGACACCAAGCCTTGGATTGCGTGAAGTGATATTGTTTTGTGTTGTGTAATCAATATTATTTTTAAACTGGAAAAGGATATCAGTTTGTGGAGCAACATGCTCACGTCCAGCAATCAGTATTTGCGACCGGATTACCTGTCACCGCTTCCGACAACGGTAAGTTTGATTGATGACAAACTGAGTTTTCTTATCCTCACGCCCGCTTCAGCTATAATTTTCTTTACATTATCATTAAGGAGAGACTTAATCAACCCAAAAATTTATGAATCGACCTTTTTTTATTAAAACAAAACAATTTGTTTTATGAAATCAACTTAGATGATTAAATTAAAAGGCGTCGAAGTTTTTTACTCTTCCACCCGTCTATATCGCTAATTTTCATAGTCAAAGTAGATTAAATTAAAAATATTAAAACAATAATTTGCACAAGGAGCTGAAGTATCAACAATACAATGTGACGTCAATGATGACCAATGTAAATATCCACTAAAATAGCGACAAGCTTAAGTACTTAAATGTTAAGTAACTTTGTTGCGTTAAAGAAACAAAGTAACATAACATTTAAGTACACTTTAACAAGAAGAATTTTATTACAAAGCACTTTTCTGAATATTATGTTATAATTACTTTTCATCTCGTTGTTTTAGAATTCATTAATATTTCTTTATATGCAAAGGATAATTTATTAAAAGAAACAATCTGAAGTAGAACAAACCATTAAAGATTTCTTGATATTGAATGTTTTAAAATGAATTATTGCATTGAAGAAATACATTTTCCGCTGTGGAAATTTATTTTCACGACTTCCTCAGCGATTAAAATGTAACTTATGTAGGTATATGCAGACTGTCGTTCTACTTAATCTAGCAAGAAACCAAAATGTTACTATTTGATTTCTGCTACTTTTAGAGTACTCGCAATGAAATATCTAGTGCTCTAAAGATATTACACAAGATGATTTATTTGTCACTATACCAATTCAGATTGTCTAAAAAATAAATTTTATAGCTTAATACATCTAAATCCATTGTAAGTAATCTAATGCATGAATGATTGTTGTTAGTCGCACTGGCACGGCTATTTCGGCTAAAAACTCAAAAATAGATTAAAAAGAAATAAATAAACAATAAGGTATTTTCTCCTTACAATTTGAGCCACGGGTCCATTCAATATACTTCTGCTAAATAAGCACTTTCGAACTCGTGTATTAAAATTGGTTACGTAAAATATTCTTAATGAGGAAATTCTAAATTAGTATTCAATGAAAAACTGCTAGTAAGCAAATATTTTCGATGAACCTGTCAGAAGTCGTATGAACTGTGAGAGTGGCCCCCAATCGCTAGATGCGCCATTGCTTTCCATCAGGCTGGCGACGTCAATTTGGCAAGCTTAATGTAAAAAAAAAACCGAAGATTAATTTTCTAAGAACCAGTCTGATTAAACCGGGCCTTTTGGTAGTCACAAAGATTTTTATCACAATGGATTTCTGATAGCTCAATTTTAGGTTAATACAATGTAAATGAGATAGTTCTGAATCTGTTGCACGGAAACAGGGAGAAGGGAAATATATTTCTGTATAGGTAAATTACAGCTTATAAATTTTTATCGTTACTTTACGCGACGACTTAGTTCAGAAGTTTTAAAACAATGACTTATCCATAGTGCATAAGAATATGCAGTCATTATTTTAAACAAGGATCGAATAGAAATTTGCATAACGTCAAACCAAAATAAACATTGAGTGAAAGAGCGTACGTAAAACAGCAAACATATATTATTATTCCCAATTCACATACGATGCTTGAACGGCGGCAATAGACGTGACAACATGCCACAAGTTCAGGCGTGCCGCAAATTCAGCGGCACAAATTGCCCTTTTCACTGCGAGATTACATCATGCGGGAGCCGAGTGAAATGTCAAGCGGGGCCGACGGTTGCCAGACGCGCGGATAATGGCGCGTCGGCCGCGTGATTGGACGCCCTCCTCCCCCACGTGCTCCCGTCACACGGCCCCACCACCTCGCACCACACCCCCGCGGTCTCTTTGTAGGCCCGTCACTCGCAACCTCGACCCGACGTTTCATTTCATAAACTGTTTCTCTTTGTTGCAGCTCGACGCGAAAAAGAGCCCGCTGGCGCTTCTAGCGCAAACATGCAGTGCTATCGGAGCTGATACACCCAACCCAAAGCTGATATCTGCGGCCGAGAAAGCTAGCAAAAAGTACGATGATAAATCGCATATACCAGACAACAAACCAAGTTTTAAGCCTTACGAATCGTGCCTGACAACGAGAGAAAAGACTAGAACGCCGGACGACCGTGGATCGGTGAACGCCTCTTCAAAAACACCACTTTCTTCAAAGGGTAGTGCATCCACAACCCCAGTACAAGCACGTTGCTCTAGCAATCAGAGTTCTTCTTCACAGAGAACGCCCCCACCAGCTCACCGTAAAACACCTTCTGAAAAATCTGACGAGAGATCGAGCCCTCTCCGTGATTCACCTGCTCATGTAAAAGCATCTGAATCGACCAGTAGTTCATCCACATCCAAATTATCATACACACCCACCTCTTTATCGTCTACGATAGACACCAAAGATCATTCTAGCTTCAAACCAAGTGTACCTGTAACTTCTGCCTTTCTTGGAGGATTGCCTTCAACAGGATTCCCTTTGCCGATGGACCTAATGACAAGTAGTTTGATGGCCGCACAACATCACGCCTTAAAGAATGGACTTAACCCATATCTTGCATATGCCAGAATGAAAGCGCCGGGTAGTGATCTCGGTATTTGCCGGGATCCTTACTGCACTGGTTGCTCACTTAGCTCACATTTGCTCAAATCTGCCGTATGTCCTGCGGGATGCTCTCAATGTGATCATGCTAAAACTCCGTTTCCACTCCCGACTACCCATCCCGCTGCTGCTGCATATGCTCACGCGCAACTCGCTGCGTTAGCAGCTGCTTCACAATTACCATATGTATGCAGTTGGATGGCTGGCGACTCTGCGTATTGTGGTAAGCGATTTTCCACATCAGACGAACTGTTGCAACACTTACGATCGCACACTGCGAGTGGTGATTCGAGTCCAAGTTTGTCAATGCTCAGCGCTACGCACCCATTGCTACAGCGCACATACCCAACGCCTCCCCTGTCACCACTTACGCCTAGATTCCATCCATATAGTAAGCCCTCACACATGGTTTCATCACCACCACTGCCCTTCCCTCTGCCCCCACATCCCTCCCTAGCTGCCTACTTTCCTCCTTACCCACTTTTTGGACCACGGCCTCTGCACCCTTGAGGACCATCGGCGCTCCACGGACACAAGAAGGGGGGCGCCGACCGCTAACGCCCATGCCAAAAGGACATTCGGAACCGAAGTATGTGTATATATAAGTTAGTGTTCTTCGTGTTTCTAGTCGGCTCATATCATCGACACAAGTGTTTGCCCCCACGGGGGCCGCGACAGCTGTGATCTCTAACTCGTAATCATTAAATATATTTAGTGCACTGAACGCTTTGTCGTATCCGCGTGCGTGGATTTTAATTTTCTAGTTAGACTAACGAAATTTTTATGTACCAAATCTATAGATTGTAATTTAATAGATTATGTTTAATTTAAGTTGTTGCAATTAATTAGTGAGGGTTGTTAATTGTATTTGAATTTTTTTAGTAAAACTGTTGTATAATTTTGCCACACATGACTTGTAACATATCTTTGTAATTTAATAATGTGTGCTGTATGACTGAAGTTTCACGTAGTCGAATCTAAATGAGTTGACAGATTAAATGTTACCACAAGTGTATTAGGTACCTACTCATAGCTCTTCTAATAACTTTCAGTTTTCAAAACGATAAGATCTTAAAATGAATCTCACGGAAAACACTTTACTTTTCTATATTTGCATACAAATGCTTGCAAGACTGGCACATTATATTTTTATGTGTAACATTAAACAAATATTAACATAGTACACTGTCTGAATGAAAATTATGTCACAAATTATACATTAAATTACTTTAAATAGTGAAAAAGCGAAATTGTTCGTGAACAACTTCATGACAAAATAATGAACACTGTAATACCTACTTGCAACTGATGTTGAAATAATAAATTTGTTGTTATAAAGGCATAAAGCGAAAAAATATACGTAAATATTTAATTTCGAATGTTTGTCTTTCATTTTGATAGCCCTATAGATTTCAAGAACTTGGTTTTCAGATGATTTTCACGCTTGCACAAGAATCAAAAATATCATTACTACATAATTTACCATGCAAGATAAGATGATTTTTATGCCACCCATTTTTAGTCTTAATTGCCACGAAAATGTATATTATTCGGGGTCCCGAGGCTGTTTCAAAATATTTGATTTGGCTATTTTCAGGCTTTATTGTACTTTGTTATAGATCATTCAATATTTATAAATATTTTTAGGAATATAATATTTTGGCTACTTAAACGAATAGACAAGAAAAAGATCGAAAACCTAAGTATAAGATAGTAAATTGGAACTAAACGCTGCTAGAAACTGAAAAGTGGAAACCCACACAGACAACATTTCAAAACTAATAAACGATGTTTTTAGTTCGCATGAGTCAGGCAACGTCGTACGTAATTAGGACCGGTGCGGCTTCCACAACAATAAATTATAAGCAATTTATCTGTCTGTCTGTCGCCATACATCACGTTCTATGGAGCATTTACTAGCGTTGAAATATTATGACCAATGTGCAGGGTGGACGAGCCATTTGTCTGCTTGAATCAACATTATTATTTTCAAGCGCTACATTAAAAACTACTGATATAAATTTTAGTTGGTCATTTATTAAACAATTTTGTCGCGTCAAAGTATTTATAACATAAAACTGTTTGTGTGTACTTCAACAACAGGAAGTTTTAAAGACACATTACTTTTGTAATCTTTTTAGAACACGGTTGAAGAAGGTCTTAATATTCGCTTGAAATAACAGAATCTTTTATAACAATACAACATAATAACCAACAATAAAAAAATTTAATGTGAATTTTAATAATTTACTAAATGCCGTTACACATTCTACACACCAAGTTAATTACATATTATTTAAATAATGCTCTTCATGACTTACGTATAAATTACGGTTACAAAAACAATGTTAAATATGTATTATGTATACTTTAATGTAATAAAAAATTATGGTTTCCTGCAGATTTCGAAAATAAATATACCAAGTGGATTCCTATTATAAATATATTTAAAGCATAATTTTCGCATTATAAAATTCATTAATGACGTAAACATAACACATAATAATGTCTGTATTTCGACTTCATTGTATTACGTCAATTAATTACTTATAAAATTACTACATTGAATTAACTTTACCTATACCTAATTAACATTAAGTTAGAAATTTGCTTATAATTAAAATCAATTAATCTTATACACTTTTGAAAACTAACTGTAACTCAATGGTAGATAGATCCAAAATACTAGTTGCATAAATCTACATGTAACTTAGCTTAGATGAATGCATCGATAGATAAGTGAATTTGAATATTTTTATATATAATTTGATAATAATTACAAACAATATATTTAATATAATCCTATTAATATATTTACTGAGATGCAAAACAAAAACCTAAACAATACAACTTTAGAAAATTAAACAAGTGTAGATTAACAGCTTCCAAACCGGTTTATAAAAGATAAAGTTAAGAGGTAACAAACGTTAACATTAATAGCCAAATGAGTAAATTGCACATAGATCATCTAAAATTTTCCTCCTGTTTTTTGACGTTTTGTTAGTACCTTTAAATCTTAGCGTCTTAGCTAATATCGATACGTAGCAGCTAAATGATTTAGCTACAACGTTATAAGCTAATAGACCGTCGTTGACCTGCTTTCTGAAAATCAGATGAAAATATACCATGCTATAAAAAGATATTTGTCTAATAACTGATAGTGTTTTCTTTCGACCAATTTTCTGATAACGCAGGACATTATTAGAAAGTTGAAACTAGCAAGCTCGTGCCGAATTCAAGAATCCAGTTCTGCAATTTTGAAAAGAGACACTGTCTACTGCTTGACTACTGAGATATATTAATAAGTGCGAATAAGGGTTAGTAACGTAAGTATCATAAGCAAAGTCCCCAATAACAATGGGGTAAAGAAGCTTAGAGAAAATTTACGATCAAGACTTTACAAGGAATGGATAACCATACTAACTGTAGAAAAATACACTGTTCAGGTAGCTAAGTAGCATGGCAAGATGATGAAGAAGGGAGTCTATTGGGTAATGAAATGCTTGATGTTACCTATGTACAAGCACACTTTTCATTTATTTGATTGAATGACTGAAAAGATAGCTGCAAGACCAATAATATGCGTTTTGGATAGTCATTGACGTTCATACTGTGATAATAGGGCAGCTATCTATAATTTTTATTTAATAATTACTATTGTAGCAATAGGACAGATACCATATATCAAAAATAGGATTAAAATGAATGTTAAATTAGCAAAGGTAGTCCTTTACACACAAGAGATTGCACTACTGATGGTGAAAAGGTTTCTGTACATACGCGTCTGAGAAATATGAAATATGTAGTTACTCTGTATAAACATTTTTTCAAACCAATTTAATGCGAAATCTACATATGTTTCAAGAAATACGCTAGTTGTTTAGAACATTTGCATAAATTCGAAATCATCTGGTTAAATTACCACGTGCAAACTGGATAAATAGTGATTTTGGATCCAATTATTACCATGACGTTATTCGGAATTTTCATCCCCTGATATTGATGGTAACATCGTAACGGATAGCTCAGCCACTCTCGAACAATGAGACCAGCGTCTGTTGGCGCAGTCGCTTGTAATAATAAAGAAAATGTAGGCAGGTAAGTACAAGAAAACATCCAAGCTTTGAAAGCACCTTGCAGATCTCATAAATATTTAGCTGACTCGTAATTCTGACCCGAGACGATTAATTGAAAGATTTTCTTCTCTAGAAGAGATCATGGGATTGAAACTTAAGAAAGGAAAGTAATCAAACGAGTAATAAGCAGGTGCATGAAGGAGGAAACAAGTACTTGTAGATCTAAGTTGTCTTGTAAAATAGTCAACTTGGATAACTACGGGCAGTCAGGTTTGATAGATTCTGATGACGATGAGATCTAAGCAAGCAACGTATTACAATAGTGGACCTACAAAATTATTAGCATGTTACTTTTTTTTTGATTGTACGTAAGCATTTATATTAATTAGACCATGTTTTATTGGTGTGCTTCGAAAACGCGTTGATGTTTCGTGCTCCGGAAGTTATTATGTAGCTCAGATAAGAATAGAGATTATCAAGAGGAAGCTAATTATTTTGTTCAAATATAATTCTACCTTAAATTACTACTACATCGGAGGAGTGCAAATTATGAACTAGTTGTTAATCATGTCATAGTCTGACATACGTACTGACATTCGTGAAAAAAGGAAAGCCTGATAATATCATATCATAATATCTAAATAGAAACTTGTAGTTAATAAACAAACAGTTAAATAAACCGACATAATTTGCTCACATGTAATAGATAGTAATTTGTAATAAAAAATAGCATTTAGCAGACGTCTACTTATTTCCGCTTCAAACTGTACCTCTCATTCCTCTACGTGTCGTTTACGGCACGGCCCGTGTTGATACAATGCAGTTCAAAAGCGCCGGCCTCTTTGATCCTACCGCCATGACACTTAGTACACTCGCAGTAAAAAGTGAAGAACTTTAATTTTCACTGATGTGAAAATTATCAGCAATACATAATTAACAATTTAAATTGTATTACGCTTGACATTCAGCGTAATTAACTTTAAAATGTGTAGTGGACAGTAATTACCACTTCAGAAAGGTAATATATAAAGTAGGTGTCTTATGAAACATAAATTTTCTGTATGAACTGTTCATTAATTATTTTATACTTAATTTTATTGTACCACATACTTCATTCTGTGTAATCATAATAAATTTCTAAAGTCACTGTCTGATTTCTGACAGAACAAAATTTTATTACCTAATAGTACTTTCCTGTTATTCCGGATGCTTTGAGTTCGATACTGAAATTAAATTTAAGTGATTTTCTTAACCTTCACAAAAAAGCCCTGATAGTAGGTACAAACACTGCTTATTTGAAACGAGAATATTGTAAAACTTGTTATATTAGTAGACGATTACGTTTCTTTCAAATTTATATTCAATCAATCAATCAACTCAGCCTATAGCAGTCCACTGCTGGACGTAGGCCTTTCCCACTTCACGCCACAGTACACGGTCCTGTGCCTTTCGCATCCAGTCCCAGCCTGCGACCTTTACCAGGTCGTCGGTCCATCTGGCGGGTGGACGTCCATTATTAAATTTATCTTATTTCTTTTAAATAATAAACATTGCCGACGTATGAGGTCCTACATAAAAACGTTAGAAACCATGGTGTACTCTGTACAATTGAAAACGAATCATGTGTTGCCAAAATAAACGCCGGATCACATTTATCGCTTATACAATTGTAATTCCAAAACCATATCAGGAACTATGTATAATTAAATTAAGTGAACCTTAAAAAGTAAATTTATTCGAATTTAAATGTTTCTGTAATTACTGCGATTACCTTCAGTGTACTTCCTTTTTAAATACTAAATAATTGAATATTTATTACAATTTTATTACATTGTTGCGATAATCGCGAATTTAAAGAAAACCCCTGTTTTAAAATTGTGTGAATTGTTGCTTCCGTGATAGGCGGAACTTTGATAGGTACTAGATAAATGCTATTACTGGGGAAGGTAAATAATTTTTAACTGCAGAAATAGGTAAGTATATCTATTTTATTGAAATTAGTAGGTACCCAAGGTTCGACGTGGTTTAAGCAAAGAACAAACGGAGCCAGAAACAAAATTTTTTGATAGAAATCTACCTCACTACCACCGCTCGAGATAAAATCTCTATTTTGGAAAGAAAATATACACTATCCTGACTTCTGTTCTTGGGAATCCTACTTCAAAACTTTGCTCGCTTGAACCCGGCTCGGTTGATGTCTATAGAAAGGAACTGGAAGTGTTTTAATAATTTTGTCATCTAGATTTATCAGTGGCATTACCACCTACGTTGATTGCTTTCATACTTAAGTCATAATTTATGCTGTCGTTGTATAATTTTTCTACCTACAGAAATTTAATATAACTCTACAGAACCACGCCTGCCTCACACTGCCTGCATTACAATATTAGTCCAAGCAAACAGCAATCACTGTTCATCCACCCACCATTATTACTTCCGCAGTCACCTCAAATTATCCACGGCTGACGTGACTGACAGCTCGGTCCACACAGCCGGTCTTCTTGTCTCTGGGCGTTACCCCCGGTGCGTTTTTATAATATTCGTGAATAGCAAACTGTCAACTGATGCCGTCTAGCTGTCAAGTGAAGTGTGGATGTGACGTGACAGATAATAATTAGGAGATGACGCATGACGACGTAAAATGAAACTTTTAGAACGGTTTTTGGTATAATAATTTTAGAAATGCAAATTCAAAGTTTACTATAAATAGTCAAACAACAAATCTCTCGTGGTGGTATGTTCATTGCGGGGCAGTATAAAATGAAGAGATAAAATTATGCATTAAATGCGCGCAGGCGTGGCGTTTCTGCTTTGCTCAATGATGCGAAGACAATTTTTTTTAATAAATAAAGGAAATGCAGCTAACCCAATTCTTTAATAATTATGTTTCTCTGTAATTTTTAACAATAAATGTTACTGTTATTCTTTACAGTAAATATAGAAGAGCCGTTTCTGTACTATGTAAATGCTTTAACTTTCATCTACATTATGAAATCCCAATTGCTTCATATGCCTGAACTGAATAAAACAACGTCAATCCAAATCTTCTTGATTTCCGACGTTATACTGTTTAACTTTACAAGAAAATGTGATCAGTAATTAAAAATCACGCATTAGTAATACACTTTAGACTTTTATTTACCGGCCGTGTTACCTGAAAAATACTCTTTATTCGACTGTACCACACTGTACTAACATAAATTTATAATACTTGCGCACATAAAGTTATCCATATTTTTTCCATGAAACGTGAGTAGCACGGTACAGTCAAAGACAATAATCTGGAGTGGTGGAGCAATGGGCAGATAAGCATCGGATCCTCGTACAGTCGAATGGAAGAGTGATTAACGTTGGCCCCGCCACTTTGAACCGCTGCGAGTTGTCAGCTCAGATGAACGTCCGCTACTGAACTCACGCGTCTAGTTTGATCTTTTTGTTCTTATTTTTGTCAGCGACGGTACTTACAAATTGTAGTGTTTTGTTTTTTAAGGTGGTGTTGAGATATGTATGTGAGTTAATAATCTACAGTTATAGTTTTACGACTTTTGTGGTGATTGTACAAACTACTTATTACAGCATTTTAGTTGACATACTTTTTAGTGAAAAATAAAAAGTAAAGGATATAAAAGGATAATTTGACTGACACATCAGCGCAGAAATGAAATGGCTGAAACTAGATTAAGAGATGCAGAACGACTGAAATGTAATAGTTAAAAATCCTATTTATGTTACCAGACTATACTCTGGTAAAATAAATAGGATTAAGTACTAACTACTAAACAAACGATTAACTACTTAACAAACTTTTATTCACAGAACTAGCTGACCCTCGCAACTTCGTTTACGTACCTATATGAATGGAGTACGGTGTATGAAATTAGAGGTATTTATTCATGAGACTCATAGGAGCGTGTGAAACTGTCCTGTTTGCTTAATCATAAAAGCATTAGGCTCTTTTATGATTAGATTACATTCAAAGGAAACCTTAAATTCTAGGTTTAACGAAAATTGAGATATCCCTAATTTCTGAACTACAAAAAATTCAGTATTGAAACTTGTATGAAACAATCCTTTAAGTACTCCCTTTAAGACCCAAAAAAAATATTATAGGACGACGTGAGAAATTACAACTGAAAAACCATTGTCTATCGTCCCCTCTTCCAAAGGAACCGCACAAAATATCAAAAGTATCCTAGATCCTTTCTCGGATCATAAGCTCAAATAGTGCCAAGTATTATTCAAATTGATTCAGTAGTTTCGGCATGATACAGACAGACAGACAAAATTTTACAGACAATATATGTATTACATCTTCGGCTTCAGTGTTGATTAGAGAACGCCTCACTATAGAAAAGTTCCCATGGAATATGGATATCTTCAAATATAATATTCTAGCGAATATAGAAAAGAAAATGTACTTTCAGCATCACACAAATCTATTTAAGAAAAAAATGGGAGGAAATGAAACTTGGTTACTACTACCCTCATTTACATAAATCAATATTTACACTAAATCCATCAATGGGTTATAAAAAAAAACAAGTCGAAAGAAACAAGCCCATTCTATTGTCTCATAAAGCTCGAACTCAGGCGCCAGTGAGACATTGTACTTAAAAAAATTTTACCCTTCATCGCCCACTGTTCCAAAACAAACATATCAATTGAAGGCTCAAGTCAAACAATTTTAATTTAACGGAAAGAAAAAATGGTGGATATTCTGTTAGGTAAACATGGCGGTCGGAATCCATTAGATGAAGACAAGCATTAATGTTCACGGACAGATTGACAAACAAGAGCTGGTGTTAATCGAGAGGAGCGGTCAAGACCGTGTCGTATCTGCTCGTATTTTAGGGTTCCGTACGTCAAATGGTAAAAATCGAAACGTTATAGGACAACTTTATTGTACGACCGTATAACCGTATACTTTATTGTACGACCCATATTGTACGTGTGCACGTCAAGATCTTTTTATATCATGATCATGAACGCGTGAAGTTGTACCTATCCATACTTAGTGGATACATGCAGACAGCGGAGTCTCAGTAATTTTAGGCTACCATGCCCAAAAGGAAAAAACGGGACCCGTTTTTGCCTTTTGGGTACGGAATCCTAAAAATGCATATCATATCCCTAGAGATGGCTATACACAACTTTTCAATAATAAATCTTCAAACAATTTGGTTAAAAAATCATCGTATACCGATTGGTTAAATGACAATTGACAATTCATATAAAACTTTTCCGTATACAATTTTTACCCAACTCCGAAACTGCGTAATGAAACTGTTCTCATCCTATTTTTACTCGCACCAGATGAAAGGGACGCCCGCTGACTGACATTGACAGCCCGCTCTTTGATGACACCGCCTGTCGTAATTATAATTGTATTTACACAAGGAGAATTATGTGTTTCACAATTGAAATGAATTATAAATATTATTTCGAACATTTAAGAGCTTCTGACACGTTTCTGTGTGGTCTTTAAAAGTTGTGGCACTTATTAAAACACCTAGCATCAGTATTAATAGCATCGTCATAGAAGACTTTATAGTCTGAGTCTGAGTCTGAGTGCCTATCTATTTATTGTTTTTGTTTTAGGTATGTGGACATTGGACGATTTGGATTGGATGAGATCTTGTCATCAGAATCCGCTCGCAAATCAAAAAAGTCCAAATTACATAACTGATATTCTCCATGAAGGCAGCCCTACTTCTTTCCAATGTAGATCATTTTCGGAACTTTGATTTCATGGACTTTGGCTGAGTTTTCATTAGGAGTCTTTAAATTTTTTGATAGAAGAATGACGCTGTATTTGCGGTAGCTGTTGCGGTTTCTAACCTCAAAATGTTAAAACCAATGAAACCGACTCGGTCTCATTGGTTTGTGACAATTTGAGGTCAATGGCGTCTATGAGAAGTAGGCAATTTTTTCCGTATATTCAACGAAGACTAGTAGTAATTCCAGATCTGTTTCGACTAAATCTGCCGGCTATGAGGGCCTATGACTCGCATGCATGCATGTTATCAACGTAAAGAAGTATCTGTCCAAGAGCTCTGAGAACATAGCCTAGGTAGTTGTAACCAGCTATATTGCCAAATTGCATGAGGCAGTCAAGACCTTATTCGCAACAAACTCGTAAACCAACTCTTTGTGGATTCATTGCAGTATTTCCTTGAGAGTGAAGAGGACTCTCCGCAGTTCTTTGCCTTGAGAATGTTATTACCTTTACATACATTACATACATACATATAGTCACGCCTATATCCTCGAAGGGGTAGGCAGAGGCATAGTATACGCCCACATTTTACCTTATAGTTTTATATCCCACGTAATAGGTGGTGAGCCTATTGCCGTGTTGAAATGAACAGGCGCAAGTCGCTGTTACCCACAGTTAAAATTTTTCAAGCCGCCAATAAGGCCTTCAACTTGGCTTAACGATTGTAATTTTTAACCTTCATTTCGAGTTTTCCTTCTCTACGCAATGGATCTTTTTGCGAAGGTGTTCCCTTAGTCGCCTCTTTTGACACCCTTGAGATGAATATTGGGGTGGCGACATTTCGTACTCTCACCCATCGCTTCACGGGACCCCGTCGCCACACGGGGCTTATTACCTTTCAATGCCTGAAATAAAGTAGTTCACGTATTATTAATATAAAGAACGACCTGGACTTCACGTACAATTCTGTTTTCGTTTCCGCATCCCATTACAACGCATTTCAGGAATAATAAACCGGCCAAGTGCGAGTTGGACTCGCCCATGAAGGGTTTCGTAGCAGCAAGTAACATAAATACGTTCGCAGTGGTAGTGATTTTTCTAACCGAAAATTGCGGTTTATGACGTTTTAAAAAAAACTACCAGCTCTATCTCGTTCGAACCAATTTTCGTTGGTAGTTTTTATGGGAATGTACATCATATAATTTTTTTTAGATTTATCATTCTCTTAGTTTAGAAGTTAGAGGGGGGGGGGGGGGGGGACACACATTTTTCCACTTTGGAAGTGTCTCTTGCGCAAACTATTCATTTTAGAAAAAAATGTTAGGAACCTCAATAGCATTTTTGAAGACCTATCTATAAATACCCCACACGTGTGGGTTTGATGAAAAAAATAAATTTGAGTTTCAGTTCAGAGTATGGGACCCCCAAAATTTACTACTTTTTTTCTAGTCTTATATAAGAATCTTAATGCGGTTCACAGAATACATCTAGATACCAAGTTTCAATGGCATAGGCCTTATAGTTTCGGAGAAAAATGGCTATGACACACGGACGGACAGACAGAGAGACAGACATGACGAATCTAAAAGGGTTCCGTTTTTGCCATTTGGCTACGAAACCCTAAAAAGTAGCCCATGTGTTATTCCAGACTATGATCTATCCCTGTACTCAGCCCGATTCGCCTCGACATTAGAGCGTGATTGAGTAGCGAACAAACATCTTCATAAACTGTCACATTTTCATAATATTTATAGGATTTAACAGCATTTTCTTCAGCTTTATGACTCTGTGTTGATTGTAGAAGTATTATTATTTTATTACGATCGTCTAATAGTAGATAATAATGTAAAGTAAGTATATAACCGTTTATCAGCGCACGTAGCTCGTAAAAGTTGGCTAAGAGGCAATCATTCGTTTAAGCACAAGGGGGGCTCATGTTGTCAGTTTACGAGCTGATAGTATCACGAAAGACTGCCTTTAAATGTGACGTCATCTGGTGTTTTCTGAACTTTACACGAATATTATGTCTTCACATAAAACTAGTCATAATGGTTTGAATTCAGCAATAAAATAATTCTTAAATATACTGAATTCAGGGACGAATGATATGGATATAAATGGAAGTTGTATTTGAAATCACTTAAAGAAATAGGTACTTGGGGAAGTGTGTAAAGAGAAATTAAGGGTTCAGAGGCTAGATTGATTAAAATAGCAAAGCATTTATGATTGAATAAAACTAAGTTAAGTCTTATTCATTAATAGTTCTTGGGTAGGGCCCGGCGCGCAATGCTGTGATACATGTTCCAAAAATATGTTTTACGTTGAATATTTCCTCGTGCTGTTATTTATCCCTTTTGTAGTTCATACCTGTCTATAGTCATAGTCTGTCTATGAATTACAGGTAATTGTTCTGCGTAAACGATGCAATCCCCATTCATTGAACCAACAAAACAATCTCACTTCAATCTCTTTGATCACCACAGACCACCTACAAACGGGGTACCCACATTAACAAAAAAAAAAAGGAACGACATCGTCGGAACAAACATCCCTTTACACACCCCTCTACACTCAGCATTGTCTGATAGGCCATGAAAGGCTGCGATGTATGTCCTTCCGGCAGTCGGAAGCGGTAATATGTCAACACGGAGATGAGTGACATGTTTGTTTAGATTTATAATTTATCTTTACTTCCTTACTAATATTTTAAATGGGGAAGTTTGTCAGTATGGATTGGTATTTGTTAGCCTTTAACGCTGTAATGACTTAACGGATCTGGCTAGAATTTGGTACAGTGATAGATTATAGTCTGGAATAACATATAGGTTACTTTTTATCCCTGAAATAAATTTCCATGGGATGAGGGTAGAGGAACAGATTTCCGCGCGAACGGCGCCATCTAGTAACGAATGTGAAAGTTTGTAAGCATGGATATTTTGTAATATCTTACACACTTAAAATGCGAACCAATCTAACTGGAATTAAGTACAAGGATAGATTATTATATAGTCTGAAATAATAACACAAAACATAGGTTTCTTTTTATCCCCGAAGAAATTCCATGCAATGAGAGAGGAGCCGTGGGCGCCATCTTGTATTTAAATGTAGGTTGAAAGTTTGATTAGTAATTCCAGTAAGGTTCCTTTTAGCCTCAAAAATGAAGGTCGTATGACTGTATGACCTCAATTTTGTGCATAAAAATTAAAGTGACCTGTTTAGATTGTATCTTTAATTTTATAAAAATATGGCTAACATTATAACTTTTTTATTCTTTAATTTTAATAGGTAGAGAATTAATGAACTTAGCTTGAAGTAAAAGTTTGATTATAAATCCTTTTGCATACATACTATTCACACCTTTTTCCCGATGGATTAAGCAGAAGCATATCACTTTTACTAACGTATGAAAATCCTCATGGATGCTATGTTGAACTCCTACCGACTAAAACCACACTGTGCCCCTGTATCTGCCTACGGCTCAGAGACTCCCTCGGGTTTTCCCTCGGAAGGATCACCCCAGAGCTTAAATTTCACGGGTTGTATTTTGTCCAACATAGTAGTGAGCCTGTTCAAATTTTTAAGCCGCCTTAAGGGGCGGTTATAGCGCACAAGTAGGCATTTGGCGCTCCCCTCGCCCCGGGCGCGAGACACACCGCGCGCCGGCAGCGGCAGTCAACTCTCATGCCACAGTATACAGTAGAGTAGAAAGAAACAGCATGCTAACTTTGTTTGACGTAGTAAATGCATCTAACTTTATTAAGTGTAGTGATTTATTCGAGTTTCCTAAATAAATGAGTTAATTATATTTATTATACTATTATTTTTAAGCTAAAGAGTTTGTTTGTTTGTTTAGTTGTTTGAACTCTAGAGTCTAAGAGACTGCTAGTTGAATTTCAAAAGTTTCTTAACAGAATGTCCATTTTTGAAAAATACCAAAATATATAACATCACGCTAAGGCGAATAAGAGCTGAGCAGCAACGAAACATTTTTCGAAAACTAGGATATTTCATTTCTTTTGAGAGTTTCCGTTGCGTAAGTTTGCTAGATGGTTACAGTTGCGTAAAAAATGTAAATTACATTATAACTGGTCATAAAAAATTCTAAAGTTTTCTAAAGTTGGTATGCTAAGTATGAATCACGTGGTCATTTTGCAATCCAAAATGGCCGCCGCGGTGTAATCACAAAATTTCATGATGGGTATCATTTAAAGGGTTTTTTGGTATGCTGAGTACCAATCACGTAATAATTTTGCAATCCAACATGGGCGCCGCGCCGTAATTACAAAATTTCATGATGGGTATAGTTTAAGGGGTTTTTTGGTATGCTGAGTACGAATTACGTGATAATTCTGCAATCCAATATGGCCGCCGCGCCGTAATCACAAAATTTCATGATGGGTATCGTTTAAGAGGTTTTTTGGTATGCTGAGTACGAATCACGTACTTATTTTGCAATCCAATATGGCCATCGCGCCTTAATCGCAAAAATCCATGATGGTTATCGTTTAAGGGGTTTTTTGGTATGCTGAGTACGAATCACATGATAATTTTGCAATCCAAAATGGCCACCGCGCCGTAATCACATAATTTCGTGATGGATATCGTTTAATGGGTTTTTTCGAATGCTGAGTACGAATAACATGATAATTTTGGAATTCAATTTGGCCGCCTAAGCTATTAACAGTAGTAAACTAAAAAGATTTGCTTATTAAGTTCAGGCCTAGCAATGCGAAAATACTATGACAAAAGGTTTTTATTGTAAAATTAAGGCCAATTACATTAAATTGCTACCTAGCATACGAAAGAATCCCTTAATCGATACCCATCATGAAATTTTGTGATTACGGCGCGGTGGCCATATTGGATTGCAAAATTATCACATGATTCGTACTCAGCATTCCAAAAACCCCTTAAACGATATCCATCATAGAATTTTGTGATAACGGCACGGCGGCCATATTGGATTGCAAAATTATCACGTGATTCGTACTCAGCATACTAAAAAACCCCTTAAACGATATCCATCATAGAATTTTGTGATAACGGCACGGCGGCCATATTGGATTGCAAAATTATCACGTGATTCGTACTCAGCATACTAAAAAACCCCTTAAACGATACCCATCATGAAATTTTGTGATTACGGCGCGGCGGCCATATTGGATTGCAAAATTATCACGTGATTCGTACTCAGCATAGCAAAAAACCCCTTAAACGATACCCATCATGAATATTTGTGATTACGTAGCGGCGGCCATCTTGTATTGCAAAATTAGTACGTGATTCGTACTCAGCATACCAAAAAACCCCTTAAACGATACCCATCATGAAATTTTTTGATTACGGCGCGGCGGCCATATTGGATTGTAAAATTATCACGTGATTCGTACTCAGCATACGAAAAAACCCCTTAAACGATACCCATCATGAAATTTTGTGATTACGGCGCGGCGGCCATATTGGATTGTAAAATTATCACGAGATTCGTACTCAGCATACGAAAAAACCCCTTAAACGATACCCATCATGAAATTTTGTGATTACGGCGTGGCGGCCATTTTGAATTGCAAAATTATCACGTGATTCGTACTCAGCATAGCAAAAAAACCCTTAAACGATACCCATCATGAAATTTTGTGATTACGGCGCGGCGGCCATCTTGTATTGCAAAATTAGTACGCGATTCGTACTCAGCATACCAAAAAACCCCTTAAACGATACCCATCATGAAATTTTGTGATTACGGCGCGGCGGCTATATTCGATTGCAAAATTATCACGTTATTCGTACTCAGCATACGAACAAACCCCTTAAACAATACCCATCATGAAATTTTGTGATTACCGCGCGGCGGCCATATTGGATTGCAAAATTATTACGTACTTCGTACTCAGCATACCAAAAAACCCCTTAAACGATACCCATCATGAAATTTTGTGATTACGGCGTGGCCGCCATGTTGGATTGCGAAATTATCATGTAATTCGTAGACATTTTAATGCATTAGGTAGCTGGTTACCATGTCGTGAAAACACTTAAAAAGTAAAAGATCACCACATTTTTACCATGAGTCGCATTTGTAACGGTTAATCTAATTACATTTTGCCCATTACTGATATTCTTATACTGTGGCGCGATTTCAACGTAATTTGGCATAATAATTACGAAATAGTTGCGAAAAAAACTGACACAGGTCCTGCCTCCACAAGCGCCAGGGCGAGACTGATCGGCCGTCAGCGGCGCAATTCTATTGCGTTTGGTAGATATTCGTACATGATAACTATGTAAATAGTTGTTTATAGAAAAACGCTCGGAAAATGTGTATAAAACCTTAATACCTTTAATTGAGTGCAAAAAAAATATATAAAATATTAATAGTTTAGCCACAGTTTTGAAAAAACTTTTCTGAGAGAGTCAACTTTGGGATTTTTTTCTATCTAGTGAAATTTATTGGATCGTGTAACGGGCTCGGAATATGTTTAGCTTATATCCTTAACTATTATATATATATTTATCAGAATTATAAACCCTTTACTTTTTGAGTAGGATTGTTTCAAAAAACTCAAAATCTGACCCACGCGGCCTTAAGGGCTTTCAACAATCGGAACCAACGTCAATGCCTGCCTTCCAAAGTACGAAAACATTCGTAACTGATAATTTCACAAATGGTCACCAGTTTCAGGGCTGATCATTTAATGTAGTAATTATAATTACCTATTTACAGAACTTTGAGTAAGCGGCACCAGCTTAGTTGTTACTGTTTATTTGTTGATATATTATTATAATGTTCCATAACTAATACCAAAGATAGTAATAATCGTACTACATATTAAAGCTACTAGATACGTGTGAACTAAGGACAATTCGAATTTTTGAAGTAGGCCTAATCATCTTTAAAAGACTTCCTTAACTATTTATAGAAACTTGTTAAAGAATTCTGTTTCGAAACTTAAGCAAAGATAATAAAATAGTATACATAAGTGAGAAGATATAATATTTAACTCGCTGTCTGCCGACAATGTCACAATATGTGTTTTTGTCGCAACAACCACTTTTTAATCGATAGTATTCGAAATATCTATCTTGAAATTAATATTTTATACTTCCGTTATTACCACATTTCTTTCACATATTTTAAGAACATTATTGATGTATGTAACACCCATAAATCATTCATTAATTGCCAAAGACCATAAATTATCATACAGATAAGATAATCTATACTATAATTAATGACTTCCAAATTTCAAGCAC
The DNA here is from genome assembly GCA_933228765.1 of Miltochrista miniata. Lineage (NCBI taxonomy): Eukaryota > Metazoa > Arthropoda > Insecta > Lepidoptera > Erebidae > Miltochrista > Miltochrista miniata. The sequence goes on from OW121758.1 coordinate 3,185,982, forward strand.
ATGTATGTACCGCTTTGTTACACAGTTTAAATATAGTGAGTCACAGTAAAGCTAAAATAACAAACAGAGAAGCGGTAAGCCGTTATTTTGTATCATAAATTCGTCTTGTAGTTAATAAGCTAGGCTCCTAATTGGTATCGTAAATATTGTATGTAAAACAAACAAGTTGTGTGTATAAAACAAACAATGTTGAAGCGATAAAGGACAGAGAACAAGAAGTTGCAGATATTCAAATCATGTTAATAATTTTTACTTCTTGTATATCTGTGAAACTGATAATACCTCAGAATCTCGAAACAAGGCGACCTCGACATTTATTTTCTAATTTTCAAAATCGCTTTTTAATTTTAAATGGATGTTAGAATGTAGATTTGTTACTGTATCACGCGCTTACGGCTAAAATAAATTATTTTAAAATAGTACAGGGATATATAGTCTGGAATAACACATAGTCTTACTTTTATTCCCGGAATAAGTTCCTATCAGGTCTTTGAGCAAAACAATATCATTTTAATAATAAATGAAATTCCTTTACACCAAAATGCAAAAAGAATGGTTTTTATATGTACATCTAATATATAAAATTCTCGTGTCACAGTTTTCGTTGCCATACTCCTCCGAAACGGCTTGACCGATTCTCATGAAAAAATTTAATATTGTTGTCCGTGAGCATATTGAGTAGATCTAAGAATCGGCCAACATCTATTTTTATACCCCTAAGTGACCGGGAACAACATTCCACGCGGGCGGAGCCGCGGGCAGCAGCTAGTAATACATAAATTTTAATTCACTGATGCTTGGAACCTTCCTTGGCTTGTACCCATTCACCTATAAATAATGTTAAACCTAATTACAGTAATTACATAACTACAAAGTATCCATAAGTAATTTCCTTTCAGAAACAAACAAACATGCGATTTATTCCAAAACAAGTTAGATACTTTTACAAATTTCAAACATCTGCATAATTTTTCTAATCTATGTCGATGTAGATACATACTCGTTGAGAGCGTATTTATTGACGAAATATGGCTTCTTTTTAACTATAATCCTGAATTTACGACGCGATGAAGGCTCTGTGTCGACGCATGCACATTTTGAACGCTAAGATATTCCGTATGTAACTTTTAAAACCAATTACAGGGTTATTTTGATCTGTTTAAAATGTTGTTGATGGGCGCTGTAGGCATTAAGATCTTTTTAAATTAAAAGAGATTTGTTTAGTTGATGAGAATGTTGCCGAGTAAAGAAATATATTAGTGTAAAACTTGAAAGCCGCATTGATATTAATTTTATTTGGTGCAGACGTATGGTTTTAAATATTTGCCAAATCATTTACCATTCAAGTTTTTAAACGGACTTGTTTCTCATTGATGGTTAAGACTTGTTTTGAACTCTGAATTTCTAATTTATCTATCACTAATCTCATCTCTTTATCAAGAAATTATCACTAATTTATTTAAATAACTCTTTGTGATGATTTTGATTTGGTATTTTCTACCTCTATTATAGACAAATTACAGATAAAGATATGACGATACTATTATGGACGCAGTATAAGTATGTTCTAGGGTATGTTTAAGAAAAAACGCATCATCGAATTATCAAGCCGTAGAATTCCACTACCATATTTGAATCCACTACCATAATAATAAAATATTCCACGCTCCACATTACAAAGACATACAAAAACAGTGAATACCTAAGTTAATCATTAAATAGTTAGTGTAATGAATGTATGCACAAAACGAGTAAAATATCGCTATTCAATGCTTTGACATTTCAATATATTTTTTGCACTACAGACAAAGGATACTGGTAGCTACATTTATACTCGTAAATGGTGTACAATGATCATCACATTACATTCATTAACTGTAATTAGAAAAACTATAATTAATTATTGTAAGTTAAATAAATATATGTTTTTCTACAGGCTGTTCAGTTCCTTATAAGTAGGTACATAGTCGTTATTCACAAAGGCATCAAGATTTTTGAATTTTAAATAACTGGAACTTCAGATGGCCAAAGAAAATGCTTTGTTTTTTGACAACCAAAGCGATGATGATAAAATATAAAGCAGAATCAATTAGGAGATTATTGGGAACTTAGCTTTTTTTTAACGTGTGGGAAAATCCATCATGGATGCTATGAGTGAGAGATGACTCCTACCGACTAAAAAACCTCGCGTAACGCCCAACAGCCTACTGTTGGGAGCCCCGGGTGAGCCCTCGGAAGGATGTCCCAGGACTTAGGAACTTAGCTAGTCTACCGATATTATTACAGGCAGGCTTGCTATCAAATCGAATTTAAAATTGACTAATATAGAAAATCCAAACAGCAGACGTTTTGTGTAAAATACCCATCTCATCTCGTTCCAGACATAACAATGTATAAAACATAACCACAACATCAACTATATAAAGTCCATCATTCGAAGCGAAACATAAACTTAGCACATCTTTCAATATCCACTTACATACGATATATTATAAAGAAACCATAAACCATTATTTTTACTCCCCTTTACGTTTACATCGGTACATATTTCGGTATAACTCGCATATAAAACGAATATTTTACGATAGGCCGTAACTTTTTCGCAAACTGGTATATCATGATGTTTTCATTCATTAAACTTTTTGTATCTAGTGAATATTTGAATCATGTATACTTGCATCGTCTGTTCGTTTATCAGATGTCTATTTTCAATCAGTTATTGTAATAACATTGTTATTATTATACATAGTAAGTTACGAGGGACATAAAACTGTATAAGGTGAAATAAGGGCATATACTATGCCTTTGGTTACCCCTTCGAGGATAAAGCCGTGACTATATATGTATGTAAAATTTTACTGAGTTGTCAGGAAAATAGATACCACCTTGTGCCTACAACTAATTGACTTAGTCATAAGAATTGGTACGACAACTTTACAGTTATGAGATGCTGCTGAGAAAAATAAAACTCAAAAGTGATAAAATACATAAAGTTCTATTTTTTTTTCTAAGATCATTTCCATTAAGTTGTTGCTGCTGATGATCTTCCGATCACGTCAGGATCACTGCAATAGGGGAACAGTGTCAAAGATCACTTCGACCCAACTGGTCCTCCTATCACGCTAGGTCATCACACTCATCACGCATAGCGAGTTTGGGGTCATCTCGGTAGGCATTATTACGCTTTTTTTTTTTGTTTTTTTTTAACGTGAGGGAAAATCCTCGTAGGATGCTATGCCGGACTCTTACCGACTAAAAAACCTCACGTAACGCCCAACAGCCTATGGTTGAGAGCCCCGGGTAAGCCCTCAGGAAGGATGTCCCGTGACTCCCAACAGACCTACGGCCGCCAAAGCGGCCTCGCCAGGCATTATTACGCTTGTTTTGTGTCTTTAAGTACCTAATAGAAGTGTGAAAACTCTCATAGTGCGGCGCGGTGCTGGCTTCTTGATATTGAAGTAGTTCGATAACTCTACTATGTGGTGCTGGGGGCACATTTTTGAAACTACTTTGATTAACATTAAATACTTGTAAATTTTAACTACTTTGGTGTACTTCATTAATTTCATTTTAAAACATCATAGTCATTTCAGCCACATATAGAGAGTTTATTTTTGATTCAGTGACATTAATGAAATGCTTACTTTCGAGACCTTCCTAATGATTCATCCTCATGTCTCTAACTGCATTATCTCCAATACAATCTGTTAAAACATCTCAAGTAGCGTGTTTTGTGCTATAAATCGTAATATTATCGTGATCACAGGTCGTATACCAGGCGGGGACGGTAGCTCGCCCGCTATCGGTCGGATCGCGTTGATATTTACACTCACAGCTTCACGATTACTATCAACACTATTAAATTTGTTGTGTCACCTTCTCGGGACAAGCTGCGAGCGTCGGTGAAATATTGAAGAAATTACATTTTATAAACGCATTTATAACAATCCTGACAAACAGCTTTGATGTTGTTTATTTTTTTTCTGCGTCGTAGTCGAAAAGAAAGTATTAAAATTTAGAATAACGATGACTATGATATAATTCCTGTATCTATTAACCAGTTATGATAGTGTAATTCATTTATTTAAGTAAATAAAGATCCACATTCAATACAAAATTATGATGCAAACATACGATCATTACAGTTTTACTATACATTTACGACTTCTCTTTTAAAAAGATGAAATAATATCCATTTTTTAAAGTGTAAAAATTCGTCATTGATATAGCATCCATAGCCGAACTTATATCGACTAAAAACCACACGTTCCCTCCCACGGTTAGGAGCCCCGGGTAAGTCCTCGGAAGTATATCCCCAGAATTCCCAACAGAATAATATCCATACCATGACTTTAAATTATAAAAATCTTACTAATCGATATTATAAATGTCCAGGTGTATAAGTCACAAAATTTTGCGACACAAATAAAACCCAATGCTACCAACTGCTTTAAAAATTGAAAATCAAGGTGTCGTATTACAAGATAATACTTGTACAGTTTTCGAATTTTTAATGGTGGAAGAATGATATCGATAAGATCGTATACGTCGAATTATTTTATCGATAAAAACGAACACTTTGTCTTTGACACCGCTTATTTTCCCTTCAGTGAAATACAAAGTTTGAATAAATATTTCAATGTTTTTGTTGGATTTAATCTTTTGAAGCTTCGGAATGAAATATTTAATGTGCTACAATGAATAAAGTGGCTAAGTAACAATTTAGGTCTCATACTTACAAAGATTTGAGTTCCTTTTGTTTCATATTTTTTATTATGCTCTTGATTGATGGCACTTGGTGGAACTTGCTGCACATATTGAAAAACGACACTGTACTGTTTCACAATATTTAGTGTAAGGACCTACACCTGACCTGTTAGACCTTAATCTATCAAATGTTTAGATGATTATATACAGATGGAACAGTACAAGTATCTTTTTCTATATGTTCCTTAGATTCCTTTTAAATAAGAAATTGTTAATTTATTATAGTTGCATCTGTTCAAAGTGACTTCACTCTCTCATCGTCCGGTTTTATACCTGTAATCTATCTGTCCTATGTTATGCTCCTATATGCGTTAGCACTCCTAGTGCTTTACTGAATTTACGATGTTGATTTATTTAATACTAGCTGTTCCCCGCGGCTTCGACCGCGTAGAAGTCGTTATCGCGTAAAATCATAACCTTCCTTTTGCGAAGTCGGTTAAAGAGTAGCCTATGTCCTTCCCAGGGCCTCGAACTATCCCTGTACCAAATTTCATCTTAATCTCTCCAGCTGTTTAGGCGTGAAAGCGTAACAGACAGACAGACAGAGTTACTCTCGCATTTATAATTTAGTAGGGATTTTATGTTTATAAATAAAAATAAAAATGTTGAAATTGAATATTAAGAACGACCGTACTCTACGGCTGCTCAGAGGGGAGAGGCTGGTAATTCTGTCATACAGGTCTCCTAGTACAGATACCAGTCTCTCATATAGATTTTAAATTTCATGTAGGTATCACTAGATTAATACTTACATGTTGTATTTTTTTCTGTGTGAGGGAACAAATGAATTATTATTTAAATAAATATCTCACTATCAAAAGTGTGGTTATGCTGAACTGCCTCCAAACTAAGTTATTTCTTTGTTACGAGCCTATTTCAAGTTATGTAAAATTGATGTTTTGTTAGTCAACGCTACTAACGACAGCTCAAATATTTATAATTTCCTCAGTCGGCACAAAAGTTTGTTCATTTAAAGTTTATGATTATAATTAAATTAAATGACGGACTTAATGCCGTAGGCATTTTCCTTGAGTCAGCTACAGATTAAATATCGTAAAATAATACCGTTGTAAGGTAGAAAAGAATAAATTAGTTATGGAACAATAAGTAATGTTCAGGATTTTTCCATTGGAATTTGTGGTTAACTGATATTTCGGTACTGTAAGAGTGCCACGATCATGAAGGAACTGGAGATATTTGGTGCTACATTATATTGCTTTATAGTCTTCCGTACCCAAAGGGTAAAAATGGGACCCTATTTATGAGAATTCGCTGTCCGTCTGTCTGTCTGTCCGTCTGTCTTTCCGTCACAAGGCTGTATCTCATGAACGGTGCTAGCTAAAGCGCTGATTTTTTTACAGATGATGTATTTCTGTTGCCGCAATTACAATACATACTAAAATCAGAAAAAGGGGGGATTAAGGACGGCTCCCATACAGTAAACGTAAAGGACATCATTCATTTTGGACCAAAAACTGAAAGTGCCGGCCAGAATAAGAAAATGTGATATTCGCATAGAACACACAATTTCTAGCAAAAATTACTACTACATTAACCCTGTGCGTGCTATGGTATTTTTGTTACATGCTTTTAAAATTCGTGAAAAATGTTATTTCGAAGGTGTCATTCTAATTGATATGAACAGTTGAATAGTGATTTATTTTATTAATTATGTCTTTCAGCACACATATAAGCACACATACATATAATTATACCTGTTTCTCTGAAGGGTGAGGCAGAGGCATATTTTATGCCCAATTTTGATTTCTCGTTCCTACATAAAGGAGCATGTAAAATAAGATTAAGAGTATTTTATTTCGACAGAGTCAAAGGCTTTTTTGTAGTCCACAAAAGCCATACACAGCAGCTGATTGTACTCGTTTATTTTCTGTACAATCTGCCGTACAGTATGGATGTGGTCCACGGTTCTGAAGCCTTTTCGAAATCCGGCTTGCTCCTTTGGCTGAAACTCGTCGAGCCTTCCGGCGAGGCGGTTTGTGACTACTCTCGAGAACAACTTGTAAACATGGCTCAGAAGTGAGATGGGTCTGTAATTGCTCAGCAAGGTCTTGTCACCTTTCTTGAAGAACAGAGCCACCGCACTCCCGCTCCACGCTTCAGGTGTTTGTCCCTGTTGGATGACGGAATTAAACAAACTCGTCAGCTCGTTGAGAACCGGGGGGGCCCCCCGCCTTCAGTAGTTCAGTTGTAATTCCGTCCTCCCCAGGGGACTTGTTGTTTTTAAGTTGTTTTTAAGTTCCTTTTTGTCCGTGATGCATACAGGTCTCTGTAAAAGCTCTTAATTTCCTTGAGAATCTCGAACCTTGAGGTCACAGTTCTGCCATGCGCTGTCTTCAGTATCGATTAGGAAAAGTCATGTAGCTGTAGATTGTAAATTTTTTTGAAAAAAAATACACAAAAAAAATTCAAAAAAAAAAAACAAAGTTACGACCTCCCTTTTGGGCCCCTTTTTAAGTGCTTGGTTCTTTGTTCAATTTCTAATAAACTAAACACGTTTGTCAAACAAAACTCTGTGTAAAAAAAATTTAAGGACCATACTTACGAATAAAAAAAGAATGAAAGCCACTTGAAGCACAGTTTTCTCAGAATCATGGCATGAACTTAACCTTTTTTTGGCGGTCGGCGGTCGGGTCGCCGAAATGAGTCGTATTTTGAAAAGCTTGTAAATAAAAAAAAATGTATGACGAGTTGTATTGTGTCTGTTGAACATTGTGAAATAGGATGTATTTGAAAAACTAAAAAAAAAAAAATTTGGAATTTTACATTATTTTTTTTTTTTTTACAAATTTTGTAGAGAAAACTGGTGAAAAATTACAAATTCTTTTTTCTAATAGAAATTTGTAATACATTACAAGGCAGAACTGGTCTTATCTATCATTTTATCATTAGCTTGTTTCATAACGATTCCAGTGAGGTAAGTATTTTAAATGGCTACCATAGAAAAGTTATGAGAAATCGCCATTTTAAGAACATCAACCGACGCCGCTCGCACCGCGGGACGCGGGGTAACAGACACGCCCACAGACACGGGTACCGACGCACGCAGACGCCAACAGACGAAGGGATATACACTTCCTGTCCGTAATGATGAAGTCTATCTCGTTCCTCTTGTGACCTTGTCGGGGCATCGCAAAGTCCATTTTCTGTGGGTCTTCTTCTTAAAGAAAGAGTTAATCAAGAAGAGCCCCTGAGACTCAAGAAAACTGACAAGCATATGGCCCCGGTCATTTCTGCGCCCTACACCAAAGGGGCCGATCTTCGTTTCGCCGCGTTCTTGTACTCCCACTTTGGCATTGAAGTCCCCCATCACAACGCTGTAGTGAGTCTTGGCAGTACCATGTAGTGCTTTTGCTATGTCCTCGTACACGGTCTCAACTGCCTCGACAGTGCTTTCGAGGTCGGGGCGTACACTCGTATCACCTTCAGGGTGTACGTGTTGGTGAGTCTCAGTATTAAGTACGCTACCCGAGGCGAAACACTGCTAATCTCCACAAAGCTGCTAACGAGGTCCTTTTTCACCATAAAGCCAATCCCGCCCTCGGAAAAATGTCTTCCCGAAAGTAAAACAGGTCGCCTGATGCAAGGGTTAGCGTGTCCTCCCACTTTCTTTGGACCTCGCACAATACTGGATGTGCCAGTTAATACGACCTAGTTCTACCTCGAGTTCGGTGAGCCGTCATGGGCCTGCTTCTGTAAGGACGGTGAGTGACCCTCTCACCGTCCTCAGACCCCCGTTGGTACAGGGTTTAGTTTCGAATTTTCCTTTTCTGTGCGCCATGACCTCGTCCGTTTATCAGCAGGTGCACCACTCGCAGGTGAGGCTGGCTTGGACCCCGGGGTTGGTGGTAGAGCCCCATCGCACCCATCGGGCGTCGGGAGGTGGCGGGGTGATTTGCCAGGTACCTGTCGCTTGGGCGTGGGGGGCTGCGCGCGCGGCACCTTTGTCTAAGTTTTTTGAAACAAGTTTGGACTTGTTGTGAATCGTTAGGTACGTTTTGTTTGTGCGTAGGTAAGTAGATCATCAGTAAAATGATAATTCTTTTTTATTAGAATAGAATAGCTTAAAAACAAATCACTATTCAAGTGATGAAATGTATCAAAATACATCATCAAAATAACATTTTTCTCGTATTTTAAAAGCATGTAACAACAAAACCATAGCACGCACAGGGTTAATGTAGTAGTGTTTTTTGCTAGAAATTGTGTGTTTTATGCGAATATTACATTTTTATTTTCTGGCCGGCACTTTCAGAATTGGCCCAAAAATGTATGAAACGTGAATGATCTCCTTTTCGAAGTTTTTTGGTACGGAACCCTCTGCCGTTTTCTTCTTTTATACGGAACGCTGCATTACCAGTGCTACACGAACTCGACTACAACATGCATAGAACTCACAGTATTAACACACGTACTTGTAACAGTCTGTTTTTAGGGTTCCGTAGCCAAATGGCAAAAACGGAACCCTTATAGATTCGTCATGTCTGTCTGTCTGTCCGTCCGTATGTCACAGCCATTTTTCTCCAAAGCTATAAGGTCTATGCTATTGAAACTTGGTACGTAGATGTATTCTGTGAACAGCATTAAGATTTTCATATAAAACTAGAAAAAAAAGTAGTAAATTTTTGGGGGTCCCCGTACTCAGAACTGAAACTCGAAAATTTTTTTTTTCATCTAACCCATACGTGTGTGGTATATAGATAGATTTTCAAAACTGCTATTGAGGCTCCCAATATCATTTTTTTTCTTAAGTGAATAGTTTGCGCAAGAGACACTTCCAAAGAGGAAAAATGTGTCCCCCCCCCCCCCCCCCTTCTAATTTCTAAACTAAGAGAATGATAAATCTAAAAAGTATATAAGATGGACATTGCCATAAACACTACCAACGAAAATTGGTGTGAACGAGATCGAGTTGGTAGTTTTCTTTAATACGTCCTAAACCGCAAATTACGCCTAGAAAAATCACTACCATTGCGAACGTGTTAAAACATCATTGAAAGTTACAACGATCTACAAGAACTTTTATATTACGTTAGGACTTGCTGTTACGGAACCCTTCATGGGCGAGTCCAACTCGCACTTGGCCGGTTTTTTATTTGTTTTTTACACAATTGTAAGTCGCAGCATATAAATAAAATAGAAATAAGAGCAATTGGCAGAAGGAGGAAGAAAATTTAAATAAGCACAGCATGTCGTAATGTGAACACAATTATGGTGGTCTGTCACGAAAACGTGACACTTGTGATCACGTGACTAACTTTTACTGTCGATACTTCATAAACGTGACACTTTACGAGTTTAAAAATATAAACATGACAGGTACGGTCAACAACGAAAATTTTATTATTATAAAAAAAATGTAATATGTCATAATGAATAGAGTCAAAATCTACTGAAATCAAATATCTAATATTTGATTTCAGTACATTTTAACTCTGTTCTCTACACACTTATTCCGTTACTAGCTGGTGCCCGCGACTTCGTACGCGTGAAAATTATGCTAAAATATACACACAAATTTATATTGCTATCTGCCGAGCCCCTAACATATTTAGCGTAATAACATGTAGCCTGTCTGTAAAACCTATCTCTTACTTAATATTCTTGCAATGTTTTAGGTAAATAAATCCACCAGTTTACATGTTTGATTGCTCTCTGCTTAGCCCCTAGGATAGGTAGCGTGATAATATATAGTCTATTTGAAGACCGTATTTCTATTTAATATTTGTGCAAAATTTGAATCAAATCTAGCGAGTACCTACTTTTCGAGATCCTTCCGGACAAAGCCAAGCAAACAGACAGACAGACAAACAGACAAAAAAATTCTAACTATATTTTCGGCTTCGGTATCTTATGTAGAACACCCAGCAAGTATTTATTTTTAAATACTTCCAATGTACAGTTTTGACTTTTCTATCATTTTATTATATGTATAGATTTTGAATTGTGTCAATCTACTTTTGAGGATACACTCTAACCTTCCACAAGATTCAAAAGTTTTAGTGCTCGCTGTCTTAAAGTTACCAAACAAAATTGTAGATCATTATAAAATCTAACGTTTTATTTAAATGGATCAATAGAATTCATATTTCCTCTACATTCTACAATCTAGACCTCAATCTATAAAACGTACACGGTCGAAGTCTAAAAAACATCAGAATTCACATTTTATTACAACAACTAACAACAATAAAAATAAATTGACTCAGTAGACCGTTTAAAACGAGAACTTAATTGTTCGACGCCATAATATCAAACAAATTAATAAAAATAAAAATGTCAACGCTCACGACACAAAAACTCGCTTCAAATCAAATGGAAATTAAATGGACCGTCTTCTATGCAGCACCACAATCGTGCTTTTTACGAGCAAACATTCACTATGCTACTTATCATTACCACATTGTAATGACTAATAAAACAATGCGCTGAACGAATTTAGACCTTATTTTCTAGAACTGAGTATGTATTGTCCGTTATTCATCAATCAACCTATTTGAGTTTTTCTATAGTCTTAAACAAATATCACTTTTCTCGACAGACATTTCATTTTAAACTTTATTCAACATGCCATAAAGTTGATTTACGTAAATGCTGGTAATAACAATAAAGTTGCGTACCCACTAAAGGGGATCTGACACTCACATATAAAACGGTGGATATGAGCATATAAAAATTCTTGAAGCGACGGTCTATCGTCATTACATTTGTCAAGTGTCGAGCGGTAGCGCGGTGGCCACAATTTAGATGATAATTATAACGTGACGAGCGCAGACGGCTGCAATCTAAAGGTGTGGCTCCACTGTAAAGGTAGCGGTTGATTTACAAAGTACTATGAATGATTTTGAAAGAAAATTGGTTTAGACGATACATGCTATGCTTATTTAGGAAACAATAATAGTAATTGAATAATGGCTTCGGTGGTTAGACCAGCAAATCAAAGGACAAGACTTCGAGATTCGCTAGCTTAAACTACCGGAATTTTGTTTATTTTTTTTACGTGAGGGAAAATTCTCATAGATGCTATGCCGGACTTCGCCCGACTAAAAAACCTCACGAATCCTGCCTAACAGTCTTGATGCCCCGGGTAAGCCCTCGCAAGGATACCCCCGGACAAACTACCGAATTGTCACAAAAAATAGTTCGTATAGTTCTGCCTGAGGAGAAAGATAAACGTCACAATACCTTGATTGTCTTGATTATATCTTGTCGAATTGCCCATAATATTAGCTAATTTTACAAAGTTGTTTTTGAATGTCTTCAATTTTAAAAAGCTTTATATTAACACCTTATAAATGAAGTTGTAGTACGAAAAATATTGGGCACTTTTGATAATAACGCAAACACTAGCTTGCCAATATTAAGACCAGTAGACCGATAATTTTGCTCCATGACTAAGACCGACTAAGTCTAGTCAGCAAGTTAGCTTTTACGAATGATATGCATGAAGAAAGATCGCCCTCAATGAGACCCCACCCATATTGACGGATAAGGATATATTTATGTGCAACACATTTTTTTTCTCAAATATTTATGTTGTTTCGTGAGTAGACGTCCGAGCGTGTCACGATACCCGCCTTACCCTACGAGTACGTACGTTTAGTACTACGCATGTTGTGACACAGTCATTCTGCATTTTTCATGCGGCGTTCTAAGAAAATTTATAGCGTGTTAGCACTCCTGTTCTAGGTATTAATAATTTTCAAGTGTGACACTCAATAGTTTTTAAATTAGTACTAAATTTAAATTTAGAAACTTTTACCTTATCTTCGTCTTGGTAAAGGTGAAGCGGAACACCCTATGGTAGTTTAGTGGCTGGAAGTCCTCATAAAGCCAAAAATTCTGCCCACAGTGACGTGTAAAATGCATCAAGTCGACTCAAAACAAATCTCAATGCTTACACCATTGCCATGTTGGAATGGACAGGCGCAGGTTGTGTCGACACATTATGGAAATTTTTTCAAGCCGCCTAGGCCGTCAACCTGGCTTTATAACTGTCATGTTCCTGACAACCGGGACTAACAGCTTAACGTGCCTCCGAAGCATCAAGAAGGCCGTAGCAAAAGTTGCTTACTGGAGTGATCGTTTACAAAACACTTCTAAGGATTTTATCTATACAAAATAATAGACAGTTTTTTTTCTAAAAATTATCTTGCGTTTTTTTAATAAAATTGTCGAACACGGCACAGCCCTAGACGTCATTGGTATTGGCTGCGAACAAGCGGAGACATATCAATTAAAATAGCGCGGCCCTCAAATTATGTCGCCCGCCGCAACGTAACGTGGTTTATACGAAGAAGTAGATGCGGCATATCGGTTACGAAACTTTAACATGGCTCGTAACTGCGGGACTACGAGCTATTTTTAAAGCTTCGTAACCAATATGCCGATAGTCAGCGGTGACTTAGTGTTCTGCAAACTATGATTGGGGAAAGCTCATTTCGCTATCGCTGATCCTCAGCTGGATTACCATTTGGGAAAACTTTCATTTGTGATCGATTTCGTGCTTCACAAAACACGTTAGTGCTCTCCAATTTTCCCTTCTCCTTAACATGGCATTCGCTAAGCCCAGTTGAATGCCTTATTTTAAAAGTTTAACGGTGGGTCCCATCGTATATCTGTCCATTTCAACACAGCAATAGTGATTCATGAAACAAAAACAATTGATGGGCTGTGGACGTATTATTTGCTTCTGCCTACCATTTCAGGAATAAAAGCGTGACAATTATGTGTATATATGAAATTATAAAAAATATGAGTCACACTTCCAGTTTCGTCACGGACTAATTAATAGTACTAGTAGGTTGGTTCCGTTAATAATGTAGTGACCAATCTTGAACTGTTTCAAACAAAACTCTAGGTACCTACTATGTGTGAAGAAAACAGAATGAACTTCAAATATCCTCACAATTTTATGAAAGTAACATTGAAAACAAACACGCAGTATTTAGAGACATTGATAAGCGTAAACCGAGCAAAGATAAATTAGTATTTACGTAGATCGTAAACCATTTAAATAGTTTGGGTTTAGGTGAAATTAAAAGTTCAATAAACTTCGCTAACCAATGTGAAAAACATCAATTACAATTTGTGAATAACAGTGCCATTTGTATGTTGATATAATGATACACGAACACTTTTCGAATAAAATATGTATCAGTATACATTTAGCCGAACCACTTTCGATCAAGTGGATGCATTTTATATACATAGATACTCGGTATCGTATAAATATGTTAAATAACGGCATTTTTTTTCGAAACAACAACGTTTTTCTTGCACTCCCAATAAATATTTTTCTAATCAGTTAGCTACTGCATAAGACAATGTTTTATTAAAAGTAGTATTAAATATTTTTTTTAAAATTTATCCCACCAAAAACATCCCTGTTGAAAAGGAGGCCAAGTTCCTATGGGCTAATTGTTCGCCTAAAAAAGGGTTGAAATCCAATCCAATGCCAAGTTTAGATGTACTTTAAATAATCTAAAAATATCTAAAATAATGTTACTTCTAAATTTGAACTTGGCAGGGTTTCGTGCAGTACGCAACACTTGATTAATTGTATAATTAAATTTATTATGTATATAATTAAATTAACCTGCCAAGTTCAAATTTAGAAGTAACATTATTTTAGATATTTTTAGATTATTTAAAGTACATCTAAACTTGGCATTGGATTGGATTTCAACCCTTTTTTAGGCGAACAATTAGCCCATAGGAACTTGGCCTCCTTTTCAACAGGGATGTTTTTGGTGGGATTTCAATACTTTTTTTCAAGAAACTGTACCTATTTTGTCTTTAATAAGCTTTAAAGTGTGCATTATGTATACATGACATTATTTTATACTCTCTCTCAACAAGACAAGCTCTCGAAAGGATGTCCCAGTAAAGGTCCATTTTGTTTCAATTATTATTTTTTTATGAAAATACAATGCTCGATATTCTGTGAGTATTTCAAGCGTCTACTGGTTGCCCTCATTACCTATTAACACATAGCAACGCGCGCCTTAGATAGTTCGCGTTGCTCTATAGTGTTATACAACGCGCGTCTTTAGACAGTTCGCGTTGCTCTATAGTGTTATACAACGCGCGTCTTTAGACAGTTCGCGTTGCTCTATAGTGTTATACAACGCGCGTCTTTAGACAGGTCGCGTTGCTCTATAGTGTTAACTATCCTTGTATAGATCCTCTACGGTAGGTACAGTAAATATTTCAAAAAGAGTTTGTGAACTCTATGTTTAATTTCTTTTTCAGAATATTGATGACATTTGAATAATGACATTATAAACACGATATCTACGTCTACCACATAAATTGTGTGTTTGTACGTAAATTTTTTATACTGGAGAAGAATCTAAAATATGGACTATTTGTTTACCATTTCCTATGAAATAGCTATCTTTGAAATATTACACCTACCTAAAGTAATCTGCTGAAAGCGTTGTTCACTTTTTAAAGAACAAATATTTACGATGAAAGTCGAAAAATAAGTCAGTATGTGACCCGTATAATGTTCAATCATGGCGACACGAAATTAATTTCATTGAGCAACATTTGATTGTGCTGTACCTCCTAAAGTATTCATTTAATTTGCATGGTGTAAAGGGAATGAATGATCTTGATGAAATGGTCAAATTAACTAACGTATTTAAATTGTAAAGGATACCTTATTACCGAATATAGTGGGTGTTTTTTTTAGAGGTATAGAACTTTGAAATGGAATAAAACAAAGGGAATTTTTTTTATTGATATGAAATTGACTTTATTCGAAAGACAATTTTCTGGCATTATAATTTAAATATGATTTCTGGCATATGACCGCCACGGCTGGCTCAGACGTAGTCTAATCCAAAGGTCCAATTTTCGATGACTTTCTCCAACATTTGTGGCCATATATCGGCAATAACGCGCCGAATGTTGTCCTCCAAGTGGTCAATCGTTTCGGGCTTATCGGCTTAGACTAGCGATTTCACATATCCCCACAGAAAATAGTCAAGTGGCGTTACATCGCACGATCCTGTAGGCCAATCCACGGTACCAAAATGTGAAACTATGCGGTTACCAAAGGTTTCCTTCAATAAATCAATTGTGACACGAGCAGTGTGACATTTTGCGCCGTCTTGTTAAAACCACAACACCTGCACATCATGGTTGTTCAATTGATGAACGAAAAAGTCAGTAATCATCGCTCTATAGCGGTCACCATTGACTGTAACATTCTGGTCAGCATCGTTTTTAAAGAAGTACGGACCAATTATTCCACCAGCCCATAAAGCACACCACACAGTCAGTTTTTCTGGATGTAACGGTGTCTCAACATACGCTTGAGGATTATCATCACCCCAAATACGGCAATTTTGTTTATTGACGTATCCATTCAACCAAAAGTGGGCATCATCGCTAAACAAAATTTGCTTATGAAAATCGCGGTACGTTTTTCGGACAGAACTATGATTTTCAAAATAAATTTGCACAATTTGGAAGCGTTGTTCCGGCGTCAGTCTATTCATGTTGAAATGCCAAACCAAACTAAACATAAATCACTTGACTGTTGACAAAATTACTGCCAGTTAAAAAAGTGGTGGGAACTTAAAGTTCTATACCTCTAAAAAAAACATCCGTTATAAGACAAAGTCGCTAAAAAACACGTTTGTTGTATGAAAGCCCCCCTTAAATATTATTATGTTTTTGTTTTCAGTATTTGTTACTATAGCGGCAACAATAACACATAATCTGTGAAAATTTAACTCTCTAGCTATCACCGTTCATGAGATACAGCCTCCTGACGGACAGACAGACAGACAGACAGACGGACAGCGAAGTCTCATGAATTGGGTCCCGTTCTTTACCCTTTTGGTACGGAACCCTAAAAAGGATGACTCACGCTACGCAGTGCCGGGTCCGAGCCGAGTGCCGGCCGCAGCAAGGTCAATATTATATATATTTTGTGTGAACAAACTCACGTTAAACCATAGATTTAGAATTTTTCGCGCTAAATCTACGCGTTAAACCGAGCGGCAACTGAGTGACAGCCGAACTACGGAAAGCGCTCATAAAAAAACAAAGTCCCGCCTCGGCTCGGCCACGGCCCGTTGCATGAATACAGTGCCACCGAGCTTCGCCCGAGCAGTCGTGAATGCAACCGGCTCGGTGACCGTGCTACGGCCGACACTCGGCTCGGACCCGGCACGGTCTTGCGTGAGTCATCCTTTAGAATGCTTGCTGATCTCTAAACTACTGGACGAATTTGATCCAAATATTTCACAAATATGAATAACAATATTCAATGTGCAGTATTGACTTTTCCATAATTTGTATGTATAGAGAATTTGATTGACATTAATCAAAACATTGACAACATCTTTCTCAAATCTGATTGAGTTTTTAAACATGACATGTGTTAAAATAAAAAGTAAATTAAATCAAAAGAGTCCTCTCATCACTAAGAAGTATTGATACAAATTCGAATCGAAACCCCCCTAAGAAAACAATTGTTACCCCCTTTTAGCCTGTTCTGGAATGAATTTCAATAAAATACGAAACACATCTTCCATCAATTATGTTAGAGATGATTTATGCAAATTTTGAAGAAGATCCGACCAAGGAATCCTGTGGTCCCATACAAACTTTGTAACCCTTTTCAAACTCACGCTTGACCGATTTCTCAAATTTCTCAATTTTTCGGTAATCTACATATAACACCCGATCTGTGTGCCAAATTTCATAACGCTAGGACAATTGGAAGTGGCCCAGAGGTTTTGATGACCGGTCAGTGAGTGAGTGAGTCAGTCAGTGCCAAAATTAGCTATATTCACAGGGTCATATTTCAGGATCTACTAAAGCTACATCTATGAAATTTGGTACACTGCCTTAGTACTAATATATGATTATGTACGTACAATTTTATTTCTGTACTTGCAATAGGCACTGAGCTACAGGGGGGTCAAAAGTGGGTCGAAGCGGTTCGTGTAAATAGAGTACGGCATGCGCTCGGCCTGTTGCTGGAACTTGGCCTGCGCACTGCCGTGCGCTTAGATGAACGCAAAGTTCTTTTACTCGATGCCTGGGGTTAGCACCGGACCGCATTTTCTTTTGAAATTTTAAGGAGGTATATGTATACAACTGTTGAGCCTAATTTGATAGATTGAAGTTATTTGTACCTTCATATTACCGTATCCATAAATTTCCTCTTTACAGTATGTGCACCGTGATGTATGAACGCCATTATTTTGCCATGTAAGGCTTTCATTTATAAATATTCTAGCAATAAAACCTTTAGAAACTTAATGGCAAGTACAAACTGCTGTTTATATGATAATGTCGTGATTTCTACGTGAGGCGAATTTATTCGGATGTGACAGATAGGAGCAAGCTTAGCGATTATGCGTTTAGTTTATGAGTTGAAGATTTTGTATATTATGTCACCGTAAAAAAGTCCGATTGTTATTTACCTTGTGAGATTGAAATCTAGGTATTAACGAGATTTTTATTATTATATTTATGGATTTTTACACAACGCTATCTGATCCCAAAGTAAGCTAGGAATAACCTGCTTGCGTTATGGGTATCAGACCACGGATATTAATACTTATCAATCAATACATATAATAAAATCTTAACAGGTAGCTGTCTGTACATGGAAGATAAATAAGAAAAAATATTATAGGGGGGCTTTATGAACGCAATAGAACCCAAAACAATGATTTTTAGAATTTTTGTCTGTTTGTCTGTATGTCTGTATATCTGTTTGTCTGTACGGTTGTGCACGCTAATCTCAGTAACCGCTAAACCGATTGCAATGCGGTTTTTTTTTATTGTGTTGAGGTTTGCTCCAGTTAACATTTAGCGTTTGTTTTATGTAAATCGGTTTAGAAATAAAAGAGTTATAATTATAACACTTTTAAGAATCAGATATTTTGAAACTTTTAATTGTAGGGGTTTCTTTGAATGTGAGTGAACCTTAACTGGCGTGTTGGCTTAATCATAAAAGAGCTTAATGATTAAGTCTATTTTAAAACAATTCAGTCCACGTCGAAGAAAGAATTGGTTTAAAATAGACTTAATCATTAAGCTCTTTTATGATTAAGCAAACAGGGCAGTTTCAGACGCTGCTTGATGAGTCTGATGAAGAAATACCTTTCCTTTCATACACCTCATGTGACGTAAACGAAGTTGTGGGCTCAGCTAGTATACTTATAAGTATTAATATCCGTGGTGGTAATTTAAGTACATACATATTTTACATAGAAATATGTACTCTCAGACTCTAGATACAAACATTTATGGGTCACACAAATATTTGTCTCCGGTGGGAATCGAACCCACGACCTCCAGCGCCGCAGGCGGTATCACTACCGATTGCGCCACATAGGCAGTCGGCAGAAAAGAATACCAATATTTGGCGCCCAGCAGCCTCTGCCGCGGCAAGCTAGGTTCGCTCGCTCGCCTTAGCGCGTTAATGGTTAATATTTTGACCTAACCTAATGATATTTTACGG
Organism: Miltochrista miniata; assembly: GCA_933228765.1. Lineage (NCBI taxonomy): Eukaryota > Metazoa > Arthropoda > Insecta > Lepidoptera > Erebidae > Miltochrista > Miltochrista miniata. The sequence goes on from OW121758.1 coordinate 3,205,264, forward strand.
TTCACAAAATCATGACAGTTAACAACAATCTCGCTAGGTTACAATTCGGTTTTAACAAATTTTTTTATGACTTAAATGATTTTTTGGACAAAAAATTTGCATGTTAATGTATGTTAGCAAAACAGAGGACACTGTATTAAATATTTAAGAACTATATATTACGAACCTGTTTTAAGCAAATAAAGAACTTTGAACTTTGACACAATCCATACAAATATTATAAAGAGGATAGATTTGATTGTTGGTTCGTTTGCATTGAATAGGCTCCGAAACTACTTAACCGATTTAAAAAAAAACTTTTACTGCTGGAAAGCTACACTATCCCCGGGTGATATTTGCTATTTTTTATTCCCGTATTCCCACGGGAACGGGGGCTACACGGGTGAATCCGCGAAACGTCCGCTTGTTCATGAATAAATTACTGCACATTAAATAATAATGTATAAATATAATATAAATATAAATAATATAAATTATTTATAATAATGTATTAATAATGTATTAAATGAATGAGACGCTTACAGATCTTCCAGTCAATCCTCATGTTGTAAATTAAATTTTAATAAGCTTATTAGCATTAGTAGATGTATTTACATAATACTCATATCTATATCCCGACTCGTCATAAATACAGAAGTGGCTTAGGAGTCAGTGGTTCATATAATTCTGTCATAAATATACAAATGTTATGTGTTTTAGAATCTTAATGCGTAACAATTTAGTCGCATAACACGCAAGTGGACTATTCATTGAGTTTGCTAGAGTAATTTTGTTCTAATATAATCAAAACTTGTACATAAAAATTGTAATTTGTATAATTTGCCGAATCTGTATTCATTTTATGGCATTTGTAGTACCTGTTTTATGAAACGATATTACCTTGTTATTGACACGAGTATAAGAATTACAATAAATTCCACAAGATTTTGCAGATAAGCTTTTTAAAAGAAAAACATATTGCCGATGGGAGTACTCGTTCTATGTGAAATACGAAGGCATTGCGAAAACACAATACCTGAAGTGGCCTCTTGGCTTCTTGTAACTACCCACATCTTTAATGCAAATATTATTAAACATGTCATACATGCCGATATGTGTATTATTATTGCCATGTAATTTATGATTTTAGTACAATAGTTCGTTATCCTACACTACTGGGAATTAGCTGTCAAATTTTACAGTATCAAAGTTTTGTAAGAAAATGTTTTCATCTTTTTGTACCCATGCGGAAACGCAGTGCTTACAAACCAGCTACCCCAATGTGATCGTATAATTAGCTGCATCAACAAAAGCCCTACAGCATGCACACATGACCCTATAACTCATGTCCTTAATCCATCAAGCAATTCATTCACAATCATTCAGATACGTAACTCATAAAAACCCGTAAAACGGCTGCGCGTTCGTAAATCAACGGTTGTAAATTTCAATTTTATTCGACAATTAAACCGGCGGGCTTTCTCGCCGGCAGTAAATACGCGTAAATACACGTAAATAGTCGTAAATACGCATTATCGTTAAAACGTCACTGTTGTTGTAAATCTAACTGAATGGCAACGCCGCTGTCTTGGGGAGCCAAAGACTACCTTCGCCCGTTCTTTATGTGTTTTTGCCTATATTTTTAGTTCTTCAGGAAGGCTGTATTGATCGAGAGCTGTGTGTATGTCTCCACTTGTCATAAGTTTGGACTAGTCAGTAAGTGTTACTATTTGAAATCTTTTATAAAATAAGAATAGATGGGATGAGTTCTATCAACACTACTAAGAGAATGATCTCAAAATAATAAGCATAATGATAATCCAACAGAAGTAACAGTAGCGGTCTACAAGATTCATCAACTAGTCGTTTCAGATAGTTTAGTAGTAAGCTCTCAACACCAATAATATAATAATCCCAAATATGATCTACTTTCAAATCGCTTACCACAGTCCAAATAGAAGTTGTGTTTTTAACGTGAGGAAATCCCTACATGGATGTTATGACTTTTACCGACTAAAAGCCACACGTTCCCTACTTAATGCCTACTGTTGGCAGCCCTGGGTAAGCCCTCGGAAGGATGACCCCCGAATTCTCAACAGACCTTGAATACCACTGCGGCCTCACCTAGGGGGTTCCGGTGCTATCCCGCGTCTTTGGGGGGTTGTTCGTGTTTTAAAAAGAGGAGTAAGGAGTAAGTACTTGCAGCGATGGATGGAGCTTTTTTCTGATCTCAACCAGGGTCACAAGTCTGCTATTTCAATTGTGTCAGGGCAGAATCATAAATGTCGAAAATGCTACGATAAAGCTACGAAAACTATCAAAATTATTTATATTGAGCTACGATCACAATTCTTTTCTGACACAATGAAAATAGTAGATTTGGGCCTCAGTAGCAAAGGCGGTAAACATTATGCGGGTAGGATAGCAATAGTTACTTTATCATAGAATATATTATATTATCTGTGCTATAATTCACTTTCACTAGTCTGTTATTTCAATTGTGTCAGAATATAATTGTAATCGTAGCGCATATAAATCCGGCGCGTTCTCTACGGCACAAATGGACAGGTTTCGTAGCTATTGAGCTACGATTCTGACAAAATTGAAATAGCAGATTTGCCCTCAGGTATATATCAAATTATATACTTACCAACAGAAATAAATACTCATATCCTTATCTAATCTATGAGACATAGACTAGCCGTTTTTAAATGGACAGCTCGTAACGCCTACCATTAGAATCTGTTAAATCAATACGCCTGTTGCCAATGTTTGGTTATTCTGTAACTTATGGCGAAACGGCTGAGTTTAAGTAACTGGCATTTGAAATCTATCCACGTGTCGTAATTACTACAGCACAGTTATAAAACTTTACCGCAACATGTTTCAAGAAAATTGGTAATTCATTTTAGTACTTTTCTTTTTAAATTTGAGCAAACTTCTTTTGACATTCATGTTAGCAAATCAAATTGCCTTACAAGTAAAAACGTATCGCAACTTAAATATGAAACTTGATGGTACTGAAAAATGAAAAAATGAAAATGAAAAATCTTTATTCATATAGGTCACAATGTAACGCCTATGAACGTCCAAATGATTGCTTCTACATTTACATTTACTGCCAGATTGGCAACGCAATAGGTAGAGCTGGAGAAAAAAGAACCTGGCAATAAAACTCCGGCCACTCTTTTAACAAGCTTAGGTATTTTGAAAGCTTTTAATCATTGTCGCCCGCTAGATGTATTAATTAATAAGGGCACCAACACGGAATTCCGTGTTGGTAATTGTTTGGCCTTACTGCACCACCCCGGCCAGCCGGGCCTTTATTTCCAGTCCTTCTTCTTTTCACCATGACCTCGTCTGTAGTCAGCAAGAGCACTACTTACAGGCGAAGCCATCTTGGGCCCTGAAGATGCGGGCAGTCTACACCTGTCCCTGTCCATGTCAACACGGCAAATACAGCGCACCACCTATTACGTGGGACAAAATCTAAAAGTTGTGGGCATATAATATGCTTGTGCCTACCCCTTCATGGAGAAAAGGCGTGATCATATATGTAATATACACTTTTCAAATGAAGTCTATCTGATAGCAAGTCATACGTAACTGCTACCCGTTCGCTCTAACTTTGCCGCTGGCGTAGAGGCGTATACCCGAATTGACGAAGTAAATTGACAGTAGTTAATGTCACTTCGTCATAGAAAATACGCAACATTGTATGAAAAAGTGACATTAGTTGCTGTCAATTTACTTCGTCTAATTAAAAATTTGACTTTAGTATGGAGCCGAGCGGCAAAGTTAGAGCGAACGAGCAGTATAAAAAATTATAAGACCTGTTTTCACTTATTCCAAAAAACTGAAAAAAAAGTTTGGCAACGAACAAATCCACCTGAGTTATACAAGGCAGTACTCGTGAAAACTGCACTACGGGCCTACAAATTGTTTCCGATAAATAATTCATATCCACCTTCATATTTTATTCTTTGCCGGCTTTATATCATAATACTTTTGCTTTTACACAGCATTGACTTTCATGGACTGCGAAGAATAACGCGGTAACTTGTATCTTTTTGTCTTTCGACGGGAATCGAGTTACGGAGTCTTGATCGTAAATCTTCAATACTAATCTTATAAAGCTGAAGAGTTGGTTTGTTTGTTTGAACGCTAGTATCATTTTTTATCCTACATGGATACAATGCCGGTAAGCTGTCAAAAGTATGACCCCAGGATTATGAACAGAGAAAGAACAGAGCAGGATTCCCAACATAACGCTAGGCGTCTTAGAACTTTTGTTTGATTCAAAAAAATCTTTTACAGTTCGATAGTACATATTGAATAACACCACTTGTACTGTTCCACAAAATTTATTCACTTTACATGATGTGGTCATCAAATTAATTTTATTTGACAATGCCGAAAGGCGAAACCTGTCAGGTGTAAAGTAAATAAATGTTGTGGAACAGTACAAGTGGTGTTATTCAATATTTTGGAGCAGGTTTCACCAAGTTCCATAGATCAACAGCAGGTATAAATAATAAGTTCGATGGTACATGGATACGACGGCGGGAGTAAATGCTACGAGTAACATGATATTAAAATATCATAGATTTAGAATTTTTCGCTAAAAATATTAATACTTCGCCTTTCTCTTTCTCTCTCTCTCTCTACCTTTCTCCTATGCTACGCATACGAAGTTGTGCGGGTCACCTAGTTATAGATTTGCTACGATATAAAGTCAGAATCTAATGTGTTGGCACAAGTTAAACTACTAGTAAACCCATTACTACGAATTATGTGGTGTTCTTGTTTGTGGTTATGTTTCTAATGCCTTAGTATAATATACTGTCGCATATTTTATAGAACCTGTTATTAATAGTTATGTAAATAATTAGAAAGGTCACTCCGTATTTACTGTACTCTATGTTTATTATAATACCTGATGACAACAAGCTTTGTAACTCAAGATTTACAATTAATAAATTTTGGATGTTCTCATGCAGTGATATGGGATAAATTACTACTGCGCTACCAAAGAAATCGTGAATGAATCTTACTAATATTATAAATGTGAATGTTTGTGAGTGTGGATGTTTGTTACTCTTTCACGCTCAAACCGCTGAACGGATCTGGCTGAAATTTGGTACAGAGATAAGTTATAGTTTGGAATAACACACAGGCTACTTTTTATCCCGGGAATAAGTTCCCACGGTAACAAATTTTACGCGGGCAAAGCTGCGGGCATCAGCTAGTATTACTAAATTTAAAACGTTGATAAATGTCGACAAATCTTCCAACTTTCTTCTTCAATATTTTTTTTATATTAAGGTCGCCAAATTGTTGTCGCCAGCCTGGTGGAAACACCAGGCAAGACGCATCTAGCGATTGGAGGCCACTGTCACAAACCTTAAGAATTCTTCGTTTTACGAATTAGATATATTTGAGCCAAAACTACGTAATAGGTAACGAAAAGGTTTTCAGCAGCAGCTAGGTATTACGCCCTTAGCACACCTCCGCCGCGAAACCATGATAGCGGAACCGCAGTAATTCCGCCAAGTTCTGACACATATAGGAGGAGCGGAACGCTAGCGAAACCGCCTGTTCTAATGCATAGATTTAACTATCTTCTATCTCTTTCACCGCACGGTTTCACCAATCTGCTCCTACGCCAGTCAAACCTCCGCGCTTCGGCCGCCTTGTTATTGCGGTGCCGCGTTGTCTACGCGCCGGTTTATCAAAATTGACAGAAATACAGAGCGGAACGGCGAAACAAATATTTTTTCAGTAAATGAACGTGAAGTTCACGGAAAAACTACTTCAAGCCATCAGAAATAGACCCTTTATGTATTTATTAAGTCATCCAGATAAAAAAAAATAATATGACAAAATTGCGATAGCGTCACATCGACTAACTCGTGTCAGGTTCCGTTGCCCAGTTCCGCTGTACAATCCACACTTGATCACAGCGGAATTCATTCAGCGGTTCCGCTGTTCTGGTGTCGCGGCGGAGGTGTGCCAAGGGCGTTATTGTCAACGTACCCAGAAATAAACCACTACTTAACCGATTTCGTTCTCTAAACTGCCTCATTAGCGCAGGTGCACTCGTACATATACACCGCAACACTTTACAACCTACCAATGAACATAAACAACTCGAACCACATACAATATAGATAGTAAAGTACATTTTATTTACTTAACATATAAAATACCTACATTTACAGAGGCCATTGTTCGTTAATTGTTTCTCGAACGTATTAGTTCACTTAAAGTACGGGAAATGGTTGATTACTTAGAGTAATAAAGTTACTATGACTAAGTTGAGCGTAGTAGTTTTATAGACTTTTGCTAGCAGGTCTTATAAAGTATTTAATGTAACTATCGTAATTTATGACGTATTAACTGATACTTCTGTTACGGAACCATTAAAGTAGATAACAGCATTATTTGAACCGGGTTGTAACTTACCATGTTAAAATTTGAGCTAAGTGTTTTTGAGCACCTTACACAAAAAAAAAACAATATATTCAAGGTTTTCCAAAAACTTCCCGGCTTTTGATGGATTTTGGTTCATCATCGCGCCTTTATCCCCGAAGGGGTAGGCAGAGGCATATTATATACCCACATTTCACCTTTTTTATAATTTGTCCCACGTAATACGTTGTGAGCCGTATTGCCGTGTTTAAATGGACAGGCGCAGGTTGTGACTGCCTGCTGTTGAAATAAAGCCTTCAACTTGGCGTAACGATTGCCATTTTACTGGCAACCGGGACCATCGGCTTAACGTGCCTTCCGAAGCACGGAAACGCTCAAATAATTGTCACAAAGTGATCATATGGATGGTCACCCATCCATGGACCGGCCATAGTGAAAGTTGCTTACTGCAGTGATCGTTTACAGAACACTGAGTCCGCGAGGCCACGAGCGTGGTGTGTACAGATGACCTGATAGCCTGCTCTTTTGCGAGCAGAAGCGAGCTTTATCCCACTGGAGCTAACGGTGAGGTAAATTCTGTGAAGGTAACTGACTAAAGGTTGCCTGGAAGAAATTGCTATGTGCCGCCCATTGTATCTAACTTTAAAAACTTCTATATTTCTGTACCTTGTTATTTGGTAGTTAGTTCAATAAAGCATATATCTATCTATCTATCTAAAGCCACACGGTGCTCCTTCTCAGCTGCATTGAGCCCGTGAACCTGGTAACCTCTCGAATGAAAATAACCCTGGTGACCTCAGATTGATTTTGGTCAAACCAAATAAGTATGTTAGCCACATCGTTGCGTCTTCACTCACCTGCCTCTGCTACTGCGACAGCTAGTATCATCCTGAAACTGACACTTTTAGCGAACAGACATCATTTGAGAGCCTCCTCCTTTGTTGAAAGTAATTGACTAATTTCAATGAATCGAAATGACTGTCCGCGCCACCCCTGGGGTTCTGGGTTCGATTGTCGGGCTGGAGTTGTCGGGTTGGAGTTGGTTGTTTTTACTCTATGTATCTATTATGTGTATGTATTTATAAATAAATATTGTATAAGTGGTCTAGAGCTCATAACACAAGCATTATTAGCTTAGTTTGGACTAGATGGCGATGTAGGTATACTTAAAAAATGTCCCACAAATTAATTTTCTTACAAATGCCGTTTAAGATCTAGTAACATCCTAATCACTTGTTCCAGTTCAAAATTAATTATCTCTACACATATCCAGACAAACACACACACACACATCAATAGTCAAGCATCACCAATATATCTGTGAACGTCATATTGGATATAATAAACGGTATCCCATTACAGAGGTGTCACGCAACAAATCACCCTGCATTGTCCACTGATCCGAGGGGGTGAGCTGGGTGAATGCAAACTTGGAGTAACAAGCGTCTTAGCAACGACGGCGACGGAAATGTTCTGCGAAAGAGTGGAATCGACTTTTCAGTATTTAAGTTTCTAAACGATTTATTTTAAGGAGCAACTAAAACAATGCTGTTTTGCTCCTATATCTGCGTTCAGTGGAACCAAAACATAAACTAGGGTGTTTTCAACACACGGAAATCCATAGGATTCACGGTTATGCCAGACTTGAACCGAAAAAAACTGCCCCTAGTAACTCTTACCAATATAAATACCAAACCTGCAGATAGTGTGCAGTAAGATTATCTTGTCTTAGTGTACACTATCTTATATATGTCAATACATATAATAAAATCGTAACCGGTCGCTGTCTGTACATGGAAGATATATTAGAAAAAATATTATAGGGAGGCTTTATGTTCTGTTTTTGTCCTAGGACATCCTTTCGAGGGCTTACCCGGGGCTCCCAACCATAGGCTGTTGGGCGTTACGTGAGGTTTTTTAGTCGGTAGGAGTCCGGCATAACATCCATGAGGATTTTCCCTCACGTTAAAGAAAAAAAAAGGGGGGGCTTCATGAACGCAATAGAACCCAAAACAATAATTTTTAGAATTTTTGTCTGTTTGTCTGTATGTCTGTATGTCTTTATGTCTTTATGTCTGTATGTCTGTATATCTGTTTGTCTGTACGTTTGTACACGTTAATCTCAGTAACCGCTTGACCGATTGCAATGCGGTTTTTTTTATTGTGTTGAGGTTTGCTCCACTTAACATTTAGCGTTTTATTCATGTCAATTGGTTGATAAATAAAAAAGTTAAAACACTTTTAAGAATCGGATGTTTTCAAAATTTTAACTGTAGGGGTTTCTTTGAATGTGAGTGTAAAACTAAACTAAAGAGCTTAATGATTAAGACTAATCTAAACTAAATTTAAAATAGACTTAATCTTCAAGCTCTTTTATGATTAAGCAAACAGGGCAGTTTCACACGGTGCTTGAAGAGTCTGGTGAAGAAATACCTCTCACTTCGTACACTTTATGTGACGTAAACGAAGTTGCGGGGTCAGCTAGTCTTATATATATAAACGGAAAGATTTGTATTTTTGTACGACGACCAATAAACTGAAAAACTACTGAATTCACTGAATTGATTGCAAAAATTCTTTTATTGATAGATAGCTACATCATCATTGAGTAGCATAGGCTACTTTATTCCGATATTGTCTACTATAACTATTAGAACTACGTGGGCAAAATCGCATAACATCCGCTAGTTGTAAATAAAGCCTTGTCCACAACCTGCGACCGGCGGCGCTTGTTAGAGGTGCAGTAACAAGTGACGGGTGTCGGCGGCAGCGCACCGGCGACTGTCGATACTACTGCTTGATTGAAATCTCTAGCTAAACTCCTTGCGGAAATCTCATGTATTTTCGAGTAGTTCCTTTTCTTTCAAACGCTTTTCTAATCACCACATGACTATAACTAGTCATCGCTAAAATTTTATATTGACTCAGTGAATACTTACGCTATCGAAAAATCTCATCAACTTTTTTTTTTTTTTTAATAGTACTTAGGTGGCAGACTAGCTTACGGCCCACCGGAAGGTTGGTAACCGTAGCCTATAGACGTTTGCAACACCAGAGGCGCTACACACGCGCTGCCGACCCGGGCGCAGGTTGTGACGGCCCACAGTTGAAATTTTTCAAGCCGCCCGTAAGGCCTTCAACTTGGCTTAACGACTGCATTTTACTGACAACCGGGACCAACTGCTTAACGTGCCTTCCGAAGCACGGAAACGCTTGTAAATAAATGTCACAAAGTGGTCCACGTGGTGGTCACCCATCCATGTCCGGCCATAGTAAATGTTGCTTACTGCAGTGATCGTTTACAGAACACTGAGTCCGCGGGGCCACGAGCGCTTCAAAAAATTTATTTCAAATCTTCCCAAAAGTAATCAACGATTAGTTGCACATACTTTTTTCTACAAGTTTTATAGAGCTCCACGCCCTTCCCATTTTTTATTTATTTTATACTTTAAAAACGACCAGCACAATCCAGACAGTACTTCAATGAAAAAAAATTCAAGCCTATCTCTAAACCCTATCACCATTTCACCCTTCACCTTAGATAGCTCAAGAACCATTATCAGACACCGTTTCAGTTAGCACTACAATAAATTAGCCGAGAACAGGGCCAGCCGTAACTCAATCGACGGACAATCGTCGTCCGCGATATTTTTGTCGACGCGACCGTAAACATGTCTGCGATCGACGCGACGCGACTACGCGTAGTTTTTGTGAGTGTACGCGACAAACGACAGATGTGACAGCTAACTAATGGGTTGCGGTCCGCAAGAGTATTTATTTCGAGTGTTAAGACTGAAAATTATTGAGGTAATACGACATAAGGAAACAGGGATAAGTTTTAACCTTCATTTCAGCGTAATTAAAAGAAAATAAATCTTGCTCTGCCTCATTGCCTCGTTGGTCTAGAGGTCGAAATGTGCGACTGGGGATCACAAGGTCGTGGGTTCGATTCCCATCGGAGACAAAAATTTGTGTGACCCATAAATGTTTGTCTCAAGAGTCTGGGTGTTTCTATGTATATGTTAGGTAAGTATTTAAAAAGTATATAATTATGTATTAATATCTGTGGTCTGATACCCATAACACAAGCAGGTTATTCCTACCTTACTTTTTTATTTGTTTATACCTAGATATTTAAAAAAAAATTATAAGAGAAATATATAAGTAGAGTTGTCTAGATCTCATAGCACAAGCTTAATTTGGGCTAGATGCCATTGTATAAGAATGTCCAAAAATATTTAATTTCGTTTATATTCAGTGCAGTGGGTGCAGGGGCAGTGGATGCAATTGGAACCTAACCAAGGCCCAAGTCAGGCTAACTTGCAAGTCGTACATCCGCCGACTAACAGACGAAGTCATGGCGCCGAGAAGGAAAATTTGAAAAAAATCCCGAGTCAATCCGTCTGGTCTGAGGCCGCAGTGGTAGCCGTAGGTCTGTTGGGAGTCCTGGCGTCATATTTCCGAAGGCTTACTCGGGGCTCCCAACCGTAGGTAATAGGTTAGGGAACTTCTGGTTTTTAGTCGGTAGGAGTCCGGCATAGCATCCATGTAAGATAATGACGTTGAAAAAAAACCGTTTGGCCTGCGTTGTACAAAGTTCAAAGACAAATCACCCTTCTAAAAGGATGGGGTAGGCCTGATCCAGTAAGACACAATTTTGCTGACAAAATTAGTAATTTTCTTGTGAGTAATTTTATCTCTACTTACAACCTACAGGGATTAACTTCGGCTAATTATGAGAAAATAGTATAAAAACATAAAATCTATAGGGTAATTCCACGCGTACGAAGTAGCGGCCGTCACCTAGTAAAAGAATATAAATGGGTATCGCTTGTTGGTAGCTACGTTATTTTATCTACAAAAAAAACAAATGTGTAGGGGAAGTTGGTCACAAATCGTTACAGTTGCTTTTACGTTTAGTTTCTTAGTAATCGTCGTGTTACACGCTCTGTCGAATGACTGCCGTAAATATCATTGATGTACGTTTATAGCTATCGTGAGTAAGCTGCAACACACGAGCTACGAGCGGTAGCGTTTCCGACTACCCAATACATTTAACAAAGCAGTCATTCCTAAAACATTAGTTTCAAAACTTCCTTTAAACAGGTTGACCTTATTTCGACCGCAATTCGGTTGCTTTGACGATGTTTCCAGATATGTACAAACCCATTGTGCAGTCCCATTTTGTCGTCGCTTTTCAGGTCGTTAAATCAATGCTATCATCCACTGTATACAAACTGCAAATTTGCCGTTGAAATATAGTCCTTCTGTCTAGAGTTTTGGAGCGATATGTGTTATGCAATGCTTACAACGGTACCCTTCAAATATAAACTAATAGTAGGGACATGCTATAAAAGTCAGCTATCTGAAATCAATATCTATCTACGCATACAATAAGTCTGTAACGCGATCAATGTTGCTTTCTTCCTTATATAAATTAATTCAAGAAGTACTGACGAGATCTGCTTAAAATCTTCCAATCATTTGTGTATATTTAAGCCTTCTAGCCCTCACAGTGGCTTGAAGCGTTTCTTTATCTAGAACATTGATAAATATCGTAAATTCTTTTACCTGTAATTGAGTAAAAAGCTATCTTATTTTCAAACCGACTATAGTTTGTCAAACAAGGCGCCGATTCTCGATTCATACAACGTGAATACGTGGACGAAAATTTATTGGTGAAACGGCATCTGTCTTGTATTTAGGAACGCCAAAACATGAGAGTGAAGACGTTTTACCCGCAAATTTCCGTCCACGCAATTACGTCGTGTGGTCGAAAATTGGCGCCCATGAACTGAACGAAATGGAAACTTTCGTACAACTTGAACCACAAACATGTACAGTCAAAGAAACATTCGCGCTTACAAAATAAACACTAATATATTTTGTAGGTAATTGTATCAAACGTGACTTTATTGGTCAGTCTGTTCGTCCGCGCGTCCATTTACTGTATTTTTGATACCAACTCGTAAAATGTTTAGGCAAACGGCTTATGTGCGGTCTACGTTTGAGAAAATTTATGAGAATGGCCACACAAAAATGTAGAACCTACATTTTACTTGATCGATACTAATAATCCAAAATTTATAGGTATATAATACCGAGTCACATAGTAAATGATATAACGTATATTTTGTTTAACTCTTTTTTTATGATAGGGGTAGTCAGATGCATACCACATCTTACTTATATTTTTAATCTTACTAATATTACTTGCGTAACATTGTGACCGTCGATGTCTGAATATCAGGATGTTTGTCTCTCTAACGGCTTAACGGATCTGGTTAAAATATTGTACAATGATAAATTATAGTCTGGAATAACACACTGACTACTTTTTATCCCAGGTATAGGTTCCAAGGGGAAGCTAGAACCTGAACAAAGTTGAACGCGGGCATAGCCGTTAGCAAAACCTAGTTTACTATAAAATAATAAAGAAAATGAAAAATACGTATATAAAAAAACCGGCCAAGTGCGAGTTGGACTCGCCCATGAAGGGTTTCGTAGCAGCAAGTAACATAATATAAAAGTTCTTATAGTTCGTTGTAACTTTGATTGATGTTTTAACACGTTCGCAGAGGTAGTGATTTTTCTAACCGAAAATTGCGGTTTATGACGTATTAAAAAAAACTACCAGTTCTATCTCGTTCAAACCAATTTTCGTTGGTAGTTTTTATGGCAATGTACATTATGTTTTTTTTTAGGTTTATCATTCTCTTAGTTTAGAAGTTAGAGGGGGGGACACACATTTTTCCACTTTGGAAATGTCTCTTGCGCAAACTATTCACTAAAGGAAAAAATGATTTTAGGAACCTCAATAGCATTTTTAAAGACCTATCTATAAATACTACACACGTATGGGTTTGATGAAAAAAAAAATTTGAGTTTCAGTTCTGAGTATGTGGACCCCCAAAATTTACTGCTATTTTTCTAGTTTTATATAAAAATCCTAATGCCGTTCACAGTACCAAGTTTCAATAACATAGGCCTTATAGTTTCGGAGAAAAGTGGCTGTGACACACGGACGGACAGACAGACAGACATGACGAATCTATAAGGGTTCCATTTTTGCCATTTGGCTACGAAACCCTAAAAAGATAAGAGGTGAGGCTATTGCCATGTAAACATGGACAGAAACCACCATCAAATATGCCTATCTAAGTATTGCATAAACTCATTGACAGTTATCAGAACTCGTAACTGCTGAACTGATTAGCCTGTAAATAATATAATATTTATGATTTCAATACAAGTACGTTATTACTATGCCATACGAGATGAATCTATTTGAAGACATAGACGCTCCATTAACAGATACCGCCACATTATTTAGCACATAAATATGTCTCGCCTTCACCTTTGAACGATCGTCTTTAACGATCGATGCAACCAATAAATCTGATATGTTCCAATTTATTGATGTAGCTGCACTAATATAATTGCGCAGTATTGTGATTGATGAGTTCTACAATCGTTATTCATGAAAGATTGTGTTTTCTCGTGACTGCGTACGTAGGTCTTAGGAGCAACTCTGTATTATCGTGATCGAAATTGGGCTATTACTGTAGGCACTCAATCCATCTTGAACATTAAGACGCGGCGATAACAGCCCTGCCTTTTGATCTGTTACGCTATCACAGTTTAAGAACTGAACCGATTTTGGTAAAATTTGACATTTGACATTTGGTAAAATATTTCTCGAGACAATACGCGATAGGCATTGCGACAGAAAATGCCAATTCTTAATACACTCGAGAGCAATGAATCCGGGTCACTTAAAGAATGTTAAAAATCTCGGAAACTAAAAATGATAGGTTAATGCAATAAATTGTATTTAATAGACAATGTAATACTCCTTAAATGAAAGTAAAAAAATTATGAGTCACCATACATTTTATTAACACAAAATTACATAAAGAAAAAACTGCCGATCTCTCCTTAAAACAAAAATAGGAAACATGAAATTTTTGAACTTTATTACGATTTTCTTGAATTTTAATACTTCGTATTGCCTCCTCGTGCTTCCATTACTGCGTTTACGCGGTTTGGCATGCTGTACACCAAGTTCCTTATACGATTTTGGGGAATATTCTCCCATTCCTCTGTGAGAGCAATTTTGAGCTCACGAAGCGTGATTGGGGGAGGGTTTCGTTGTTTTACGCATCTGCCTAGCTCGTCCCAAGCATGCTCGATCGGGTTGATATCCGGGCTGCGCGCTGGCCACTCCATACGAGTAATGTTCATCTCTTGAAGGTAGTCATTCACAATCCTACCTGTATGAGGTCGGGCATTGTCATGCATAAATATAGCATCCTCACCTAAATTGACCATAAATGGACCAACGTGATCATTGAGGATTTCTTCCACATATCTTACGCTAGTTAAAGAGCCGTTTTCTATGATCACCAGCTCTGTGCGACTTTCAGAAGAAATTCCGGCCCACACAAGTACAGACCCACCACCGTAGGCTACTTTTTCTTCGATGCATGCTTGCTTGAATCTTTCCCCTGGTCTTCGATACACTCTGTGTCTTCCATCGTGCTTGTAGAGCATAAATTTTGATTCGTCGGAGAACATAACTTTTGACCAATCTTCAATACTCCAATTTACGTGGCTCTGGGCATACCTTAGTCTCGAAATACGATGCCCACGCTCCAGTTTAGGGCCGTTTGCAGGTCTAAGGGGTTTTAAGTTAGATTCAGCAAGCCGACGTCTTACTGTCCATGCACTTGGGTTACTTCCTCCGAGGCGTCGAAACTGATTGGTGAGTTCAGTTCCTGTGAGAAAGCGATTTCGAAGCATGGTGTTCACCAAGTATCGGTCTTCTCGTGCTGTGGTACACCTGGTTCTGCCCGTTCCTGGTCTGCGTAGGTTAGAACCAGTTTCTTCGTAACGTCGGAGAACTCTTTGTACTGTTGACAGCGACACACCGACAGTCCTGGCTGTATCGCGCTGACTCCGGCCGGTTTCCAGCATTGTAAGTATTCTGGTGCATTCTTCAGGCGTAAGCGACATAATTTCAGCTTGATTAATGAATATAGAGCACTATCAACATGGTTTATGTACCCACATAAATGACAGATTACAAACAAAAGCAACACCAAATGCTGTAATTTCGTAGTTCCATCTTCGAAAGTGGCCCTTTTTCAAATTTGATTTTTTTATGATATAACTTTACAATAACTAAGAAGTTTTAATACCTTCATTTAAGGAGTATTACATTGTCTATTAAATACAATTTATTGCATTAACCTAGCATTTTTAGTTTCCGAGATTTTTAGGATTCTTTAAGTGACCCGGATTCATTGCTCTCGAGTGTAGAAGGAAAGTCCCAAACAACGCGTAGAGTGCATTACGAGTATTGACAAGTCCTTTATATTGCCCATGATTTTTTTTAACGCGGGCAACGTATTTACGCGCCATCATCCCAGCCGCGGGGTCAGCTGGGATGGTGTGTGGGACTCCTGGCCCCGAACAGGGACCGAAGTACCCACTAAACACCGCAGTGTTCCTCCTCACCTTACTATAGAAAGTTGGTGGGCTTAATCTGCACATGCGTTTCCTTTTGCATACAATAACGGTTCCTGAAGCATATAAGAAAATATTTGTGGTCCTTCACCATGAGATTAAGAGAAAAAAGCTGTGAGTTTTCAATCTCTGAATGTCATTGGAATAAAGACAGGGCACCAAATCCGTCGAATGCAAATAGAGATAACGCGCGGATCAAGATTGTTACATGCTTGTCAGATAGTCACAACTTTTTCCCTTTAGAGGTAGGCAGAAGCCTTCTAAACATCTTTATTTCACCACTTGCATTTTGTCCCACGGTGCTACGTGGTGCTACGGGCTACGTGATGAGCCTTCTATCGTGTTCAAATGGACAGAGCATATCATGATCATATCAGTATTTATGTTATTCACCTTTGAATCACACTAATCGTCGTAATCGTCACAATACGACTATAAACTACATCTAATAAAGCCATGTCCTGACAACGTGGCAATTGGCAATTACTATGGGTAGCGGCGCAAATTGGAAGAGCCTGGCATCCATTGAATGCCAGGTTCAATAATATGTGAACCCTTTGCAGTGGCAAATAGTTCACATACGTATTAATTGCGTTTGATGAAGCGCTCGCTCTGCATACACAGTGTACCTACTATATGATCACTGCGTTAAGCTTTGTGGGATGAAGTTAGTCCTGACATGGGGACAGTATGTGACTCATAACCAATTGCAAGGTTTACCGTACTTCGGCGGGAACGTAGAACGAAATTTCTGGCTGCTAGTACCATTGTGATGGTAAAGCCAAGGGAACGTCTGGAAAGTCTTTTGTAGCCTGCTCCTGTGAGATTACACATGCCAATAGTATTATATTAATATACCTACCTCTCTAAATATTTTATATAGATACAAAATAATAATAGACAGACTTGTCTATAATAATATTCCGTAAGCTATACATACCTACTTGTAAAATCCTGGAGTCATCCTTCCGAAGGCTTACCTGGGGCTCCCAACCATAAGCATTACGTAGAGAACTTGTGGTTTTTAGTCGGTAGGAGTCCGGCATAGCATCCATATAGGATACATAACGTAATTATTCAAAAGCCATCCATTATCTTCACATCAATAGGTTAAACCTTGAAACGCCAAAAAGCCCACCCTTCCAGTCGATCTGTGAATATTTAATTTTGAACTGTCACAGAGGGCTGACACTGTCAAACTTTTTCTATTAAATTTTTCATTGCGATTTGACAGAACATTCATAATGTGCCGACGTTGATGAATGAGCCCGCCTTGTCACGCGCCGTGAGTGGCCCGCCTAATGACATCAGTAGTGCGGAGATCTATAAAGAATATTACGTTTTCTGAAAGTCTTTCTATAAAACGAAATAAATAAATATTCATGAATGTTTTTAGATAGTACCATCTGATCCCAAATCTAGGATTAATCTGTTTGTGTTATAGGTATCAGGCAAACGGATAATAATAAATACATTGGAGCAGACAACACAAATTTTATCACGTGATGGAAATCGAACCCACAATTTTGCGTTCCTTAGTCGCATTTTCCGACCTATAGAACAACGCGGCAGTCCAATAGTTAAAGGCGTTGATAGGTGAGTTTATAATTTTATTATAATAGATTTACACCACTAAGGTGGCCGACAAGCATACGGCCGAGCGTTTATTTTATATTTTACCACGACTTACTGTTCACATAAACGTGAAAGAATACGGTGACTCCAGGTTAAGACTTAACGCTCAGATAAAGCATTATGTAGTAATTACATTTGTGTAAATCAATCAAGTGTATAATTAGGACAACACAATAACTATTAATTATTAGATGACAAGACAATAAAGCTTGCTATAAAATAAATTAATGACAATAAAAGTATTGATTAATGATTATTATCGTTGCATAATAGGCAATTACAGTTTATATTCCAAGTTAAATAAACCCTGCTAATATATGTATAAACCACTAAGTTGGCAGACAAGCATACGACCCACCTAATGAAGTGGTGGTCACCGCAGCCTTTGGACGTTTGCAACACCGGAGGCGCATCATTAGCGTTGCTGACCCTAAATAACTTATGAAATTAGCTACAGAGATAGAGTAGAAATAGGACATAGGCTACTTCTTTTCCCGGCGACAAGTACCTGGATAAACAGGTACAGGTAGGTACGGTAAAACCTTACCATGCGGGTTGAGCCACGGCTATTAGCTAGTAAATTATTTACATATTTCTTTGCTCTACGAGATTGTCGTAAGCACTCGTAGCTGAAGCTACAGAGTTAGGTCCATCTTTCACGAGCACGGCCTGCTCGTAGAAAATAGCGGCTGCGTCCCACTTATTCCTGAAATGAAAATAAAATTAAATGGAAATGACAATAGAAGTGAAATAAATATAGGTATTTATAGTCACGTAGGTCACAAAGTAACACTTATCAACATCGATTCTGTAACTTACCTCCGACTGACGTTTCTCTGCCAGATGAGCCGCCGACAGAACGTTTTAATTATGAGTTGTTCACCGACAGAACCTTTCAACAACGAACATTTCGCCGACAGAATGATTAATTCATGTGTAAATCGACGACAGAATCGTTCACCAAATAAGAATTCGTCGACAAAACAAAAAAAATAACCACGAAGGCTAAGGCGGGAGCTCCGCTCCGTTTAGCTCCCGCCTTAGCCTTCTAACCTAACCCATCCGAGTCGGGGTGTTAACCATTCACTTATTATGGTTGAATTAATCGTTCTGTCGGTGAACAACTGATTTTCGAAACGTTCTGTCGGCGGCTCATCCGGAAGAGAAAAGTCTGTCGGAGATACCTCCGACAGACTTTTCTGCGTGTTGATGTTGAGGTTCTGAAACATACGTTTCAGAACCTCAACATCAACATTATTGCTTCTACATTTACTGCCAGATTCGCAAGGCGGGATATAAGTAATACATATTTCTAACAGTCTTTCAATACAGCTTTAACTCTGTCCGCTGACGAACGTAGACTATTTCCAAATTTCTCTACAGCACAATGTGTCTTACTTTGGCAGGATTGCCCTACTACTCCACACTGACCAGGCGTTTTTTTTTAATGTAGGTATTGTTCTTTCAAAACAGATTTTGAAAAGGAGGTTCACTGTTTGCAGATGAAACGGGTTTGGGTCCTGAAGTTTTGGGTCCCATCGTTTTGAATCATGAGGGAATAGGAGCTGCAAGGAATCAAATACATAATACATTTGAATTTCAATTTTGCGGTCACACTGCAAACGACACTAAGCATAAGTAACAGCAGCTCTGACCGATTTTATAATTTTTTTTTTTGGACACAGTCAACTTTCGTGTTTGTTTCTCCGCGAAAGCTGGATCGAAATATTTTTGACACCATTTTATATGACAAATTAAGTCCAAATTCCTACTATAATCTTTTATGCTAGAAGCATTTCGAACTTCTCTGGTTGTCCTCTAACCACAGTTTGTCTCTTGTACCGCAGAATGAACGCACTACTAGACAAGTAATGTCATCAGGTTGACCCAATGACATAAAAATGTAATCTTCATAAAACACTATAAAGTTAATTGTTCATAGAAAATCGATTGTTTCAATTGCTGTCGACTGCGACATCGCTCAGTAGCAATTCATATGTTGCGCAATTACTCATTGTCACATGGAACTACTAATGAGTGGACAAGGTTTTATTGTAAACGTTTCGAGCTTTTCCGATAAAGCACACAGGCGCAGATTTAATAAGTATAAGGAGACTGTATGAAAGAGACTGAGTAATTCCAATTTTCAAAAATTTTTAAAATTATTTTGTTATGGCGATACTGTTTTCCGGAGGAAGTAGGTAACAAATTGTCCAAGATCCAAGATGCATGTTGAAGTACATCTATCGTATCTTTGGGCGCTATTCTGGTTTGTAAATGCTACATTAGCTACCGCATGTTTTGTGCAATGTTGTAGGTGCGGTTTTGTTATACTGCCAAAAATATTTATGAGAAAAGTACTTACAAAAACATTTCATGATTGTTATCACATCGCATGCTACAAGAAAAAAAGGAGGAATATGAGACCTACAATACTAGACAAGGATGTTCTTTTCCGAATCAACTATATTAGCATTGGGAAACTCTATGAATAATGTTTTTTATTTCAAACGAAATCTACGTTTATCTCATTAAAATTACCTCATCGCTGACAGTACCATGTGCAATATTTCAAGATGCGCTTCAGCACTGAAAATTAACGATCATCCTTTTCAAAAGAGTCACAGTATCCTTGGTCTATATGAATATTAACTATAACGTACTACATTCCCCTACCAATAAGTTGAATAGAATATATAGGGATCTCTTTGAGTGAAGAACATTACCATATATCAGACTTAAATAAATCTTGCTGAATGGGCTCCAAGCCATAAACGGTAGACATTCAATTTGTATCTCCATTTTCATTTAGCATTACGGTACTCAATGTGTTGGTAAAATAACTGTGACTGTCGTCAAAATTATAGATGTTGTGGGCACCTTACTATTTTAACGTTAAAAAAATTAATACCAGTTTTATGACAATAATTACTACAAGGTATATAGTTGGTTCAGTTTAATATTGAAATAGGCTTGAGAATAGTGGCAACTATAAAAAAAAACTGGTTAATTGACGTTATTTAAATCTTTGTATCAGCAATACACTGGAACATCGAAACTACGAATAACATCTATGAGATGGCATTGTACTAAAGGATCTCAACTTTTTTTTATAAAAAGAGAAATAGCAAAGCTAAAAAACTCATATTCTACAGTTTCATAGCACAGTATTTTCCATTGTAACATTATAATGATAGTTCACCATTTTGCGTATCTTTTTCGTATCATTTTGGTTCGCCCAAATAATTTATTTTTGAGTATACCATTCAATAAGTCACTGCTATTAATCCTGGCGCGCAAGAGTCCTGCAAAAGAAAAGTTTGGGGATAGTGTCATTGTGAAACAGTTTCACAATCTAAAGTTGTCAAACGAATTCAACAACACAATAGATCTGCGTAAATTCCATGGTCAATTAATTCCACCATAATTCAAACGACTAATCTATCATGTCAAATATAATTAACACTCCCTTCTTGCCTCCGTGTATCTATTGACAGTTCTCAATAAAATGTCATAAATCAAGATGGAGTCCAACATGGCGGCGGTGACAGTTATCGCGTGTATTCGAACATTAAACTCATTGATATTTATTGCTCAATCCTTGCGTTCTAGCGTTTGATTTATCGTTAATAGATCTAGCTGTTATTGTTTGTTTTATTTGTTTTCTAAGTACTTACATTTTTATCTGTGTATCGATTTGTTAATGAGTTGTGATGCAATTTGTTTTATGTACAATATATTCACGCTAGATCTCTGACGTTGTAGGCAGAGGCATATTATAGGTCCACAAATTTACAGACTGCTCCGGTGACGCAGGCGGCAGTGTATGTAACTGCCGTTGTTGAGATACCGGGTTCGGATCCCGGGTTGGACCAAATATTTGTCTATATTTGTATTCGGAGTTTCCATGCATTTTCGCGTTTCTAGGTTTCTTTACATCCCTTTACATAAAATTATGTTTAGCAAGTGTTTGTGTAGCTAAATTTCAGCATTAATTTTACAATTCATTAAGTGTTTTTTATCGAAATTTCCACGTACCATATTGGAAAGAACCACCTTCCTTCTTACTAGAGGAAATATGATCTTATAATTCAGACATAAACGAAAATCTAATACTTGGAGGTCTCACTCACGTTGTCTCAAATCAATATAAGAGTACATTAGTCGGAATGCTCCTCTGCCCCGCTCCTTAGTGGTACGTGCGCCATAACATAATGCAATTCAAACATAACAGTCGTCACGAATGGCAGAGGGCGTTTGTTTAACTTACTGTTATTGTGCCTCTAAACACGTATGGGGTTCGGTCTCGGTGACAGCGGAATATCGCACCGTTATCATTCCGTAGAGATAAAGATTATCCTTACTCAATTATTATAAATGTGAAACTCTGTCTGTCTGTTTGTCATGCTTTTACGCCTATACTGCTGAAGTGAATTAGATGAAATTTGGTATAGAGATAGTTCGAGTCCCTGGAAAGAACATAATCTACTTTTTAACCGACTGCGCATAAGAAGGGTAATGATTTTAGGTGATAATGACTTCTACGCATAAGAAACAGCGGGGAACATCAGTCTAGTTTATAATAAAGGTATTCGGTTGGTCAGATTATACAATGAATATAGGTAAGTACAGTGGAAGAATTGTTGCTATTTAGTCATACTTTCAAGTTCTGCCTACGGACGATTGCAGCACAAACAGTCACACTTCAGGACCAACCGTAGAGAAATGTACATAACGTAATGATCTTTGACATTAGAAAATTGTAACACTTTAAAAGAAAATACAATTATCAGTCAATGGATAAACATTAACTAAAAAAAATATTTTACAAAACTAAAGAACAACAATTTATCGTAAGGTAACATCAACAACTAAAGACATCATTTAATTTCACAAAAAAAAAAACCAAAATGATACAAATACAAATAAAGGCACCGCACAAACCCGAATTGCGCCCTTAAAATACATCGCGTAATGGTGCGCCCGTAAAAGTCAATACATAACAGTTGAGTGGTCATAAGATTTTACGCGCTCCATTAGCCGAGAGTAACCGTCCCGTAAATTCTTATAACACGGGTAAGTATTCAAAATATGAAAGACGTCGGCGGTAGATAGGCGGTCTGTGTCGAAGGGTCTCGTATTGTGAGGTGATCGTCTGAATTTTGAATGGCCAGGACTCGTGTTATGGCTAAATATGGCAATATAGACTTATAAGATTACATTATGCAGTCATACTGAAGTAACGGCTGTATCTTTAAAAATATTGGTTCTAATGGTGGATCCACACAGGCCTGTGGCATGCGCCGGCCTGTGTGGATCCACCCTAAAAAAAAAACAAAAAGTGCACCGGGGTCGGTAGTGCTTGTGTAGTGCTTCTGGTGCTGCAGAAGTCTTTAGGCTACGGTAACCAACCATTATATGGGCCGTAAGCTTGTCGGCCACCTCAGTTATATCACAGGGCGGAAACTCCAGCTTGAATGTGTGCGTGTGATCAATAAATGTACGCAAATTGTACGTCAACACCACCGTCAACTCTACTGACAGCTGTGGCGCGACAGGGAGTTGCCGATCTGTATGTAATACTATTATGTTATCTTTGGATATATAAAAAAAAGCAGGTACTGCGACTTAGCTTGATACGGTTAGCCTACGTTAGGATGTCCCAAGATAGGTAAGATACCTAGAATACGGTGTTTCGATCGATGGTAGATCTTTACTAAACAAATATCCAAAGCAGTGAGCGCTGACACGTCATAAGATGGCCACCCTAAATCTACATAATACTTGGTCGCAAATCCCAGACAATCATGCAGTGTTCCCCTCTGTACTACACTATGGACTCGGCGCCCCCACGGTGAATCCAAAAAGTGCTGGGGATGGTCTTTCTCTCTTAGGGAGACGTTTTTTTTTTAAGAACGATCTGGTCTAAATAGCTGTATCGTCGTCAAACTAGCAGTCAAAACAACACTTCAGAAAAGAGACCTCGTAAGACCACACGGGTAAATTATTTTAAATGAATACGATTTCATAGATTAAAATCCAGTTTACATACTATCACTACAACTAAGTTTGTAGTATTTTACAAACATAACATTTTTAAATATCTGTTTACAGAAACAACACTACCATTAGTGATATGTTATCTATTAATCTAATCTTTAACCCTTTTAACGTTAGAACAATTTATAAAAAGACGAACACCATACATGACTATCCACTCAAAACATTATCACTCAATATCAAATACGGACAAAAATATCTAATGGAATTAACACCGAACTGACAGAGCACATACAGGGCCGCGACAAGTAAAAAAAGAGTAAAATAATAACCCTACGATGCTGCCGCTCGGTCGCAAATTGCCCGGCGAACGGCGAGCTGTCACTTGTCAGCTGTCAGCGGTGTCAGGCTGTCAGCCGTGCTGACACCCAGTGGGCGCTCACCGCAGATTTACATAAAAGTGGTAAGTGACAATTAAAAAAGCTTGTCGTGTTGTAAATTTGAATTTAGAACTGTCGAATCATTTCCTGTTTCATTGCGTGAATTGATTTTTAAGTGACATGGCCGTGATATATAAGTATTTGAAGTTTGTACACGCAATTGTTTTACTTGTTAGACCTGCATTTGAATCAAAACATTATATTAGTTTACTTCCCAAGTCACACGTGACCCTGCCGAGAACATTACTAGGTATTGTGAGGAGAACCAAATGGTCCTTCCATTAAAAGCAGTTCAGGCAATACAGCTGTCAGTAAACGAACGAAGCTCTAGTGCTGACATCATACGTAAGACGAGAAGGTCAGACGGCATTCGACAATAGTCAAAATAAATTCAAAGTGTTGGTGTCATTTTCAGCTGGCGTGGCAGCTAATCTTGCCAGAACCGGGAATCAGGCAGACTTCGGACAACTGGATTGCTAAGATTACTATGAGTAATTTACTCAATGGAACATAAGTCAGCATTTGTTACATAACGTCGCATTTGAATAATGTAATGTTTCCGCCTCAACATTAAATAAATCATTTTCCTTTTACATTAATACAATAAAAGTCTTTCAACTTGCACGTTAAAGCACTTGATCGTGCATTTACATCTAAAAATTATATGAGACGTAAAAGTTTATGCGAAACGCCCGCAAGCAAACAACACATATCACTTACTTGTCCATAACCGAAGAGTAACGACAGCATAACAAAAATTAACCCTCCACACGTCCATAATGGCCGATAAAAACGAATATTTAACATACATAAAATTTATCACTACGCTTCTAACCCATAAAAAGCGGTAGGCGAAGCTATCTCGATTATACTCTATTAATACCTCAGATACTGAATGTTAATGCGGCCGTGTATTAACCCTCCCGCGCCGGGTATTAATATGCCCACTTACCACTTTATGCTGCGGCGCAGCGGTAATTGTTTAGGGTTGGTTTATGTTACGACTGTAATAAGTTTGGTCGATTTAATAATATAGAATGTTATGGTAGGGCTTTGGTGATAAAGATTTTAGTCTGACTAAGATTATGAAGGGCCGCTGGCCGTTTTGCTTTCAAATTCAACCTTTGAGGAATAAGTGGTCAGTAAAAGTTGGGAGTACTTAACCCTCAAGCAATGATAGATTTTGGCAGATGTTTTTTTTTAAATAAATAAAAATACTGCTTCGTTGTCTTATTCCCTGTGTGGCACTTGAAGATTTTATGCGCTACTTCAAGTCGAGAGCACGTAAATATTTGCAAGTTACTGTTGACTTGGGCTCCGATGATCTGCAAAAAAGACAGCAATCAATATATCTCTTGATTTATTTCACCGATTCACTGGCGCACAGAACGGATGTGTATGCAAATCCCCTGAGGGCCGAAATCGAAACACATTAACTTTAGCAGGATATGATATTTTTATTTCCACTTATACATACAACCGTGCCTTTAACAGAGAGTATGCAGAGGTGAAATTATACACCCACATTTTGGCAGTTTTGTTTGTCCCATGTAATATGGACGAAGCCTTTACCTATCACCGGACACTGCCTATATAAAATTTATAAGGACTTACAGTTTAGATTCAAGAAGTCGCCTTCTTATGGTAAGCTATTGTGAGGACCAGAGAATGAAGATCAGTATTGTAGCTGGCGTAGCAATATTCAGTAGACAGCCTTTTTCCTCTATGTGATCTGTGTGTCTTCTTTGACTTGTGCCAAATTGATTAGACGAAGCTAACAATCAGGTGCCCCAGCCTTTAAGCTAAGTTTCGTCGTAGCGTTAGAAGCAGTGTTTGCGCCGCAGTAAAGTACCGCCGCGCCCTGTTGAGCACTCCGAGCTTCTTGAACACCGCCTGCTTGGCCTTGTCCTCCAAATGTCTGTGGAACTGAACGTCACTGGCGATGTCAACCAACATCAAGGATCCCTATACCTACTATTGTAGATGTTGTAGAGAGATACCTATTCTTGGCGGTGAATAAACAAACTTAAATCTTGGTAGGGTTAAATTTAAACAAGATTTTGTGCACCACCACTCGGAACGGACGCTTTTTCTAAGGTAGCCTTAATTTCAGACACAACTTTCTATAATATTCCTGTGCCTACCCCTTTGGGGATAAAGGCGTCACTATATGTATGTAAAGTTACTAGTCGAGAACTTAAAGGGTACAGTTTGAAGTTTATGCGAAATTTACGAGAAGTGAGCCCATGGCGGCTCGTTCGCGCCAAATTCAGTCTGAAGCATAACCGTTTCCCCGTTTCCCTTTTTTGTGGAAATAAAAATTTACTGGCGCACTGTGGGTCGTGACTCCTGAGTTATTGGGCAATGCTCTTTGGGGACGCGGCGAGTTTTATTTTTGGGCAATCGTTTGTAATAAGGATTTTTACTGAACGTTTTCTATTGTATTTATAGCTTTGACGATTTCGTGTTGTTGGCAGTTAGAGACCTTAAACATTTTTGCTTTGTGAGTAATTTCCATTGTTATCTAAATAATATATGCACACTGTGTACATACATACATATGGTCACGCCTTTATCCCTGAAGAGGTAGGCAGGGGCATATAATATCCATTTCACCTTTATGTACAATTTGTCCCACGTTATAGGTCATGATCCGTATTGCCGTGTTGAGATGGAAAGGCGCAGGTTGTGAGTGCCTGCTGTTGAAATTTTCAAAGCCGCCTAAAAAGGACAAGGAGAAGAAAATTATAGGTGAAAATCATATTTCACCTATAATATTATTTTCACCTATAATTTACTACTACACAGTGTGTGAACGTCAACGTCTTTCGAGCATGACAATCTTCCGTATTTACCGCAGTATCATGCTGAGCCATCATATTAAAATCTCGATATCGTTGACTTCAATCAAAATTTTACAGTCAGCACGAAAATCCATTCTTTGTTTTTTCAAAATAATGGCTGTACTATGTAAGACAATACTATATTTGATTAAATATAAGTAAGCACTAAACAAGGTCCCTTATCCCCACTTACTTATAATACTACCTACATATAATACCTAATAGTTGTAACTATTCACGATGCCCGAAACCCGGAAAATTGCGTCCATCCTATGGGAATAACTATAACATTTTCCGCTCAAAAGATGGCTTTACTGAGCTTTTAAATATTTAATTTCTAATTTCACGAGCAAAGTCGAGAATAACGGTTAGTTTTGCATAAATAATGAATACAAATCTTCGTCAAAAGTAGGACAAGGAAATGTTTTCTAAAAATAGGGACGTACTCAAGCATTATAATGTTACACAGTGATAGGCAGAGCTTGGTTAACGTAGCCGTTCGTTTATGTCAATGAAGATCATCTAAAGTTAAGTTAATTGTGTCACATTATCTAGAATGAGCTTACTTATGCACCTACAATTTGCTTGCTTATCTGCCACATAAAAAGTAGGTTCCGGTTGAAAAATTAAAATCCAAATAATGAAATGTCTGCCCACTCTTACGAGTGTACCTAAAATTCCAACTATATGCATTTTTTTTATACTACTTAGGTGGCAGACAAGCTTACGGCCCACCGGAAGGTTTATATGCATGAAAGTTTATACTATGTGAAAGATATTTTTCATATCCGACTCACAAGTTATCAACAATTTTCAAAATTCTACCCCTAAGAGGATGAAATCGGATTGCAAATTTTCAGAATACTGGAGTTACGACTGTCCATTAGAGAAATCACAAAGAGAGATTGTAAATGAGTGATATCACATCACTACATACGAAACTGCTGAAGCGACACCGATCAAATTTGGAGACAAGGCCCAATCACCACATTTATGTTGTAGTAGCATATTCAGTTACAATAATGTGAGTTTCATTTCAGCGACATTAAGTAGTGACTATCCTATTTTTTAAAAAGATTTCCACAATAATTTGAATTCACCATGACTTTTTTGTGATGACTCAGTACATCTACTTAATCCAGAAGTTTTCAAACGATTCAAACGTGAAGCTTACACCGTTTTACATCAGATAATAAAACGACTGGGGTATTCTCGTCAAAGCACAAAAGAAAGTGCATTCTACAAACATGACTAGGCTACTTTACGCAGTCACACTGAACGATCGCGGGCCCAGTACATTGACAGTGTTTAATCCTAGGACAGACCTCATTTTTCATTCTTTGTGTACCCGTCGCCGAGGCCCGCCCCTCACACTGCCCCATAAATTATTTATTATGTGTCAGTTGTGAGGTTTTGTTATTGATACGTCCGTCAACTCAAAATAGAACATTGTGTAAGCTGTAGATACAAGTTTTGGAAGGTATAATAAAAGAAGGTTGAGTAATATTGGCACCGTGACCCACAATCTGGGATAAAAAGTACTTGAAGTGCTTTTTTTATATGCAGAAATTCTTTTAGTAGCCTTGCCGGACTGCTACAGGCTAAAACCATTCTCTGCCCGCCCAACAACCTTCCTACGGCCCAGACCCGGGTGCGTCCTCGGAAGGATAACTCCAGGGCTTCCAACACAGACTTTGTCCACTATTACGGCAGAGTTGAGGGTTCGGGTACTATCCTGCTTCTCTGGGTATGAGTAATGAGGGGGGGTGGGACAGAAGGGCGCGTCTAGTATTTACTTACAAGCTCTAAGCTGAGGTTTCAACATAACTTGACTTTGGTGAGTCTACACTTTTTTTTTAACGTGAGGAAATCCTACAGGGTTGCTATGCTGGTCTCCTACCGACTAAAAACCACACGTATCCTACTTAACAGTCTACAGTGGTGAGTCTTCACTACAAAATAAAAAGGAAAGGAATCATAAAACAACGTCAATTTCCTCAGATTGAGTTTATGGGGGTGATTGTAAAATAAAAATCCTAAAATCACACCAAATTTTATGACTATTTTTTCTTAATATGGCCTTATAGTCACAAAAATCTTCATCCGCACATGTTACTTTATACCAAAGCTTAATAAAGTTTTATAACCAACAAAGTTCCATAAAAGGCACATGTAAATGTCAGCTTTTAGGTAAATCAATAAAAATGAACTTTTTGCGTGATAAAATGTTTACGCACTATGGCGCCGGCGTTACCTCAACATAGTGTCAAATTACTGACAAATTGTCAAATAAATATTCGCTTCCATTTTCAAAACTGACAACTGATTTGCGGCCATTTCATCTGTGCAATGGGGTGTCCGAATTCAGAGAGTTCGACAAACAACATAAACTGTTGGGATTAATAGGATTTTTTTTTTAAATTTCGTTGCAGCTGCTAGATGCAGTGGTTGCAAATATTTAGGAAGTGGTCAAGTGGCTTTTAAATTTCTTCGAGATATTACTCGGAACTTTTTTCTTTACATAATTTTACGGGAAAATGGACCTACTATAAACACTTAAGAAGATATATGTACGTACTTATTAACAGACGTGGACATGCTCATAAATAACATATTTGCGGGCGCTTATGCCATGTTAGACATAAGAAGTCAGGCAGCAGTCGGTTCCAAAATTAAATCTAAAAAATATAGCTGCTCAAATAAACCATTGAAATTGAACGTTATGCTTTTAAGTGACAATGTTAGGATGCAACTAGGGCTTTACGTTAAATTGAGCATAAAAATACAACTATAATAGCAAACAATATATAGGTTTATAACCTACATATTATTGCATTTTTTAAAGTAAATGATGCAGAAGGCAAAGGACCTCGTCATGGCGCAAAATATGGAAAGGCCTACCTCCAACAGTGGACTGCCATATTCTGATTTGATTTATTGAATTGATAACTAACTTAATCCTTTTATTATTCGTGTTTATTAATAACTTACTTCCATAAAAGCGCTAGTCATTCTTCTAGTAAAGCCAAGTCATGTTGTATTCATAAATATTGAAATATAAGCATGTTGATGTATTAATGTATCCTCCCATATCTCGTTCATCCTGATTACGTAGATTAGTTCCGTCGATCGCCATTTTAAATCCACCTTGAAACCATTAAGCGGTTTAACAAATTGACGAGCTGAAACGACGCTAAATACTGAACAAACAACTTGGCTTCATGTGCGGTGAATATCAACTACCTTGGGATTAGAGGAAGGTGCCTACAAGATGTAGTTTTCAACTGTAAAATAAAGTTGACTGTTTTTATTATTTCTTTCACAGCCGTAATAAGCTTGCCAGCTTGATGAAAAGCCATGATGACGTCATCAGACTGAGGGAAAACTGTTCTAATAAAGTTCGGAAATATTATGACAAATTTCCAACAGTCACAATATTGTTCAATTGTTTTATTGACATCATGCGTCATGCTACAGGCAAACCAATTCAGAATCAATACTAAATGCTAAATGTAGTATTCTAATTTCACGACAAAAAAAGAGTAGTACCCACATGTACCGATGCTGGTAAATTTTTCAGATTCCACTTTTCATACTTATATCCTACTAATAATAGAAAGAGTGTTTATTTGTTTACTATTTTCTCTTCTGATCTTTATGAAGAAAAATTTTTGCTGCGGATGTAAGGTGAAAATAAACGCTCCATTGGCAATAAACTCGCTAATATTACATAGAAACAAATATATTATTGAAAACACCTTTTATATTTGTAAAAAAAAACCTTACACATTCATAAGGTGGCATTTCGTCTGCCACAATTTGTGTACATACACGTTGAGGATTGTTAGTTTTGCGTACAAAAGCACAATTTGTGCGATAGTTAGCCCGCGATGTTCCAGACGGCTGTTTGTTCAGGCCGTCCGGCTTGTTAGAGGGATCAACGCGACGATTTTGGTGTTAACTTGTGTTTTGACAAGTTTACCCGTGTTACCCGTGTTCGGTATCGGCTTTGTGGGCTTAAGCTAACTGTACATGCAGGATATTGTAAACAAATAATGGGAATTAGAAGAGAAATTGCGTGTATTTTTTGACATCAGAAAAGCAAAAATGCTTAGACAGACACAGCTTAGAAAATGGTCGTATTTCAGCGACAATTTTCTAAGCTGTTTCTGTGTGGCAAATATCTATTCAGGCTTAGCTTAAAGCTAAACTGTTCTTCAGAAAACCTTATTTTGGATACTGTTTGTAGAAAAGAACACACTTTGTCGGTAGTGATTGGTACCTATCTATGTTAATTTTAAGTTTTACTGGTAAGCGATGGTTTTGCCATACAAGTATTCATCAGTTTATCATAGTTACCAATCCGTCATTATTTTTTGCCAATGAACAGAACATCACTCCTAAACCACGAGTGGCGACACAAGTGGCTACTTCCCGAATAGGAAATAATAAATTACGAATGTATGCACACATTGTACCGGCCACAAGGTCTGGTTTATGGGGCATTTTATAGCGGAAACGCGCAAAAAATGTTATAGATAGGCCCATTAAGGAGTAGTGTTATGGCATTTTTTGCGTGTCTACACAAAATTAGGTAAACTGTAACGTTATCAACTGTTTATAGGGCATAGAAAAGTGTTTTCGTGCCTTAATTTGGGGTAGGAATGTTCGTAAAGGGTGTCATAAAATCAGTACATAACGTATGGAAGTTCTTTGAGGCTAAATGACTTTAAAACCCACGTTTTGGGTTCACGAATTCAGCAAATGCTTTAGGATTCAATCAATCAATGAAATCAGCCTTTCACAGCCTAGTGGTGGAAGTAGGCCTTTATAAATTTCCATCATTTTGGGAGAGATGACTGCTTACTGATATGTTACGCATTTTGAGATCTAAGTAGCCTGGATTTATTATCGCATCGAAATTTGGGTATACAATATGCCTCTGTCTACCCCTTCGGGGACAAAGGCGTGTATGTATGTATGAAATTATTAGGTAAGTAACTAAAGAGTAGGTACTTACACACTAGGCGGCACATCTAGGAAATAAAACTTTTGCACTTTAATTGACAAATAGTTGGACTTATATTCACAGTTTCGTGAGTCGACGACGTCATTAATTTGTAAGAGCATACCTATCTCGGTTAATTCATTCCCATCGGCGCAGTAACAACCGCAGCGAGCGGAAATGAGACGTATACATCAAGTTTAGCTCCCCCTAGGGAGTTTGTAAGAACTGCAGAAAAGTATGCGAATGGCACTTACTGAATGCTTTACACATAAGGAGAATTATCTGATAGAGATTTCTATGTCAACTAAGTATATGTAAAATTAATTGAAAAGTTGTCACCATTCTAAATGGCTCATGAAAAGGGTTTAAAAATAAAAATTATTTTTTGTAACTTTTTTTGTTTCCTAGTCTATAACAGATGACTGACCCTGACTGCTTTCTAACATAAACATTATTTTAGATTTAAAATGTTTATTACTGACTATACTTGCCTTAAAACAAATTTCTCCATCCAAAGGTTGCCCGATAGAAATCACTTTTAGTGATAAGGTCGCCCATTTTATTGCCTCTTTTTCAGTTAAATAGTTATACCTAGTTATTTATCTGGCGTACCTACAATAAAGTTTGAAATAAATTAAAATAAAATAAACAACCCCATCGACTCCAAATTATGGACGTGACCATGACACAGGCTTCAGACTTTGCTTAGAAAGTTAGACTTCTCAATAAAGCTATGAAAAGTGTCAGGAAGTAAAAAAATCTAAGGTTAAGGATCACAGCTGGATCACATGCTTGTTTAACCCAAGATAGACATTGTAAGACACCATATAATTACCGTAACTAAGTATCTCATCAAAATTTTTACACTAATTTCAACACTTAACTTTCTTTCAACTTTTAACTTTCCAACCCTTTTTACTTATTTCAACACATGTGTTAGTGCTGTCACTTTTAAACAAATTACACACAACAGCTATATCAGTGAACAATCCACCACGCAAGTTCATCGTTAATTGCTTTAACATGCTCTACAAAGGCCACGACTTGCGCTGTCGACTGTCCATTAGGGCCATTAATTATATTTTTAGGGTTGCGT
Organism: Miltochrista miniata; assembly: GCA_933228765.1. NCBI lineage: Eukaryota > Metazoa > Arthropoda > Insecta > Lepidoptera > Erebidae > Miltochrista > Miltochrista miniata. The sequence continues at coordinate 3,238,225 of OW121758.1, forward strand.
AGCGAAGGATAAAAGGACCCTATTCATGAGACTGCTTCGTTCGTCTGGCAATCTGTATGTCCGTCACGAGGCTGTATCTCAGGAACCGCGCTAGCTGGCAGCAGCTGTTAGGCTATGCACTAAGCTAGAAAGTAAAAGTTTTCACAGCTGATGTATTTCTGTTGCCGCTATAACAACAAATACTAAAATCAGAAAAAAAATTCAAGGAGAGCTCCCATCCAAAAATCTAACCGTTTTTTGTACAGAACCTTCCGTTTGCGAGTTCGATTCGCACTTGGCCGGTTTTTTGTTGATCCGTGGTCGACGTGCGTTGGTTGTTCGTGTGTTTCATTTAAATTGACAAGGCCGACTGTTGGCTGACATGGCCGGTCGGGATGTTGTCGTTTTGATATTCTAATGAGGTTGATATTGGTTATTGAGGAAGCTGATATTCATTAATATGACATTTTGACAAAATTTTTTTTCTTATTCCCGCGGCTGACTGGTGAAATTTGACTATACCCGTTTGCTACGAGAACTTGTTTCTGGTATCAAAATAGTCTACATTCTTTGCCAAGCCGAATAGCTTGGGAAAGTCTGACATTCTCTACTGATAAATTTATAAATATCCAAATTCTGTAACAGACATATTTTGCAGATCGCACAAACATTTTTGTAGTCGAACCTGACATCTCAGCAACGACAGTATTGGTAACAGGGGGCATCTACTATTTCATTTCAATTGTATCGGAACAGTGTCGTAATCGTAGCTCAATATTAGCTACGAAATCTGGGATCGTAGCAAACGCGTCAATTTTATACTATGCTACGATTCTTTTCCAGGGAATAGGTATCCTTTCGAGTCTTTACCCGGGGGCGGGGCTCCCAACCGCAGGCATTAAGAAGGGTATGTGTTGTTTTTAGTCGGTAAGAGTCCGGCTTAGGGTCCGTTCACACAGACCGGCTCGGAGAGCATCGGCGCGCACTTTTCTTTTCACACAGACCGGATCGGATACGCTCGGAGTTGGTCGGAGAGGAGTCGCCAACTATTTCACACAGACCGGCTGAAAGCGGATGCGCTCGGAGCCGGTCGGGTGCGCTCGGAGCCGGTCGGATGCGCTCGCAGCCGGTCGGATGCATCGAGTGCATCGATTCACTACAAAGGCAGTACCAGTATTCCAAGTTTTGTTTTCGGTGTTAACGGGTGCTTTTCAGAACATGATTTTAGATAGCTCCGATGAAGAAATATATTAATTTTTCATCAGTCATGTTTTCGTATAAGTGCACACAACTGTTCTGTTTAAATTGTGCTATCAAAATGGCGGTCGGCGTGGGGAGGCGCGCACGCAATCGGAGCCGATCGGCTGCGCGAGCGGGAAAGAGCACGCAATCGGAGACGATCGGCTGCGCGAGCTAGAAAGAGCATGCAATTGGAGCCGATCGGCTGCGCGAGCGGGAAAGAGCATGAAATCGGAGCCGAACGGCTGCCCGAACGAGAAAAGTACGCGATCGGAGCCGGTCAGCTCCTCTTGTTATTTCACACCAAGCGCGTTCAAGCATTCTCAATGACAAAAGCAGTGCACATGCAAAAGTAAACCTTACTTCAAATAATAAAAACTCTGTTTTCAACGTGATATGAATCTGCTTTCCTCTCCGAGCCGGTCTGTGTGAACGGACCCTTAACATCCATGTAGGATTTTCCTCACGTTAAAAAAAATGCTACGGTCCTGTTCTGACGCAATTGCAACATACCTACTGGGGGCCCTGATTTCATCCATTACAAACAAAAAAACACAAAAGTCTATATACTATGAGTTCCAGCATAAAAAGTAAAGACATACTTAATATTATTCATCGAAGCGTCATCGATCTAGTGAGACGACTATCACTCTCCTCAGAACGGGACGCGTAAGCCCGTCCCGCGGGATCCCCCGGGCCCACTCCCCGGGCCTGCTCCCGGGATAATTGTTACCTCATTGCTGACAAGCCGTTTGTCTTGTCTCGCACATTGTTAATGGAACGGTGATTTGTTGTGCTCTAATTATGGAGGTGGCTCTTTTATTTTTGTCCTACTGTTTGTACATCTGTGTTAATTTATTGCTGTTCAATTTCGTTGAGTATTTTTCAAGTATAATGCATTAACATGTGGAGTGTGTTTGTTTTTTCTCTGTTGTATTTTGGGTGATAGTTTAATTCAAGAGAGAAAGGAATTAAACTAGATTTTTGTCGTGTAATACCGAGTTGATTTGACTGTTAGTCAAGTGGTTATTGACAGTTTTAAAAGCTTTGCTGAAAGCGACTGTCAGTTGATGTCACAACTACTCTTCATATACGTTTGAGATTTTTCAGTCAGTGTGCTGTTATACCAGGTTAGGTTAGGATAGGATAGGATGAGAGTTTAGACTGAAGCTCTATGTGATTCATTTGTACTGCAGACTTCAGATAAAATATGTAAATCTGTATAATCAGTAAACCTGAATAAAATGAACAAAATTATTTATAAATAAAGTAAAAAAGTGTTATAAACTGTCTCGTCGTATAGATACAAATCGGAATAAAATTTCGACCAAAAGATACGAGTGTTGTCTCTTTTTACATCAAATAACCCATTACAACCGAGGCCAGATGTTGACGCCTACACATAATAAAAACATAAAATATCTTCTATAACTTTCAAAATAAACAAACTCAAACAGTAAAATACATAACATATTGTCCATAATATTATTAAAGCACTATTTCTTAAATTACTCGACAATAACAAATTGTCCCGCATGTGGACATCACTATAAAAGACGGGCTGTTATTCAAATTTGAACGGAACATAAACTATCTTGTTTATAGTCGACTAAGCTTTCAGCGGGCTAGACATTGTCGGTAATGATCATATCGATATTAATGATATTTCTTGCTTTGGTAATAAATAAATATTCACAGACATTTTTACACAACGCTATCTGATCCCAAAGTAAGCTAGGAATAACGCCATAGATAACACGCTTTGTTTTATGGGTATCAGACCATGGTTATTAATACTTATATACTTTTAAATACATATTCATTATATATAGAAACACTCAAACTCTCGAGACAAACATTAATGGTTCGCACAAATCCATCCAGGGAATGATCTAAATTTTGTCTATTTTGGTAAGTAAATTAATTAATCCAACCTCAATTGTTAGTAATAAAATAATGACATTACTTACTTAGTTTGATAATTATGGTCATAGAGCTTCACAACTCAATTAAAGAGAGACAGACCGCCTTTATAATGTTAACCCGATACATACCTACTTATCTGTCATTCATAATGTTACGGGGGAAATCGTATTTATAAACACCACTACAAAATTCAATCAGCTATCACTACTGAACTATCATTGTAACTGGAAAGTAAAACCATTTTTGGACCCATTTTTCGCGCACATAAGAACATTGAAAAAATGAAAAATTAAAAATCTATATTCATGTAGGTCACAATGTAACGCAAATGATTGCTCATTTTCTGCCAGATTCGCAACGCAATAGGTAGAGCTGTATTTTTTCTTATGGTCATAAATATAATTTTTGTGTTTGTAACTACACTCATTTGCAAAAAAAACGGGCGGTTTTGATTTTAATTCATCTTTAAAAAGATACAAAACCAAAAAGGTTTCAATCGTTTGAACACGTTACTGGCCGGTTTTAAAAATGCCGTGGTATTTAAAAAAGTACGTTCTAAATTCAAATTTTCATTTGATGCTCATTTTTACAGAAAACACCCCTTTATCCTACATTTTTGGCGCGAAGTTCCAGGAGTTAACATCGACTTTCACAACTTTTATTCAATTTTAATCGATTAATTTTATATCCTTGACTGTCAAAGCTTTATTTATTGCTGTTTGGCTGTATCAAAAATGGTAGATAAAGTGGTAAAAGCTACCAAAATTATCGCGCTGCTTGAGAGGGTTGCAGCCATTGTTTCGTGGCTAGGAGGCTAAATGTTAGTCGCTCGACGGTCCAAAGGACCTGGCAGCGATATCAGGAGACTGGTTCCGTCGAGAGAAGGCCTGGTTCTGGAAGAAAACCATGTACCCAACCACGAGATGATCGTTTTCTTGTGAGTCGCGCATTGAGAAATCGCAAATCTTCGTATGTGGATCTTAAGAACAACCTCCAAGAAGTAAGAAATGTGCATATTAGTCTATGGACGGTCAGGAGGAGGCTTCTCGCTGCCAATATACGCAGTCACCGCCCGGCCCGCGGCCACAAATTACTCCTTGAGCACAGAGTTCACAGGCTTAGGTTCGCTAGAAATTGTGAATCATGGACTAAAGAAGATTGGAATAGGGTTTTGTTCTCTGATGAAGCCAGGATATCTCTGTTCGGTGAAGATCGACGTCGGCGAGTGCTAAGAAGACAAGGAGAACGCTTTGCAGAGGCATGTTTCGAAGAAATCACACCTTATGGTGGGGGCTCTGTTATGTTTTGGGCAGGAATAAATTCAATGGACACGTACAGAGTTAGTCTTCATTGAAAACGGCTCACTGACTGGGCATCGATACATAACGGAAGTTCTAATTCCTCATGCACAACCCGCATTGGCCGCTCTAGGTTAAGACTCGATTTTTATGGACGACAATGCTCGCGCCCACCGATCCCGCGATGTTAATGCGTATGTGCAAGAGGTCGGCATTCGTCGTTTGGATTGGCCAGCTCGAAGTCCCGACCTTAATCCCATAGAGCATGTCTGGGACGTTCTAAAACGGCGTGTGAGATCAGTACACCCGGCTTCGCAGACCATCAGAGAGCTGAAGAATGTGATTACTGCAGAGTGGGAACGTATTCCGCAAGCAAGTATCCGGGATATACTCGCTAGCATGCCCAGACGAATTCAAGCTGTGATTTTAGCTAGAGGGGGTCACACTCAATACTAAACATTTATCTGCTTTTACTTTATTAAAGAAAAACAAACAAAAAAAACCTTTTTATTTTTATTTCATAAGCATAATGCACTACTAGCGAACATACACTACTAGCGAGGTTTAGCATTATTTCCCATAAATTGTAACAAAATTTTATGAAATACTGATGAAAACGATTATTTTCTTATTAATTTACCAAATTGTGAGGATAAAACTACCTATAATTATCAAACAAAGCAATATTAACATTTGAAATGGTTCATTGCTTAGGTGCCCGTTTTTTTTACAAATGAGTGTATTATGCTTAATAACATTACATGACTGAATAAATACAAAGAGGAAAGATTTCATTGTTTGTTTGTTTGCATCGAATATGCTCCGAAACTACTGAAGCGATTTACATATTTTTTTGCGCTATTGGGAAGCTACACTATCCCCGGAGATAAATAGGCCATATTTTATTCCCATATTCCCATGGGAAGCTACACGGATGAAACCGCGTGACGTCCTCTAGTTGCTTACAATAATTATAAAAAGTGAAGGGAGATCTTCTTTCAGCAGTAAACTGTGTTAAACTGATTTCATTGACCATATCCATAGAGCAATATGACCTATAACTTTATCAGGAGGGGAAACGCCATGGAAACGTTCCCCTCTGTCAATACACAAGTCCAAGTGGCAATGAACAAATATATATGTGTCTGAAATTATGATCAACCAATCAATCAAAATCAAATCAAATGAAACTCGCGTGTATATAACTATACAACTCATCGCACAAATCATTCAACAACTACACCTCTGTAGTTGTTGAATAATTTGTAATTAGTAATTACCTACTGGATGTTAAAAGAGTGGCCGGAGTTTTATTGCCAGGTTCTTTTTTCTCCGCGCAACAGTTAAAAATGGCAAACAAACAGACTTTTCCATCCATAATATTATAATGTTTGTATTGTGTTATGAACTATGAGTATCACAAGGAACAAGTTTTTAAATAAATTATATTAACATCTAATCCATCATATTTTTACAGTATATCACACGTATCATTGACTTATTTTATTACTTTGAAGCGTAATCTACATCTAAATATAATAAACGTACCTATATTTACTTAATACTTTCTGATATGCTTATTTCCATAGTACCTACATAATGTCCCTAACAATTTTTTCAATTGTGCTCCAATACTAACTTTTGATAATAAAACTTGAAAACGTTTAAGCAGGAACCTAGAATTTTAATTTGAACGTCCTGTTCCTAAATTCTCATTAGGTAAACCTCATCAAGTCTGAGTAGCGTGCGTGATTCCGAAACATGATTGGTCTGGGTGTTTATAACCCTTAGCCTACCTATTTCAATTGGGAATGTGCAGGTGTGACCAGATAATAAATACTACTACGCTACGCTTCATGATTCAGCGATGGATCTCTAAATAGAATCACTTTTTCTTCAGGAGCTTAAGTATTTCTTTCTCAAATTATTTTATCTCTAACATCAATACGCGTTGTCTAACCTCGACCTAACTGACATTAAAATATATGGAGCAATTAAGAAATAAAAAAAACTAACGCATTGAAGGCACGAACAAATGTCTCCAGCCATCGTCGCATGGGGCTCAAAGATCAAAAATAATACTTCTTACGAGCGCCGAATACCACACAGAGCTGTTAACACACCCTGTTAACATTACTTTTAGTGTTTTTATAGCGAACCCGTGTCACAAATGAAGCACTTCTCTATGACTCTTCTAAATTAATTAAGGAACTATTTTGATATTTTTTTACTGTACCTCATTAAAATTCCTGATCGGGTATGTATAAGTGTTTTCTAAACACAAGTGTTAATTATATTAAATTCCAGTCAAAATTCTCCCACCATTAAAATGTGATATTCGAATAACTTTAGTTCTATTTCAACAAGGTTAGAGAGTGATTTAAAGTATTGTAGATGCGGTAGGTACCCGCACTTAGAAAATAGCAAAGTCAATGGCCAAAAATATGTGAACCCAGGACCATCCTCCAGCCTTGTTAAAACTTGCACAAATTATTAGTTTTAAGGTCCATGGTACATACGCTGTTTTTGAGAGACGCAATGTTTGTAAGTCTAAATACAAGTAATACGTCATTGAATAATTTATTTTATCAAAGAATGTAAATTATTCTGCCGTTTACATTCTACTATAAAATAAACTTTAATTCCATCAGGATGAAGTAGACACTTGCGCACTTATTTTATTATCTTTTAGCAGCTCAGTAACTTCATCGTCTACCTGAAAAACTGCAATAATTATAAGTACAAAGAGTCAAGTACTTTACATAATATTCATCAATATCAAAAACTAACTGCGCATCAGTCACTAATCCTTCCCAAAATTCACTACAACTTTCTGTCATATAACATCACAACATTATTATGCATTTGAAATATAAAGTCACGTAAAGAATTCTCTGTTAGTATTTTAAATTTTCTTACAACCCAACAGGTGCAAACGTAAAACCAAAAGCAACAGTCATAAAAATAATATGTCACCTTATTCCGCCTAAGACATAAACATCTCTATATAAATGCGTAGTGTTGTACTGTGACATATCGACAAACAGATGGCCGCTGCGTCGAGACGTCACAACATCGACTAATTTATGCGCTCCTTAACGCCCGTCCCACCTATTAGTTGCACGCAGTATATTTCATGTGGTCGTGTAGGGAGACAATTATTACTGTCTACACAATGCGTTTTAACAGTTTAAGATATACTTCTGTTGACGACATCCAGTTACTGGAGAATTAATTTTGTATTTGTCGAAAGGTTTGTGGGTTCTTCAGTATTATAGCCGTTATAAATATTATTCTACCATTATTACAGTAGCGGTATTATTTTTAATGTATTTTATAATGGTTATCAAAAGTAGTAAAATGTAAAATATTAATACTTAAAGATACCGTAGTGTCATCTTTATATATTTTACTGTGGTTAAATTAAGATGTTGCGTAAAATAAACAACAGACATAGAAGTGATTTAATAAGTACCTTCTTTTCAGACCTAACAAACTGAAACCACAAAATGGAATCAAAACAGCAGCATAGATAATAATAATAATGGTTCGTTCAACGGCCAATTATCCCTTTAATCTTTTTTTTTTCTTTTCCTTCGTAATGATTAATATGTACCTACTAGAAAGTAACTCGATATCACATGCATTAGTTGTTATGATATGATATACCGAATAAAAAAAAGTTGCCTTTACACTAGACTTTTTTTATTATCATACAGAAAGACTAGACCAAACAACTAAGTTGATATAGCTTTTCCTTGCAAAATAACTGGACACAATTTATGATGGTACAAATCTCGCATCCAGATCTAGATGAGAGGAATTTTAAAGTTCAAAATTGATTCTAAAATAAGCCAAGCACTGAGCATTGTGAAGCTACGAGTACTTTAATTCAAAGACTTCTATATAAAGAGGTAGACCTGCCCAACGCACCAATTTTTGAAGCGTATAAACTGAGCTAGTTAGCGCGGTTGCGCGCAGTTCGCGCTGACACTATGTCACTGTCGGATCTCCCACGATTTAACAACAAATGTGTATTTTTAACGTGGAAAAGTACATAATTAACGTCTTAAAAGTGCTTAAGATTAGGTAGTTTACAAAGGAGTACTAATTTATTTGATAAGTACGCACAATTTATGCGTAATTAATAATTTTTCATCAATTTTATGATTATTCTTAATGTTATTAACCCACCAAATTGTATAGGCCTAACTAATTTGACGCGCCCAATGCTTTTGTTTTACTTCGTATTTTGACAGCATAATACTTGCTGAATATGCCAAGCGAGAGTCAAGGCACGGGGATTCCCCGAATAGTTATAGTTCTTCGCAAGTACGGTTTGCAAGAAAATTTAATTTATATGTTTTACTTTTAAGGTACTTACAACGATTGCGATCGAGTCAGTCATTATAATGCCATCTTGTGTACTAAGATTTTGTAAAAATTACACATCAAAATGCAACAAATCTTGTGGAGTTACCTTTCACAGGTAATTTTTTAATAAAAATTTGTAATTAATTAATGGGATATTTTTATATACACATCTGTGTAATTTTCAGCACACCAGGTAACTCCACTAACTGAATGCATACCAGACTCGAAATGGTACAATCTTATAACTGAATAGGTTAGGTTAGGTAGAAGCGCTCGTGGCCCCGCGGACTCAGTGTTCTGTAAACGATCACTGCAGTAAGCAACTTTCACAATGGCCGGTCCATGGATGGGTGACCATCCATGTGATCACTTTGTGACATTTATTTGAGCGTTTCCGTGCTTCGGAAGGCACGTTAAGCCGTTGGTCCCGGTTGCCAGTAAAATGGCAGTCGTTAAGCTAAGGCGTGATCATATGTATGTATGTAGGTTAGGTTATGTTTGAATTTTTTTATTCAATAATAATAATCGTTTTCGGTAATATTAATCGTCGGTTTTCCTTCAAAACGCTTAGATGTTATGTTTGTTGAACTATGGAATTGTTAGATAAACTATTTTGAAAATAGTTATTCGTTCAGTAAAACAGTTGTGCAAATACCATTAAACAGTTCATTTAATTTGCGTAGTAGCGTCCAAGTCAGTATTTTTAGTTTAACTTTGAAATATTTTGTTCGGAAAAGGGTTCGAAAAATTCAGATATCGATTAAATATCATTAAATAGGTATGTAATCAGTTTTTTAAGTTTACGTTTAAATATATCATAGGTAAATTTTGCATTTTATTGCTTCATACCTACTTAAAATTTTCTGCAGTCTTCCTTTATACCTAATTAACATTTTTCTGCAGTCTGTACCTGTGATACAGAATCGTAAAACTTCGAGAGTATTCGGTGGTACTCGGCTTGTAATTGGAGTCCATACGCCTTCTCTTTTACTCTTGTTCTATTCGTATATTGCTATTGCAGTTACAATTACGTAAATATAGTTTATTAGTGAGTGTAGTTTTAGCAATGTGTGTGTATGAGGATTGCTTTTATGCTTTCGTTTCTTATAGTAGAGCGTATCTACCTCATTTTATATAGAAATCTTTGCTTTAATTATGATACATTAGAAGATAATATCCCTACCTGCTCATATTAGATATAAATACGATAATAATTCTGTCTGTTAAGTTTTCACGCCTAAACCACTAAACCGATTTTGATGAAATTTGGTACAGAGATAGTTTGAGTCTAAGGAAAGGATATAGGCTATTTTTCAGTGACTTCGCAGAAGGTTAATGATTTTACGCGATAACAACTTCTACGCGGACGAAGCCTCGGGGAACAGCTAGTTTAAAATAAAAAGCTCAAGTATTTGAGTATTAGTTTATTACATTATTATTTAGCTATATTTAGTTATGGTTTCTTACTCACGAAATCGAACCGTAAGGCTAGTGCTGCTACTGCGCAAGAAATCCTTGTTTTGATTTATTGTTGTGAAAGTGAACCGGATTAGATTCCCAAATCGAAATCACAAACATCAATCAATCACTCTTTATTACTCGGTATCTAGTGTACTTAATAACACTAATGAACTGAGAACTGAGGCTTAAATCAAAATTTTAGGAAAGAGGAAATGTCTAAATTGTATGCAATGTTGCATGAAAATTTTTCAATTTATGCATTGTATTTGTGGTAACACTACAGCTGTAAGTATTCCCAACAAATTAAAGCCACTTTTTATTTCTGGAACCCATCGCGACTAACAGCTCAACGGCTTTCATCTTGTAAACTTTATTAATCGACATGGCTCCCGGACACATGTGATCCAGCACTATGAAACACATGGCACTGAAAGCTAACGTGAACATTGTTAGATGCGTGATCCACTGCTGTTTTATTTCAAATTTTGTTGCAATCTATTGTATAGTAACAGAAATGGATGTTATTTATCAAAGTTGTTGCGCCATTCATTTGAGCTCGCTGACAAATTATCGTGCAGAATGTTTATGTTAGCGGCTTTTGTTCGTAGCAGCGAGCAATCAGTCATGTTCATTCAAAAATGAGGTTGAAAAGCCATTGTTGCGGCTTCGCCAACGTCTGTACATAATGATCCGTATAATACGTTTTGTGAAGATGAAAGTGTGTTATTATTCATGGAAATAAGTCAACGTCACGTGTAATAAGACGGTTGCAGCGGATATTTTAATGTGTGTCGAGGGATTTAGCTGCTGTGGTGTGTCGTAAATTTTAGTCGTGCATTCATATTTTTGAAAATGTAAACGTGTGGGAAATGAACGGCGTGATATCTTCATAGTTTATAATCATTGTAAATTGTTTCCAGGATTTCAAGAAAAAAAGAGACAAATAAATTTTAATATTATACGAGTATAAGTTATTAGGTAACCGACTTCATTATATATTAAGTATGTTATATATAGGGTTGCCAACCGTCCCGCTATACGCGGGACGTCCCGTTTCTGAGACCCATAACAAGACGACCCGCTCACACCCTGAGCGGGACGCGTGATATCCCGCTTTTTTTGATCTAGCAACAAACGTTTACAGTATTTCTAGCGATGCATCAAATCACGGAAACGTGAAGTTATTTCCTATATTGTGTAGTTGTAGAGATTCTATTGTCCAGAGGAGGATATTCGCACATGTTTGCTTGATTTCTATGAAGACCCTAATAAGAAAGCGATAGATATATACAATAACAATAAGGCCGTTCATAGGGCTAACGACCTTGACCATACAAAACACGCGTCCTTCAAGCTAGGAACTGTTGTATTTTAGATCTTATTTATGTTGTAATAAGCTAATACTTTTACTTATTAAAAATCGAAGAAAACCAAATTATAGATGTATATTTTCTTTTTAAGTTGGCATATTTTTTTCTTACGCGTCGGTAAAAAATTAAGTCATAAAATGCATTCATCTAAAAATTTGACTTCATGATCATTTTAGACATTCAACAAAAGCATATTTTGACACACATCTTGTACCTAGATTAAAAATATTTTTTGGCCATAATTTTCCGTCTACTCATCCAGACAAAAATGCTTTTATTAGCCCCTCTTTTTCGTCATTTTCTAAACAAGGCCCCTTTTGATTTGGGAAAATTCCGTTTTTACACATTTACGGAACCAAAATGGCGACATGGATGCTCAACACACATGATGCTGTTGCGCATGCTGGTGCAAAATGTGAATTTGATGTGGAAACTTATGTTTTAAAAGTTTATGGTCACCTGTCGTACCATGCACAGAGAGTTCAAACACTTAAAGAATTTTTCGCTGATGCTAATCTACAGTATACAAAAACAATAGTGAGACATGTGATAACAAGTAACAAGATGGCTCTCATTACATCCTCCTGTCGAGAAAATTCTAAACAGGTTTCCTGCTTTAAACAGTTATTTTCCGTTTCTCGAAGAAAACTTTCCAATCGCTTTGTAGAATTTTTTTGACGAGGATAAGGGTAAAAAGACTATGCTATCTTGGTTTTTTTGACAGATTTTTAAAAAAATAATTCAGTAGAGTTACAGTATCATGCGTTTGAAGAAAGAAAATGCGTTGTCGTGTAAAACTTACAACATAGCAAAAAGCGTACGGAAATTATATTTAAACTAAATGATGCTCGCGGCTTCTCCCGCGTGACATTCAGTACCCCTTAAAATTCACGTTTTTTAGTATTCTGAACAAAATTCGTAAGATCCCGCTTTTTAAATCCTTGTCCCGCATTTAAAATCAACATTTCCCGCAAATTCGCATTTTGAAGTTGGCAAGCCTAGTTATATAAAGAATATAAATACACATTATTAAATGAGCGTTAGTCCCAATTGTGTACGATCAGATCCTCGTTTTCCTGGGACCTGTTTTGTCGCCCACTACTTTTTTCTATATTATATAACTTTCTGTAACATGCAGATTTTCAGCGCGTGAAGAGCATAAATTAAGTCAGTCAACTCTCTGGCTACTGTCAATAATCTTTCTATCTGTCAAGTGGACCATGTCTGTACGTCAAAATGAAAATTAAAGATTTACTTTTTTTATAACTTGTAGTAGGTACGTTAGATAATCAAAAACATAGCAGTACTTATATAAAACGTTTCTAATTTTTTTCCACTAATAACTATCTATTGAGGTATAGAAGTGAAAAATAGACGCCATCACAATCATCACATACTTATTCCATGACGCTTGAAACATAATAAACATTGACGATAAATGAGAAAACCAACAACGAAATCAATTAATACTACCATGTCTACCCAATATTTGTGTGTCCAACAACACAAACAACAGAGCGCGCCGAATCTATCAAACAACAGTTCGAGCAACAAGGGTTCACGCAAACAGCCAACAGCCGCCCGCGCCCGTCAGCTCAGCGCTAACACAATCACGTTAGCATCTGCTATAGACACTCTTCCCTAATTGACAGTAATCAATTTTGCGCGGTCCGCTTTCAATATTCCTTCATCTAAGATTTTTCTCGTTTCTCGTTCGTTTTTATATCGGCCTCTCGTCTCGTGAATTTATCGCTCAATTAGTCTTGTTTAATAGCCGCCTGCTCCGCTGATGTCTGCTTCTAGCGCCTCACAGGGCTGTCGCCTATGGCTAGTAAATTTGTCAAATATTTTTTTTGTAAATACAATTACACAAATTAATTACAGTACATTTCTTTTTATAATTCATAAAATGCTACTGCTAATTTCTTTCAATTATGCTTGTCTTATGTAATAGTCCGAACAATGGGATATGTTTTCCTCTTGACCTAAAAAGGAGTAAAAAATTCTGGCAAAGCAATGCTCTATAATCGGTTTGATTAATTTTGTTCGTTTTAACCTACCCCACCGCAATTTTATATCCCTAGGCATAATAAGGACGACCAGAACCGTACTTTTACCATGATCTATGGTTCAATTGAACAATGGGAACTAGGCATTTAATCTTTTAACTTAAAGTCAACCAAAACTCTTCATGATTCATAGAAATACAAACAATAGCATTTGTTATACCTTTTAAATAAAGAATAGTAATAGGAAGAGTCCGCGGCGATGTCTTGGCTCCTGAGTGACAGACAAGACGGACAGGTTACTGTCAAAGGAGATGACCATGCAGTTGCATAAGCAATGCACTTCTATTGTCATTCGCGCTTTGAATAGCTATTGAAATGAAGTATTATTTTGCTCGTATTTGTCTCTAAATAGCCTTGAACATTTCTAAGTTAATAAAAATATTGAAAACGCTATTTCCGTGTTTTACAAGCTATGACAGCTGTCGAAGACTTGAGCATGGATTTATTTCTAAATGTAATACACACTCAATATTAACTTCCAGTAATGACGATCAAGATTTATGAACATTTTATATGTTACATCTATACAAAATATTATTTAGTTTTAATAAAATTAATCTAATAGCGTTCTTAGTAAATAATAAACGTTGAAGTGAAAGTGCTGTACTTTCACTTTAGAAAAGTTTTGTGTTTGACTAGATTAATAAACTTATTCCTATCATTAATTTATTACAATAGTGGATTATCCTACAAAATTAAATGACAATATACCACTCGTATATATAGAGATAAAAAGTGAATCATATTATGTAAATTTGTACAATAATAGACGTTCTACAAAACGAGTGTTTGCAAAACTGAAATATAAATGTAAGTAGCATGATTTGACACTCGAGGTCAACTGCAGCTGCTAATGTGACATGACAATTGAAGTTGTCTAGTGCTCCTGTCTCGAATATATTACAATGGCTAGACACTTATGTAAGTTGCTCATTCTAATTTTCGTCAATCTTTTCTCAGTAAATGTGTTAAATATCAACTCCATATGATTTGAATCACCGCTGCGTTGAAAAGCTTTTAAATGTGTTGACAGTGTTTAGGCTAGACAGCAAAGAGAATATTTAAAAGCGACTTTTAGTGGTCATATTCTATGTCAACTATCAATGTCACTTATCGTCGATTCCTATTAATAATGTGGGATTTAGAAATAATAAATTTTGTGTACATTTATTTTATAAATCATCACTCCTAAATAAATAATCTTCTTAATGCTGAAAAAATATTTTAAAGTATGATTATCAAATTGAAACTGTCACATCACTAACATTATCATTAAAGTTTGCAATGTATGTGTTATTTTATCGAGATTTCAATGTGTCGTGTCACGAATTTAAAAGGAGGGGACATATTTTATGTTAGTGCTCATAAAATTGTGACAGTCAAACGTTCAATGTTTCTTTTCCTCTGCAAAGCGTTATGATATTTTATTTTCAACAGCAATTTGAAAATGTTGGCAACTTAAAAATAATATAATATGTGTATACTCTTAAGCAAATAATGTCATCTATACAATTTAATAGGTAAGTACGCAAAACGAAGTTTTGGTAGAGGATAGTACCTGTAAAGAGCATATATTATTATAACTTCAAATAATATAACAAGCCACGTAGAAAATTCCCATTTTTTGAAGGTAGACAGCCCTGTCGGCGTGAAAGACGTAGAGAAATGGGATTAAATTAATTGTCGCATCAGTCACGAGGGCGTCGGGGTGTTTTTTATTAGTCGAGTGTGCCCCCCTCTCCGCACCTCTACGCCGCGCTCCTGCTCGCTCTGAGTAAATCACGCAAAACCAAGGAGGTGAGAAAAAGGAAGACAGCTATCTTGTACGTCAAATTTAACGCTTGAGAGTAAACCTCCTAAGCTAACTTTAGGCTTAGGGAGGAAAAATGGTCTTGGTTGGGTCATCTAAATGAAATATTGAGTCTTATAATGTTAGAAATGTTTTTTTTTATTTCAGACTAGCGGACGTCACGCGGTTTCACCCGTGTAGTTCCCGTTCCCGTGGGAACACGGGAATAAAATATAGCCTATGTTCACCGCAAAGAGTGTAGCTTCCCAACAGTGAAAGATTTTTTTAAATCGGTCCAGTAGTTCCGGAGCCTATTCGTTACAAACAAACAAACAAAAAAACAAAAGAAAAAACTAATCTTTCCTCTTTATAATATTAGTATAGAAGAAGTCTATTTAGTTTTAGCTATCACGAAACAGGTCAATCAAATTATAAGCGTTGTAGAGATCTTTGGGGCAAAATACTGCCTAAATTACAAGTAGAGCTAGCTAACGTGTAAGATCTTGACAAAACGAAGGAGAACTCAAAATTCTGTACCCACTAATATGGGTGAAAAAGTAAGGTCAATCGCCCTCCCAAAATGAATACTACGGTACACTGATTTAATTTATAGACTGAATGAAAAACCCCAATAGGTAATATCACAATGACACTTTTCGAACACTCAGATAAGAAATATTAAATTTGCCACATCTATAAACCCGCTTCGTGCCTCCCCACAACCGCACCCAACCGATTTGTTCGTGCTTTGATCTTCGCTACGATTTATCGACATTATTTTTAACGCCGCTGCCCATCACTAGGCCTGAGTGATAGACTCTGTTCACTGAACGCTTATTGCCGACGTATTATTTACAAGTAAATTGGGTTCTACGCAATATAAAATCTAATTCATTCAATTTTATAAATATAAACATAAATAGTAGGTAATTTATATTATTCCATCTGAGTTTTGAAGTAAATACAGTAAGGTAGAGACTGAAATATACTTGACGGAATCATGAAAAACATAGCAGTATGCTTCGGCGAAGTAATTTGACTGCCTCTGTGGCGCAGTCGGTAGTGATACTGCCTGCGGCGCTGGAGGTCGTGGGTTCGATTCCCACCGGAGACAAATATTTGTGTGACCCATAAATGTTTGTCTCAAGAGTCTAGGTGTTTCAATGTATTATATCGACGTTTAAGAACCAAATACTGCTATCTACAAAACGTCAACTTTACAGGAGAGGAAAAAAACGTATTAAAAATTTAATATTAGAGTTCTGGATTATTTATACACGCAATATTCTTATAAAATACTATACCTTATAACTGGTAACCACATTTTTTATTAGAAATTACGAGAAAAGGTATTTAGTGTAGATAGCAGCTATTGTTTTACATATAGGCTAAAATTACTACGGTAGCAATGTATTTAGCAGGCATTTATAATCAATGGAAAATCGATTTAATGTAGAAAATGTATTTATTTATACACACACTATTTTCAAAAAGATTATACTAGCACTGGTAACAACTTTTCTTATTAAAATTCACGGGAAAGGATTTACCCATGTAGTTAGCAGTTATTGTTTTTAATATAAGCAAACATTTTCAAGATAGCAATGTAGTTAGCAGGTAATTATAACAATATAAACTCGATTTGATAGAGAAACTTAGTTTATTTTAGAGCATAAATCAGAGTATCAAGAACAAAAAAGAAAATAAAACAATGACAATGTACCTAGTTATAAAATTAAATTAAACGTAGGGGAGAGAATCAAGGCGGCTGGGTCTCGAGGTCGCCCTTCACAAATCCGAGGCTCTGTGCTTCCACGGACCTCGGATGGGACCACCTGGGTGATCCAACCTATAGGTTGGGGGCGTCAGCATCGGCATCGAGCCCTCGATGAAGTATCTGGGGCTCGTACTCGATGGCCGGTGGAACTTCGGACATCACTTCCGAAGTTTGGTCCCAAAACTGAGGGGAGCATCGGCCGCACTCGCGCGGCTGATGCCCAACATCAGGGGATCCAACGCTCCCTACAGGCTGTACCTGGGGATCGTGCGAAGCATGGCCCTGTACGGGGCTCCCGTATGGGCGGAGACCCTGACGGCCAGCAATGAGGCTAGACTGCTGAGCCCGCAGAGAGTGATGGCCGTCAGGGTGATAAGAGGATACCGCACGATCTCCGGTGAGGCGGCATGTCTCCTAGCCGGGATCCCTCCATGAGACCTGGAAGCGAGAGCCCTTGCTCACTGCTTCACTCTCAGTGTCAGATGGCGCAAGGAGGCGCTGGAGCAGGCCTTTGGCCCCCAAAGGCCTGCGTCTCGAGAAATCGAGGCCCAGCGGACCCTGCTCCACCAGGAAACCGTGGAGACATGGAAGGTGCGACTTGAGCAACCATGGGGGGGGATTCGCCACAATTGCGGCCATCAGACCGGTCATGGACGAGTGGCTGGAAAGAAGACACGGTGCTCTCTCCTACCGGTTGACACATGCTTGCCGGGCACGGTAGCTTCGGTAGGTATCTGTGGCGAAAACACCGGGAAACCACGGCCACTGCGAGGACCGCAGCGATGACACGGCGCTCCACACGCTGGTGGAGTGCACGGCATGGGCGCAACAGTGCCAGGTCTTCGTAGTGGGTCTGGGCGTGGACACTCTCTCGCTCGAGGCCATGGTGCGAGCCATGCTCTCCAGCGGGAGTAAGTGGGACTGCGCCGCCTCTTTCTGCGGGCAGGTCATGCTCGCGAAGGAGGTGGCGGGCCGGGTGCGGGAGAGAACTCTCCCACCCGAGTTCCGCAGTCGGCGCCCTGGGCGCCGCCGACGTGTCTTCGCCGAGGACTATCGGCCTCCATGACCAGGGGTCTGAGGACGGTGAGAGGGCCGCTTACCGTCCTTACAGAAGCAGGCCCATGACGGCAGCGTGACGTGAGCAACTCACGCACGCTCCCCCTTAGAAGCGGGGTCACACCCGAAACCCCCCATAAACGCGGGATTGCACCCGAACCACCCCCTGGGCGAGGCCGCAGTGGCGGCCGTAGGTCTATTGGGAGTCACGGGACATCCTTCCTGAGGGCTTACCCGGGGCTCTCAACCATGTGCTGTTGGGCGTTACGTGAGGTTTTTTAGTCGGTAAGAGTCCGGCATAGCATCCTACGAGGATTTTCCCTCACATCAAAAAAAAAAAGGGGAGAGAATCAAAAAAAATATGGCAATCTCGTGGCAAAACAGTCTTCAACTGTTGCAGGTGATCATACTTCGTTTTCTTTATTGGGATCTTGCTCGAACGCTCAGTCCGCATCAAAAAATGAAGGGGTATAGACGCTTCGATGTGTATATGGCAGATTCTTCCAGAAAAGATATCACGAACGTAGATAGCATTTGTTTCCATAATGTAGTTAGTCGTTATTACCAGCAACAAAAAGTGTTCGTTTTAATTATTGAACTTAGCAGTAATTGGTTTATCTTGATAATGTTAAAAGTAATGCGTTCTCGATATTTTATGTCTTTGACAACTGATGAAGCAATATTTTTTAGTATACCTAAACAAAAAACCAAATTATCGAAAAAAGTAGATAGCAGTTTTTGGTTCTTAACCGTCGATATGTATGTATTTAAAAGTATATAAGTATTAATATCCGTGGTCTGATACCCATAACACAAGCATGTTATTCCTAGCTTACTTTGGGATCAGATAGCGTTGTGTGAGATGTCAGTGAATATTTATTTATTATATTATAACGAACTCAAAAAGTATGACTAGTTTACACGCAAAGATATTGTAGCAGCAACACGACATGCACACATACATTGTTTTTTTTTCGAATTTAGTGCAGTGTTTTTACACTTCGGGAACGCACAAGAAGGAAGGCATCTTGCGTAAAATGTCTAATCTTGACATGTGTTTCACCTTCGGAACAATAACACCGACTACGACCTACGACGTCTCCAAACTAATGTATGGATGGGCCGGTCTATACTATTACTTGGTCGAAGGCAATACGCACGAATATTTAAAGAGTAAAAGTTGTAAGTTCGGAAAGTTCTACCCTCAACAAATAAGCTGAAACTTGTATTGGTAACCATAATTCATCCTCCGGGTAGCGTCTGAAGGCTGTAACGTAACACCTATGGGCTGATCGCTACCGTCTGCCTACGTACCTGCCTCCAGCATGTTAAAGGGAGACTTTGGTACGACTAGACTCTTATGCTTGAAATCTAATCTATTGATAATGTAGTACGAGTATGTATAGAATTTTGCCACTCTCTGAATTGAATATTAGAACTTCAAAGTCGGACTACAAATATAGATCCGTAGTAATATGCCAGTAGGCCCCAATAATCATGATATCTATACATAATATATTATACTTACTAACAAGGCTTGGTAACCATAACACATATAAACTATTCTTACAACCTCGATTTCAGTAGGAAAAAAAACACAAAGAACATTAACATTGTAAGTAATCCTTACAAATGGACGAATTAAACTCCATGATGCGTCAATAACACTAAACCAGCAGTTAGTCTGTTACAGCCACTTACATACCAACACTAGGTCGTAACTCTCCACGTTTCGCTGTGCGCGGAATATCAAGTGTTGTAATGTCGTCGATAAATATTAAAAAGAGTTATTGTAATAGTCACGGCATTGGACCGCTCTTGTCAGGATTATTACGATTTACCGCCACACTTGAATACTTTTGAGAATCTGAAGGAAATATGCATTAAATTAAGTACTGTTTATGCAATCGTTTAACGTCTCTGAGTATGGTATTAATGATTCTTGTTCTCATCTTACTTTTAAGCGCAATAAGATGATTTTTTCTTTTCACATGTGGAAATCCGCGTGGATGCTATACCGTGTACTACCGTCTAAACCCACACAGTGCCGTAGCATCAGCCTATGGACGAAAGTCTCGGGTACGCCCTCGGAAGGATGATCCCAGGGCTCCAGACAGACTTGGTCTGCTATCGATGACTCTCCCTGCGGGTTAGGACTTCATTCCACTTCTTAGTGCAATAAGATAGTTATCGTTTGCCTTTCAACTCATCTTAGCTTTAATTTTGAATTTGTAGTTGGGTCCTCTCATTGTTGTAAGCTACTGCATCTCCCAACTACTCCATGTGCAACTATCCTCTCCTCATCCGAAAGTTGGCTACCACCATGATCTAGCTCTATACTCTTTTGTGTCAATAGCATGTATTGTAATTATAATAACCGCCTTGGTCTGCTGAACCCAACTAGAATTGATAATTGACAGAATGAGACCAAAACATATCCGTTCGTTGTCTTATTTGACAAGCTGTGTGTACGGTGTGTTGGTCACACATAAATTGGACAACATTTACATGCTTCAACATGTTCTGACAGAAGGACGACGCTGAGAAAACCTTGTGCAAGTTACATACAGACATTTTATTCAAACAACTAAATATATCCATCACACGTAGTAATTTGCACCTTAATTTGGGAAACATGTTGTCTAACAAAAAGAAAATATTTCGAAGGCTTTTTTTCCGCGCCCGTTTCTCAGTGTTTCGTTACCGATTATTATGTTAAAACATTATATGGCTGGTCCTGACATGGGTGACTACTATATGTCATTTTCATTTGCAAGCGTGTTTTGGTTCGGAAGGCACGATAAGTTATTGGTCTTAGTTGCCGGTATGGAATTCCGCCATCTTGTCTTTCCTCGAAGATTATGGAACACTGACATAAAGTATTACAGATTCAGTGAACACATTGGATAACCTATCCATCCGTGTGTCAGAACCATTTTCATCAACAGCAAGTCAAATAAACCAAACCAACGGGCTTTGCATATAAAGGGCTGAACATGTCGCAGCTATGCCTAATGAACTATTTGAATGTAGGCCTTATTGGCCGCGGATAAATAAAGAAATAAATGTGAGGTACGCGCCGTGTGTTCGCGCAACTTAATCTCCTGCTTAAGGACGTATTCATAGTTCGTAGCTCTTGGTACCAGGCACTGACGTAAGGAGAACCCTATTGGGTGTCTCTCTCAAAGTAGGACGGCATATTCGCATTGTGCAAAATTGCAAAGCAGTTCTTCTGGGGTTTACCACTGGTGACCGAAATTCATTTGATCATTTGACGTGGGACCGAAAAAACGTTCGGCCATTCTACTACTGATCGAATGAACAATTGACCAAAAGAGTTTTTATCGCACAAACATTTGGTATTTTTGCTACTGATCGAATGAACGTTTGGTCGAAAAACTGTTGACTTAAAAATATTTTAACAAACAAAAGCGAAATAAGTAGAATTCGGTACTGGCACTCGCCGGCCGCTGCCGCGGCACGCTCGCTTCGCTCGCTCGGCTTGTGCGTTGTGGTCGCAGTTCTAACCTAACCTAACCCAGCCATGTTGATTCGGCCCCTGTTAAAATATTCTTTGGTCAACTGTTTTTCGACCAAACGTTCATTCGATCAGTAGTAAAAATACCAAATGTTTGTTCGATAAAAACTCTTTTGGTCAATTGTTCATTCGATCAGTAGTAGAATGGCTTAACGTTTTTTCGGTCACACGTCAAATGATCAAATGAATTTCGGTCAACAGTGGTAAACCGGTTCTTCTGTCCAGGGTATAACTAAGATGTGTAGTTAAGTAAGTTAAAAGTACAAGTTTTTCGCCAAACTTTTGGACATACCAACCTTTAGCTCGATATAAATTTTCAGGAATGCATTGAGCGACATTTACTGTCAAGTAGTTAAAACCTAAATTATATTTTTATAAGCAATCTGCGTTAATAAAATACGCACAGATATACCTGACCCAACATTGCAATGTGTTTTATTGTAATGTGTTTTGATTAATTTTAACTCGGAGTTTGAATAAAAAATATTCTTTAATCAACATTGTGTCAAAAGAAACTGACATTATACGAACCAAAAGACACCGCTCGTTCAACAGGTTTACACAAATTTGACGTCCGTTGACAGATTCGGGTCAAGTCAGTGAAAAGTTGCAAATTACAGCATGACTTATGTACTTCGTCCCACGTTCACCTCATAACTTTTATTCAGATCGGCCCCAGTTTATAAGTTTATAAACTGGGGCCGATCTGAATAAAAGTTATGAGGTGAACGAAACATACCTGCAATCCTACGACCAGCGGAATTTCAAAGCCCAAAAATTGATGAAATTTCATGAAAAATATTATAAATGGGACGATGAAAATTACTAGTAAGACACACTACAATTGTACAATTCAACTCACAAATAAACCGGCCAAGTGCGAGTTGGACTCGCCCATGAAGGGTTTCATAGCAGCAAGTAACATAATATAAAAGTTCTTATAGTTCGTTGTAACTTTGATTGATGTTTTAACACGTTCGCAGTGGTAGTGATTTATCTAACCGAAAATTGCGGTTTATGACGTATTAAAAAAAAACTACCAGCTCTATCTCGTTCAAATTAATTTTCGTTGGTAGTTTTTATAGCAATGTATATCATATATTTTTTTTAGATTTATCACTCTCCTAGTTTAGAAGTTAGAGGGGGGGAGACACTCATTTTTCTACTTTGGAAGTCCGTCTTGCGCAAACTATTCACTTTAGAAAAAAATGATATTAGAAACCTCAACAGCATTTTGGAAGACCTATCTATAGATACCCCATACGTATGGGTTTGATGAAAAAAAAATTTTGAGTTTCAGTTCTGAGTATGGGGACCCCCAAAATTTACAGCTTTTATTCTAGTTTTATATAAGAATCTTAATGCGGTTCACAGAATACATCTAGTTACCAAGTTTCAATAGCATAGGCCTTATAGTTTCGGAGAAAAGTGGCTGTGACACACGGACGGACAGACAGACAGACAGACAGACAGACATGACGAATCTATAAGGGTTCCGTTTTTGCCATTTGGCTACGAAACCCTAAAAATTGGACATGATAGAGTTTTTTTATATTAAGCTCACCAAATTGACGTAGCCAGCCTGAGAGGTGCATCTAGCGATTGGGGGCCACTCTCACAGTCCATAAGACCTTTGACAGTGGTCCTCAAGTTGGCGTGGAGTTGGCCACCATCAATTTCTAAATAAAATTTACAGTAAAAAAAAGAAAATTTACAGGTGACAAATATTTCAAAATATAATAGCTATACTATGAATAGAGCTCGAATCAAGAAGTGGGTTTCACGTTTGATTGAATGTGAAAATTATACCTCCTTGACGAGTTGCTGCGACATCGACAACGTGTTTATCTATTATGGCAGCTAGTTTTCTCACAGAAACAGACATGGAGAATATCTAGTTTGAATGTCAAATTAATACATAATCACGCCTTTACTCCCGGAGGGGTACCTAGACAGTGGTAAGTATATTGCATGTATGCCTACATTTCACTGAAGGTATTAATTTTGTTGCGTCGAAATGGACAGGCGTAGGTGTCCATCGTACAATACGTCCATTAACGCAGTAGGTACTCCTAGTTATTTTGTGCCATACCGCCGGTTTATTATGAAAATGCTTTTTCCGACTTTCACAATAGAACAGTAGTGTACTGAGAGACCTTAAAAATGGAAGATTATTGTTCCAACTATTTTTCATTATTTTGATGTTGGTAGGGGGGGGGGCTTTAAATGCTTACATTTGTTAATTTTGTGTAATGAATGATATACAGGGTCATTTGTAAAACACCAGCAACCTCCCAGGACTAGACAGCTACCATCATAAACAACAACATGTGATACACAATTTTTGATAATTCGTTACATGTTTTTTTCATACAAAAAAATATTAATCTAATGTAGTGGTTAAAACTTTTATACTATGCGCATCCCAAAGATATAAGACGTAAACAAACTCGTAAAAATTGTATAGCCCGTTCGCTCTAAGTTTGCCGCTGGCATAGACGCTCTGGTGTAGAGGCGAAGTATGGGAGGCGATCGGCAAACTTAGAGCGAACGGGTAGTAAGTGAACGGTGTGGGGCAGGCCAGCGGGGGATGCGAACTTCAAGGACTTGACCTAATTACTGCCGTCTCATTCAGTCGGCCGACTCGGCCGTGAACATGCGCGCGCGTCATACGTATGTCCTTTGATCGCCACCGCTCGGCGCCCACCGGCGGCGGCGCCGTGTGGCCGCCGCGTCGATCGATCGCCGATCGATAACTTTATGCATGTAACAGTGTTTTGTTTTATTACACGTGTGAAATACACGAAAATAGTGAGAATGTTTGCTTGGCGTGATAACCATGTGTCGGAAACTTACCGCCAATATGAAATAAGGTTTCCGAATTTACGTACACCAAGCTGTGACATAGTTATTCGCTAAACAGTGACTACGAGATTACGGACAATTCCTTAGTGTTCACGATATTAGAATTATGTGCTTAGTGGTAATCCAGAAGCTAGTACGTATGACGCAGCACGAACCGTTCAATACGATAACGAATGATTACATAGGTATGTCACAAAGTTTAAGTTTTATATTCGCTTTAATCGTTTATTGTAGCTAGTCCTAAACCTGATAACGTATGAAGGGATTGTGGATTACCTACCTAAAGTGTGCACTGCTTACAGGACACGGCAGTAATTGAATAAACCAGCAAACGATTTCGCTTAGGTACCTAGTACTTAACTAATAAAAAGAGTACATTACTTGTTACTTGGCTCGAACGTTATCAAAATCAAACAACAGGTGGCGAACAAAAGGTCAGAGTGCGTGCTTTCTTTGCACGTGTGTGTGCGTCGACGTGTATGTACACATGACTTGACTCAAATCGCTTGACCGTCTCCATAGCCCATTACCTATGGGCTCAGGAGACGGTCAGTAATATTGAGAGAAGTCTGTTAAAACATGAATGAAAGTAGCTTCAGTGTGCGTGCTTTCTTTGCAAGTGTGTGTGTATCGACGTGTAGGTACACATTTATTGATGTCAAGTTATTGATGGTTATTTGACCGTTTGCGGAGTCCATTAGTAGGTATTATTGAAAGACGCGAGTGTGTAGCTTGGTGTAGCGCTATCTTTTCATTTATGAATGAAACATAGACTATGAATGTCACGACAGTATGGAAATAATAATACAAAGTTGAAAATGCTTTTTGTGTTTTTGTGTTCAGTGTATTGGGGTATCTTGGAAGTGGTAGACCAAATGTTGTTGCTGATGGTGTCAACAATCTAGTCCTAGCAGGTTGCTCGTGTTTTACAAATGACCCTGTATAAGCATTTCTAAGTATTTTATTTGGGTGACAATGCATCGTTTTGCTACGTTACTACCGGCTTCTACCACAACTGAAAACTGCTCCATTTAAGGCGTATAAAAGTAAAATATTAATAAAACACTATGTAGGATTCAAAATTGCAGTAAAATAGTCCTTAGGTCTGCTTTTAATATACCTCTCGACATACGAAGTAAGTTTCGCTGGTATTCTCTTAAGGCCTTGTAGGGTAACTGCGCCATACATTCGAAGCTTTTCTGTAATGCTAGCTGTTATCCTAAATACCACGTTCTATCTGTAATTACTTAAAAGTCGCTTCAACATCGAAAGATTTAAATGCAGCCACCAAACGCAGAAATTTGAAGAAAAAAAACTTGAGAGGTGTCAAGGGACACCCGGATGGAACGAAGTTCCTTTCGATTAATTAGTGAAGGAATTGTAATAAAATTTTATTTTTTTTAATTAATAATAATATTTTTTTTATTATTAACCCCCATTTTATTACCCCCCTTTCCCCCCTCCCCCTTCCCCCCTCCCCCTTCCTCCAGGAACTTCGTTCCAAAAAAGTGTCGTTACAACTTTTCGTGAGAATTTTTTCCGTCTAGCCCCCTTTCACAACGCGCGATAAGGAACTTCGTTCCAAAAATAACCCATTTCTACAGTTGTCTTGAAATGCTGGGAAAATTTACTCGTAAAGAAAGCAAAATAAATAAAAAACACTTTATATTCATATCCATTCAAATCTAAATATATGGCGCCGATAAAATATATTTAAATGATAATCCCCATTAACAGCCGCTTATTTTAAATAATTTATCGTATTAATTAATTCAAAATCACCAGATATGCTATAAAATTTCGAATGAAATAAAGGATAAGAGCACACCACCACACTCTATCTAAAAGTCATCGGCTACCGCATACCACAGACTCCACAGAGCTGATTACAAAATGCACATAAATGGAAACTCACTAATAAATAAAATGCACATCTGTGAAAATAAAATGGTCCTCGTGTAGTTCGGTTTATGTCCGATGTAAAATCTGTGGTGTTGATTTTAACTGCGGTTTTATTGACTACTCGTGTTGATTCCGTGTTGGGTTACAGCGTCGGGCACACGGGGCGATTGAATTTGTTGATATACAACCAAACTAGTAATATGGAACTCAATGTCCTTTAGTTTTCTAATATAAAAATATTATTTCGAATTATATTTAAACTTCCTTCTTTACAATGCAAATGTCACATAAATTTTGACACCTGCGGCAACATGGTTATGCTCTTTCTTGTGTATCTGTACAACAATGTTGTAGTATACAAAAAAAAATAGATATCGCACTAGCGATACATAGCGTGCCAAAACTGCTGCCTCTTTTTGTAACATTCGTCTAACAATATCATTTCGGCTCAACAGACCAACAAAACTGTGCAATGATTGTATGAGGTAACCTATCCTATGTACATTTAAATGCTCACGTTGCTACCCGTGCAAATATTTGTTTTCTAGAACAAGTGCTTCCATTGCCATGACTGCATGCCAGAACTACATGTGATAAAAACACCCTGCTTCAACATAGAGATCAGTTGGTTAGGTAAAACAATGAAAGTTAAATTTCTTGGCTAATAGTGTTCCTTCAAATAATAATTTCATAAGTTATTGAATAACTCTTGTAATCTGTAAAAAATACTATGTACTATCTATAAGGCTTACACTTTCGAACAGTGGCATGCAATGAATATCACTGAAAACGGTTCCTGATATTTAATTTTACAAAAATAGTGATTGGTCATTTACTGCTCATGCTCCGAACTGGCGCAAATTTTTGGAGATTCAGTGACGTGATGTGGACTCGAAATTCTAGATAGGTAGGAATAAGTTGGTATGGTAAATTATTATTTAGGTGAAGAAAAGCTACCGTGTGTTTAAACATCCAGATTCGCCGACTGACAATAAAAGCGACTCACGCGCATCAACCGTTTTATCTCTCACATAAACACGTCAATACCGACGCTACACGGCCATTTATTTTATTGTCATTTAAAACTTTAATTTACGAATGTTTACTTATGTATGGTCGCAATTTATGGGCAATAACTGTTTTGATAATTGTTTGATAGTTTTAGTTCCAGCGCTGTGCGTCCACAGATTGCAATCAAAATGACTCTGAGCCTCGCTTCTCTAAATTAATTTAATATTAATTTAATAGCTTTAATAGTCATTTAAGTAAATGAGGTTTTTTACATTACGGGACTGAGTACTTCCATTGTATATTAATATTTATCATGAATGTAAATGTTCTTAATTATCAAAGTATGCAAATAAATGTGTGTGGTAAAACTTTCTTACGAAATTTTCTAAACATCATACAAAAATACATTTAAAAAATACTTTAGGAACATTAAGTTACACGCCATGGATGGTTATTCAAATCACAATTCAAGCTTTTGCCACGAATTGGCTTACACACAGTATTTTTTAGGGTTTCGTAGCCAAATAGCAAAAACGGAACCCTTATAGATTCGTCATGTCTGTCTGTCTGTCCGTCCGTGTGTCACAGTCACTTTTCCCCGAAACTATAAGGCCTATTCTATTGAAACTTTGTAACTAGATGTATTCTGTGATCCGCATTAAGATTCTTATATAAAACTAGACAAAAAGTAGTAAATTTTGGGGGTCCCCATACTCAGAACTGAAACTTAAATTTTTTTTGTCTAACCCATACGTGTGTGGTATCTATAGATAGGTCTTCAAAAATGTTATTGAGGTTTCTAACATCATTTTTTCTAAAGTGAATAATTTGCGCAAGAGACACTTCCAAAGCGGAAAAATGTGTCTCTTAGTTTAGAAGTTAGAGAGCCCCCCCCTCTAACTTCTAAACTAAGAGAATGATAAATCTAAAAAGAATATATGATATACATTGCCATAAAAACTACCAATGAGAATTGGTTTGAACGAGATAGAGCTGGTAGTTTTTTTTAATACGTCATAAACCGCAATTTTCGGTTAGAAAAATCACTACCACTGCGAACGTGTTAAAACATCAATCAAAGTTACAAGTTGCTGCTACGAAACCCTTCATGGGCGAGTCCAACTCGCACTTGGCCGGTTTTTATTATTACCTATACTGTAAATAAAAATAGGACTGAATGTTTCTCCGGATACATTACAAAAAGTACAATGGCTAAAATTAGATACCTATATAAATGGATAAATGAATTTTAAAGTGTGAAAATACGAATAAATGCTCTGGCGGAAACTAAACGGTTCGGTCGGTATTCCCGAATAAGCCTTGGGAAAGATGTCCCAGGGTATAAGATACCCATTATCTAGTCCATCCTTTTAACTGGTATCATTTTTAATTGTATCTATAACTATCGTAAAGTCGTATAATACTGAAGTACTTACTAAGTGTAATGAAAAACTCATACCTTTTACTGTAGTGTCAGATTCCCTTATCTCAATAATTATCAAAGAACGCAATTTTGACGCCCATAACCGTATTTCACAACACTTTCATACTCCAACCGCCATTAAACCCACAGCTGAAAGTGCACATTTAAAAGCAATAAAATGAAACGAATAGCTGAAGTAATAAAGTGCTCAAGTAAAAGATCAGAGACATAACATACATATCTTTATAGGCGACATCTATCGTTAATTGCTTTGCGTTTAAAAGATCAGGAAGATTGGCAACTCGGTTTTCCTGCGATCTAGTATTTAGACTTATTATCATATGCTATTGCAAGGGTAAGTGCTATAAAGTGAGAATTGTATAAAACTTTTTGGTTTTATTAAATAGTGCATGTATTTTTAAATACTTGTTTTAATATGTGTGAAGGATGTACTGTAAATATTATTAATAACATTAAAATGATTAAAAATTAAAATGTTAAAGATACTAAAATTATAATTATTGGTAAAAATAACTTTTTTGTTGTTTTACAATTACATTATATGTTATTGGGAAATTTCGCTTATACGGCATCTAAAATGTTAATTATAATTGCTGAAATTTCGTAACTACAAGAAAAACTATACCTACTATAGTTACTATTTTTACCCCGGGGAACAAGTTATTGGGAAGCGGGAAAGGTAACAAAATTCCGCGCGGTTGGAGCCACCAGCGCCATCTAGTATCTACTCGTACCGCCATCATAGCATCTACAGACAGTTTGTTCTCTCAACATACACACATATGATTACGCCTTTTATCCCCGAAGGGGTAGGCAGAGGCATGGTACATGCCTACATTTCGCCTTTAAAGTTCTGTCCCACGTAATAGGTGGTGTGGTGAGCAGTATGGACAGGCACAGGTTGTGACTGCCCGCCGCTGCTGAAATTTTTCAAGCCGCCCGTAAAGGCAACTTGGCTTAACCACTGCCATTTTACTGGCCACCGCGACCAACTGTTACATACTTAGACCGAGAGCCTTTCGAAGCACGAAAACGCTAATAAATATATCCTCATCGTCCTCATCCATGACCGGCCACAGTAAATGTTGCATACTACAGTGGTCGTTTACAGAACACTGAATCCGCGGGGCCACGAGCGCTTTTGATATAGAACGTCGTTGTATACCGTTTGTACATTAAATGCCTTCGTCGCCGTCCCTATTTCCCAACCTACACTACCTATTACACAATAACTTTACCAATAAACTGAGTCGCAAAACTAAAAGTTTTATGACTGCCTGTGTATTTTATAGCCCACTCCATCACCACTATAATTAAGCTACAATAAACATATACCTAGTTTATGGTTGATAGGAACGCGGACAGTAGGCTGTTATTTATTGATATCCGTCACGATTGGTTAAGCTGGTTGCGAATGATTTTATTGTTGTTGAAACTATTCAGTCGATTCACAGTTGGTATTGTACAAAGACGATTTTATACATCGGCAGCCAATTCAATCCCCTTTTTTTTAACGCGAGGGAAAATCCTCATGGATGCTATGCCGGACTCCCATCGACTAAAAAACCTCATGTAACGCCCAGCAGCCTATGGTTGGGAGCCCCGGGTAAGCCCTCGGACGGATGTCCCACGGCCAGGACTTCCAACAGACCCACGGCCGCCACTGCCGCCTCGCCTAGGGGGTGTTTCGGGTGCTATCCCGCGTCTTTGGGGGGTTTCGGGTGTGATCCCGCTTATAAGGGGGGCGTGCGTGACAAATCAATCCCCTAACTAAAAGATTATAAAAAAATAGTCTATTACGAGTATTCTGTCGAAATTTTTAATTAATAACATCGTACATATTTTTATTTATACCACTAAAGTGGCAGACAAACATACGGCCCACCAGATGTACCGGTGGTCACCGCAGCCTATGGACGCTTGCAACACCAGAGAAACATCTCTTTCATTTCTTCTCTATTAATCGTTTTTTTTTACTTTTGCTATTATAAATAAGTTTCAATTTTGAGCTCCTTTCACCCACCCTCCAACATGATAACGGTGAACGAAATAACAAACAAATTATATTATTTCCACCCACTTTCAAAGTTTCTAATTCGCTGATAATAAGCCAGTTACCATTCTGAATAGGTCTCTGAAGTCCCAATAGTCGAGTGGGTAATATCTTGTTACGTTTTGTGAATTTTTACTGTGGGTTCTTGTATAGCAATAAGTAGATAATGAGATTAGCTAATAGTATACTGTCTTGTTATTTTGCTGTGAATATTGATTAACGTAGAAATGTTTACGGGTACTTCGCCTCGGTAACGGTACTTGAAATAAGCAACATTTGTACATCATTTTGTATTAAGTTTATGTTTATCTAGTAATAGCGGACGTCACGCGGTTTCACCTCCGTTACTCCCGTTCCCGTGGAAATGTGGGAATAAAATATAGCCTATGTTCACTGGAGATAGTGCAGCTTCCCAGCAGTCGTTTAGTAGTTTCGGAGCATATTCGATGCAAACAAACAAACAATCAAATCTTTCCTCTTTATAATATTAGTATAGATGTAGCCAGTACACGAATTTATAGTGGTTTTGTATTTTAGTATAATTTTACTTTAACAATCACTGACACATCCACAAACGCATTTACTGCGGCACAACAATTCCAGTGAACACCTCTGTTCATCTGTAACAAAGTCGAGATCCTTGTTATTGAGATTTCTGGTGATGTATACAGTACCGTAGTCATTAAGAGCAGGCTTTCTCAAAGTGGAGTTCGCGACCCCTAGGAGTTTGCCATTCGTCGGCTAGGGGGTCGCGGCGAATGTTTCTTTCGTGATGCAAACTTTTGATGAAGAGGAATTGATGCACAAAATCTTTTTGGGGACTTTGTGCTTTGAGTAGCAGCTTGCCAATCGAAAACTTTATTCTTACTTAACTCTTAACTCGATACAAGACATTTCTCGTTTAGAGTTAGGTAAGGATAAAGAACAGTCCATTCATCATCCCAGGTTAGGTAAAATTCGTACTGCCTTAACTGTCTAACATCCTGGCAAACACTAGAGTTATATGAGCTAATTAACAATGAATGTTCTAAACTGGCCTTATATTTATAATTGCGATCGTACATATATCACCGTGGTCGGAATACATAACGCGACCACCACGATCGTCTTGCCTCAACAGAATGCTAACTACACGGTTTTTTGCGTCACCTACAGCGATGTCGTTTCGTGATTGCAATTTATTTTAACTTGCAATAGGGTTAGGTACGGTGCATTCGGAGTGTAGCTGTTGAATTTATATTGTTAATTAATATATTTAAACTTGCTTTATGACATGTTGTTGGACATTAATTAGACAGTCTGTAAGATAAGCATGTCCAAGCTGTGCTGAGCATAGAATTAAAGATGACCATGTTTTCAACATTCACAGTAGGGTGTAAGAACATCAAAAAGATAAGAACGTTACTCAAAACACATAACATACAATTCTTTAAACTATTAAAGAAATTGCAAATGAAGAAGAGCGAGTTCGACTCGCTTTTGGCCGGTTTTTTAAAGGAAGCTTGGGCGTTCATAATTTTCCTATTTATATTTGGTATGTCACTCTTGAAATTCCTCTACGAATGGCCAGCTACAACAGGTAAAATTCTTTACTGTCTTACGTACTAGATGACGTTACTCCTACCTATGACTCCCAAACATTATGTTCGCGTGGCCAATTCCCTTTTCTAATATTATCAATCCCTTACTGAATTTCAACTACCGATTTCTGTATTCGGCCTTATCCCATTTTATTTTAAGTTGGGTCTCGGTTTTGTCTCAAAACTCAGCAATCATCGGATTAGGAGGTCTCGTGACTATAATTTTTATAACTTATTTATTTTCTAACCTTAACATTAATAACATTATTGCTCCTAATAATTCAGATTAATTCCATGACTACGATAAGTATTGCTCATACTTAATTCGTTCTCAGAAAAATAAAATCTCTTTTAGCTTGACACACTGTGTCAAAAGCACAACCATAGTCATCCACCGGTAGCCGTGCATGTCGAATGAAGACCACACACCATCCAGCGGAAGAGATACAAATCTTAGACCCCGGGGACCTCATTGTGTTAAAACATGGCGGTGCTTATAAATTGTTTGTGGATTACGTGGACTAAATCTAAGCTTTATTTATTGTTTCTTTATTTATAAACAAAAAAATAAGTAATGCAATATCATTTACAAGTCTGCTTGCTTGTCGGACATTATGTACTTTTGGTGAATCTTCCTTTTACTTACAAAACTAAAATGCGTCTCAACATAATCGAGACAATAGGCTTGTGTCCACTAAGAATAAATCTGATTGATGTGTGTTTCTAACGACTATGTCCGATATATAAATAACAAAAAGTAATATAAATTGGTGCACAAATTAAGGATTACTATTATTTTTAGAAAATAAGATTGGAAAAAATAGGCAATCAGTCACGTGACATCAAACACCTCTATCAGATGGTGTGACGTCACAGTTTGCTTTTTGACGTTTGACACACTCTGGCAGTCTCGAGTCTTGACAATCTTGTGTCACAAGTCGTGTTATCTTGTGTTTTAGAATACCGTAGACAGAGAACATTTTCAATTAATATGGAAAGCAGACGAACGCTAACTTAACACTGTCAAACACCTGTCAAACAGTGATGTCAATGGCAATTTTTTTTTCAATTAATTTATACTGGCTTTGGTTACTTAGATGCCAAAGTGATGCCAACTCCTACCGAATGTTCCTCTAAAAACCAACTTGTCTTCAAATTCCCCAGATTTCTCTAAATATCGATTAAAACCCCTAAACGTTTCTTTTTTGTAGTATAACTTTTAATCTCAAAACAAATCATTGGAAGGGCTCATAAAAAAATATACATTTTCTTTTTGTTTTGTTTGGCGAGATTCTTTGGCGGCAACTGGAAGGAATCGTATCGCGTCGTTTTGTAAATTTGCAAAATTAGTGTAATTTCGAGTGTTTTGTGTGTATCAATGGTGGATTCTTAAACATAAACGTTTGACAACGTGCACTAGTGTTGGGAAGTTATAAAACGCAGTGAATCGCAACTTTGCAGTGACAAAAAATCCAAAGAAACTTTCAGAAATTTATCCACCGCTTTTCTGAAGGAAGACTGACATTGACTTGGGGATGATGTACTTGACTTTGACTGGACTTAGAGGACGAGGACTGTGACTTTTTAAAGCAAAATGAAGAGATAATAAATATACAAGACTTGGCTGTATGGCTCAAATTGCCGTTGCCTATCCGAAAATGGATAAATAAAACCACTACTACTTTTGTTTGGCATCAAGTGACGTCACACAAGGCGCCATGAGCGTTTTCGATACAAATTGAAATTCATTTTTTAAATCACAAAATAAACTATGTAAATGATTGTTTTAAATCAAAATATTACATTTTTGTGATCATGTAGATATAAAGCTACAAAAATAAACGATTTTTGAAATTTAGGACACAAGCCTATTGAACGGGGCCTTCATAACCCAACTATTTGGTAGTTTTACTGAAGTTTTCCCGGAGTTTCTTTTTTCATTTAATAGTTTTTTTATTGTTTGCAATCTGCGTTCAATTATACCACGGAGTCATTTAAATTTTATATGGACTATCTGATGATAAATTGAAAAACAACCACCATGAAGAAAACAAATATACAGACATGACCATGAGCGACGGGGGTGCTTTACCGCCGGGCATTCCGAG
This sequence comes from Miltochrista miniata, assembly GCA_933228765.1. Classification (NCBI taxonomy): domain Eukaryota; kingdom Metazoa; phylum Arthropoda; class Insecta; order Lepidoptera; family Erebidae; genus Miltochrista; species Miltochrista miniata. The sequence goes on from OW121758.1 coordinate 3,273,064, forward strand.
TTGTGGCACTTCCATGCCGGAAGTTAAATTTACACAGCGGAATGTCCGACGGTAGCTTCAATCCCTGGACGTTCATAAGTCGAGTGGGTCAGACGGCATTCCCGCGGTAGTACTTAAGCACTGTAGTCCAGAGTTGTGTCCGGTACTTACACGTCTTTTCACACTTTCATATTCCATGCGACAAGATCCTGTACTTACAGCGGGTGTGGAACCTCTTCGCGACAGGAGAGACTTTGCCTCCTTATGCGTGTTCTACCGCTCCTTATGCGTGTTCCATCGCACCGCTCGCCACAGACAGGGAGTTCATCCTCACACTCTGCGTCCGGTGCGTTCCAGCACGGTTAGATCCGATAGGTGTTTTCTTCCGCGCACGCTTAGGTTGTGGAATGACCTCCCTGCCTCGCTTTTCCCAAACGCCTACAGTATGGGGTTCTTCAAAAGGGGTCTTAGAAGGTTTTTGCAGGGTCGGCAGCGCGAGTGTGGCACCTCTGGTGTTGCAAACGTTCATAGGCTGCGGTGACCACCGGTCCTTCTGGTGGGCCGTATGCTTGTCTGCCACTTTATTACATTACTTAAAAGACAGCTCTGATTTATTTATATAATGAAGATGAAATATTGGTATTGATCAATAAAGACAATAAGTCAAGTTAAATAAAATATAACGATACACATTATACAGTTCAAAGTTTTCTACGTTATCTACTTTAGAACCTGATAGGTTTTAAAATTACGACATAAATAATATCAATAATATTGTCCTTACGACTACTAAACCAAAAAGAATTCCAACTTTCTTTTTACCCAAAATGACCAAACCATCCCATTCACTTCACCGCTGGTTAAAATATCGTTTAGCGAAGAGTTACGTACACAAAAATTTATCATCGACGAAGGAAATTAATAATAATTTGCTATCTACACAGAAAATGTATAAGTACATCAAAAATTGACGTTCGTGTCCATAATTACATAATTGGCGGGATCCAAATTGGTCCAAATTACACCTTGTAGTACGCCTCGGATATTATTTTGAGCATCAACTTTGAAAGATCCCCGTAATTTCAATCTTGAGTCATCGTTAACTTAAACATGTAGATTAAGATTTTATAAATAACAGTCTTTACTTGAATTTTGAAGTACGTTGAAAGTATATGTTTTACAGGCAATTTTGCATTCATAAGATTCTTAATGAGAAAATTGAAATATGTTTAAAAGCAAAATGACGATGTTTTCAAGTTTATTGAATTTTATTTTGCTTGCTCCGACACATATTTCTAATGATTATCATTACCAATATTCACGTGATAAGTCGTTAAACCCCCAATAGTATAATCCCCAAGCCTAACGAAACAACCTATTTCATAGTAAGCAAATTCCTATTGCATAGTAAGCAAATTCCTATTGCATAGTAAGCAAATTCCTATTGGGATGTTTTCTATATGCATATTTATTTATTTAGAATTTTCAGAAGTATGTTTATCAGTTTTCCAGATTGCGATCACGAAGCTTAATTTGGTACCGAGCAAAAATTATCAGTGTTTTATCTGTAGTTGCTTCAAGACTAAAAACAGCTAGATACCATTCAGTACAGAGGTCAAGAGGAGAGATGATAGAAAAAGGACAGCTCCATCGCCATACATAAGAACTTTAGTTTTTAAAGTTATACACGTTTTTTTTAGTTACATTAACTTGTCAAGAAAACCATATTTAAGATGTTATCAAATTCAGCGAGTCAAATGTCAGAATCGTTACTCTTGAATAGATAAAGTAATTTATTTTGATGGAAATCGTTGAAGCAGGCAGCTATCAGCGAATTAAATAAATACATGTTATGTGTTATAGTGACAGTTTATAAGAATGTCATATCAGATATCCATACAAATAATGCTAAAAATGAATAAATAAAAAAAACGTTCAAGCGCAAGTTGAATTCGCGCACGGAGGAATTTAAAAAAAACCTGAAAGAAATCACGTTTGTTGTACGAGAGCCCCTCTTAAATACTTTTTTTTCGTATTTATTGTTACAGCGGCATCAGGTATTAGGTATATTATCTGAGAAAATGTCAACTACATATAAACTGTAATAGCTAACTAGATTGTTGAAATTTTTAAGCTGACAAACGGACAGCTAATCTTAACGCCTGGTTGTACTGGGAAGGACCAAACGCTACCTTCCTTTCTGCCTTTGGTGCCTTTTTTTTTAACGTGAGGAAAATCCTACAGAGATGCTATAGACTTCTACCGACTAAAAACGTTTCCTATCTATCCCAACGGTTGAGAACCCCGGATAAGCCCTCGGAAGGATGACCCCACCAGATGATGGTCTCACTTGGGGGTTCGGGTCCCGCATCTGTGATTACATTAGATTATTATTTATTTGCATGAAATATGGTACAAACATGGTGGTCAAAATATTTTGAGGCAGATACAAATTTCACCTTTCTACAAAGGCATGCAAAATTAATGTAGGTCATAGACGTACGTAGTAGTAATAATAGCTCAATGATGTAGACCAGGGGTTCCCAACCTGTGCGCCGCGGCGCCCTGAGGCGCCGCAGAGAGCCCAGAGGGGCGCCGCGGCTCTCCTCGCGGCGCCCCTCTGTACGTAAAAAATAGTTAGTAAAAAATATCATAAACATGCAATTAATCCATCAAATCAGTCTATGACAGTCCACTGCTGGACGCAGGCCTCTCCCATCTAACGCCACACGTTCGCCAAGAGAGAAGAGTGCCAAGAGAGACATCCCGCCGTCTGTTTTGGGGGCGCCACATGGCAGCTAGCGTTGTACCGGTGGGCGGAGGTTGAGGGACCCCGTTCACCGATGATCATTTGGCGGAAGGCACCTCTCCGTGTTTCGAAGGTGCCTTCAGTGCCAGCCCGCTCGACCGCTCTCTACCGTCTTTGCTTCCAGAAAGGCGCTCAAGAGCGGTGCGATGCGGGCTTGGGTTTTGTCAGCTCCTTTGGGAGCTCAGGGGGAGCAGTCCATCTTGCTACCCCAAGGAGATTGCCGGCCGACCAGAACAATCTTTGGATATCCTTCGGCCCGGCTATAGGGTGAGAAGGAACACCGCGGGGTTAAGTGGGTAGGACGGTCCCTTTCTGGGACCGGGAGCCCCACACACCATCCTAACTGTCTCCGCGGCTGGGATAACGGTGCGCAACCGCATTCCCTGCGTCACCAAAAAAAAAATAATGCCACACGGTTCAGGTCGTCGGTCTATCTGGCGGGTGGACGTCCTACTCGTCATTTGCCAAGTCGCTGTCTCCACTCTAAAAAAGGGTCTGTCTCTCAAGTTCCCTATTTTGTTTTTTTTAACTAGTCTACTTTGTGTCTAAGTCCTCACCGCGCTTGACCGCCTTAAGGTGTCTTAGTTGAGAGAGGTGGTAATATAGGAGGCGACATGGTCACAGACAGCTTCCCTGGCTCAGAGGTCCAAGCTGCTCAACGGTCCTAGCTACATCAAGAAATCATAGAGACTTGAAAAGTGCGACTTGAGTAACCAAGGTGGGATTTTGCCACAATCGGGGCGATCAGACCGATCATAAACGAGTGGCTGTTGAGGAATCATCTCTTTTATTGGTTGATACAGATAACTACCGGGCACGGGTGCATCGGTAAGAATCTGTGGCGAAAGCACCGGTAGGACACGACCGAGTGCCAGCACTGCGAGGAACGCTGCGAGGACACTGCGCTCCATACATTGGTGGAGTGTGCAGCATGGGCGCAATAGCGCTAGGTCCTAGTAGCAAGCTTAGATGTGGACAATATCTCGCTGGAAATCATGGTGCGAGCCATGATCCAACCACTGAGAGGAAGTGAGACGCCGCCGAGTTTTTGTGCAAGCAGGTCACATGCTCGTAAAAGGGATGGCGGGGAGGCAGCGGGAGATTATTCTCCAACCCGAGTTTCGAAGTCTTCGGCGAGGGTGACACTTGTCTTCGCCGAAGATTATCGCGCTTGCATGCCGCGGGCCTATGGACGGGACGGGGGCTGCTTACCGTCCTTAGAGAAGCATGGCGAAGACGACAGCTTGACGTGAAAGTTTCTCGCACGTCACACGCCGTAAGAACTCGAACCCCAAAAGTGGCCACCGTGGTAGGCCACTGTGTGGTTTTAGCATCCATGAGGGATTTCGGTTTGGGCCGCATGATGAGTTTGCCGAGACATGTCACAGGAAAGTGACGTGTGTGCAGGATACCATTGAATAGCTGCGTCAATGAGGCGATTGCCCAGCGGAGGAACGACGGGGGGGGGGGGGGGATATGAGATTTCACGTGGCTTGTGAGGGCGCCGTGAAATTTTTAAAATCTTATAGGGGCGCCGTGACCTGAAAAAGGTTGGGAAGGCCTGATGTAGACACAATTTATCCTTAAATATAGGTTTTGGGGGGTTTTTCGTTCGGGTGATATCCCGCTTCTTGGGGGGGGGGGGGGTGGCGTGCGTGAATCAATCAAAATAAATAAAATAAAATAAAATAAAATAAAATTTATTCCCTTAGAAATTTTTAAAAAATTATTTAGGTTTGTCAAAATTTTTGTGACTCTACCGGGGGTTCGGAAATGCTACAGACTGAGAAGAACACCCCAAGAAACTCAGTCCGGTCCCTCTTATTCATCTTAGTATCTAATACAGTTTTTTTTTTAATGTAGAAAGGAGCAATTCGTGTCACTGCCAGGCAGTCTTGTCTTCTAGAAAGTCTTTAATGCTATAATAAGCTTTCTGGCACAATTTAAGTTTTACTATTTTTTTAAATTTATTAACTGACAAACCTGTTATGGCTGTCGGCAATGTATTGTACATTCGAATACAATTGCCCGCAAAAGAATTGCTTATTTTATTAAGCCTAAATCTAGGTACAGCCAATTTATTCTTATTTCTTAAGTTTAGGTTATGGATATCACTATTTTTAATAAATTTACTGTTATTTTTATGAGTATATAATAAGTTTTCATATATGTACTGTGAATACACAGTAAGGATGTTGATATCCTTAAACTTTTCTCTTAATGACTCCCGAAACCCCATACCATAGATAGCCCGGACAGCCCTTTTTTGCAACACAAAGATACATTCGATGTCGGCAGCGTTACCCCATAATAGTATGCCATAGGTCATGACACTGTGGAAATAGCTAAAGTAGACAAGACGCGCTGTTCTAATGTCTGTCAGTTGTCGGATCTTTTTAACGGCAAAGGCTGCAGAGCTCAGTCTGCCCGAGACTTTCTCGATATGAGGCCCCCACTGCAAGTTGGAGTCTAACTTTATGCCCAGAAAGACAGTTTCATCGACCAATTCTACTTGATCATCCCTAATCCTAATACTGGTGTTAACGAGCCTAACATTTGGCAAGGTGAATCTAATACATTTTGTTTTAGTTTCGTTTAACAATAAATTATTAGCGTTAAGCCAGTGGACTACCCTAGAGAGGGCATTGTTTACTTCGTCAAGATCGCGTTGTCCACGTTCAACTTTAAATATTAAAGATATGTCATCAGCAAACAAAACTACCTCGTGATCGTCTCTTATAAGGTGAGGGAGATCATTTTACACTAAAAATAGAAAAGGTCCCAGAATTGAACCCTGAGGCACCCCCATTGTTACAGAAGAACCATTTGACTGTTTACCATTTATAACTACTCTCTGTACTCTATCTCTAAGGTAAGAACTAATTAAATCCAAGGCCGTCCCCCGGATCCATAATGATCAAGTTTTTTAATTAAAGTCTGATGCTGGACGCAATCGAAGGCCTTAGATAAGTCGCAGAATACACCATAAGCATCATACGACTCCTCCCAGGCCTCATATATACACTCTAACAATTTGATTCCAGCATCCGTGGTAGACCGACCGCGCGTGAAACCGAATTGTTTAGTATGGAATAGTTTATTTGTATTAAAATGATTTTGCATTTGATTAAGCATTACCTTTTCAAAGATTTTACTAAACGTGGGTAGTACAGAAATAGGACGAAAATTGGACGGATCTGAGGTGCTACCCGATTTAAACAGAGGAGTTATTTTACTAAACTTCATTAAGTCAGGAGACACACCACTATCAATACAATTATTAAATATTATTGATAATTCAGGGGCAACCATTTCAATTAACGAATTAACTAAATGTACAGAAATTCCCCAGAGGTCAGCAGTTTTCTTAATATTTAAAGATTTAAAAGTTTTTATGACAGTGTGTATACTAATTTTACTGAATTTAAATATTTCATTACAGCAAGGAACATTTGCTTTTAACAAGGATTCTGCTATTGGGGTAGAAGAACCTAGGGCTCTGGTCAAATCTACTGGAATTCGAGAAAATAATTGTTCAAATTCGTTAGCGACCTCGGCATCTGTTGTAATTATGTTACCATTTACTTTAAGTTTAAAATTATTATCATTATCATTCGATTTTGCTTGGCCTCTTTCTGCGTTAATTATTTTCCAAGTAGATTTAACTTTGTCTACACTATTGAGAATTTTATTACTTATATACTTTCTTTTGGCTGCTAAGCAGTCTGCTTTAAACTTTTTTGAATAAGTTTTAACATAATTTAGAAATTCATCTGTTCTATTAAGCTGTCTTTCTGAGTATAGTTCATACAGTTTTTGTCTACTTTTATGTATATCCTCAGTGGCCCATTCACTGAAGGCTGGCCTATCACCGATTGTGACTTCCTTAGACTTGAATATGGAGTTGAACTCATTGTAAAAGGAATCAAAAAATAACTTATACATTACATTTGGATCTAAGCCAGTGTCTAAAAATGGAAGTTTATTGCAAAGTCCAACTCGCATACGTTCCAAGCGGTCACTAGTTACTGGTCTACATAATATTTTACGTCTTTTAACTTTTTCTCTTGTGATCTTGAAAGATGCTATTTGCCCAGTATGATCTGATTTTATCTTATTTATAATACTCTTACTTTCTGGCAACATATCACTGTATATATTGTCCAGACAAGTAGCTGTTGTATCACAATATCTAGTAGGCTCTAAAAATAAATTAGTGAGATTGTGTGATTTAAATAAATTTAAGATATCATTGGTCTGACGCGTATTTATAAGTATATTAACATTAAAATCACCGCACACTATTAGGTGTTTATTAGTTTTTCCAAGTTTAAATAGCACTTTATCCATTACTTCCTCAAACTCACAAAAGGGTGAGACTCCAGGTTTATATACGCATACTACTATGAATTGCTCCAATTCTACGCACGATATTTCAACTGTACACTCTACAGAGAGGGACACAACATCTTTCCGTTCCTTATATTTTAATTTCTTATTTAATAAAATCAACGAACCCCCCCGTGTTGTGTTGACCCTGCAGAACGCACTACCAACCCGGTGACTACTGAAACTGAACATGAGCTCATACTCCTTACGCATATGTTCTGTAAGACAAACAATTTCAATATTTTCTGAGCTCATGAACAGCTCCAATTCAAACTCTTTGACCTGTGTTAATGTTGCAATATTATAATGCACCAGGCTGATGTTATTTACATTTTTTAATTTAGTTTTGTTCGGAGGACAGTTTCCGATAAAATTACGGTTTGCAATTAAATTTAACTCTATTAATTTACAATTTTGGCTAGAGGGTAATTCCTCTGTTGTCCCAGCAGTTAATTTAAATTACTTGGAACAGATTCCAAAGTCCTAAATCTACTCTGCTCAAATAAAGCAGTTTTGTCAGCCAAGTTTTTGGCTACAGAATAAAAATAATTAAATAGCAAACTTGCTATTTGTCTTTTATAATATTTGGGTAGACAGTACCTACCCTTGTGATTATTATAGACTATAAACTTGCTATGTGACAAATTTGTGTTAAATACAGAATTAAAGTCAATAATATTAAATTTATTATTATACTGACTTATTAAATTTAAACGTAAATTCATCTTATATCTAAATGAATTTTCCGAATCTGGCACACCTTTTATAAATGGAAGTGTGAACATTACAACTTGTATGACATTTAAGTTTAAGATGTAATTCATGTATAGGGACAAATCATCATTGCTAATTTTCCCCCTGTTTGCACAGAAAATTATTATTTTACTGTTAGCTTCAAATTTATATTCTAATATCTTTTGCATAATACCACTTAATGAAGCACCCGGATAGCAATTAATAATAACCGAGTAATAACTTGAATTTGAGTTTTGTTTTAAAAATGAACTTAGATTGGTACCAATATCATCACTAAATACAATTAATTTAGTACAACTATTACTATTATTTACACTGCCACACAATATATCCACTGATGTACTGGGCGAGCATGTGGTAATGGGAGCTAGGGGCTCAGCGGTAACCGGTTCGCCCTGGGCCTCCACCGGCTCAATTGCTTTAGGGCAGTTAATATTGCATAAGTGGTCATTTAGGAAACAATTAAGGCGCTCAGTGTTATCATTTGATGTTTTGAGTACCTTGTCTATTGTTAAAGAACATTTAGTAAAGTCCTTAAGGGACCATTCATATTTTTTAGTCATATATTGTAGCTCAAATTGCAAACTTTGTATTTTTTACTCTAATTTTTGTGTGTCAGTGCAATATTTTAAACGGCTTTTTTCTAGTTCTAACATTGACAATTTAGCTTGTTCTCTAAATTTTATACAAGAACCTATATTTTTACACTACTTGATTAACATTTTATGGAATTTTAATTGCTTTTTTGATTTTTGTATGAACTTTTTAATTTTTAGATATTTTTTTAGTTTATTTCTGCTGCAAAACAAAACCGACTTGTCCTGTTGATATGGACTGTCACCTGTAAGATCTATAGTAGTCAAGTCCAGGTTTTAAGAATTTGCAGAAGGAATAAACTGCGGGATACCACTCATTAACTCACTAAAAAGATTATCGGTTTGTTGGGCAGTAACTTTCTCAGCAGCTTCTTCCAGGTGTGAGATCTGTCCCTGGGCATCCCTTAGCTCCTGTTCCAGAAAGGTAGTCCTCCTCAAGGTTTTCTCATACTCGTCACTGCACTCTTGGAACCTATCTACAATTGACTGAAGGTGGTCCCGCTCCGCAACAATGTCATCATAACTAACATGAAGTCTTGATAATTCGCATTTTAATTTTTTAGTGTCATTCAGAGCGTTTATCAATAGATTTTCATTTTCCTCTCTTTCCTTTTCCAACTGTACACAGAGCTCCGTTTTAGATTTAAGCTCCAGCAACACCAACTGAAGTTTGGGCTCTTCCTGCTGGCGGCCGAGAGCTCTGCGACTACGGGTATTCATATTTTATTAATAAGTAAGTGCAATTAAACGCGAATTATATGATGGAGCTCTTTGTACAGTTTATGGTAAGAAGTAACAAGGTTATGTACCGGCAATAAATTACACTTAATATTTTTATGTACTTACGCAAATACACCAACCGTCGTCAACGTCGAGTAAACGCTTATACAAGTATAATAATTCTACTCACGAGAAACAGTCGATTTATTATGTATTTACGTGAAAAAGAAAACATTTAACATTCGAAAAAATCTACAGGCCTGTGGAGCCCGGAGTCTGTTTATTAACAGCTAGGAGCACCTTTAATTCAGCTTTTATTTTTGGGCTTGTTAATAGCAACTACCGTCTGATCGATTGATATTGGTGTTGGTGGCCCCTATTTTCAGTGATGTTTTATGATACACGACAATTTTGAAGCCTGCTTCTTTATTTACATTATTATTTGAGCCTCGCAACTTCGTTTTCAGCACACGACATGTGTATTGTGTATAAAGATTAGAAACCGCCCTATAATTAAAATTTTCTAAATTTCTTTCATGTACAGACTCTTGACCCTATTCAGTTTTATTATATGTATAGATATAAGCTTTATCAGAGGAACAAGCCATCATAAATGACACAGAAATATTGTAGTCGTTTTCAGTCGGTCACATTCGTCGGCGCGTTAAAGGCGGACAATCATCTCATTGATGCGATGCGACCGTGTCGGCGCTTTGATAAGGAGACTCTTTATTGTAACAAGTGTCAAGAGGGAGGCGGCTGGTTTGTGGTAATCAATTGGTGCAAATCTGCACTTATACATATATATTCTTCGCCATTTAGGTAGTATATCAATTGCAGAAACAATGAGGTTGGTTAAGAAGCATTTGCTCAAATGAAAGCAAGAAAAGAAAAAGAAAAAAAGAAATATATTTATTCGGTAACATAATGGGGCACACAACAATATAGGAAGAAAATTTAATCCTAGGCTTAACAAATACATGCATTGAATTAATGTGTAGGCACCTCATACGTCATCCGAAAAGGACCAGGTTCAGCATGTGCCTGACGCTGTTTGAAGCGCTGGTTTTCAACCTGTCCCATTAAACAGACTTCAGGTTTATTTAAGAATGCTATTTAGATGTAGTAACATTATCTACTGAACAATCTCATGTCTGTTACTAAACCTATTTTTAAATAAATTAATTAATTAATGCAAAAGTGTGTTATTCATATTTCACGTCAAAAATAGGCAAACAAACTGTCGTCAGATTTTTATTGAAATAGCTTTAAATCTGAAATGTGGTAAATGCAATTTTTATGTCAGATATTTTTTTCTTGTGCAAATTTCTCTATTTTCTTAGTGCAATAACCAAGTATAAAATGACAGAACCGAACAGGTTAAAATGTTGATTATAATAATTCTCACAGCTCTTAAAAAAACAATAATACAGATACTTAAAGTTATAAAGTTTTGCAGAGTACTGACAACACTTACAGGTTAAATTCAAATTACACAGCGGGGTATTTCGTCACAAACACTTGCCTTTAAATTTCTTTGGTACAAATAATATATTACAATGATGTGAGGTTACTGCCACCTAACTAAGTGTTACACCCTGCGTTTACTTGATTGAGTGAGTCGAAAGTACCTCAAATTACAGGCTTCAGACCACCGATGTGTTATTACACGTACGGCGGCCATGTTCTGCTTAACGAGATGCTTTTAAAGCGGCTACGATTTTGAAGATATGTTTTGTGGCAAAATAGCTTCTATATTGGCGTTATAGAGAAGATGGGGTGTGTTTTTTGTGATATAATTATAAGACTACTAGCAGACCCTCGCAACTTTGTTTAAGTCACATAAGATGTATGAAAGGAGAGGTATTTTTTCATCATACTCTTAAGAGCGTGTGAAACTGCCTAATAACAAAAGAGCTTAAATAATAAGTCTATTTTAATTATATTTATTACAATATACATAGGTCCTTTGGGAGAGGAAATGAACGACAAAATAGTTTATCAGTTGTAATTTTTCAACGGGTGGGTCCGACTTCAAATATTTTTTAGTGTCAGAAAGGGAGTTCAGAGCCACACAAATTTCAATACTGAAAGAATAATATGATTGCATGTCAGTTAAACTAACCAACCCTTATTATTAGCTGCAGAATATTCATTGAACCTAAGCGGAATGTAATAATATTATGATGTTTTACCAAGTACAAATCATCTGTAACAGCGGTAGGTCGCTAGTTATCATTTCAATTGAAGATATTTTTTTAGAAAACCATTTGATAACCTCTAGTTGCCGACTGTGCACGGTAAAAGTAATGTAGTCGCCTCTTCATCAATTTGCGACGGGTGGATGCGATATTACAGCGGACGTGATAGCACGGTAATGACACTAATGACCAATGGCTGTAGCTCCAGGCCGTCGTAAATTTGTAAATCTAAAACGGAATAGAGGTGCCCGATTATGGTGCAGGTGTTGACCGATATCGATGTTTTAAGTCATTTTATCGATAAATGTATTATACCTTAACATTTTATATTTTACAAGCTTTTATTTTATACACATTACGACGAGTAGTCTCGTTTTTTTTACCAAAAGGGTAAGGAACTATTATTCCTATATTATGTACGCAGCTCGGCAGTGCCAAAATGGCATGCCCATATTCGAATGGTTTTATTCATTACCCAACTAACGCTGATGAACGCTGCGTTAAAACAAACACGCGGAACCTGGCTGCATGTAGCTGAAAATTATCAAACCATCCATTAGGCTTTCAACTTGTTTGACTACAATGTTGCGATGATACGACGATTTACTTTTCCGAAGTATGGAAAGGCTCGTCAACGGAAATGTCACAAACGGTCATCCATCGTAGAACTACTCTCTAACTCTTAGGTACACAGTAAATTTATTACATGAAACCACCCTTGAATTCTGAAACGGTAAGATTTATATGCACTACAGTTTGGGATGTCCTGGGGTATCCTTCCGAAGGCTCACCCGGGGCTCCCAAACGTAGGCTGTTAGGTAGGATACGTGTGGTTTTTAGTCGGTAGGATTCCAACATAGTTTCCATACAGGATTTTCCTAACGTTAAAAAAACTACAATACACGATAACAAGACCAAAGGAGGGATCCGCCACAATCGCGGCCGTCAGACCGGTTATGGACGAGTTGCTGGAGAGGAGACACGGTGCTCTATCCTACCGGTTGTCACAGATACCTACTTACCGGGCACGGTAGCTTCGGTTCGGTGAATACACCGGGAAACCACGGCCGAGTGTCGGCACTGCAAGGACCGCAGCGATGACACAGCGCTCCACACGCTGGTGGAGTGCACGGCGTGGGCGCAAGAGCGCTAGGTCCTCGTGGTGGGTCTGGACGTGGACACTCTCTCGCTTCAGACCATGGTGCGAGCCATGGTCTCCAACGGAAGCAAGTAGGACTGCGCCACCTCTTTCCGGGGGCCGGAGGACGGTACAGAAGCAGCCCCCCCCCCCCCCCTAAGAAGCGGCATCACATCCGAAAACCCGCCCCAAGACGCGGGATTGCACCCGAACCACCCCCTAGGCGAGGCCGCAATGGTAGCCGTAGGTCTGTTTTGAATCCTGGGACATCCTTCCGAGGAAGCCCTCCGAATTTTTTTAGTCGGTAGGAGTCCGGCATAGAATCCATGGGGGATTTTCCCTCACGTTAAAAAAAGTACACGATAACAACTATAACAAGTAAATTAGTTCAGCTCTTTAAGTCCATTTACTTTAAATCGGGTCTGAAACTTGTAGAATTTGACCAACTCGATATACTCGTATTTGTGCGAACTCAAATCACACCTCTATATCAGAATCTCGTGATTAGAGATCACCTCCACTGAAAGCGCAGCGGTTAGCCGATCAAAATTATATGCGATACCCATTAGTTGGGGGAAACGTTTGTTGGATTGCGTTCCCATCGTGTGGGAGGATCACTCTTGTGTGGTCAGCTGATCGGGAAAGTACGATTCTCATTATTAGGTATCTAGTTACGGTCTATCCTGTTGATTTTTGTACGAAAATCTTTCTGCTGGCTAGGATATACATATATATTATAGTACCAACAATTAATTTTACTACCCGTTCGCTCTAACTTTGCCGTTGGCGTAGAGGCGTATACCCGAATTGTTAATTATACGAAGTAAATTGGCAGTAGCTAATGTCACTTCGTCATAGAAAATACGCAACACTGTATGAAGAAGTGACATTAGTTGCTGTCAATTTACTTCGTCTAATTAAAAATTCGACTTTAGTAGGGAGCCGAGCGGCAAAGTTAGAGCGAACGAGCAGTAAGTGCATATTGTACATCTATAGCCCGTATTGCCCCGTGTGGCGACCGGAGCCATGTGTGACGACGGGAAAGAATGCAAAATGTCACCACCCCAATTTATCCCGAGGATGTCGTAAGAAGCGACTAAGGGAACACTTTTGCAAAACGATCCATTGCTTAGAGAAGGAAAACTCTAAATAAAACCTAGTTGTCAGTAAAATGGCAATCGTTAAGCCAATTTGAAGGCCTTATTGCCTTATTAAGGCTTGAAAAATTTCAACTGCGGGTCTTCACGACCAGTGCCTGTCCATTTCAATACGCCAATAGGAGGACCACCTTTTACGTGGGACATAAAACTATAAGGTGAAATGTTGACGTATACTATGCCTCTGCCTACCCCTTCGGGGATAAAGGCGTGTATGTATGTACATTTATCTATACAGAAATAAACAGAGTTTATTAATATTTAATTTATTATTATACCTAAAATTACATACAGGATTTCCAAGTTGCCTTACGACACTTTTAATCATATTATAGGACAAAATATGTTTAGTATTTTATGTATGTACATTAGTCACAATAAATTGTAAATTTATTTCCTATAATCAACATAAAAATAATGCCATTATACTAAAATACTTAGGCATTTCAATAAAACGACATTTGCAATCTTTTACTCTCGATTAAATTAAGAGGCATAATAATAAAACGTTCCTAATTTAAAACGAATCAACAATCGAACAGCACCATTCAAATTTTCTCTCTTGAATATTTTTTTAATTTACTCGTTGAAGTGGTAAGCAACGGCGAGAATTTTTTCGTCCCGTCCGTCGTAAATATTTCAGAGAAGAGTTTTTAATCAGTCGTCAAGCGATTTACAAATTAAACAGGGGCCGTGTTATGAAGAAATATCGCGAGCTGTGATGGTTTGTTTCCACTTATTTTCGGAATGTCGTTGATGAAGTTCTTAATCTTTATTTTCAGTTTTTATTACGCTTAGATTGCCTACTTTATTTATTATGCTCTTACTAAGTATTACTGTATTAAAATGTTATTTCACAGACATCAAATATTTATTTTAATTTAGATACCTAAGCAATATTATGGTATTAAAATATAGGCTAAAAGACTGCTGAGCCAAGACCGAGATTGTTACAAATGCAAAACTCATGTGCAAACTTTGGGAGAGGTCAGCAGACCGCAATTGACCCCTACAATATTAATAGGCCTTATATCTAAACTCAATTCATTCAATAAATGCTGTTTGGATGTCAGTAAACAGTTATTGTCAAGGAAGAAGAAGTGTGACATACTGCATGACGTAAGAAGTACCTAAATTTTAAAATCTCGTATCGTCTTATTCAATGTTCACCAACCTTGGAATAAGAAATATCGCCGTTGGAGGATCTCCGCAAAAAGGTCGCAAATTTCGTCATCAATTATCATTATTAGGGAGCGCTCGCGTTCGCCGGAGACGGCGGTAATTGAGTTTTATAAATGGCGTCGGCTGCCGACGACGTGACTGTCATAAATACTGTGACGTGACGTGTCGCCGAGCACTGAATACGCAGAAGGATTTTTGTTTGTTTATTGACATTCGGAAAATTTTAGAGAAACGCTAGCTGACCCCCGCAAGCTGAGCCATGTCTCTTTTGTTTAGACGATATTGATTGCGATGAACACACCTCACACTACTCACATCTTTAGGCGTGCGAGCTATGGTGAGATGAGGTGTGAATATAAATCCACAGGACCTCACTAAATAGTTTTGAGAAGTGTGAAGGTTTTCTCTGTCTTGTTATGAAACGTAATTTTGTACTTTACTAACAAGGACCAGATTCAAGTACCAATCCTATATGACTTCTTTAAGGAGTTCGATTCGTCGTTCCTTCGTCACAAATAGTTGAATAATCCTACATCGCTATCGTTGACAAATGTCATCTAAACGTTGCTCTAAGGTAAACAAGTTCCGTTTCTTGGAGTTTCTCTATCATTAAGATAATTTTAAAAAGCAATTAGTATGCTAACTCAATAATCAATCAATTAAAAATTTCTCCGTCATTTTCCTTTTTGTTTAGAGTGATGAAGTGTATCCAGATGGAACGTGGAAAGTGTACTCACAGTGAAGAAGCGACGGGAACAACCTGATGTACAAGACATAAATACCAGTAGCACAGATTACTCAGTAGTCATTTAATCAAAGGGAGAATCATTCAAGTCATGTGGTCGAAGGAATTTCACCTCGAGGTGAGCTTAAATAAATCACCAATATTTGGCAGACATTTGAAAAGAAACTCTATTACATAGTGATTATAATGCTTATTTGACTGCGCTTGTATTCTGCAGGTTTATTAATACTAATACAAATAACTTTGTTGCGTTGATGAATATGACATACATTTATTGAGCAATACATTGATAAATACAAGGTTTGTCGCCGCGATGTGCCCAAACAACAATAACGGATGCTGTCACCCGTCACTCGACCTCTGGTTCACGGAGGATCATAAAACAAATTGAATGATTTACGGCGACGGCGGTATCACTCACTCAGGCCTCATATTGGATTTCAGCAGCGAGGTATACTCGTAGTACGTTTAAAGTTATTTTACCTCTGACTAACATGTTGTCCATCGTTTTCTGTGTGTTGGAATTGCAGTAAAGTCGCCCTATAAGTGCTAGCATAAGACATTTTACCAAAAATAAGTGAAGATTTTATCATCCAACCGCTAGCACAAAGAGTTTGGTTTTTCATGTCATAATATACATAGGTACTTAACTTTACTAAAACAGTACTTCTGTTGCTATACGATTGTATTTAAGATTAATTTATTTTTTATAAATATCTTAAAAAAAACATCCAATACCATCAATTACGAGGGAGAAGTTGCTGCTTCCACATAGTTCCACATGTCATATAGCCACGCCCGAAAAAACGCCAGCAAAAGAAGAAAGTAACTTAGTTAATCAAAGTAAACCACCTAAGTGCTAGAGGTAAATTAACTCTGCACGGACTAATGACTATACAAGAGAGTAAAGCCACTGTGCTCGCACTTTTGTTACCGTTTGTTCGAAGTTGCTTTTTGTAGTCTGGCGCCCCGCGCTCTCGCCGCAATCGCCGACGCTTCGCTCGCTGTGACATCCAGTGTAAGGCCTCAGTGTTCCTTAGTATGTCCGTGTTGAGCGATGAAATTAAATCTTTAATTTATTGCCTCTTCTATTACATTAGAGATGCATGTTTAATGTGTATGATAATGAGGAGTGGCGGTAGTCTGGTCGTTAAGATTGCGTTTATTTGATCTGAGTTCGATCCGCTGCCATTACATATCCTATATGAACCGAATCTTTAAATATGGAATATTACTTGGTTAATGTTTTTTTTTTCGGAATGTGTTAGGTTGCTAATATTCTTGTTGTGAAAGCAATCAAAAAATTATCAAAATCAGCTAGACATTGTTCATAAAGAATTTTTGGAAAATAGTTAAATGATAAATAGTTAAGGGTCAATTTTCTTACATATACAATCTATCCCAAATTAAGTAACTGGGATTATCTTACTTATAAATTTCTAAATACATAGGTAGTAAGTACATAATAATATTTATTATGTAACATCCATATTCCAAAGCAAACATTTGCGACTGGGATTCAAACTCCGTGACCAGGTACACTGTGAATATTGTTAAGGCATTGTTGATTATGGCGTAGATTTTCCGCCTAACTGTTTGCGTCCCAATCTCCTTATCTCGGGGTCTAGACCTGGAATCTTGTGCACTTTCTCATCTCTCAATAAGGTATTGGGGCTGCTCAGAGCCCCAATACCTTATTGGGGCTCTGAGCAGCCCCTACTCACCACGGTCAAAAGACCAAAAAATAATATATGACATTGGATTCTGCTTTGCAGCTTACATTAGATAAGACAATAAATACCCTTTATATTCACGGCCCATTATTTAGAGGAGTATGTAAACAAAGCATTTTATCCTCTATCGGCGTGTGATTGGAGCCATAACTCGCTCATATCTTGGAAAACGCTTATTTGAAGTCTTCCTGCCGCGACACTGTTCGTAAATCTTTGTTAAACTTAGAATGCTTGTGGCGTGGATACGGCACTTTTAATAGGTTAAATTCTTTTAAATTTAAATGTATATAAGTCCTACCAAAATCTAAGAGGTTTAAGTAAATGAATTTTATTTGAGAGACAGAAGCACTCGTTGCCTCATTAGATCATTTTGCTGGAAAAGATCACCACATTATGCATTTAGCACTATTAGCAGTGACTTTTGTCGCTTCTCTGCTTTACAAGTAGCTCAATGAATTTAGTCTTTCGTAGTTGTTTTTACCTGTAGAAATCCTCATGGATGCTATACTATCGGACTCTTACCGGCTAAAACTACACGGTAGCCCACCATTTGTCTACGGTCGAGAGTTCTGACTACGCCCTCGGAAGGATAACCCCTGGGCACCGATTCTCGCATCACATGACATGAATGCGTGGACGGAAATCGGCGGGTAACGCGTCGCCTGTCTCATATTTAGGAACGGCGAACATGAGACAGACGACGTTTCATCCGTAAATTTGCGTCCACGTATTCACGTCGAGTGGTCGAGAATCGGCGCCCAGGGCTAAGTAAAGCAAATAATAATTCTGCTGTAGCTCCTCCAAAACTATTTACTACTCAATATAACTCTACCACATCCACAAAAACACATCTCGTTGTTCGTTATCTGTTGCCCAGCGTCTATCAACTACAATAACCGTTAACGTTAACAGCCTCAATAACATAAATATTTACAACGTTATAACTGTTAGAAGGTGCCTAGTTTCCTTGATATTTGATCGCGCGGACATGTTTGTCTTTTAACAGATTTGTAATAATCGTTATTTGTAATATGTTGTAATAACTTACGGTTATTTATCGAGACATGTGTCTCTATCAATCTATACTAATATTCTAAAGCTGAAGCGTTTGTTTGTTTGAACGCTAGGATCTTAAGAACTATTGGTTAGATTTCAAAAAATCTTGTACAGTTTGATAGTCCATTTTTTGAGGAAGGTTTTAGTCTATATAACATCACGCTATGACAAATAGGAGCAAAGCAGCGATGAAAAATGTGACGCACACGAAGTTGTCGGATCAGCTAGTCCACCGATACAAGGGATATTTATATCAATCTGTTCCCCAATTTACAGATATCTCTGCCCACGCTATCATTATGGCACTCGATGACCGGAAACATTATAGTTTGTAGCGATTGAGTAGACATTTTGAAGTGTGAAAATAAATAGACTCAATTTAATGTGACTTTTACAGTTATTTATTCATTTTGCAAGCAAATGGTTAGCCAATTTTTTAATTTTATTTTTCAGCTTATCTAAAAAAGTGAGTAAATTAAATTTCGTCTTTCTAAATTCTTTTGTTTCTTTTCTTTCCTTTTTGTATTCCAGCCGCATTTGTTACGAGTAGCACTACTACTCATGTAAATGTAGCCTACAGCCATTTCTAAAGTCAAAGTGCCAATTTCCATACAAATTTGTTCACTATTCTGCGCCGAAAATGTGAGAGATAGAGTTACTTTGATAATGTTAGTCTTTAGTACAATTTACAAAAAAAAATAAAACAAAAGAGTGCCGCTGTCTTGCTCCTATTACCTACTTACATACAATAAAGCTTATGTCCCAAAGGAAGGAATAGGCAGAGCTGATTATTACAGCCACATATTGTCAGGATTTATGTTGGCTCCCAATAACATTTGCGAACCTTATTGTCGCCACCGTTTACTTATTACGCACGAGAAAATCTTAGCCACTCTATAGACCATTGGTTTTCAAAGTGGGGGGCGCGCCTCCCTGGGGAGGCGCGAAGACATGTACAGGGGGGCGCGGGTAGATCAGAGTGACATCACAAGGAGGAGGATCACAAGGAAATTTTGAAGACACAATTTTGGGTTAAATATCTCAAATCTTTTACCTTTTTTATTAATATTCATGGGTAGCATTGGTTACAATAATAAAAACAAGTTTAGAAGCAAACTGAATTTTGCTAGTAATCCACGTTGTGCAATTTTTTATCTCTATTAAATTCACAATCTTGTCAAAATCATGCAAGCACATCTATCTTTGACTCTTTTTTGTAAGAAGTGACCTTTTGTAAGTCTGACCGTGAATCGCTGGCATCAGGATAATAAGAGGGTAACGCACGATCTCCGTCGAGGCTGCATGTCTCCTACCTGGGAACTCTCCATGGGACCTGGAAGCGAGGGCTCTGGAGGAGCTGCAGTGATACCATAGGCCTGTTCCCTAAGCTGTCAAATTGGGAACTCACTACTATCGAGGTGGTGAAGACGATCATGGTAGAGTGGCTTAAGAGGCGCCATTGTAGCCTCACTTACCGAGTGTCATAGATATTTACGGGGCACGGGTGCTTCGGTAAGTATCTGTGGTGCATACACCGGGGGGAAACACCTGAGTGCCAGCACTGCGGTTACTACAGCGAGGACACTGTGCCGCATATTCTGACGGTGCTCAGCATGGACGCTGCAACGCCATGACCTGGTCGCAATCCTGGTGTGGACATTCTCACGCTCAAGACCGTGTTGATGGCCATGGTCCCAAGCTGTGTCTTTCGGCGTGCAAAAAATGGTGGCGTGGTGGGTGCGGGAGATAAATACGCCCAAGACTACCGGCCTACATGACCGAGGGCCTGAGAACGACGGGTTTGCTGCTCGCCAGTCTTACAGAAGCAGGCCAAGATGGTGGCGTGTCTCTTCATCCCTCAAAGAAGTGGGATAGTAAACAAGAGGGAGGTCTGAGATGTATTTATAAACTTTATTATCTACTCTTATTTTATTTAATAATTGTATGTTTCAGGGTTCCGTGACCATAGGGCCAAAACGGGCCCCTATTCAAAAAACTTCGGCGTCCGTCTGTCTGTCTTTCCGTCACGAGGTTGTATTTCAGGCACCTCGATTATCTTATCATTCTGTTACCGCTATAACAACAATTACTAAAATTAGAAAAATAATAAATACTATTATTTGTTTTTAAATTGCTTGCTGTTACCTGGGCTGAGGGGAGGCGTGGGCATATTAATTTTAACCGTAGGGGGGCGTGATACCTATAAGTTTGGGAACCCCTGCTATAGACCGATGTTACATACATAAATACAATCGCCGTAGTCCGAGCATATTGATTGTTCCTTTATACGACCTGTATATTTATTTATGAAATTGTCATCTTTACTAATATTATAAAGAGGAAAGATTTGATTGTTTGTTTGTTTGCATCGAATAGGCTCCGAAACTACTGGACCGATTTGAAAAATTATTTCACCGTTGGGAAGCTACACTCTTTGCGGTGAACAAAGGCTATATTTAATTCCCGTTTTCCCACGGGAACGGGAACTGGTGAAACCGCGTGACGTCCGCTAGTATTTCTTATTTTCAATGACATAGGAAGTAAAATTTTGGCTGCAGTTTCATATTTTTGCCAAGCTGTATGACTTCAAAAATGAATCAAAATAAAATAAGTATTAAAATTATCACAATTTTCTACTACAACTAAAGCTCAAAACAAAAATCGTAAATTAAATACATAATTTTTGAATCGCGAGTAAAATACTCTTTTCGCTTTTAATTTAGGTGCCCATCAATCAACTTTACAACAAACACAAAAATTTCTACTTAAAAATAAAGAAATAACCGCTGTTTGTCATCCCTTGAAGAATATCGTTAAACAAATGTGGCTCATCAGTCATGCTATATTTGCATTAAGACACGCTGCCTGTTAATTTGTAACTCGATGAAAAGTTAAGCTATTAACGAGAACACCTTCGCCGCGTTATTTTCTTTTAATCTTAGCTGTTTAAAAAAATAGCGTGCTTAAAAAAATAATTTGAACATCAAATTGTATTTTTAAAACGCTGTCTGAATTGTTGAAGAGTAGTAGGATTTACTGGATTTTATTTGTCTTTATATCTTCAAAGTTATATTTTAAATTTTTTAACAGGTTTATCATTATTTGAATTAAACAGAAATAAATGTGAGAGCGTCTACTGTGTGACCTTCAGCCACCTCAGCCTCGAAAAGTTAGCCTTCATCATGTGTGTGGTTTTTTAGTGTAGGTATTTTTCTAGCTTGTGATTTATAGTAAAATTTAAAATGATGATGACGGTGCATTATTATGACCGACTGTTTTACCTTGAATGACATAATCATGCGATTATTCATTACCACGAGATACCTATATGTTTTCTTTTAAACATAGCCAAATATCACGCTCGTAAAAGTGCAGTCATCTTTTAATAAGAATATACCTAAATAATGTGAAATCGATTTAAAAACTAAAATCATAAAAATATCTAAATATTTATTACAAGTAATATTCATAATTTAAGCAATAATAGATAAGACTCACCAAAACGGTGCGTACAGTTATTGAGAGGACCATAAATCAGAAAGCATTGATAGCGTGTTCACACTGAATGTCATAACTTACGGTGATAACGTGTGATTTATACCATAGACAATATTGATAAAACTATTATTATAATATTTCTGTGTATGGGATACTAACAGACATGGACATTTTTGAAACGGAAATAAAAGGTAGATAGGTAGGTGCTGATCGGGGGAATAAAAGGTAGATAGGTACTTATCGGGGGGGAAAGATCGCATTGTCGTCTCAACTACAGAGCAACTACAGGGCCTTCTTTTATAGAATACTACTTAGGTGACCGACAAGCATACGGTTCATCTGATGGTATGTGAGCTAAGTAGCCTATGAGCTCTGTCTTAATGTTAAGACATGCAAAGAGATGTAAAGTCAAAAAGTGGCGACTTGAAGTCCTATTGCATGCTCACAATCTTACAACGGTGGATGTTGTAGGCATGACATATAGAAACGTATCGACAGTAAGCGGACTTCGACCAAATCGAGAACTTCTGAAGCATCCAGAAAATTAACTTTCGATAAAGGCTTGACACCACAACCACAACCGTAACTCATTGACCAAGGGATTTAAGTAGTTGGTAGTCCAGACGAGAGAAAATGTAGTGACCAGGATCTGTAAAAAATGGAAAGTAATAATTATGTGTGACCCTGCACAAAGTTTATTTATTACATTGAGCATATCTTAGACACCTAATAGCCTCCTGATTATAAAATTTATAGACCCTTAAAGCCTCCGCTAACGGAATAAAACATGCCAATCTGTAATATAATTCTGGCTAATGTACCCAAAGACCATAACCTGCTCACCCCTCAAGAATAAACCCATGAAGATAACAATAAAGTCAGAAAAAAAGAGAAAAATAAATTCAGCAGCGCTCATCGAGTGTATTTTCGGGCCATAACTCAGTAATATCGCGTTCAGAGGCTGCCCCATTTAACTTGAGAAACGACTCCCCGCGACAGATTTCATAAAAATACCGCCCCAACTGTGATTTCAGATGTTCTATAATGAACGTATCTCTTTGAGTTGGATTGAGATGTGGCGAATAGATCTTTAGGCTAATTGTTTCTCTTAGGATAGTCGTTACCTTCAATCAATTTTCTCCATCCAAAAGTTGGCTGGTAGAAATTGCTTTTTAGCAATAAGGCCGCCCATTGTACATCTTCTTGTACTGTATTTATGTACCATAATTTTATTTACTTGGCGTACAATAAATTGTAAAATAAATAAATAGTTGCCTACTGTAGGCTTGTATAGGTACCTTGGTACGGTACTACCAAAACTGCTGCTGGTGTTAGTATTTAAAACGTTATCTTTAGAAACTGTCAGTCTGAAGTTGCCAGTGCGGCCTAAGAGTGGGAATACAAAAGTAATATCACAGTATAAAGAGAAAATATGATGATGACGCAGGCTGTGGTATCATCTTCTAAAAGTTTTAACATGTTACCTACCTGATTGAATACGTACATTTTTACGAAACTACTTTCTCGAAACATGTAAACCCTTATTCTTTTTTTGACAAGAGATTTAAAACCTCGGCAGACAACACGGCTTCTAAAACCGCTTACAGACAATTTCAAAGTAAAAAAAAAAATAACATAACAAAGGACAGAATCCCGAAACACACTTAACGAGAAACCACAGAAGCCCAGCAATGTATCAAACAAAAGAAACCTTTAACTTTTATGAAAAGCCGGCGGGAGACAGTATATCATGTTAAATGGGGCAGCCTTTCGCGTTGTTGAACTTACGGCCGGTGAAATGTTCCCATGAAACTGAGTTTGGTACTTGATGCTTGTTGCTTGGCTGGAGTCCAGGGTAGGAGGGGATCGATAGTAGGTGCTAGGAAATGATGAAGTGGTTACCGACTGACCTGTTGGTGAAGTGATAATTGAGGTTTGATGCCGGCGAAGGGCAAATATTCTTCGGTTATGAGTATGATGATATTTTTTTGTATTCAGCTCTGAAAAAAGGCTTCATACATCTGCTGGAAAGTCTTTACGACATCTTGCTATTGATATTCGCCCAATTGTGTGACTTGTAATGTAAAATGTAATAACATTAATACTCCTATGAAAAATTCTTCAAAAGAAAATTCTGTTCTTGAAAAAGTCGGTGATTCGATCGATATTTTATAAAGAAATCATACAATTTCCACGACAGGGAAGGCCATATCACTTACACTTACAAGTTTATAGGGAACCCTTGCACCTGCCGGTTTTAATACTTACCGCCAGCTATACAGTATAAAAAGAAATATTCTAGGTCAAAAGAGTTGGTTCTTTCAGGTTTAACTTACGTAATACGCGCCACGAAAGAACCTCTACCTGACAAATCTGTGACAATAATGTCCAAATGTCTCAAATTTTCAATTATGTGATCACTTTCCATTGTACAGGTCTCATCTATTGCACCACGTATTGTTGGCACTTGTTTCTTATCTAACGTTTAACACTATAAAGTAATTTTACCTTTCACCATTCCAAAAGATTAACTGAATAAGCAGTCAGGACATTAATTAGCCATTCCAGTGAACACGACAGCGAACCGCAGATTCGGTGCAGAAACAATTTGTAACAAAAACATAGCTGTTATACGAACACTTAATTAAAACGCAAATTGGCGACCGCGACCATCCGCAACCACGGTGTTAGTGTTGGGATATGTTGGATATCGATAAATTCAATCGACTGTAAATAAACTTTTATTTATAAACGTTTATAACGTCAGCCAGCAGGGTCATGCGATGCCACTGATTCTGATGATACCTCTGACTAATGGAATCAGCCTTTAAATGGCGTAAATCCATCTTAGGTGGACCATGAGGGAGGAGAGAGAAGAAGAAAACGTACCTGCAATACACTGCCAACATAACGTTGTAAATCAGAATATTGCACTTTACTAACAATGTAGAGGGGAACGCTATCATATACCCCTTTTCTTGAGGAATTTGATTCGTCATTCCTTCATTACAATCAGTTGGGGTAGCTCTTGATTTTGCTCTAGGATTAACTTTGATCAACGATGTCAAGTAGTATTTGGTAGATTACTTCATCCCCTTCTTTCCCCATAAAGGTAGGTTATCAGATCTTACTCAATATCTTACTAATATTATAAAGGCGAAAGTTTGTGAGTGTGGATGTTTGTTACTCTTTCACGCTCTAATGGCTGAAAGGATCTGGCTGAAACTGGGTACAGGGATAGATTATGGTCTGGAATAACACATAGGACTTTTATACCGGGAATAAATTCCCACGGGAACAAATTTTACGCGGGCGAAGCTGCGGGTATCAGCTAGTTTAATTATAAATGCGAAAGTTTGTGAGTGTAAATATGGGGATGTTTGTTACTCTTTTACGCTCGAACGGCTCAGCGGATCTGGCTGAAATTTGGTACAAGGATACATTATAGTCTGAAATAACACATACGCTACTTTTTATCCCCGGAATAAGTTCCTATAAGAAGCGGGAACGGGAACGAATTTTACGCGGGCGAAGCTGCGGCCATCAGCTAGTTACTTTATAATTTTAAATAGGTATATCGACATACATTTCTCCGCCCTACCTAGCCTGACGGGTTTGCATAATAAACGTGAGATATTTGCATAAAATCACTCGACATAGTCCGTTCCTAACCTATTTGACTTGCAAAAAATCTCTCTCAGCGCTGCATTGATTGAGTTTCATTGCAAATTACTTTGGATTGCGGGGTGTTGTCACGATAGTCTGTGATGATACGGTAGGCTCCCGGAGATTATTAAGGCTTTGGGTTCGGGTGTGTTTGGTTACATCTATATCTATAAAAATCAATGCCACCTTTCGTTGTAATTTTATAACTCAAGAACGGGCTCACCTATCCAAACCAAATGTTTAGGCTTTGTTCGGACTATGTAGTAGATGGTTTATGTGAAGTTTGCACAAAATCGGTGGAGCGGTTCTTCATTTATCACGCAAACGAAGTTGCGCGGGTCAGCTAGTTTTTCAACGTTTAACGGTTATGGATATGAAAACGGGTAAACGAAATATGAAGCTTATTTTGGTTATTCAGTTTTGATGATGGAAATTTTTAAGAGTAAAATTCAAGATACCAATAAAATAAAAATAAATAAATATTCACGGACATTTCACACAACGCTATCTGATCCCAAAGTAAGCTAGGAATAACCTGCTTGTGTTATGGGTATCAGACCACGGATATTAGTACTTATATACTTTTAAATACATACATATTATACATAGAAACACCCAGACTCTTGAGACAAACATTTATGGGTCACACAAATATTTGTCTCCGGTGGGAATCGAACCCACGACCTCCAGCGCCGCAGGCGGTATCACTACCGACTGCGCCACAGAGGCAGTCAATGATTTTCATCAGCGAGTAATTTTTTTTGGTAAGGCGGTAAGAGTGTTTACAGATTTTCAATAACATCAGAAGCATCCATACGTTATAATGTCTTGGTCACCAGAATCACTGTTTCCAAGTTGGGTTTGAGATTCGAATAGGTAGTGATTTAGCCCACCCCAGCAGGCGCGTCCCGACTGCTGGGGTGGGCTAAATCACTATTCCCTAATTCTGACTTGAATGTTCTCATAGATAGGTACTACTCCATAGTAAGGATGTGCTCACATCTATCTGAGCCCTACATGATATCCATACGGACAGGTGAGGCAGGTATCACACAGAAGCGATTTGTTAGAACTTCATGCGCACGACATTGCCTTAGGAAAGCGTTGAGTCACTATTACTAACGGAAGAACGAAGTCAGACGATCACTTACGGATGGTGAGCCTCGAGCGTAGAATTGTTGATGGGTAACCTTTGCACTCAACATAAAGTTGCGAATAATGGACTGGATTGTTATCACGAGGGATCAGGGTTTTGCTCCGCTTGGATTTGATGGTGGATTTGGAGCGAGTATTTTTTTGGTAGGTAAGGCTATATGTGTAAAGACTAATAGTGGTTCAACTCGGCTCTCTAGCGGAGCAACGATGCGGTGCGGTATGTCGGAGAGCGGAGTCGCTCCCCTAGCAAATCAGTGGGGTAGGCTAGGCCACATCACTATTCCCTAGTTCTGACTTTATATCCTCATAGATACTACTCCATAATGAGGCCGTGCTCGCGGCTATCTGAGCTCCTTTACATGATATCCATACAGACAGGTATCACACAGAAGCGATTTGTTAGAACTTCATGCGCACGATATTGCCTTAGGAAAACGTTGACTCACTATCACTAATGGAAGAACGAAGTCAGACGATCACTTACGAATGGTGAGCCTCGAGCGCAGGATTGTTGGTGGGTGACCTGTGCACTCAACATAAAGTTGCGAATAATGGACTCGATTGTTATCATGAGGGATCATGAGAAATATCATGATACCGACTCGATTTGTGCGCATCCTACAATTACCTATTTATCATACCAACATTATAGCTAGCAACAACACTGCAGGATATCAAAATACTACACTTTTGTGAATATGCAATCTGCATAACTCTAGTTATAAGCGTTTTCCATATGCCAATTATTGTAATCTAGTGATCACCGTTTAAAACTATTCTGCAAATCTATTGATTTAATTTGCCGTTTACCCACTTAAGGCTTTGCCTAAATGTGGCTCAAATCGAGCATCATAGAAACCGCTATCCCAATCATATACCCACGTCCAAAATATTCAGACATTTGATTGATGAGCTGATGGTCATTACGGAGTATTACCAACCTAACCTGGGCATAAACAAAAACCCAACAAATTATTTCACTATGATGAATAGCCGACCACTGATTGGCCCCAATCACTCAAACATTGGACAAAAACTTTGAAATCGATCAGCATTTTGTCCTAACGAGCCGTTCCGTACCTACAAATTATTAGTTTAACCGGCGTTTAGCGATTACTGGTGTGTTATTTGGTCCCAGTATAATTGCGTATAATGTACGTGCTTCACAAATAATAGTGCGGTAGAAATTTGTTGAGAAAAAACTAGGAAATTATAGGGTTGAAAAACAGTCTGCGTTCGAGTTGACTATGGCGCCTTTTTAGGTAACTTGTTTATAGCTGCGACGTTGATAAGTCATAGTGATGTACTACTTGGCTAGCTATCGACTTGGTTGAGGTGAGGTAGAAAATAGAGGTGGTTTGTAAGTAGTAGCCCCTCAAAGACGCACTACTGCCGCCGCAGCAGAACAGCCCAAAAATAACTTTGATAAAAATATCTAAGTTTATTATTCACTTATAATAAGATTCCAGGGAACAGTCTTGCTGGTGACGTAACCACCCACAAAATATTTTGATCTAAATATACAAGAAGAATATATCTTAGTACTTAGTATAAATAATCAGTCAAGTTGTATCCTACCGCCTGAAATGTAGCTCCGCTTCCGTAAAAGCATTTTTTTAAGTTAATTTTCTGTAGTCAATTGACTGCCACTCATAAACTTACAAAGCCTTCTTATTTTAAAATCTATTGTGTTGATTAAATAAGAAATATAGAAGGCGTTCCGTTTGTCGAAAATCGGCACTATTAAGAGATCCTAACAAAAGAACCTAATACTACGATCTCCTGGAATTTGAACCCCCGGCCTTGACCAGAACTGCAAATGAATTATGTAGTTTTTGTGAGTTGACACACGATGACAGCTTACCATCAGTAATATAATATAATGTTACACAATCATTTGTAGTAGCATCTGTACCAATGCCGGATTCGAACCCGACTCTTGTCAAATAATAGCGTATTCACTTCATAATCAAAAAAATACAAAATGACGCCCTCAAACATAAGTGTTGTATTTCAATAAGTAGTTATTATGTTGACAATAAATGGCGTGGGCACGAAAATGTGTCATTTTTTGGCGTACAATAACAGTAGATTGTCAACAACACAATTAGGTAGCTGTGTACGATAAAACTGTCCTCCAGAGAAAGATATCAATTATAGTATTATATAGTTACCGGAGACAAATATGTGTGTGACCCATAAATGTTTGTCTCAAGAGTCGGGTGTTTCTATGTATAATATGTATGTATTTAAAAGTAAATAAGTATTAATATCCGTGGTCTGATACCCATAACACAAGCAGGTTATTCCTAGCTTACTTTGGGATCAGATAGCGTTGTGTGAAATGTCCGTGAATATTTATTTATTTATAGTTGCAATTGCAAATATTTACGCAGTAATTGGAAGCAGTCGTTTGTAAAATCTCAACTTTTACACCTTTTTCTATCAACAAAACAAGTTTTTATTAATTTTTGTCCGTCTGTTAATATCAAAAGCAGACAGATTTATGGACTTTCGTTACCGAGTATCTAATATTTTAAGTAATAACTTTTTCTACATTTATTTATTGTTCAATATCAGTTCTATTACAGTCACGATTTTTTATATTGCTGTTTAAGAGGAAAAACCAATATTCGGACTTGTAGAAACGGACAGGAGTACCTAGTTGCAATTACCTGCTATAAAAATATTTCAAAAATATGACAGATAATCATGCTTCCAAATTCACCAAAAATTACTCCACAATTCTGAAACTGATCCAGATTTTACCTCCGAAGAGAAAACTTTATTTTAATAATTTATTTTTATAATTTAGGGCATTATTTTAATAATTTATTTGCTCTTCGTATGTACATACCTAAATCATTCGGTGCGACCTAGTCTTGCTTTTAGTACACATCAATCAAACCAATTTGGTACAAATTCGTGACCAAATAGAACATTAAATTATTATTTTATTAACATATTTTTAAAAAAATTAAAAAACCCCGTCGAGAATTCATTCACATTGGTATATTTATGCCTTAGTTGCGTGTTTGTAATAAATATAATTAAAACCACCTTTGAAACGTCGAACCACACTAGGAAATCATATAATTTGACAACATCGTTAAAACCTATGTTTATTTAAATTACGGTCCTTATGAAGTTTGTGTTATGTGGGTCAGTTTTACTAAGAAGCTGGTTTTAAACTGGATAATTTATTCGAAGAATGTGTGACGTGAAAAATATTTGAAGAAGAAAAATGGCACGAAACACGTAGCCCTGCACGCTCCGTGTTCTCTTAACGATTATTGCGTTATGTACCTATCACCTTATCATTCGTGAACTAGTCCTAAGACGGCCCTATTCAGTAAAAATGTAAGTGTCTGATTGATTAATACTTAATACCCATATTTATTTACAATTTCCAACAGTAGAATACCATAGACTCACACATGTGTAAAAAAGGGGCACTTACGTGAAGTTTCTTAGAATAACTCTCCGAAAAATACGTATTATTTCTTATACTTAAGGCCGAACCGATGAAGTACTTTGGTACCAATTCCATTTTCCATTACAGAAGACCAAAGTATAGCATCTACATAGCATCGCTTTCACCGTAGACAGTACCTGCTACTGAAGCCCAAAAACATTTGCCTAACGTCCATCGAAAAGCCTACTCCATACTAAATACCTTATTATCTGCTCGCCCCATGTCAATGGCGTATTACGTCATCCGATACCACCATTGTCACCCGTCAGAGATTACTTGACGCGACATTTATTTACCGAAAACCAAGTGACACAACTTTGAAATACTATTTGCTATACAAAATTCAACCCTATTGGTTCGTGAATTACAACATTTTGAGCACTTTTTGCGTATATTAGTTGATGCTGAAGTTGGTATTAACTGCGAACCCGTGAACAAGTAGTGATGGTCATTTGAGCCGATTTGCTCAGATTACGTGTTTACAAATAGGATTTTCCTTTATTAATAAGCCCCAAGCGTATCAGGAATTTATTTTGTAAGTTTAGATTTAGTTTAGTTCATGTTTTTTTTATTATTATTATGGCACACTCAGGCATTAGCAAGTAAAGAAAACGAGAAAATCCAAAATTGTAGAAAAGTTATTATTTACAGCGAGGGGCATCCTTTGCCTTAAGTATAATTATTCACCGGCATCGAAAAAAAAAGAAACTCGCGCCATGCATGCGCGCCATCCATAGAGATTCGAGTTCGACAGCATTTTAACCGCACGCGCCTTCAATAAAATATTTGCGAAATTCTAAAACATGTTGATCTAGGTATCCCTGTGTATTTCAACTTACTTCAGGAACCGTACCTATATCCCCGTGGAAGCAGCGAAATACAGGAGATCTGCGTCTAAAGAAAAGTGTAAGTTCCTTTTAGATTATTTAAAGTGCTATGCTTTGTAAGTAGGTAGGGTAAACCACCCAATTATTGGCACCTTTAGAATGAATTATTGGCACTTTAGTTAAGAGTATATTTCGAAAAATAAGGGAAACCTAGTTTATTTCAGTTCGGTGTTGCCCATTATGTAGTTATAGGTATGCATTAAAAAGTAAAATAGCATTCTTTTTCTGTTAGAAATGGGCAAAATTACCTAAAGTGGCAATAATTGGAGGAGTGCCAACGATTGGGTGGTTTACCCTACATAGTAGTATTTTGAGATTTTTTTTATTGTAAAATCAACTTACTATCTACCTATAATCTAAACTATTTTACACAATATTGTAGTCGCATAAATGTCGAATCCTTTAGTATACTTTAGTATTATTATTCGAATCCTTTAGATGTCTTTCATCTCACTCATTTAAAAAATACTAGATGATGCTGTGTGTTTGCATTAAACAATAAAAATGTATTCTAGCCGAAAAGTAAAATCTCAACAGTGGGACGTCACAACCTGCGCCTGTCCATTTCAACACGGCAATAGGCTCTGAACCTGATATGTGGGACTTAAATCTAAAAAGTAAAATGTGAACGTTTACTATTCCTCTGCCTACCCCTTCGGGGATAAAGCCATAATATCATGTACATTTGTACCTACGTAAATACGATTGATTCAGTCGTAAAAATAGGAGTTTTGCAAAAAGTTACTTACTTTACCAAAGATGATTTACTTACCTCTAGCAGAAGTAGGTCTGTGTTAGATCTGTGGCAAACCACAAAATTATAAGTAAGTACAGAAGGAAATCTAAACATTATTAATATGTAGATATGTAACTATTTTATTGTAAATAGTTATTATGCTTTATTGAAACATTTGTCTCATTGAAAATAAAAGTTTTTTTTAAAAGTCCCTTCAGAATCTCCTGTGGTATCCTTTCGAGGGCTTACCCGGGGCTCCCAACCGTAGGCTGTTAGGTAGGATACGTGTGTTTTCAGTCGGCAGGAGCCCGGCATAGCATCCGTGTAGGATTTTCCTTACGTCAAAAAAAGGGAAAGATAGGTATAACTTATTACTGAAATGGTGGAATTTCGTCGCCGTTCCTTCGCCGCATAGGAACTTTGAACTTGAACTTTTCGGAGAAAAATGTAACCTGTGTTATTGTATGATATTATCTATAGATGATATCGTCTAGAAATTAATACGGGCTACATTCTCTATAACATCAAAACTCAGCCAGATCCTATCAACGGTTACATACATACATACATACATATGGTCACGCCTTTATCCCCGAAGGGTTAGGCAGAGGCATATTATTTGCCCACATTTCACCACACCACACACAAAAAACTACGTGATAGGTGGTGAGCCGTATTTAAATGGACAGGCGCAGGTTGTGAACTTGTGACTGCCTTTTTTTTTTTTAACGTGAGGGAAAATCCTCGTAGGATGCTATGCCGGACTCTTACCGACTAAAAAACCTCACGTAACGCCCAACAGCCTCTGGTTGAGAGCCCCGGGTAAGCCCTCAGGAAGGATGTCCCGTGACTCCCAACAGACCTACGGCCGCCAATGCGGCCTCGCCCAGGGGGTGGTTCGGGTGCAATCCCGCGTCTATGGGGTGTTTCGGGTGTGACCCCGCTTCTAAGGGGGGGGGGGGGGCGTGCGTGAGTTGCTCACGTCACGCTGCCGTCATGGGCCTGCTTCTGTAAGGACGGTGAGCGGCCCTCTCACCGTCCTCAGACCCCCGGTCATGGAGGCCGATAGTCCTCGGCGAAGACACGTCGGCGGCGCCCAGGGCGCCGACTGCGGAACTCGGGTGGGAGAGTTCTCTCCCGCACCCGTCCCGCCGCCTCCTTCGCGAGCATGACCTGCTCGCAGAAAGAGGCGGCGCAGTCCCACTTACTCCCGCTGGAGAGCATGGCTCGCACCATGGCCTCGAGCGAGAGAGTGTCCACGCCCAGACCCACTACGAGGACCTGGCGATGTTGTGCCCACGCCGTGAGGTTGTGACTGCCTGCTGTTGAAATAAAGCCTTCAACTAAGCTTAACGACTGTCAACGGTTAGAGCGTAAAAGAGTAACAAACAACCCCACACATAAAAAACTGTCACGTTTGTAACATTAAGTAAGGAATAATCACCAAATTATGCAGTCCTACAATTATAACTTCATTCTTTATGACTCAGTTTAGGTAGGTACTTGGAAAAATTAACGTTACTCGTTATGTTCAACAACCCTCAATCGCTGCATTAATATGAAATAATAAAACAAAACAAAAGTAAGTCATAAACCTGTAGAAATTACCGTCCGACCTCTTAATATACAGTAATATATTTCTTTGTACTAAACCTTCGTGAGTTATGCTGTTTTATTAATTGCAACATTCATATTTTCATGATTTTAACATTTAGTACGCTATTTGGAACATGCAAGGGGTTGGGGTTGCGCATACTGTTAGCAAAAGCGAAGCTATATTTCTCGAAAAGACATAAAATGAAATTTTCAAAGACGACAGAACCGTTTTCTGCTATTTGTCTTTGCCCAAGAGTATCGGCCTTCATTACTTGACGAATCTGAGGAGCTCGTCTTCCTTACAGAAGCCGACCAGCGGTCGGCCTACTCTACCCTCGTACCCAAAGAAAAGAGACGACGCCGTGGTGGTAGCCAATTTACAACGCGAACCTCGTGTGAACATTCTTCCAAGATAAGGGCTGAAGTTTTACCCGTTTTTACAAAAACTCAACAGCTTTTCAACAACCTAATAGCTATTAGGTACACTTGGAATACAACAAAACACCACCACACTTCTGGTGAGGTTGTAGACTTTATGAAAACCTTGATATATCTTTTTCAACTTCAAGTAGAACTACTGACATCTGTCACCAGGTGTTTTACTACACTGACAATACTTTAAATTCAGAACTTTATCATAGAGTTGCAAACCTTTTATCAAATTAATTATACACGGATTGCTGATTCTAGATAAAATGATAAACTAAAAATATATAGCGAATCATAGCACAGCATTGTACTAAAGCATAGCATGAACCACAAATCTGTTACAAAAAAATATCGCGATTATAAATTAGCGTGATTAAATCAGTTGCGAGCGAGATCGGAACCGATAACCAAACAAGCGTGTTTAGCGGCGGACAACCCTAGCGGCTTAATCCCAGGGTTGAACACGGAAAAATAAACTTTATTTTTGAATGCTAAAGTTTATTGTGGTTTGTGTTTTTATCGGATGGTTATAACAAAGGTTTCCCTCCCGTCACCGGGCTGTCAAGCGGCATTCACGCGGGTAATTATCACTCGTCAACGGCGAAAAGATTTCGTTGACAATACACTCTGTGGCCACCCTAAGCTGCTTTTTGTCGCTAGGGGTGTCATGTTTATGCTGAAATGTTAAGTACAATTTCTGTTTTGTGGATCAGGCATAATGGAAACTGGTTTGTAGTACACAATTATAAAAATTGTAAAGCTTTTTTGTTCCGAATGAAGAAATAATATTCCTGTTAAGTTAGACGGTACTCGTAAACTTGAAAGGCGTTGCGATAAGTGTTCAAGTTGTTTAAGCTATAGAACTTTGCCGCATCTTATTAGAGATTATGTTAATTATATTTTTAGTTTAATAATAACTAGGTTACAAAAAATCTTTGAATCGACATTTGTACGAAAGCAGTTATTTTGTAAATCTGAATGGGTTGACAAAAAGTTTAGCAATTGGGAGTTTAGAGAGAGAAAAATACTTGAATACAAATTGTTTTTCGCTGTAAACAATCACTGGTCTTTACTCCTAGCCAAAATTCTAACAGCACCCAGCAGCTCTATATAAGGTTACAAGAGCAAAGATCATTTAGTTCTCAACATCACATCTGGTGCAAGTACCCTCAACACGAGTGCATTCAGAGCCCTCGGAGCACTGCCTAGGAGAGCAAAAGTGCTATACACCATCAACGACACACTCCGATGTACACGTCACCCATTGACACGTAACGTAGATGGAAAATGGCTTGACCTAAATTCACAGTGGGTAAACTATCGAGGGTAAAGCCGGGGCCACATTAAAGAAAACGTCAATGCCCATCATCGCGATAAATATTGCGCTAATTATGGCGTTAATTCTTAACGTCACCATTTGAGTAGTGTGGCCGCTTCAACGTAATAATTCTCGCGTGAATGCCCATTCTTGGCGTTAAAATTGACGTTAAGTGTGACCGAATTAAATTTTACAAAACTACCTTAGCTCCTTAAAAATATACTGAATGTATCTATATATAATACTGGCACAGAGAAAATATACCGATAAAAATACCGATTATCAAAACGTGTTTATTCTTTAATTACTACCTTATTTTTATAAAAGAAGAACCTAGAATTTACATTTAACATTTTATTTGAAGGATTGAATTCAACGTCCTTCACCTGCAACACGCTTCGTAAAAAAAAATTACCGAATGTTATTGCAACAAACCCTACAAAGAAAAAAATCATTGCGATGAGGAATTGGGTTTTTATTTTTTCAGGTCCTTAGCGAGCTCCGGGGGAACCTCCCATCTTGCTCCCCCGAGGAGAGACGCCGAACGGTTCTCGACGGGAATAATCTTTGGAAATTCTTTGGCTTTCGGCCGAAAGCCAAAGAATTTCCAAAGATTTTCCCGGCTTTCCGGATTCCCGGCTATAGGGAGGAGGAATACCACCAGGTTTAATGGGTAGGACGGCCCCGTTCCGGAACCGGGAGCCCCACACCCAGCTGTTTTACATGATAATCATGCAATCCACTAAATCACAAAATTTCATGATGGGTATCGTTTAAGGGGTTTTTTGGTATGCTGAATACGAATTTCGGGTTAATTTAGAGATCCAATATGGCCGCCGCGCCGTTATCACTAAATTTCATGATGGGTATCGTTTAAGGGGTTTTTTGATATGCTGAGTACGAATTTCGGGTCAATTTAGAGATCCAATATGGCCACCGCGCCGTTATCACAAAATTTCACGATGGGTATCGTTTAAGGGGTTTTTTGGTAGGCTGAGTACGAATTTAAGGTCAATTTTGCAATCCAAGATGGCCGCCGCGCCACCGTTGTAAAATTTCATGTTGAATACCGTTTAAGGGGTTTTTTGATATGCTGAGTACGAATTTCGGGTCAATTTAGAGATCCAATATGGCCGCCACGCCGTTATCACAAAATTTCATGATGGGTATCGTTTAAGGGGTTTTTTGGTAGGCTGAGTACGAATTTAAGGTCAATTTTGCAATCCAAGATGGCCGCCTTACACCTTTGTAAAATTTCATGCTGTATATCGTATGAGGGGTTTTTTAGTATGCTGAGTACGAATTTCAGGTTAACGTTTGCCATCCAAAATGGCCGCCGTGCCACTGTTGTGAAATTTCATGTTGTATATAGTTTATGGGGTTTTTTGGTATGCCAAATACGAATTTTAGGTAAATTTTGCTATCCAATATGGCTGCCTCGCCACCGTTGTAAAATTTCATGTAGCATATCGTATAAATGGAATTTTGATATGCTGAGTACGAATTTAGGGTTAATTTTGCAAAATTATCTTGAAATTCGTACTCAGCATACCAAAAAACCTCTTAAACGATACCCGTCATGAAATTTTGTGATTTCGGCTCGGCGGCCATATTGGATTGCAAAAATTATCATAAAATTCGTACTCAGCATACCGAAGAACCCCTTAAACGATACCCATCATGAAATTTTGTTATAATGGCGCGGCGGCCATATTGGATCCCTTAATTAACCCGAAATTCGTACTCAGCATATCAAAAAACCCCTTAAACGATACCCATCATGAAATTTTGTGATAACGGCGCGGCGGCCATATTGGATCCCTTAATTAACCCGAAATTCGTATTCAGCATACTAAAAAACCCCTAAAACGATACCCATCATGAAATTTTGTGAATTCGGCGCGGCGGCCATATTGGATCTCTAAATTAACCTGAAATTCGTACTCAGCATACCAAAAAACCCCTTAAACGATACCTATCATGAAATTTTGTAATAGTGGCGCGGCGGCCATTTTGGATTGCAAAATTATCATAAATTTCATACTCAGCATACCAAAAAACCCCTTAAACGATACCCATCATGAAATTTTGTGATTTCGGCGCGGCGGCCATATTGGATCTCTAAATTAACCCGAAATTCGTACTCAGCATACCAAAAACCCCCTTAAACGATACCCATCATGAAATTTTCTGATTTCGGCGCGGCGGCCATATTGGATTGCAAAATTATCATGTAGTCACACAGAGATAGATTATAGTCTGAAATGATACAAGTTTTATCCCGGGAATAAGTTCCCATGAGACGCGGAGAAGAGAACAAAATTTCACGCAGGCGAAGCTGCGGGCATCAGCTAGTCTATAATAAATGTTACATTACACGCGAATGCTCGTGTCGGTCAGGGAGGTAGCATCGTAAC
The DNA here is from genome assembly GCA_933228765.1 of Miltochrista miniata. NCBI lineage: Eukaryota > Metazoa > Arthropoda > Insecta > Lepidoptera > Erebidae > Miltochrista > Miltochrista miniata. Next base: position 3,310,702 of record OW121758.1, read on the forward strand.
GTAATGCTCGAGTCGAATCTATAAATGTTACATTACAGGCGAATGCTCCCGGTGAGGGAGCACCTTTACCCTAACCTTTTATTCAAAATATACCCAAAAATACTGACTTTTACCAATATACCCATTAATATACTGATATCGAAAAAAGTCAATAAAATATACCGAAAAGGTATTAAAATACTGAAAACGGTCACACTCTCACGGTGCGCACTGACACACGTAGTGTGGCCGCTTCAACGTAAAAATTCTCGCGTTAATCTCTTTGATGTGCCGCCACTTGAGCTATCGCCTAACGTCAAACGGCAATGTGAATGCCGTTGTCGAATTATCGCGATAATTCGGTGGCTACACTAACGTTTAACGTTCATCAACGCCATTATTAATGGCATTTCCCCTTAGTGTGGCCCGAACATAAGAGTGCACTATAGAAAAATACAAACACAGTGTCGGAGCGGGTTTCTGATCAATAAAACCAATAGCCTATTGCACTACTTGACGTAGGCCTCCCTCAATTATTTTACGAGTTTCCCTGATACCACGTTGATCTGAACGGATGGTACAGGCACAGATTTTTCAAAAATAACTATAATAGGCAGTACAGGGCTATGTTTCCAGATTGCCTTCTATTTGCCTTGACTTTATTTATTTATATCAGCCAGTTCACCACTTGTTAATGAGACTGACTTGAGCCATTTTTCTCCGGAATGCCGCATGCACCGGGTCCGGTACCCCTGCTGATGGTAAGGAAAATAATAATCACAGATCTCGAGGTTTATAGTGTTTTTAAGTTCGTAGGCTGCGTGGTGAATGTGCATGTATAAAAACACTTATGAAAGTAGAAGAAGCCCAAGTGATATGTCAGAATCGATGCCGTAATCTCTACCTACCCCGTTGGGAAATAGTCGTGATGTTATGTATGTACCTATGTAGGAGTCCGAAGGCAACTGTCATCTAGTGCTAGGATAAGATTTGTTTATCAAATGAAATTTTACGAAAGGCTAGTGATGCTAGTGGCCAGCATATATTACCATAACAAACATACATACTTGGAGAACAAAAATATTATCCTGAACTCACAAAATACAATGATCAACGATATTTACTAACAAAAGCAGGACCAACAAAAGGTGGATTAAGTAGCCAAAGAAACAGCGGTAATGCGACCGTCAATGCGCTTAAAGCGCTTACTGTGTCGGCACTAATCCCTTTCGTAGAAGGACTTACAGCTTCTCTAGGTACTGATCAGATGGAACCTCTATTATGTAATTGGTGGAGAACAGCTCTGCAGCTTTTCTCATCAGCAGTGAGATGAGACCACTCACAGCGTTTCTTTAGTCCGTAGTAGATTGGATCCTTTCGTCAGGACGTACCTTCTTAAATTCGAGTTTTTGTCTAAATGAGTTTGACGAGTTATTAACTAAAGAATGTCATAACGTACAAATAGGTTGCATTTACAAACATTGTTTAGTAACTAGCTGATACCCGCAGCTTCGCCCGCGTAACATTTGTTTCCGTTCCATCTTTCCGTGGGAACGTTTTGCCTGGATAAGAAGTAGCCTAGTTATTCCAGACCATAGTCTATCCCTATAGAGCGTGAAATAGTAAAACACAGCCACACTCACAAACTTTCGCATTTTCCTATTAGTAAGAATTTTTAGTAATAGTAAATATTTATTGTAATCAGGTAAGTATTGTTTGTCGAAAACTGCTGAAAAGATTGGGATACCTATTTGTTTAAATATCCGAGATGGTTACTACGTCATTTTTGCAAACTAAACAGTTGTACACACTTATTTACTCTAAATAACTAGTTCCAGACCTAACCGAGGTCCTTATTCAAGAAGTCAAACTATATCAAGGCAATACTGCTTTTTCAAAATTTGGTTTTAAATTATGAACACTTTTTGCATTCCTACTTATTCCTAATTTTGAAAGTCAATTGTTATCGATATCAAATACCTACATTAATTCAACAACACTATCAGTTGTTATCAACCATGTGCATATGCGTGAACTGAACCGTCAAATTGGTTTTCAACAATGAACAACATATTTGATTTTATTGTGTCGATTGCAATCTGTTGCCAGGTTCAATAAATAATTATTAGCTGCATACAATCTATTTGGGCATTCATTGAAATAGTTGGATGTCGATTAAATTTTGATAATGCTATTAGAAATAACAATTTCAAGGTTCTTTCTTTAACATTTATACGCATATGGAATAAATTTCTATCGGCTTATTTTACAATGCTGTTTGTAAGCGATATGGTATCTATTCACAAAACCAAAGTCAATCTTCTTTAATTTAACTAATTGTAGCATTCCCTAAAACATTTTACAAAACAAGCCGACAGGAGTGGCTACAATTTGTACTAGCCAATTGAAATATGAATTAACAATAACAACTTTAAATTAATGCGGTATACCTAGGAATTATCATCAATTAAGATATTATGGAAATCGGTTGAAAATTATACGTTCAGTACTCGTGGTTCTACGGTAGTTTACTTGATGGCCTATGACAGTGTGTATCAAACTTTACGATAACCGACCCCCCACTGCATAATTTTGATATCATTCTTATCGAAACACATCTAGATAAATAATGCATTGAACAAGAGTAGTTATGTCAGCTGAGATATTTGATAACTAATTTTCTGTTAACTGATATTATTTTGGATTGTAAAGAAACTCTGAATCTCCAGTAGATCCAAAATTTCTAGTCCATTTACCGAATTTCTTTATGTTGTTTATCTCCCTTTAAAATCTATTTCAAAATAATGTGTGTAATGATGTCCTATAGTCGTTTGTAGTCTATCAGCTATTTAGTATTTCAATTCGTAAATCTCGCTTGTAAGAACACCCGTCGTAGCGTGACAAACCGCTGATACTTTTCATTCCCTTTCCACGATTTACTAATCACAAAAGAAATCTCAGTAAATTTTTTTGGACTATGAAATACCTGTCTACCTGTGAATATCAACTAACTATAGAGACGCATCTCCAGCCGTTTAATGCTTTACACACAGATTTCAGTTGATAGCTTAACCAAAGAATTATACGATTGTGGGCATGTGTCTTACCTAGGGGTAGCCCAACTAGTTTCAAACTAAACGGAGGTACTTTAAGAAGGAGTAGACGTCAACCCGCTAATTAACGAAAATGGTTCTCAATGTGTTGGGGGTCATGTTTTTTAAACTTATTAGTTTAAAAAACATAACCCCCAATGAATTGAGAACCATTTGCCGACACTAACTATTATGTTCTAAAAATCGATAGCCCGTAGCATGAAGTGATAATTTGAGACCTGTTAGTGACACAGGCAATTGCTGGCTTTCTGCTGAGCTAATTATAAGAGCTTTGACATCTGTGTCACGTATATACAGGTAATGAGGTTTTAATGGACGGTATACACTGTCTATTAAATTGTTATGATGAATAAACTGGGTCACGAACGGGGTGGTGACGTGGTTATTGCATTAAGCCTATAATGCAAGACCACGTCACTCTGTGGTACTACCCGTTCGCTCTAACTTTGCCGCTGGCGTAGAGGGGTATACCCGAATTGTTAATTAGACGAAGTAAATTGACAGTAGCTAATGTCACTTCGTCATAGAAAATACGCAACATTGTATGAAGAAGTGACATTAGTTGCTGCAATTTACTTCGTCTAATTAAAAATTCGACCTTAGTATGGAGCCGAGCGGCAAAGTTAGAGCGAACGAGCTATACCTGGATTATTACTATTATGTATCGATTGTGCATTATAAGTAAATTTATAGGTATTTACTCTTTGGAAAGACTGTGGGTTGATGCATTACCTACCTATTTTTTTACTATAGATCAGGGGTTCCCAACCTGTGCGCCGCGGCGCCCCTATCTCAAAAAATAAAAAGAGCACAAAAAGAATAGCCTGCCAAGATTTTTGCCAATTCTGCTTCAGCGGGCCGCGTTCATGCTTTGATTTGTATTCATGAACGTGTCGCAAGTGCCTATGTAGTAGGACTATGCGATATAAATGTTTTTTGAGTTTGAGTTTGACCCGTCGCCGTCGTTTTCCGAGTCGCGGACTCCGCTCTAAAACACCTTTGCAAAAAAGATATGTCTGTCAAGACATTTCAATTTCGATTTTTTAAAACTAATCAACGCGGTGTCTGAGAATAGTTAGAGGCGAAAGTTGCCACCTTCCGCCCAAGGAAATCAGCCAAGTCTCCATCTTGAAGAGTCTTAGTGGATCTCTCAACTTAGGTGGTGATCAGATCGATAATAAACGAGTTTCTGGAGAGGAGCCATGGCAATCTCTTCTACCGGTTGTCACCGATAATTAAAGGCACGGATGATTCGATCAGTATCTGTGGCGATTACGCCAGGAGACCACGGCTCAGTGTCAGCACTGCGAAGGAAGCAGCGAGGACACAGCGCTCCATACAGAGCATAGCGTGGGCGCCATGTCCTAGTGGCAGGTCTTGACCTGAACATTATCTCGCTGGAGACTACGGTGCGAGCGATGATTTCCAACGGGAGTACGTGGGACGCCGCCGCGTCTTTCTGTGAGCAGGTCATTCTAGTGAAAGAGATGGCGGGGAGGGAGCAGGGAGATAACTCTCCAACCCGAAATTTCCAGTCTGCGGCGAGGGTGCCGTACACTCGATTTTGCCCATACTATCGGACTCTATGACCGGGGGCCTAAGGTCGGGGCGGGGGCTGTTTACAGTCCTTACAGAAGCAGGCCCAAGACGACAGCGTGAAGTTAAAGTTTTTCGCACGACCCAGGAAGCGAGAGTGACACCCGAAAGCTCCCAAAGATGCGGGGAAGTACTCGAACCAAACGAAGTAAAGTAGATGACGTCGCTGTGGTAGCCAAGGTCTGTCGGGAATCCTGGGAAATCTTTCCCGAGGCTCCCGACCGTAGGTAGTAGTAGAACACCGTATGGTTTCAGTCGGTAAGATTTCGGCACACAGATTCCACAAGTAAAAAAGAAGACAGTTTCCCTAGATAACGCCGGCTTCACATGTTTTCCCGGATTTGGTCTTCAAGTAATGACTTGGCCGAGGCTCCAAGGCACAGGAAAGTGGCTTGAGTGGAGGATTACTAGTCTGGGGGGGGGGGGGGGTGATTACACGTGATACGATGGGGCGCCGTTAGAAATTTCAAGACTTTTAAGGGCGCCGCGGCCTGCAAAAGGTTGGGAACCCCTGCTATAGATACTTCTCTGGTAGTGGGTACTCGGTTTAGTTATAAATAGCTATAATAATTTGATGATACTAATGAACATTCTCATCTTTAAACAGTTACAACAATCTATTATTATCAGGCAACCTATTAAAGAATTTATATGAACAACATCTCAATACGCAAGCAATCCTTTAAGGCATGCCAACCCACAAAAAGGTTGCCGAGCGTCCCAAGACCGCCAATTACACACAGTCGCGAATACAAAGTGCCCCTAACGATATGTTAATACCACACTAAGCATAAATCGCAGTCTCACAAACAGACGGACTGATGGTATATTTTAGCTATAAATTATGTATAATTACCATTTCAATGTCTACCTGCAGCTGTTTTGAATTTAAGGTATGTGAGATGAGCGCTGTTCATTTTATTTCAGTATTATGCGAATGTTGAAATGATGATCGTTGTGAATTTGTATATTTTATACATTTATTTATGCTTAGTTTTAGTTTCTTTAGAAACGAAATAGCAATTATTTTTGGTAATTTTGCGCTTATTGTAAAATTTGTAGACAGAGAAGGTTATCATAAGCGAAATGGCGAGTAAATAATTCAATAATGGCAAAAATGTGTCCGAATCAGTAGTACTATTTTGTGGCAGAAATATTCGTTTCCGTTATGAAGAGTATCTATATTTTCAAATTGCAGATACTTATGTATTACGACTACTTGAAGATTCCAACTTATACCAATTAACTGCAAGCTAACGCGCCTATTGATAAAGCTCTGGTGAGACAACTCTAAGGGGTCAGTTAGGAGCTCAGGCCTCGGTAAACTTGAAAAAGAAATAGCTACCCTGGCTAATACTTACATAAGAATACCTGCTTGTATTACGGGTATCAGACCTACTTAGAGTACCTATATTTTAAAATTCAATACATACTTATCATACACAGAAATACCAGTCTCTCGAGACAAACATCTGTAACATCATTTATCTGAATCTGGTGCTGCTGACATTATACTCAGTGATATAAGCACTATTACCACAGATTAAATAATATTTACTACGTAACTACACCCACAGTCTTTAGACCACACTCCTAATGTTTCGAGACGAGTAAAAGACTGTACGACGTATTGCCCCATAGATTTGATCAGGCGTTTACTGAAAACGAACTTGCTATACAAAAGTATCAGGCGAGAAATCTGCACTTTTTTATGTATTATTATCTATTCTAATTATATAATAGTGAAGTAGATGAGGAGCTCGGGAACAAAACCGGAGTAGTCCGCGTAAAAGAAATTTACACAGTGACCAAAAACCTATTATCAATACACGGAAGAGATTAATAACATACCATTGCACAAATAATGTAGGTGGTTTAGGTCTAATATAGGATGAGTAACAATTTTTTTATTTACTTTTATATTCTAGAAATTATTGAATAAATAAAAAAGGTCTAAACCGATTTTGTTTGAAAAGGGTGAACTTATCCGGTTTGTGACTGTAAACGTGTGACAAGTCCGGTTTTGTTAGTGTCGGACAAATCCGGTTTTGTTTAAGAGAGGAACTTTAAATTAAAGCACCTTGTGCTATTGTAATGTTTTTATAAAAATCTTATAACAACTTCGGTAATATCTAGTTTCAGACAATCGCAATCGTCAACGCAATCACACAATCACGTGTTTTTTCAGTAGGTACTGTAAATAGGCATACCGGTGTACCTATGAAAATATGCCATTTTACAAACTTTATTTAACTTGTTACTGCTCCGCCCCCTTGAGATTAAATAATAGTTACTATGTAGGTACTTGAGTGTTTTAAGTAGATTTTTCGTACCTACCCTCTGTTATCTAATTTGGAGTAGGTTAGGTTATCAATGCGAATTCTAAAAATGGGTTTGCGATTTTGGAGTATATCTGTTTAAATAACAAACAAGTATTTCCTTAGATATTCAACTGTTTATTAGTAGACATAATAACTAATACTAAGTGTATATCAAATAAAACATAAGTGTATAACATTATTACGTCTATACATACCTACCTACCTAGTTACTCGTACATAACCGTTTACAATCCTTCTTGTCTCAATCTATCTTCCACCAATATTGCTAAATTCGCGTCTGATGCGCAAAGGCCACAGCACTCAGGCGGCCTATTTCATCAGGTAATAAAACATTGCACGAGGTTACTTCCCCGGCTGAATTATGGCGTCGGGTCGAGGGCAGGTTAGGGCGGGCTGGGTTCACAATACATCACTGGGGGGAACAAGATTACTCTTTCTACAAGTCGGCCTGTTAATGTTAGCAAGTCCTTGCTTTTTTAAGACTGAAGATTTTACGAGTGTGGAACGATGTTTAACGGTATTTTATAGACTTTTTTAGGGTTTCGTAGCCAAATGGCAAAAACGGAACCCTTATAGATTCGTCATGTCTGTCTGTCTGTCTGTCTGTCTGTCTGTCTGTCTGTCTGTCTGTCTGTCTGTCTGTCTGTCTGTCCGTCCGTGTGTCACAGCCACTTTTCTCCGAAACTATAAGGCGAATCATTTTTTTCTAAAGTGAATAGTTTGCACAAGAGGGACTTCCAAAGTCGAAAAATGAGTGTCCCCCCCCCCCCCCCTCTAACTTCTAAACTAAGAGAGTGATAAATCTAAAAAAAATATATGATGTACATTGCCATAAAAACTACCAACGAAAATTGGTTTGAACGAGATAGAGCTGGTAGTTTTTTTTAATACGTCATAAACCGCAATTTTCGGTTAGAAAAATCACTACCACTGCGAACGTGTTAAAACATCAATCAAAGTTACAACGAACTATAAGAACTTTTATATTATGTTACTTGCTGCTACGAAACCCTTCATGGGCGAGTCCAACTCGCACTTGGCCGGTTTTTTATGATAAAAGTTGTTGATTAGGTGGTATTCGGTAAGTACGCTAACTTGGAAATGAGTTGCTTATTTGTTGCTGTTCATCTGATCATCACGAGGAGCCTTAAAAGTTACGGATTGAATGTTTCATGATTACGTGAAGCTGCATACATGCATACATATAGTCACGCCTCTATCCCCGAAAGGGTAGGCAGAGGCACAGTATATTCATTTCATCTTATTGTTTTATGTCCCACGTAATAGGTGGTGAGCCCATTGCCGTGTTGCAATAGAAAGGGGCAGATGAAATATTTCAAGCCGCCCATAAGGCATTCAACTTGGCATAACGATTAAGGCGAAGTGCAATTGTGTCTCAAGCGATTCGGAGGGGGTGAAGCAGACGCAAGATGTTCGGGACGCTCCGTGCGTCGGAAACGTTTTCGCGCGTTAACCCGTTCACTACGCAATTGAAATCATTGACAGAAGTACAAGTTTACATAACAATTTTTTTCGCCCTGTTTAGATAAACCTCTTTAGAACTTCTAATCGTGAGCAACTACGTAATTGATTTTGATGCATTTTTTATCACTAACATGTAATGAAATTCATTTTCATAATAAGAATAGAACATAATATATTTAAGAAGTAGGTACTTCAATTTATTTTTTTACCTGTGACGATTTTTGCCAGGTTTATTGAAAAAGTAAGAATCTGCTGCCCCTATCCTTTGTTTATATTTTTTGGTACTTCGTGAAAAGGAAAAAGGAGGGTTCTGTACAAAAAAAGACTGAAAAATATACCTGTATGGGAGCCCTCCTTAATTTTTTTTTCTGTTCTTAGGATTCGTAAATTTCAAATGCCTAGCTATTGCAGTGGTGCATAAGACGTAAGATAGATAGTCTCAGTAATAGGGTCACGTTATTACAGATTATTTATACCGTTGGGACTTGGTGGAACCTGCAGCGCATATTGAATAACCACCACTTGTACTGTTTTACAGCATTTATTTACTCTACATGTGACCGCTTTTGCCTATTAGAATTTTCAAAAGGCAATACTTTCTCCTCGTTAAATTGTTACCCTTTGGATACGGAAATGTAAAAAAGGGCGAGGTTCAAGTTGGACTGGCACACTGATGGGGATTTCGGAACAAAAAAAACGCCAGAAGATTACGTTGTATGGGAGTAACCTTATTTTTTTCTTTATCTAGTGTTATTATAGTCGTTACAGCGGCAGCAGAAACATATCTTTGAAATGTATTACTGCCTAGTTCATGAGATACAGATGAACAAACGGACTTCAAAGTCTCAGTAATAGGGTCCCGTTTGGCTAAGAAAACGAAGAATATACAAAAACGAATATTACTATTTGCATATATGCAAGGGTGTAAAGTAATAAATTTCGATACTAGTTATTTAAACTAAACTAGGCTTTAGTCCTGTCCAAATGATTACCATTTCCTAAATTAAACATTCTACGTTTCACTTCGCATAGCTATTGCCCGCAGCTTCAGCTGTGTAGAATTCTGTTCGCGTTCCCTACTACCATTGGGTCATATCCAGGGATAAAATAGCCTTAATGCTATTTTCTAAATTATCTTACTTCGTACTTAATATTATAAATGCGAAAGTTTGTGAGTGTAGATGTTTGTTACTCTTTCACGCTCTAACGGCTAAACGGATCTAGCTGAAATTTAGTACAGGGGTAGATATAGGCCTGGAATAACACATAGGCCACTTTTTATTCCGGCAATTAGTTCCCACGGAAAGCGGAAACGGGAACAAAACTAGACGCGGGCAGAGCTGCGGGCGTCAGCTAGTGTATAATATGTCCAGGAATATATTGCAGTCTGGAAAAGCATAAAATAATTATAATAGGCCACCAATTACAACTAGATCTGCTCAACCGTTGGAACGTGATTTTGTCACTAACATCTTCACAGACTTTCATATATCATAATTAAATAATTCGTAAGTCATATTAAATCATCAGGCCTTTTCAGTAACATATATATTCACAAAATCATCTTCTAGCGCTTAACATATAGGTACCACTATCCATTGAACATTGAATTACTATTTTACATTATGGCTTAAAAACAAAGTTAGGGTTGTATTGACTGTATCGGGTTGTATGTAAGCTGTTTATTTTCAGTTCACTGTTGGTTAAAATTCAAACTGAGGTGACGGGAGGCCTCGAACCGTTTTGGCGCCGCGAAGAACCATAGCGTCCTTGGCTGCCTTCTATCGAATGTATCACGGCGAATGTTCTGAAGACCTCTTCAACCTGATCCCACCCTCTTCTTTCCGATCCCGAACAACACGTGCCGGGCAAAGATGACACTCACACACAGTGGAGAGAATCTTCGCCAGAACTGAACGTTTCAAAAGATAGTTCCTCTGTCGAACTATAAAAACATGGAACGACCTGCCCGCACACGTGTTTCCCTCATCTTACAATCCCAGGTTCTTCAAGAGGAGCGTGAAGAGGCACATCACAGGGCCGCCAACTTGAGGACCACTGTCAGAAGTGGCCCCCAATCGCTAGATGCGCCACGGCTTTTCATCAGGCTGGTGGCGACGTCAATTTGGCGAGCTAAATATAAAAAAAAGAAACTCATACTTACAACTTCAAATTCAATACCTACCTACATCAACTACGACGTACGATTAGTAAAGTAAGACTACGAGAATATCAACAATACGCAATACGTGCCTTGAAAGCTGTAATTTTGGATAGAAGTTTAATTTATTATATACTCAATTAAGGTTTATTCCTACTGTTATATTGTAAATTTAGGAGAATTGGCCCACTGATTTATCAGTCATTAGTATTATACTCGTTATGACATTGATTTTACTTAAATATTAATTTAAATAATGTACATATTATACGCTCGGTCAGGGCGTCACATACATGAGCGCATTTATAGGTGAATCTTCTGGATTTATCTATTATGTGGCATCAGGCAAACTTTGTATTGGAAAGTATGAAAACGTTACTATAACTTATATAATACACCAAAGAAACTTCCCCAAACAGATGCGATATTTTTACGCTCTTGAGCTTAAGTCTTGAATACTTCATTTTTTGTTTTTTTTTATTACCTATTTTCGTTACTACGGCAGCGAATTACGTCAGCGGGCGTGACAAAGTTGTATACGGGTGTCCTCAACGAAGCCTGTCGGCTGACTGAGCGGGCTCTGTGAGGTGGCTGATAGCGGCAAAATGCACTCCCGCTCAACAAAACGTTTTTTTTTTATTAAAGCAATATGTTTTTAATTAATAAATAACTGCATAGGACCTCGAGGTAACTTATTAGGGACATGGAAATAAAAAATGAGTGTGGTACATTATATAACTACTGAATGAAATTGATTATAGTCAAGGCGGTCACAGGTAAATTTACAGATTCGAGGGAACTTTGGGATTATTTTCTATCGAGCCGAATTTACTCAATCGTGTTTTGGAGAGCTGACATCCCTGGTCAATATACTTAATAATAATTATCCATTTAAAAAATTGTGAAATCTTTGTTAACACCGTTGCAAAATTGGTTCGAAATATGTCAAAATTATGTATTTTGAGTCTCACTTCACCTTAACGCGAAAATAATATGTGATATAAAAAACTGTGTTAAACAGCCACCATTATCATAGATCTGAACCCCTTGATCGCACACTTACATCAAAAGTAGGCCATAGATATGCTTCACCCATGTTATGTCGAGGTTCTTTTAAAAGGTGAAATGTGGGCATATAATATGCTTCTGTCTACACCTTTCTGTTGTATCCCATACAACAGAAAGGTGTTAATATTTTTAATATTTTTTTTGTTTTAGCCCCTCTCTATAAAATAGATTGCAGAGGGGCTTATGGCGAGACTTGTGTCTGTAGTCTGTGACTCTGTTGCATTCAATAACGTCAGAGGTCACGTGGACCATCTGTTCAAAGTTTAAATTAAAACAAAAAATGACAACGTCAATCGGATTGAACTTTCACTTTCACAATAAACGTTAGAAGGGCAGTCGGGTGAGACCGTGTCATGGCTTCTTGTTTATATTTGTAGCTATAGTGGCAACAGAAATCTGTAAAATTTGCAACTCTAGATAACACGGCTCATGAGATTCAGTATTGTGACAGACAGACAGACAGCAGAATCTCAATAATCGGGTCCCGTTGTTACCTTTAGGTACGGAACCCTAACAGTTGAAATTTTAAAGTATGAGATATTCCCATAGTTTAAATTTCAACCTTATGTAACAATGTTATGTGGAATGTTGGGCAGGTTTGTGCCGGGAGTTCATTATTCAGAGGTTTCGTAGTTTTGATTTGTGAAGGAAGTGACTTTGGGTGCTTTGGGCCTCTCTATTGCATTCATACATGTGTAGGCACCTAATATTTTTTACGAATGTTAGCAAGTCGCAGTGAATGACTGGATGCAGAAGGTGCAAGACCATGAATTGTGGCGTAATCCTACGTTCAACAGTGACTAAATGGATAGATTGATAGGAGTAAGTTTGTGTTTATTTACGACTTTCCTCAGTTTGCTGAAATCTGCCTAGCAGAATTTTAGGCATCATCTTAATTCTATCAGAAACCGTAAATAACATGTTGACTGAACATTTTGTACCATACCGCGTTCCGAACCCTAGGTATACTTAACAAAATCAGCCGCACAACCACTGCACCACAACGATAATAAAAAGCATAAAAAAATAAGCTGTATTTAAAACGGAAACCCCTTTCATTACTAAAGTGACAAGGCGTCGGTAACCCCTATTCTTCAACCGCAGTACCTAACATGGCGGTGATTTACGCCGCGAAGAGCGACTTCCTTCATAAAACACGCTGACACCAACACCCTTGATTTGTGAAGTTAGATTGTTTTTATTTATTTGCGCCGTTCTAGACAGTTAATAGTAGAAAGGGTCAGGAACTGAACAAAGAAAGAGTTTTGAAAGTCTTGTGTCGCCGACTTGACTTTGACTTGAATCCGTCGGTTTTTCAGAACACAGACTTTTCCGATCCCCAGGATTTCTCGGTTACTGTTCTACTGCTGTAGACGTTTCTGGAGTTCTTGAAAAGGAGACTTAGAAGGCTTTTGGGTATGAAGCGCGATCGTCACAACTCTGGTGTTGCAAAAATAGACTACGGTGACCTCTCTCGATTAGGTAGGCTGTTTGCTTGTCTGCCACCTTAGTGATATAACTAATTTCACAAGAAAATGACTAAAATTTGACTTTATATTTGCATATTAAATACAGTGTTTAGACAATAGATGTTTTCCCTCACTTTCGTTTTAGTAGATAGTTCCCCCCTTAATAGTACCTACGTTGAATCTGAGAAAAAAATTCCCTACAGTTTTACCTTACCCGTTCACTGTAGTACTTTATATTTAAATTACATGCTGAAAAAGGTTAAACTTGTGACCATTTATCACAATAAAGAAGCGCCGAGGTGAAGTAACGTTTGCAAAAAAAAGTCTATTTAATTACATTTCGCCTTTGCACTCTCCTCGGTCGGTGAGGTAAACGCTCTGGATAGCGGGGTGAAATTGTATCACTGGATGGGACAATTCTAGTGGAAAATAGTAGATAGAAGATATAATCTATCTAACATAATAGGAATGGACACTAAGACAACCCTTTGGGCTAATAGATAGATACGAGTTTATCGCTGACATTACTGAGAAAGAGCTTTTCAAAATTGCAAGTAGGTATTATTTGAAAGCTAAAATGCTTAAGACAACTTAGAACTATGACGTGCAACAGGAGGATAAGGGCGAAGCTGGGGCCACAGCTCGTATTAAGTAAGTCCCTATTTGTTATCAACGCGATGGATACAACTCTGAAAATATCTGAATCTAGTGGTTCTGAATTTCTTGTGTGATTCTGTCGGCGTCTGACTCAAAGATACCATCATAAATCATACTATACGCTCTTTATCTACGGCCAAGTGAAAAGTAAATTAATATTACTACAACTTTACAATAATAAAACGAAAGCACTTCGGAATTGTTTCAAAAAATATGAACAGAATGATAAATAGCGAGCCATCGCGTCTCCAACGCGTCATTTCCTTCAAATAAAATATATGGCGCGAATAAAACCAGTGAAATCTTTGGAGAGTCCACATTTTTTCCGTCAGTGCGATCGTAAATTTCCACAGACAGAGCGGCGGAAAGGCCAAGGCTGAAATATGGCGGGCGGTGCTATCCGTCACGGTGAAATCACCGCCGCGACAAATGCGCTTTACTTGGCTCTATGTTATTCCGCTGGGTTTCGAGTTGATTTGGCGATGAAAGGGTGAGATATTTGCCTATTTGTGGACTATTGTGCATATTTTATTTTAAGGGTTGATAAATTTTGTTGCAACTATGAAGTTTTTTGTAGGTAGTTACTCATAACCTTGATAAATAAATAAATATAAATAAATAATAAATCAAATTTTTATTTCGGACTTAATCCATCTCTGTTAGTATTACAGCAACTTGTGTCCTATGTTAGCAACTTATCCTGTACACTAGTATACACAATCACATACTTAACTACCTACTAATGAATACTTACTCCCGTCCACCTCCAACAGCACAAGCCCACATCAGCACAGTCTGGGCTAAATAACACCTTGTGAGATTGAGAATGTCCCACAACAATGTTCCAATCACCTATTCACATGAAGTTCAACCCATCTCTTATGTAACGGAGAGTCCCAGCGATCAGAAAAAGATAACAAATATAGTAGGTGAAGGTGAGGCCGTAACTCCTGCTGTTAGTTGGTTTAACAGAAGAGAACCTGCCATGATCTAAATCACTCTGCCTCTCGCATGTCTATCTCATACTGGCTATGTACTACATTTCGTATTTGTAAGGCTTCTTTCGTTTTTATTTTTGGTTCGCTTTATACTGACACGCCACGCCGCGGCGCCGCCACCGTTCAGTATTTCAGAAAATTATACATTTATCTGTTACTAGAATGTGCAGGATCGCAGATGATAACTGTATGAATGTTTTGGCAAGGCTTTGTAGAACTTAGGCAATAAAGGCAATATGTCAAAAGGTATTCATAACTTCAAATATCAGTCACGGTATACACCCATTGTAAGTTCTGAGTTGTGTTGTGAACAATACTAACCCATCATAGATAATAGTGGAAAACATAATGCACATTATTTTAAAATTCATTCAGTAACTAAATAAATCATTGAACAAAGTACCAGAAAGTAATAAAATAGACACACAGTGAGTCACATCACACCATTATCCTCAACCTAATACATTACAGCATACAGCATTACCGAGCTAAACCAACTCTTAATCGTGGTGCGCAATCGTATATTTCTTGATTAAGAGCTCGTAAAAACGTCGTCCCGCTCTGATATATTACCGCTGAGCAGGATGGGAGATTACCCGATGGTTTGCAGACCCTGAGCCTGATGTACGATGATTGATACGCTTTGCTTTAGGTATGGATTTGTTTGTCTGATCGCATTGTTCGTTCGAGATTGATTGTGGGTATGCATTACTATGAGTTATGGTTTCCGGGATTGTCGCGATTTTCCTTCGTCTGTTAGTAGGTGATTTCGGTATAAATTTTTGATATAACCTAGAACTAACAGTGCAGACGATGGTTTTCTACACGTTATTACTTCGTGCATTTCGAACAATTCCTGTAGATCAGAAACAAAAATATTCTCCAACATCGTACAACTTCATTTGTTGTCTCCCAGCAGACAATATCTTTAGCCAGAAACCTTGTCGAGCACAGGGGCCAAGATAAACGTAAATGACTTACGGTAGTTATGGCCGACAGCGCTTCGCAGCTAATAAAACAGATAACAACAAGATAATTTACATTTCGACGATAAAGTATCTTCGTCGTGCAACCAGCCGAAATGAGCCATCCGAAGTAGGACTACAATTTAGAGTTATTTGACCACTGTCCAATCTACAAGCGGATTGTGAAACATTGCAATGAAAATTAAATTTTAATATCGAAAAAAAAATCTGCTGCATATTTGTTTAATTTTTTTTTTTTGGAAAACACACTGAATTTTTCCATCAATCAACAGTATAAATGATACTGAATTTCAGAAGTGAGAAATACAGTCAATTAATCAAATAAACCTATCATAACCGACTGCTGGACGTAACCTTTCTCAATTTTATTTTGGGAGGATGTACCTCATAGTACATGTATATCATCTGACATCTCTCAAAAAGTTTATTTTTGATGAACAGTTCAATTATCATCTCATCGTCAAATCATGCATTAAGTTAAGACACCTGTAAGAAAAGCACAAATTATCGGACTTCAGAATGTCACTTCAACCAATTCATTTTTCTTTTTTTTTTCAACATAATAAAAATTATTATTAAATAGTTAGCAATTAATAGTTACTAAGTCTTGCAATTACAGTGGCTCCTTCAAATTTACTAGTTTGATCATGATGTGACACTAATATCTCAGCCTTTACCATAGTCCTCTGGGTGACAGCAAACTTCTCATAGAGAGAACCAGAGTGTAGGATGTAGTCCCACTATGTCGAGTCCCGTTACGTCGAGTCTCCGCTACGTCGAGTCGTTCTTTCGGTTGGTGCAATAAAGCGTAGTCGCCTCTACGTCGAGTCGCCGCTACGTCGAATTGTTCCGAAGGCCGGTGCAATAAAACGTAGTCGCCTCTACGTCGAGTCGCCGCTACGTCGAATAACCCTGAGTGTAAGCACCACCAAGTGGATGTGCCGACACGTCGAGTAGCCTCCACGTCTACTTGGCAAAGTTTGTTTTGCGTTTATTCCATTTATTCCCGCTATGTCGAATCAATGAAAACCTACTAAGTAAATTTTATTTGTACAGTCGTGTAAAAAGTGATAGCGGATTATTAGAAATAATGGTTAAATTGACTCCCTTCATAGCCAATAAAGGATGATTATATTAGGTTAGGTTGCAACAGTGACCACTTATGTTAGTTTCTTCTATCTTTAGTCGGCTAAACTTAAGTCTAACCGCAGGCCCTTGGCTAAAAATGTAGAAATGTAGAACAGAGTGGAAGGCAAACGACAAAACAAAAAAAAATAACCAGTCTGAGTCGGGGTGTTAACCATTCACTTATTATGGTGAACACCTCGACTCGGATAGGTTAGGTTAGAAGGCTAAGGCGGGAGCGAAGCGTAGCGGAGCTCCCGTCTTAGCCTTCGTGGTTATTTTTTTTTATAACCATTCAACACCATCGAATACATATTTAGCCGTTTCGTTTCGGTTAATGTGCACATTAACCTTAAGTTTATGTTCACACCTACCTTTAGCCGTAACATATATATATACTAACCTAACCTAACTATGACTTTTATACACGACTGTACTATTAGAACTTCGTTCAGTAATTAGTAGACGTGACGGTAATAAATGAGACATTTTTCATTGATTCGACGTAGCGGGAATAAATGGAACAAACGCAAAATAAACTTTGCAAAGTAGACGTGGAGGCTACTCGACGTGTCGGCACATCCACTTGGTGGTGCTTACACTCGGGGTGAATCGACGTAGCGGCGACTCGACGTAGAGGCGACTTTGCTTTATTGCACCTGCCCTCGGAATGATTCGACGTAGCGGCGACTCGACGTAGAGGCGACTACGCTTTATTGCACCGACCGAAGGAACGACTCGACGTAGCGGAGACTCGACGTAACGGGACTCGACATAGTGGGACTACATCAGTGTAGAACCACTTCTCTCACAATCATTATTCAGAAACAAAATCTCATTCCGAAATACGTGATTAGATTGGTTTAAAAGTTCTGAAAGAATATAGTAAATACCCGCTACAGTTTGAGCTTTGAACCATCCAGCTAGTTACAATATTTCACGGCGAACGGACATTTTTATAGGTATTTAGCGAAAACGTCGCTCCAGCGGGCCAATTTGCAACTTGTTTGGGTGCTCAATAAATTGTCGCGTACATTCGCTAAATTACATTGTTATGGTGACGGATGGCTACAATCGTTATTATGGTCCAAGATCCCAGAGCCCCCAGACGTCACTCATTTTCTGATGGACAAAATATGTACGAGTGATTAGTGGTGGGGTGTACTATGATCATATGACTAGTTGCTACCTTGGCCAGACGGCCAATTTTCTGGTAGCAATTAATCAAGGTACATAAAAACACTGCTCATGTCACTTAAATTCTGATAGCTGATTTTAACATATATTTTACACAATATCGTTAAAAATCAATATTCATTACTCCCAGACATATGCGGTCGGCGGTTTCACCTTACAGACGCTTCAAAGCTCTGAAAAAAATTTATACTATATGTACGCGCCTACGCCATGGCAACCCCATGGCCACAACTGTCAACTGTCAACAGTGTCAATTTTTTTTATCTTTATCATCTGTTCTACAAAGTTTTCGAAATTCACACGAGTCACAAAGTTTATCTAACTAAATGTAATCTTCCAATATTAAAGAATAAAACGAAAGTTTTGAAGATTCGAGGTTTTAATTAACTTCCATTATGTCCATGTAAACTACGAGACATAAATTCTGGCGACCGCTACAGGACATTAACTTGCAAAATTTTTGAAAAGTACCTACTTAACTACGTACAACTAACAAGTCGAAGAACAAAATCTAATTTACAAAAGCAAGAAAACTGACGACTAAGCCAGCCAGGTCGGACAGCAATAGAAAAGCTCCGCGCCCAGCCTTAGCACTTCGTCGAATTACAAGATATTCATCATACAATTTTTAAGAAATACTTACTTGGTACCTACTGCCATCAAATATCAAAACCAGCAACCAATCCATGGTTCCTGAAGCTAGGACTTTTCAGTTAAGTGCCCATTTCCTAATTACACTTGCTCCAAAACTTGCCAAAACCCATATTTTCCTTCAAAAGTTGTTGTAGTGTACTTTTCCAAGTTATTGTCAAAATTCATTCTTTTTTCAAAATTTAACAAACTTATTCGATTTAAAACAAGTAAATCTTTATCCCAATAAGATATTTCACATTCTAAAAGATAGTTTTAACATTTTCACACTATAATACCACCCACATTGCTTTCAAATTATAAAAATATAACAGTAAAATTGTCAAAGTTAACTTTTAAACTAAGTGGATTGTGGTTTATTCCTATACATTTTCATGAAGTATATCTTCACATAATCATTAGTTCTATTTTAGGCTGACAAAGTTACTTGTCACACACACTTCTTATAAGTGCTTTATAAAAGATAATATTCATTATCCAAGCATTATCCTTAGTTGCATCCGAAGCCCACAGCTTATGCACATTACATATCACGTTGTGCCGAACATTTCAGCTCAAACTGACAACAACAGCTCACATATCATCAAGCAGTGAGCCGCTACTATATGCTGGCACCGTGACTGTATTGGGGGACCAGATGCCACAGTACACCAATGATGTTCAGATAAGATTTTGAATATTTTTTTTTATAACTTTATGCCTACATCCAGTTTGCATTGTTGTTTTGTTGTATAGACAATCACTTTCATTTGAACTAAGTACATTAGCTACTATTAGTTCCTATTATTTCAGTAAGATTTACAGTGTACTAAGTACTACAACCTGATCAGTGGATTAAATCAACCGATCCCAAGACACTTGTTCGTAGGGCTGATCAGGTTGGCAATTTACTGTAATTTGTTCTTTTTTGTGTGTACCTATTCTATTTTATAAACATTTCACAATGTCAGTGAGTGAGGATCTTAATGCAAAGCAACAACTAAAAGATTTGTTTGCTAAACGTAGCTCGGTTAAAGGACGTTTAACAAAGTTCAAAAAATATTTAGATATTGTGCATTCATCAAAATTGACTAAGCTGCAAGTTCAAGAATTGCAAATTAATGTTGATAAAATCCGAGCTATGTCAAGCAAATTTGATGACTTACAAAGTCAGATTGAAGTTCTAAACTGTGATAGGATGGACTCTGAGATGGACGAGCGTGATGAGATTGAACAAATTTTCACTTCGCTCCTTGCAAGTGCTCAGCAACTTTTGATAAAACATAACCACACTTGCAATGATTCTGAGGAGCTTAATTCATCGCAGTGTCATAGCGATCGGTCATCTCACTGTCACAATATTGATTTCAAGTTGCCGCAAATACAGATTGCTAAGTTTGGTGGGGAGTATTTCCGCTGGCTTGAATTCCGAGACACTTACTTGTCACTTATTCATAATAATCAGCGCATCAAATCAGTGCATAAATTTCACTATTTGGTATCATACTTGGAGGGTGAAGCTGCACGAGTTATATCTAATTTGGAAATTTCTGATACAAATTATGAAACCGCTTGGCAATTGTTGTGTGATCGTTTTGACAACAAGCGTCAACTGGTCAATCACCATCTTAACTCATTATTGAATATCGGCTCCTTCACACGTGAAACAGACAAATCACTGAGGTTTCTAGTTGATCACGTAACTAAAAACTTGCGTGCCTTATCTAGCCTAGGTCAACCTGTCCAACACTGGGACACACTAATCATACACATATTATCAGCAAAGCTAGATAATCGCACCATAGTTAAATGGGAGGAATACCGAAATGGATTGACCGACGTTCCATCTTTAAAGGAATTTTATAAGTTTTTAACTGATCGTGCAGACGTTCTAGAGACACTATATCACAATAAGGTAGATAGGTCTAAAGCTGTCCAAGCGCAAACACAGCAAGTTGATAAATATACACACAACACAAAATCATTTACTTCAATTCAATCATCATCATCATCAACTCAACACTCAGGCTCTGTCATGTATCGCTGTGCAGTCTGTAAAGGTGACCATAGGATATATGACTGCCCTATATTTGCAAAGAAGAGTGTTCAAGAACGAAAGAACAAAGTGCAAAGGCTGCGTTTGTGTTCCAACTGTTTAAGGGCAGGCCATCATGTGCGCGATTGCAAGCTAGGCCCATGCCGTGAATGCAATCGTAGGCATAACACTTTCCTCCATGAATCCAACAAGGGAGATAGTGCAAATGTTGATAATAATTCACCAAAATTATCTGTAAACAATTCAATGAATTACAACAATAGTCAAACACAAGGTCAGATTCTATTGTCAACTGCCATGATCAATGTTACAAATCCACAAACAAACCAATATGTCCAAGTCCGTGCTCTGCTGGACTGTGGTAGTCAAACTTCATTCATTACACAATCATTAATGAACAAACTTTCATTACAAATATGTCCAAATAATGCCATAAATATTGTTGGCATAGGCAACAACTTGGCAGGCCAAGTAAGTACAAGTTGTATTGCCCAATTAAATTCTTTGACAAATAATTACAAAATAGTACAATCGTTTTATGTTCTGAAGGAACTTACAGGTTCTATTCCCAAGCAATACATAGACATAAAACATATCAAAATACCTAAAAACATACAGCTTGCTGACCCCAAATTCAATCAACCCTCATCTATAGATGTTTTGATAGGTGCAGATCTGTTCTGGGACCTCTTGGGTTGCGACCAAATGTCATTAGGACCGGCCATGCCTAAGCTGCAAAGCTCAAAGCTAGGTTGGGTTGTTGCTGGACCAGTCACAAATATAAACCCCAAGCAATTTTCAGTCAAAACAGTTCTATGTAATGTGTCAGCAAGTGAAGACAATGATTCTAATATTAATGAACAATTATCAAAATTTTGGGACCTTGAACAGGTTCCCGATAGACAATATCAAACCAAAATCGAAAAGGAATGTGAAGACCATTTCTATCGCAATACATACCGTTTAGACTCTGGTAGATTCTGTGTACGACTACCCTTAAAGGATACACCAGACTGCCTAGGGGATTCATATGCCGTTGCAAAGGCACGTCTACTTCATTTGGAAAAACGATTCCGCAAAAACCCAGACTTGAAGTCCCAATATATACATTTTATTAAAGAATATTCTGATTTAGGTCACTTAGAAGTATGTCTTACTAATATGCCATACCCCTCATACTACCTATGTCATCATGCCGTTTTCAAACAAAATAGCGAAACCACTAAGCTCCGTGTAGTGTTTGACGGCTCTCTCCGCACAAGTTCGGGATTCTCACTTAACGACTTACAGTTGGTTGGACCCAATGTTCAAGACTCTCTCTTCTCCATCTTAATTCGAGCCCGCCAGTACAAGTACCTGTTGACTGGCGATATCGAAAAAATGTATCGTCAGGTCCAAATAGACGAACCGGATCGCAATTTGCAACTTATATTATGGAGGAGTGACGAGTCCAGTCCAATCCAAACTCTACGTCTCAAAACTGTCACTTACGGTCTTGCAAGTGCAGCTTATTTGAGCACAAAGTGCCTATCGTTATTGGGAGATACCTGTGATGACGAACTTATAGCCACTATCATAAAACATGACTGCTACGTTGACGACTTGATCACGGGATCGAATGAATCTTCTGAATTGCTCCATATACAACGCATGATTTCATCTACTTTAAAACTTGGTTGTTTCAACTTGCGCAAGTATAAGTCAAATTTACCAAGCGCTTTGACATCCTCTGTCATCGATAAAAATGACAAGGTGAGCTTGAGCGAGTCGGCAAGCACTCTTGGTCTAAATTGGAATCCTAATACAGATTGTCTTCACATATCAATAACAATACCTATAATCGATAAAACAATTACAAAGAGATCAATTCTTTCAGCATCTTTCAAAATTTTCGATCCTCTTGGCCTCTTGAGTCCTTGTATAGTTGTTCCCAAGCTTTTGCTACAATCGCTGTGGAAGGACAAGAGAGGCTGGGATGAACCAGTTACTTCGGACATATTAAAATTATGGAGTAATTTTGTAAACAATTTACATTTCTTATCAGATCTACCAATTCCGCGACTGGTATTATGCGATTCTGCCAACAACATAGAAATCCATACTTTCAGCGACGCCTCACAAGTAGCTTATGGCGCCTGTGTGTACTTAAGGTCATCTAATTCTTCTGGAATAGTTAAGGTCAATTTGCTATGTGCCAAATCTAAAATTGCACCCATAAAGCCTACAACCATCCCACGTATGGAGCTTTGCGCCACTCTGCTGGCTGCCAAATTGACCAAGGCTGTTACCAGTGCATTGCGTTATAAAGCAGATCGTGTGATTTACTGGTGCGATTCTACTGTAACACTCAGTTGGCTTTCTGGTAATGCTGCGAAATTAAAAACTTTTGTAGCCAATAGGGTACTTGAAGTCAATGAGCTTACTGAAGGCTCATCATGGCGCTATGTGCCCACAGACCAAAATCCAGCAGATTTAATCTCTAGAGGGTTAAATCCTAAAGAAATCAAAAATCACAAGCTATGGTGGTCAGGTCCCAATTTTCTATTACAGCCTAGTCATGCTTGGCCTGATCCACACAATATTTTAAACGAAGCCGATTTACCAGAAATGAAGTCCAATTCTGCTCAAGTTCAGAGAGATGATACACACTTTCTGAAAATGACCAATTATTATTCATCTTTTAACAAATTAAGACGAACTTTAGCTTATATTTTTAGATTCATTCACAACATTCGCAATCCTAAGGATAAATTGATAGGTTCTATTACCGTTTCCGAATTAGATTCTGCTTTCAATCACTTATGCAAAATGTCCCAACAAGATTCCTTTCCTTCAGAATTTAACCTTCTATCAAAGGGTAAACCCTTAGGTTCGAAATGTTCTATTTTATCACTCTCACCATTCTTGGATGAGGCTGGTGTTATTAGGGTTGGCGGTAGAATCGAGCTGTCCAATTATAATTACTCTAAAAAACATCCTATACTTCTGCATGCCTCTCATCATTTAACTAAACTCTATTTCAACTATCAACACTTGCACTACCTTCATGCTGGTCCACAGCTGTTACTAGCTAGTGTTAGGGATACTGTGTGGCCCATCAATGGTAGGCATTTAGCCCGCCGCACAGTTCACAATTGTGTAACTTGTAGAAGACTGCAAGGCAAAACCATTACCCCCATTATGGGAAATCTACCTGCACAACGTGTCACACCAGACTATCCATTCAAAACTGTTGGTGTTGACTTCGCAGGCCCCTTCTTTACTCTAAATAGGAAGGGCCGTGGAGCACGAATAAACAAATCGTACTTGTGTTTGTTTGTGTGCTTTAGATACAAATGCGTACATCTGGAAGCCGTTAGTGATTTGTCTAAGGAAGCGTTTCTATTAAGCTTACGCAGATTCATCGGTAGGCGGGGCAAGCCAGCGGAGATATTCTGCGATAATGGCCGCAATTTTGTTGCCGCAGCAAAGGAAATAGGTGATTTTCTTAAGGTCAACAAGGATCATGTTAATGATTTTGCTGCGGATGAAGGCATAAGGTTTATATTTTCTCCTGCGTGCGCGCCCTCGTTCGGTGGTATCTGGGAGGCCGGGGTCAAATCCGCGAAATATCATGTTAAGCGCATTATGGGCAACGCTCATTTGACATTTGAGGAGCTATCAACTCTCTTTGTTCAAATTGAGGCAGTACTAAACAGCAGACCTCTATGTCCACTTTCACCTTCCCCAAATGACTATCATTTCCTTACCCCAGGGCACTTTCTGATAGGCCGTGCTCTCAAAGCATTACCAGGTCCATCATATGAGGACCGGAATCAAAATAATTTACAACGCTACACAAAGCTTCAACAATTAAGTCAACATTTTTGGCAACGCTGGCAACATGAATACATTGCAGAACTGCAGCAGCGTTCCAAGTGGCGTACCAATTCTGCTTCATTACAAATAGGAGACCTAGTTCTTCTCCAAGAAGATAACGTGCCTCCACTCAATTGGAGATTGGGACGAGTCAGCCGCTTATTTCCTGGACCCGATGGAGTGTCACGAGTTGCGGACATAAACACCACCAGAGGCTGTTATCGAAGACCCCTGACTCGAATCTGCCCTCTACCTACGGCGGATTCTGTCCAATGATGTTGAAAGAGGGCTTTCAACGGGGGGGAAGATGTTCGCGCCTACGCCATGGCAACCCCATGGCCACAACTGTCAACTGTCAACAGTGTCAATTTT
Source organism: Miltochrista miniata (assembly GCA_933228765.1). Taxonomy (NCBI): domain Eukaryota; kingdom Metazoa; phylum Arthropoda; class Insecta; order Lepidoptera; family Erebidae; genus Miltochrista; species Miltochrista miniata. Next base: position 3,335,794 of record OW121758.1, read on the forward strand.
TTTTTATCTATATCATCTGTTCTACAAAGTTTTCGAAATTCACACGAGTCACAAAGTTTATCTAACTAAATGTAATCTTCCAATATTAAAGAATAAAACGAAAGTTTTGAAGATTCGAGGTTTTAATTAACTTCCATTATGTCCATGTAAACTACGAGACACTATACTATACTATACTATCTTCACGCCAAATCCCCTGCGGGGTAGGCAGAAAGAACCGAGCGCCACACGGCACGGTCCATACACACCTCACTCGCCTCTTCAACTTTCATTTTTCTTTTCATGCATGCACGTCGGTTCCTACGGCTCTTGATACCACCCTCCACTAACACATGATTAATTTGGTCGTGGTAGGTGTGTCGTGGCCTTCCCCGACTCCTACGTCCATCCACTTTCGCGTTGTATATCTGTTTTGTCATTCTTTCATCTCCCATTCGTTCCACATGCCCGAACCATCGTAGCATGCCCTTCCTTACTTTAACACCGACACTCTCTTTCAGACCAACTCTCTTTCTTACATCTTCATTCCGAACGCGATCTGCGAGCGTTACTCCGCAGATTTTGCGTAGCGCGCGCATCTCGACCGCGTTTATTCTACTTTCATGCGTTTCCTGCCATACCCAACTCTCGCTTCCATACGTTAGCGTAGGTATCAGCACCGCATTGTGTACTGCGAGCTGGGCCTTTTGACTTAAGGCCTTGGTACCTAAAAGTTTGCCTAACGCTCCATTCACACTATTTCCCGCAGTTACCCTCTTTTCTACATCAGCGGTGTACCGTCCATCCCTGCTAAATGCACATCCAAGATATACAAACTCATCCACCTGTTCCAGCACTACATCATTTACAGTTATCCTGGCATTCGTTCTGTCCTCTTCTCTTTCGAATACCATCACTTTCGTTTTAGTCGCGTTCAAATGTAAGCCTCTCATTAGACAATCATCTTTCATCGTTGTGACTAGTGACTGTAGTTCTGATGGCGATTCGGCTATGAGCACGGCATCATCTGCATACAGCAAACAGTTCACAAGTAAGTCACCCATTCGCAATCCAACATTCATCGATCTTACTCTCTTAAGACAATCGTCCAGGTACAGGACAAACAGCAGAGCCGACAGCACGCAACCCTGTCTGACGCCAATGTTGACGTCAAACCAGGGAGACAGGCTGCCGCCCACCCGCACACATGCCGTACATCCCACATATGTAGACTGCACAGCACGAAGCAGCGTACCATCAATCCCGTATCCTGGCAATATATCCCAGAGATCCTTCCGTACAACTCTGTCAAATGCTTTCTCCATGTCCACAAAACCGCAGAAAACCTTCCGGCCTACAGCCAGCTGCTTCTCTACAATGTTGCGGAGCGAGAAAACTTGGTCCATACATCCCCTTCCATTTCGGAAACCACCCTGCGCCTCCCACAGTAATCCGTCAGATTCCACCCTCATTCTCCTTTCAATAATTTTGCCATACACTTTAGCTGCTATACTGATCAAACTGATGGCCCTATAGTTGGCGCACTCCATACGTGAGCCCTTGCCTTTATACAAGGGCACGACGATAGCACGCCTCCAGTCCATTGGGACCCTTCCAGTCTTCCAGCATAGATTGCTCAATGACCAGAAGGCGTCCCGGACGCAAGGACCACCTAATTTGATCATTTCAGCAGATATCCTATCAATTCCCGCAGACTTTCCATTTTTCAAGCTTCGTATCGACCATTCAATCTCTTCCAAAGTAATATCTCCGCTTGATGCTTGCACCGCAAGATCAGTCATCGCCTCCCTCGCAGTGCCCGCATCCGGGAGATATTCATACATTTCTCCAAAGTACTCATTCCACCGCTCTAACACCTCTAAGGGGTCCGCAAGAATGTCCCCAGCTTTACTCTTTATCTTATCCATTCTGGAAACTGACGAACAGCTCCGAGACTTCTTGACCTCCCTCCAAAAGAGTTTGGTATTCGTCTCGAAGTTCCTCGTCAGCTTCTCTTCCGCAATCATATTTATTCTTTCACGCTTCTCTTTCACTAAAGCTTTGGCTTCATTCTTGCAGAGGCGGTAAATTTCTTTCTTCGTGTCTTTCATACTGTCATTCAGTTGCAAAGATGAGACATAATCCAACCACGCTTTCTTCTTCCTTGCTACGCAGGATTGAACTTCTGCATCCCACCAGGCATCACCTTTCGAATGTTCATGTCTCTTTGCACTCCCACATGCTTCTTTTGCACTATCCACTATACTTTCTTTCATAATATTCCAGCATTCATCCACATCTAAGTCGGAAAGGCTCGCATTTGCAAGCCTTTCACTGACTAAGCCAACATACATACTCCTTACGCTTTCATCTTCCAGTTTTTCACTCTTTATCCTTTCATAGTCTCCGAAAGGGACACGCACTCGCCAGTGCCTCCACTTCTTGAAAAGACCAACAAACCGGCTTACCACCAGGTAGTGATCAGTTTCAAGAGTGGGGCCTCTGTAAGCTCTTGTATCCCTTATAGCCTGTCGAAGACGATTGTCTATCAAAATCAGATCAATCACACTTTTTTCTTCCTTCCGTCTCCATGTATACGTGTGGATATCTTTGTGACGGAATAAACTGTTCGCCACAAGGAGGTCTCGTTCCAAGCATACGTCTAAGATTGACTTACCAGCATCATTCGCTCTCTTATCTCCATACGGACCAAGGACAGCATCGAAGCCATCTCGCTTGGTCCCCACCCATCCATTCAAATCACCACACATGATCAACTTTTCATTCCCGTCAGCCAAATCGAGGACGTCCCTAACGGATTCCCAGAACTCCGCGAGCACTTGGGGATTAGCCGAGCTGACGGGAGCATAGGCTGCGACCAAAAAAACTCTCGTGATCCCCAGTTTTATACGTACCCACAGGAGTCTTGGGCCTACCAATCCATAATCTTTCACTCCAGAGGCCAAACGGGAGGAAAGCAAGACACCCACTCCCTTACTGGCATGATCCTCTTGGTCCACTCCGGACCACAAAGCAATTATTCCGCCAGGAAGATCGTCGATGCCGCTCCCCTTCCGCTTAGTCTCTGTGACACACAATACATCCAGGCATCGCTCTTTCATTACATCCATCAATTCATTCATCTTACCTTCCATACCACCACGCACATTCCACGTGCCTATCCGGCACTCGGCTCCTCGCATCCCGCCAGAGTTGGCGCTGCGTGAAGGGTGGCGGCCCCCTTCGCCGCGTGCGCATGCAGTCGTACCGACGGGGGCATACCGGTACGCGTCGCCTTGGGGGGACGCCCTAGCCCTGTCGGCACTCATCGGTAGTGTTTTGTTTCGCGTTTTTGCTTTCGCCGCTACTTACGGGGAGGGCCCGAGCACAGGTAACGCTCTTCGTGAAGGCACACTACTTCCCCCCCCAAAAAAATTTATTAACGTCACTTATTATCTGATGCTTGATTTTTATATATGTTATTCAGACAACTGTTTTAAAACGTTTTGCAAACGGACAGACCGATCCAAGGGGCCAAACATTCCCCAGACCCAATTTTAATGTCGCTGAGAGTATGGGCGCGGGCGTTTATCCGTGCGTATTATGCGTATATGTAGCATGTCTAATCGAAGTCGGAATTAATATTTAAATGTAAATAAAAATGCATAAGTACCTATTAGTAATTAACGCCTGTCATTTTAAAATTTACATTTTCATATTTGTTTTATTTAATAGAGAATTAAGTTTTAAAGGTAATAATTTGAAAATCACGTAAATAATCAAAGATTAACTTTGAGAAAAGTGCTCGTCTGACCGCAATAAATATAGAATTGTGCCTTACAAACTGTTTCATGATTTTTTTTTAAATCGAATTTATTTTAATTTTTTAAAGTAAATATCAAGAGGTTCACAAAGTATTAATAATTTAATTAAATAACAGCAACCTTTTCAAATAATTATTTATTGGTAACAAACCTTAAAAAACTACAAAAAATAGGACAAATATTTTGTTTCATTGTCATCGTCGTTGAAGTCAGGTAATTCATCATCGAGTCAATCTTGATATCGAATATCTAAATCGTCATCTTGTACATCAGTGTTTTCCTCGGGCTAAGGCTAAGGTAAATAAATAATTATTTGAAAAGGTTGCTGTTATTTAATTAAATTATTAATACTTTGTAAACCTCTTGATATTTACTTTAAAAAATTAAAATTAATTCGATTAAAAAAAAAAGTCATAAAACAGTTTGTAAGGCACAATTCTATAAATTACTAGCTGACCCGCGCAACTTCGTTTGCGTCAAATGAGAGTGACAAAGAGAGTGGTATAGTATTAATATTTTAAGTAGGTAATATAATCCCGTCGCTTTTACACTCGTCGCGTGTCTTAGGTATATTTAATAGAGGGTTGTAGGTTTTAATAATGTGTGTAAAAAGTGATATAATTTTCCCGTCGCGTCGCTTATATTCATTTAGAGTTGACCCGCAAAACTTTGTTGAAGTGATATAATGTTTTCCGTCACATTTATTTTTGTCCGTTTTTTGGTACGGAACTCATCGTGTGCGAGTCCGACTCGCACTTGGCCGGTATTATCTTTCAGTTGATTGGCTACTGCTGCAGAAAACGTTTACTTCCGACGCGTAGTCGAGTTGCGTCGCTCATATTTTAAAAATTATTGTGAAGGTTATTGTAAGTGAACCTTAAAAGATGGGCATTTGCTGTTCAGGACTTTTTTTGTAAATTTTTAAGAGGAAACATTTTGTAGTACACAATTTTTACGTAACTTTAACCATTTACGCAACGTACGCAATGAAACCTCAGAAAAGAAATACATTTTTCCCGTTCTTAAAACATTATTCATGGCTGCTCCGCTCCTATTTGTCTAAGCGTGATGTTATATAGCCATTAGCCAGCCTCAATAAATGGACTAAAAAACTGTGAAATTATTTATGTAATGCAACCAGTAGTTTCTGAGAACCTAGCACAAACAAACTCTTCAGTTTGATAATATTGTGAGCTCACCTTAAAAGAAAGACAAATAATTTTATTGTGAGCAAACCTTAAAAGATAGACATATGCTGTCGCGGACTTTTTTATAGAACTTTTTAAGAGAAACAATTTTGTAATATACAATTTTTACGTAACTTAAACCATTTAGGCAGCGTACGCCTCGGAAGCTCTCAGACGGTAAAAATATTCCCCGTTTTCTAAACATTCTTGATTGCTGCTCCGCTCCTATTCGTCTTAACGTGATGTTATATAGCCTATAGCCATCCTCGATAAATGAACTATCAAACTGTAAAAGAATTTTTGAAATCCCACCAGTAGTTTCTGAGATCCTAGCGTTCAAACAAACAAACTCTTCAGCTTTATAATATTAGTATGGATATGGATATACACTCGAGAGCAATGAATCCGGGTCACTTAAAGAATCCTAAAAATCTCGGAAACTAAAAATGCTAGGTTAATGCAATAAATTGTATTTAATAGACAATGTAATACTCCTTAAATGAAGGTATTAAAACTTCTTAGTTATTGTAAAGTTATATCATAAAAAAATCAAATTTGAAAAAGGGCCACTTTCGAAGATGTAACTACGAAATTACAGCATTTGGTGTTGCTTTTGTTTGTAATCTGTCATTTATGTGGGTACATAAACCATGTTGATAGTGCTCTATATTCATTAATCAAGCTGAAATTATGTCGCTTACGCCTGAAGAATGCACCAGAATACTTACAATGCTGGAAACCGGCCGGAGTCAGCGCGATACAGCCAGGACTGTCGGTGTGTCGCTGTCAACAGTACAAAGAGTTCTCCGACGTTACGAAGAAACTGGTTCTAACCTACGCAGACCAGGAACGGGCAGAACCAGGTGTACCACAGCACGAGAAGACTGATACTTGGTGAACACCATGCTTCGAAATCGCTTTCTCACAGGAACTGAACTCACCAATCAGTTTCGACGCCTCGGAGGAAGTAACCCAAGTGCATGGACAGTAAGACGTCGGCTTGCTGAATCTAACTTAAAACCCCTTAGACCTGCAAACGGCCCTAAACTGGAGCGTGGGCATCGTATTTCGAGACTAAGGTATGCCCAGAGCCACGTAAATTGGAGTATTGAAGATTGGTCAAAAGTTATGTTCTCCGACGAATCAAAATTTATGCTCTACAAGCACGATGGAAGACACAGAGTGTATCGAAGACCAGGGGAAAGATTCAAGCAAGCATGCATCGAAGAAAAAGTAGCCTACGGTGGTGGGTCTGTACTTGTGTGGGCCGGAATTTCTTCTGAAAGTCGCACAGAGCTGGTGATCATAGAAAACGGCTCTTTAACTAGCGTAAGATATGTGGAAGAAATCCTCAATGATCACGTTGGTCCATTTATGGTCAATTTAGGTGAGGATGCTATATTTATGCATGACAATGCCCGACCTCATACAGGTAGGATTGTGAATGACTACCTTCAAGAGATGAACATTACTCGTATGGAGTGGCCAGCGCGCAGCCCGGATATCAACCCGATCGAGCATGCTTGGGACGAGCTAGGCAGATGCCTAAAACAACGAAACCCTCCCCCAATCACGCTTCGTGAGCTCAAAATTGCTCTCACAGAGGAATGGGAGAATATTCCCCAAAATCGTATAAGGAACTTGGTGTACAGCATGCCAAACCGCGTAAACGCAGTAATGGAAGCACGAGGAGGCAATACGAAGTATTAAAATTCAAGAAAATCGTAATAAAGTTCAAAAATTTCATGTTTCCTATTTTTGTTTTAAGGAGAGATCGGCAGTTTTTTCTTTATGTAATTTTGTGTTAATAAAATGTATGGTGACTCATATTTTTTTTACTTTCATTTAAGGAGCATTACATTGTCTATTAAATACAATTTATTGCATTAACCTATCATTTTTAGTTTCCGAGATTTTTAACATTCTTTAAGTGACCCGGATTCATTGCTCTCGAGTGTAGTATGACGGCGCGTTGACAGTGGAACGAGAGTGACACCTGCCATTTGTAAGGTTTCGTTTGTAATTGCAATGACGGTAGTTGAATAATGAACGAGTGGGGAATGATTATAAATACCGGCAACGCCATTTTGCGAGGCTCAGTCTTAAGCTAGACGTCAGTAGATAGAAACGTGAAAGTATATGGGCAATGGAGAATATTGTTATCGGTGGAATGGTGAGCATTTATGATCATAGTAAAGGCGGCCGCCTCAAACCTGCTTGTATGGGTTGCAAGCCCCAGACACTGTTGCAATGTTCCTCCTTGTGCCACGCGGTTATAGGTTTAGTAGTGTTTAATTAAGTAAGTGTACCGTGACATGTTCATAATGGTTATCTGGTGATTGCTTTGTCCGTTACTCGTCCAAATACCCACGTGGCAAGCTTTGGCCGATCCTAACCTAACATAAGTGTGGAATCGCCTATATCAGAAGTGGGATAAGAATGGACAGAGTCGACTGAAGGAAAAGCAGCCACCAGCTGAACATTAGTGCATCGAAGTTTTTGTATGACGCTGACACAGATATTGAAGCACATGCAATCGGAGAGGACCTGCTATACATGTGGTCGATCCGGGTACCTATCACAATAATGCCCGGAAAGCCCGAAAATAAATGTAGCGTTGGACATATAGCAAGCAAGGAAGTTAATCCTTGCTAATAATTGTCATCTAGGAGCACCTTGAAGACGTCATTCGGTGAGTCGATTCCATTTCATAACCCTCGACGAATAGCGAGGGATGTTATAAATCTGTGCATGTGTGTATCTATGTGTCTGTCTGTGGCGTCGTGGCTGCCCAACGGATGGACCAATTTTAATGCGGTTTCTTTTGTTCGAAAGCAAATGTGACTACGATGGTTCGTGGCTGAGAATTTTAGGATGACATCGGCTCACTTCCTGAGTGATGAAGGAATTTTACTATAATTTACAGGTCTAATTCATCGGACATTGAATGAACCTACTTTACTTTTAAGGGTATGTCCACGAAACGTTAACCTGGAACTGACTGATTCATCAGGTTGTCTGCGGGATACCCAACTCCTCAGAAAATAACAGGATTGACATGCCATGTTTGGGTTTGTTAGAATAGTCTCAGGATCAAGGTTTTAATAAATTTTTAAATTTATACTTGTTTATTCGATAGTGGATCGTTTGCTCCATGATGAACAAAAGTTTTTCTGTTAAATTACGGGGTACTGTACGCAACGATCTCGTTTTTGAATTTTTTTTTGGTATATGTGGTGACGAAATAAAATGAGTGTAGGTTTCAACTAATAAGTGTGGTAACGATAGACGAAGTGTCGCAAACCTGGATATTTCACAAAATACTGGACGTTTTCTCAGCGATCCTGTCGTCAGTAGCCGGAATAATTTAGATAATTTTATAACCGGATAACCAGATCAATAACGATAGCCTCATATTTCCCTTATCCGTCATTAACAGCAGTCAAGTTTCTGTTACGCGAACGTAGTTAAGCCAGATTTCTCGCAAGTAGATAGATGCAGACTTAGAAGGTGACGACAAGCCAGTGCTGGTTAATTTATTGGATAGACATGCAAACCATTCTGTGTACAGTACGTTACTAGGTTACTAGTGGGTGTGTAACGACAGGACGGCACAGAATTTTGTAGGGGGGTACTCCGGTAAAAGAACAAATAGTGGTTTTCCACTGAACCTGGGAAATGCAGGTTCATGTAGTAGAAGTAGGTTTTATATTCTGGCATACTTAATTCAGATCGATCAAATTGAGCCAAACCAGGTAAATTCCTGCTTAGACTCTTGCTTCAGGAGGTTTCTTCCTCGGTTCACAAGTACTGCTAGCCCGTTGTGTCCATTACTAGGGCAGCAAGGTCCTATTCAGTAAATCATGAAGCGTAGCGTAAGGGAATACGTAATGATATTGTGGGAGGGTGCTCACTTCGAAACCTGCGGTATTTTATTAGGAGTTGTTCGTCATATTTTGCATTGCGACGACGGTTCTAAGGGAAGTAAATAGAGCTGTCCCCGTTCAGGGGAGGAATAGCCTTTCTCATTTTGTAGTGTTTTAGGTCACCATTGATCCAAGGCTGAGTCGGGCTATAACTCTTACAAGATAGTGGCGCTTGCGGTGGAGTGCTTTCGGAAATACAAGCGGCAGAGCGCTTTTAGTGGTACCAGCGGTTGAGCCCCTTCAGTCGTACGAGCGGTTGAGCCCTTTCAGTTGTACGAGTAGTTGAGGCCTTTCAGTTGTACGAGTGGTTGAGCCCTTTCAGTTGTACGAGTGGTTGAGTCCTTTCAGTTGTATGAGAGGTTGAGCCCTTTCAGTTGTACGAGCTGTAGAAAACTTACGGTGGTACGATCGGTGGAGCGGTTTCGGCACTATTTGTGTGGCCGTGGATTCGGAGTCTACATAAACCAACTGTATTCCCCAGGAGGTGTCAACATCTGTTCCTCCGCTGATGTATAATTTCGATGTTCTTTGTCGCTAGGGTCGCTGTGTGGAATATTCAGTTTATCTATCATGGATCCAGTTGCCAGACCCTAGACATACGTATGCTTCTGCACCCTAGTCGGCTTACCAAAACTATTCCTTTCGGGAAACTGAGTCGGAAATGGCTTACAGTGGAACATCGGCGTGACTCGTTGGAAAAATCACGTGAGCAGTGGTGGTTTCCTCAGATGTCTGACTGCCTGAGGAGGTTCATCGAGCCTTGTACGGTTTACAAAGCGTCGAGGAGTCTTTCCGGAGCGCAAGCGATCCGGCTGCGCCCTATTTTTAATGAAGCCGTCTTATCAGGGCAAATGGGTGGTAGATGTGACCAGAAGTACTGCTCAGTTATCGTTCTCAGTATACTTCCGTTATAAAGCTGGAGTCTTAAGAGTTGCTGTTGCCCATTTTGCAGCAACCAAACCTGTTGTTGCCGATCAGGGTGGACACTGTAGTTGCTGGAAACTCCAGGGTTTTGCATGGTGAATAGTTTTCAATAGTATTTAGTTGCAGGGTCCGCCGGCGAGGCAGATGGTTGCTTGCAATGTCTGAGAGTGATAAGTTTGTAAGCATTTGATTGACACTTGGCGGCACCAGGTCAAGTGTTGCCAATTGCTCGCCAGCTGGGCTCATGATCCAGGTCGGGTAGCAATTTCAGCGAATGTCAAAGGTTATCTCTGTTGCTCTAGAAAATGAACAGTGTCTCAAATTGATCTCAGTACGGGAAAACGCCACTGACAATTCACAAAAGCAGCTGCATCTGTCGCTCGTGTAATTATAAGCCGTATTATATCGAAAGTTCAAGGGACCTTTCGCGATTATCGCGTTGATAGATAATCATGTTAATTTATTTCAAAACCTATCTTACACTTTTAAATATATGCACAAGATCTTGCGGCCAGTACATTACGGTCACGACAGTTTGGTTCAAATGGGTACTAGTTATTGAACGAAGAGGAGGCCGAGACGGCGCAAATTAAGGTAGATCATGAGATTTTTGAACATAACGTTCAAATTCACGCTAAACAAGACAGTCCATGCCATGACAGTTACTTTACATGTCTGTGTGTGTGGTTATAATTAATGTTGCGGTGACATTTGTAAAAAGCCTATGTCCAGCAGTGGACTGTTATAGGTTGGTTTGATTGAGTGATTAATTTGTGTGATTGAAGATAAAAGCTTACATGGTACTGTGTTGTGAAGGTCTGATTTATGTGAAGCTGGTTGAGAGGACAGTGTCGTCCGGTCCATGCCCTGTGCGGATGGTCGAAGGGACACACTCGTCCGGTCCAGGCTAATGAGTTGAGTACGCTGGTCGAAGGGACAGTGTCGTCCGGTCCATGCCATGTGCGGATGGTCGAAGGGACACACTCGTCCGGTCCAGGCTAATGAGTTGAGTACGCTGGTCGAAGGGACAGTGTCGTCCGGTCCATGCCCTGTGCGGATGGTCGAAGGGACACACTCGTCCGGTCCAGGCTAATGAGTTGAGTGCGCTGGTCGAAGGGACAGTGTCGTCCGGTCCATGCCCTGTGCGGATGGTCGAAGGGACACACTCGTCCGGTCATGGTTAATGAGTTTTAGAGATAGGTAGTCTGGTCGAAGGGTGTCGTAAGGGCCTTGCACTTGTGGCTGGTCCTGGACCCCCCCACACGATCCAGGCTAGAGAGGGGTAGAGCTAGGAGTGTTAAGAGATAGACTGGTCGAAGGGTGTCGTAAGGGCCTTGCACTTGTGGCTGGTCTTGGACAACCCCCACCCGATCCAGTCTAGGGAGGTTTAGGGATAGGCTGGTCGAAGGGTGTCGTAAGGGCCTTGCACGTGTGGCTGGTCTTGGACAACCCCCACCCGATCCAGTCTAGGGAGGTTTAGGGATAGGCTGGTCGAAGGGTGTCGTAAGGGCCTTGCACTTGTGGCTGGTCTTGGACAACCCCCACCCGATCCAGTCTAGGGAGATTTATGAATAGGTCGACTATGGATAGAACATAGTTAACAGTAGTGGCAGATAACCGTATCGTCCGGGCTATACCGCAGCGGTTATTCGTAGGGACACGCTAATTCTTAGCATGTGTTATCTCGAGAGAAAAGTGTCATTGACTGCATGCTTGGTTGGTTGTTGGGAAGTACAGTTCAGTTGTAATAAAGTGGTTGTTACTGTTAATTAAAGGTGTCAGGTTTGGACGAGCAGATTGCTTATCAAAGTGAGCTTTAGATTTTTGTGTGATATTTCAGACTTACAAAATTAAGCGCCCGAGGACGGTCGCAGGTCAGTCCGGCCGTGACGGCGCGTTGACAGTGGAACGAGAGTGACACCTGCCATTTGTAAGGTTTCGTTTGTAATTGCAATGACGGTAGTTGAATAATGAACGAGTGGGGAATGATTATAAATACCGGCAACGCCATTTTGCGAGGCTCAGTCTTAAGCTAGACGTCAGTAGATAGAAACGTGAAAGTATATGGGCAATGGAGAATATTGTTATCGGTGGAATGGTGAGCATTTATGATCATAGTAAAGGCGGCCGCCTCAAACCTGCTTGTATGGGTTGCAAGCCCCAGACACTGTTGCAATGTTCCTCCTTGTGCCACGCGGTTATAGGTTTAGTAGTGTTTAATTAAGTAAGTGTACCGTGACATGTTCATAATGGTTATCTGGTGATTGCTTTGTCCGTTACTCGTCCAAATACCCACGTGTCAAGCTTTGGCCGATCCTAACCTAACATAAGTGTGGAATCGCCTATAAGTATATATAGTATATATTGTATATAGTATAATATATAGTATATAGTATGGATTGCGGTCAGACGAGCACTTTTCTCAAAGTTAGTCTTTGATTATTTACGTTATTTTCAAATTATAACCTTTAAAACTTAAGTCTTTATTAAATAAAACAAACACAAAAATGTAAATTTTAAAATGACAGGCGTTAATTACTAATAGGTACCTACTTATGCATTTTTATTTACATTTAAATATTAATTCCGACTTCGATTAGACATGCTAAATATACGCATAATACGCACGGATAATGCCCGCGCCCATACTCTCAGCGACATTAAAATTGGGTCTGGGGAATGTTTGGCCCCTTGGATCGGTCTGTCCGTTTGCAAAACGTTTTAAAACCGTTGTCTGAATACCATATATAAAAATCAAGCATCAGAAAATAAGTGACCTTAATAAAATTTTTTCAGAGCTTTGAAGCGTCTGTAAGGTGAAACCGCCGACCGCATATGTCTGGGAGTAACGAATACTGATTTTTAACGATATTGTGTAAAATATATGTTAAAATCAGCTATCAGAATTTAAGTGACATGAGCAGTGTTTTTATGTACCTTGATTAATTGCTACCAGAAAATTGGCCGTCTGGCCAAGGTAGCAACTAGTCATATGATCATAGTACACCCCACCACTAATCACTCGTACATATTTTGTCCATCAGAAAATGAGTGACGTCTGGGGGCTCTGGGATCTTCCTCTATTATGTTTATTGCGGAAAGTATTTGGGGTAGAAATATTAAGGCCGTATTTTTACAAGGACTAGACTACTGAGCATGACGTTAAATAGAAGGATTTTTCAAACTGACCCACATTTTGTGGGCACATTTCCAGAATCATACATTTCTTATTGGGAAAAAAATGTAAATTCACTTTGTTTTGCCTAGCAATCGTACCTACTAAGAGAGAACATCCACAAACATTTAATTAACCCTCTGAGTTTTAAAGAACATTAAAATTTAGGCTTTGGCAGTTTTGGTAGTTCTTAGCTTTTATTTTCTTGCGGTTTGACTAATGAAAATTACTATAAAATTCATGTCAGTTAGACGAATTAAATTAGCAATCCCTTTGAATGAATTGGCGAAATGAACATGTTAATTTTCTTGCTATCTGTACCCTGTAACATTGGCATGGCACTCGTTGTACGTAGGTAACAAACTTGTAAAATTGAATGTTATCTAAAAATTTCTTCTAAAAATATTTAAATTGTCATGTTCCCAGTGGAGTCCAGTAACTGACACTGTAATGGAGCCTGTCGATACGCCCCTTAAAAGTCTACACAATACGATACCCCTCAAAGGGAATGCGGAACTTGATGAAAATAACTATTTTACATCAAATGTTTTCAAAGAATAGACATATGATAAAATAGCTCACAATACATTTACAATACTGTTCAATATCAATAGCTTTACAAAATTCAGCTTTATTTGTATCGTGATAAGTATTACTGCTCGTGATTGAAAGTGTAATGCTATAATAGTATGTTGACATCAAAAGGAATATTGAAAATGATATGTGATTGAATTTGATTTGAATTTATTACTTGGAACCTTTGACATGTTATTGTAATAAGTATTCAGCATGTCAGTCTTCGTATAAATAGGTAAGGTGTACTTTTAACATAATGTAATGACACCGAACTATTCATATTTGTTTTATACTGTGAAGGTTGTAAACAAGATTTAGAAGATTAGAAGGTAGTTCTGAAACAGGGTACTGTTTCAACGGTTTTCTCAACTATTTTTGGTGAAATTTCGGCGTATAAAAGGGCCTTTTGCTTAAAGGTGAAAAGTCGTGACTCTATAATTACTATATAGTCACGGCTATTACTAGCTATCTCCTTTTGAGCAGTGTTTAAAAAGTAGCCTATGTCCTTCCCAGAGCCGCGAACTATCTCTATACCAAATTCGATCTTTTGGCAGCTACAGCAATTTCGTAGGCGTGACAGCATAACAGACCTTAACAGACAGACAGAGTTACTTTCGCATTTATAATATTAGTAGGGAAGTAGTAAGTCTGACTGTTAGCAGATGGTAACGTTCCAAAGTGCTGTATCAAATAGACGCATCTCACAACCTATTTCCATCCATTTACTTCTTGCGCGAGTTTTTATCAACACACAATATTGACACATTAAGAGCTCGGAGTCAGTAGTATCGCATTGCCGCTAAACTCTCTAGGGGGTTAATAATACGATCTTGCCGAAAAATATGAAGCCGGCGTCGAACACGACAGGCGCAACGGGAATATTCGCGGCGGCAAAACTGGGAGTTTTTGAAATATGTTTATTCCTATAATTTGATGTACTCGCAAAAGCTTAAGAATTTTTACTGAAGGTGAAAAGATAGTGGGTGAGTGTTGTCTGGTTATTATGTGAGAAAAACTCAGACTCAGACTACAATGACATATCTTTCTTCATATTGGGCTAATCAGTGAACTGCCATAGGTTGAATTGATAGAAGAATTCTTAGACGACGAAGAAGACTGCACCTGTAATGACTTTATGTCAATGGCATAAATTCTGGGCTATCTGCGACAATAAACGCTCAGAAACATCCATACCAATTTTTTAAATTTCGCGTTACATTTGATTGGTTGCACCAGATTGTGGAATGATTACCCTGCCTCGGTTTTCCCTAACGCCTTCAGTATGTAAAATGGGTTCTTCAAGAGGGGTCTTAGAAGGTTTTTACAGGTTCGGCAGCGCGATTGTGGCGCCTCTGGTGTTACAAACGTCCATAGGCTGCGGTGACCACCGATACATCTGGTGGGGCCGTATGCTTGTCTGCCACTTTAGTGGTATAAAAAAAAACCAGCCGGGGTCAGGTCACAAGTCTACTTGTGACCAAGTAGACTTGTGACCTGACCACGGCTATTACAATACAACCCAGTCTAAACGTCAAATGCGTGATCGCGGTAAATACCATAAAAGTCCATATCTCCTTTAAGAGGGTTTATCACCCAGCGCGGACAAAATTGAAAAAGTATCAAGTGGCGTTGAGCACACTCAAAGTATTCGAAGATTACGATAATACCTGACTGGGAACGCGGGAAATAAAGTGATACCTCCTCCCCCTGGAAGGCCTCGGCCGGTACCAATTTCTCGCGGCCTGTGCATCGAGTTTGAGGACTCTTTTTATTACGTTATTATAGATATGTTTAAAGAGGTTTCTAGAATATTACTGATGTATTCAATTGGTGATATCATGATCAGTCTGTAAATGTAAAAAGATCACCATTTTGTAAACTAGAAGTGTACCAAAAATCGTGATGAAGTTCATCAAAGTAAGACGTTTTTTGGAAACTTTATTTGTCATGTTTTGGTGATAAGAAATATATTTCGGTATAATTTTCTTAGGCGGATTTAAAGAAGACAATACGAAGATACTTATAGCAGCTTTAATTTCTGTGTAGTTACATCAATTAATTTTATACCACCCGATTGGCAAAGATGCCTTGTTTCGTGAATTTCTTCAAACGAGGTGTGTAAACACTGTTTTTAATAAAAACCTAGTTATGCCACGTTTATTTTGATTAGAACATTTTTTAGACAAGGAAATATATTACTCTTACACATTAATCATACTTACTAAACATTGGTAGTTTCTTCAGAAACAAACGTTTCAAACGCGTGAAATCATGTATTTGGGTGTTAACCCTCTTAAGTTTCGAAAATAGCTTCTTGTATTTTTGATCTCGAAAAAAGCTTATAAGAAAAAAATAAAAGAAAGAAAATAAAACAAGTGACAAAATGAATTTCAGCCATTCCCCAAGTTTCATTTCAGAGAAATTATAGAGCCTCACCTCAGATATAGCGATGGTACAAAAATCCCAGAAACAGCCGTTACCGTCTGACAGTAACTTAGAACGACACCATCCAAACAATCATTAACAATACCTTAGCACAAAAAGGCTTTCACAAAAAAGCACGTTTGCAACGGTTGCCGCCAGACGGCGCTGCGGAAGACTTTACTACTTCCTGTGACAAGATGGCCGGCGTTCAACGCAACCGGAAACTGCGGCGAGAGAGCCCAAAAACATGATAAAAGTTTCACTGGAAAAACCAACCACCTACCCTCATCCGCACAACAAAATATAAACCTTATACCTGCAGTAGAAGTATCAATGTAGAGTGATATAAAATTCAGATATATTGTTTTTGTTTGCGAAAGGAAAGCAATAAGTAAGCGACGTGCCGTCAAGTGCGATCGGTTATTTCCTGCATTGAATATGATGTAAGTTTTCCGGAATGGCGATAACACGTAATGGTATCGTTTTGCCCTTTCATAGGCAAAGGAGGCGGCAGTATTGTCACTCTATGGTTTTTGTAGAATGAGGGAGTTTATGGTAATGGTTTTGTGTATTTTGTTTGTATGCGTTGGGTTCAACGCGACATAATACAAAACCGTAAACTGCGGTTTAGTGTAGGTAATCCGGTAGTAACAAATGGTTTGAGGGTGGAATTTTCCTAAAAGGTTAAACCTGTTTGTATTGGGAAATCATAACTGGGTGATATATGCAACTAGAATTCTACTAATATTATAAATGTTATAGTTTGTTAAGATGTTTGGATGTTTAGATACTTGGATGTTTGGATGTTTGTTACTCAATCACGCTCTTACAGCTGAACGGATTGGGCTGAAATTTGGTACAGAGATAGCTTGTCTGGAATAACACATAGGTAGACTACTTTTCATCCCGGGAAAATTTTCCCACGGGAAGCGAAAACGGGTACTGAATTACACGCGGGCGAAGCCGCGAGCATCATCTAGTGGTATATTAAGTTTATTACTTTAGTCGAGTTCTTATTTATGCTACATATACTAAGGTGGGCAAGCACATGGCCCACCTCATACGGAACATCGTTATGATATACCTACGTACGTATTTAGTAAGTAAATATAAATTGCATCTATAGATAGCACACAAACAAATATATTCATTTTATTTATTTATACAAATTGTCGGAACCATCTAGATTCTAGATGCATACACAATGCACGATGATGCCTCACTAAAGATGGAACATAATTAGCTAATAAGTAATGTCATTATTATTATTTTCTAATTATTTTTTAAATAAATCATCATGTCTTGCGATTTCTACTTCAGACAATGGAAATTAGTTTTAGCAAAACTAGAATCGTTAATTCAAACTGATCTTGAATATCAGGTATTGCAATATAATTCTATTTAAAAGTGACTTCTGTTCTATGTCTTTGCTGGTGCAAAAAAATGCTACCTTTGCACCTGAAAACGTTGAGGCGGTTCATGTAACTATGATGATTATTTCAGAAAGACGATTTGAAATAGTGTAAAGTTATATTATTATATTAGAAAACTACTTGATAAATTTATTCAGTAATAAATTTATCAAGTATTCTTATATTAGAAAACAACTATTATTTAGTAATAAATTTATCAAGTACTGATACAGACAGACAGGTTAGCTATACACCTGATAAACAAGGAGTGACGCTTTAACCGTAGTATCAAGTCAAAAAAACTATAAGGTGAAATGTGGGCGTTTACCATGCCGCTGCCTACCCCTCTGGTGATAAAGACGTGGCAGTATGTATGTATATAAGTTTCAGTCAAACGAAACCTATTAAATAATACAGGACTCATCAAGTCAGATTTTGACCATCTTTAAAGCGATCCATTCAAAATCTCTGGAGTTCAAGTCACACCCCATCTAAGTACAAACCAGTACCCCTGCTTACTGTTGGACGAAAGCTTTGTTATAGTACATCTTCGGAATTTCATCTACACAGAAATAAATCCTTGAAAATATGCTAGAGTTACTAAAATAGCTGAACATGATTTCAGACCGAAAAAACTCACGATCAACAACTTTCTGATGCAGTCCAACGTGTGGTATGCATATTAGTAAAATATATGACAATATACAATGAAGCAATGGAATGCGTTCAATACAACATACAAGTCCAAAAGGCAAACTATATGGAAAAGATTGTGGAAGCCACTGCTTTGAGGTTAGTTTTCAAACAAATAGAGTCGTCATATTTGCTTGGATGATTGTTGATATTAATAAAGTTACCATTATGTCAGACATTGGACCAATATCGTCGCTGCGCTTGCAAAAGTCGCTATGTGATTTTTTTCGAATTTTGGATTTTGATGCCATTTAGATCCTTATTTCAAGGCACACAAAGTGCAAAAACCGAAATTTTAAAAACCCTAATATTAACGGAGTTTCAAAAAATAGCTATGTGAAATCTATACTTTTTGCGCCCTCAAAATAATTATGTGATTCAAATCACATAGCTAAAAAGTTCACCTTGACTAAAATAAAGTCAATTGCGCGGAATTGCGCCCGCTATGTGTTTACGGGCACATAGCGATATTGGTGTACAATATTTGAACTGAAACATCGCGCATTTCACAAATCAAGTGTCACATAGCTATCTTTTTCTATGAAATTTGGCAGTCGTTTTGGATATTTATGTCAGCGATCCGTTCAGGAATGTATTGAAATAATAAGGCTGCTTTGGAGCTAGAATATTTCAGTAAAGTGCAAAAAGTTTATTAGATTTTATATTTAACTCGCCAATTTGACGTCGCCACCAGCCTGATGGAAAGCCGCGGCGCATCTAGCGATTGGGGGCCACTTCTGACAGTGGTCCTCAAGTTGGCGGCCTTGTTATGTGCCTCTTCACGCTCCTTTTGAAGAACCCGGGATTGTAAGATGAGGGAAACACGTGTGCGGGCAGGTCGACAGAGGAACGATCTTTTGAAACGCTCCATTCTGGCGAAAATTCTTTCCACTGTGTATGAGTGGCACCTCTGCCCGGCACACGTGGTTCGGGATCGGAAAGGAGAGGGTGGGATCAGGTTGAAGAGCTCTTCAGAACATTCACCGTTATACATTCGGTAGAAGGCAGCGAGGGACGCTATGGTTCTTCGCTGCGCTAACGGTTCGAGGCCTCTCGTCACCTCAGGACAATTAATTATTCGGATAGCATGTCTCTGCATAGCGTCAAGTGCGTCTAGTAAGTACCTCGCGGAGCATCCCAAAGGTGAGAACAGTATTCGACGCAGAGGCGAATCTGCCTCTTGTACAGTAAACATCTCTGATGTGGCGTAAATTACCGTCTCACCTTATTCAGGATTCCTAATTTTCGCGAGGCCAGCCCAATATAGCTCTCTATGTAGTTTTTGTGATTGAGCTCACGCCGGACGTCTATACCGAGGATCTCCAGGTTGTCCTTTAGTGGAACCGTAATGCTCTGAAGGGAGGGTAGGGGTAGAAATAGGGACTTGACCAGGTTGTCCGAACCCCATTGGGCAATGCAGCCCAGGTCCCGGTCGAGATCCGCCACGAGTTGTCGTCTCTTCCCCTCCACGTCGCCTCGCCCCTTCACTGGACGGCCAGAATAGCTGCCATGCAGAGTACTACTATCATCCGCATAACAATGAATGCACCCAAGGGACAGCATGTCATTGATATGCAGAAGAAAGAGAGTTGGGGACAATACCGATCCCTGTGGTACTCCGGCATTTACCTGCAAAAAACAGGAAGCCTGACCATCACAGAGGACCCGTACACGTCGCCCGTGCAGGAATCTGGTCAACCAGCGGCACAACTGCGACGATAGACCGTATGCCGGCAAATTGGAAAGAAGCGACGCATATCTTTAGCGATGTCTAGGCCAATAGCCAGAGATTCACCGTGCCTCTCCATAGCCTGCTACCTCCCCGCCGCCTCTTTTACAAGCATGACCTGCTCACAGAAAGACGCGGTGGCGCGAAGTCTTAATTAATTCCGCTGGAGATGATTGCTCACTCCATAGTCGAGAGAATATCCACGCCCAGACCTGCAACGAGAACCTGGCACTGCTGCGCCCACGTTATGTACTCCCTAATTTTGAGAAGTGCTGTGGCCTCGCTGAATTTTATATCCGTCTTCGCTGGATCACTTGAATGTCTATTTTATTCATTACCCCATAAAAACCCAATCTCTTTTACGTAAGCCTGTTTTTCTCACAAAGGACCCTTTTACGTTTCATTCTACAATTTCTTGCTCAAAAATCCGAGCTTTGCTGTACTCATTCCTTTCCAGCCATTATTTTTTTGGATCACACAAATATTTGCGTCTAATCGAGAATCAACCTCCTTACGGGATCTTAGCACAACAGTCGCATACATTTACAGACAAGTATCTAAAACTACTAGTATTATAGGTGGTACGTAGTACGTACATTTGCATACCTACCAGGGTTCCTTAAAAAATAGTAAGGTTTTTTGGTTGCTGTAAAGGAGTTGGTAGAGGTAAATAATTGGGACAGCACGCCTTTTCGTAGTCTCCTTCCAGGCTGTATGTAGCAAGGGATTTTGGTGCACTCTCGAAAGGAAATCCCAGGCACCCTAACCAGACGTGGTCGCCAAGCTGCGGCGACCTTTCGCCACAGTTGTCGTGGAAACCATGTCTTACTAGACTGGGCAGGTCTGGATGTGGATCTCTCGCTGGAGACCATAGTACGAGCCATGAACCCTAGCGGGAGTAAGTGGGACTGCGCTGCCTGTTTCTGCAAGCAGGTCATGCTCGCGAAAGAGTTTAGAGAGGTTTGGGAACGAGAGAGAACTTTCCCACCCGAGTTCCACAGTCGGCGGAGCTGCCGCCGACATATCTTTGCCCAAGACTATCAGCCTCCATGACTGGGGTCCTGAGGACAGTAAGGGGGCTACCCACTGTCCTTACTGAAGCAGGCCGCCGTCCTTATAGATGTCAGCGTGACGAAGGGATTCACGCACGCCCCCCCTAAGAAGCGGGATAGCACCCAAAAAGCCCCCAAAGACGCGTGATAGCATCTGATAGGTGAGGCTGCAGTGGTAGCCTTAGGTCTGTTGGGAGTCCTGGGGTATCTTTCCGTGGGCTTACCCGCGGTTCCTAACCGTAGACTGTTCTACAGGATACGTGAGGTTTTTTAGTCGGTAAAAGTCTGGCATAGCATTTATGAGGATTTTCCCTCACGTTCAAAAAAAAAGGAAAGGGTAGTAGCCAGCCCAGAGTGATGGAGATCGTTCTGGGATCTCCGGCGACCAGTGCTTCTGCTGCGGTACGGGAGAGAACTGTTGCTCTCCCGATCCTTCCTCGGCGCCTTTATTGCGTACAACACATCCTCACACATCAAGGCAGCAGAGTTTTATGGCAAAGAACACCATGCTTGCCATAGTTTCTTAATAATTTGATATTATTTTCAATTGACACCTTTTATTAAATAGCTATGTGTAATTAAACAACGTGAATTATGTTTTATTTGTTCGCGCTATGTGCTCAACAACACATGGCGATATTTGTCACCCAAACAATTTTAGCTATGTGTCAGATCCACAAAATAATTTTTTTGGTATTTTCGTTTTAAACGTTATCTTTCTAAAAGTCATTTTCCACAACGTAAATATAATATTTACATTATAAAAAAATTACGTACTTTCTCCATCAAAATTATATTTCGAGTAAATCGGTTTTTACTTCCTCCTGAAAAGTAGGCTAAAAATACATACTACCCGTTCGCTCTAACTTTGCCGCTGGCGTAGAGGCGTATACCCGAATTTTTAATTACACGAAGTAAATTCACAGGAGCTAATGTCACTTCTTCATAGAAAATAAGCAACATTGTATGAAGAAGTGACATTAGTTGCTGTCAATTTACTTCATCTGATTAAAAATTCGACTTTAGTATGGAGCCGAACGGCAAAGTTAGAGCGAACGAGCAGTAGCGACTTTTGCAAGCGCAGCGACGATATGTGGTTGAGCACCAATGGCTTATGTCGATTACTAGCTGATGCCCGCAGCTTCGCCCGCGTAATAGTTTGTTCCCGTTCCCGCTTCCTATGGGAACTTATGCCCGGAATAAAAAGTAGCCTATGTGTTATTCCAGACTACAATGTAGCTCTGTACCAAATTTCAGTCAGATCTGTCCAGCCGTTCGAGCGTGAAAGAGTAACAAACATCCACACTAACAAACTTTCGCATTTATAATTTTCCTCATGTTTCCTATTATGCACATTACACTATTTTAGGATACTAGAACTAAAACACGACCTAGAAGAGTTAGAAAGTAGTCCGTTTCATTTCTTTGGAAGTGGTTTAATAATAAACAGACAGACATATGATCCTGAAGTAACAGCCGTTCTTAAAGCAGAGAGATCAGTAATCGTTGAGGAGGCTATTGCAACTGCATTTCTAAGAGTGAAAGAGAAAAAAGAGGCCCTAGAAAATCCTGAACCCGAAGGTATCTATAGAATCATTTTAAGCACTAGGTACATACACTGAAATAAAAGACATAATATTAGCGTATCTGTAAAATTTAGAAAAGCTCGTAAAGTAACAAATGTGTCAATATGTCAACACACTTTAAAGCAATGAATAGAGAACATTCAAATAGTCGTATTATATCTCTCTCTCCGGGTAAACCTATCACCACTTCCCACGTATATAGGTTGCAACAAAAACACGAGGCACACTTACATGGTGAAAACTTGTTGGAATTCAGTCCATATTTTTTGAATTTAATAATAGAAACATTTCTTAAATCTTAGCAAAGTAAGTACATAATGTTACTAACTTGAATTTGTTATAATTTTAGTTGAGGAACAAGAAGAAATAAATGAAATTGATGAGATTTTTATGAAATTAGAAGAAATGCGTAAAACGTACGGGATACCGTTAGAAGATGATGAAGAAGTTGAAGATAATGAAAGTCCTAAGAAAGAAGATATACCGGAAGAAGAACGCATCAGAACTGACTATGTGAATTTGATAAAGGCACATGAAAAATTAAGGTAGTTTGGCTTTAGTAGTGGAATATTGGGCATTCTGTCCCACTTTAAGTTCGCATCGTCGCTATCGCTCCTTGCTCACGTGAGACAGATCGCCCAATATTCCACATTTTAAAAATGTAACCTAACCTAACATAATTATAAAAAATAATTTAAAAAATAAAATTTGCTGAAGCTCCCTCCATGTTCATTACTTACCATTTATAACCCACAACGTTTTCTGTAACCAGTTGGGTTCGACCACTTGTAGTTATAAATATTTATGTTATAAATTCATCTTTTCATTATGAGTCCATCAGTATTGCATAGCAAACATGAAATTCGTTGAACAAAGACAATCGTTACAGGTCAATACAATCTGTGACGATTTGACAAAAAACAAATTACGTCATGGAGAATTATTACCGAATACTGTACGTTGCATCATTTGTGGACCATCAAATTGTGGAAAAACTAATTTATTAATTGGTCTTCTATTGCATGAAAATGGCTTGACATTTAAAAATGTTTATGTATACTCTAAAACTCTACATCAACCAAAGTACATCTTTTTAGAAAAGGTTTTACAACGAGTACCAGGTATCACTCTTCATAAATATCAGACAAATGATGACGTTTTAAAAGTTTCAGATGCAAAACCAAATTCTGTGATTATTTTTGATGATGTAGCATGTGAAAATCAAAGTAATATGCGTGATTATTTTGCCATGGGAAGACATAAATTGATTGATAGTTTTTTTTTAAATCAAACTTATACCAAAATACCTAAACAACTTGTAAGAGATAATGCTAACCTAATTGTGCTTTTTAAGCAAGATGAAGTTAATTTGAAACATGTTTATGAAGAACATGTTAACACCGATATGACATGGTTGAAATTTCGAGAAATGTGTTCCTTAATATGGAAAGAACCTTTTGATTATGTGGTAATTAATAAAGATTGTTCTAAAAACAATGGTTGCTATAGAAAAACGTTTGACACATTTGTATTATTAGATGAAATTTGAATATTTAAGTAGACTGCAGTCTGTTTATTGTTATTCTTTAATTGATTCTTATTCGATTACCACCTATTTTACATAATGGATAAATCATTGAAAAAACAAATTGTTGATGCGACACAAGCTGTCAAGAAAAAAATACGTAAAATGAAGGATTTTGAAGATAATAATAAGCATGCTCTTGATACAGTTTTTAAACCTGTCACAGAATCTCTCAATTTAATAGCCAACACTAATAACCACTTAGCTCTAACAAAAAAGGAGGAAAAAGTAGAACCCAAAGAACCGCAAGACCAAGATATGAAAGAAACAGATGATAGCAGTATTGCTAGTAACGAATCGGAACCCTCATCGGACTCTTCATTTCAGTCATTAGTCGGTACTAATCCAGATGCTTCATCTTGGTCGTTATCTTCACAAGTACTATCAGATGTTCCATTTGGTATAAGAAATGAACGTGGAAAGCTAATGTTGGGTTCCTCTAACATAACTATTGGGGATAAAGTTATTACTGTAGCCGGACACAAATACGAAAGTACACCTGGGTTGCGAGAGTTACTGTTAAAAAAAGACATTGATCTGAGCTTGGTTAATGACTGTGACAAGCAAAATTATAAGACAATGTTACTTGTAACGAATGCACATCGTCGTGATTTCGATTCAAAAAAACCAATTAAAAGTAATAAAGGACAAAAATATTTGCAAGTTATTAAACCACTTTTCGATCAAGAAAGTAGAAGTCCAAGTTGTAGACAGAAAGTAGGAAAAGGATTACCTTCAACAAAAATGTGGGAAAAAAAACACAGATTTTGTATATTGGGATGATCCCAATGAATTGGTTGATAGATTAAAGTTATTAATTGCTTCTCGAGATGCCGGTAACACAGGACTAGACAATGAAATAATATCTATCATTGAAGAACTACGTGAAAGCAAAATCATTAAATAAATAGATCTACTAATGTTATATGTGTGTCATTTTACTATATACCGTTCAACATAATACACCTTTAATATGAATGTAGACAAATTTGGACATTATATTCATAAGCGAATGCGGATATCAGAAATACTTGATTTTAATGATAACGCATTAATAAAATCTGATTATGGAGATTATGACTTGAAGACATCGAGGCTAAAAGGTGTTAAACCTCCTCAAGACGCAAATGATGCAGTAAATAAAGCATATGTAGATGAATTGAAAGGTGTACTAATCCGTGACTTACGAAAATTGCAAAGTTCTATTCCAAATAGTGTTCAAAACCACATAGAGAAAGCTTTAAAAACAATAATGTCTGAGATAGACACTCATTTGGAAAGCAAATTTTACACAAGAAAAGCAGTTGATAAACTAGTTCAAGACGCAATTCAATCTATATTAAAAGATCGAAAAACATAGCCCTTAAAGTTTGTTAAAATGACGAAACAACAAATCGTCAATGAAATACATAAAGCAGCACGAAAAAATTTTCCTCGACGATCTGTAATTTTAAAAGGTATTGATGATTTGTGGCAAGCTGATTTAGCTGATATGCAAATCCTAAAAACCTTTAATAAAGGATATAACTATATTTTAATAGTTATCGACTGCTTCTCCAAGTACGTTTGGGTGGAACCATTAAAAACTAAATCCAAACATGATGTCTCTCTTGCATTTGAAAAAATACTTTCTTCTAATCACAGGATACCAAATCATCTGCAAACTGATATGGGTACTGAGTTCTATAATTCTACATTTCAAAAGCTTTTACAGAACTATAATATTAATCACTACTCTACATTTTCAACCAAAAAGGCTTCAATTGTAGAACGAGTTATTAAAACTATTAAAAATAAATTGTACAAATACTTTAGCTTGAACGGACACTATAAGTGGATAGATGGTGGCTTGAACGGTATTGTGAAGACTTATAATAACACAAAACATCGTACTATTAAATTTGCACCTGTTAATGTCAATAAGTTTAATGAAACTAACATTAAAAATAATATTACGAATTCCATGATAAAGGTAGTCCAAAAATGTCGTCCAAAGTTTAAAATTGGTGACAAAGTTCGAATTAGCAAGTACAAACATATATTTGAGAAAGGATACACTCCTAACTGGTCAACAGAATTATTTACTATAAAAAAGATAAATAACACTGTACCAATAACATATCGCATCGAAGATAATCAAAAACAAGTCATATTAGGAACTTTTTACGAACAAGAGCTTCAAAAGTCGTCCTGTCCTGGTGTCTATTTGATAGAAAAGGTATTAAAAAAGAAAGGAAACAAACTGTTTGTAAAATGGTTGGGTTTAAATAACAAAGAGAATAGTTGGATTGATAATACTGCAATAGTGGAATGAGTTAATTATATAAGTGATATGTAATTTTAAAGTATATTCATTATTCTTTGGACGATGCAAGGTGGTGGACTAATAAACAATATCATTAATCATTTACCATTCGAACTACACATACCTGGTTATAACTATTGTGGACCAGGAACAAAGCTTTCGAAACGATTACTACGTGGTGATAAAGGTGTAAATAAGTTAGACGAAGCTTGTATGCATCACGATATTGCATACGCAAACTACACAGACTTGCCTAACCGTCAAAAAGCCGACTTACGTCTTATAGATATGGCTAAGCAAAGACTTAAAGCAAAAGATGCTCGAACAGGGGAAAAGATTAGTTCGTGGATAGTAAACAAAGTTATGAAAGCTAAATTGAAGTCTGGTGCTGGTGTTAAGACCTTTAATAACTTTGTTAAAAAAATAAAAAGAAAAATCAAAAAACTCTCACCTAAAGATGATAAGTCATTAATAAATATGGCTTATATGGTTGCCCGAAAATTAGTTCCATGCATTCCAAAAGTTCGAGTACCTCGAATGATACCTATACCAAAAACTGGAGGCATTCTACCTTTAATCCCAATTTTTGCTGGTTTATCTGCTTTAGGAGCATTAGCTGGTGGTGCAGCTGGTATTGCAAAAACTGTGAATGATTATAAACACGGTCAGAAAAAATTACAAGAAACTGAACGTCATAATAAAACTATGGAGGCTATAGCAATAGGTAAAGGTCTATACATTAAACCGCATAAGCAAGGTCAGGGATTGTTTATAAATCCATCAAAAAACTAATTGATCAGCTACCTAATCGCGCTTTAACTAATATCGATATTCAGAAGTATGGTCATTGTATTCCACATTTTCGAGGAGTTTATATGAGGGATCAGTTACCAAAAACACCTAAACGAATTGAATGTGCTATAGTTAACCTAGATAATTCGAGAAATGATGGAACGCATTGGGTAGCTTATGTTAAAATAAACAATTATTGTGAATATTTTGATAGCGATGGTGATTTAAAACCGCCAAGAGAATTAATGCTATATTTTAAGAACTGTGATGTTCATTATAACTATGATAGATATCAACAATTTAACACAATAGTTTGTGGACATATGTGTTTAAGTTATTTGCAAACTTTTTGGATTAAATACTATAAATCTTTATTATAAATTATAATACTTTAAATAAAAATACTATAAATCTTATACCACTCTTTCATTTCCATCATTTGCAAGATGTCACTCACTTTATCGATAACTGGAAACTCATCGGTATTATCTACCTATTATCCAGACACGTTGCCATTAGCTGAGGAGTATGAATGTGCATTATTACATTTCTCTACATATAATTCTATTCCAAATTTTGATAATACAAACAATAAATTATACTATGGTTCTAAAAATGTTATTGAGATACCTGAAGGAACTTATGAATTACAAGATATTAGTGACTATTTAAAAACTGAGATAAAAGATGCATCTATAAAACTCAATTGTAATAACAACACCTTAAAAACTGTGTTATTTTGTACATCAACTATAGATTTTACTAAAGAAGATACATTTGGAAGTTTATTGAGATTTAAAAAGCAGATCTTAGAAGCAAATAAATATCATGTATCAGAGTTTCCAGTAAACATTTTGCCAACGACTGTCATAAGGATTGAATTTGACATAGTAAGCGGTTCCTATATAAACGGTCAATCTAGTCACATCTTACACGAATTTGCACTTAATGTTCCACCTGGATACAGGATTATAGAAATTCCGAAAAACGCAATCTACTTTCCAATAAATCAAACCAATATAAGCTGCATACAGATAAGGTTGTTGGATATAAATAATAACTTAATAAATTTGCGAGGTGAAGAAGTGCAGTTGTATCTACATATCAGAAGAAAACAATGATAGATTATAATAAATATGTGGAACATCCAACTAAAAATAACAGTTCTACTAAAACTATCAAACCAATAAGAGCTCGGTCCAAAAGGGTTATAAAATTGAATAACAATAATAAAGCATTTCTTAAAGCGATCGGTTTGTTGAAATGAATATACTAGATGTTTTGTCCACTCCTGCATACAACAACGCTGTGGAAGGAATTGAATTTCACTCTTACAAGCCTTACGTAACAAGTTTCAATAGAAGCGATGAAATCAGGATACCTATTAATCAACAAGACTTGTATATATTACCATCAGCAAGCACTTTGTTTTTGGAAGGAACTGTTGTTGTAAACAAGGGTGGAAATTCGAAGGAAAGAGTCAGTAGCGTTCATTTCACAAACAATAGTCTACTTTATTTGTTTCAAGATATAAGGTATGAGATAAATGGAGTGGAAATAGATAAAATAAAAAACGCTGGTATAACTACCACAATGAAATCATTAATATCAATGAACGAAAACGAGGCTAAAGCATCTAATGCTTGGGGATGGAATATCGAAGGCATAAATAGTGCAAATGGGGGAAGCTTTTCTGCTTCTATACCCCTCTGTAACATTCTTGGTTTTGCAGAAGATTTCAAGAAAGTAGTGATAAACAGCAAACATGAATTAATATTGTTACGAAGTAATACTAATCTGAACGCCCTAAAACTTAACGATGGTGAAACTGTAGAAGATATTATTATAAATAAAATAATATGGCGTGTACCACATGTCAAAGTGTCCGATAGGGAAAAAATAAATATGTTAAAACTGTTAGAAAAAGATCGACCACTCCAGATGATATGTAGGAATTGGGATTTATATGAATATCCGGCTTTACCAAAAACTACTAAGCATACTTGGTCCATAAAAACATCGTCGCAAATAGAGAAACCAAGATTTGTTATTATTGGTCTGCAAACAAATAGAAAAAATAATTCTAAATTGGATATGTCTAAGTTTGATCACTGTGATGTTCGTGATGTTAGAGTATACCTAAATTCAACCTACTTCCCTTATGAAAATTTGAATTCAAGTTTCTCGAATAATCGAATTGCTTTAATATATGAACAATATACTAGATTTCAACAGTCGTATTATGGACGTCGCGCCGAGCCGTTATTAAATGAGAAACAATTTAAAAATATTGCTCCGTTATTTGTAGTAGATTGTTCTAGACAACCAGATAATCTTAAATCAGGTCCTGTTGTGGATGTTAGAGTGGAAATTGAAAGTGATATTGATATACCAGATCAAACTTCAGCATATTGTCTTATATTGAACGACTGTATAATCGAGTATAAGCCGTTAAGTAGCGTCGTGAGAAAGATATCATGAACAAAAATACTATTATAGTAGATGTTCAGGGCTCTAAAGATCGTTATAATAACTTTATAGTCAAAGAATTAGCTGTAGCTACGTTGGAACATACTCATATATTCTTAATAAAACCTTCTTACCCGTTATCCTCTCTAACTGATGAAGAAAGAAGACACATTTGGTGGATTGAAAGGAATAGAGGTTACCGCTGGAGCGAAGGATATATAGACTACAGAGAATTTTCTAGAATAATCAAACCCTATTTGAAGGAAAAAAAGGTTCTTGTTAAAGGTAGTGAGAAAATTAATTGGGTTCAAGAGCTATGTGGTCTTAGTAATGTTTCTGACATATGTGAAAATAAAAGTATTCCTAACTTAAAGACTCTTAGTGATCTTTACTGTAAAGACCTATTTTTGTATAATTGTTTTGCTCATAAGAACTATTGTGCTTTAAGGAATGTATTGTGTATTAAACAATGGTGTTTAGAAAATAATTTTTGTGTTTCATAAGCTTAATAAACCGAATAAATGTTTTATTACTATACTGTGTTTGTTTTTCATACTATTTCCTACCCAAGTCGAAATTGAAATGAAAAAAAAAATTAATCATAATACCATTTATTTAATGTCTCAAAAAATTACATTGATCTTAATCCTAACACAATGATATAAAATGACGCGTACAAAATGTTGAAGCGTCAGCAGTACATCTCTAAGTATTAAGGTGATGTATAACTTACTTAAAACTAAAAACACATTAGTTAAAATGATAAGCTATCACCATGAATTCTCTTAGATATTTTCTTAATAATACCTTCAGCCATGTCCATGATTTCATCAACTGTATCATGAACTACGTATTGAGCACTAAGTATCACACTGTCACTATCTTCACAAAACGGCAACGAAGGTTTGTCTTTGTCGCTGGTGATGTCCAAGATCTTTATCTGAATTAGTTTGACTCCTTTTGGTTGGTTGCTGATTACAGAAGATTTATGAGCTGTCTTTTTAGATTTTCTACAAATAGTTGGTTTTCTTCTTTTTGGTTCAACTTGCGTAGGTGAAAGAGGTAAAATATGTGAGAAGTCAAAGGGGTCTTGAGCGTATTGAACAATACCGTCACCATATGCATCTGCCATTATTTATAATGTATTAATGTTGAGGTATATCTGGTTGGCCTCGTCCTCCTCTGCCACGATCTTCTAACGTTTTAAATATTTGGCTCAGTAATTTCTCTGTTTTATAATATATTTCATCCCACTGATCGTAAACAATATATTGGGTTTTCACTCTTGTATGTATTTCTACTTCGTTATCTGATGTATCTTCAGCTTCTAATACATCTATTTTAATTACGTATTTTGGAATCCTCCTATTCCTTATAGCAAAGTAACTGGTTTGAGGTTCAGAGATGCACTGCTGTTGCTTCAACATTATTAATTAAAAGACTGCTTTGTGTGAATGTAAAGAGAACAAGTATGAAACTGAATGTAATTATGAGTAATAGGTGAATTAAATAGAAACATGACCCGCTAGTGACACATACACTGTACTACGTATTAATTCAAGTTCTGACCTGTTGATTTAGTTTATTTTGCAATAAGTTGTAACGAGATACTCCCTACAAGTTTGCAAGTGTCATCGTTCACTATGACGAACATGTTCAAACATGTCTTAAGAATGATGTTAATGCACATTGTTATGAACTTACTTAAGTTGCGAAATTTTTATGAATTGTAAACGTGTTGTAACGTGAATGATGATGCATATCATCAGGTGTTATGAGGTTGTGACTGTCGCTACCAAGGTCCCAGGTTTTGAAGATTTTTTTCAGAATGTCCAATAGTACTAACCATACTACTAACCACTACTACTAACCATAGATATTCTATTTCACATTTCTAAGAAATTTTACTTCGAAGTATGTAACCTTAGACATCATAACATACATACATATACATATTTTCACACCTGTTTCCCATCAGGGTAGGCAGAGACTAAGGATTTCCACTTACTACGATCCTGACATACAAGTTTCATGGCGGGCATAGCCAGCGCGACAGCGGTTTCCCGCGACTGCGAAAATCTCTCATGGTACATGATAGTAGGTATTGCAAATGTATTAGGAAATTAAAGAAAAAACAGAATACTATATTTAAAATAATGCATTTATTCCAAATTTCTCAGTTTTACTTAGTTTAATTTCTTAAGATTAGGTACTTATAATAATACAAAACAGCATATAAATTTTACAGTTTTAGTTAGTTTAGTTGATTACAATAATTATAATTTGCGAATACTATGTAAAGACAGGATAGGACACCTAATTTTTGTTAAAAATTAAAAGATATCGGTATGACCCCATGCTCTTACTTGGTTTAATTTCTTAAGATTAGGTACTTATAATAATACAAAACTGCATATAAATTTTACAATTTTAGTTAGTTTAGTTGATTACAATAATTATAATTTGCGAATACTATGTGAAGACAGGATAGCACACCTAATTTTTGTTAAAAATTAAAAATATCGGTATGACCCCATGCTCGAGTTGAAATCTTATCTTTTGCAATAACTCGTTTATCATCATCACCAGACAGCGCAATTTTTGTTACAGCACATGTAAATAGCTCATGTTTTATTGACTTAAATAAAACATTTGTTTTATGAACAATTTCATTGTTGTAAAGTGTTTTTTTGTAATAGAAAACGTTAATGTCACGTACAACATTCTTTTTAATACCCTTGGCTTTTTTAATAGTGCTGTCAATGGTTTTGATACAATATAACTTTGATCTCAACCCAACGAATTCGCTTATTATTTTACCACCCATTTCATCTTTAAATAAGCCTGGTATTTTTTTGTTCTGTATGGGTAAATTATACACATTATTTTTACAAAAATTGCTGGTGTCGAAGTAAGATAAAAAGTTATTTTTTATGTCTTCATAGAAATCATGGGTTTGTATATGATAAACAAAACTATCTGTGTCCGTGTAACACATCCGTATCCTATCCTTGTAAAAAGGTTGCATGACTGAATAGTGAAAGTCATACATATGACTTTTTGATAATTCTAGAACAGCAAATCCAATATATATTGGTTTGTTCAAAACTATTTGTTCAGGATTTAACTGCACCGCTACTAGATTTTTTGTGAAAACCGTTGCACTATGGAAATTTGGACGAGCAATAAGGTTTTGAGCGCATTTTCTTCGTTTAGTTATGTTTTCGATATCTTGCCACTGAGAAACTAAATGGACATTAACCCTGTTTTCAGTATTTTCTAAAGTTTTTCCAAATACACTATTATTCAAGAGCTTAAAAAAGTCTTGTTCAAAAGTGGAAGAACGTTTTTGTCTCAGTTTGGTGTTTAAATCAATATATTGTTTTAAATATGGGCTTTGTAGAAAACTGATTATTCTATGAATCTTCTTCAATATCAACCCATGTTTCATACAAGTTTGTAAATGCACGTAATGTATGACATAATTAAATTTATCATATAAATTAGGTATTAGCTTAGAACTCTTTCCCCCGGGGGGTATAAATTTTTCGGAACAAAATGGTAAATCATTGTGCAAGTTATGCAAATGCTTAGGGTATACTATATCCACTTCCAAAATATAACCATAATCAGCATCAATTGCAATTTTAGTTATATCTAAATTATCAATTTCTTGTTGAGTGAGAAATTTGAAATTAGATAATGGTAAGTATTGACACATACTGTACCCATACAAATTATTACAATCTATATAAGAGATATAGGAATCAGGTTCCGAAGATTTGTAATTAGCTAAGTATGTGTTATTTGCTTTAGCATGCCTGTGAGAGCAGAGGCACACTCCTCCTCTTATACCACTTTGTAACATGCGTGTCATAGACAAGTCATTAATTAGTTCCAATTCAACACCTGTTTTTAATAACATAGCGTCGAAAGATAAACTGGGTGCAGTTAAATAAAAAGATGGATCTAAGTGATAATGTTGATTGCATGTCTTTCTAAAATTTTCAAAAATATCTGCTAATAAAAGCACATCAGTTTTTAGATATAAATCCGTATATTCACCTAAACTAGTAATTCTAAATTTTGACCAAACTAAATTTGCATACCGGTAATCATCTTCAGAAACATTTTCATCATTAAGGGAACTATAAAAGTATTTCTTTGGAGGTAAAAAATTTTCATCATACCGTTTCCACGAATCCATATATTCATATGGATAAATACCTTTGCGAGTAAGTAGTTGGAATTCATCAGGAACAGGGAAGTGATTTTGTAAATGTTTAAACATTTCTGGTGTTAAAGTTTTACTTAATTTGTCTAAACTTGTACCCAAAAATTTAAATGAATCAAGAAAACGCATTTGAAAAAACTTATTATTTGAAACTGATACAAATTTCGTAAATGAGATATAGTTTTCTTTATTTTTAGGTATTATTTTTATTTCACCAGGGACGTCACCCAACGCTTTAATAAATAAATGACAATCATAACCAGCTAAGTTATGAAAAAAAATGGGGACAAATGCGGGCATTTTATATTGCAAATTACAGAACGAATGCGCAGCTCCTCGATAACGACCAGTAAGATGACAATGATCGCGGACTTTGTCACAAAAAATAAAGTTTTGGCAGATATGACAACGTGTTGCATTTTCAAAATCACACCTGTCCTCCGAGGAAAATATCATTGCAGCAGGCGACTTAATTATATCATAAATTTTTTGTACGTCTTTAGTTATATAGTCAACAAAGCGCTTATCACAGTCTCTACCTCGATATGACACGTAACGATTATAACGAGGATCATCAGAGCATACAATATAATAACCAAAAGCAACCGGCACGTGTTGGTGGAATATATTCGTATTTTTACTAGAACAATTATTAGGCTCAGTATTTTTTTGTAACATCGATTCAAAATCTGCGTAAATACAAAAAGGCATAGTTTGTTTGCGTTCATAGTTTTTAAATTTAATTACTGAACCTTTATTTGGGAGGAGAGTTATTATACCTCCACATAAATGGTTGTTAAGTTCGTCAGCGGTATTGAAAAATATTAAACATAAATCACAAAGATGTAATTTGTTGTGATGAGATGTGACTTGACTTCTAAAAAGTCTAGAACAGTCTTTGATCAAACAATAATGAGAAGAGCTGTTATTTTCAAGAAACAGTAAATGAATAATTTTTCCGTTGTATTTTTTATCGATTTCAGATTTATACAAAGGACCTACAAAGGTTT
Organism: Miltochrista miniata; assembly: GCA_933228765.1. Taxonomy (NCBI): domain Eukaryota; kingdom Metazoa; phylum Arthropoda; class Insecta; order Lepidoptera; family Erebidae; genus Miltochrista; species Miltochrista miniata. The sequence continues at coordinate 3,370,676 of OW121758.1, forward strand.
TATGATTTTTTAAACCATAAATTATAAACTTAATACATGAATTGTTTCTTTCAAATGTTTTAATATCATTAAAGGTCACGGGAAAAGACATTCCCTTTAAATTAAATAATTCTCGAAAATTAGGATAAGAATGCGTTCTTTCAGGGTGTTTTTTAGTTGGATATAAAGCCGCTGTTACACACCATAAAAAACAATATCGATCTTTATTCATAATATTCAAACACGCTTTTTTAGCCTGAATTGATTTGGGTAAACTGATGAAACTCGACCCACCAAGTGGTTGGTATTTATTGAGATTCATCTCAACATACAAATGATTTATAAATATCCAACCACTATCACGACCTTCAAACTCTTCAATATTTGTTTTTAAATAATTAACTGTTTCAATATAAAATTTTTCGAAATCAAAATTATAATACAATATTTTATTTTTGGTTCCAAAAGATTTCACTTCTTGAGAATTATCTTTGAATTTTAAAAATGTACCAAAATACTCAAAGTTTACCTTAACACAATTATGCTTAGCAAGAAATTCGATTAGAAGAGATTTTAATTGGTCACGAATATTTAAAAAAAAAGATTCTACTGACGCTCCCTGAAGTTCATCGCAAGACAATATTTTATATGTTAATATACGATTGCGAAACGCTGAGTTTACGATTTCTACTCCATCACTATGTTTTATTGTATGAGTACTTTTCCTATGCAAACTACTTCGTAAATGTCCTATCCATGATTTACTGGGTACGAATGTGTTACACGCAGTACAAAAGGCATTATTATTATTATTATATATAACCCAATTTATAAACCGAATACATACGAAACTTTTTCAGTCTATAGCTCAATTTATAAAAAAATGAGAATAAAACTACTTTATAAAAATCTTATCAGAATAATGCACTGGTTTAGTGTCTTGGAATTCTGTATATGCGAGTCCTAGAAACTCTTGAAGTGACTCCCAAGATAGTAAGGACTCGTCACACTGTAGTTTTACAGTCACCACAGATATGTAGTCGTTAGTTTTATACAGTTTAAAATCAATCACATACCCTCCTCGGATGTGTTACACGCAGTACAAAAAGGCGTTATTATTATTATTATTATTATTATATATAACCCAATTTATAAACCGAATACATACGAAACTTTTTCAGTCTATAGCTTAAATTATAAAAAATAGAGAATAAAACTACTTTATAAAAATCTTATCAGAATAATGCACTGGTTCAGTGTCTTGAAATTCTTTATATGCGAGTCCTAGAAACTCTTGAAGTGACTCCCAAGATAGTGAGGACTCGTCACACTGTAGTTTTACAGTCACAAGGGCAGTCCTATAGCGCACATCAGCGGCGTGTGATATGTAGTCATTAGTTTTATACAGTTTAAAATCAATCACATACCCTCCTCCCATCTTCTTGGAGCGACGGGACGTTCCCGTTGCAACACGGCTCGAGAAACTGGAAGTTAGTTCACGTCGTTCTGGTTCACTGCAACTGGCTTCTTCGGACCGCAAAATATTCAGGAAGTTTGGTTTATTTTTTCTGTAAAAGAAACAAAGTGTTAATTATAAACGTACTGAATCAAAGTGACTAAGAACTTGGGATCAAAGTATACTAAGTATGAATGTTAACAATCAAAACACAAACTTAGTTGAAAAAAGTTGAAGTTTTGAAGCGCTCGTGGCCCCGCGGTCTCAGTGTTCTGTACACGATCACTGTGGTAAGCAAGTTTCGCTGTGGCTGGTCCTCGATGGGTGAGCAATTTGTATCAATTCTTTGTGCGAGCGTTTCCGTACTTCGGAAGGCACGTTAAGCCGTTGGTCCCGGTTGTCAGTAAAATGACAGTCGTTAAGCCATGTTGAATGCTTTTCTGAGCGCCTTGAAAATTTTCAATAGCAGGTAGTCACAACCTGCGCCTATCCATTCCAACATGGCAATACGGCGTTCAGAGTCAGCAGCGTAGGTGTAGCGCCTCCGGTGTTACAAACATCCGTAGGCTGCGGTGAGCACTTACCATCAGGTGGGTCGTAAGCTTGTCTGTCACCTTAGTAGTATAAAAAAAGAACATAGTGAAACCTACCTCTGTGTGGTTTTAAGGTCAGATGAATTTCTTTTTCGTCGAACGCTGTCTGACTCCAACGGAGGTGAAGTGAGGATCTTCGATTGTTTTTGCTTTTTCTCCACCGGCTTACGTTTCTTTGGTGCAACAGACTCCACTACAGAACACGTTTCAAACTCCGAATCAGACCTGTTAAAATACAATCAAATCATAAATAAAATATTCTCAGATTTTCAGTACATCAGGAATAGATAGGACATGAAAGTTAACACAGCCGACAGACAAAAACCGGGTTCGTAACTGAACAACATCATGAGGAATAGATAGGATATGAAAATGGGTGCATGAGGTCCAAGCGTCCTCACCTTTAAGCGGCGCACCTGTTGACTAACGGACGAGGGAACGATAAAGGCATTCCTAGGGGGTTGGTATGTTAGACGGCAATCGCTCCCATCAATGTTGAAAATCAAAAGTCAAACAATAGCTGCTCTAGCAACCAAATAAAACTGGACCCCAGGCTCCAAATCCCAGTAGGGTTTGGTAGCTACTGAGAATGCACTAAGATGAAGAGAAGATGAAAATGAACACAGCTAGCAGACAAAAACTAGGTCCATAGCTGAGCATTTCTACTATTAAAAGAAGAACTTACTCACATGATAGAAATCTGGTTATTTCTTGTCACTTGTCACATGTCACTTGTGAGATACTGGTTCGAATGTGATTTTTCATTCAAAAATTCCGAGTTTTATACAAATAAAATATCGATTCAGCAATAATTTACCTCACTACAAATTGAACCTTAATAAAATATATTTGCAAGTGTATCATTATATTTATGTTGCTTACGCCTGATTGATCATGAATCATATTTTAAACAAACCTAATCAATTTAAGTCTTTTATAACTGGTACTAGTGGGTGTCCGTGGCTGATATTTTACCGGTGAAATATATTCTCAGGATAAAAGTAGTCTAATATTATACATTATTACACCAACTATCTGTCAACCAAAGTCATGGTTTCAAATCCAGAAATTTGTTTGAGATCTTAGCGATGAATTCAGCACCTATTATGTTGGACCAAAAATGTATACGATGAAATGTTGGTTGGTATGCCTGTGCCTACCTCTTCGAGGAATTTTAGATGCTTCGTTTCCACTTGTTGAAACGTTTACTCCCCTGACCGTTAGATGACGCTAGCTGTCTTGTTAATTTGAAAACACATGTAAGCATTTGTATCATATATTTATTCTTACACGTTTAGTCAAAAGCTGTTGTTTAAAATTAAGTACACACACACTTTTATTTTATTTATATGTAATATTTTAGATGATAAAAACAATAAAAAACTATATTTGAGATTGAGCACAGCTCCATCTAACGGATATTGGACACACTTGTTAAAACGTTTACTCCCCTGACCGTTAGATGACGTTAGCTGTCTTGTTAATTTGAAAACACATGTAAGCATTTGTATCATATATTTATTCTTACACGTTTAGTCAAAAGCTGTTGTTTAAAATTAAGTACACACACACTTTTATTTTATTTATATGTAATATTTTAGATGATAAAAACAATAAAAAACTATATTTGAGATTGAGCACAGCGCCATCTAACGGATATTGGACACACTTGTTAAAACGTTTACTCCCCTGACCGTTAGATGACGTTAGCTGTCTTGTTAATTTGAAAACACATGTAAGCATTTGTATCATATATTTATTCTTACACGTTTAGTCAAAAGCTGTTGTTTAAAATTAAGTACACACACACTTTTATTTTATTTATATGTAATATTTTAGATGATAAAAACAATAAAAAACTATATTTGAGATTGAGCACAGCGCCATCTAACAGATATTGGACACACTTGTTGAAACGTTTACGGGGAGTAAACGTTTCAACAAGTGTGTCCAATATCTGTTAGATGGCGCTGTGCTCAATCTCAAATATAGTTTTTTATTGTTTTTATCATCTAAAATATTCCATTAGATGACGCTAGCTGTCTTGAAAACACATGTAAGCATTTGTATTATATAATTATATATTCTTACACGTTTAATCAAAAGCTGTTATTTGAAATATCAGCAGTTGCATTTTTTATACTAGGTATGTTAAAAATTATTTATTATGAATGTAACATTATATGCAATTCAAACAGGAAAAGAGTCCGATAACATTATATCCAATTTAAACAGGAAAAGAATTCGATAACATAAAATTAATTAGACATAAAATATGATGAATGGATGATTTCACAAAAATGTTGTTGTTGAAATGTTTAAGCGGAAACGGAAAGTAATATAATATTCAACAATTAAATTAACTAAAAATGAGAAATTTGATATGAGTGATGTGTTTACGTTTGACGTATGTTGAAACATAAAAGATACCTATTTGCTTCAGCCTCAGTGTCTTAAAACAAAGGTGTACAACCAATGTGTATTACCCGTGATGACTTATGGTTCTGAGATGTGGTGCATCACAAAAGGTCTTTTCAGACGGCTCAAAGTCGCGCAGCGAACTATGAAGAGGGCTATGCTTAGCATTTCTCTACGTGATCGAATCAGGAATGAGGACATCCGTAGAAGAACTAATGTTGCTAACATAGCTCGCAGGATTAGTAAGCTGAAGTGGCAATGGGCTAGCCACATAGCGCGAAGATCGGACGGTCGATGGGGCAAAAATATCCTTGTCCACTCAAGCCGCGCACCGGCAGGCGCGGTGTGGGACGGTCACCTACCAGATGGACCAACGACCTGGTGAAAATTGCTGGGTCTCATTGGATGCAGGTGGCAATGAACCGGTCTGGCTGGAAATCATTTAAAGAGGTCTATGTTCAGCAGTGGACAGCGATAGGTTGAGATGGTGATTTGCTTCAGCAAGTTTTATTTTATAAATTATTTTTTATAAAAATGTTAGGTTAGGTTACATTTTAAAAATGTGGAATATTGGGCGATCTGTCCCACGTGAGCAAGGAGCGATAGCGACGATGCGAACTTAAAGTGGGACAGAATGCCCAATATTCCACTACTGGCTTTCTTTTTAAAAGAAGTAAATTGGTTTATGTACTTAAATCAATATGTAAGTACCTCTCCTTCAAGTATTATTATACCAACACAAAGTGAAATACTCTGTTTCGGTAGGTACCTATAATGTTTTACTTAACTTGTTGCTCTGCTCATAACGCGATGCAGAATATTCTTTTTATCGAAGCCATGTGACGTGACGGTGGTCACCATTATTGCTGAAACACGAGAACGGTCAAACCACAAAAATCCAACCTTTCCCGTGATTTAAATTTATTAAATTAAATTACATTTGTTTTGTACAAAAATTGAGAACTATGTACTTATACAGCAGACTAGAGACGGCGCGGCAGTGTTAAACCTCTGACGTTGCAAACGGTGATGAAAGAATAAATAAAACAAGACTATGCAATGCCGTAGGTAAAGGTTTAACTTCACGTATCATTACTATGTAGATCAATAAGAATTTTGGAGCGTTTCAAATAACCTTGAATAAACTATAATATTTAAGGCAAATAACAAAATCCTTGCAAGTACAGAAGTATAAAAGAGAAGCTTGGGAAAGAGAACTGCTTGGTATAGCCGCAGCTCCTGCACGATATGAACTGAGACAAAAAGCAGCTAAAATGATAATCAAAATTGTCAGGTGAGATTCGTTTCCTCTATGACATAATTATACCACTCGCACTTTAGGATTTATACATACTTCTTGTTTCCTCGTATTTGTTGTTGTTGTAAATTCCACTGTCAAAGCTTAGGGATAACGAGAGTAGCGAAAAATTCTAAATCTATGGGGATAACACCCACACCGCGATGACGGACAAAGTTTGGGTCTGGAGCCCCGGCGTTATCCTTCCGGGAGATCATAATGATAGGACACCATGTGGTTGGTTTTAGCTGGTAGAAGTCCAGCATGCATCCATGAGGATTTCCACATAAACAATTCCAGTAACACAAACATAGAAAAGGAGTACCTACGATTAATGAAATTGTGTTTCAGGGTATATTTTTCTGTAAAAAGAAAACGTATCAAGGAATGCAAATTAGACCAACTTTTAGGATTGGCCTTTTGTAAGCACCCACAAGTTGAAAAACTCATAAAAATTGACAAGGTACCTATCCTACAAATAAATTATAATAACTATTATTTCTAGAACTGATTTTTTTCTTTTAAACCTATATACCCTACTTACTTACATGTCTATACAGAAACCTGAAAAGCGTACGGATTTGTATGAAAAATATCAAAAAGAATCTACGTCTCAGAAAGAAAATATAATGGAGCAATACATGAATAGAAAATTTGATGACGTGTCTGACGATTTTCGTGATCGAATCAGACATTGGTTCTATGAATGGTAAGCACAAATATTCATTTACATAATATAATGACAAGAAAATGTCTAAGAAATAAGAAAACAAGATGGAAATTTCAATAACAAGGTAAGGTTTCTGGCTGACAGTGAAAAATGAATTAAATAAGTCTTTACCTTAGATTATTTAGGCTGGATTCGACCAAAATCGGAGTAAGGCTGTACTAGGGAATAGCTCGTACTTATACTAAAAGTAAAGTGAAAGTGAAGTCACTATCAACAACTAACAAGCACAAGTTAACTATGGTAACCCATGTCCCATACTGAAGTACTCTATCCTGTAGGGTTACCATAGTTACGTTATGCTATTAGTTGTTGGTAAAATAGAAAGTCACTTTACTTTTAGAAGAGGTATAAGTTATTCTGTAGTATATAGGCTCACCACCTATTACGGACAAATTATACAAAGGTGAAATGTGGGCATATAATATGCCTCTGCCTACCCCTTCGGGGATAAAGGCGTGACCATATGTATGTCTATGCATGTATGTAGTACTACATACATACATACATATAGTCTTACTCCGACTTTGGTCAAATCCAGCCTTAAAGACTTTATATCTATTAACTTTATATCTATGGTCTTTACTTATATGTAACATGGCGCTATTTACTTGTTCATTTTATTAATGAAAAGTGTAAATAGCGAACTTTTGAAACCCTCCTAAAATGATTACGCCTTTTATCCCCATAGGGGTACCTTGGCAATGGCATATTATACGCCCACATTTCACCTTTTTTTATTCCGTCCCATGTAGTGGTGTGCAATAGGTGGTGAGCCGTATTTCCGTGTTGATATGGACAGGCGCAGGTTGTGACTGCCCGCTGTTAAATTTTTCAAGCCGCCCCTAAAGGTCCTTAACTTGGCTTAACGACTGCCATTTTACTAGCAACCGGGACCAACGGCTTTACGTGATTTCCGAAGTACGGAAACGCTCGCAAATAAATGTCACAAAGTGGTTATGCAGTGGTCACCCATCCATGACTGGACATAATAAATGTTGATATTTTGAGGCAATGTTCACCCATCATCAGGTGCCGGGAGCCCAGGCCGGGCGTATTCCGCTGTATTCCGAGCGCCCGGGACTATCCGTAGGAAGATGGTTATATACCGTGAGGTTATAGTCAGTAAGAGTCCAGCATGGCATCCATGAGGAATACACACGTAGAAAAAAAGTATGAATCAAAAGTATCTATAATAAATTTAAAATTATTTACTTAAACTATTCATGTATCTTTTAGGTTTGAATCAGTTCAATTTATACCTAAAATACCAAAGGCCGGATCTATTGCGATCTTTCGAGAGGAAGTTCAAGATCCTCAGGAGTGGCTCACAGAATATGAAGAATTAATGAATCGAAAAAAGGACGCTAATAATCAACAGGTTCGAAAAATTATATTAGGTACGAAATATCGTTTCTCTAATAATCACCAATCAATGGTTTTGAGTGGCGTCCATGTAACGGAAAACGAAGAGTGGATAGGCCTCCCGCAAGCTGGACAGGTGACGTAATAAAGATCCAACGTAGTAACGATTTGCGAGGGAGTGCTATGCAAAACAGTGGGCTCCAAATCGGCTGAAATGATGATACCACACTTAGAATTTAGAATTTTTTCCATTTTTTATGCAAAAAGATGGGTATTGTCAGTCATGTACGTAGTTTGAACTAATTAAAACTTTGATTGTGTCTACAGCTCAAATATGAGAAAGAAGCGGCGAAAAAGTTAGAAGCAGAGTTGAAAAGGAACGAGCTTAGGAAGAAAAAGGCCGAAGCAGCACTGCTAAAGAAAATGATGAAGTCTCCGGCGATGCACCCCGGATACTACTATAAGCAATCGAAACGAACCAAAGATCTTATGGAAGTAAGAGAAATTCCATCTCATTCGTTTTTCCATTTCTCATACTCATAGATTCTATGTAGATCTAGAATAGAGGTTGATGGTATTTAAATTAAAGCTCATTCTTCCCGGTAGCCTTATAAGTCTTCGCTTTAGAACTCGGAGTCCGATTAGAACAGGTGATAATAAAGAGATCGATCACTGTTTCCCTTACTTCTTCAGCAGCCCCAATTGCGACACCTTTTGGTTCAACTGTCCGTTTGGTTTGACTCTCCAAATTTCATGAGATGACTTGGCATCGGAAATCAACTACAAATATTTAATAAAAAAAAGGGGGTTTATTTTTTTTTAAATTTTTTTGTCGCACATTAAGAATTCGTTTTTTACCGCGGCAATTGGAGGTAACATGGTCGCCGTGGCAAAACAAACACGGAGCACCCGTCTGGCTGTTATTGTCGCTTTCTACTGCCGCTCAGTAGCGATAGAAAGGGTGATAATGAAAATTTATAGGACCTTTAAAACGGATTTACGGTTAAAGTATTCATGTGATTTTTTTTTCTTTATTTTTGTAATGTTTCTTGACTGATGCCACGTCACGTGACGAAATTTGGAGAGTCAATTTTGTTACACCCAATATACCTATGTTTTTATTTTAGACAATATCTAGCTACCACACAATTTGGGATTACTACGATAATCAAGATATTCCTGAAGCTAAACGTAAATATATCGAAGAATTAAATGCACAAGACGCATATATGAATGCAAAGCTTGAAATTTTGCAAGAGGTTGACGAGCCTATGGAGTAAGTAGATGTTTCTAATTAATTTGCCCCTACATAATACAGAAATTTTCATGCTCCAGGTATAGATGGCAACTTCTAAAATTCGAAAATTTATCATAATTTGTTTATTTATAGAGCCGAATACAAAATTTTGAAAAAGGCTTTGATAGAGGATTATAAAAATAATGATAAAGTTATGCCGGAAAATAAAAAGGAAGTTAAGCGTAGAAAGAGGCGGAAGAAGGTTAAAGCTGTAAAAAGTGAACGAATATCGGACAAATTAGAGGTAATACGTGAATATTTAAAGCTAAAAGTCATTATGGTCGGTGGTTTTATTATAGCAATTAAGAAAAGGAAAAGGAAAACTCGAATCTAATATTTTGACATATCCACCCTTGAGTTCTTCTGAAAATATACACCTATAATTTGGTTTTCTTCGCTTTTGAATAAGTATGTGTGCCTACATATTAACTTGTTACAACTAAAATAAGCTATAAAATACTACATTTCCTAGCTTTTTGGACGCGTGTTTTGTATGGTCAAGGTTGTTAGCCCTACCAACGGCCTTAACGCGAGAGAAGTCCTGCCTATAGAAAGTGTAGGTAGAGGTATACCATGTGCCCACATTTCGCTAGATGTTTTTTTGTGTCACTTGACAGATCGTGAGCGTGTTGCCGTGTTGAAATCAATAGGCGCAGACAGGCGAGCCCTTTATTAAAAATTCATAACAGTTAGAATGAGAATAAACATATGATTAGATTCTTTATTTGCATGGAATATGGCACATACACGGTGATAATAACAATACTTTTGAGGCGGATACATTTTTCACCTTACTGCAAAGGCATACAAAATATAGTTGTTCTAATTCAAACGTTTACTTTTCATGTTAGATTTTAGCAATGCAAGGCTTTGTGGTAAAGTACCCTGAAACGAAACTGGAAGACTATATTGGGGATCCTAATTTTATTGGAGACGACCGCCGTCGCTCGTTTAAGTAAGATATTTTCTTATGTTTAGCTCGATTAAATTACCGCCACACGCCTAATGTAAAGTCATGGCAATATCTAGCGAGTTGACTACTCTCACAGTCTGCAACACTGGTAACAGTGGTCCTCAAGTGTGAGGTGCCTCTACACGCTCCGCTTGAAGAGCCCGCGACTGTAAGACGAAAAAAGAAGCTTCAACACACACAGAACATCTAAACTGAGATAGATTTTTTATAGATGCATTTGCATGATGTAGTGGTCATCAAGTTTGTTTTTAACCTTTGAGAATGGCCGAGAAAAGAGAAACCTTGACCGAAAAAAGAGAATAAACTGAGAGGCGAAACCGGTCAGGCGTAAAGAAAATGTTGTGAAACAGTGCAAGTGGTGTTATTCAATATCTGACGCTTCTATAGTTCGCCAGAGAAACGATTTTTTGAGTCACTAAGTTCTAGCGAAAACTGTCTCTGCTGTGTAGAAGTAGCACCTCTGTCTGCCCTGTACGCGTTGTTCGGGATTGAAAAGGAGAAATTAACATCAACCTTTAGGAATTTCTTACTTCGCAAAAAAAAAAGCTATCTTACGATCCTAAAGAAATGATTGTACTTTTTAATATAATTTACAGGCCATCGTTCCCTGATAGCTATGAGATAAGATCCCACTGGTGGGACAAGTGCCAGGCAGTGTCCCGCGGCTGCCAGAAGATATTGCTGGTGGGACCGGAGGGGAGCGGGAAGGTTACCTTGGTGCATGCTCTGGCTTTCATGAATGGTCAGTGGTAAACGCTTTATTCCTCTCCTGCGTTGTTTTATGTGTGGTTACTGATAACCAAACCACTGCAGTAGAAGAAGGACGTTACTTTTTTGACGCTATTTTGCTGTCTTACCCAAGAATCTAACGTTATTTCTGGTATTTTTTTTACCGTGAGCGAAAGTCTGTCATGGATGCCATGCCGGACTCCTGCCGACTAAAAAACCTCACGTTACGCACAACAGTCTGTGGTTGGGAGCCTCGGGTAAGCCCTAGGAAGGATGTCCCGTGACTCCCAACAGACCCACGCCCAGGGGGTGGTTCGGATGCTATAAGACGCGGGCTTTGGGGGGCTTCAGGTGTGATCCCGCTTCTAAGGGGGGGATAAATTTGTTTGTTTCTATTCTGTGAACTTGATATAATTATCTGTTATGTTGCAGGTGCATTGCTGTTTGAAATAGATCCGGAAAACTTTCCATCCGAACTAGTAAACCCAGCAGATCTGAAACAGTTAACTAAAAACGTCACATTTTGTGCCAAAGCGGCGCAGCCTTCGGTTATTTACATCAGACACTTGCAAAAGCTTTTCTACATCAAAGTAAATAAACTTTATACACTTAGCACTTTTTAGATAATTTTCACGCAGGTTAATGATCATTCAATAGCTATGAAGTAGCTGAACATTGTCGTGTAAATACAACACATGTGAATGGGCTCCTGTTGTAGACCTCTCCTAATTGACCTGAACAATTGGCGACGGACCCATTGGACCTCCTTGTACCGTTTGGACCTTCAAACGGACCCATTGGACCTCCTTGTACCGTTTGGACCTTCAAACGGACCCATTGGACCTCCTTGTACCGTTTGGACCTTCAAACGGACCCATTGGACCTCCTTGTACCGTTTGGACCTTCAAACGGACCCATTGGACCTCCTTGTACCGTTTGGACCTTTAAAGTAGTATACTGCCTGTACTCTAGGTTCCATTAGACCCCCTATCAAACGACGTGTTCCGTTAGACCTCATTTTCCTACAACAACTTAAATACAATCGTCCACGAAAATGATATACTCACGATATTCTGGTTGCAGGAACCACCAGCAGAAGCAGATTTGCGGTTAACCCTTATCAAACGTTTATTCGTGGTCAAACTATTTAAGAAAATTGAAAAACATGACAAAGTAGCGATCATAGGTTAGTAAAAGTGATGTTACATTTCTGATGATGCAGCAACGTCCTGAGATTGGAGATCAGTATGCTTATTGATAGCCGTAGCTAGGACATTGTTTAAATATTTAAAGTACCCTAGGTTGTGTGTAAGAGAGTAATGCTAACGTATAGAGTCAGGCGTTAAGTGATGAAGATCCATCGTAGAATATTTCACTTTAGATATTAAATTGAAAAGTGGGTACTGCTCGTTCGCTCTAACTTTGCCGCTCGGCTCCATACTAAAGTCGAATTTTTAATAAGACGAAGTAAATTGACAGCAACTAATGTCACTTCTTCATACAATGTTGCTTATTTTCTATGAAAAGTCACATTAGCTACTGTCAACCTAATTAAAAATTCGGGTAGATATACGCCTCTACGCCAACGGCAAAGTTAGAGCGAACGGGTAGTACTTACCACAGCTATGTGGGAGGATATGTAATCTATACTAATTTTATTCCTTGAGAAGTTCGTCATTCCTTAGTTTCAATCGTTGAGATGAGAGTACCCTATACAGTTTAAAATATCTCAAAAAGTTAGGAAAGGTTTCCTAAGAACATTTTGCTGTAACTACAACGATTAAGTTACTTGCCCTTATTGCCCTGTTTCAAAAATACACCCTGTATGTTATTCCAGACTCTCTGTATCAAATTTCAGACAGATCAGTTCAGTCTTAGAAACCTTCTAATATTAGAAGGATTCTTAGCTATTAGTCGGTTACAATAATAATTATCCTAGTTACAATTTCAGGCACTTGTTCGAAGCCCTGGCTAGCGCGAAGTGCTGAGATGATGAAACATTTCCTCTCGGTCACTCTCTTACCACAAGTCTCGTATTCTCTCGCCGTGCACCTGTTAAATACTTGGGTTGGAAGGTAACCAGCTTCATTATTCTTGTTTAATATTAAGCGTCTGACCAGTTGCGTTGACAGACTTTTTTGGACTGCAGCATCTCCGCCCCACACTGATAATTATTTCTATATTTTTAAATCGTCATATTCATACCTACACTGTCATTTTGTTATTTTCTTACAAAATATGTCTTTTAATATGTAGTAATTTTAATTTTAGGCCTATTTTTGTGGCGATACAGCGTATCCTGTGCTTTTATTCCTACAGCAGAATACGCCATATCGCTAAAACAAATATTTGAGCATCTCAAACATATTTTAGTCTACTGCACCATGCATCGAAGTACAGTTTGGCAAAAAAAGAGTAAAAAATAATGGGGACGCCACTGTGCAATTCATATGGTAGCCTGTTAGGGAGGACTACCACTTAGTATCCAGTTGACAACAAAAAACCCCCAACAAATTGTATTACGTCATTGATTGACAGGCATAACATGTGACGTCATTGACAGTTATTGCTTTTTGAGCAATTACTTATACAATAAAGTAAACGCTTTGATTAACATCTACCCCCTAACCGGTAGACAATGCAAACATGCTCTTACGGAATATTTGTTAGGCCTAGACTATCAGTTCACAGAAGACTTGCTAATACACTAATGCACACACACACATACACACACACACACACACACACACACACACACTCACACACACACACACACACACACACACACACACACACTCACACACACACACACACACACTCACACACACTCACACACACACACACACACACACACACACACACACACACACACACACACACAAACACAAACACACACACACAGAGAGAGAGAGAGAGAGAGAGAGAGAGAGAGACACACACAAACACACACACACACACACATAGACACACACACACACACACACACACACACAGTACTAGTTTAAATTTTTACTGGGTTCTAATAATGTGATTATGATTTTTTTAATATTGTTTGAATTGCTGTTTGTAACGCACACTTTTCTATGATACATCTGTTGGTGGTGGGCCTGGTAAATCTGGTAATCCGTGTGACAGGGCTTCCTAGTGCGGATACCAGTCTCCTACAAAGGATTGTTGTTGTGCATTATTTGTGTTAAAATAGAACTTTGTATCTTTGTGTGGAAGAGAAAATAAATAAATATTATATAAATATTATATAAATATGACTTAATAATAAGACTTATTTCCTTATTTCACTTGCAGGTATCCTTCGATTCCGTCTACCTTCAACGTGAGCAGCTTGGCGTACGTCCTCCAGAGATACAGCTACGGGTTCCTTACACACACACTGGATGATTTCATGTCAGATGACAGACTTATATGGTACGTACTCAGTACTTGATATCATACATACTTCTGTACTGTTTTTTTACGCCTAACGCCTACAATATGAGGTTCTTCGAGAGGAGTCTTAGAATGTTCTTGCAGGGGCGGCAGCGCGAGTGTGGCGCCTCTAGTGTTGTGACGTCAGCACGTCCATGGGCTGCGGTGACCACCAGCACGTCTGTCGCAAAAATACTGTCAATGACGTCACATGTTCTGCCTGTCAATCAATGACGTCATACAATTTGATTGGGGGTTTTATTGTCAACTGGATACTGATTGGTAGTCCTCCCATAACAGACTGACTTATGAACTACAGTACAAAAAAATCGTCGGCTAATATTTATATTTCAACTACAAGATCATGAAATCATTATCTACTTACTTATTAATATCAAAGATTATATCTATAACGCTTTCCAATGTCATATTTATATGCAGGATAGCGGTTAACGGCCTCACTCCCATGGATGTGTACAACTACGTGCTTCAAAATGAACACAAAGAGAAACTTGTTAGTTGCTCTTATTATATGTAGGTATAGAACGTTTCCGTGCTTGGAAAGGCACGTTAAGCCGTTGATGTCGGTTGTCAGTATCAAAACAGTCGTTTAGCCAAGTTAAAAGCCATAATGGTCGCGCGCGAGTGGCTTTAGAAATGTAGGTCTGTACGTCTGTCCAAAATCAAATTGTGTGATGTATGCGTAGAGTATGCCTCATGCCACCCTTTTAGGGAGATGCATCTCCCTAAAAGGGTGGGAATGGTATGTATGTGTACTAGCTGACACCCGCGCAACTTTGTTTACGTCACATAAGTGAGAAAGCGAGAGAAAGGTATATGAAAGGAGCGTGTGAAACTGACCTGTATGATTTATCATAAAAAAGATTACATTTTTTTTATTAAGTAGGTACATGTTTTGTACTTAAACAATTAATTATGTTACAGGAATACGACCGCTACTTGAAGTGGTACTATACAAGAACGCCAACCGGTAGAAAGGAGAAGGCACACGTGGACGCTCAAGTGGAGTTCATGCAGGCTGCGGAAGAGTTGAGATTGAAGCTGGAGAAGAAACAGAAGTTAGCGAAACGATCCGCGCCCACCAGTGCAGTCTCTAGCAGAGCTGATTTGTAATAAACAATGTTTGACAATGGTTTTGTTTTCGTTATTATCTCCTCACATACACACATTATAGTGACGCTTTTATCCATGGGTAGGCAGAGGCATAGTATACACCCGCATTTCACCTTATAGATTTATGTCCCACGTAATAAGTGGTGAGCATATTGCCGTTTTGGAATGGACAGGCGCCTTACCCTCGGGATGAATTGGGGTGGGTGGCGACATTTTGTACGCTTTCTCTCACAAAAGAAGGTTGTAATTCGATTCTTCAGCTCGCTAGTTTGATGGTGAAGAAAACATCCACTATAAGGCTTGAGACAGCAACAGTTTTGCATAGGTTTAAGAGCCTAATAGTTATTTTGTATATCAGTGGTACGTACTAGTAGGTACCTAACCTTATGGGTATCGTGCATATTTGCTCAATGGTATCGTGTCTCAATATACTTACTGAGAATATAGAGTAATCTATACATATAATAAAATGATAGAAAAGTCAAAACTGTAGTTTGGAAATATTAAAAAAAAAATACTCGCTGGGTGTTCAACTGATACCGGAGTCGAAAATATAGTTAAAAAAAAAATTTGTCTGTCTGTTTGCTTTGCTTTGTCCGGAAGGATCTCGAAAAGTAGATACTCAATAGATTTGGTACAAATTTTGCACAAATATTAACTAGAGGTAGTCTTCAAATAGGCTATATATTTTCACGCTACGTAGGTATCCTAGGGGCTAAGCCGAGAGCAGTGCAATGTAAGCCATTGGATTGATTTAACTAAAACGTAGCAGGAATATTAGTAAGAGATAGGTTTTACACACGGACAATATATTATTAAGCTACTTAGCCTAGAGGCTTGGCAGATAATAATTCAAATCCAAACCAAATTGGCATTATAGCATAATTTTCACGCGTACGCAGTCGCGGGCAACAGCTAGTGCTTAATAAAAACAGTGGTAGTCTACTAGATATTATACGATAACACCCTACAATATCGCAATAAGTAAATATCCAAACGGTACACATACTCAAAAGCAAACAACATTAATACTGCTAAATTAAAAACACCACTTGCAATTCAGCGATAAAATAAACAGAACATTTTTGTATTTTTACACTGAGTTGCAAAGATAAGAGCGGCGCAAATAAAGGGCTGGTGTCGATATGGCGGCGGCGATGGCGGGGGATGATGCTTATCTGTAACGCAACGTAACGCGGGCGGACGAACGCTGACGGAGCGGATTTTATTTCTTTATTGCACGAAAATGCTAACTTTCACTGATAGCATAGGGTGACCATGTAGATCAGCAATGGAGGATTTTCCTGTTTGAGTTTGGAAGCATCTGCGCAGAGTAGCACTTTTGTTCCTACTGTGTAAACTGCCAACCCTCCAATTTTTTGCCAAACAAAACCCTTACCTACCCGTAGTCCAGTGATCGTGATGCGACTTTATGCAACATTCTGCGACCAATACTGCACCTAGTCCCGTCGCAACGCGAGTTAGGCTAAATGAAAATAAAAAAAAGTACTGCGAATTAGTCTTACCGAGCGCAAAGGGTAACAACGTAGGCCACAATACATAACGATTATATAAATCTGACTTAAACCGAATAATACTTGATATTTTCGCATCGCACCGAGTTGCCACGTTTGTCATTCACCTCGCAACGCCTCTGTATGACTTATTATTATTACTCTTTAATAACTGTAATAAACGACATTCGTCATAAACCCGTCTTCACTGCGAGCATGGTCACCCTACCACTCACCCTTTTAATATTCAAGCGATGTATTTGGAATTAATTTGAATCGTTTAAATATTTTCTGCGGTGGCTCGCTGCGCACTGCCCAGTAATTACTATTGTTTGTTATCACTCCTATTAACTGTTTGTTTGCGTTGTGCCTAGACTGTTTCTGTGTAACGTACTGTATGTGCAATAGATTCGGTGGCGCAATGGTAAGTGTATGTCATTTTGAGGCCCCAGGTTCAAATACGATGAAGATACCCATTTTAAAAATATGGGTCGTTTCGAGAACGCCATTTTGAGGATAGGTGCGGGTTGTACTAATATAAAACTAATAGGTAAGCAAAACGATATGGTATTTGTAATAATTTATTTTCCAAAAATAGGACGGCATAGTTTCACAGGGGTTCAATAAGAAACAATTGTAAAATATTCGTATTAAATATTACTGATTACTAAATACTAAAACATGAGATCAAATATTATTACTACACAAACGTTAATAACGCTAACTTGTAAATTGATAGTCACAACATTTTTATATGTAAGACAAATAGTAAAGTAATGTGTCTGATGATCACAAAAGAATTTGTCAAATTTTATCAAAACTACAGAGCTTTGTCACTAAAATAAAGAGAACGTACAACTGATTATAAAAAACATTTTTGAAGTCTTTTACAAGAAGAACAGTACTTATCTATTTCAACTAAAAATTATTACTACATTCAGTCTTTAATTAACGCATGCTATCTATACTAATATAATAATAAGGAAAGTTTATATGTTTGTATTTCAAGAGCTCCCAAACTATATTTAAAAAATATTGACCATCACAAAGTCAAGTTATTCAGAACTAACATAGGCTATGTAACATAGGCTGCTCCTAGCAGTTAATAATAAATTTCCAAAATATTTGGCACTCTCTTATCTCTAATTCTATGTAGGTAAAATTGGAGTTAGGACTATTTACTAGAGCGTATCTTGTACTGAAGTAGTCCACTTCAGTATGGTTACCATAGTTACGTCTACTTCATGGTTATCATAGTTACATCTACTTCAGCATGGTTACCATAGCTACGTAGCCTACTTCATTATGGTTACCGTAGCTACGCAGCCTACTTCATTATGGTTACCTACCAAAGTTACGTCTACTTCAGTATGGTTACCATAGTTACATCTACTTCAGCATGGTTACCATAGCTACGTAGCCTACTTCATTATGGTTACCGTAGCTACGCAGCCTACTTCATTATGGTTACCTACCAAAGTTACGTCTACTTCAGTATGGTTACCATAGTTACATCTACTTCAGCATGGTTACCATAGCTACGTAGCCTACTTCATTATGGTTACCGTAGCTACGCAGCCTACTTCATTATGGTTACCTACCAAAGTTACGTCTACTTCAGTATGGTTACCATAGTTACATCTACTTCAGCATGGTTACCATAGCTACGTAGCCTACTTCATTATGGTTACCGTAGCTACGCAGCCTACTTCATTATGGTTACCTACCAAAGTTACGTCTACTTCAGTATGGTTACCATAGTTACATCTACTTCAGCATGGTTACCATAGCTACGTAGCCTACTTCATTATGGTTACCATAGTTACGGAGCCTACTTCATTATGGTTACCATAGTTACGTAGCCTACTTCATTATGGTTACCATAGCTACGTAGCCTACTTCATTATGGTTACCAAAGTTACGTCTACTTCAGTATGGTTACCATAGCTACGTAGCCTACTTCATTATGGTTACCATAGTTACGTAGCCTACTTCAGTATGGTTACCATAGCTACGTCTACTCAGTTTGGTTACTTTAGTTACGTTGTGCTTATTAGTTGTTGGTTAAATGGAAAATCACTTTACTTTTAGAATAAGTACAAGTATACATACATAATATATAGTACATATATAGTACAAGTATGTATATATAGTATAGTCTTACTCCGATTTTGGTCGAATCCTCCCCCTTATATAATTTAATCTAATACTAATATTATAAAAGGGAAAGACTTGAATGATTGTTTGTTTGCATCGAATAGGCTCCTAAACTACTAAACCAATTTCAAAAATTCTTTCATTGTTGGGAAGCTTCACTATCGCCGGTGAACATAGGCTATATTTTATTCCCACGAGAACGGGAGGTACGCGGGCGAAACCGCGTGACGTCGGCTAGTGATTACTATAATGTATGGGTATGGGTGGTAGTAGTAATATTGTATGGGTATCGAGTTCCGTCTGTCGGGAGCCCTAGGGTTGATGAAAGGTACGAGTCGGAACTCGACTGCAAGCAGCACACACAGGTCCCCAAACATTCTGTATACATTTGTATTAGAATACATTCTGAACTCGGCAGCAGCGTCGCGACTGCACTCAGTACTGTCGCCTTGCCGCCGCAAAACAAAAATACTGCTCGCAGTCCAGTTCGGACTCATATCTGAATGGACACCGTATTGTTTTCGTCGGTAGAAGTACGGCATAGCATCCATGAGGAGTTGCACACGTAATACTGGGTGTTTCTTTTAGGGTGTCAAGCCGCCACTAGCTGGTAGCAGGGTTCCATACCTATCGATTTAACCCCCATGTATGTTCTACGATTTTTGTAGTTTTCGAGATATAATTTTTTTTCGTTATTTTTCCACGTGGCTTTAAATAATTACAACTTCTTTTTGGTTCGACTTTTCTTGGATATTTTTTTATTATTATAATGCCTATTGATTGCAGTATTATATTATGGACAAAATAATCTCCTTCCTAACTTTGATACAAGATGCAAAAATTTTAATCGATAATAAAAAAAATAGGGAATTATGCAGAACATTATATCTCGAAAACTACAAAAAATCGTAGAACATACATTAAATCGATAGGTATGGAACCCTGCTACCAGCTAGTGGCGGCTTGACACCCTAAAAGAAACACCGTGTATATGTTACATCATGAAGTTCCAGTGCCTATCTTCCGGCTTCATCATCAGTTTAGTTTGACGGTACCATATTATTGTATATTTGACTGCCTCTGTGGCGCAGTCGGTAGTGATACCGCCTGCGGCGCTGGAGGTCGTGGGTTCGATTCCCACCGGAGACAAATATTTGTGTGACCCATAAATGTTTGTCTCAAGAGTCTGGGTGTTTCTATGTATAATATGCATGTATTTAAAAGTATATAAGTATTAATATCCGTGGTCTGATACCCATAACACAAGCAGGTTATTCCTAGCTTACTTTGGGATCAGATAGCGTTGTGTGAGATGTCCGTGAGTATTTATTTATTGTATTGTCATCAGAACTACATACAGCTGCCAATTTTCATGACGCTACGATCCTTGGAAGATGGTTAAATTAGTTTCCTTAGATTCCATTACATTGTTAGTTACATACACGACGACCTAATAAAAGCGTATTAAAAACCATGGTACATGCCAGGCTATTCCCTATTGTCTTAGCATCATATCAATAAAGTCGATGACTATAGCTAATTTCACTAATAATTGAAAAATTTCAACTGTGGGTCGCCACAACCTGCGCCAGGGTCGGCAGCGCGTGTGTAGCGCCTCTGGTGTTGCAAACGTCTATAGGCTACGGTTACCAACCTTCCGGTGGGCCGTAAGCTTGTCTGCCACCTATACTCTGTTAAAACTAGGATGATAATTTTGATAGCTCACGCCTATGAAGTACCGTATTTGTTTATGTCAAGAATACCTCAAAAATTACCGTAGCACATAGACGAGTACCGCCCACTTATCGTAGTGAAGCGTCTTCCAAGAATACCGCACAATTGACCATAGACAAATGAATCGAATAAATCGAATTAAACTATATTATTTTAAATGAAAGTAAAATGATTACGTGGGAATCTACTAGTTTTTTTTTTTGTAATATTAAGCTAGTTTTGTAATATTAACCTAAATATTAAGTACGTTATTAAATAATATAAATATTATAGGCGCCATATTATGCATAATATTGGATTTTCGTTCAAAAAATAGAATAAAAGAAAGATTGTTATGGAGCGTACAGATATTATGCTGGCACGCATAGATTTTTTAAGAAAAGCTAAAAAAATTACAAATTGAGACTCTGTTATTTTTCTCGATGAGACGTGGCTTAATGCCAATCACACCGTGCCGAAAGCATGGACCGATGACACAGCACTGTCTGTTTCAAAAGTATCCGAAGGCAAAGGACAGCGACTTATAATTACACATGCAGGATCGGCAACTGGTTTTGTACCTAATTGTTTGTTAGCCTTCAAATGAACGGAAACAAATGAGTATCACGAAGAAATGAATTTTGAGAAATTCAAAGAGTGGTTTTTGGTGGTGGTGGATGGATAACGCGCCATACCACTCCGTGCAAAAAGAGAAAGCTCCAACGTCAGCCAATAACAAACTGGAATTGATATCCTGGCACCAAAGCAAAGGAAACAATGTTAAAACAAGACTGCTCTGCTTAGTTAAAGAAAATAGACCAAAAAAGCCAATATTCGTTTTGGACGAGATTGCTGAGCAACGTGGCCATACAGTTCTCAGATTGCCACCGTATCACTGCCACTACAATGCCATCGAACTGATTTGCGCTAATATCAAAGGTATTTTTTTTTTATCCTAGCACCTCAATTGGTAAAAACAGATCTGATAATTTACGTTACTATTTATATTATTTATTTATGTTTTATAGGTCATGCAGCCAAATACAATACTTCTCCACCATTTACTGCCAAGAAAATGCTCACACTTTTACAAAATGCGTGTGATAATGTTACTGCGGAGGACTGGAGGAAAGTCATAGAACATACGAAAAAAAATATTGAAGAGGACAGGGAGCGCGATGTTCACTTTGATAACATCTGTGAACAGCAAGAATTTATTATTTGCCTTGGTGATGGTTCGAGTAGTGATGAAGAGGATGAGGATTTAGGTTGTGCATCCCTGAAAGAATTAAAATAGTAATTTAGATTTATTTTTCGTTTCATTTCACCTAAGGCCCTTCGTCGGCAGCGGGTAGGGAGCGGGGAGAAATATCCTTCCGTAGTTCCGCAGTCGGCGACTCGGCGGCCTGAGAAAGGCGAGTTGGCTGCTCGCCGTTCTTGCTGAAGCAGGCCAAAACGGTGCCGTGTTTCTTTGCCTCTCTTAGTGGCGGATAGTACCCAACTCTCCTCCTCTTCCCCAAGTACCGAGATAACTCCCCAGACGTGGGATAGCACCTGAACCCCCTAGGCAGGTCTAAGTGGTCGCCAAAGTCTGCCGGGAGCCCCGGGACATCCTTCCGAGACAGTTGTAAGGCATCCTGTGGTCTTAGTAATTAGGATTCCATAGCATCCATGTTAGATTCCACACTTAAAAAGAGGCTCTTCCTCAATAACGATTTGGGGCTTGCGTATATTCTTCTGAACAAGTTCATTAGGAACCGAAAAAATATGCGCAAGATCGTAGTCGTGAGAGGGCTTTTATTTTTTTTTTATTTCACGTCACGTCCTTACGTGAATTTAATTTAAAAAGGTGTAAGGTGGCTCCTGAATTAATATGGACGTCGTCAGTCAGTCAGTTCTTGTTTTTATATATTAGATAATAAAAACGTTTTTGTTACTATCGATTTCAAATTTTACTGGAACGATAATCGAATAGATTCATTAACGATTATACACTATGGGGTGCACTATTCAGAGCTATCAAAATTATCAACCTAATTTTAACAGAGTATAAGTAGCATAAAAAAAAAAAAAAAAAAAAAAGCCCAGTTTTAATTTTATTACCATACATTGTTTACAGTAGTAACAAAACTATTGTATATTTCAATAAAATTTCAGCATTTTGTTTGTGAATCATTATAACTCATCGACAAGGATAGCTCATTCATTACATCAGTAAGTTTTTTTGAGCACTGTTGAATTCTGTCTACCCATCATTTTGTACAACCCAATGTGACGAATAAGAAACAGGTTATAAAAGTTATATTTATAAACATAAGGAATGCCCAATCGGTTGCCAGTTCGGTTACCAGTTGTGATAATTTTCAGGCACCGTATAGAGATGTTTGATAGTCGAGCTCTCTTAAATATTGAAATATTTGAAATCGGACCACACGGTTAGAAATTATAACAGAAAATCCATTTTGTTTTTTATACCCTCTGCCAAAGGAACCGCGTAAAATATCGGGATCAAAAGTATCCTAGAACCTTCCTCGGCTCGTAAGCTCAGAATGTGCCAAGTATCATTCAAATTGATTCTGTAGTTTCGACGTGATACTTGATCGGGATACAGAAAGACAGGCAGACTTCAAAAAAATTGCACATTACGGCTTAAGTGTCGATTAGAGAATGCCCTACAATAAGAATTTTCTAAATACCTTCCATGTACAGATTCTCGACCCTCTACATTTTTATTATATAAATAATAATAAATAAATATTCACGGACATTACACACAACGCTATCTGATCCCAAAGTAAGCTAGGAATAACCTGCTTGTGTTATGGGTATCAGACCACGGATATTAATACTTATATACTTTTAAATACATACATATTATACATAGAAACACCGAGACTCTTGAGACAAACATTTATGGTTCACACAAATATTTGTCTCCGGTGGGAATCGAACCCACGACCTCCAGCGCCGCAGGCGGTATCACTACCGACTGCGCCACAGAGGCATTATGTGTAAGTATACAGACTACAACAATTAACGATCACACATAACTTGCATTGTTTTCATTAACAAATACGGCACAAATTTAAAGCAACTGTTCTAATTTTCATTTACCTTCAATTTTGTAAAAAATCCCAGTCCATAATACATATTCCAAAAATACATTTTGTACAACTAATAGTGGCCTTATCGCTTAGATAAGAACTCATTTTTTTTCTCTTTGCTAATAAGAGATTATTCTATAATCTGTTACGGGTTACAAGGTTCGAATCCCGTCCCAAATATAATCGATGTGAGTTAACTAAGACAAAAATTAACCAGCGTAATTAACGGGGACACTGGACATTTTCGTAATTTACTTTTCACGTCGAAACTTTTACAATAACAATACTTTCAGTTCAAAATCTCACCTAAATAATAAACTAGTCTGTAAATTAAAGCTTGATTACAATGACAGTTGTATTAACGTAAACAAAAATAGGCTTTATTTCAACAGCATGAAGCTTTTGTAATCAAAATGCAGATACTGGCAACTAAATAAGTACTTTATGCCCTTGGCCTAAAGTCCATATTTGCATGCTCGAATAAAATAATGAATTATTGTTTTTGGAAATTCTTACACGTTTTTTAGTCAAAACTAACCTGCTATAAGCTTGTGTAAATGGGACTGTCACAGAGATCAAGCTATAATTTACAGACGTATAACAGACACGAAAAAAATACAACTACCCTCAAATACGATAACAAAAAATTCTACCTTCAAATCATCAGTACTCCCTCAGAATTCTACACTGAGCATTACATTTAGAGTATCTCTTGGGCCTATTGGACACGGCTAAGCCGTCGATATCCAGTGAGGCCAGCTGCGGGACGGCTTGAGCCCCCCTCTTGACGGCAGGTAGGTCGTCCTTCTTGACCACGCCGGCCTGTAAGTAGCCTAACAATGGCGGCACGTGCTCTTCTACCATCTTTTCGCGTTCTTTTGATACTTCCTGGCGCCTGTAAGAGATGTTGATAATAATTAGGTGTATTAGTCTCATGAATAGGGTCCCGTTTCCTAAAAATGAGATGTCATCAAAATATCTATACATATAATAAAATGATAGAAAAGTCAAAACTGTACATTGGAAATATTAAAAAAAAAATACTTGCTGGGTGTTCAACATAAGATACCGAAGCCGAAAATATAGTTAGAAAATTTTTTGTCTGTTTGTCTGTTTGTCTGTTTATCTGTTTGTCTGTTTGCTTTGCTTTGTCCGGAAGGATCTCGAAAAGTACTCAATAGATTTGATTCAAATTTTGCACAAATATTACCTAGGGGTCGGGTGTTAAAATAGGCTATATATTATCACGCTTCATATCCTAGGGGCTAAGCAGAGAGCAATCAAATTGGCATTGTACCAATTTTCACGCGTACGAAGTCGCGGGCAACAGCTAGTACATATATAAATCTAAATGTCAATTTTCAAATCCCGAGTTGCTGCGATAGCGTCGCCACTAGAATAATTCAGTTTATCCTTCGGCTGTATCTACAGTAAAATATCTATTTTAAATCAAAATGGCCACTTTTTATTTTACCAAAATTTGAAATGCGAAAGTTTGTGAATCTCGATGTGTAGATCTCTGGAGGTGCACATGTACATTACTCTTTCACGCTCTTAACAGATGAACAGATTTGGCTGGAATTTGGTACAGAACAAATTATAGTCTGGCTTTTTTATCCCTGGAAAATGTTTCTAGGGAATGCAGGAAAAAGATCAGAATTGTGAAGCTGCGGGCATCAGTTAATCTATATTTAGGTGTATATTATAAAAAGGGAAAGATTTGATTGTTTGTTTGCAGCGAATAGGCTCCGAAACTACTGGACTGATTTGAAAACTTCTTTCACTGTTGGGAAGCTACACTCTTTGCGGTGAACATAGGCTATATTTTATTACCGTATTCCCACGGGAACGAGAATTACGCGGGTGAAACCGCGTGACGTTCGCTAGTTTACTATAAATGTTATTTATTTACAGTGTATGACAAACCCTAACCTAGTTGAGGCCGCAGTGGTGGCCGTGGGTCTGTTGGGAGTCCTGGGACGGGGGCCCCGGGGCTCCCAACCGAAGGCTGTTAGGTAGGATACGTCATACATCCTTGTAGGATAATCCTCACGTTAAAATATAAAGTGTAACCACAACTCACCACTGCCTGTCACACTCCCACACATACTCCGCGCGGCTCTGCTCCAGCCTCTCATCTCTCTCCCTCCTGGTGCGGTTGGCGGCGATCTGCTCCAGCAGCGCCTGCGAGTACTGCCTACCCTGCTCACGCTTCTTACGCTCCTTGTCGCGTTCCTTGGCTAAATCCGCTGCCATTTTGGCTTCAGACTGAAACCGTTGTCAATATTTCACTATTACAGATGGTAAGAGCTTGATCTTGAAGCAGGAACAGCGTTAGGATGATGACTGAAGCATCAATTAATTTTATTATTGCAGCTTGTATTTGATACGTTCGAAATGGAAAAAATAAACAGGCCAGGTGCGAGTCGGATGCGCCCACCGAGAGTGTATCAAAAATATTGTAGCGGCAACAGAAAAGAAATCATCTGTGGCAATACCCAAACTCCCAAGAAGTGAAATAAAACTCCAACCCACGGGGAAAGTCCACTATAGTTATAACACACTGATGTTACTCACCAACTAGCGCGAGGTAGCTATGCAGAGAACTCTTTCCCAGGGCGCCTTGTTACAGAGTTTCTAGTGGGTGCGCAAGGGAGGCCAGGGCTCTGACGAAAACAGCCAATAGGGTGTACACACATATATTTATTAAATACACAGAGATACACAGAGACACACAGAGAGCTTATTCACTGATAGACACAAATATCACAGGTACCCAGAAGTATAGTCAGGGCTTAGGTACTAATACTACTCAATAGACCACTGCCGCGTGAGCAGGTAAAACGGGTAAGCAGCTAACTACACTTATAGTTGGGTGACAATTACTGGCCTTGAGTCAAGCTGAGAGCAGCACAGCACGAGAATGCCACGTGGAGGCGGCTGGTTCCTTTCAAAACACCTCGCTCGTGTAGTCCACGTGTCATTGGGTGTGGTTTTGCTAACCGTGGACGGGCCGCTTTTCCCCGTAGTAAAAAACCCTGTTATGACAAGTAAACGACAAATGAAATAACTGACATCGCGACCGACGAAATTCGAACCGCTTAGCAAACAAGAAATGACACTTACCGGTATCCCGGGTGTAGGTTGAAACAGAAACTTATTCTTTAAAAAAAAGTAAACTCAGACTAATTCCTTAACAGGTCCTCAGGTTGCAACTTACAACCTCCAAAGAAAAATTGAGGCGTGCCACTCAGAGTAATATCAATTTCCCTCGTCCTTAGCCGATCCTAAAAAGAGACTTGGAACTTTGTATCAGGGCTTTATCCCCTCTCTCACGTGGAATCGTCTCGAATTTCATCCAAAACCTGCTTTCATTGAATGCAAAAACGATTCGTCACTGATCCTTATGACATCCTGTCATTCTGACAGCAGAAATGTCACCACTGACAACCGATTAAAAAAAGATAACTCGATTAAGCTGCTTTCACATACTGAATACTGCATCTATAGAAAATAAATGCTACATAGTACATAAAGTTTGTGTTCAGAGTCTTGGGGTTATCCTTCCTAGAGCGTTTTGACGCTCCTGTGCAAGCGTTTAAGTTCATTAAACACGCAGAAAGTCGGCAACCCTAATGGCATTCAGCAGTGGTGCAGACGAATATTGTCTCAACCGTTTCCCACGAAAAGGGAACGGTCTGATCAACGCGATCATCTGCAGGGTATTCAGGCTTGCCATCCAAGAGCTGCTGGTGATTTGCCTGGAAGATCACTCGCTGATCAACGATCGGCTTTAGGCCGAAACGATCTACGGGTGACCTCTCAGCGTAAGTAACACATGTTTGAGGTGGGATTATGGTAAAAAATCTGCTCTCCTGAGTCTCTCTTCAAACGGCTGTAACAAATAGAACCAACCTCCTTCCTAAAGACCGCTTCCCTCTCCCTCTGCTCGCTCGCCAGTCTCTTCTTGGTGTCCATCTGCGCCGTGAGAGCGTCCATGGTGTCTCTGCGGACTCTCTCCTGCGTCTCTCTACAACTACTGTAACAAACAGAACCAACCTCCTTCCTAAAGACCGCTTCCCTCTCCCTCTGCTCGCTCGCCAGTCTCTTCTTGGTGTCCATCTGCGCCGTGAGAGCGTCCATGGTGTCTCTGCGGACTCTCTCCTGCGTCTCTCTACAACTACTGTAACAAACAGAACCAACCTCCTTCCTAAAGACCGCTTCCCTCTCCCTCTGCTCGCTCGCCAGTCTCTTCTTGGTGTCCATCTGCGCCGTGAGAGCGTCCATGGTGTCTCTGCGGACTCTCTCCTGCGTCTCTCTACAACTACTGTAACAAACAGAACCAACCTCCTTCCTAAAGACCGCTTCCCTCTCCCTCTGCTCGCTCGCCAGTCTCTTCTTGGTGTCCATCTGCGCCGTGAGAGCGTCCATGGTGTCTCTGCGGACTCTCTCCTGCGTCTCTCTACAACTACTGTAACAAACAGAACCAACCTCCTTCCTAAAGACCGCTTCCCTCTCCCTCTGCTCGCTCGCCAGTCTCTTCTTGGTGTCCATCTGCGCCGTGAGAGCGTCCATGGTGTCTCTGCGGACTCTCTCCTGCGTCTCTCTACAACTACTGTAACAAACAGAACCAACCTCCTTCCTAAAGACCGCTTCCCTCTCCCTCTGCTCGCTCGCCAGTCTCTTCTTGGTGTCCATCTGCGCCGTGAGAGCGTCCATGGTGTCTCTGCGGACTCTCTCCTGCGTCTCTCTACAACTACTGTAACAAACAGAACCAACCTCCTTCCTAAAGACCGCTTCCCTCTCCCTCTGCTCGCTCGCCAGTCTCTTCTTGGTGTCCATCTGCGCCGTGAGAGCGTCCATGGTGTCTCTGCGGACTCTCTCCTGCGTCTCTCTACAACTACTGTAACAAACAGAACCAACCTCCTTCCTAAAGACCGCTTCCCTCTCCCTCTGCTCGCTCGCCAGTCTCTTCTTGGTGTCCATCTGCGCCGTGAGAGCGTCCATGGTGTCTCTGCGGACTCTCTCCTGCGTCTCTCTACAACTACTGTAACAAACAGAACCAACCTCCTTCCTAAAGACCGCTTCCCTCTCCCTCTGCTCGCTCGCCAGTCTCTTCTTGGTGTCCATCTGCGCCGTGAGAGCGTCCATGGTGTCTCTGCGGACTCTCTCCTGCGTCTCTCTACAACTACTGTAACAAACAGAACCAACCTCCTTCCTAAAGACCGCTTCCCTCTCCCTCTGCTCGCTCGCCAGTCTCTTCTTGGTGTCCATCTGCGCCGTGAGAGCGTCCATGGTGTCTCTGCGGACTCTCTCCTGCGTCTCTCTCGTCGCGATGTCGTCTTGAACGTTCTTCTCTAGCAACTCTTGCTCTTGAAGGAGCTTTATTAGATTTATTCTTTCCAAGCGGGCAGCCTGTTATAAGAAAAAATATTTTTTAAAAGGTTGTTAGTGTTCCTTATCCAAAGGGACCCTATTCATGAGACTTCGCTGTCGGTCTGTCTGTCCATTACGAGGCTGTATCTCATGAACGGTGATAGCTCGAGAGCTAATTCGTAGCTGGTTATGAAAGATTAGTTACGATGCACGATGGTGGACAAAAAGAAATTTTCACAGATTATGTATTTCTGTTGCCGCTAAAACAAATACTAAAAACAGAAAAATAATAATATTTAAGGGGGGCTACTATACAAGAAACGTAATTTATTTTACATTTTATTTTTTATATTCATTAAGTAGACGCTTGAAATGCTCACAAAACATCGAGCTGTATATTTTAATTAAATATAAATAATTTTAAAATTGAAATAAAATAGACATTTAAGGGGTACTCTAATACAATAAATGTAATGCACGAGTCCGACTCGCACTTGGCCGGTTTTATTTTTAAATTTGTTAAAAAATGTATTTTGAGTCTCACTTCGCCTTAACGATGTTAACTTTTTATCAACATGTTAACGGAATGAATTGGAGTGGCGACGTTTCGTACTCTTTTCCGTTACCACAAAACGTCACGGGGCAAAACAAAAGTGTGTGCGTGTAACCTTTACGCGCGATTCAAGTAAAACTTCTTTGCCATTGACAGCATCAAATGTTATATCAATATCATTCATTCGAATTTTGAATAGCGGAAATGTAGTTTCCGCTATTCAAAATTTAAATAGTAAGCGTTACTTCCGTCAGAAAAATAATCTAAGTTACCCCTAGTCGCGCCTAAAGAAGTTTTACTTGGAAAAACATAGGTGAATTGAAAACTTGATGCCGTTTGCTTTGAAAATCCAACTAGATTCTTCTGGCGATTTCTTTGCCCAGGTTCTTTTTCGCCAGTGTGATAACCTGCCCAAGGCAGGTATACTCCTGAACAGCCTCAAGCCTGGATCCTTCGACGTAGATTTGATCCCCACGTGACGTGCTCATTGAACATGACCTTTTATTCTCTCCAAGTTCATGCTGAGACCAACACGTCGAGACGCACCGTTTAGGCTGTGCAACATCTCGCCCAACTGTTCCAGCGTCTCCGCCACTACGACGATGTCGTCGGCGACGTGTGAGGTGCGCACACCGTTGATGTTCACGCCCCATCCTTCCCAGTCCAGTGTCTGGGAATATATTACATCACCTTGTCTCACACCTCTACGCAGTTCGATGCGACTGCTTTTATAGTTTTCCGACTGGATGGTGTAGCGTTGTCGTCCAAACATCTCAACACTTCGCTATATCGCCAATATACACGCGCTGGTAAAGCGCTCGTGGCCCCGCGGTCTCAGTGTTCGGTAAGGGTGCCATCAGACGGACTGCATCGCAGCGACTGCATGCAGTTGCTATATTCAACTGCATACAGTTGTTTGCAGTCGAATCTGACTTCACGCAGTTGAAGCCAAGCATGTAGGCCAAGAGCTTTAGTGTAAGGTTTGACGTCGAAATGGAAGCACAGACGCTTCTCTTATATTATTACGGCGCCGCCATCGCCGGCAGCGATGTAATCGAATTAAATAACTGCAGAGTGCAGCGCGGATGTGGATTGATTCTATGCTATTATTTTGCCATACGGAAGGTGATTTTTAGGGTTCCGTAGCCAAATGCCAAAAACGGAATCCTTATAGTTTCCTCATGTCTATCTTCATAGGCACTTTTCTCCGAAACTATAAGGCCTAGGCTATTAAAACTAGGTAAGTAGATGTTTTATGTGAACCGAATTAAGATTTTCATATAAAACTAGAAAAAAAGCAGTAAATTTTGGGGTACATGTACACACACACCCATACTCAGAACTGAAACTCAGAAATTATTTTTTCATCAAACTCATACGTGTGGGTATCTATAGATAGGTCTTCAAAAATGCTATTGAGGTTCCTAACATAATGTTTTTTAAAGTAAATAGTTTGCGCAAGAGACACTTCCAAAGTGGAATATTTGTGTCCCCCCTCTAACTTCTATACTATGTAATGAGGAAATCCATGTGAAATCCATGTTTTAAATCGTACCGACGACGCAACCAACACGCGCGTTCAGCTCCTTGACTAACTGCACACTAACTGTATGCGTTAGCGGTGGACAGCATGCGGCGACACTACACGACTGTAGCGAACTGCGCGAAGTTGACGGTACAACTGTATGCAGTTGATATTGACTTCACACGACTGCAGCCGACTGCGTGCAGTTGATATCTTAACTGTATGAAGTCGAACATAAAACTGCATGCAGTTAAATATATCGACCGCGCGCAGTCGCTGCGATGCAGTCCGTGTGATTGCAGCCTAAGCGATCACTGTGGTAAGCAATGTTCACTATGGCCGGTCCTAGGATGGGTGACCATCCATGTGACCACTTTGTGACATTTTATTTGAATGTTTCCGTGCTTCGGAAGACACGTTAAGCTGTTGGTCCCGGTTGCCAGTAAAACGGCAGTCGTTAAGCCAAGTTGAAAGTCTTTTTAGGCGACTTTAAAAACTTCTACAGCGGGCAGTCACAACCTGCGCTTGTCCATCTCAACACGACAATACGGCTCACCGTCAATTGTGGGAAAAATTCTAAAAATGTAAATATGGGCATATAATATGCCTCTGCCTGCCCCTTCAGGGATAAAGGCGTGATCATATTAGGCACGACGTCGCTGCTGCCATGCTTTTTATGTACAGAACCCTAAATACAAAATGTTCTTTGTCAACTCACCTCGTCCGCCATTATTTTGGCCGCCACTTTCTCATTTATCTCTTCTTTCACCTTCAGTTTGCGTTCTCGCTCTCGCACACTGCAAAATCGAATAGCCATATTTTTATTGATAGGCAATAATATTCGTTTACTTACATATATGTATCACTACATAGTATAAAACAAATTGTGTGGCCCCGCGGACTCAGTGTTCTGTAAACGATCACTGCAGTAAGCAACATTTACTATGGCCGGACATGGATGGGTGACCACCACGTGGACCACTTTGTGACATTTATTAACGAGCGTTTCCGTGCTTCGGAAGGCACGATAAGCCGTTGGTCCCGGTTGTCGGTAAAATGACAGTCGTTAAGCCAAGTTGAAGGCCTTACGGGCGGCTTGAAAAATTTCAACTGTGGGTCGTCACAACCTGCGCCCGGGTCGGCAGCGCGTGTGTAGCGCCTCTGGTGTTGCAAACGTCTATAGGCTACGGTTACCAACCTTCCGGTGGGCCGTAAGCTTGTCTGACACCTAAGTAGTATAAAAAAATATATATATATATATGCTTAAACTTTAAAACTACGCAACGGATTTTGATGCGGTTTTTTTTAATAAAGAGTTATTGAAGAGGAAGGTTTATATATGTATAATAACATCCATTAAATAATGGAGAAATATTGTATACCCGTGCGAAGTCGGAGCGGGTCGCTAGTAAATAAATATTGTAGAAAATAAAAGTTCTGTTTGTTCAAAACGCAACTGTCACGGAGAAACAGCTATAGAGGAAAGATTTGATTGATTGTTTATTTGTTTGTTTGCAAAGAATAGTCACCAAAACTACTGAACTGATTTCACAAATTCTTACACTCTTGGGAAGTTACACTATCCCCGGGTAACATAGGCTATATTTTATTCCCATATTCCGACGGGAACGGGAACTGTGCGGCTAAACCAGCGCGACGTCCGCTTGTGCAAAGCAAAGATAAATAAGATCTCACATGGCAACGCTCCGGTCACCCATCATCTTCAGCTGCTCCTCGATCTGCCGCTCCTCGGCTATCACCATGTTCTTCTGCTTGTCCTTCCACGCTAGGCGCGCCTTCTGGAACGTCACCATCTCTCCGCGCATCTTCTCCATTAATTCCTTCTTTTGGGCTAGTTCTCTGAAATTAACGAGTGATAATTTGAAAATTAAAAATCCCCTACATTGAGACTAAGCCCTAACTAAAAAGAAATATACCAATTGTTGTGTATGAATCATGTGGGTACTTGTATATCTTGTTGACATATAAGGCATTATTTAAGTACCTTCTTTTTGTAGATTGTGTTCTGTGTTTCGTGTTAAAATGTACAGTGCTACCTAGTGCTAATAAATACGACAATGTTACAAAACTATTGTTTTATTGAACATAATAGTGGCGACGAGGCATAAATTCATTCATAATGGAGTGCAAAGCAGTGAAATTCAAAGAATTCGATGTACACACGGACAATTGGGATAATTATATTGAGAGGCTAACATTTTGCTTTGAAGCAAATGGCATCACTTCAGATCAAATCAAAAGAGCAAATTTTTGTACAATATGTGGCTCACAAGTGTATGACACACTATTAGCGTTAATTACACCAAAAAGAGCTAGTGATGTGACGTTTGTTGAAATCGTAAGTGTGTTAACAAAACATTACAGCCCAAAACCTAACGAGATATCGGTGTCATACAAATTTTATAAATGTGATCAAAAACAAGGTGAATCAGCAGCCCAATACATAGCGCAGCTTAGAAAAATGAGTGTAGATTGCAATTTTGTAGATCTGGAACGAATGCTACGCGATAGACTTGTATGTGGGATGAGTGATCACAAACTACAGTACGAATTATTGAAGATGGATAATTTGAAATATGACTATGTTGTCCAAGCGATGTTATCCTCAGAGAATGCAAACAAAGATGTACGAATGATACAAAACGACATCATGAGGAGCAGTTCGAACGGGTTCCAGCCAACATCGTCATCGGCGACAGAGGTAGCTCCTGCAGAGCCAATGGACATTAATGCCGTACAGTCCCGAACAAATATTCGCTTATGTTACCGCTGTGGAGACCGGCATGGTGAAGAATGCCGTTATGCAAAAGTTACCTGTCGTTATTGTAATAAAATAGGACACCTAGAAAAAGTTTGCATAAGTAAGAAAAAAGGTTTAAAGAAGACAATAAATTACACAGAAAGCCACGGATTCGAGGACAACATCACTGATAGTATGAACGGCGTATACAACGTCAATGGTACATCGGTACGAGTTGCAGCCTACGACGTCAACCTGGAGTTGAATGGAGTACCAGTGAGCATGCAAGTAGACTCCGATGCGGGCTTCTCGCTCATCAACGAGCGCACGTGGAGGCGGGTGCGCGGGGCACGCGCCGCGCTGCGCCCCGCGCCGCACCAGCTGCGCACGTGGACGGCGACGCCGGTCACGGTGCTCGGCCAGACGACGCTACGCGTTCATTTAAAGGACATTGCTCGTGTTTTACCTATTATTGTAGCTAGGGGGTCAGGACCGAATTTGATCGGTCGAGATTGGTTTTCAGCGCTTAATATTAAGATGTGTATTAATCTAATTTCAAATGATTGTAGTCAGACTATTAATGATATTGTACAGAGCCATGTAGAAGTTTTCAGGGAAGGCCTAGGTACTTACCGCGGGGATCCTGTGACTATACATTTAAAGCCTAACGCTACCCCTAGATTTCTTAAAGCACGCCCTGTTCCTTTCGCTATTAAAGATAGGGTCGAAAAGGAAATCGATCGTCTAGTGGCTGAGGGAGTACTTCGCCCTGTATCATATTCACAGTGGGCTACTCCAGTTGTACCCATTATTAAAAAGTCAGGAGACATCCGTCTCTGTGGCGACTTTCGCAGCACGGTTAATCAGGCTACCGAGTCGGATACATATCCTATGCCGACTGCGAATGAAGTGTTTGCAACTATAGCTGGCGGCAAGTACTTTACAACATTAGATTTGGACCGCGCTTACACTCAGGTGACTGTAGATGAAGACACAGCTAGGATGCTTACCTTAAACACTTGCAAAGGTCTTTATACTGTTCACAGATTAGCATTTGGAGTTAAGGCTTGTCCAGGAATTTTTCAGAGATTGATGACAGCACTCCTGGCAGGTATTCCTGGTGTGGCTGTACTTATTGATGACATCATTATAAGCGGCCGAACAGTAATGGACATGCGTCGACGCTTGGATACGGTATTGGAACGAATAGAGAAAGCAGGTTTGCGGTTGAACGCAAGTAAGTGCAAGTTTGTTAAAGAGCGTGTAGAATTTTTAGGGTTTGTAATTGACGCCGACGGCATTCATCCAGCTCCTAGCAAAGTGGAGTCTATAGTCAATACTCCAGAACCAAAAAATGTCCAGCAATTACAGGCATTTTTGGGTTTGTACAACTTTTATGAGAGGTTCGTACCTCACAAAGCGACGATACTCGAGCCCCTACACAGGTTGCTTGATAAGTCGCGAAATTGGCAATGGACGGACCGTGAACAAGAAAGTTTCGACTCGGCGAAACGATTATTAACATCAGACATCACCTTGATTCACTATGATTTACATAAACCCTTAGTGCTGACATGTGATAGTTCCGAATATGGAGTGGGAGCGGTATTGGCACATACTGTCAATGGTGAACTAGAACGTCCCATTGCTATGAGCTCGAGGACTTTACATTCACATGAACGTAGATATTCGCAACTCGACAAAGAGGCTACAGCGATCATGTTTGGTATCCAAAAGTTTCATAACTATCTTATGGGGAGATCTTTTACAATAGTTACGGATCACAAACCGTTAGTCAGTATTTTCGATCCAAAAAAGCCTATATCTGATATGCTATCACCACGTTTGACCAGGATGTCTATTGTTTTAACTTCACATAGTTACAGTATTGTTTATAAACCAGGGAAACAAATAGGCAACGCAGATGGCCTTAGCAGATGGCCACAACCGGTGCCTGAAGAACCTGAGCCACAATTATCTGACATACTGTTGATGGCGGAATCTCCGAATGATTTTCCAGTGGATGTCCAACAAATTGAACGACTGACAAAGCGTGATAGGACATTATCACGAGTAATACATTACTTGTTAAGTGGTTGGCCAGCCAAGGTTACGGAAGAAGATTTGCGACCATTTTGGTTACACAGAACTGAACTTTCATTACACGAAGGGTGTATCTTACTCGGGTGTCGCGTGGTAATACCACCACCGCTCCGGAAAGATATATTACGCGCTTTACATAAAGCACACAGTGGTATTGTTCACACTAAAGCTTTGGCCAGAAGTTATGTGTGGTGGCCTAGACTTAACGAAGATATAGAATCTTTGGTGGGCAGTTGCACCAAATGTCTTGAAAGTCGACATATGCCCCCAAAAACAGCATACGAATGGATAGTACCTACAAGACCTTGGTCTCGATTAAACATTGATTTTGCAGGTCCCTATAAAGGTAAATTATTTTTAATTGTAGTGGATTCTTATTCACGTTGGCCAGAAGTTTTTATCGTAAACAACATGACTACTGGTACAGTAGTCAAGCATTTGCGAATGATGTTTGCAACACATGGACTATGCGAGACCTTGGTTTCAGATAATGGTACTCCATTTGTGTCTAGTGAAATGAAACAATTTCTTGATGCTAATAAAATCAGACATATCACCACAGCACCATATCATCCTGCAACAAATGGATTAGCCGAGCGTATGGTGCAGACGGTTAAAGATAAATTACGCAAGATGGATGAAATATCGTGGGATGTAAAGTTGCCCAACTTGCTGTTAGCAGTGAGAGTGACACCCTGTTCAGGGACAGGGAAGAGTCCATCAGAAATGTTGATGAACAGACGACTAAGGACACTACTGGACGGCCTACATCCAGTCAATAAGGAACACCAGAAAGTAGAACAGCAGATATGTAACAATGCTCAAAAGAGACACCGCTCTACTGATATCGGCCAACCAGTAATGTACAGAAATTACAGCAGAGGTCCACGTTGGCTTTCCGGTACAGTTACTAATAAAGATGGGCCATCCAGTTACCAGGTGACCACTGATGAAGGCGATATTGTGAGCAGACACATAGACCAGTTAATAAAAAAGAAGCCGACTGAGGTAGCAGAAGCTACTCACGAAGAGGGAGGAAGTGACATGGAAAGGCAAAGATATGATGAAGTCCAGAGTAGTAGCCAACAAGAGGATCAGGAAATAAGAGACACAAGTCAAACTGAACCAATTATAGAAATTCCTAGTTCTGAACAATGGGCTGACATGTTAGGAATACCTAGAGGAGCTGAGGCTAGTTATGCAGGTGGAAAATTAAAGAACAAATTATGTTCCTACCCCAAGTCCCCTTACGCTAGACCGGCTGATGATTTTCTTAATTTAATGGAATAGATTTTATGTAATTAAAGCTTCACAACTGATGTAGTTTTATATTCAGTACTTATATTGTTTTTATTTAGTTTAATGTAAGCTCCACAATTAGGTATGCTTCTATATTCAGTGTACTTACTTTTATTGTTTCTGCATACTTGGGGGAAAGGTATGTTGTGTATGAATCATGTGGGTACTTGTATATCTTGTTGACATATAAGGCATTATTTAAGTACCTTCTTTTTGTAGATTGTGTTCTGTGTTTCGTGTTAAAATGTACAGTGCTACCTAGTGCTAATAAATACGACAATGTTACAAAACTATTGTTTTATTGAACATAATACCAATATAGGCTGTGATTTTCTGAGGAGTTGGGTATTCAGCATACTGTAGCAGCTAGGTTCAGGCTCACCGTGAAAGAGGCTATTACTTGGCAAATTTCATAATTTTAGGTTAACGGGAAGTACCCTATTAATTGTAATATGAGTATAAAAAAACTATTGCCTGAACCCACCTCTGATCCTCATCAGCTAGAGTCCTCATGATCTCCTCCAGCATCTTCTTCTCAATGAGCGACTCTTCATACTCGCACTGCTTCTGCAGCTGCCTGTTCACGAGCTGCTGTTGCAAATCATTGCAGTACAGAGTGGTGCGTTCTATCTTTTCTCGGTCCTCTTTTTCTTTTGCTTCGAAGTCATTGTAGAGAGCCTTCAGAAGGTAGTCATTTGCTTGTTTGGCTTCAGCCTGGAATGTATTTTTAAAACAATATAAGTCACAAGTGTTGAATAATCATTAAACTAATGACAGAAGACATTCTAGGTCACTAGATGACGCCTGCTTCGAATGCTGTTCACGATTCTGCATCCACAAAAAGTGACCTATATTCTAGCCAAAGAATAGTATAACTATTTAATAATATGAATCCATTACATACCTCATCCTGTAGCTTTTTATACTGATTATGAAGAATCTGTTGCTGCAGATCCCTGCACACATATCCAGCTTGTAACTTCTGCTCTAATACTCTAAGGCTGGGGTCTCGCTGTCGAAGGTAATGTCTACGCGCAAGTTTGCAAACCTCCTCGCGTCGTACCTTTGCTATTTCTACACCAAGAGCGGTTTCTTTCTCTGCTCTGGCATTTACAATTGCTGCATGATCTGTTCTCTAGAATTAAAGATGATAAACATGTACATTTTATAGTTGTGGTTATTTCTCTGTACAATCCGCTACTGTGGTATGCTCCAATTAAATCTGGCTTTTTCAAAAACCTATTTCCAGTATGATATTTTTCTTCTTGGAGCTATCCCCATAAAACATTGCTTCTTTGAGATTTGAAAGAAACATACATATAGTCAGGCCTTTATCTCCGAAGGTGTAGACTACATATGGTCACGCCTTTATCCCCGAAGGGGTAGGCAGAGGCATATTATATGCCCACATTTCACCTTTGTATAATTTGTCCCACGTAATAGGTGGTGAGCCGTATTGCCGTGTTTAAATGGACAGGCGCAGGTTGTGACTGCCTGCTGTTGAAATAAAGCCTTCAACTTAGCTTAACGACTGCCATTTTACTGGCAACCGGGACCAACGGCTTAACGTGCCTTCCGAAGCACGGAAACGCTCAAATAAATGTCACAAAGTGATCACACGGATGGTCACCCATCCATGGACCGGCCATAGTGAAAGTTGCTTACTGCAGAGATCGTTTACAGAACACTGAGTCCGCAAGGCCACGAGCGCTTCGCGCAGACTAAGGCATAGACTAAGGCATAGTATACACCCACCACATTTCACCTTAGTTTTATGTCCCAGGTAATAAGTGGTGAGCTTATTGCAGTGAAAGAAAAGGAAATGGAAAAATACACTTTTCACTTTACAATATTACCGTGGACGTATAGGTTAAATTCTTAGGTGATTTATTGTATGATATCCATTATTAGTGACATTAATTAATTCACCATTACACACACCGATTTTTTCTTTTCTGTTAGTTCAATTGTGGCCTACCTGGTTTCATGTATCTGGATTCGATTACTCAAGTTAGTATTATAGTTAGTATTTTTGTCCAGTCGGTGTCGAGACCCTAGGTCCATGGGGTCCAAATGCGCAAAAATTTTTCAAGAATTTTAAAGCGCCTTGTGGAGTCGAACTGGTGACCTAAAGGCAGGCAGTTTTCTCGCTTAGCGAATAGGTATTGCTATTCAAAGGGGGAATGCTGCTAGTCTTTTGGGCACAATGCCACGGGGGCCTTATTTAGGTTTAGTTTAGATAGTAATAATGTAAATATGTTTCTCTGTAATTTTTAACAATAAATGTTTTGTTTATTTATTACTCAGTAAAGAAAATACCTCTTGGAATTCCTTTTCCATCTGTGCTTCTTGCTGAATCAAGGCCAGGCAGCGCCCCATCCTCCCGCTTTCCATACGACTGTTCAGCCATTGGACATCCAGAGCTCGTTGGAATACCTCCAGTTCTTGACGACGGGCCGTGGTCAAGGCATTTCTCTGAAGCTCCGTTTTTTGTTCCTGCTGCAGCAATATTGTAGTTTTATGTTAAGATTATCTATAAGTACCTAATAAATAAAGTCTTTAATTTACTCACCATAGTGACTTAATTGATATAATGCTGCAGTGGAAAGAATGCCTGCGATATGAGAATTACTGTAGAAAAAAAGTAACAAATTCAACTTTGTTTTTATTTACAAAACTCAACCAACACAAACGTCAATCAAAATATTTTTTTTCGGAAGCCGGCTGTCCTGTCTAGTGTCAATGTCAATCTCAAAAAGGGATTATATTTATTTTGGTCATGGGCTCCAGAGACGGTCAATGCGACTTGACAAAAACCATAATGCATGATGCTGCCGTATTACAAAACATGGTCACAGAACAAAGAGAAACCCTACCAGTGGGATGGTATATATTATAATAATAATCTTTATTGGTTTCTAAAACATTTACATCGACTGTTATATGATTGGGAACTACTTTTAAGTGTGTGCACACTTGTGTGTGCAGATCCCGCTCTTCCATAACAATAAGCATATACATTATCTTTTGCAATTATAATAATTTACAAGAAGGTAGGTACATACAAACATACTGTTTAAGTGAGAGATAAGTATGTGTGTGTGTGTGTGTGTGTGTGTGTGTGGGTGTGTGTTTGTGTGCATGTATGTGCGTGAATGTTAGTTGTGAATATATGTAGGTATATTTATTATATTTTGCGATGTCAGTTGCAGAAAGCTTCAGTTACATCGTAGTTCCATGTTTTCAGCATATTTAATAGTGACCTTTAACATTCATATTTAGTTTTGGTATAGATATTCAACTTTTTATTTATTTTGTAAGAAAGTTCTGCCGATCGACTCCGGGGTACTGTCTTCCCGCATATACCCGTATGGCATCTAGGAACCGGAGCGACAGTGTGTTTGCGCCTCCTTGTTTGACTGCTGACATCGTATTTCAGGGTTATGTGTATTTTCAGTACTGTGCACAGAATATACAGTTGTCTGACCGTAAGGAGACCGCGGGACGCATAAAGATCAGTGGTTGGATATCTAAAAGATTTAAATCACATTACTTTTAGTAAAGATCTTTGAACCCTCTCCAGTTGTAGGAAATTTTTCTTAGTGGCACCCCCCAAAGCCGGGATACAGTCATGGAGCTATAGATAAACATGGAGGCCACACTTCGAATACCTACTTGAAGCGTAGCCGTAGTCTGTATATTACTGTCTTGCTCTGTGTGGGTTCTACGTCTCTTTTGTAGGTTACTTCCTATTTTTATTTTTGCCAGGATATTTCGTTTTCTATATGTTCTTTATTGTACGCAATAAAGACAATATATATTCATAATACAATTAGATGAACAATACATACATACATACATAAGGTCACGCCTTTATCCCCGAAGGGGTAGGCAGAGGTATATTATCATTTCCCCTTTTTAAGATTATTTTTCTTTACACGGAATATGTTTTTTTTTCCATTGTAATCATGCGATCAGTCTCGTGGACT
The DNA here is from genome assembly GCA_933228765.1 of Miltochrista miniata. Classification (NCBI taxonomy): domain Eukaryota; kingdom Metazoa; phylum Arthropoda; class Insecta; order Lepidoptera; family Erebidae; genus Miltochrista; species Miltochrista miniata. Next base: position 3,412,161 of record OW121758.1, read on the forward strand.
ATGAGCAGATGTGTTAAAGTCGGATGGGTTTTAGGGTGCCGCTCCCAGTGGAGCCAACCCTTTCAGTTGTATAGTCACCATCAGGTTGACTATTAGTGGTCGAAGATGTCACTCCGCTTCTTTAGACGGCGAATTGATTCCGGAATGGTCAGCTGCTCCGCAAGCTGGTTTGGATGCCTTTGTAGTCGAGACATGTACTTTTCAGTGTGGCAGTCAATTACTTCCTTTACCATTGGCAGGTTTAGCATTTCATGAATCTCATTAACTTTTATAAACCATGGTGCATTCGAGATGTGTTTCAGGATATAGTTTTGTATTCTCTGTACCATCATAACATTGGAGTTGCAGGCCGAACCCCACAGTTCTATGCCATATGTCCAGATAGGCTTCAGTATAGTATTGTAGATGAGTAACTTATTATCTATGGACAGTTTTGAATTCCTGGCGAGAAGCCAATACAGACCCCTAAACCTCAAGTTAATCTCATCCCTCTTTGCCTGTATATGCATTTTCCAAGTGAGTCTGCGGTCCAAGTGCATTCCCAAGTATCTAACACAGTTTTGGTGGGGAAGTTGAGAACCATTTAGGGTAACGGGAGCACAATTTTCTTTGCAGAGGGTGAAAGTCATGTGCAGAGATTTTGATACACTCGCTGTAATTCGCCATTTGGATAACCACTGCTCCAGTTTATCCAGTCCACTTTGTAGAAGCTCAGAGGCTTGAAATGGACATGGGCTCGATGCAAGTAGCGCCGTGTCATCGGCAAAAGTGGCAACCGTGACGTTCTGACTTTGTGGCAGGTCGGATGTAAACAGGGTGTATATGACTGGCCCAAGGACCGATCCCTGGGGTACTCCCGCCGCAATCCTGTACAGCTTTGAGGTACAATCACTCTCCCTCACCTGAAATGTTCTGTTGGATAGGTATGATTTTAGTAGTCCATAATATGTATGTGGTAGTAATGATTTTATTTTATACAATAGGCCTTCGTGCCGGCATGACGGCAGCGTGACGTGAGCAACTCACGCACGCCCCCCCTTAGAAGCGGGGCCACACTCGAAACCCCCCATAGACGCGGGATTGCACCCGAACCACCCCCTGGGCGAGGCCGCAGTGGCGGCCGTAGGTCTGTTGGGAGTCACGGGACATCCTTCCTGAGGGCTTACCCGGGGCTCTCAACCATAGGCTGTTAGGCGTGGCGTGAGGTTTTTTAGTCGGTAAGAGTCCGGCATAACATCCTATGAGGATTTTCCCTAACGTTAAACAAAAAAAAAGGCCTTCGTGCCATACCCTATCGAAAGCCTGCTGTATGTCCAAGAAGGTTATATATTAAAATACCAGAAATCAAAATGCCTTTACTTAAAATGCATGAGACCAAAATACGCGAATTCGAAATACCTTAACATTCAAAATACCTTATTTCAGAACACCTTACCGTAAAATGTCTAAATTTAAAATACAAATAATTATTATATCAGAATTCAAAATACAAATTTTCAAATATCCTTAATTTAAAATACCGAAAATAGAATACAATTTGTCACTGTCACTCACACGTTTTGTTATTTCACTTTAACTTATTTACACGCCCCCCCCCCACCTAAGTGAAGCCGCAGTTGTAGCCGTAGGTCTGTTGGTCCTTGGGTATCCTTCTGAGGGCTTACTTGAACATTTTAGGATAAGGTATTTGATAAATTTATTTTTTGGGTTTCGGTTATTCGACCGTAAGGCATTTTAAATTATTTATATTATAAATATTAGCCTTTTGAATATTGATATTTCGATTTCGGGTATTTTGGGCTACGATATTTTGAGTTGAGGCATTATAATTTCTGGTATTGTGACGGTATACCTCCAAGAAGGCTGCTGAACAGTATTCCTTTTTCTCAAACGACTTTCTGATTTTCCTGCACACTCTGTGGACCTGTTCAGTGGTGGCATGTTCCTGTCTAAAGTCGAATTGGTGGTCAGGTATTACAGACTTCTCTCTCAGGTCAATTGTAAGTCTGTGTAGTAGTATCTTCTCAAACAATTTAGACAAAGTTGGAAGCAGGCTAATGGGTCTGTATGAGGTGATTTCGTGAGCTGGTTTACTTGGTTTCTGTACCATTATAATTTGCGAGACCTTCCACAGATCAGGATAGTAGCCCACTCGCAGAATAGCGTTAAACAAGGTTGTAAGATATACTATAGCCTTGAGTGGCAGTTCCTCCAAGACTTTCTTGTCGATGAGATCGAATCCCGGAGCCTTCCTGTTGTCCATTGATTTGATTACTCTGGAAATCTCTCTAGGTGTTACTGTTTTCAGAGGGAAGTCCAACTGGAGATCCTGTTCGAGAACCGCATATATTTCTGATTCATCAATACCGGGTTGGGCTTCATTTGGTTGGAAGACTTGATTAAGGTGGGCAGCAAATGCCTCTGCTTTCTCTTGTGGGGATCTAATCCAGTCCCCGTTGTGTTTTCTAATTGGAGGTTTGTGGTTTAGCGGTCTATCCAGGTTTTTGCATGCTTTCCAAAGAGAATAATTAGTAGTCCTTGTAGGTGTCAGACCCTCCAAATAAGTAGCCAGTGCAACTTCATTAGCCTCCATTATTAAGGATTTCAACTCCTTGGCTGCCCTATTCAGTGCTGTTTTGTCATCGGGATGTCTGCTGGTGTGCCAGACTCGTCTAAGCCTTCTCTTTTCTAATATACTCTTCCGTATAGTTTCAGAGTAGACTTTACGGTGTTCTTGGCGTTTAATGTCTTCTGGAGTGCAGATCCAACAACACTCCTGGATTGTAGTAGTAATGGCTCTAGTAGCATTATCGATTTCAGTCTCAGTTTTTAGAGCTATGTGGAGTTCCAATCTTTGGTTTATCAAGTCCCTAAAAACGTTCCAATCAGTGGCTCTGTTGTATAACTTTGGGTTACCTTCCACAGTGAGGACTGTAGTGCCAATTGACAGTATAACCGGGATATGATTTGTCTTGGCATCTAGGCATGTTTGGATATGATGGTAGAATCTAGACAGGCCCTTTGTAATAAAGAAGTCTATGACATCAGGTTTTCTAGTTGGATCAGTGGGCCAATTGGCAGGTTCCGCAGTAGAAATAGTAGCAAGGTGATTACTATCTAGACTTTTTTTTCAGTTCTCTTCCTCTGGTGGTTGTCAGTCTAGAAGCCCTATGTACGTGCTTTGCATTCCAATCTCCACCTGCTATAAAGCGTGTGCCCAAGGTATTGAAGAATTCCGTATATTGTTCTTCATATAGTTTATGTTTGGGTGGGCTATAGATGGCACAGACCCTAAATGCTCCATTTCTGTCTTCTATTTCAATAGTGGTACCCTGGATGTAGTCCTTTTCAAACTTTGGAAGTTCATGATGCCTAAGGCTTGATCTCACGACTATGGCTGAACCCGCATGTGCGGTACCATCCGGGTGATTAGCAGCATAGATGTTGTAATTGGGTATTCTTACACTGCTATTATTGGTGAGATGGGATTCTGATACAAGTAATATATCTATGTTGTGTAGCTGTAATAGAACCTCAACTTCTTTCTTCCTTGCAGATAATCCATCTAGGTTCCACGCAGCAATCTTAAGGGAAGTCATTTTGATAGTTTTGAGACGAGAGTTGTTATGAGACTTATTAGAGAACTCATTTGTTGTAGGATAGAATCAAACTTTTCAGCTTGTTTTAAGAGCATCTGAGCGATAGTGGTGCTTGAGGGTAATACCTCTTCATCTTTGTCTGTCGTCAGAATGTTGGCATAGGTTCCTTTCTGGTTTAGGCGTTTGTCCGTTCTTGCACCTTTCATAGGAGATGAGGAGGGCATCTTGGCTGGGTTATCTGTAGTGTTGGTGCCATTGTCGGGGTTGATATTTGAGCGTGGTCTATTACTATATTTCCTAGCGTATATTTCCCTATATATTTCACAACCTTTGTAATTTGCAGGGTGGGCCCCCAGGCAAAGAGCGCATGTTGCAGGAGTATTGCGATCCGTCTTAGTACACTCAGAGGTTTTGTGTGGTTGGGCACATTTTACACAGCGATATGGTCTCATGCAATAGTTCTTAGAATGTCCATATTGCTGGCATCGCTGACATTGGACAACTGATTTTAGTTTACGTGGGTCCTCAATAGTAACAGATTGGTGATAAATATATTTAATATCTTTAACAGCTTTGTTATTAGAGCCCTGCTGAATATTCACAAAAAATGTAGAAGTTGGTTTTTTTTCAGGTCCATACTTAGCATTGATTATTTCTCCAGTCACGGTATTGCCAGTGTTTTCTATGGCTTCTCTGATTTCAGTAGTTGGTGTGTGTTTGTGGTGAAGATTTTTTATTACACTTTTGTATACTTCTACAGAGTAGCAATTGACACGTAGTTGGCTCTTATTTATAATTTTGTACTGGAATCCTGCCTTGTCCGCAACACTTTCCAGGAGATTAGTGAGTTGGTTGACATCTTCAATGCCGTACAGAATTATTGGAGGTGGTTTTGAGACCTTTTTTGTAGTGGCACCTTGAACGGGGTCAGCTTCCTTCTCATCAACAGGTAGTCCACTAAACTGGTTATTAGTGTGTATTCTTTCAGGTGATGGAGATGACACCTTTTTTCTTTTAGCATTTCTTAGAAGTGGCACCCTTTGCCAGGTAGGAGGAGTGGGAGTGGCACATTCTGTGGTAGTTGGTTCAGTGTTCTGCAAATTTATGCTTTGGATGCTACCATGGTTTGGAGCATTTGTAGTAGTAGGTTTATACTGGCATGGATGGGTTGCTGACGAGAACCTTGATGGTGGGGTTTCATGCCTGGAATCGCCCATTGTTTACTACAGTTCCAATAAGTGATATTGTACTATTGGTTCCATCATGTTGTAATATTATTTTTTTCCCAGTAAAACACTTAGCAAAAAATATTGAAATTTGGAGGGTATAAAAATATTAATTTTGACAAGATGAAAAATTTTTGTAGTAAGTGCTATTAATTTACTGTTTTTGCACTAAATTGAGTGTTTTCATATTATTATCTGCGAACATTAGCAGTGCTACACTACATGTTTAACTACACTTTTACGTAACTTTCACTGGTTAAACAACTAGATTACTATTTTTTAACACTGAAATACTTAGTACAGACTTGTTGGCAATTTGACACTTTTGACAGTTCCTACACGGAATAGGTGGTGCAAATTTATTATATAAATTAGATGTACAAAGGCGAGATGTTTTTTACGAAGACTGATAGGTAGTATTCTCTGCAGATTGCATAGGTACATTGCAAATAACGAAGCTATTCATCCAAGTGGGTTATTTTTCTAGGTTAATCAACTGTACGTCTCGCGCGCTGCGGCTTCTCGTGGCAGGCTGTGACGAATGTCGAAAAAAGAAAGAGAAAAGAATTATTTCCTTGGTTATATTGTAATTTTCCTTTGGTCGGAGGGTCGATTCCTCTGCGAAATGCGAATGTAAGTAATGCAGTATGCACATAGGTACTAAATTCTATCTTTTCATTCTCTTTTTCCTTTGTGGGGAATGTCGCGTATGCATCTGCGGTGCCATGGTGGAGAGCGATGGTCATCATGCTTTGAGTTGTCGTCGCTGCACCGGTAGGCATCCGCGTAACCACGCTCTCAATTAGTTAATCCGGCTCTGGTGTCGGCCGAGGTCCCCTGTATCCTTGAACCACCAGGTTTGTCCCGCGCAGACGGCAAGAGACCGGACGCACAGTGTACTGCCTAGAACAAGCTAGCTGGACAAAAACAACATTAACTATTCTGGAAATTGTTGCTGAGGGTGGTTAGAGTATAAGTTGCTAATCATAAATACCTACGGGTAATGTTTTCTATGAAATGTGTCAAAACATTAGTAATGAGGGTAAGTATTTCAGATACTCGATTAAAATGCATTAAATTAGTTGCGTTTAAGCTCCTCATACGAAAACATTTGATGTGCTCTCGTTTGTTGTTAAGTTGTGAATTGGTGATGGATTCAATAACCAAGGGTAAGTAGATTTTTTTTATATTACTTTATTCAATGTTGTTTAAGGCGTAACCAGTAAAAAACCGTTTGATTTAAAATAAATAACAAAAACAATCTTAAATTTGTAATTTACAAGACGATAAGTAAAAATCCCCTCATTGCCCCGGGTTGTTTTTTTATCAAATAAGAAATTTATCATCAAACTTTTTCTTGCTCGAATTGGCTCTTTTATTTTTTATATTTTTTTTTTGTAGGAGGCAGTTTTACTTTATCGAAAATGGTGCTTTTTGAAGAATGGGTGAAAACTTCCAGTGATGGGAGAAAGGCTGCGCTTTTTAATTTTATTGCGATGAAACATGATCTGGGCAGCAAATCGGAGCAGTCGTTCAAGGACATCAAGGCAGTTATTTCGAGATTTTCTGCGAAATTATCGGAGAAATGAGAAAATTCTCGTAGAATTTGGGATCGCTTTCTGTCTTCGAATAAGTCGTGGCTAGAGGGGATATAACGTTTCGTACGTTATACAACACTGCAGAGACTACATCATCTCAACAACCCATGTGGCTGGCCCTGGAAGGCCGAAAGCAGACTTGTAAAATGCCGCTTCCAAGACTAACCGTCGACATGTCGATGATCTTATACAATCCCGAAGTTCTGAAGAACTGATCGCTGCTGCCGAGATATCTTCCCGACTATCTGGTACATACCTATATACCTAAATATATACATATACTTATATGTGTAAATCTTTCTTTGTAATACATCTAAATTTAACTTCTGTTACTTACTTTCAGGAAAAAAAACTATGGCCAGTCTGATCGGGCAGGTCAGCGAGAGTCCAGAAAAAATCAAAGATTCCCTAAAGGCGACTAAAGAAATGAAGGATATTCCCAAATAAAAGGCGGTTCTCCTCCTCCTGAGGTTTTAGATTTAATTTTAGAGGCAACAAGTAATTTAAAGAGAAATCCGGCCCATACGTTAAGTGTTGTATGTCATATAGACTACACAGAAGAAGATTCTTTGATTCTTCTTTTTGTCTAAGAATTGAGTGATGATGAGTAGGATAAGTTATTGTTTCCTTTTGTGTAACTTATTGTTTCCTCTTATTCTAATTTATCCTGTTATGTTTTTGTGTACCTAGTGATAAGAAATATAATATTATGGATTTCAATTTTTTGTTTTTATTTTTTCTCGCTAAAACTATACACTGCAAACAACTTAGATGTGTATAAACATAAATAACAAACACTTTCAAATTTAAAAACATTGATAAATAATATTGTCCAGCTAGCTTGTTCTAGGCAGTATACTGTGGGACGGTCTGACCCTTGTGCCAAGGAAGAACGGCAAGTGCTTAGTGTGGGACATGCGGCAGCACCTTCACAGCCAGTCACTTCGCTCGTATAGTCCATTTACCGGCGGCCGCAGCGGAAGATGCTGCTTACAGAAAACGCCAAAAGTACGCGGAGATGGAGTCGTGTTATCTGGTCGTACCAGTAGCTGTAGAAACGATGGGCTGTTGCGGGAGTGATGCTAAGGCTCTGGTCTCGGAGATCGGCCGTAGGCTACAGGTCAAGACGCATGACTCACACGCCTGGTCGTACCTGGTACAAAGGATAGCTATCCAGTGCGGCAACGCTGCTAGTGCATTGGGCACCTTTGCGCCTGGTATGATCAGGGGTGGAATGTTCAGTAGGCAATAGTTTAGTAGTTTAGTTATTTAATCTATTTATTTTATTTTTTTGTATGTGTTTTTAATTTGATAATTGGACAATAAATTAGGCACAGGATTATTGGACAACAAGTTAGGAACTGTTGATGGTTTTAAGCGCTATGTTACTACATCATAATCGGTTTTGGTTTTTTGACAATTGATCTCTCTCGTATTTTCGCTTGACTTTCTTTATAAGGCTGTTGCAGTAATTCCTATATCGCTTGTACGTAACTCTTAGGATATTAAATACTGTATTTATAGCAAAAGTCATATTCATGTATTATTCTACTACTATAACCTAAGAAGCCTAGGAAGAGCTCGTGGCCCCGCGGACTCAGTATTCTGTAAACGATCACACAGCACTTTCAATGCAGTAAGTAACATTTACTATGGCCAGTCCTTGGATGGGTGACCACCCATGTGACCACTTTGTGTCATTTATTTGAGCGTTTCCGTAAAATGGCAGTCGTTAAGCCAAGTTAAAGGCCCTTATGGGGCGTCTTGGGAATTTTCAACAGCAAACAGTCACAACCTGCGCCTGTCCATTTCAACACGGCAGTAGGCTCACCACCTATTACGTGAAACATAAAACTATTAGGTGAAATGTGGGCATATACTATGCCTCTCTGCGTGACTATAATATATGTATGTATGTATGTATGAGCTATAACCTAAATGGCAATTTACCAAATCAAGTTATTTTTGCAACATGGTCCTATTCAGTACTTAAACTTATGAGTTATTGACAAATATTTTCTATTTTTAGATTTGATCATTTAACTCTTGTTGTTGAACACATAGTTTAATACATAGATTTTATTTGCAAAAAATATTGGGAAGCATGTACATTCCATGGTTTATTGAATTTAAATTCAAACAGTGCGCAACAAGGGATTTGCAGTCCACCAAAGTGTTCTTGGTTCGTACCATTTGATCTCAGTAGCATGTACAAATTATTTTCGTGATCTCAGTAGCATGTACAAATTATTCTCGTTGGCTTCGTTTTCATATGATGAGGCATAATGAACAATTGATGCGCAGTTTTGTTTGTAATTTTCTACACACCTTCGCAACAAAATTCCGCAGACATATTGGAATGCGTTCCTTTCTAGAATATCGTAATCCCTTCTGACGTTTTTTTTTGTGGTCAGGATTGTTAAGATGAATGCTGAATAGAAATTCGATGTAGAGATGTACATTGTGTAAGTATGCTGTCTAAATCTACAGTATAGTTGGTAGAATCTAAAAAATTAAAAACATGAGTCATGACATGAAAAATAGCGTAATGCCCTAGTGTTTTGTATGCAAGTGTGATACGAGTTTGTGGGTAGGAGGGTCCTCCTACCCACAAATTATATTCAACATGAAATTTTATATCAGGGACTAGGGATACAAAATCACTCATAGAAAATATTTATTTTCCAAAATAAAATATCGATATTGAAAATATCGATGTTAATAAACGGTAAATCGATATTTATAAAATATTTGATATGAATAAATATCGATATTTTAGTATCAATATTGAAATCCAAAATATCGACTCCGACTCCGACTTTGGTCGAATTCGGGCGGCCTAAAAGGGGTCCAGACACGGTCAAACCGCACTTGTCATGCACGATAAATATGAATGGAAGTTGCATAAATATGAGTGTGCATCGACGTGTATGTACACATGATATTTAACGTGCATGACCAGTGCAGTTAGACCGTGTCGCTAGCGCTTTATTGAGTCTGTGAATTATTGGAACGAAGTTCCTTATCGCGCGTTGTGAAAGGGGACTAGACGGAAAAAATTCTCACGAAAAGTTGTAACGACACTTTTGGTAGTGATAGTGGTAGTGATAGTGGTAGTGATAGTGGTAGTGATAGTGGTAGTGATAGTGGTAGTGATAGTGGTAGTGGTAGTGATAGTGGTAGTGATAGTGGTAGTGATAGTGATAGTGGTAGTGATAGTGGTAGTGATAGTGGTAGTGATAGTGGTAGTGATAGTGGTAGTGATAGTGGTAGTGATAGTGGTAGTGATAGTGGTAGTGATAGTGGTAGTGATAGTGGTAGTGATAGTGGTAGTGATAGTGGTAGTGATAGTGGTAGTGATAGTGGTAGTGATAGTGGTAGTAATAGTAGTAATGATAGTGGTAGTGGCAGTGATAGTGATAGTGGTAGTGCTAGTGCTAGCCAGGGGATGAACATGAACTCTACGAGCAACACCAAAGCAAATAGGAGTTTCGCTCTGTTCAGTTTCAGTCGCGCGTAAAGGTTACACGCACTCATTTTTTTTATATTTGTTTTCTTTTTGTTTTTGTTTTTGTTTTTGCTTGCAATAAAATTTTAAATTAAAATAAAATTTTATTACAATTCCTTCATTTTAATCGAAAGGAACTTCGTTCCATCCGGGTGTCCCTTGACACCTCTCAAGTTTTTTTTTTCCTTGTTGGTGATATGGGTTTATTGGCGTCAAGTTCTCAGTAAATAATACAGATCAGTGACGTTGATGCACACAAACGTGCAAAGAAAGCGCGCACACTGAAGTTACTTTCATTCATATTTGACCAGGCTTCACTGATTATAATTGACCGTGTACGGAGCCCATTAGTCTTTGCTTGGTGTTATAGTTCCGCGCCATCTAGCTTTGTGTCACGAAACCAAATTGTAACTTTTGTTTACCTTGGCAAATCGTTTTGGCGCTAGGGTGACAAAAATTCTCTCATTCGCGGTGGTAAAACACGACAGGAGCACGCATTTGGATTTTGACGTGTGTCAGTAAACAGCTGCAGCCAAATTCGGTTGCAAATTGATAGTGTATTGCAATAAAGACATTCTGGAATGCAACAGTGATTGAAATGGCTGAAAGTAAAGGTGCGCTAATCGCGAAATCAGTGCAAAAACATGCAGGACGTGCGAAGGAAAAGGTATGTAATGTTTTTTCTATAGTGTATTACATAGACATTTATTTAAGAGAATGATGACTTCCATTTATGTAAATATTGCGATAGGTTGTGAAAGCGTATATTTGGAAAGATCAGCGACTAGCCAGATTATATTCTGGTCACTATACTCTCAGTAACCGGTTTTGTGCTGCATCGAATTTCACCTGTTGCTTTGCTCGTGATGCGTTGATAGCACCTTTAAATTCACTTACATAAAATTATTTACATAATAGAGCTAAATATCACATCACGAATGTGTCGTTAAGCCGATACCGTCGTGCATCCTTACTGATATATCCAGGGCATTTAATATTCTATTTATAGTTCAGAGCCAGCAAGATAATTTTGGATACTTCCAACAGTTAAGAGATCTTAGTCACTTTAGTGGGTCTAGTACCGACTGGTGTATGAAAAAAATGTGTCTAAGTCATACCACACAGGTCTAAGGAATTGGGACGGTGTTAAAAATAACACATTGGCTAAAACACAGACAGAGACAGCAAATCGGTGCCGGTTTCTCAAAAATAATATAGATATTTCAACTCATCTATTTTTATATGGACTGTCACACTGTGTCTGTAGTTCTGTGAATATTATAATTGTTACAAGTAATTTGAAATCTTACATTAGAAATATGATTCCAATGGAATATTAAAAATTTCTCTTTCCTATGCACTGAAAGCTGTAAAATTTTACTATTTAGGGAAAAAGTGACTGTAAATTAAGTTGCTTTTGTCATAAATAAGACATTCATAATACTCCTTTAGAGAGGTAGTACCTACTTAAAACCTCACCTTTTACCTAAAGTTATTTAAAGTTCAATGAACCTGACATTTAGTCATTTACAAATTCTGTACAATTCACTCGTCCACTTTCATTTTGTAAAATTCAACACATGGCTTGCCTACTTACCTAGAAAAAAAACTGGCTTTGACAAGCATCGGCTATTGACCTATTCTGGCAAGAGGCCCAGTGTGATGAATTTTGCTAGTTGCCAACAATTAGAATTTTAGACATTTGTCTGCTTGGTAACTACATTGGTCTTCTGCTTTTGATTTTTATCAAATAGGTAGCCCCATTTTGATTTACTTAGCCGTTTTATTATTTAATTCACATCTTTTTCGAGTATCACAATTTTATTGCAGTCATCATAAAATCCATATGTAAAACGTTTTTAAAAGAATCGGAGTTATTCTTTTATTTAACATTCTATAGGTCTTTTGAACTTACTATAGGTGTCAACTTAGAATTTGTGCAAAAGTTCTGATATTGATTATCTTGAGATGTCTGGATAATATATCATCTACCTATACTTACTAATATTATAAAGAGGAAAGATTTGATTGTTTGTTTTTTTGTTTGCTTGTGCCTATTCAATGCCTATTCAAAGCCTATTCAATGGAATAGGCTCCGAAACTACTGAACCGATTTGAAAAATTCTTTCACTGCTGGGAAGCTACTTTCTTTGCGGTGAACATAGGCTATATTTTATTCCCGTATTCCCACGGGAACGGGAATTACGCCGGTGAAACCGCGTGACATCCTCTAGTTTTCTAAATAGAACATTCTTGTATAAGCCAGTTCATTTATTGACATAATACATTAAGAACTGTGCTTATTTAATATATTATGTTATTCAGTGTCACCAAGAACATAGTGATAAATTCAACTTAAACAATAGACAATTTAAGCGTTTCCACAATGCATCGTCTGTTTTATTTTTCATTAGTAATTGTGCATTTTTACAGACTTACAAATAATGCACTAGTTTGAAATTTCCTTAATTATGTGTTAAGTACACAAGAATTAACTAATTGAACTTAGCAAGTCACCCAGTTTCAAACTTTTTGCACATTAACAAATCAAATACGGATCGTGTTTCTGCTTCCTTAGCAATAATTAAAGCTAATTACTGTGTTATTAAAGAATTATTGGCGTTACAATTTGGCCTTATCGCACTTAAGCAAGCTCTTCCAGGCAATGCTTAATTTGAGATTGCATTACCTTGCCACACTGTTACCACAGACAGGTGTTCATGGACAACATACATTCAGTTGTAAATGGGCCTGTTAAGAGCCTATTAAGAGATTAGAAATGTAATATTTGATGTAATATGTATCTATACTAATATTATAAAGAGGAAAGATTTGGTTTTTTTTGTTTGTTTGTTTGTTTGTTTGTGACGAATGGGCTCCGGAACTGCTGGACCTGTTTGGGGAATTCTTTCACTGTTGGGAAGCTACACTCTTTGCGGTGAACATAGGCTATATTTTGTTCCCGTATTCCCACGGGAACGGGAACCACGCGGTTTAAACCGCGTGACGTGCGCTAGTAATAAATAAAATGAATTAACGAATTTTGATGTATTTTGGTATTAAATTATTGTATGATTAAGTTGGTATAATATGTGTATTTCAAATTGAACGGGTAACTTCGCAATTTATCAAAATACAGTATTTATTGGAATTGGTACTGAATGGAGCAAAAAATAATTACCTCAATATTTATTTAAAACCAGTTACGATTCTATTATATGTATTGATGTATTTTTAAAATTATTTTTTTTTAAATAAATAATAATTTATGTACTTATAAGTATTTTTATCTATTTAAGTATATACGTATATATCTACAACGCCTAATAATAATACGTATTTACTACACATCCACACTTACTACATTCACACATTAACATAAATATACACAAATTACAGACAACACACGGGTTCCAGTTGAAAATCAGCGCCAAGGTCCGCCTGGCACATGCTGAACTGGACACCCTTTTGGTGCAATCGTGAGGCACACAATAAAAGCATTTTTGTTTTATTTTTATTTTCAGTCCTGAGCAATTTATGTGTCCTACTTGCACCAAATAAACGTTTTTTCTTTCTTTCTTTCTTCTTTCTGTTATATCTTAGGTGGATTTTAGCCAGTATTAACAAGTATTTGGCGCCAAAATCGAAAAAGTTATGTCTCGGTATCACTAATCAGTGGTATATTTGTGTGCAGGCAATTTATTCTATAAATATAAAAAAAAAACCAGCCAAGTGCGAGTCGAAATCGCGCACGGAGGGTTCCGTACCAAAAAATGGCAAAAAATCACGTTTTTTGTATGGGAGCTCCCCTTGAGGGATCAAGGGGAGCTCCCATACAAAAAACGTGATTTCGTGAAAAGGGGGGACCCTTTTTTCTGATTTTAGTATTTGTTGTAATAGCGGCAATAGAAATACATCATCTGTAAAAATTTCAGCTTTCTAGCTATTACGGTTCCTCAGATACAGCCTCGTTACTGACAGACAGACAGACGGACGGCGAAATCTCATGAAGGGTCCCGTTTTTAGGGTTCCGTATTTACTCTTCGGATACGGAACCCCAAAAAGATACAAAAATCTGTAAGCTAATAATATTATGAGAATAAAAGAATTTTTGAGAGTCTGATATCCTTGAATCTCCTCCCAGAAAATTGTCCAGCTGTAGTTGCTAACTTTAACAACCACTGTCTGTTGTTTAGGACTAAATACTCACAGAATACATTGTAATGCATCATTCTGAACCGTCTGTAGCCAGGACTGCATCTGCCCCCTTAGACAAGTGGCATAAGCATAAATCGCAAACGAAAGGATAGAATATATCGACCAATCTCGTGATCCCGTCGTATGCCGCCGCGGCGTGCACGTTGTGATTGGACGACTTATTCTATTCCTTTCGTTTGCGATTTACGCTTGTGCCACTCGCCTAAGGGGGCTGACCAGAACTGACGACCTAAGTCAGGCCCAAGCTCGATACCTACTGCATATGCGCGAAAGAGATTGATTTCTCTCTCATTTGTCAATCCTCTGACCTCCTATTCTGCAGGCATCACATTCTCACAAAACAGTCTAGTACTCTAGTGTAATTCCGTTGAAGGCCCTAACTTTGCTATTCGTCGGGTACGACATATACCAACAATATACACGTAGGTACTCCTTTTAATAGTACATCAATGCTCTATTTATGGAACAATCACAATATTTGCAGCTACTTATTTATCATCAATACACAGAAAGCTACATTAATTAATCACACATGCAATAAGTTATGAGTTCATTGCACTCAGGACGTTTCGCTGAGTCTAGTAAGGTCATCGGTCGATAAATATGAAAATCTAATATCCTGTTTATGGTGATGTATGTATGTTGTGAATGGAGGAAAGTTGCCGTGAAGCCTACAGGCCCTAGAGGTGAATGTACATACTCGAAAGATAATCTTACTCTCTTATTCATCTCAATATGGCGTATTGACGTGCCCATTTCTTGGATCGTAAAGCGAAAGTGTTGGTCAACGTTCTCATAATATGCTCATGATAATAAATAAGTAATTTATTAAATATAAAAAAAATATATTTTCTATTTGAATTTCATCATCAAGTGAGGGTTTTACTCTTAAGTAGTTTCCATTCTAAAACATTATTTTGTCAAGTCAAAGGACTGGTGGATTTCGCCGCAAAGTTCACATGACACCTATTGCGTGAAACACACACCACTTACATAATTTCCATTCACATTTTATTTTAAGATCTGTGAAAATACCTTGGTCCAATGTCATTTAAAATAATGCTAGGAAAACGATTAACGCAGGACGTCTATTTTTTTTTGCAATTAATTAAGTATACAGTTGCAAGTACATAATTAATTAACTATCTAAATGAATCTTAAATGGTAAATTTTACGTACGGATTAGAATACGTATGAGTGAGAGAATACAAAGCTTCGAGTACCGTAATGCAAAGGTCATTCAAATAGATAATAGACTAATGTCTCGAAGGCATTTGGCATAAGTTGTCACCAAAAGTAGTCTTGGCATAAGCATCAGGATGCCGCACAACATAGAGACGTTGTGATGCTAAGGTTTCTACAGAGATAGTAGGTTCTGAGACCTTTTCAGGCTTTCACGCACGATATATATGTAATAATTGGGTTTGAATGCACCGTTCCCTGCCTACCACTGCTGCGGCCGGCTTTTTCTTTTCCAAAATCGAAAGCTCTACCGGTTTTGTGTAAAAATATGTTTATTGTTAGATATAATAACCGAGTAACTGGTGTTTCTGATATCGGTGAAACCAGTTCTCATTCCCTACTTTCAACATGGCAATAGGCTTACCATTTACCACTTGGAACATTTGGCAATATGAGCGTACGTGGTTTTTAAGGGAAAAGTGGTTATGCTTCTTTTCTTCTTATTTAAACGAGTAAAGTATAGAGAAAATATTACACACCTCGTCTGCATCTTGTCTCTTACCGCGTCATCACGTCTATATTATGCTATTTTGTCGTAATTCTATTATAATATAAACAACTAAGCAGTGAAAACAAAACAGGGAAACCACATAATTACCCGCAAGAGCATAATATCGCTATTATACAACTGGTAGGTAGTATTATATTCATTTTATGAAAGAAAAGGTGACCACGAGAAAGTCGTGAAATTTCAATTATGATAATATTCCTAAAATATTGAGCAATCTGAAATTTTGAATGTCAGTTTGCCTTAGACCAGCAGTTTGCAGACAAAATTTTGCACAACCCGTGTAGAATGTGGTGTGTGGTGCTGTTTGTAATTTGAACCCTGCGTTGATAATTTGATTACACATCGTTTACTAGTTTAATTCTACACTGGTCCTACTGTATGTATGTATGTATGGTCCTACTGACTTAGTATTATCAGAACACAGGTTAATTATCATAAGGAAGGTATAAAAATAAATACATTACCTACATTACGTTAGAGCCAATCCTTTGCAAATGACAGGGCTCATTCATGAAAATTTTGGGCAATACTCAAAATTTGTAGACAGCAAATTACTACTGCCTGCTGATATAATAATATTAGAAAAATGTAATCCAAGCATACCAATTCCTCACTAAGCCTAGGTTGGATCAATTTGCTCCATATGCATAATTCGTTCGTGTTAAGAATGCTTCAAAGACACAATGTTTCGTTCGACCAGTTCCTGTGACTCTACCTTCTAGTTTTGGGCGAATTTGATCGTTTATGGGGCGTGTATAGGTCATGGGACGACTATGAGTCACTCACTAAATTCTGGATTCGAACAATCTGAAGTAGGTACCCTTAGCAACGTCATTCATAGATTTGCTTGAAACAGCAACACTTATTCTTCCCTTCTTTAGCTTTCTTTTCCCTACTCTCCCTACTATATAATAATATGTGATAATAAACAGTCTGGTAATAAAGAGTTATCGAAATGTGGAAGGCATTGCTTCTAGTATAGTATTTGGGACGAAACAGTTTTAACTTTTAATATATTCTGTGAATAAAATTATCAGCCTCCTAGATTATTGTCTATGTGAATACTATATTTGTGTAGAGTGGAGGTAGCCAGGTGTGACCGTGTGACTGACCATACTGTTATCACGCCTGGCAGACTATGAGGCAACGGTTGGTTTTAGGATGTTCTATTGTATGCCACATCTACGTGAGAGATCACACATCGATGCCGTGTTGACAGTTACAGTCACATTGGTATTAGCAATTTATAATCAGTAGTGTGATAGACTAAGAGTCTCTGCCTGTGTTTTTTGTTGCGCTGCCGACCCTGTAAAAACCTTCAAATACCCCTTTTGAAGATCCCCATACTGTAGGTGTTTGGGAAAACCGAGGCAGGGAGGTCATTCCACAACCTAAGCGTGCGCGGGAGAAAGCCCATATCGGATCTAACCGTGCTCGAGCGCTCCGGACGCAATGTGTGAGGATGAACACCCTGTCTGTGGCGAGCGGTGCGGTGATAGAACGTAGCCGTGGGCATCATATCAAGCAAATCTTGAAAGCACAAACCATTGTACAGGCGGTAGAACACGCACAAGGAGGCAAAGTCTCTCCTGTCGCTGTGTCTTTGTGTGGAAATCCTGACATGGATGCTTGTCGGACTCCTACCGGCGAAAACAACACACACAACGTCCTACTAGTCAACTGTCTACGGCAGAGAGTCCCGGATATGCCCTCGGAAGGATGTTCCACGGTTCCATGCAGACTTTGGTTTTATAAAAGAGAAATGTTTCACTAAACGTGTATTCAACAGTGAACCAGACAGAATTTGCAAATAAAATTTGGGTCCACTTTTCCCGTTGGGTATGGTTTTCTATTATCATTGACCACATGTCCAAACTATTGCTAGAGATAGGGATAGATGACTATTATCTAGCCAGACCACAGGACTATCTTTAATATGAAGTTGGCATATAATGATGATAGCTCTTACACCGGAATCATCGAAATGAAATTGCATTTTTTTCTGAATATCTTAATTTACTCGAATTATTCGTGTTCTCTTCACGTGCTAGTTAATATTGTTTAGTTAACCGTTAGATATCACACTACTACCTATTTTCCTGTTTCAAGGTAACACAACACATAGTAGGTATGGTGATTCGGATATTCTAACGCAGGAATTTTGTCCTGTTATATCTATCTAACGCGGACCGGTTTTATCGTCAACCCATTTATTTTTGTTAACTTTTTTATACTTTTTTATTTTTTCCAAACTTCTCTATGTTATTGTGACTAGAATGTAAATTAGCGCCGAATGCTTCGATTTTTAATCCTAAAGTATGAACGTATTAATCCTAATAATCATATCAGTAATGATTTGAGCCCTAACAATTTGTACAATGTCGAGAGGTGAGCAAAATTTTACACCATTCTGAAAACATTGTGAATTTAACTTTCTTATTAAAATTACACAAATAATGTTTTAGGATAGGTAGCTCCCTCTTATCGTTGGAAAGGTTGTATAAAAAAATAAAGGATTCGGAGAATGACGTTACAGGGCTAAACTTTCACAGCTAAAACAGCCAACTGAAAAAAAATAAGGGGGCTGCAGTGGTATAGAACTATAGACTAACAGTCTCTTTGTGTGAAGGATGTGTGGAAATCCTACACGGATGCTATGCCGCACTGCCACCGGCTAAAGACACACACACACACACAATGCCCTACAACTGTCTACGGCTGAGAGTCCCTGGTAAGCACTAGGAAGGAGTCAAGGAATTCCAGGGTTCTCTGCAGACTTAGGTATTATAAAAGCGAAAAGTTTCACTGAGCATGTTTCCGAAAATGAAGATTTCAACAAATACTTCCAACCAGACAGTATTTGCCAACAAAAATTTGAGATCCACTTTTCCCCGTCATTGGTTTTCTATAATCATTAACCACATAACCAAACGTTTGATAGGGAGATAAATGACTGACTATTATGTAACCAGACCATAGGACTATCTTCAATATGAAGTTGTCACATAATGATGATAGCTCTTACACCGGAGTCATCAAAATGAAACTGCATTTTTTTCTGAATTTCTTAATTTGCCAAATCTCATAGATACTGCTTCGTGCTCGAATTATTCGTGTTCTTTTCACGTGTTAGTTAATATTGTTTAGTTAACGCCCTTAGCACACCTCCGCCGCGAAACCATGATAGCGGAACCGCAGTAATTCCGCCAAGTTCTGTCACATGTAGGAGGAGCGGAACACTAGCGAAACCGCCTGTTCTAATGCATAGATTTAACTATCTTCTATCTCTTTCACCGCACGGTTTCGCCAATCTGCTCGTACGCCAGTCAAACATCCGCGCTTCGGCCGCCTTGTTATTGTGGTGCCGCGTTGTCTACGCGCCGGTTTGTCAAAATTGACAGAAATACAGAGCGGAACGGCGAAACTAATATTTTTTCAGTAAATGGACGTGAAATTCACGGTAAAACTACTTCAAGCCATCAGAAATAGACCCTTTATGTATTTAGTAAGTCATCCAGATAATAAAAATAATATGATAAAATTGCGATAGCGTCACATCGACTAACTCGTGTCAGGTTCCGTTGCCCAGTTCCGCTGCTCAATCCACACTTGATCACAGCGGAATTCATTCAGCGGTTCCGCTGTTCTGGTTTCGCGGCGGAGGTGTGCTTAGGGCGTGACCGTTAGATATCACACTACTGCCTATTTTCCTGTTTCAAGGTTTCAAAGCCAACTAAAAAAAAAGAATGATCTTGTAGTGGAGAAGTTTTCTCACATCGAGATAGATAACGGACATGTTAGATTTATAATCTGTGGGGATTTTCCAACGACTATCGAAGATGATAAAGGTCATCACTTATCGTATCTTATCATGCCGTGCATAGATGCAGAAGATACTGAAAGAATCATACAAGTTAATCGGAAATATTAACCTGTTGATAAATTCTTGTTTACGTATTGTAAAAGAGAGTTCTCCTTCGCATGTCTGCTGGAACGTGAACGTGAAATCAGGATGTATTTTACATGATTTTCCAGCCATAAACGATTTAGTGATTCAAAAGGAGGGTTTACGTGTATAATGTATCCTTGTAAAGCCCGAAAATGGTGTCTACTAAATAAAAGAAAACAATGTTTCCATCTGCAGAGCATTATTTAATAGACACAATACACAGTCGGCTCAAAGCGAAATCGAGTTGGAATACTAAACGCTGCGTCTCGAGGATACTTATTTCGGGTAACAGATGAATAATTGATAAAAATAACGTAACAGATTCTCAGAACTTACGTCGTTAGTTAGACCAGTCTACGTTTGAAGGAGTCTATTTCATTCTAATACAAACAGATTCGTCGTCTTCAATACCAAGTTCTTACTTTTCCGCTGCAGCTCTGCCGCACGCAGTTTATGGCACTTTTTGAACACGACAGTGGTCAAAAATTGCTAAAATTTACAGCCGGTATTCAGTATGCGATTTATGATGATGAACAATCAATCAATCAAGCCAGCCTATGGCGGCAGTCCTCTTTTGATCCAGGTCGATTAGGACATTCATGACCATTATAAATTATAACCTTGCTTAAATTAGAAAAAACTAGCGGACCTCACGCGGTTTCACCCGCGTAGTTCCCGTTCCCGTGGGAATACGGGAATAAAATACAGCCTATGTTCACCGCAAAGAGTGTAGCTTCCCAACAGTGAAAGAATTTTTCAAATCGGTCCAGTAGTACCGGAGCCTATTCGTTACAAACAAACAAACAAACGAACAAATAAACAAACAAACAAACAAAATCTTTCCTCTTTATAATATTAGTATAGATTGATGAACAACAAAAGCACGGTTTAGTTGTTCATCAAATTTTTATACAATATGAAAGTTGGAGTTAAATATTATGAAGTATTCTGATATCGTATTAGATGGTATTATCAACATTTGAATTAGAAGCTGCTCAGTAGAATATAAAGTAGCATAAATAAATTTAAGTCTAAGAGGCAGAGTGTCTTTTAGTATTCAAATTTAATTGTAATAAAATATGCAAAAGAGAAATTTCCTTTTAAACCATTCATAGCACCGGATTTGCCCACTTGCTCAAATTGAAAGTAAAATCTACATCTATTTAATGTAACAAGTCTAAATCCTATATTACGTTGAAAATCACGAACTGTCTCTTGAGAATATGTCAGCCATCATTACCATTCACACATTCTACTTGCAAACATCATGAGGAACTCCCAAGCCCTTTACAATTCCAATAACTGCGAGCGTTTCATACAAAGTTCTCTCTACTTCCTTCGTAAGTTCTATTGCATCGACCGAGGGCTCAAGTTCACGAACACCCTCATCTAACAATGTATTGTTTATGTTGATACGTGACAATGCTTAATGCCAACAGTTGGGTTAACTGTGAACAGTACAGTCGTCATGGGAACATCAACATACGCCCAACCTTCAGCTTTTTATTGTCTATTAGAGACGTATAAATGTACGATTGTTGGAATTTAAATTAGTGAGAGTTGGAATTGATAGCATCAACCGAGACAGTCTATTTATAATGCTGCTATATCTTATAGTCTCCCAACGTTTATTTTATTGAAATAATTGTACAATCGTTGTCAGGACAAACCTGTAGACGTTTTCTGAGACCCTGGCTTTACGAAATTGTTTGTGAATAAAAAAGATCCTCATATGAATGAATTCAATGAATGTAATTAATGTTATCGATGAAGCCGGTGCAGTAGATGTTAGAGTATCGTCTCTATTTACAGGAGTGTCATTTAAATTGATGGAACATGATGCTTCCTATCTTACAGCAAAAGAAAAGCATTTCCATCTATGACAGAGTGAGATGTGATCGAACTTGATTTCTGTAAATTCATCAGGAATTTAAAACAGAGTGATTTCGACGCAACACTCAATACTATCTATTGTATCACATGTTTTCCTGCTGCGGTTATTTTAGTTCTGCGGTTAAAAGTGTTCAGATATCGCGTCACGAACAATTCAACCATTCGATTTCGTTTTCAATCGTAGCCAAATATTCTCCAATACCTTTGGACGGTTACCAAATAATGTCGCGTCGAAAGTAACCATTCTAATGTTTCTATTCTAATATTTGTAATGCAAATCCACACCTTAACAGCGTATGGTCAATTTTAGTTTTGTCAAGATGAGGAACTTTCTATGCCCCCGATGTGGACGAGACGCGACTGTCAATCGCCCAACAAACACTTCACATAAATAGTGGTAATTCCACTTCAACAGGATTTTCTAAATTGTGTTGTGACTCTGTTTTGGTCCTTTTTTTCTCTACTTGGTGGTAATATATCGTCGGTGATATCGCTCGAGTAAATTTTTCTTACGTCGGTAATCTCTGTAAGGCTCATTATGCTGGAATGGTGAACCAAATCAAGGTCATCCAATATTACATGTTGTTATGTTATGAACAGGTGTGGAATAACAATACGAGCGTGTATATTTAGATGACCTAGTTACGGAGTAGTTCCTAAATTTGTTTTACGTTACGTTAAACAAACTTGTTTTAAACTCGGTTTCTTCAGTGATTATTTCTCTGCGGTAATTTAAAAAAAACCGGCCAAGGGCGAGTTGGACTCGCCCATGAAGGGTTTCGTAGCAGCAAGTAACATAATATAAAAGTTCTTATAGTTCGTTGTAACTTTGATTGATGTTTTAACACGTGGTAGTGGTAGTTTAACAAGTGGTAGTGACTTTTCTAACCGAAAATTGCGGTTTATGACGTATTAAAAAAAATCTACCAGCTCTATCTCGTTTGAACTAATTTTCGTTGGTAGTTTTTATGGCAATGTACATCATATATTTTTTTTAGATTTATCATTCTCTTAGTTTAGAAGTTAGAGGGGGGGGGGGACACACATTTTTCCACTTTGGAAGTGTCTCTTGCGCAAACTATTCTTTTTAGAAAAAAATGATGTTAGGAACCTCAATAGCATTTTTGAAGACCTATCTATAGATACCCCACACGTATGGGTTTGATGAAAAAAAAAATTTCGAGTTTCAATTCTGAGTATGGGGACCCCCGAAATTTACTACTTTTTTTCTAGTTTTATATAAGAATCTTAATGCGGTTCACAGAATACATCTAGTTACCAAGTTTCAATGGCATAGGCCTTATAGTTTCAGAGAAAAATGGCTGTGACACACGGACGGACAGACAGACAGACAGACAGACAGACAGACAGACAGACAGACAGACATGACGAATCTATAAGGGTTCCGTTTTTGCCATTTGGCTACGAAACCCTAAAAAAGAAATTAACTCACAACATTATCCAATTTTTATTCATATCTATTTACATTTAGAAACGCAATGCGTAGACGCAGTTTTTGAAAGTTAAATGCATTAATATTATATTTATCTGAAAGATTAGAAGGGCCAAGTGCTTATAAAATGAAGTGCGATTCAATTCACAACTGACTTGGCAAACTACATTCCACAGGTCTACGACCGATGACATCACATACAACCGAATTCGTCGCCACTACCTTTAACATATTAGCTGCTTTGCCACCCAACTGTAGGTGTTCTCCTTGCTCGGCCTGCACCCACATAGATGCTTGGCTATGCCGTTGTCCCACGCTCCGCCTACAATCACCAACCACTTTCGTTTTATCATATTGCTTAATAGCCTCTTATTTATGTAGGGAAAAGTCATGCAATAAAATTCACAACATAAGTTTGTACATTGTTCGTAGTTTGTAAGTGGAGAAAGCGCGTGTGTGTTGGTCTTGAAACTATTGTCGTATTAACCTAATCTTTTGATATTTAGTAGTCAATGAATGTCGGCTTAGTTTTAGTACCTTTCTGTCTTAAATTATCACTGTTAAGTAACTTATTACTTTTCTATTTCACTAATCATATCCACATTTCTGCTCGCTTGCTTCTATTGAGGTTTCCAAAAGGTGAGGTTTCTAAAAGGTAGAATATTTTGTTTTAGATAGTGTACCATATTTTTTGTTAGATAGGCTATCTATAGGATAGATCAGATTAATTTTACCCTCAATACCAGACAATGTCCCTCATACAAAATTTGACACCACAGCTGGTTTGCGACCAACTATGGTGTTTTTTTCATTCAAAGTCGAGATTTTAAAATGTTCTTGCAGAATAGCATTGCAGGTATAAAAAAGAAATACTCTGATTCATTCAATATTGAAGAATCGTGGTTTAAAAAAACTACGGCACATTTCGCCACAGTCGCCCACTTCCTATGGCGCTTGCCAATTGTTACACTTTAGATATAGAAATGAACACGTTCTGAGCTATTAATAAATGATTTAAGGTTTGTGCTCTAAATTCTTAATGCTACTTTTTCTGTATTCCGCTCTTATTCTTCAACAAATTAATACGGGATTATTGAGTTTTTGCTTACTACCCTTAATACTTGTTTTCCACCTAATTAATTGATCTATTAATCTCCTGTGCAAAAGTGGCCAACCAACGTAGATAAGTCATAAAACACAACGAATTAACAAACGAGACATATAAATCTATTTTGGAAGCAGACAGGATAACCTTCCAGCTGGCAAATGAGTTATATTTGCAGTTGATGAACTGTATCGTGAAAATTAATATAGAAATTTCTTCAGTTCATAGAATTTAAGCTCCAAAACTACGTAGAGACCTCAGATCTAAAAATGTCAGGTCGCTTTAAAATTGAAAGTGGTGTTTAAACAACTGAAGATTACAACTATGTTGCACAGTTTGAAACTAGGGCACTAGAAGATCAGGTTGCATAATCAAATTAATGCTCTACGGCTCAAGGCTAGTGATGTAAGAACTCGAGTCTTTTAAGTCACTTAAGTTAGGACTAGACTCGATTTTCAAGACTCGACTCCAAAAATACGACTCAAGTCTTTTTATTAATCTGAGGGACTCCAGTTGTTATAATACGACTCGGATATAAAAATGGACTCGAGTCTTTTATTAAAAGACTCACAACTTAGTCGCGAGATTTTTATTAAAGGACTCGAGTTGTTTAGCATACGATGAGCTGTTTAAAATTATAATAATTTGTAATAAATAAATAAAAAATTCCCCTATTCCCAGTAGTACTACTGTATAGTCTTACTAGTAGTACTATTGGGAATATTTATCCCATTAGACTTACTTTAGAAACCCAGTAGTACTACTGGGAATATTCATCCCATTAGACTTACTTTAAAAACCCAGTAGTACTACTGGGAATATTCATCCCATTAGACTTACCGGTAAGACTCAAACTGTAGACCTAATAATAAACTAGACTAACCTTTTTGCACTTGAATCTATGACCTAAAATAAAGCATTAGAGTGATTATACAAATTAGGACTGACAGAACATATGAAGATCGAAAAAACAAATGAAGATTGGCAAAACAAATGTAGATCAGTAAAACAAATGAAGATCGGTAAAACAAATGAAGATCGACAAAACAAATGAAGATCGAAAAACCAAATAAAGATCGATTGTATTGTAATTCTAAATTAGTACAAATAGGCATTTTAAATTCAATTCAAAGCTTTATTAGTTTAATCAATTGTCCATGTTTATTAATCAAGTACCTATAGCTTAGTCATCATTTAATCTTGCCCTATCCTTTAATACCTCGAAAGAGTTCCCAACTTAAGGATTTGAAGTCGCTGAGGGTTAACACATCTTGTCGTAAAGACTACACTAGACCCGACAGTATCAAAGCTGATCTGACATTAACGAAAAAAAAAACCGACTTCAAACAAAAACTAAAAATTGAAAAATAAAATTAACTTAGCACAAAGTAATGGGTAGTAAATTTACATTTATCAGATATTTTATTTTACAATTTTTAGTTTTTGTTTGGAGTCGGTTTTTTTTTGTATTTTTTTTTTTCATTATTGTTAGTGACAGGTAGACTGAAATTATATCAGTCTAGGGATAATGTCCTCCCCAATACAAATTAATCAAGCCCAAACACAAAGTAACTGCTGTAAATCGTTAAGGAATTCAATCAATTTGAGGGATTTCTTCGATTTCTCCAGGATCCCAGCATCAGATTCTGACTTCCTGTATATGGGACCACATGGGAAGCACCAGCTTTCAAATAAAAAAAGAATCATCAAAATCGGTTAACTGTTTCTAGCGATTTGCCGGTAACAAACATAAAAAAAAATACAGACGAATTGAGAACCTCCCCCTTTTTTGGAAGTCGGTTAAAAACGTGTTCCTTCCGCTGGGCCCTCCACTGTTCATACTTTAAGATCATCAAAACACAAATTTGATGACAAATCTCGATGCCTTTTTTGTGCATGCTCATTTGAAGATGAAAAGAAAAAACCTGTTGACAAGCGACAGACAGTATACTCTGTTGGAAACGTAGCCTTTTAAGGCTGGGCATGCAAGACGAGATGATCGGGGCGAACCGCGAGAAGTAGTGCATAGATACTGCAGCCCGCAATTCTGACAGTCACTGTTAGTCTCCATGTGCTTATAAATTTTATTCATGGCTTTAGTTACGAGTATGTAATCTTCAGTGACGTCTGAGCGATCTGATGAAGATGTGCGAACCCTCAGCGACTTCAAATCCTTAAATTCTTGTGATCATTTCTGAGGTTACTGGCAGAAATTAGACATTTTATGCCTTTTCACCGTGGAAACATTCTCTCCACCTTCTTCCAGCAGCTCATCTCGAACAAAACACTTTTCTGTCATCTTGAAAATGTGTTTTGTGACTGCTTCCCTGGGTTACCGGGTGCACAGTCACAATACTCGATAGGTCACGAACGAAACAACAACATAAGCCCGAAGGCCTCATCATTGATAGATAATATTATTGGGAGATTTAGCCAGTTTTAAACTGTTTTCGACGTAAATTTGTACCTACTGTTACAATGCGCGCTTTGAAAATCGCCCACCTTTAGAAATTCATAGCTAGGCAATGCTTGGAGATAGATACAAAGTGCAAAGGACAAAGTTGTAGAGAATTTAATTAGCTTTTATTATGTCATACAACACAATTTCGTACAAAGCACCGTTTTCGAGAAGTAAGCAAATAACCAAAAAACGGGACCTTCTTGTGTCTCCCCCCTCGGGCTCACCTCGGAGGGGTCAGGACTTTTAGTATGTTTATCTCCTAACTAGTCCAAACAAGTTCCTAAGTCAAAGTTTCTGCTTTCGACTTTTCCATCCAGAAGTTATTCGTTTACTAGGCTATACGGAATAATCGCCTGTGCACACTTAACGATTACATGTATAGTTTATGAGCACGACTCACGAGTCCAACGAGTCGAGTCCTTTTAAAATGTAGAAGTCTTTTCGTCACGACTGAGTCGTTTAAAAAGACTCGGAGTCTTTTTTAAAGAGTCAGTTTAAAATAAAACTCGAGTCGTAGTCGAAGACTCATAAAAGACTCAGGACTCAAGGCTTAAAGACTCGATCAAGTTCTGAAGCGTCATAAGTCGTTGTAATGAGTCGAGTTTCTTTTAAAAGACTTAAATGACTCGAGTTCTTGCATCACTACTCAAGGCTATGTCACTCTGAAAGGTTGTGTACCATTAGAAATACATATTACAGCTATAGTATGTAGTCCATTGAAATGTTACATGAGCTTTGCATTTATTAGAGGACGCGTAAATGTTATTTTTGGGACATGTGTGGGGGTTCAATAGAAGCTTAACCTCAAGTTTGTGGGGTCGCCACCCTTGTCCCCCGGCCGCCATCTTGAAAAGAGGGGGGAAAAACACTTTTTTCGCAATATTTCGGAAACTATGAGTCTTACAAAAAAATTGTTGAGGCATAATTTGTAGCATATTGCTTTGCCTACAAATGTGTATATCTATAACTTTTTTTATACATTTTACTAAAAAAATACCTCAGACTAATCTTGTAGATGATCTTTTAAGAGAAATTAAAAAAAAAAAGTCCTCAAAAGATCATCTACAAGATTGTTCTGAGGTAATTTTTTTGTAAAATATATATAAAAAAACGCCACAGAGCAAAATCAATTTTTTCTTTATAACTTGTTTGATTTTTAATTCAGGGCAAAAATTTGTTAAACACATTTGTAGGCAAAACAATTTGCTACAAATTATAATTTCACAAATTTTTTGTAAGACTCATAGTTCCCGAGATATTGGGAAAAAAGTGTTTTCACCCCTTTTTAAGATTTCGGCCGGGGGACAAGGGTGGCGACCTTAGACCATATAACACGGGACTAGCCTTTGCGAACCACCGCATACAAAAATATTCTGCCAGTTTTCATACAAGTGAAGGGGGAAACACAAAGACATATAAAATTTCATTGCATTTAAAAATGTATTAATCGACAAACGCGTAATGGCTGTTGTGTGTTAATTGTTATTGTACAGTCAACTACAATGTAATGTACTAGTTTAATCATATAAAATGATGTACTGATGTACAGGCTTTTCATAAAGCCAAAAGACCAAATGGTCATGTGCAATGGCAGAAAACAATGCTTAAGTAAGGCGCATCCTGTGGTTAGATGATCTAAGGTGGCGACCCTACAAACTTCAGGTTAAGCTTCTATTGACCCTGTCCCAAAAATAAAATTGCGTCCTCTAAGAAATGCAATATTCGGTCCTTAAATCGTAACATTTCAATGGACTAATAGAGAAATGAATAATGTCAAGATGAAATTTTTGGATAAAGATACGTGCTTTTAGAAAGTAAAAGAAAATGTAAGAAAGTTTTATTCGTATTATTAATCTTAAAAGCATATTTATTCAAAAACTATGTCTCGTTAACCTCAGGTCAACCACGATCAGCAAAACTTTTATTGATGACTACGATTGTGCACACGTGCCCGAACAATTTATAACATGATACGTGACGATTTTTACGCAACAGAACCTTCGTGTTTCTACCACGCAAATTTTTATGGTGATCAGGTTACGAGATTACTAAATGCCCCATTTCAAATTTGGTAAGGTCTTGTGTAGTAAATAATTTTGAGTGGGCAATATGTGTAATTTTTAGTATAATTGTTGTTTTAACCGGTCTAGATTAAGTCTTCAGGTCGTAAGATAGCTTTAACATCTATCATTTGAAAATATTTCGGCTATAAAGGCAATAATTTCTAATAAGTAAATGTTAATGATAATGAAGTGTTATAATTTGATAATCATTTAGAACTAAAGATGATTTTCCCAAATTTTATGTGTTCAATTAGTTACCTATATATGATTTATTCTGTAAATGTGCGGTAAAATAACACATTTCGCATTTTCATATCCATAGCCTTTCATTGCAATGTTTCTTTTTTTGCTACAACATTACGACATATTTTATTTGCCCGACCCGAACTCGTAAATTATTTTCTTCGTGAAGATCGAAGGCCTTTCCTAAATACATTTCTGTCACATACAAGAAAATACCTCCGAAAAATGTCAGCTCTTTCGTGACATGACTAATATTAAAGACATTACGAATTTTTTGGTCCATAAAGAAGAGATAAATGTGCATGAGTAACAAAATAATTTGCGACATTGTGTCTCTTTATCCTACGTAAGTTATCGATTTACAATTGACTCACATTCGTAAGTATGTTGTTAGGTGCTTTTTGTTGTGTGGTCCCTATCCTTATTTTAAGCAATTATTTAACGGACAGTGTCTTTTTTTAAGTAAAATTATAACACTGCAAAATTAACAAGTCCAATATCTTTCACAAAATAAACCCCCTCAGTACCTGTCCCATTTAACTAGAAAGGACATAGAGCGGTTATTCATGTTAAAATATTATAGCAGTGCACTTGTTGCAAGAAAAAATCCGAATATATCGTTCACACGATGCGCGATGGCCGCCTGACCGACTCGTGCTGAATTCCAATCCAACTGTCTGCCGGTTGTTTTTGCGTTCACGCACTTTCTTCTCGCTTACTTGTACTTTCTCGTCTCGACATGTATACCATCAGGTGTATATCTGTGGCAAGCAGGAATTCACATTCGCAATCGCACTTCGTGGGCTGGTAACTGGAACAAAGGGTGTGCTTTGATGGTTGACCTTATTGTGCATTCTTATTTGTTACGTCATCAATGAGGAGAATGTAGTCACAATACTACTTCTCCATGAGTTAACCTTGATCTATAGCAACTTTTTAATACATAGTATGTTTCTTTTTGCAGGTATGTCTTCAAAGAGATCTTCTTTGCGATAGATGACTGGAGTAAGTAATTCAAACGCTGAAACTAGTCGTTTAGCATCATTATCTAAATCTTATGTATCCATAAAATATACGTTATTACGTCAGTGACATTGCGGTAGTAATTATCTTATGTGTTAGAAGTCGACTTTTCACTGTAGTAGGCAGACCTAGGCTATCTGTAGACGTAGGCCTCTCCTAGTTTTCGCCACAGCATATGATCTTGTTCCTTAGCCATTCAGTCCCCACCTTCCGTAGGTCGTCGGGTCGGCTGTGATTAGACATTTTTCGTTTTGTATACTAAATTTATCATAGCCTAATTAATTGATGGTACAGTTTTTGGTATATATATTTATGTTATGATGTTTACACTCGTGACGTATCTACTATCATGGGACATCACATTTTTCCTTGTCTCTTATCAGATAACGATACGACATCTCAATGAGACAATCTTTTCCAACCCAAGGTTGAGTAAGCTAGTGTAATTCTAATATATAATTTTCATGTACTCGTGACTTGTTTTCCGCATGACATCAAGAGCAATAATTTGTTCCTTAATGATTGCTATAGACAAAAGGTAATGAATTGTGATTGAAACATACAGCTACGTTTTATACATCTGTGACGTTTAATATATTACATGAATAATCATCTTTTTCATACACTTTAAAAGATTTTTGAGAAGATATCACTAAGTGATCCACAGCATATCACACATGATGCAAGCCTGCTAAGTGTACTGTTACTTACTGAAGTGTAAAGTACAAATTCCGTTGTTAGTTACACATACGCACCTGTAGCGTCGTATTGTGAACTTGAAGTGCTCGGCTCATCCATGTTTCTAGTTACTACTTAGTTTTGAATTATATTCTAATTATATAAGAGTTTTGAAATTAGATTTTTAGATAGATAAGTCGCCGCATTATCCCGATCATTGTCACCATCGATATCTAATTTTACCTTTATTTCTTGCTTATCACTAATTAGATGTTAATCAATGAACGTACCTAAATGAAAACCATATGCCAAATAACACGCCTTGTCAATTTGTGTACTCAACAATGAAACATGAAAAGAGTTACTACATCACGTATTTGCTCAATGCTTTGTTTCAATGCTGAATTGTTATCTGTTTCGTTATCGTACCATTTGCTGATCTGTTTCTGCTGTTTTGTACCCATTTCTCGTGTGTTCGTTACTGATATCTTATTACAGTGTTGAAACAGAAGGTTCATTATCCATATGCTCATAACGTTGATAATTAATCGCAAAACTAGCCTGAGCAATCATTAGTTCCTACTTGCACAAATACTGGTGATTCTGTCAAGTCTATAATATGTCCTTGTGGTATCTGCAAGTGGCACTTACACCTGTCGCCCTCACGAGGTTGGAATGGAATGTTAGACGCCAATCACTCCCAACAATTCCAAATCTAAAAGTTCAAATATCAATTGCTCGGAATGCTCCTGACAGTCATTAAAAAGCGAACACCAAACCCGACACTCAGGTACGATTTGGGAGCAACTAGAAAGAACACTAAGATGAAGAACGTATTTTTCAACGGAAACATGAATTCATAAGTGTAAATTATAAAATTCGTTTTGGATAAGACCCAAAAACTATCGTGTTACTTAGGGTTCAGGTGAATGTCCTAACTCCCACACTCCCATGCAAAACGGAAACCTTTAAAAGGATTCGAATGATCTCTTGTCTTCTTTTAAGGTCATTTTTAATACGACTTGTTTTTGTTTAAGAAGTTGACGCATCGATTCTGATGTGACCCGACTTTGATACAAACATTTTAAATTTTAGGACCGTGTTTTGGATAGTATTATATTGTGTACGTCAGACCATGTGTTCTTCTTTGCAATATTATTATAATAACAGACTGTTGAGTAGAAAGCAACTCCTAGTATACAATGAAAGCCAATACCATATTCCGAAAAACAACATGAGTTTTGCTTTTGAGTATTCAAGATGTAAAAAAATTTTTCAATAAAAAATAAAACCGACTTCCAACAAATCCTGAAAAATAAAATTTACTTGGCACAAAGTAGAATGTATTTTGATTTATCTGATTTTATTCAATATCATATTGAAGTCGGCGCCAAGTAAACCCATAGGTTTATGTAGGTATTATTCATGGCACCAACTTCAATACTACATTGAATAAAATCTGATAAATCAAAATACATTCTACTTTGTGCTAAGTAAATTTTATTTTTCAGGATTTGTTGGAAGTCGGTTTTATTTTTTATTGAAAAATTTTTTTTCATTATTTTAAGTGACGGGTGAACCGAAAAATATAACTATCTAGGTAAAAGTTTTCATCAATATAAATCAATCAAGCCCAAACACAAGGTAGCTGCTGTAAATCGTTA
Organism: Miltochrista miniata; assembly: GCA_933228765.1. Lineage (NCBI taxonomy): Eukaryota > Metazoa > Arthropoda > Insecta > Lepidoptera > Erebidae > Miltochrista > Miltochrista miniata. The sequence goes on from OW121758.1 coordinate 3,444,595, forward strand.
AGGATTTCCCTCGACTGTCTTTCGGATCCATAATCAGATCGACTCCAGATATTCATTAAATTGTAGTACATTAAAGCACTGAATTAAAAAGTTAACAAATGCACTGGTTGTCCCTACAATTTTCGGTGGTTGCCCTCGATTTCTCCTGGATCCCATCATCAGATCCTGATCTGATTAAAATAGGACCACCTCAGAAGTAAACCCTATTCAAGAAAGAAAACAATTTAAATCCGTTTATAATTGACGGAAATATCGGTGAACATACAAAAAACATTGAGAACTTCCTTTTTTTTTGAAGGCGGATCTATCAATCTAGGTGCAAAGTTCTCATCAATACAAATCAATCAAGCCCAAACACAAGGTAACTGCTGTAAATTGTTAAGGAATGCCCTCGACTGTCTTTCGACTCTATCATCAGGTCGACTCCAGACCTTCATTAAAGTGTAAAACATTAAAGCACTTAATTAAAAAGTTAACAAGTGCACTAGTTGTCCCAACAATTTTCGGTGGTTGCCCTCGTTTTCTCCAGGATCCCATCATCAGATCCTGACCTGGTGAAAATGGGACCACCTCAGAAGTAAACCCTATTCAACAAAAAAAGAAATTTTGAAATTCGTCTATAATTGACGGAAATATCGCTTAACATACATAAAAAAAATACATACAGACGAATTGAGAACCTCCTCCTTTTTTTGAAGTCGGTTAAAAATGACCATAACCAATTCAATAAACACTTTATTTATTAATATTTCTAACACATTACCAAATGCCAGGTCTTGTCCAACATGTCCTTACTGCCTAATAAAGAGATCACGATAGTGCCACCTACTAAAAGGCCCGTATATTATTAGGAGGCTCTTAGCTACCTTGTGTTAATTCGTTACACAGCCTTACGCATGTATCGTAGAATTACTTTTAACATTATGTATTTTGTACGAAATAAATTTTGTATTGAGGGAAGATTTTGTCTGATAGAAGCAATACAAGTAAATCTGCGGACAACGCGGACGAATCATATACATAAGATATTTCTAAATTATTTGCTTATTGGGACACGTGCAAATCTGATTCAGGAAATGAGTTAATACAGTTATGTGTTGCATATTTTATATTAGATGACATCGACGTTCTTTTGATGTCACAAACGAAATGTCATGCTTTATAATCATATAAAGCATGACATTTCGGCCAAAGTTCTATATTACCTAAATCTCATTCTCTTTTTCTAAAGATGAAGTATTTAAATATTCAACATCTGTCGCCGTTTATACATTAAATTCGCTCGTATCAGCTCTAAAGTATACTATCATTTATTTATAAAACTGAAATTGAACCGAGCCACATGTGAAATATGATTTTGCATGAGCATCATCGGTAGTTAATATTAGATCTGTTATATTTTCAAAGAAAATAAAATACCCAAGCGCCTGTCTAAATGAAATATTATAATTTTCGTTTCAGTTTCGTTCAATGTTTATCTATAACACTTTCTGAGCGATCTCAACCTTTCTGAAGCTTTCATTAATCCCTGTATTGAAATGAAGTTCAAGTACCGTCAAAACAGCCGATACATCAACCTAATGGAGTCGATCTAATGATGGCTTGGTCTAAATATAACGGACCGGTTACCTATCATAATAACTAAAGTTGTTTCAACTATTTTCAATACAACTACGGTCAAAATAACTACTGATTAAAACACCTAAAGATCGTTTCACCTATTTTTGTTATAACTACTGGTCGAAACAAATATTGGACGATTCACCTACGATTAATTCAACTACAATTAACTGAGCTAAGATTGATTGAACTATGTATGAAATACATAATAATCAATTCGCCTACGAGTTTATTGTACGATTACGAGTCTCAGTAGGTACTCAGGGGAACGTATCATAATGACTGTTATTTTCCTGAAAAACATTATTCAGAATTTCAAATATCCGAAAATTCACTGTTTAAGTTTTTTTAATAAAGTACGGTCAAGTCTAACTACCGAAAATATTATTTCCAAGTGAGTGGAAGGCAAACTACAAAACAAAAAAAATCCTAATCCTAATACCTATCCGAGTCGAGGTGTGAACCATTATAAGTGAATGGTTAACACCCCGACTCAGAGTACCCCGATTTTTTTTTGTTTTGTAGTTTGCCTTCCACTCACTTGGAAATAATATTTTCGGTAGTTAGACTTGACTATACTTTATTAAAAAAACGGGTGGAATCAGGAACATAAAATCGTCTTTAATGATAAGTTTTCGGGTTAAAACAGGAACGGGTGGAAACGACATTCACCCTTCGTACATTAGGTATTTCAAACGTAGTCAACATGTCCAATATCTTAAATGAACATTATATTAATCGTCCATTAGTTCAAATAATTATAGTTTATTCGAAATTATGTGAATTAACGAGTAGTCGAGTCGACCAATATGCGTAATGAACATAGGTGAATCAACCGTAGTTGTATTGAAAATAGTTGAAACAACTTTAGTTATTATGATAGGTAACCCGCCCAGCATACTCGCAAGGTCATCCGAACTTACTCTATTGTCAATTTGATTAACAATACGGACATAAATGTCGGCCATTTTTCTTCCGGAAGCACCGTAGTGACATATTGAGTTCATCGTCAACCAAAACTTACGTAAGGACCGGCGCAGACGCAACTTATATCCGTCTCATGATCGGCATCCTGACCTATATCTACACACGGTGCAAACTAAAAGTCACCTAATCGCCTTTAGATAAGATTGAAAATAGCTGTAAGAGATAGTTTAGTTAGGACATTTTAGAGCGAAGTCGTGTATGGACGGCCGCCAGGCCAGGCTGTGATGTGACTATTCCCGTCTAGTAAACTGGATTCTATGTCCAATGGTATGCGAACTTCTTTTTGGCACATGTCATTCAATTCTAGCGCCGTCTTATTGCGTACTATCGTAAGAGATCCCAAATATCATATAGTTCTTTTATAGACATTGCACGTGCCCCGAATCTCATACAGCACTGTAATTAGTAGTTATATTGTTACTCATTATAATGTTTAAACTGCGCAACAAGTGTAATACCATCGCTGCGCGTCATTAATTCAATTGTGTTTGATGCTAAAGCACGACTCATAAATTTTACGCGAGATTTATATAGTCATGTATACATTCACTTTTGGCAAGTGTTTTTGTTGATCATTTATTGGGCATCAATATCGGTGACATCGTATTAACAATATTTTTTGTTCATCAATAAAGTAGGTATTTTAACGTAAGACGTGTTGCGGTTTAATAGCTCAAGTACTTGACTTTGACTTTCTAATAGGTCCATACCCATTAAAGGAGAGTTATCTTTCACAAGATAAACGAGGTTATTGATAATGGTATCGCTTCTACAAAAAGGCGCAGCGTGGAACCTGTCTATGTTTAAAGTCAACATAACGTTTACTAAGCCTAACCGAACAAGTTTCGAACCATTGATGTATGCTTACAGATATAATGCGGTTTCCAATGCATTCTATACGGTGGAGAACAGGAATCCGGTCTCGATAGGTGCGCTCCCTGTGATTTACATGTACAATCATCAAATTAGTATATCTTCTTGGATATATCGGTTAGTTATGTCTACTGCGTCCTTATCCTTTATTGCAGATTTTACGATATCCTTCACCCATTTTGTGATCAAATGAAATAGATTTGTAATACTGCGCTTTAAAACCGCGCTCTAATTTCGACATTATTAAAATTTCATTTTGCAAATGTTGGGATTATGAAAACAGGCAAACGTTAATAATGGGGGCAACTAGATAAGTATATTTATTTTCCCTATGACAATTTGTTTCACTCCTACGCTTTAACGTATGCAAACTTAACAATTCTTTTTATGATTTTGCTATTCATTGACCCTGGTCTGGAAAATATTCAATAGACAAATAATTGACATAATTTTGTCAGATTATATAACTCGGTTACTTGTAATAAGATGAACGACAACAGCATAATGGTAAATGAAAATGAAATCAAGGTCGTCACAGACACTGAATATTTGGGCTGAACTTGTTGTCTGATTAATCGGATTCACTTCTCTTGTATTGGATATTTTAATATACTTGGAATATGTATTAACTTATTATTACGCCTCGATACTTTGATCGAGAATGAGGAATTTGGTAGGAGACCGCAAGTAGAAGAGCGTCAATGTGTTTAATTTTTTTTGATGCAATGTCTAACAAGAAATTTTATAAATGTTTGCTGAATTTCGACATTAGTCTTTTACTAAATGTATTTTTGTGATTTACAATCGAGTAATGCGTTTTTGCAATCCTATAAAACACGATTCGAGGTTGTACATATAATTTTAATTGGTTGCTTTTCGTCGGCATTAGTCGTATTTCGCCCATGGTTTGAAAAGAAATGAGGTCAAGATTGAACTGCTCTAGATGTTTCTGTGTATATGAGTCTCGTTGAGATTGCTCGTACAATTGATGGATGACAACTTTGTTTATTTTTATTGTTATCGTATTTACGTAGATGATATGGAATGAACATAATCGTGTCATGTCCTTTATCACTGAATGTTACTATCCTCTTTGTAAAAGAATACTTTTATATCTAGATATAAAAGGCTAGAAATCCTTTATGTAATTTATTTAAATACTACTGATTCTTATCAACAATGGTGCACTATGCTCTACCATACAATTGATCTTCAAGTTCAATCAATCTTATTTGGTAGGAACTAAACGACCGAATAAAATCTTAAATAAGCAATAATTTCCAGTTTGACATACAATGGGTATTATTTACGAAGATTGTGTAGGATTTTCTCTAAACCCTGCCTGTTTTGTTGGAATGCGGCGAGTGAACGTCCAATGAGTCGAGCCCGAGGCATCCCCAGACCGTTGCCTTTGCCTCAGCTATGTGCCAAATGTCATGGAGGTTTGAACGTGATCTTTCGGCCTACAAGCAGAGATATGATGAAAGAATACTATAAGTACCAAAATGTGTGTAGGATATATATCAGCTACTGTTTAATTTATAGTAGAATCAGCTGTGAAAATATTTGAACGAAGGCATTAGTTTCATTTTATAATCAATGTCCCGACCTTGCTTATTGTAGTTTCGTTTAGATTAGTGTATTAGAAATATCCGTATAGTCAAACGATATTATTCTAAACTACTACTACACTACACTACCATTCATGTTATCTGTTTTTCCTATTTGTTAAATTGATTTCTTCTAGAATATGTGTCCAAAGTTGTCATGTTCTAATTACGCAGACCATCAATATCGCATTTCTCCACTTGCTTCGAAAGCCAGATGTTGCTATGTGTGGATGTTGTTAAACTGGCTAGCCAGCTGCCCTGTCCCTTTTCTTTTTACGTCGAATAAGTTCCGTTTGGGTGTCTGTCTCTTTCGCTCGAATGCCCCCACCCTTTGTCCACCTGCGCCGGAGTCGCGACACACATCTCGTCTCTGCCGTCCATTGCTTTCTATTTTCGCCTGTCGCACTCAATTCTCCTCTACCTCCGAGATTATTTTTAATTGCGGCTTATTTTCGGTGATTACATTTATTTGACTAAGAACATAGTCATTATCCAATAATGTAAATAAAAATACCAGTTGACATTTGTTGCTCTAAATAGAAATACCTTACCAGCTTAGCAGAGAAATTACTGTTTATTTATCAGAGTATTTGCTTATCGAAGGTATTTTTAGATGCTTATCATTAGTAAAGAATGATTATTGCATTTTGTTTTCGTTATCAGCATCTGGTACATTCCTTAAGTTGTATAGTTGACTTTAGACTAGGTTATTAAATTTCATAATTACTGGTTATAAACTGGATGGCTCCAAGGTACACTACATAGATAACGAAAGGTAACTCCAATCGCTTTGATTTCAATATAATGTATCTGACAACCGTCTCAATTGTCGAATCGAAAATAATGCATTCGACATCCGCTTGTATGTATATTGACAAACCTGAATTATATTTACAGATGAATAGTTATACAGGTCGTGTATAATCGAAGGGTTTATAGCCAAATGTTTATTGGAGCGCGGACCATGTGAAGTAATAGTTAGCGGACCTTTAAAATTTACTGTTAATATGTTAGAATATACTTCTATGATGACCTCCTTACTATTTGGGGTGGAGCTGACTCACGTATAAGTGATACTTATTGCAACTAATTTAATGATAGTTGTTATGTGCTGAGTGAATGTAATAAAGGTGGTCTGTTTTTATTTGAGTTATGCTTCAACAGACGGTTTTATCGAAGAAGTTGCAGTAGTTTCGCACGCTATTAAGTTCGACAGTGTAATTTACTCGGCATTTCGTAATTGAACTTGATTCATCACCGCGCGTTATAATCACTCCACTAACTGAACACCATTACATTAACCAATATTTGTACTAAAATTTTATCAATCATAAAAATTTTGTCGTACAGAGGACTGCCACAGGTTGATTTGATTGATAGATTAAATATTGAGTAAAGTAGTTCAAACATTCAATTAATGTCATATTTTCTACAAGTAAATTGTCTTATTTATACATAGAATATTATTGATAATATTTAAAGACATACGTCTATAATACTTGTTATGTTTCCTTCATGGGTACCTACTTATAAAAAACATTCTAGACTATCCATCTAAAACAATTTTATAATTTACAAGATCGTGATATCTACAATACTAATTTGAATTACATTGAGATGTCCAGTTGCTAGAATATTCTCAGTTGCTTCATTGTCATCGCTCAATAGTATTCAGTGCAGACGGATGTCGTCAACAGTGGCACTGGGTAGCAGTTGTAATATATGATTTAGTGCTAGTTCATGAATGATGTTATTGTTAACACTCTCTTTGCACTGTACATCCATCTAGGTATTCACACAGAAGGTAGATTGATTTCAGTTTTGCGCTAGAACCAGACTTCTTTCAGAGTTCCTGTTTCAGCATTTATCAGCTGCTTTTTTTTTAAATTTATTGAAGGTTTTAATTATGTTGCAAAATAACAATATTGCAGTTGTCAATTTCCAAGCAGTAAAACACGCGAACGAGTTGTATAATATGCATTGTTGTCTTTAGTACAAAGAACCCCACTTCACTAACCTCAGTCATCAAAGTTCATAACAGTTACTTACTAGGTATTAGCTAGCAAATAAATGTAACTGTAAACCCTCGCACAATAGCGAACCTTAAATTTTCAATTTTGCTTACAACGCGTCGAGCAAAATTGAAAACAATAAGAGCTGACACAAATTGCATAATGCATTCATTGACAGGTTTCTGCATTCGCAAACGGTAATTTTAATGAACGGGTTGAACTTGAGAAAGTCAAGAGCGCAAAAGTGCGTTGGCTGATCATTTGTATCAGGGTCACACGTTTTTGCAGCTTCAACATACTACGCAAAATCTTATACACTGCAATATCTACTTACTCGAGTTTCATTCCAAAATTATACGACGATAGGTAATGCTATTAGCGTAGTAATTTATGCTGATTACCGTCTTATTTATTTGGCGTCAGAACATCCTCACGATTAGCCATGACGACGTAATGCTGGGGTCAGGTGTTTATTTTTAGAATGTTTCAAGCTGCGTGTGATGCCACACGTGGTTTGTGGTGCCCCTTTGATGGGGCATTTCATTTGCTTGCTGTGCTGTGGCATTTTATTTGATTTGTGATGTGTACTAGTAAGTACTGTGCTATTAGTATCTGGAAAGGGATCTTAGGCCTTTACTGCAGAACTTTTCTCAAAACTGATAAACTATTTAGCAGTTTTATAAGGTGAACACTAACTTGTAACAGTGTAATTTTTACTTGTTCATATTGTACCTATGTCATTTTATTTGTGCGTGCCGAATAAAGCTTTTATTTATTTATTTTTTTATTTTTTATAACTTCAAACATTTCCTTAATTCCAAAACCCAAAAAGGAGTAGTTTTCCGCACCAATGTGTACATAATAGATAACTTCAGCAAGACTAGGGTAAGAGTGTAGAATCAATTCCGCGATTCGGGTGTATGTACATCATCAACTTTCTACGACGTTTTCAATCTATCAGCCGTTGATGCTGATTTAAAAGCACGTATTTTCTCTTTCCGGGTAAGAGGCCCATTGAACTCGAAGGAATGTTAATATGTTTTGCTGAGACCTGTTGGTACTTTACTCTCTAATTTACCTGTTTCTGCGAAATACAAGATTTCAATACTTGTCGTGATGAGCGTGTGATCATAAAGATACATATATTTGAACATGAAGCAAGCTTTGCATCCCAATTTGATTGTGTAAAAGAGCAAGTACTTGTGCAAATCTCGTTGCCAAATATATAAAACCTGTTTTAGTAAGCTAAACACATTATCTTTGGTTATCTTATCTGAATGCAGAGTATCTTGCAAGATCATTGAGTGCGAAAGATACATTTCAAGATCTTTTAATAATATTACCGTGTTTTTATTCTTGGCAAATCTGGAATTTTTTGCGAGCTCTGGTCATTTGTATGTATTTTAATAAACAACATGTTTACGAACACAGATAACGCAACAATTTTCTCAAACTGTAGAAAACTCAGGCCTTTCGTACCTTAACCCATTTTTCTCTGGATGTTGATTTGCAGATTTTGCAGTCAAACAGAGCTATTAATACAATAAATTCGATGTCAGGTCAACATTTACCTAGCACGATGGTATTACAAAAGGTAGTGCATTTGTATGGATGCACACATTAGACTGCAAAAACAAGCCGTGTAGTATCTTGTTGCAATGCTTCAATTGAAGATTGAATTACCTGCCATCCTGTTATAGTAACTTAGATGAGGTATGCACCAGCATGTATGATATGAGAGCAGTTGCTATTTTTCTAGCTGAAAAATGACATTTCTGATAGACAGAAATTGACTAGACCACGAAAATGCAATAACAATAAGATAAGGTTTGACTCGTAACGTTTTATATCTCCATTTTGGCAGTAAAGCCTGATAGTATCCAAATAGTTTACTCACCCCAGGTCCCGGTTTTACCATTGTATTTGGGATAATATGAATCAAGTTGGGTATGTGGAGGAGCGACTACTGTCTGACTCCTGAGAGAATAGCTGGTAGGTATTCCGTCCAACGGGTAGCAGGTGTTCCAACTGGCATTGTATATGAACCATAAAGTGCTCGTTAAATTTTTATGCCGTGCTTTAACAAGTGCACAAATATTGCAACAAAGTATTGCCACGAGCGAACGCTTGCAAAGTGCCGATTTTCTCAGTATCGATATTTCCAAACAATTGCAGAATGAAGTAATAGAATCTACGTGCGTGTTGGAAGTGTTTATTGGTCGTAAAATTAATCAATATTACACCATTTTGTTGCAAACGCGTTAGCACTTGCGACTTGCAAGTTTCTCTGTTAACTATGTATTACGTTACACACAAACATCCTCACTAACGCTTTTGACATATTAGTTCTTTGTAGGAACAGGCTACATTTTACAACCGAATAATATCCTTTTTATCCGGTCAGATTGATTCCATTTTCATAAGTGTCATCACGGATACCTATATTGGCAGATGAGATGATAGAAGTGAGACTCTCATTATTTAGAATTGTATTCAGAAGACACTTTTTGGAAGACAAGGTTACGTCTGCCGAATGACTTATTGTTTGAGGAAGACAGACAGACAATTCACTTTCCCCTCTTTTTATGATTTCCGTCGAATCTAAAGCCTCGATAAATTTTGACTGTTTCAGCCAATGCAGGAAAGCTCACTGGAGAGCGACTGTTGCTATCTTCTTTATATTTTTTTTCTATTTTCATTGGTGTATCCGTTAGCAGGAGAGGTTAACTTGAAACTCCATTTTATTGAACTTCATACATCCGAGTTTCTCAAGTGCTATTTATCTATTCTATTAGTCATTTTGCAATACGTCGCGTCGTTCGTGTGTAGGTGCAGAACTAAATTTGGTTAGATTAGCATAATCTAGCCGGTCGAGCTAAAGATATGATATCTTGCTTACATTCATTACAATGTATCTGCATTTATTCAATGACAAACAAAGGAGGTCAGAATTGTACTCTTTTCTGAGTATAAAGAATTTAATTTTGGTTTTCTTCGCAACTTTTCCTTTTCCCTGAGGGTAAATTTTCAACATTCCTACTTTGTAACCCTGCGCTTTAGCTTCCGTGTAACTTTCGACATTAAATAAATTTTCATTAATATAAAACCTTAGTATTATATGTATAGTATTTAGGGTATTATTTATGATAAAGCTAACCTTAATAATACATTTTATGGGTTCTATTATTATATTTCAACTACCTAACACACGTGGAGACAGTTCTCCTGTCCCTGAAATCGCAACTCCACCTACCGTGTCGAAATCTGTACAGTGATTTATGAGTTCAGTGACATACCGAGGTAGACAGAAGTATTAAATAAATGTATGAATAATTAAGTAGTTGTAAATTTAATTAATATGCATACTGTGAGACAAGAACTAACCGCGACCTTGGGTTTGTGCCTGCAACTTGATTTACTTCATACCAGCTGAGTGCAGACTGCAGATTCATGTAATACACTCAATACTAAAGAATATGTTTAGAACAATGAGTGAAAAAGTGTTTACTGCTCAATTGAGAAAAAAATTAATAGCATTCGTGCAAGTAGTACTGCTTCGCCCGAACAACGATGACAATCTGAAAGAATTGAAATAATGAAAGTTTAACATCCTCTAAAATACGATACTACCTATGCTACTACTAACTACGACAATAATAATTAAAATTTAATTAGCATGTTCTTGGTTTCTTGGTAGTGACTGTGGAGAATGTGGACTGTATTTTTTTTATATCTTCTTCGATGCTGGAACCTAAGCGAGGCTTGATGACCACAATAAGCACGATGGTTTTCACTTTAATTACTATTTATTGCGAACACAAGTCAGCCTAGCAGGCGAACCAAATTCGAGAGAGAGTGAGAGTGAGATTTATGACAAAATGAATGAATAGGAATTAACCTTTTGTTGGTGTTGCCAACAGTGACCGCTGTTTAACCCACCAAATCAAACTTTCTTATCAAGGTCTCACCTGTTCTACCCCTGCTTCTGTTAACAGAATAGATAGACTATAAAAGAAAGATAATGGTGAACGCACTCTAAACCTTCTCAATATCTTCCTTTATGATCATTTAATATTAACTAAATGAGCTCTTGTTATTTATAGAATGTCCTTTAAATTACCTTTAAGCCTTTACAGTTCAATACAAGCGGAATCAAATTATGCGTCGGTATGAAGGTCACAGCGCTTACGGCATCTCGCTGCCAGGTGAATGGCCGTGTTGATGCAGGATTTTGCAATGTAGGGCCAGACATCGCTATTTATTTACCAACCACTCCACTTGTAGTAACTTTCACGGAGCTGGAGTTGAATGAATCTATGTTTTGGAAGATAAAATAGAATCGTATTGGACCAGAGCAATGTCTTTATTATATCAATCCTACTAATATTATAATTGTGAGAGTTTGTGAAGATGTTAGGACTTCGGAAGTTTGGATGTTTGTTACTCAATCACGCTCTAACGGCTGAACGGATTGGGCTGAAATTAAGTACAAAGATAGCATATAGTCTGGAATAACACATAGGCTTTTCATCCCGGGAATATGTTCCCACGGGTAGTGAAGACGGTTACCGAATTTCACGCGGGCGAAGCTACGAGCATCATCTAGTCTAGTTGATGTATAAACGTAGAGTTTTTATTTTATCTGCAATGGCAGGTGGGAATTTGAAGATAATATCGAAGAGTTATTGGTTATTAAATGTACATCAAGATCTACAGTTCTAGACTTAACACGTTACTTCGATTAAACAGAATGGAATAAATTAAATTCATTGCTCACAATTTACGATTAATCGGAAGTGTCTGGTACCTGTACATTATAAGAAACTGTAAATAGGAAACATTCGTCTAGTTGTTCAGATTTACTGCCAATAAAACGTATAAGAGAGACTTATATATGCTCTGCGCAAGTGGATGTAGAATTTACCAAGTCTTGTGCACTTGTTTCGTGTTTATTTGTTGCTATTGAGAGACGTTGTGTCCTGATTAGGGTTGAAAATCACAAGTAAAATACATGTATTTTTCAATCGGACTTTGTATTTTTCAATAAAATACAGAAACTTTCAATGAGACCTTGCGATGTATCTTTCGAAATTTTCCGTTTTTTACATGTATTTTACATTGTATTTTTCGCTGTTTTTAGGACTAGTAATAATATAAAAATTTTAAATAAAAAATAGAACCGACTTCATACAAATCCTTAAAAATAAAATTTACCTAGGACATTGTAATATGTATTTTGATTTATCAGATTTTATTCAACATCATATTGAAGTCGGCGCCAAGTAAACCCATAGGTTTAGGTAGGTATTATTAATGGCACCAACTTCAATATTATATTGAATAAAATCGGATAAATCAAAATACATATTACAATGTGCTAGGTAAATTTTATTTTTAAGGATTTGTATGAAGTCGGTTCTATTTTTTATTTAAAATTTTTATTTTTTAATTTTAAGTGACGGGTGGACCGAAAAGTATTTCTATCTAGGTGTAAAGTTCTCATCAACACAAATCAATCAAGCCGAAACACAAGGTAACTGCTGTAAATCGTTAAGGAATTCCCTCGACTGTCTTTCGGTTCCATCATCAGATCGACTCCAGACCTTCATTAAATTTTAGTACCTACATTAAAGCACTTAATCAAAAAGTTAACAATCGCACTAGTTGTCCCTACAATTTTCGGTGGTTGCCCTCGATTTCTCCTGGATCCCAGCATCAGATCCTGATACCCTGGATATGGGACCACCTCAGAAGTAGCCTCTTTCAAACAAAAAAAGAATTTTCAAAATCCATCCATAATTGGCGCCGCTATCGCGTAACATACATACAAAAAAAAAAAAAAAAAAAACATAGCGTACGAATTGAGAACCTCCTCCTTTTTTGAAGTCGGTTAATAAATTTTAGTACCTACATTAAAGCACTTAATCAAAAAGTTAACAATCGCACTAGTTGTCCCTACAATTTTCGGTGGTTGCCCTCGATTTCTCCTGGATCCCAGCATCAGATCCTGATACCCTGGATATGGGACCACCTCAGAAGTAGCCTCTTTCAAACAAAAAAAGAATTTTCAAAATCCATCCATAATTGGCGCCGCTATCGCGTAACATACATACAAAAAAAAAAAAGACGTGTGGCACTCGGGGACTGCCGCGGTAAAGCTATTACATAGCATTTTTTACCAACTATGCTAGTATAATTATTTCTATATAAGAATACTAGCTGATGCCCGCAGCTTCGCCTGCGTAAAATTTGTTACCGCGGGAAGTTATTCCCGGGATAAAAGGTAGCCTATGTGTTATTCCAGACTATAATGTATCTCCGTACCAAATTTCAGCCCGATCCGTTCAGCGGTTTGAGCGTGAAAGAGTAACAATCCACACTCACAAACTTTCGCATTTATAATATTAGTAAGAAGTAAGATTTTAAGGCCTATGTTCAACAAAGTAAAGTACCAAGTGCCTACTTGACTGTGGACATTTGGGCTTTTGGAATTTTGTTTTAGAACTTTTTAAGAAGAACAATTATTTTGTAATAAATTATTTTTATGTAACTTCAACCATTTACGCAGAGGCGCAACGGATACTCTTATAACGATTAAATGTTTTCCGTTTTCGAAACATTCCTCATTGCTGCACCACTCCTATTAATCTTCGCATTATGTTATGTAGCCTATAGCCACTATCAATAAATGTACCTACTTACTATCGAACAGTTTTTGAAAGCCTACCAGTAGTTTCAGTAAGGCTTGCCTTGGTATGATGTGATTCATGGTCCCTTTGCAGCGTGTGTCCAATCCAGCGCAGCAGCTACACTTCCGACGTTTGATCTGTTGGGGTCTCACTGCAGCGTTCCAATAGTCTTACGTTCGTGATGTTCTCGGGCCCATATGTACCGAGGATCCATTGGAGGCAGCGTTTGACGAAGACTTATAGCTGGTAGCTGGTGCGAAATGTCTTTACTTTAGTGACCTTCCATGTCTCGCATCCGTATAGCAGTTAGCAGTACAGTTTTAACGTTTACTTTGTTTTGAGTTTCACTCTTCGTGTCTATTTTCGCAACTGCCTACGGGGCGCAGCTGTGTAAAGGTTATTCTGGCCTTGGCGAGACTCGAAATGATGTAGGGTACTCTTCTATTCCATCAGTTTCTGACACGACACTCCCGAGGTACGTGAATTAGTGCCTCCACCACATCTCTTGCGTCTGTCGATTTTAATTTCAGTCCAGCCATTCGCTGCCTCATCCTGCTCGTTGTCCTGCACGTTGTCCTGCAGACATGCATGACGGCGTGTGTGTGCCTCAGCAGGCACAGGACATCGGCATCATTAATATCCTCCAGGATATCAGTATAGGCCCCATTCTATGCCGCGCCGATTGTTCTTTGCGGTATTCAGCATTATACCATCTATTTTCTATGGATGGTTGTTAACTATCCTGTTATCTTCATAACGATCCTCTAAGGTAGGTACAGTATGTATTTTCAAAAGAGTTTGTGAACTCTATTTTTAATTTCTTTTTCAGAATATTGATGACATTTGATTGATGTCATTTTATACACGTTACGTCTACTACATTGATACATGTAATAAAATTCTAACACGCCGGTGTTTGTATGTAAATTGTTTATACTGAGGAAAATTCTATACTGAGGAATAGTTTTAACCATTAAGCTCTATTTTGATATAGCATACAGGGCAGATTTACACGCTACTTGATGAGTATGATTAATAAATACCTCTAATTTCATAGACCTTGTGTGACGTAAACAAAGTTGCGAGGGTCAGCTAGTTAAAAGATAAAACAATAGGTTTCTTCTTTCTACTTAAAAACTATTTTTACAAATTTTATGGTAATAATAGACATTCTTTGAAATATGCATCTATGGTATTGTTGTGACTTTTATGACACGTTTAAAGTACATAGGTATGGGATAGATGGCGCTCGCGGCTACGTCAGCGTGAAATTTTCTTCCCGCTTCCCATGGGAACGTACTCCCGGGTTTGGTTATCTTTATAGCAGTATTATATATAAATTAACAAAACAATAAATGATACTGCATTGGTGATAATAATAATAAAATGTATGTATATAGAGTACTCACTCATTTTCTTTCACTATTTTTCGTGACTTTCTACATTAATAAATGCACTTTGTTTATTTATATTTAAAACACTTTTTACACAAATTATACGAGTACAGTTCACTGTTGTACATAGATGATGAATACCTATACACCTATAGTCGAATTTTTTATTTAGACGAAGTAAATTGACAGCAACTAATGTAATTGACAGCATCGAAATTGTCATTTCACATTAAGAACTCTAAATTCGACCAACACTCTTAATTCAACTTTGGTCGAGTGGTTAAGACGCGGATCGGTACGCAGAAGGCGCAAGATCGATTCTGGGTACAAGCATCAATTTTTGGATTATTTGACACAATAATAATAATATATAACGACTGCAGAGTTCATAATTGACGTAAACAAAAAAATTATGAATTGCTAGACTAGACTAGATACACGAACGTGGCCGAAGGTAGCCGAGAGTGTGACTCGTTTTCGTGACACAATTTCTGGATTCGGTCTCCACGCAAGGCCCGCGATAGAAGCTATGCAATAGCTTAAAAAAAAAAAAACATAGCGTACGAATTGAGAACCTCCTCCTTTTTTGAAGTCGGTTAAAAATAACTTTATGGTTAAATCAGCACCTTTCTTTCCATATAATTAAAAATCATGAAGTTATTAATGACAAAAAGAATGTCGTGTTTTATATTTTCCGGCAATTCCATTTTCTTAATATCTTCTTCCATGTTATTATACTGCAATACAGTAATAGTACTGTTTCTATTGCTCGGCCGAGTGATCATAATTATGGCAATACCTACCCATATGGGCCGAATCCTTGACGGCTCGCAACGTGACTGGACTGCATAGTCCGCTGAAGTCAATGGCAGTCAGAGTGATAAGAGCCAGGGGGTACCGTACGACCTCCGTCGAGGCGGCATGTCTCCTAGCCGGGACCCCTCCATGGGTACCTACTGGAAGCAAGGGCCCTTGCATCGCTATATCAGTGGCACAACGAGGCGCTGGAGCGATATCAGAGGCCTGTGTCCCGAGAAATCGAGGCCCAAAGATCCTTGCTCCGCCAGGAGCTCATGGAGACATAGAAAGTGCGACTTGAGCCACCAAAGTGGGGACACACTACAATAAATTGAGGCGGTGAAGCCGGTCATGAAAGAGTGGTTGGAGAGGCGCCATGGCAGCCTAACCTACAGAGTGTCACAGATGCTTACCGGGCACGGGTGCTTTGGAAAGTATCTGTGGCGCATCCACCGGGAGGTTACAGCGGAGTGCCAGCAATGCGGTGACTGCAGCGAGGAAACGGTGCAGCACACACTGGTGGAGTGCTCAGCTTGGGCACTGCAGCGCCAGGACCTCGTTGCGGGCTTGGACGTGGGCATTCTCACGCTGAAGACCATGGTGAGGGCCTTGGTCACTAGCGGTGGAAAGTGGGACGCTGATGCGTCTTTCTGCGAGCAAGTCATGCTCCAGAAAGAGGCAGTGGGGAGGGAGCGGGAGAGAAATCTCCCTCCTGAATTTCGCAGTCGGCAACGGGGTCGTCGCCGGTTGCTGTTCACCCAAGACTATCGGCGTCCATGACCGAGGGCCTGAGTACGGCGAGTCGGCTGCTCGTCGTTTTGAATTGAATTTTGTTTTGAATTGTAGAAATCTTTTTTTTTTGTACAGTATAGTTAATAATAAATACCATAAAATTATAATCAATAGTGCCATTATCATTGTCTTTTTTCATTCACTGTAATTTATGAAAAATACATTGATTGATACACGTATTATACATGTCAATTTGTATTTTTCAAATAGCCCTAAATTTGTATTATTACAAAGATACATGTATTTTACTGGAAAGTTTCAAAGTTTCGAAAAAAACAAATGAGTAACTTTCGCCATTTTCATCCCTAGTCCTGATAAAAGGTTTTATATTTCGATATACTGAGTTGCTCCTGAGACATCAAAATACAGTCGGAATTGAAATTACTTACTGGATTAAAATAAATAAAACATCTCTCTCTGAGCTCTCTTTGAGCGAATTATATCCCATAAAGCGTAATTCTTGAAATTTTATCCATTTTATTGGGATCATTTCAAGACAAATTCAAGAGTGGTTTCGTTGCATAAAGGTTAGTTAGTGTAGAAGTCATTGTGTGAATAATGCAAAAGGAATAGAATATAGAAGAGGATACATTTCATCGAATAACAAGTGATCTGCACTTGTACTTACGAACTAATTTCTCTCAAATATCTTAAGATTCGCCTCTACATTAACATACTACAACTTCTGAAAACATTTCTTCTGGACTACCGACAGTATCAACGGTCAACTGCTCAGCTAGAGTCGCTCGCGATATTTTTATCGTAAATGAATTATTTGGGGGCACGGCAGTGCCCCCAAGCCAAGTCGAGCGCGAAGCAAACACTGCCGTACCATCCTTTACAGGAACCATTTCGCCGCATTTTCAGGCCCCTAGTAGAGAACCTCTGGATAAGACCAGAACGCAGAAATTTTCGTCATCTAGTAAGCTATAATCACATACTTAAAATCCAAAATTTCAAGTCTGTAGGTCATTTACTTCCGGAGTTAAGCGAAAGCAAAGTTTCGCATTTATGACACTCATTCACTCATGATCATCAAAATAGAACTAGTACTTCCCATAAACTCAGAGAGCTGAAATTTGGTACAGAGTTAGGGTTCAATCACCACATAAAGGGAAAACTATAAAAACTAGGATAATCGAAGATACCTGGTGACCCTGATTAGAAATTACAAAAGCCCAACCAAACTATTAGAGATCGACATACCGCCTTTACAAATAATATTCAACTTGGTGGGCCGCTTTATTTGAAGTCAAAAATCGAAGGTCTGAAGTATCTGATGAAGAACCTTCAGCTGGTCTCAGGTGTATTAGAGATATGGTAATGCCCCCTTCTACTATTGGGACATAAAAAATCGACATCTGACACATCTTTTAATTTAATCTAGCCTATAGCATCCCACTGCTGGGCGAATGCCTCCCCTTCTGCTTTTAATCACTACATATTATAAAACAAAGTCCCCAGCCGCGTCTGTCCGTCTGTCTGTCTGTTTGTTCACGATAAACTTAAAAACCACTGCATGGAGTTTCAAGCTGAGATCACCAATCGAGAGAGTGGTTCTCGAGGAAGGTTTTCGTATATAATTTGTTGAGTTTTTGTTGACATTGACTAAAATATTACGACATTAGTTGGAGTCAGGTCAGATAAAAATGAGGCGTCTGGGAGCTTTTAACGAAAACGCTGCCTAAACCCTTCGAGGTATTACAAAATAATGTACCATGGAATTGTGTATCTTATATAGGCCTACAGAAAAGTCCGCGGCAGCATATGTTTATCTCTTAAGGATAACATACAATAACCATGTTCATTCTTTAAAAAATTAGCAATTATAAAGTGGTAATTGGAATGCTATTTACACCAAGAAAGTGTTAACCCATCTCAATTTAAATACATTAGTGGGCATGAAAATATAATGAAAATTATTTGTTCCCTTTACACCATGCAAATTAAATGAATACCTTAGGAGATATAGCAAATCAAAGTAATGCGCAACGAAATTAATTTTGTGTCGCCATGATTGAACTGGGTCATACATTATACGGGTCACATACTAACTTATTCTTCTACTTTTATCGCAAATATTTTTTCGTTAAAAGTGAATAACGCTTACAGCAGATTACTTTAGGTAGGTGTAATATTTCAAAATAAGCAATTTTATAGAAAATAGTAAACAAAGAGCCTTTATTTTAGAATTTTCTTCAGTATTAGCCATTTACATACAAACATCGGCGTGTTACAATTTTATTACATGTATCAATGTAGTAGACGTAACGTGTATAAAGTGACATCAATCAAATGTCATCAATATTCTGAAAAAGAAATTAAACATAGAGTTCACAAGCTCTTTTGAAAATACATACTGTAACTACCTTAGAGGATCGTTATGAAAATAACATGATAGTAAACAACCACCACTAAGCAATACGCTTCTCCAGCCTGCGTGTAGCTGTGTTTCTCTGTGATAACCACCATGAGAGGTACCTTTGTTCGGGCCATCCATAGAAAATAGATGGCATAATGCTGAATACCGCAAAGAACAAGCGGCGTGGCATAGAATGGGGACTATCCTGATATCCTGAAGGATTTAGATGACGCCGATGACCTGTGCTTGCTGAGGCACTCACACGCCACAAATTAGAGATAGTACAGATGGAAACCTACATACTAAATTCGCTGAGGCTACGCACACATAGACAACTCATTCACAGACACGAGGTCAGGCGGTCTTAACCGAATTTTCGATAGGTACTGATTTGTGCGCGAGTGTGTGTAGCAGAAGGTACGTGTGACAAAAAAGTACATACATGAGTTTTCCATCTGTACTATCCCCAATTTGGACACACGCCGTCATGCATGTCTACAGGACAACGTGCAAAATGAGACAGCGAATGGAAGGACTGAAAATAAAATCGACAGACGCAGGAGATGAGGTGTGGGGAGAAGAGTCTGTTTCGCTGCGCATTGGCACAGATGTCGAGCGCGTTCACTAATTCACGTAACTCGGGAGTGTCGTGTCGGAAACTGATGGGTTAGAAGAGTACATCATTTCGAGGCTCGCCAAGGCAAGAGCACAAGAGCAAACTTCACACAGCTGCGCCCCGTATGGCAGTTGCGAAAATTGACTCGAAAAGTGAAACCCAAAACAAAGTCAACGTTAAAACTGTACTACTATACGGATGCAAGACATGGAAGGTCAATAAAGACATTTCGCACCAGCTACAAGTTCCAAGTTGACCTCTAACGGATCTTCGGTATTATACGGGCCCGTTAAAATCACGACCGTAAGCCTATTGGAACGCTGCAGTGAGACGCCTATCCACTAACAGATCAAACGTCGGAAGTTTAGCTGGATAAGACACACGCTGTAAAGGGACCATGATCAAATACCAAGGCAAGCCTTACTGAAACTACTGAAAGAGCGGAGCAGCAATGTGAAATGTTTTGAAAACGGGGAAAATTTAATCGATATAAGAGTATCCGTTGCGCCTCTGCGTAAATGGTTAAAGTTACATAAAAATAATGTATTACAAAATTGAAAAGTTAAAAAGTTCTTAAACAAAAAACCTATTTTCGATCTATTCATTTCGTTCGATCACAGTTACCTTTTTATTAACATGAGGAAAATCGTACATGTATGATATGCCGGACTCATACCGACTAAAAACACACGCATCCTGCTTAACAACCAACCGTTGGGAGCCCCGGGTAAGCGGAGCTACGGCTACCACTGCGGCCTCACCTATGGGGATGCGGGAGCCATCCCGCGTCTTTGGGAGGTTTTCGATCACAGTAACGTTAATTATTTCTAAAATAATGAATAGTAGCGACGCGAAGTAAACGCGACGGGAACAAATGACGTGAAACATGATATCAAAATAACAATAGCACACCGCGCTCTTTCTCTCTCTCTCTCTCTCTCTCTCTCTCTCTCTCTCTCTCTCTCTCTCTCTCTCTCTCTCTCTCTCTTATAAGACGCAAACGAAGTTGCGCGGGTCAGCTAGTACAAATATAAATAAAATTAAAGGAAAACTCTGGATAAGACTAGACTGGCTTTTATACTTATACTTACAAGTTTACAAGAAGAAATAGTCGAATGATTATCTTTATTCCACTCGAAAATTACACAAATTAAATAAACAAATTACACTAAAATATTAATTTCGCTCAAAATTTGGTCAAAATATAACGGCATGAACGCGAATGGGCAATACAAAAACTGTTGTACAAGAATCAGAACCGGAAAAAAAGAAAAGAAAGATCTGTAATAATAAAAAAACTACTCCTAAAAAGAAAAAAACTGCGTCTAATAAGAAAATCTAATAAAATAAATCAATATGCCCACGTTTCTACAAAAAGAAGTGAAATCCCACAAAAAACATTCTGTAAAAAACTAGCCAAGTCTCGTTGGAGCTACTTGTTTATCTCTAAAAAGTAATGAGATCTAGACAAAGTCGTGCCAAGTCTAAGGTTCCTTACTGCGATTTCTTTATTATTATAGTTAATGTTGTGTGACTTGGCCGTTGAAGGGTATACAAGGGTACAAAACAAGATGCTTCATGACACCATTGCACCAATCTGTCGCCAGAACCGCTACCCATTGACGATCGAAAATTGCCACTTGGAGAACGTTAACTCAATAACTAGTCAATTATTATTATTATAATCATTGATAGAAGTCCTTCTGTACGTCTATTTTATGTTAGATCGGTGGTCGATTTGCCGCTTCAAAAAGAAGAGAGCAGAAGTCAGCATTGTCAATGCTGAATGCATGTGTTGCCCAATCAATAACAGCCTAAAATGAGACACTAGCGTCCAATTACCAATACCAGTATGGGCTATTATCTCGCTTAACAAAAATAGGTAGTTACAACAGATATAACATTACGTGTAAACATAATTGACTTGTACACACTCACGTATAAAGAATTTTCAACGGCCAAGTCACACAACATTAACTATAATAATAAAGAAATCGCAGTAAGGAACCTTAGACTTGGCACGACTTTGTCTAGATCTCATTACTTTTTAGAGATAAACAAGTAGCTCCAACGAGACTTGGCTAGTTTTTTACAGAATGTTTTTTGTGGGATAATAATTATACGATTATAAAAGAAAGTTAAACATAAGTTTAAGAAATTATGAAGTGCTATTAGCCGTTGATGAGGTTTTCAGCGACTTCAGTTCTGCTTTATGGTACCTACCTAAAACCATAATCCAAGTTGAGTACGAAATTTCACTCAGTTGCTCGAAACAAAGTGGGTCAAAGTAGATTAAGATTTGTTTCTATTTCATTATAAAAAGGATTGTAATTATCATTTCGATAAATTTGGGAATCGGATAGTCACAAAATATTATTATCAATCAATTGAATTAGCGTATAGCAGTCCACTGCTGAACGTAATAATATTGTCATGTTTGATAGTCTGTTTGAAGAATTTATTACGCCAAGAGTGAGTGTTGTTGACTCTTTCGGACGGGAAACCCTCGTCTACTCAAACAACGAAAGCTTCACTAATTATAATTGATACCATAGTGCGTTTTCGTTAGCATCCTGTTTAGTAACAAAAGGTAACAATGGAATGAAGTGAAAAGTGATACGTTACTATTAAAAGGTCATTTGGGTTGGCCCAGTGTGTAGTACTGGTGTATACACATGTACAAATTACGTACAATTAGCGTGCCCACAGAGCTCAAGTCAAGGCCGACCGGTTGATGCATCAAGAATGCGTTAGACGTGTCGTCTGACATATTCTTCAAGTTTATATGTAGGATTGAATTATTATATATTTGATATATTATTATACAGATGGAAACCTACATATACTATCTAATTTGTGGTCATTTGGCCAGACGACCTTAAGAAGGTCATGCAAAAAGCACAAGACCGTGTATTGTAGCGAAATTTGAAACTGTTATAGACTGTTTTGATTGATTTGATTTTGATTGAGTGCAATTTTAAACAGATTCAGGACATCAATAGGATCATGCATCCTGTTGATGTTGTGGGTTGGATGGATCTATTCACCGCGGTAGGTCACGCGACTGTCAACGTGCTTTAGATTGTGTTGACGGAGATTATAAAACTCTCCATTGTCATTGATTATTCATAAAGATATTTTTTCAGTGCGTTGACATAACTACCTATTGTATACACCTTGTCCTTCAGAGTATTCACTATGTCTAGGTTCAACCATATCACTTGTCGAGCATTGTATAGTTCAAATTCATTATCATTTTTGGCCCCTGCCAGATGAACCGATGACCTGAAAAAGATCGCAAGGAGAGACTGTATGCGGAAGGCGCAGGACGGCATGTTGTGGCGTGATTTGGGAGACGTCGATGTCCAGCAGACTACTGATAGGCTTATTTGATTGTTTGAATTAATTATTTACTATCTATTTTGTAATAGTTTGCTCTAGGATCAATAGACCACTTAAATGTTGTTATTTTCGTATTATCAACAAACAATTGTATTTGGTATTTCACTACAACAATTTCCCTATTTTGAAGGTTTCATTTCATTATTAATAAAACATACGTTTTCCTTTACGTATTAACACAATGTTTTGTTAAATATTAGCATAATACTACATAATAAATTCTATATCAGAAATAACATGGTTCAAGCTAAAAATATTGCCAGATATAAGTAGTAGTCGTAGGTGGCTATTATCGTCTATTGTACAAAGACGAAATCTAGTGTATTTTTATCAGCGTATAGCTTGAAGATAAGAGAGATAGAGCAATCTTACATTAGCCTAACATTCATGCGCATTCCAGTTTCAGGGTCACAAATTCTTGGATTTTTAATACTCTTGCGAACTATTTTTATAACGCTTGCTCCATTAAATGGAAGTTTATTACCCATTTTCGTTACTTCAAATACAATACTTAAATTTTATTTGAAAATTATAAATGTTCACGATGTTTAATTTTTCGTATCTTTATTTTTACTGTTCATCGTCGTTTATTTTTTTTATACCACTAAAGTGGCAGACGAGCATACGGCCCCACCAGATGTACCGGTGGTCACCGCAGCCTATGGACGTTTGCAACACCAGAGGCGCCACTATACGAACATTATCCCGGGTTTCTTGACCATATTTTGATTTTAATGGGTGTAAATGCACCCTAGCTATAGCTAACAGCCAGGTATACCTGACTGTTACCGTTTAGAACCATAATGACCTACACGCTGATCCACCCACTGCAAGGGGATTTTAGAACCCAAGAAAAAATGTTACTGTGATACTATAAGGTGAGATCGAATTTGCTTCCAGCATTACACAGAAAAAATCCGTTGCGATTGCAGATAGTCATAAAAAAATTAATAACTTCCCCTGTTGTACACTTTCATTAAAAAGATTCTACCTCTGAAAGAGTGTGAGTTATATTATTATCATTCAGTTACGTACAAAAACTTTTGCTCTCTAAAATACACACTTGCTGATCTGATATTATCAAATCGTGCCGTCACTGTAACATACATGCAAATACCTATATCAAAGAACCTTCAAGTCTCGACAGATAGATGTATTTTCAGGCCAACAGTGGAGAGGTCGACCGTTCCACTGGCTAAGAGACATGTGAAACATCATTGCTTTGTTTGATTCACCAACATGTTTTTCAACTTGTACTGCTCAACATGCAGAGCCTTTTAGATAATTCCCCTGTTGTCTTACACTTTCACTAAAAGGATTAACATGTATTTAAACGCGTACATTTTCGAGTAAAGCTTTCTCTTCAAAGAGGTTACGTTCAAAGTTAATTTGAGGTAGAATTTCATTTCTATTAGTTTCTTCTGTACGATCTTTAACTATATTGAGGCAGCAGTATTTATCAGTAAAATCTTTATTGAGTTCCAATAGTATTTTGTTCTACATAGAAACTACTTTGCTAGCATTATCCAGTTTCAATACAGGTTTAGTATCTTCATATTATTTACGTTTGACAAGATTATGTTCGTTGTTCGTGTCAATGAGTTGTATATCGCCAACTTGCGGTTTACCGTTAGTGGGTACACTTGTATCCTGTGATCTGGAAATATCTAGCACTTGTTATGAAACCTTGCCGGACGTTCGGTTACGTTTACTGTTCGCTATTTATTCTAGACCATTGGGCTATTTGTGTAACGGGCGGTAACACCGTGTTATACAAACAAGCATGGTAATGATGTCTAGGAAATCTTAACCGTACAGTTACTCGTGAACAATTAAAGATTACTTACTGTGCTTAAAGGGCTTTCAAATATTTTTTATGTGCTTATTTTATGATCTTCAATACGTGAGTAGCTCATTTGATTTGATTTTTAGTCCGGACTCCTTAGGAGCTGTGACCATCGTTGTGTTATGTTGATATAGACTAATATCTTGTAACTTTCTTTGAATCATGCAATATAAGAATAGCTGAATAAATGACTGGTGAACTCCCGAGTGACCAGTGTATTAATGTAGAGGTTATACAAAATGTTGCGTGTGAATAATTGACGTCGCATGCTACAAAAAGTACAGCGACATAATTCTCTATGGTCAAGGCTGGGTCCCAGTTTTCAACGACTTAAAAGACTATGTTCTCCTCCATTACAGTATATAATATATATCCAGAGAGACTGGGAGACTACATTTCATATGAAAAGATCTATTCATAGGCATATTCCGTGCAAGTAAAGTTTTTATTACATGATTGTCGCCGCTTGTCATCTTGGGAACACCAATTATACTGTTACATCGACCGTGGCGTATTCAGTTAACCTTTGCACAACGCTTGTTGCTAGTTATTTTTACACAGATAATTTATTGTCACTGCTTTGGTGGTCTCTCTGTATATACAGTGTAGCATTCTATACGATAATATTAGAAATTTTGAATAGGACTTCCACTGGCTATAAGAGAAAACAGAACAAGTAGGTTATTGAAGCGCTCGTGGCCCCGCCAACACAGTGTTCTGTAAACGATCACTGCACTAAGCAACTTTCACTATGGCCAGTCCTTGGATGGGTGACCGTCCATGTGACCACTTTGTGACATTTATTTGATCGTTTCCGTGCTTCAGAAGGCACGGTAAGCCGTTGGTCCCGGTTGCCAGTAAAATGGCAGTCGTTAAGCCAAGTTGAAGGTCTTTTTAGGCGACTTGAAAAATTTCAACAGAAGGCAGTTACAATCACAACCTGCGCCTGTCCATCTCATCTCAACGCGGCAATACGGCTCAACACCTATTACGTGTGACAAATTCTAAAAAAAGGTGAAATGTGGGCATATAATATGCCTCTGCCTACTCCTTCGGGGATAAGGCGTGACGTTGTGTATGTATGTATGTAGGTTATACATTGTCTAAATATTTTATCCCCCAAATCCGGAGAGAGCTATATCCTTCAGTTAGCAAGTTCTCTTGGCAGATGAAGTTGATCTGAGTAATCAATAAGCCCCGGAGATCCAAGAATTGCTTAGTCTTTACATTCCACCCACCTGTAAATCTCCGACACAATCCATTAAACAAATTGATTCCTAATTGATGTGATTTAAAGTGTTGATGTTGATTTATCGATGCCTAATAAAGCAATATAAGTTTGTTCGAAAATTTTGGCTGGTCTCTGACACCATGTGGTCGATGACCTTGATTGCTATAAGATTGATTGCAACTATGGTACGAGTTGAGATTTTGTCAAGTGTTAAAGGTTAAGTTAAGTAAATTATGGTATTCATTTATAAATTAAACAGTTGATTAGTTCCAATGGATACCAATAAAAATATTGCTAACATTCTTGTTAAGAAAGAAAACAGTAGTTTACGAGATATCGGTCTTGTTTGTAGTTAAGAAAAAATGGAAAGCGACGATTAATGTCTAAATAACAACCTGTAAATTTATGTTTCAAACATCAAAACTTCGAATGGACAACATGAAGATTAAATTAAATCCAAAAACAAAGTTGTGTTGCAATTTCGTCGAAACATCAACACACATCGAAATGCCCTAGTAAAACAACTGCACTGTGGCATACAATCTCGGCGTTGCGTAGATGAAATTACGAAACAAAAATTGTGTTTACTACGAGGAAAATAGTTTCCAGCGAAAATGTTCAACAAATAGTTCTGCAAGCAAACAATAGCTGGTTATCGACTGCTATTTTTAAACTACACACATGTTTGAAACTTTCGGACTGGCTAGAGACACAGACAGTCAAGATTGTCATGATTTCAGCTGTTTGAATATTTTTGGCTATGGCGATACCAATTTTTTTTTCTTTTAACCAACACGGCTTTGTATTCAACTGAATTACGCGATGATGATTGTATCTTCAATGTTTTCGTAGTAGAAATAGGTAATATAGACTAATTCTAGTAAAAAACAAAATAAATAGTTCACTGTAATGGACTACCTGTTGTTAAAATATAATGAAGTTCAAGCGTATAGGTTTTAAACATAAAACATAACTGTATTATAAATTATGCTCACTGAGCGCTCAAGTATTTGCTTATAGTCAAAATATAATTGTAAGTAAAAAAGTAATTTGCTATTTTGAAAATTATACGAAGAATTTTCTAAAATTATTTTTTCGTTTACTTATTGTTCTTCTTTGCCTATGTTTCATAAAGGTACATTTGACTATTTTAAGAATGTTTAAAACCACCACGCATTTTGTATCCAATTAATAAACTAAGACTTTATGAAATACAACAGAATACTTTGTACAGATTTTCAAAAATGTTAATATTGTCTCGTACAAGGACGCCACTGCTGCGAAGTAACTGAAGCATGCTATTCAGAAATCGTATTCAGCTTCCAGGAAGACGTTTTACATACGCAATTAGAAACTAGATTATTGCACACAAGTCTAATACTAAACGGGGTTAAGCCTCAATGTAGGTTGCTAGGCCAATATTTTTTAGAAAAATGTTATTTGATTCTACGCTTTGTATCTACATGGAGGCGAAACATCTATCTATACCTACTTTTCAAATTTGAAACAACCTGAACTCTGATCTAATATTGGTAAAGCCTAACTTGATACTTATCTAGGATATGCTTATGGACTACGTGTGAGATATACTTCGAACCACCAACTTAGGTCTAAGCATACAGCGTTTACAAAAGAAGGGCTTACAATTTCATACTGTGTAATAATGGACTCAAAGGTCAACTTCACGCACGCAAACTATCAATTTTGCATTAATATCATGTTATACATGGCTCACAGATATCACGGTATCAAATTTTACGATGTGGTTTCGTACCACGTGTAACAATGTGCTTTCAAGGTGTCCCTCAAGGGAGTACTCTTGGCTCAGATAACCTACTGATATCAGATCTACACAATATTTTCCATCTAATACCATATCTCGCTTGTAAATTGATACATACAAGAATAACGTTTCAGCAACGGTATTTATACTTCTGTATGATGCAACATTTCCTCTCAATTTCGTCTCCTAAAAGTAACTAGATTTACCTGCTACCGGAGATTGCATATGAAGACGAGCGATGCCTTTGCCATTTGGTTTCATTATAGTCTACGAATAATGTATACTATAGAAATGTAACTTCTATAAAGTTACCGCCAAAATCTTGGAGCAACTTACCCATACTAAAATACAGCAATAAAACACAACACTCACACATTCATAGTTCAACACTTGCCCGCGATTGGTCGCGCCAAGGTCATGGTGGCTCGGCGCCCCACCCGAAGCGGCGAACGTGGACGGTGTTATACAATAATAAGAAAGCTTGTTATTGAATAAGTTGTTCAATCAATAGAAAGTTATTATTTTTCTATTCATTGAACAACATACGCCTACAAATGAAAAACGGTTACGGTTTTTTTTACAATTATGTGCCTCGGAAAAATTAATTAGTTTTTTTTAATTTTTATGGCGGCTGGAAATTGGTAAAAACTCCTTTTTATCAAATTAATGCAAACGAATTATGACAAATTGTTCATTTATGCTTTTAACAACATAACGCCGTAACTGCTTTCTATAGGATGGCTTTCTTTAAGGGGTTTCGTGACGTCATTTCGTTCCTTTATATTGGCTAAACACTTATTTTTTATTAATTGCAAAACATATATAAAATATCTTACAGTACCTACAAATAGGCACCGCAGATTTTCTTAATCACTTAACCTTTCCATTATTTAGTGTGTACATGTCATTAGTTTAAAAGTGTATGTTACTGTACCGCGCATGTTACTGTACTGACTAGGCATCCAATTACGTTCATTTCTTTCCAAACGAATCGCATTAACCCATTTTTCACGCTGGACTTCATTTGTTGGGAATCCGTGAAATTCAAATTATAATTTAATTTCTATGCATAATATCATCCTACTAATATAATATCGTACTAACAATATTACCTTAGCGCATAACATACTATAAACACTGCATAAAAATAATTTGATTTTCGAATTGGGTTCATGTTGCATAACACTTTTCAACGTCACCAGTACGTGTTTTTAAAATGAATATTTACTCACCTATGGAGGGTGATTCCAGCGTTTTTCATATCCGTATGGTTTCTACACCACTTCAGAACACACGAAGGCATATTTGAAATATAATTAACGCGAAAAAACCATTAAAATCACTGACAGATTGGTTCCGGTGACACAACCGAACGCTATGCGTGACATCGCGGACTAAATGTGTCGCGCGGTCCCCATTTTAAGCAACGCCTTCCGCGGTCCCCATTTGGTGGAGCCATTTTTTGAGCCGAATTATGCTTCTATAGTATACATTATTCGTAGATTATAGTCTATTCATCCTGTGACTTTTATCTATCACGTAATACAATTATAGCATCTATTGTTAACTTTTGTATGATAATATAAATTATAAAGTAATTGTTTAATCGAGGCTTGCTAATAAGGAATGTGACTTTGCATTGTTAACTGTGTTAATAATGTTATACTTATAGTGTAACCCAAAGATGTTTTGTGTTACTCACCAACTAGCGTGAGGTAGCTATGCAGAGAACTCTATCCCAGGGCGCCTTATTTCTGAGTTTCCAGTCTGTGTGCAAGGGTAGGCTAGGGCTCTGACGAAAACAGACAATAGGGTGTACACACATATATTTACTAAGTACACAGAGATACACAGAGACACACAGAGAGCTTATTCACTGATAGACACAAATATCACAGGTACACAGAAATAAAGTCTAATTCCACTTAATAGACCACTGCCGCGTGAGCAGGTAGAACGGGTAAGCAGCTAACTACACTGTAATAGGGTGACAGTTACTGGCCTTGAGTATGCTGAGAGCAGCACAGCCCGAGAATGCCACGTGGAGGCGGCTGGTCCCTCTCAAAACACCTCGCTCATGTAGTCCACGTGTCATTGGGTGTGGCTCTGCCAACCGTGGACGGGCCGCTTTTCCCCGTAGTAAAAAAACCCTGTTATGACAAGTAAACGACAAATGAAATAACTGACATCGCGACCGACGTAATTCGAACCGCTTAGCAAACAAGAAATGACGCTTACCGGTATCCCGGGTGTAGGTTGACACAGAGTCCAACTCCTTCCGAAAAGAATAAGTTAACTCAGACTAATTCCTTAACAGGTCCTCATGTTGCAACTAACAACCTCCAAAGAAAAATTGAGGCGTGCCACTCAGAGTAATATCAATCCCTCGTCCTTAGCCGATGGTCAAAAGAGACTCGGAACCTTGTATCCGGGCTTTATCCCCTCTCTCACGTGGAATCGTCTCGAATTTTTATCTAAAACCAGCTTTCATTCAATGCAAAAACGATCCGTCACTCGTCCTTATGACATCCTGTCATTCTGACAGCAGAAATGTCACCACTGACAACCGATTAAAAAAAGATAACTAGATAAGGCTGCTTTCACATCCTGAATACTGCATCTATAGAAAATAAATGCTACAACCACCCCCCCTTTAATAGTATTTCCTGCGGATATGACACGCTGGAAATACACAATAAAGAAAACAGAAAAGTACTGACTAATAAACAAAGACAACCAGCTAGGTCCTTCAAACACCAGCTGACTACGACCATTACAATACCAAAGAAAGATCCTCCTATGTACCTAACTAGACACTGACTCGTGTACCGGTTAGGCTAAGTAACTAGAGTCTAATGCCCTTCATAGAAAACGAATGCTCCCTTTACTCACTGCCGATACCCTAACACTACCCAAGCTCTCAGGATAATGTAGAGTACTAAGAAGCGAATGAGAGAAAAACGCTCGGTGCGGTGCATAGAAGAAACTACAACGTGACAATTTAAAGTCACGTACACATATAGAAATACAAACAAAAGATTAAAATAGTCTTACATAATGATCACATAGCACTGGTTTAATAAACTAGAGAAACAGTGCTATGTAGTTACGTTAGGTATTGGAGACTGCTCCTCCTGATACTTCAGGATGTCCTTGATATGGTACTCCCCAAGATCCTTACCGTCCAGATCTGACAGCCTATATACTAAAGGGGATCGTTTAGCAGTCACCACACATTTAAGGAACTTAGGAGCTAGCTTAGAAGTAAAATTCTTGGCCTTGTTGGACAGGTAGAACGTGCGTTTGTAAACTATCTGTCCCACTTTCAGCTCTACATGCCTTTTTCTGAGGTTGTAATACTTTTCATTACGCTGGTGGGCAACGTTCAAATGTTTCCTCACCTGGTCGTAAATGCGTTGTATTTCTCTCAGCTTGACACCGAAGGCTGATGGATCGTCTACAGAGACTGAAGTAGGATGGCACGCGATATCTGTCTGCCTGTATAACACTCCATCCCCAATAAATTCCCTACCATGTACCAAAAAGTAAGGGGTGAAACGAGTTGCTTCGTTAACTGCAGTGTTTAAAGCACACTGTATCTCAACCAAGAACTGATCCCAAGACTTGTGTTGCGACTTCACATAGCATGAGATCGCTTGAACAACATTACGAATAGCTCGTTCCGCCTGATTAGTTTGGGCATGATACCTAGGGTTATAATATATATTAGGTACATTGTATTTAGCCAACAGATCCTTAAATGGCTTACTCACAAACTGAGGGCCATTATCCATGTAAATAGTCTTGCAGACTCCGTGCACGAGAAACACACTCTTCTCTATGAACCTCGCGACTACAGCGCCTGTGGCAACCCGAACAGGGCACAACATGACGTATTTGCTAAAGTAGTCGGAGACCACGATCAGGTGTACGTTTCTATTGCTCGAAGTGGGAAAGGGACCAAGCAGATCGACAGAGATAGCTTCGAATGGCTTCGAAACCCGCTTCGGGCTACCCATTAGGCCGGGACGAGACGTATTTACGGGTTTGTACTGCTTGCATGTTTCGCAATTCCCAACATATTCTTTGACGTCCTCGTACATCTTGGGCCAGTAATAATTTAGGGCTAACCTTTTATGCGTCTTCCAAACGCCACCATGGGCACTAAGTGTGTCATCGTGGTACTTAGAGAGCAGGGGCAAGCGATCCTCCTGAGGTACCACCAGCTTCCAGTCAAAGTCTGAAGTCAAAGAATATTTATTTTTAGTTAACCTATATAGAAGGTTGTCACGAATGTCATAATTTGGTGACTTCCTAGGGTTCTTCCGAACACTATTCATGGTGTGGTCATACCACGGGTCTTTAGTGGGTACTGCATCGAGGGAATCAATTTTGATACGAGACAGAGCATCAGGTACAACGTGGTCTTTACCTTTTCGATGCTCTATGTCAAAATCGAATTGACTGAGCCTCATGCTCCAACGTGCTAGACGACCCGTGGGATTTTTTAGCTTATGGAACCACAGAAGAGATGAATGATCCGTGACGACCGTACATTTTTGGCCTTCGACGTACTGTCGAAATTGTTCCAAAGCGAAAATCACGGCCAGAAGTTCTCGCTCAGTTGTGCTGTAGTTCACCTCATTCTTGTTAAGAGAACGGCTACAGTAGGCGATAGGGTGCTCAACACCATCGTGAGTTTGTGTCAGTACAGCAGCAACTGAGTAAGCTGACGCGTCACTAAGAATGCGGAAGGGCATCTCAAAGTTAGGCATTTTTAATATAGGGGCAGAAACCAAGGCTGACTTTAGCAGGTTAAAGGACTGTTCAGCCTCAGGGGTCCATTCGAACTTAAGGTTCGTAGAAGTCAGTTTGCACAGAGGTTTACTAATCTTCGAGAAGTTGTTAACAAAGCGACGATACCAGCCGGCCATTCCCAGAAATCTCTTAACCTCCTTAGGGTTAGAAGGGGTGGGATAGTTGAGGATAACCTCAACTTTACCCGGGTCTGTCCGTAGGCCATGTTTGTCCACATAATACCCCAGGTATTTGAGTTCACTCCGACAAAAGTGGGATTTTTTCATGTTAATAGTTAGGCCAGCATCCTTGAGTTGCTGATAGACTCTATGTAAGAGCTCTACATGCTCCTCAAAGGTGCTGGACACACAGACTATGTCATCCTGAAACGCAAATACCTTGTTGTCGAACTCGGGACCAAACAGACGGTCCATGAGGCGTTGCATCGTGGCACTGGCCCCGACAAGACCGAAGCACATCGAATTGTAGTGGAATAATCCTCTCCGGGGAACCGTAAAAGCAGTCTTCTCAGCAGACTGGGGTGAGTCAAATGGAATCTGCCAGTAAGCCGCACTCAAATCTACAGAAGTTAAATACTTAGCGTTATTAAGGTGGTCCAAGATTTGATTGATATAGGGTAAGGGGTAGGCGTCACTCTTTGACACAGAGTTCAGCTTGCGAGAGTCCAAGCACAATCTGAGGTCGCCGTTCGCCTTCTCCACCATGACCACTGGAGAGTTCCAGGCGGACTGAGACGGGGACACTACTCCCATCTCCAGCATTCGGTCCAGCTCGGCTTCCAGGGCCTTCTGCTTAAGGGGAGAGAGCGGATAATAACGCTGCTTGATCGGCTTGCTGTCACCAGTGTCAATGACATGGTGCACAAGTGAGGTCCGACCTAAACCCACCTTATCAGTGTTCAACGAGTCGAATTTTTCAATGACCTCGTTGATTACACACCTTTGTTTAGTTGTCAAGTTGTCGTAATCCTCGAGGCCACCGTTAAGGGACACAGACTCGATAGGATTATTATCACTAAAGCTATCAAGACTAATCTATATATATAAAAATCAATGCCACTTTTCGTTGTAATTTTATAACTCAAGAACGGGCTCACCTATCCAAGCCAAATTTTAAGGCTTTATTTGGACTATTTAGTAGATGGTTTATGTGAAGTTTGCTCAAAATCGGTCGAGCGGTTCTTCATTTATCACGCAAACGAAGTTGCGCGGGTCAGCTAGTATTTTGTAAAATTAACTTATCACTTAACTTAAATTGTTGCCAGAAATCCACTCCAAATATCATGGAGGTGGTTATACCTGGGACAACATAGAACTTGACAACTCGGATAACCGAATTGTACTCAATTGGCAAAGAGATACAACCCAGACATTGCAAGTGAGTGCTGTCTGCAGTTGTAATACGAAAAGTAGGATTGATACTCACAAGATCAAAACCCAGTTCCAAGAAGATGCGGTGCGCTCCCTTACCTAGTATAGAGCAGGAGGCACCGGAATCTAGAAGGCCTAAGACATTTAAATTTAAAACCTTAACAACTAGATACGGTCTAATGTCACTATCCCGTTTAGGAAACAGGACCTTATCAGAAATAGACTCAGATACAGAGTAATGCACAGAGTTCCTAATAAGGCCCTGGCCTACGCGTTTTTTGACTTGCTAGTACAGTGTGAGCAGTCTGGGGTCTTGACTCCTTTGAGACCACACCGGAAACACACCAGCTCCCTTGACTGTGTGCAGCTGTATGCAGTGTGACCGCCCCCGCCGCAACGAAAGCATTTGCGATCGTGGGGGGTAACCGGCGTCTCCACTGCAGACACCTGCTTAGCGGGCTTTTGTACACCTTTGTTCTTAAGCTGGTGTAAGTCAGATGTAATCTCAAACTTGTCAAGAGCAGGCTCATGGAAAGCGTCTGCCCTAGTACGCGCAAGCTCCAAGCGCTTACCCAAACGTCTCAAGTCATCTACAGAGTTGACATCATGCAAGGCCAGTTCCTTCATGTAGTCAGGTCTAATGTTGTGCATGAGAATGTCCAGTTGTTCCTCACTGGGCATCTTACATGACAACCTTGAGATCATGGCTTGCATTGTACATATATAGTTAACCAAGGACTCAGAGCGGGCTTGTGTACGCTGTCTTATCTCGTTCCTGAGGCGGTAATCATAATCAGGAATATCGAAGGTATCTCTAAGCTCACTAATAAGATCCTCATATGAGATGAAGTTAGCTTTGTTTGTACGGAACCAAGACAAAGCCGGTCCATCCAACAGGTCGGAGAAAGCCAGAAGGAGTCTAGGCTTAGTAACCTCCCGAGCACATCTAAGTTCCTCTAATCTCTCTAAAAACACACGTACACAAGTAGAACCATCATATTTTAAGTTAAATGAACATAAGTTAAGGGGACGTTCTTTATACACTATGTTACATGTAGAACTATTCCTACTTGAACTAGCTCGCACCGAGCGGTCCTCTCTCACTACTGGTGAAGTATATTCCACCTGGTCACGACCCGAAGGATCATCACCATCATCATCCGAACCTTCGGATTCAGAATCACTACTGGGTTCAGCCCTAGCGATGATCTTCACTAGCCTACCACGAATATCCACCAGGTCGGGGCAATCCAGACCACAACGAGCTAACCTACTCAATAAGTAGTTGGCCCTGAGGGACACCCTAAGACGACTACCCTTATTAATGAAGATGTCACCTGACTGAATAGCCTCCTCCAGCTCGGACACCTTCGGGAGGCAGATCGAGAGCTCAGCCGATGCATCAGCGGGTACCGGAGCACTCGCTTTGATGCTACCTCGACGGACGAGTCGGTGTGCCGCTCTTAGCTCACTCCGAAGGCCAGACACTGTCGTTTCCGGTTCCACTGAAATACCCATGTGGGACAGCTCGTTAGCAAGTTCATCCTTTCTTAAATAATTAATATATTTTTTCATCTGTGCCATTATGTAAAAATTTACTTACAACAATTATAAAGATAAAATGGCACAGATAGGGATCAATTACAAAGTAAAAATGTAAATTGAGTTACAACAAAGTGTACTAAGTTAGGTAATTATGTTTCAAATTGACTTTTAGAATTTAACAAAGATTAAGAGAGAAAAGTTTCTAAATTTTCTGATAACACAGTTCAGGTTAACATTCAAAATTACAAGGTATGTACACACCTTATAAAAAAGTTTTAAGTTACACAGAGAAATTCACTAAGTTAACACAGAGAGATTCACTAAGTTTACCTTACAAGGTGAAGCTATAGGATAATATATATTATATATTAATCTACACTAATAATATAATAAATATATGTGTGCACCATAAAAAAAGAAAAAAAAACACAATAAGAAAAAGAAGTGGGTATGCCAAATAAAATCAAAAAGTTTTTCCAAAATCACAGCTATTTTAAATTTTTGAATTTAGAATTTTGTGTCTTTTCCAGCCAAAGATGTAGGGAGCTGGAAGAAGACGAAAGGGAAGGTTTTGTGCTTAGCTGCTAGCACCACCAATTAACGTCCTGGAGCGTCTCGGACGATATTACAGGATGGTTTCGCCAGAGATAACCACCTATGCACACACACCAGACTGAGACTACCGCAGAGTAGACCCAGAGATTTGCCACTACGTTGGGAGCCAAATTTGTAACCCAAAGATGTTCTGTGTTACTCACCAACTAGCGTGAGGTAGCTATGCAGAGAACTCTATCCCAGGGCGCCTTATTTCTGAGTTTCCAGTCTGTGTGCAAGGGTAGGCTAGGGCTCTGACGAAAACAGACAATAGGGTGTACACACATATATTTACTAAGTACACAGAGATACACAGAGACACACAGAGAGCTTATTCACTGATAGACACAAATATCACAGGTACACAGAAATAAAGTCTAATTCCACTTAATAGACCACTGCCGCGTGAGCAGGTAGAACGGGTAAGCAGCTAACTACACTGTAATAGGGTGACAGTTACTGGCCTTGAGTATGCTGAGAGCAGCACAGCCCGAGAATGCCACGTGGAGGCGGCTGGTCCCTCTCAAAACACCTCGCTCATGTAGTCCACGTGTCATTGGGTGTGGCTCTGCCAACCGTGGACGGGCCGCTTTTCCCCGTAGTAAAAAAACCCTGTTATGACAAGTAAACGACAAATGAAATAACTGACATCGCGACCGACGTAATTCGAACCGCTTAGCAAACAAGAAATGACGCTTACCGGTATCCCGGGTGTAGGTTGACACAGAGTCCAACTCCTTCCGAAAAGAATAAGTTAACTCAGACTAATTCCTTAACAGGTCCTCATGTTGCAACTAACAACCTCCAAAGAAAAATTGAGGCGTGCCACTCAGAGTAATATCAATCCCTCGTCCTTAGCCGATGGTCAAAAGAGACTCGGAACCTTGTATCCGGGCTTTATCCCCTCTCTCACGTGGAATCGTCTCGAATTTTTATCTAAAACCAGCTTTCATTCAATGCAAAAACGATCCGTCACTCGTCCTTATGACATCCTGTCATTCTGACAGCAGAAATGTCACCACTGACAACCGATTAAAAAAAGATAACTAGATAAGGCTGCTTTCACATCCTGAATACTGCATCTATAGAAAATAAATGCTACAATAGTTGATGTGCTTATTAAAGAAAGGTGTGATAAACGTGACTAACGAACGTTTACTGAAGACTTCCAATTTTCAACAAACATCTTGCAGTTAGTTTAAGACATTTTTGTCTTGATAAGAGACGGAAAAGCGATGAACAACAAAAGACAATATGTTTAAACGATGTCCCTTGTATGTTCAAGTAATGTCATTACTAATGATAGTTCGAATCATGTCATAATCGAAGCAAGAATAAGAAATGTCACTCTCTGATATGTGATACTTGCTGACCCGCGCAACTTCGTTTGCGTGATAAATGAAAAACCGCTCGACCGATTTTGTGCAAACTTCACATAAACCATCTACTAAATAGTCCGAACAAAGCCTAAAGACTTGGTTTGGATAGGTGAGCCCGTTCTTGAGTTATAAAATTACAACGAAAAGTGGCATTGATTTTTATATATATAGATTTAAGTCTCGCTGGTGATGTAAAAATATTCTACGGCGCGGCGTTTGAGTTCAGCATCATTATAAACTTAACATATTACGTTCTTGTACTATCATTGTTCATAATGAATGTTAGTAAATAACGCAACACAAACATTATCTAATTACTATATTCACAACATATGACATTCGAAATGGCCGTCAAACATATAATTACAAAATTGAGACGCGTGCGCACATTGCACCGGGTATTCAAAGGCACAGTATAAAGAGTACTACTAACTCAAAGGCCTCGGTCAAGACAATCGAAATGGAAAGGAAGCGGATGTGATGTCACAGTCATGAGCGACCGCCAACAGTGACTTGACTGATTATGGCTGGTGAAGGTAAAGTGAGATATCCTAGGTCTTAATGCGGATGTTGGGAATGTCTTTTGGAAGAAGCTAATTGAAAATAATTGCGTGTTGTTAACTTTTTGTTAGATTCCTGTGTTTCTCACGTAAAATTGAAAAAATAAGTCAGCGTATGTAAAAATATGTTTACAATAAGTGGTTTTAAATGGGGTAATAATCCGTGATTTAGTCTTTTTGCACTAGCTTACAGAACCGAAACTGTAAAATCTTTTAAACAGAATAGGTCTATTCGAAATTCAATGCCAACATCCAAGTTGGCAACTGCAGCCTGCTCGCGAGTTGATGTTCAATTTCTTCGAAAATATATTCGCTAGTTTTCCTTACGAGTCTCATGTTGATGGCTACTCTTTACTATCATCCTAAATGACGTGAACCTTTGAGAAATATCGGAACCTATGACAGATCGTATCATATTTAACGGTTAGAACTATAATGGAGAAACCGCTTTGGGTTGTAATCTGCTAAATCTGTCTCATCCATTGTACAAAACTACAAACGTAGCATTATTCCTGTTAGCTGCCACAGGATCAACACATGTACGTGACAGCTTGTAATCCATTAGACACATACAAATACGGTTTATAATGTCATCGACCGGCCGTTACACCCATTGTTCCATAATACCGCGACGGAGACGTAACACCATGTAACAGGTGAAACTAATTTATTATATTTAATAACATTACATGTACGTTTTGCGATATAGAAATATAATTGGTGTACAACATGTTTACAGCGATTATGATACGTTTTTTGAGCTTTTGTGGTTTTAGTTGTATGGTGCCAGAAAGTTCAGAGGTTAGATCCAGCTAATCCGATACTCTCGCAATACACTTCCTTCGTTCTTCTTTAAGTGCTAAATCTTACTCATTTGTCTGCAACTGGTCAACAGTTAGGATACGAAACATTTTATTTTAGTTTACTTTATTATCAATATTATCATCGTCCACATAATATCGACCGAGCTTCTCCCGGTGGCGTTCAGATAAGAGCTCTCTCCTCTTCTCCTTTCAACTGCACGATCTTTATCATCTCTTCCAGAAAGACTAAAATCACGCATTTGTCCTTTACCACTTCTAGACACGAAGTTTTGGGTCTGCTTTTCATGTTCTACACCTTTCCGATTTTATAGCGTGACCGAACCAGCGAGAGTTCGTGATATTGCGAATAAGCTGTAAGCTTCAAACACAAAGGCTGAAATGGAATAGTGGTTTTAGTCATTACGAGTCTGGCATAGCATCTATTAGGGATTTCCACACGTGATGGCCCTAAAGGAAAAAAAATATGATTATTCAAAACTCTGAATTTTTACCAAGTAGGTATCTAACACGGCGCAAATGGCAAAAAAATACAGTTTTGGAATATTAAGACATAACTGTTTATAGAATTATTCAAAGCATTTGAACTAAACCGGTTTACGTTTCGTAAGAGCTCTTCCTAACCATATCTGTGGAGTGACCTTGCTGCCCGTAGTGCATTGTTTGCACATGGTGACGTGCACCACCTGTATGTATGCATCTAACCATGTACATGAATTCATGATGAATATTGAAGTCATTGTCATATTGAAAAGGCGCATTATCATTTTTATATCCAGCCGTGACGTGTCTTGTCGAAAATAGAACTAAATCGTTCTACATCTTCAATTTATGTCGGTCTATCCTTGTGCCGAATTTCAGCTAATTCCATCTTGCACGTAATTTGCGAGTAAGTTCGCAACTTTGCGCGCGTCAAGCTGAATGTTTTATTATGAAAGCGTGACTTATCAATATGACGCACCTGCTACCTTCGTATAATACATGTTTTGTTGTAAAGAGGTAATAGTCGCCTGCTTATATTGTGTTGCCAAGTAATTCCTTATCTCACTGGTGTGTCTGCATACATTAGGTACATTATTATTCAACCAGCTTCGTGATAAGGAGGGGTATTTATTATACAATTGGCGCAGGTTGCTCTAGATTTATTAAACTGTTCCCAAAACGAAGGTTCTGTAATTGTCTCGATCCTATGTTATTTGTAATTTTTTGTCGGAAAGTACTGATCAGATGTAGTTCTTCTATATTAATACTAGTCTTTTTTTTTTACGTGAGGGAAAATCCTCAGAGGATGTTATGCCGGACTCTTACCGACTAAAAAACCTCACGTAACGCCTAACAGCCTGTGGTTGGGAGCCCCGGGTAAGCCCTCGGAAGGAGGTCCCGGGACAATATTAATACTAGTCTTTATTCAAATGAAATTTTGATGAATACATAGATATAATTAACGTACATATCAGAATCTAATGAAGATAAATGAAATAAAGCTCTCTAATAATATGTATTGTATCCATCATCCCATGTTACGGAAAACAGATGTCCATAAATCACATTTGTATATTAATTTTTATCTTTAAAGAGCCCGAAATAATAATTAGACCAATGAACCAACTTTGACCCAATAACAATACAATACTATATTGATGTTGGCGCCAACGCCCTTTTCATAATGTGTTTCCGAAGCATAACGACATAATGGCCTGCTCATTATAGACAGTAACTACAACTGAATGGCTGACACAGGAACAACGCAATAACGCAGCTATAGATTAAATAATAATTGCTGTACTCAATCCTGAGGGAGCGGCAATAAACCTAGATATTATAGAGAAGGCAACTCACTACACTAGTTAGGAACTAGGCTAATATTGTACGGAAAATGCTAAACGGCTATAGCTTATACTAGGAACATCACTATACGTCGTCATCTCCATTTACTTAACTTGGTTTTGAAGTTCTTTTTTATGCCACTGAAATGCCAGACAAGCATACGATCCACATGATCCAAAGTTGTCACTGTACCCAGCTGCTGGGCCATTGCAATACCGGAACCCTTTTGAACCCTATGTTGTAGACTTTCGAGAAAACCGAGGCAGGGAACTTGTTCTATCGAACTATGTCGCACATAAGCGTTTCGATTGCAAAGTGTGAAAATGAACACCATGTCTGTGACGAGCGGTGCAGTGATATTATAACGTAATCGTGAATATCATGTTAAACAGTTCCTCAAAGCACAAACCATTATAAAAGGTGACACCTTTAGGTGGCTTACAAAAACTACTACTATGAGTTAATCTGTATTTATACCTACATGTGAGAGAGTGCCTTTAGTAACTGAAATTACTAGTATTCCGTTATCATATCAGTTAACCCATCCATATAAAGTACATAGCAAAAGACCATTTCATCGACTAGTTTACTCAAATATATTTCTTTTTGTTGACAGCTCCTTCAAAATCTGGGCAAGGTAGACCGCACCCTCGACGACATATTCGAGGAACACCTTCAGAACTTCAACAGGCAACACCAGCAGGCTACGCGACTGCAGAAAGAGTTTAATAATTACATAAGATGTATAAGAGGTAAGCCATCCTACTAATAGTACTTACCTATAGAATAGAATGAAATTTTATGAAGGTTTTTTTGATGTTTGGGTGTTTGTTACTCAATCACGCTCTAAGAGCAGTACGAATCGGTATGAAAGGTACAAGGATAGTAATCTGGAATAACACCTAGGCACATCCTAGAAAAACTTTCCCATGGGGGCAGGAACAGTATCATACGCGGGGGGAACCATGCCATCTAATTCCAGCCTATTAATTTTAAGTACCTATCTCAGATGCCCTCTGTGAATGACAACGCCAAAGCATTGTCCGAAAGACAGTAGGCGCATGAACTTGCTGAAAAGCTTGACTCAGATATCGTTCTAATCATAATGCTTTAGTTTATTTTATTTTTCACTATTTGAGAAGAGCAATCGACAGTCACGATGTCACCTTTTCCAACTCTTTAATAGAGTGTCAGCCTGGGGAAGATTAGAGTCATCAGGAGCCCATCAGGGTAGGTAGCTGTCATACTATATCAATTCAATATGATGACTTGGCCGGACCGTAGTTTCCTCTTCTGTGTCAGACAGAAGGCAAAGAGTTTTGAAAAATGATTGCCACGCCTAGCGCCTAATCAAATATTTGATCAGAAGAATTGCATCAACAATAATATAGATCACATGTCTCGCTCATATAGCTTACACTTATATTGGCTTCTATCGGGTTTCATGTTTCTAGTGTAAAAATGTACCAGTGTATATTTATTCATATTTCATAACATATTTTTTTTATAACTGACACCAAAACCAGATAGTTTCTCAACTGGACCATATGTTTATTTTTACGACTGTTACCTCATATGTTCATAACTCGGTCTTTTAAAAATCTATTTAGAAATGTTGTTTTTAAAAGTTTATACTTAGTTGGTCCCATTTCATTTTTATGACAATCAGATATAAAATTTCGTTTTTAAACTAACGCGATTTTCTACACTCATACTTTTTACCAGTAGGCACTTTATATGAAATAGTATTACTTGTACCGACGCGGCGACGCTACTCCGTGGTTTAATATTATTTCACGTGACGACCGACTAGTAAAGAAGTCGTTTCAAAAAAAAATTAACGAATGAATCTTTCACATTTCCAGCGGTCCAAACAGCATCAAAAACGCTAATGGAAGCGATAACAGAGGTGTACGAGAGTGGGTGGTCGGGCCACGACCTGCTGTACGTACAGGCACAGAACCTGGAGATGCTATGGCAGGACTTCTCGCACAAACTGGGAGACCAGGTGCTCATACCGCTGAATACATATACCAACCAGTTTCCTGAAGTCAGAGTGAGTATTGTTGAGTTAAATTCTTGCTAATATAATGGGCGACAGTAGATATAACTACGAAAGGGACTTTGTTAGTTAGCATGAGCGCCGAGAGGGAGTTGCAAGGAGCTGTACTTGCCCCTCCCCCTGGCAGGAAACAAATAGTTCTGGCAGGCAAGTGCATAGAAAAAACTATATCTTAGTAAATTTAGATGCGCCTCCAGAAATTAATCCTGGTTGCAGATGCCCATGATAGTTAGGTTCTCGTA
Source organism: Miltochrista miniata (assembly GCA_933228765.1). Classification (NCBI taxonomy): domain Eukaryota; kingdom Metazoa; phylum Arthropoda; class Insecta; order Lepidoptera; family Erebidae; genus Miltochrista; species Miltochrista miniata. The sequence continues at coordinate 3,487,828 of OW121758.1, forward strand.
GTAGTAACACAGATTAATTCGGAATAACATAGGCTAGATACTTTTTATCTTTGAAATACGATTCAATGGATTGCGGATATATGGAAAAATATATCCCGATTCAGGCTAGCTTTGGAGTTGTTAACGGCAGCTGTGATTTGATTATTGCTACACGTCCTGAATGTTTCTAGAAGCTCCTTTTTAACATATCTGAGAAAATCAGCCATGATGTACTGTTGGTATTTTGTTTGAACAATATATTTATTGCAACATAACTGCATTTTCAGAAAAAGGTCGAGAAACGCGGCCGCAAATTGGTAGACTACGACAGCCAAAGGCACAGCTTCCAGAACCTTCAAGCGAACGCGGCCAAGAGAAGGGATGACGTTAAGGTAAAGATTATTTATATTTACACTTTGATTGTACGCCAGGACTATTCACAGGCGGTCACCCATCTCTGGACCGACCGCAGCGTATAATACAATCTTAATAGTGTACAGAACACTGGGAGTGACACGAATTACTGATTTCTATTCGATTTTGAGTTAAAATTTGAAGAAAGCCGAACTGAGTTTCTTTAAAAGTTCTTCACGGTCCTTTCCATTTTAGAACTCTCAGTACAGTTACGACCATTTTTACGAGTCTAAATAAAATAAATAAAATTTTGAAAGTTAATAGTTACAGTATACTTAAACTTTAATACACCAATATACCAGAACTCCCATAGTTTGAAAGATAATACAGTATCTAAGCGCACGGCAGTGCGCAGGCCAAGTACTTACTTACAAATACTACTTTACTTTACTTTTGCGCATGCTGAACCAGGTCGGCATGCTTATGTTAAAAACCATTTTATTCTTTTATTTAGTTTAATGTGAAGGCTATGTACCGAATAAACATTATTTCTTTCTTTCTTTCTTTCTTTCTTACTTCAGGCACACTTCCTATAGATAAAGTGAAATAAGAATATAAAAGATAAATTCGGTTAAAAAGGATAGTACAGTATAAAGAGTGACATTATGAGCTTTGTTGGATTCCAATAATATATTAGACAGAAACTCCTGACAGCACGAAAATTTATTCCAAATGATAAGAGATTCGTATAATAACCTATTCCCAACGCTACCTTGTAAACTGTTTAGCATTTTACAAATTAAAGCGTATGCTTAAGCGTTTTTAAGATACTACTTATTTAACGGTATGTTGTGGTAATATACTATGGTATGTTGTTTTGAAAAATTGCACGTGGACATATTTTTTAGGGTTCCGTACCCAAAGGGTGAAAACAGGACCTTATTACTGAGACACCATTGTCCATCTGTCCGTATGTCACGAGAATGTATCTATAGTCCAATCCTGCCCGATCTGACAATAATGTAAACATGTCATGTTTTGACAGTCGTTGTCCAAGACAGATGAGTAGAAAAATATAGTTTGACAAATCATTGAATTTTTTACTATCCTGAGTAGGTATTTTAAATGAAAATAAAGTATCCTAAAGTTATTTGGTGTCGAAATGATTGTAAGAACACTATGACTCCTGGATACTGGAATATAATCAGGGTGAATACTCAATTGCAAGTAACTATGGATATATAGGATCAAATGTGTTTGTTTACTTGTTTACAGTATAGCTGGAACCATGATAGCTAGAGAACTGATATTTTCAGCGACCACAGATGATGTATTTCTGTTGCTGCTAAAAGTAACAACAAATACTAAAAAACACCGTGTGGTGACGGGAAAGTGTACAATGTTGCCACTCCAATTCATCCCGAGTGTGTCAAGGCGACTAAGGGCACAAAACGATCCGTTGCGTAGAGAAGGAAAACTCAAAATGAAACCGGTTGTCAGTAAAATAACAATCGTTAAGCCAAGTTGAAGGCCTTATGGCCGGCTTGAAAATCTCAACTCTGGGTCGAAACAGTCTGCGCCTGTCTACTTCAACACGGCAATGAGCTTACCACCTAATACGATAAACGTGGGCGTATACTATACCTCTGCCTACTACTAAACTTCGGGGATAAAGACGTAATTATATGCATGTATGTATGTAAGTAAATACTAAAATTAGAAAAAAATAATATTTAAAAAGGGCTCCCATACAACAAACGCGATTCTTCTGCCGTTGATTTTTGGCGCGAATCCGACTCGCACTCCGCTGGTTTTTTAATCTAAAACCAACGAGGTATTCGAGGCAATAATATTTAATCGAATGTAAATAATATGCTAAATCTATAGTTGATGCGATTAGCCTATTTATAGATGTATTCTGTGGTCAAATCACCGTTAATTTTTACTTGATGCTTAGGTAAAATACCAAGCCTATGAATAATTATCCTATCTGTGAATGAAATACCTACTTCTGTCTGTACAGTTATCTTGTGTCGAAGCGAGTAACATAAAATAATTAGTTATTACTCAAAATAATGTCTTTTAGTTTCTAAACTTGTTAATCTTACTAATATTATAAATGCGAAAGTTTGTGTGAATGTGGATCTGGCTGAAATTTGGTACAGGGATACATTATGGTCTGGAATAACACATAGGCTACTTTTATCCCGGAAATAAGTTACCACGGGAAGCAGGAATGGGAAAAAAAAATTACGCGGGCGAAGGGCATCAGATAGTATGGCGATATTTTTATAACCATAATTATTTACACCCAGGAATCAAAAAATATCTCGCGAAATGCTCCATTAAGTCAGTTTCTAGTCACTACAAATACATGAGAGAGTGAACCTGTGCGCTTCACTTTCACCAAATTTATTTAGTTAGCTTTGAACACTCCTACACTGAGAACTTGTTCCTAAACAGTTGTTTGGTCTAGTAATAACTCTTGACTCAAATCTTAGTGGGAATGCACTAAGATTTGAGTACACGAACAACTTGTTCCTGAACAGTTGTTTGGTCTAGTAATAACTCTTGACTCAAATCTTAGTGCATTCCTACACAAACAACTAGTTCCTGAACAGTTGTTTGGTCTAGTAGTAACTCTTGACTCAAAACTAAATACATTCCTAAACAGACAACTTGTTCCTGAACAATTGTTTCGTGTAGTAATAAGCATTAACTAAAAACTTAGTACATTCCTACACAGGCAACCTGTTCCTAAATAGTGTTGTTTGGTGTAGTACTCACTCTGCCTTTGATGAATCGCAGTCTTCCAATTAGAACACGTTTGCTCCATCAGCCGTTTATGACACACACGCTGTTGTTACTTTAGTATTATTCTCCGCTATGGCTATTTTACCATCGAATTAAAAACAGACTTTATGTCAACGGCGTAAAGCTTTTAGGGGTGGATTGTGAGTGTCCAAACCACTAACAACTACTTTATGCTGTTGGAAGAGATCAAGCCATATTCTATTGGTCTCACATACGGTGTCTTCCTCTTCAGGTGACGAAGGGTCGCGAGCAGCTGGAGGAGGCCAAGCGCACGTACGAGGTGCTGAACTCGGAGCTGCACGACGAGCTGCCCGCGCTGTTCGACTCGCGCGTGCTGTTCTACGTCAACAACCTGCAGACGCTGTTCTCCGCCGAGCAGCTGTTCCACGCCGAGAGCAACAAGGTGACCTACACTCACATGTGACAGCTTTAAGTCGTGAACTGCTGGAGGAAGTCAAACGCTCATATGATGAAACAAATATGATTTACGTGTTGTCTTTACTAATATTATAAAGAGAAAAGATTTGATTGTTTGTTTGTTTTCATCGAATAGGCTCCGAATGTACGGGACCGCTTTGAAAAATTCTTTCACTGTTTTGAATTTGAATATCCCTGCGAAACGCGGAAGCTACGCGAGTGAAACCACGTCATACGCTAGTTACTTATAAGGCAGCAAAATAAAATATCACAATTTAATAAATGAAGTACATCATTATTATCAACATACCCCAGGTATTCAACGAGCTCGAAGCCATCACAGACAAGCTAGCCACAGAGTGTCAGCGCGGCTCTTACACTAAGCGCATCAACAACACGTCCCCTACCGCCAGCCCCAACAACAACAACTCGCTCGCCAACACTAACGGAACCTCCGCGCCGATGCCCGCACTCACCGGAACGCTGCAAAGTGAGTACTACACCTAACAACACTGTTTACGTACAAGTGGTCGGTCTAGAAAGTATTTAGTTTGGAGTCTAGTGTTATTACTAGGCCAAACAACTCTGCTTGGGAACAAGTTGTCAATCTAGGAAGGACTATATTTTGAGTCTAGTCTTATTACTAGTCCAAACCACTTTGTTTATTTATTTATTTGTTTAGAAACAAGTTATCAGTTTTGAGTCGGGTCTTATACTAGACAACTAGAGCAAACAATTTTAGAAGAACAAGTTGTAAAAATTCTACATAGTATCAAATAACACATTGTCAGTGCAAAAATAAAATTTTTGAGTCATGTCATATTACTAGAGCAAACAAAATTATTAGGGAAATGAGTTGTCAGTCTAAGCACGTACTATTCTTTACGCGAAGTTCTACAAGGTCAGTGATCTCGTCGAATTAAAATTCAGACCGATTCATGAGTTCGTCCTAATTTTAAAAGTAGTAACTACACTCATTCGTTCAGACCGATATTTATTTATTGATACCGATTTTAAAGTTCACTAAGTATTGTACTTATCATCGTTAATTCGTTCAGATTGATATTTATGAAACTTGAAAGAAAATTCGAAACATCAAACAATCCGCAGACTGTCATGAAAAAATTATATAAGTATTTGACTAGTCACGATTTTTTAAAATATGAGACAACTTGCATTTATTAGTAGGACTATGCTTGGCAATTGACACATACTAAAACTTTAGATTTACAGTGTGTCTGTCCAATAATTTGAATGAATTGTCATTGACCGAATGTGTTTTATGGTTTTGTCTTGAAATAACACTTACTATCTACGTGAATAACTCCGTAGTGATTTTGGAATGTTTGCATTAATAATAATGTGTTTTAAAGTGACTTTCATGAGAAAAATATTATTGTGAGGAATTAAATATTCATTCATTCCATATAGCCAATTAAGACCATTCAATATTAGCTACTCTAATGTTTATAAGATACAGTAGCCGATTACAGCTTGGCAAAAAAAAATAGAAGAAAATAATGAGGCTGCCATGATGTTCGTATAATGGCAATTTCTTAGAAAGTATCATCTTTTTTTAATAAAATGTTCTGCAGTCATTGTAATATTTCATTTATGTAATGATTAACGTGACACCTCTTTGGCAACATCCAAAAATGTTGCTAGGTTTCAAGACATTTTTGCCAAGCTGTTTTCATTCAGCTAGTCAGTTTCAGTAACTTATTTATGTCCAATCAAATATTTTTCTGTATGAGAGTGAGCACTAACGTTGCACTAACGTGTATAGCGCCCCCCTCCCCCGCGCTCAACGGCGACTCCCCCTCGCCCCCGCCCCCGCCCCCGCGCGCCGACACGCCCCCCGCCACCCCCACGCCCCACTCGCCGCGCGGGGACAAGCCGCTGCCCACGCCACCACCCACTCCGGACAACAACTCCGCTACGCCTAACAACAACAACAACAGCCAAATCGTTGATGACAAACCTGACAAGAAGGAGGAGAGTATCAAAGAAGTAAATAAAGAGGAAATCAGGAAGGAAAATTCTAAGGAAAATTCTAAGGAAAATTCTATAGAAGTAAAAGAAGCTGTCAGTGATAAGAAAGTTGAGGAGCTCTACGATATTCCTGTCGGTATGTATTTGTCGATATTCTAGTACACTAAGTAGGTTCTCCCCTAGGAAAGTGTAGGTAACTCGATGTTGTTGTAGTTAGCGCATGGTTTAAATTTCGTACAAAAATACCTCTTCGCATAAACTGCCACTACCAAATTTCTTATTAACTTTTTGATCTAATAAATATATAATAAACTAAAATAAATAAAGCTATCAGTAAGTTATTTAATTTAGAAAAATTATAAGTACACAAAATTGAAATTATGCAGACATATTCAATTAAAAATGATTTTTGGAAATGTGCATTGAAAAGTACAAATACTCCGTAATAAATATTGTTCAAATCGTACAAATACGTGTTCAAATTCCAGCATTAGACATTGAATACTAAATTCTGAATTGGTACAAAGAGATGAAATTAATAGATTATTTTGTTAGCACTACCAATCGAAAACCAACTGATTTTTAAACTATCTGCATTATTAGTATTTCTCTTATGGCCGATTTATATAATTAAGAAACTTTTGTGACTGCCAAAAAATATTCGATCCAGCCTTATGTTGTAAGTTAGCACATTATCATATGATGCAAAGACTCGGCCCCACTTAGGTCACTAGTGTTCAAGATAACCTCATCTGTAAATGGTCCACCTGCTAGCTGACTGATGGGAATATAGCTTAGATGCGTTGGATAGTCGTCGAAAAGTTATTCAGTAGTCACATCTTACACCAAAAACAAGCCATAGCTCCACCTCTGTTAGGCAATCTGATATAAATAAAATTTGGAATCACACAACGACCCAATTCCCGTAACATTTCTGGTAGTGCCAACCATTAGTGCCATGGGAAATTAAGGCGAATTAGCTATTGGGATCTCGCCCAAAGCTTGTACAATGAAACACACTTATATATTTCTAAATACATACATACATATTGTACTGGTATAGGTATAGAAAATATCCTAAATCCGAAACAAACTTTTGCGGCTCACAACTAATATTTGTTCTAACCCTCTGGGGGTCAGTTGAGCGACTGTGACGGGTCAGAGGCCCTTCCATCAGGCGAACGTCATTTTAGCGAGCTTATTTCTTTTAATATTATGCTCGTCGAATTGACATCGCCTGCCTTATGGAAAGTCGTGATGCATCTAGCGATTGGGGACCACTCTCACAGTCCGAAGACTTCGGACAGTAGTCCTCAAGTTAGCGGCCCTGTGATGTGCCTCTTCACGCTCCTCTTGAAGAACCCGGGATTGTAAGATGAGGGAAACACGTGTGCGGGCAGGTCGTTCCAAGTTTTTATAGTTCGACAGAGGAACGATCTTTTAAAACGATCAGTTACAAAAAAAAGGTATCTCGATTAGGTTATGAGCACTAGACAAATACCCACACAATGCTCTCAGGGTCCCCGGTACCGCCCGAGAAGTCACATAATAGCGAGGAAAAGAGACAACAGCTTGCCTCTGAGGCGGCAGAGAAAGGGACGGACGACAAACAAGACGAGGTCTACGATATTCCTGTTGGTGAGTATACATAGTACAGTTATATGGTAAAGGGTATTATAAAAACGATATTATTAATTAAATTGCGACTAACTATTTAAGATGACTTTTCCTTAGAGTAAACATTCCTGATTGCCTAGTGTAAATTTTTGCGAGCGCTTAACGTATTCACAGTGAAGCGCGTATTCGTAGATTTGTATGGGACGAACACAAGTTCCCGCGTTGACGGCTAGGTGGCGGTGACTCGATTACATACAAATCGGCGTTAACGCGCTCACCGTGAATGTCGACAGGCGCACGCCAAAACTCGCACTTAGCTCTCGGAATATTTTTCATTTAGAATTGAGTAGGTATATTTTAAGTTAGAATAAAACAACGATGTTATTACCTTTATGTAATGAATTTATCACATGAAAATGTACAAATGAATAAAATAATTGATATTTTTTGAAGTTATATACATAATAAATATTCTGTATGTATATGTTTTTCATATATCCTACAATATATCAGGCAAGTATTTATTTTAGGCATGCGTGAGTATTATTTATTTTATGTATGGCTTTTTGTTTTGATGTTGTATGTTTATGAGTTTTATGTGTGTATTATATTAACCATTAACTTAGATGTACATATGTATGTTTTATTAATAATTATTTACCTTTTAATAATTATCAATTATTATTTTAAAAAAAAATATTTTGCAAACTATAGTACAAATGTACTCATGTATGGTTTAGTTTAGTTACACGTCCGGAAGACCGATTAAATGAGACATTTTGAAATAAGTAGTCATAAAATTATCAAGACGTAATTCTTTGCGCCTCTTGCGCATGATATGTTTAGATTCATTTACTTAGCTAGCCCCGTTTAATAAAATTAAAAAAAAATGAACAAATTAACAAACAAATAAATTGTGTCTGATGAATCTCGTTGTCACATTTCATGAGCCATGATGTAACATTACACTTAACCTTGACGTAACATCTGGCATTATTATTTAAATTCTAATTTGTAATCGACATTACTATTTATTTACACTACACGGATATATTTATTTTGGTGGGAATGGTACATAAGATGTTACGTCATGGTCCATGATGTAACATCTCGTGGACCATGTTCCATGATGTAACATTTTATGAACCCTGAAATAAGAGATGACGGTTTATGACTAAAGTCTGTAAAATAAATAGCTTTGATTGGAACCACAGTTGTAATAAAATATACAAAATAAAAGGTATAAATTGTAAATCAGTAGTTATAAATTTTAAAGCTTGAATTTTTGTGTTCTCACTCTCTACATTTCAACGTCTAGAGCTGTATGTTGTTGAAATGAAGTCTATTTTTATTTACGTTAACACAAGTGTCGTTCGAAGCGAGCTATATCTTTACAGACGTTCATTTGCACAATATCTATTCGCATAAGTTGCGATAGTAACTAACCAATGCAACATTTAACGAAAAAAAAATTAAAAATATAGTCAGTTCTAAACATCATCAAATCTCTGAGCACCTGTAAATCGATGATAAACACATTATCGGCCACCAATAAAATGATATCACGTAGTTTTCTTTTTCAATTTTCTTCGTGAATATGTTGCATTGCTTAGAGTTATTATCTCCACAATTGTAAGCGGAGTGGTGTGTGTAGGGGCGACACTGGCCGGCCTGCCGCCGGGCACGCTGTACCGCGTGCGCGCCACGTACCGCTACGTGCGCGAGGACTCGGACGAGCTGAGCTTCGACGTGGGCGACGTCATCCGCGTCGTGGAGTACGACGACCCCGACGAGCAGGTACACACTGACACATTGGAAACCTCCAATACCCCCGATGCTGCTATAAGCCTAAACATGATTGGTCGGAGTTGGATATGTCGCAGACTATTTGATGCAGCAACAAGTTACCACGTCCTGTATATCATCAAAGTAACAGTATACCAAATCTCTCTTTCTCACATAGGCACATAGGAAGTGAGCTGATAATCTTCAAAATGTGTAGCTAAAAACCATCTCGATCACAGCGGTTATTGAACAAAAAGTCCGCTTTATAATTGGTTTCTCGCCTAATAAAATTGTGAAACATTTAAATATCGCACAAATTTGATTCTAGATCGGTCTGACTACTTATGTGAAAAATATCGTCTCTATTTTTTTAACTTTGTGAACTATCTCCTAGTTCAAAAGAATATAAAGTATTTATTTGTTCCTCAGCGCGTTCTAATGGCAACGAATTATTTTTCCCCATTGCGATTAAAATATGATTATACTTAATTGTCAAACACCATTTTTTAGGAGGAAGGCTGGCTGATGGGCATAAAAGAAACGACCAATGAGAAAGGCATGTTCCCCGCGAACTTCACGCGGCCAATATGAAGCGTGACCGCGCGCCCGCTACGGGCTACGGCGTAGCGCCGCTACAGCGCGCCAGTGCTACGAGTGTAGGAGCGACCGTTCGAACTGTCCTCGTATGATTCTGTTCAATATTCACCTTTACCTTTCATTTTAGTTAACTATTATTCAAATCATAATGTTTATAACCTAGTTTAGTTGTTGAATGTTAATAGATTATATTAAATATTATTTATTTATTTTTTTTGTGTTGTACTACAACGAATTATTATAAATGGTAACCGTTTAACAGCTAACGTTTTGTATATACGACGTATGAGTACTGGATCATGTTAGTCGCAGTCCGCTCGGTGTAGGGTATCAGGAACGATTCTGTAATTTATTCATTATTCCATGTCGTTTACTTCGGCGAGAGTAAGTTCATATCAGTAAATATGTGGCACTAGATCACCGCGACGGTGTCTAGGAAATAGCACGTATTTGTACGTCTCGACAATAATCTTACGATTATTACAGTGTAACATTTTAATAATACATTTACAAATTAAAATTGCTCACATAATATTTTATACATTGCAAGTGACCTTAAAATTTATTGGATAGTTATAAATTGAGGCGAAAAATTGTAATTAATATTTCTTCTTTGTAATGCTTCTATATTTTCAGTATTATTTTATCTACAGTTCAGTTTTGTACCTGTTCATTATGTATGAAGTGGTACAAAATTGAACTTATTTCAAGTATGTAGTTCAGAGTGATCTGAACTACGTAATTGAAAAAATTTAACTTGCAATTCTTCTCTTTGTAATTTATATGCTGATATATTCAAAATCATGCGGCTCCTGTCGACCATCATTTCATCATTAATGTCACCTAAAAGTACCAAAAGATATAGCTAATGGTACCAATATGTGACATTTACAGAATTCTGGCACAGACAGACAGACACAGCTTTATATTTATAAGGATAATTAACACTCTCGGCGTTTTCAAGCGAAAGATAATTAAAACCACTGGAACATATTCAATGTCACATGTTTATGTCAAATAGTATTTATTGTGCACCAATTTGACATTCACATATCAAATTGAATATTCTTTTCGTAGTCATATGTATGTAAAATATTTCCATCCACGCATTTCATTGTCAATTTAATTGCATTTTCGAAGCCAAGTCTACTCATTATCATTTATACCGTGTTAAGTTTTATGATGTATATAAAATCATTTAAGATTTGTCACTTTTGTTAAACCCATATAACTATACTGTTAATACTATAAAATAGCAAGTAAATCGAATATATAGCTTTGTCAAATCAATATTAATTTCTTTATAGGTTTACATTTTCTGTTGAATTAACCGTTGTAGAATCTGTTACTAACTGTAAAATAGGATTGTAATATTAAAGTCTGCGTTGTTGTTGACTGGAAACTTGTAGACGATCATGAAAGCGTAACATGCAAATTTAGAATACTTTTTATATTTCTATCTGAATGTATGCAGTTATTAATTGAAATATATTGGGCCTACCATGAAAATGTTTATGTATATGAAATGTTTAATTCATACTTATTTTAGAACTATGTTTATTAAAAATTCTTAAAATCAAATCGTAGCTGTGAACGGCTAGTAGACGGCTACAAATTTTGGGAGACATCCCTTTATTTGAACAAGAATAGACCATTATCGTGTCATGGACCATGTTGTAACATTTTATGGACCATGATGTAACATTTTATGGACCATGATGTAACATGCCATGTAACATTATTTAACGTCTCATTGAACATGATTATATCATTTCATGTATCATGACTTTCGTTTCATGGTCCATGATGTAACATTTTATGGACCAATACCGAATGTACCCATAAAGGGGCATATTACAACTTTTCATGGTAGACCTGCATACTCCTAGTGCCCAGAACGAATATTGATATTAAAGCTTGTGTCAAATAAGGTGCTTCGAAACTGTACATAATTTATATATTTTACAACTTAATAACATAGTGTTAGATAAAGGCGGTTTGAAATTTTCCACGATATTTTCTTGTTGCCAATCCAAAATATACACATTAAGTACTCTTCCTTGGCGTCGTAGTCGGGTAATAAGGCACCACTGACGATTGAACATGTTATTATTTTAATATTGTGACAAGGTGCAACTACAAAAGGTGTTCAGTGAGAAATATTTTAAATACAAATTATTTAAAAAGTGAAATTAAAACCCCTTAGCATGCTCCAAGCGATTTGATATCTGCTCAAAATAATTGCGCCGCCTTATCGAAATCATAAGAAATATTGACTTTTATAATACAATTTTGACCTTATCAAATTTGAATATCAATTGTAAAGAACGACTGAAGCTTTGTAGGCAAGTATTGTAACGTTGCGGTGTTTAGTGGGGGGAGTACAATCAGACATGTTGAAAGTTGTGGCGTTATCGTCAGTGCCATGCAAAGTCCATATGTAATGTTAATTTGTAAGTTTGTTAGGACTTGTACAGTTTTTACAAGTGGAAATAAAATATTTCGAAAATTTGTGATTTTTATTTTGATTTATCTAAGTGGAAAGAAACAACAGAAAACTTCCAACACTTCAACCTAGTAAAATATAACTTGATCTCTGTGACAGTTGTATCTTAACCAAACTTGAACTTTATTTCAAAGGTATAGAGTAGTAATTTATACTAATTTATAGTTTGCAATTGTGTTCTCACTCTCGGCATTTTAATCACAAAAGCTTCATGCCGTTGAAGTAAAGTCTATTTTTGTTGACATTAATACAAGTATCATTGAAATCAAGCTATATTTTACAAACTAGATGTAACCTGGATTTGCCCGCTTTAATTACCAAGCGCTCGTGGCCCCGCGGACTCAGTGTTCTGTAAACGATCACTGCAGTAAGCAACTTTCACTGTGGCCGGTCCATGGATGGGTGACCATCCATGTGATCACTTTGTGACATTTATTTGAGCGTTTCCGTGCTTCGGAAGGCACGTTAAGCCGTTGGTCCCGGTTGGCAATAAAATGGCAGTCGTTAAGCTAAATTGAAGGCTTTATTTCAACAGCAGGCAGTCACAACCTGCGCCTGTCCATTTAAACGTGGCAATACGGCTCACAACGTATTACGTGGGACAAATTATCAAAAGGTCAAATGTGGGTATGTAATATGCCTCTGCCTACCCCTTCGGGGATAAAGGCGTGATGATGGACCTGGACCTGGTTACCAAGGAGCAGCAGTGATTTGATAACAAGCGACTGTCACAATCACAACCCGTCTATGGGTCAGCGGCCAAGTAAATACGGTATACAAACTGAATTAATATTTTGCATGCTGGCTACATTGTCAAAATGTTGTCAACTAGTGGACGTCACGCGGTTTCACCCGCATAGCTCCCGTTCCCGTGGCAATATGAGAATAAAATATAGCCTATGTTCACCGGGAAGAGTGTAGCTTCCCAACAGTGAAAGAATTTTTCAAATCGGTCCAGTAGTTCCAGAGCCTATTCGATGCAAACAAACAATTAAATTTTTCCTTTTTATAATATTAGTACCTATAGATAACGTCACATTTATGTCAGTTTAATGAAGTACTAAGTACATTGGTTGTTTTTTTTTGACGTTTATTGGCAACTGATACTGATTGGTGGTTCTTTCTAACGGGCTGCCATATGAACTGCAGTAGCGCCTCTATTATTTTCTACTCTTTTTTGCCAAGCTGTAGGCAGAGAAAACCCATGAGAATGCAGATTGGCTGGGTCTCATTGCAGCCTTGTACCTTCGTATCATGAGACGGTGGCGTTCTAGGCAACCACACTTCTGACCAGACCATGACCAAGGAGCGTAATTCTTGGAGCCTGGAACGTTAATCCGAAACTCGTTTGTTCGAATAAACTGTTGACAGAATCATTTTTGGCAGACGTCTTCTTTCATAGAAAGCACGGTTGGCAGAAATCACTACTAGTAGAAAGCACGGTTCGCCGAAGAATCCTTCCATAGAAAGCACGGTTGGCAGAAATCACTATTCGTAGATAGCACGGTTCGCCGAAGTATTGGTTGATAGAATCATTGTTACACAGATGTCATGGTTGTTCGAAAGCACCGTAGGCAGAAACCTCTGTACATAGATAGCACGGTTCGCCGAATTAATTGTTAATAGAATCATCATTCATAGAAGCCTTGGTTCATAGAAAGCGCGGTTGGCAGAAACCTCTGTACATAGATAAAACTTCATTCCGAAAGCTTTTTTGATAGAAACCACTTTTTTTCCAGATACATCGAGTCACAGAAAGCTCGTTACAAAGAATAATCTAATAACTTTGGTAGTTTTAAGCTTTCCTCAATCTAAAGTCCCTTTCTTGCCCTCGATACTATCGTTGAGGTAGAACCACAGGTAAAAAAAAGTATCCGAGGGACTATCAAGCTATCCAGCAGTACTTTACGAACCCTTTGCTTTCTGTGATCCGATGTATCTGGTAAAAGTGGTTTCTATCAAAAAAGCTTTCGGAATGAAGTTTTATCTATGTACAGAGGTTTCTGCCAACCGCGCTTTCTATGAACCAAGGCTTCTATGAATGATGATTCTATTAACAATTAATTCGGCGAACCGTGCTATCTATGTACAGAAGTTTCTGCCTACAGTGCTTTCGAACAACCATGACATCTGTGTAACAATGATTCTATCAACCAATACTTCGGCGAACCGTGCTATCTACGAATAGTGATTTCTGCCAACCGTGCTTTCTATGGAAGGATTCTTCGGTGAACCGTGCTTTCTACGAGTAGTGATTTCTGCAAACCGTGCTTTCTATGAAAGGAGACGTCTGCCAAAAATGATTCTGTCAACAGTTAATTCGAACAAACGAGTTTCGGATTAACGTTCCAGGCTCTAATTTTTGAGCTACATTTGCCGCATAGCACTGTCTTTTTCTTCTATCCTTGTCGGTAACTTAGGACCGTAATTCGCTAAAGTGAGAAAGAACGTGTTGCTGAACGCGTTGACGATTCTATTGCTCTCTAGTTAATTATAGTAGAAGAGTCGTAAGTAACAGAAAAGGAAAGATGTATAAAAGCCCTGAAGAGGCACATCATTAACAGTCCTGTTGACTGTGACAGCGACCCTCAACTTGTCAGATGTTGCCGTAACTTTCCAACAGGCGGTCGACTTTATTTTGGCGAGCTAAATATAAAAAACAGGCCAAGTGCGAGTCGAACTGGTGCACTGAGGGTACTGTACCAAAAAACGAAGTTTCTTGAATAGGGTCCCGTTTTAACCCGTTGGGAACGGAACCCTCAAAAAAAAATATAATCATCAGTGTGAGGATCCCCGGGCCCCGGCACGACAGTCCTGATGTCACGTGTCTCTCGCCCCCTTGTCATAAACAGCGGTGCACCACTGCTACGCCTACACAATACCACAGTATAAAGAGTACCACTACAAAATAGTGATAGCATTCCAGAGGTGTTGGTAGGTACTCCAAAAAATACATAAATAGTTACCTACATATAGCTCATGATAAATACATCAAAATGGAAACGATCATCGTTTAAATCCTTCACTCTTCAGCATTACGTCCTAATTAGCTAAGTAATGAGAGTCGTATGATTAATTAACACGTTACCTTAACTCTATTAGGTTAGTTCCACAATCTGTGTTCGAGTAAAGGTACTTACGCTGTTTTCTGTATAGAAATATTGTAACAGGGGCTCACTGCTCAAGGCGTCACAGCTCAACTTTCATACTTTCAACGCTCAAGTTCAACTTTCATAAGTGTCTTCATACATGCTCTTCGGTTAAGGGTACTCTTGACCTGGCCTTTTCTCAGAAGATTATCGATTTTATCGACTTGAGTATGCCGAGGTCGACCCCTACCAGTTTGCCCATTCACTCTCGCCGCATAAATCTGTTTCGTCAGCCTATTTCCATCCATTCTCTCCACATGTCCAAACCATTTGAGCATCCCTTTCTCTATCTTAGTCACCACATCTTCTGTCATGCCGCAATGTTCCCTTATCACACTATTATTTACTTTGTCCATCAATGTCACTCCAGCTATACTTCGCAAACTCCTCATTTCCACTGCATTAATTTTACTTTCATGCTTCTCCTGCCACACCCAACTTTCACTGCCATGCATAAGTGTAGGGACAAGCACTCCTCTATGTACAGCCATCCTTGCCTTTTTAGACACGTTCTGACTGCTCATAAAGGTGTGAATGGCTCCATTCACTTGATTTCCTGCCAAAACTCTTCTTTCAGTATCATTGTCACACTTTCCATCTCTTGCTAATTTTGAACCCAAATAAACAAACTCTTTCACCTGTTCTTTCACGCTCTTTCCTTCGATCAATATCGAGCAATAAGTCATACATTTCTCTCTTTCAAAAACCATTTCTTTTGTCTTGCTTACATTAACATTCATTCCTCTACTTTTAAGCGCATCGTTCATTATATTAACCATTAACTGCAACTCCTCCGCCGATGATGCCAGTATTACCTGATCATCAGAAGGAGGCATTTGACGGTTAGCTCATTCATTTTTAGTCCATACGCACACTCTTGTAGATCTTTCAAGCAATCTGTTAATGTCAAAAGGAAAATTTTATTTTAGGAAACAATACTTCTTACCTTAACCAATTCGGTTTTGGTAGGTATTTGAATTAATTAATTAATTTCATAATACATAGGTACATATCACGCCTTTATCACCATTAGGGGTACAAACAACGACGTATTACAATAATATAGACACGCCATGCACGAACATCACGGCTTTCAAAAACGGCAAATATTTTATACATTCAAAAAAATAATTTCTATAAAATTATCTATGGTAGCATGTATGAAAATTAAGGCAATTGCCTGACTTTTTTGTTGCCATTTTTCAGTGTTGGTAACGTATCTATAGTTTTTTAAATATCATTGGGTACAAAACATTTTTCTAAAAAAATATACGACAGATTTTGTTCCTGAACGCACATTCTGCTGTCATCAGCGGCACATTCTACGCAGGGTTAACGTACTCCTGAAACCTGAAAGTCAACTCGAATATTGAAACACAAGATGTTTTCATATAAAGGAACGTTGTTTTTGGATTGATTGGTGTGCGGTGGAAAAAAGAAAAACAACAATCTACGCGGCACAGCTGAAAAACATGTTATTTTGTTTGAAATCATTGTTTAGTGTTAGTAAACATGTGTTACTGGACAGTTGTAATAATCCGAGAGTAACATAGAATGTATTGAGGAAAATTCGTAGGTATCTTGTTGTAAAACGCCTCTTGTTTATGTGATAGCAATGTTTTTAAACATTATTAATATTTTGCAGGTGTTGATTGGTCGAAACTAATCAAGGAAAAAGGTAAGGAACTTAGTTCATAGTAAAAAGACGTCAACTAGATTGAAGAATATTAATTTATGCGCCTACAATGATTATACGGTTGTCTTTATTTCGGTAAATATTTTGTTATTTCGTTGTTAATGCATACCTATGTTTTTATTTTTAAGAATATTGTGGAAATATAATATAAAGTGACCAATGACAGTGACTACGAGTATGATGTAACGAAATGTATCCACTTTAAATGCTGTTTTTTTTTTCTTTATTAAAATTTTGTTATAAGTACTTATGATATTTCTTTTATTTTTTCGTCACTTAATTTTGTTTCCAGGACTTGAAGAATTCATAGAGAACCTTTGAATTATTATGATTATTTTACCAAGTACCTACCTATTGTTTACCTAACTCACCCCTTGGTAAACATGCCCATATACCTATGCATGTTTACCTTAAAAATAACAATATATATTTTATCCATGAGCACAGTATCAAGATTACCTTCGTCTTGTGACACTGTGCTCATAGAAGATTTGAGTAACTATAAAATTCTTTGTGCTAGGTTATTTCGGACAAGTTGCAGGAAAATCTCCCTCGGTGGTAGGTAATAGAGAATGGCTACTGTGTGAAATTCAGTGACGGTAATATAAGAATATAACGTGGGAATAACGTAGGTACCAAAAAAAGTTAAGTATATTGGTATTAGTATAACCATGTTTTACATTCCCGCACGACGTCTTCTAGCCCCAATTATGCTATTTCAGTTTGCAGTTTGAGATTTAGACATCTGATAAACTTCTAAAATACATAGTCATAGGTCCGTTCACGTAATACATATTACAGACATACATATTGTCACGCCATCATCCCCGAAGTGGTAGGCAGAGGCATATTATATGCCCACATTACACCTTTTTTTTATAATTTGTGCCATGTAATAGGTGGTGAGCTGTATTGCCGTGTTGAGATGGACAGGCGCAGGTTGTGACTGCCTGCTGTTGAAATTTTTCAAGCCGCCTATAAAGGCCTTCAACTTGGCTTCGACTGCGATTTTACTGGCAAAATACATATTACGTACCTACTAGGTACATATACGAGTATATAGGTACTTAGTCTGCATAGGAAACATTCAAACTCCGTAACAATCATTTGCGGAAAACACAAATATTAGATTCGACCCGGTAATCAAACCCAGGACCTCGTCACGCCGGTAGTCGCATACACTTACCATGGCTCCACCGAGTCACCGACCGACTGAGGCAGTCTCTTATCTCAGGATAAAACCAAGTCCTTTTTACTCAGACTAGAATAACTTAGATAAAACTATCCCTATACAATATCATCATTTGGTTGGGGCGCGGAAGAAAGAAAATGATATAAAAACATTTAGGCCCCGATTTATAATCAATCAATATCAATATCAATCATCATCAATACATATAATAAAATCGTAACAGGTCGCTGTCTGTACATTGAAGATAAATAAGAAAAAATATTATAGGGGGCTTTATGAACGCAATAGAACCCAAAACAATGATTTTTAGAATTTTTGTCTGTTTGTCTGTTTGTCTGTATGTCTGTATATCTGTTTGTCTGTACGGTTGTGCACGCTAATCTCAGTAACCGCTCAACCGATTGCAATGCGGTTTTTTTTATTGTGTTGAGGTTTGCTCCAGTTAACATTTAGCGTTTGTTTTATGTAAATCGGTTTAGAAATAAAAGAGATGTAACACTTTTAAGAATCAGATATTTTGAAAATTTTAATTGTAGGGGTTTCTTTGAATGTGAGTGAACCTAAACTGGCGTGTTGGCTTAATCAACAATTCAGTCCGCGCCGAAGGCGTGGACTGAATTGTTTTAAAATAGACTTAATCATTAAGCTCTTTTATGATTAAGCAAACAGGGCAGTTTCAGACGCTGCTTGGTGACTCTGATGAAGAAATACCTTTCCTTTCATACACCTTATGTGACGTAAACGAAGTTGCGGGCTCAGCTAGTATTAAATAGAAACCTATTATCGTCGCTGCGCCTGACAAGTTCCATATGTGATTTTTACGAGGTTTTGGGAAACTCAATAAAACATGTTTTTTCAAAAATTGTGTGAGTAATCAAAAATCTGTAAATGCAGTATTATGAACATTTATTTTTTACATATGTAAGAAATACATTTGATATGCAATGTTGCATATATTTGAAGATATATTGTTTTTTTCTGTAAATCTGCACATACCTGTTTTGGCACTGTGCATGCAAATTATTCATGTGCCACTTTCATGCACATAAGGGATAATGTTGACACTGTTTTCTCAAAAAATAGTCTATTATGTGACATTTTGGTATTAAAAATTCAGTGTACTGCTTACATTATCACAATTATTGGTCAGTCCTTTTGTAATGTATTAGTATTATTTAAAACTTCTGTTCTTAATCATAAAAGTTAAAAGTATGTTAAAATACCTACAAAACACAAATAAACTCCTCTTTAAAGTCCTTAATGCACTTACAGCAGTACTATGCAGAGTGAAGAACAAAATAGGTGAAGCTTAAAGTTTTGAATAATTATGTACGATTTTATGTCTGTAGAAACCGTGCTCTTTTTTATGCCCATTCTTAATTAGGTAATCAAATTAGCCTCTGGCTGTCCAATGTTGGACGTAGGCCTCACCCAAATTACGCCAGAACGTACGGTCCTGCGTCTTCCGCATCCAGTCACTATCTGTGACCTTTTCAGGCGGTAGAGCCATCACCAAGCTCGCCTATCGTTTCTTCTATAGATGTGTACCTACCATCAAAACACATGCTCTGAGAGCTATGTCGACCACTCTTGTTCTTTGACGGATAACATCGTCTCCAATTAGGTTTGAAGGTTAGGCTTGTCGGGGCCTTGCCGAGGCTTGCGGTTGTTCAGGTATACCTGAACAACCGCAAGCCTCGATTTTTCGACGTGGGCTAGTCCCTGCATGACATTCTTATCGAGCATGATCTTGATTTTTCAGCGGGGAGGCGGCGATCGTCGTTTTTACAGCGAGGCGATTTGTGAGAAACTTCGTTCAAAAACGTGGCTCACGCACCAGTGACATGGGAGTCTTGTAACCTTTTTTGAAGATCAGAGATACCGCACTCCCACTCCCCGCTTTAGTTGTCTGTTTCAGCTAGAGAATGGAATACACTTTAAGGACCGGTCCTACAAGTTTAAGGTGTTGTTTATTAATTCCGTCCTCTCCAGGGGATTGCTCGCTCTGGTCAATATCTCTTACGTTGGCGCATTAATGGAGCAATGTGGCTATCTTCGCTAGGTCAGATAAGCTAATTTATCCGTGATAATTAATTATAGATCTCTGTTTGAAGCATTCAATTTCCTTGAGAATATTAATGAAATAAACTTTGAGGTTACGATTTTGTTGCCAGTGACTGTTTGCCGCTGTTGAGCTGTAGGGTACAGACCTTAGTGCCCCTGTTCTGCTCAATCGTAGTCTCGGTGACACTGGTGTTATCTTCGAACACTTGTTGTGACGTTTTGACCACTGTGTCGATTTTATCGTTGTCAGTGGTTTCTAGCAAATCGAAACGATTTCGAAGTTTCAATTGAACCTTTCGGATCCCAATTCTATGTAGAGCGTAGTAGGTCGGAGACCAGGCTTCATAACCTGGACTCTTTCTGGAGATGCTGGGACAAGTCAGTGATCACAACCGGTATCAAACCACCTGTCAATCACAAAGTCATCACCTTTTATCGGTTATAATAAAGACTTTCTCATTAATTGTGACTTTGTCGGGGCTTCACCAAATCAACTTCCTTTGGGGCCTCACATTAAAGAAAGAATAATCAAGAAGTGACCTTGAGATTCGAGGGAAAATCGACAAGTATGCGCCCCGGTCATTCGCCGTATCACGGTGTTGCAGCGATCTTGTACACTCCTCCCACTTTGGCGTTGAAATCCCCCATTAAAGTTGTTGTGAGCCTTGGCAGTGCCTTGTAATATCTTCGATATGTCCTCGTATACGGCTTCGATTGCCCTTTCTGTGCTTCTCAAGGTAGAGGCAAACACCTGTATCACATTCAGGGAGTACCTGTCGATGAGTTTTAGTATTAGATATGCTACCCGAGCCGATACACTGCTGACTTCCATACCACTGCTAATGAGGTACTTTTTCACCATAAAACCGACACCACCATAGAAAGTTCTTCCATCACTCTGCTAAAATAAAGCATTTCATCTGGTGTGAGGGTTAGCGTGTCCTTTCCCTTTATTTGCACCTCGCACAACACTAGTATGTTTTGTGAGTACAGTCCGTCGTTGTACGGAGCCAGGACTAGTCGTGAATGGTAGCCTGTCTTAGTCCTTCCCTTCCACCATTGTTCTTACCGCTCCCACGACGGGAACAGCGGAAGTGCAGGGAACTGGGGGCTGTTTTTATATAAGCTTTTGTATTGGTAGGTGTTTTGGGCCTTACTGTACGACGTTGACTAGACGACTAAGTACAGTGCTTTGTGTCAATTTCTGTCCTTCTTTTCGTCATGACTTCATCCGTTAATCGGCAGGAACACCACAACAGGCCAGACTGGGTCCGATGTTGTGAGTAAGACTCTATCCACACCAAAACTTGCCAAAAAAAAAGCACATTACTTATGAATTTTGACACATTTTTCTTTTCAATTCTTATTAAAATGATGGTTTACCTCACTTTAGACCATGTTTATCACAATACTGTTACATGTTAATCACGGTCTCCGCGCAATATTGGCAACGCATATTCCATATGTGCATGTTGTTTGCACATCACGGTTTTTTCCAATGTTCAAAACACATACGGAATATGGCAAAATCAGTTCTAAGCTAAATATCATAAAACGTATTTCACTAGCACATGTAGATTTAGTCGGAGATTATAATTATGCAAAAATCGAAAAATCAAAAAAATGCACATATGGAACTTGTCAGGCGCAACGACGTTATCTCGCAGTATCTCCAGCAGCGGTCCATAACAGTAGGCGAGGTAGTAAACATCACTATGAGCAATCTATCAGATTCTGAAACATCTTTTTTTTTTGTTGACGCGGAAAATGCATTTAGGCACCGTCATCTCAGCTACGGGGGTAGTTAGGACTGTGTGTGTCGGGACTCACCGGTCCCGATAAAACGGGTCCGTCCTACCCAATACTCACGTCACCATATAGCCAGGCCGAAGAATATGGAAGTGATACTACTACGATGCCCCGTAGAGATGGGGCTCTCCTCGGGAGGCTATGAATTAGGTCCTAACCTGAGGCCCAGCCATCGGGTTTGACCCAGTAGGAATATTCTGATTCCCGCTAAATAAACTCAAAACTAAGCTAGCTGAGGTTTTATTACGAAAGTTTGTACCTATGTGTTTAGTTTGACTTCGTTCGCATAGCAACCTAGATTGCAGTGCAGTTCGAGGTAAATATCATACTTACTTAGATCACTTGAGAGTAAATAGACAGTTCAGTTTATCTACCCACTCATGTGCTTAGATGTATTTAAGTAGTTAGCATGTCACGTTTAAGAGCATTAAGGCCGGTTACCACAGTTAAGTAGAGGTACGGCGCAAGTCAATAAGAGTTCTTATTACACCTGTCCTTTAGTGTTTATACTTATGTAGGTACCATACGCAAAATTGGATCCGGTCCCGTGACTCCCCTGGCCCCCGAAAGATTAGAAGGTACACTGGATGATGACCTACGTCAAATACCAGCTGGGTTCATGAATACGTCGCATTATTGTCTAGTAATTTTAGTCTCTTTTGAAACATGTCCAATTTAACTTTTAAAATAGGGAAATACCTACCTATGGTATTTCTTGAACCCCTCTTGGCTAGAAAATGTATGGCATCTGATCTTTAGAGTTGCGTCACATACCTATAAGCACCGCAGTAACAGAACAACTCATTCGTTCTAAAAAATCAAACATATTGGGAGAGAAAACGTTCAAGGGATTCAAAAAAGACGATTGCAACTCTAATAGAAAGTTCAACCTGAAGGTGGAACTTAGGCACCACCTACAACTCTTACAAAGCTATTTTCACAATAAACCGGGAGTAAAGTAAGACGATAGAAAAAATGTAGAGACGTAAGTAAGGATTTTTCGAAATTCCTACCCCTGAAAGGGGTTAAAGTTTACCACAATAGGTACGCTATGAACCAAACCGTGGAAACAGCTATCCAAATTTCACTATCGGCTTATCTATACTTATTATAAAGAGGAAAGATTTGATTGTTTGTTTGTTTGAATCGAATAGGCTCCGAAACTACTGGACCGATTTGAAAAATTCTTTCACTGTTGGGAAGCTACACTCTTCCCGGTGAACATCGGCTATATTTTATTCCCGTAATCCCACGGGAACAAGAGCTACGCGGGTGAAACCGCGTGACGTCCGCTAGTATAATATACAAATTAACCTAATATAATATACCTTACCCCTTAGACCATATATAACACGGGACTAGCCTTTGCGAACCACCGCATACAAAAATATTCTGCCAGTTTTCATACAAGTGAAGGGGGAAACACAAAGACATATAAAATTTCATTGCATTTAAAAATGTATTAATCGACAAACGCGTAATGGCTGTTGTGTGTTAATTGTTATTGTACAGTCAACTACAATGTAATGTACTAGTTTAATCATATAAAATGATGTACTGATGTACAGGCTTTTCATAGAGCCAAAAGACCAAATGGTCATGTGCAATGGCAGAAAACAATGCTTAAGTAAGGCGCATCCTGTGGTTAGATGATCTAAGCCTTACCCTGACGCCAACAAGCTGCCGAAGTAACACGGGTTTAATATCCAATTACCGCTCGACCCGAAAACCGTTAGCCAAAGCCTGCTAAAGCGAATTTCATATCAAAATATTAAGTGCTGTACTCTAGGGATGTCAAACGCTTTCATATTTAGATAGGTATTTCGCAAGAGGGCTTTGTCAATCAAGCCACGGACAATGTATTATATTATACTGTTATTACCTGCCAGCTTTGATTTAAATTTTAAGAATTTGAATTGTAATATAGAGTGGAATAGGAGTGCCGTAAAAAATAAAAACCAGCCAAGTGTGAGTCGGACTTTCCCCCCTAACCCCTCCTTTTTAACTAATTTTAGTATTTGCTGTTATAGCGGCAACAAAAATACATCATTACTGAAATGTTTATTTATTTGCATTACTCGCTCTGAAGCTACTCACCTTCAAGGTGCTCCAGGGGTGCCCATGCCCATTGGCTCACATCCGCGCCAACCGCTCTCTACCTTCTCCACTTACAGAGAGGCGCTCAAGAGTGGTGGAGGTGTGCGCGTGGTCTTTAGCTCCATAAAGAGCTCCGGGGAGTCGCCTATCTGACTCCCCCGCGGAGAGCCCCGAATTTACGGGGCGCCCCTAGCCGGTCGACGTGAGTATTTGAGTAATCCTCTCGATAATCTTCGATCCGGCTATAGGGCGGGAAGAACACCGCGGGGCCCCCGTGGCTGGGATGACGCCGCCGGCCCGCCGCGCCGCTTGAATGCATTAGACGCGCAAAAAAAAAGTAGACTCGTAATTGAAAAGTTACAAACGGTCACTCATCTCAAGCACAGATTATTAAATACCTAGTTATTTGTCTCAAGGCCGGCCGTGAAAAATCTGTCAACAAGAATACTGAAGAATACATAAGTGATAAGTGCTCCTAACATAAACACTTTTAAGAATAGACTTGATAAACTTTTAAAAACCTGTAAATACAAGTGCAGCTTACACGCATCAGCATTAACTGCTAATGTATTAATTAAATAATAATAATAATAATTACGTGATATGAAACATATTCAGTGTACGTAGGTACCTACGATGTTATTAAATTTAATAAATCATAAATTTTATAAATATATTACTTACATTAAAGTACCTACTAGCTGACCTGGCCATATCAATCTGACCCGATATTATTATGTTTTTACTGTCTGTTCTTTTTGGATACAAACCTTGCCCGGGCTATAACTAAGACAAAAAAAAAGAATTAGCGAAATCGGTCCTCCTGTTCTTGAGATATAAAATTACAACGAAAAGTGGCATTGAATTTTATGTTGTTGCTGTTGAAGCTGTTGATTTGGTCGTGCACAAGCCTCCTTCAGTGCGTAGTGTACTATAGGTATTATCGATTGCAAGCAACACAAACATACGTAGATAACAAAACCCCAAAAATCCTGTTTTTAGTGAAATATGATTTACGAAGAAAAAATCTTCACCCGTGTATTTAATGTTTACGTCGCCGAGCCAACGCTAAAGCGCAAGTCACACTGCCAGCGGGCGGGTGAGCGAGCTAGGCACACTGCGAGCTGCCGAATAACCTACGTGGCTGATGCGAGCGAAGCTACTCGTTTTCGTCGTTAGGCGCGCCCGCTTCGCTAGCTTAACTACCGTCCTCCCCGTTTCGGGTACTCAGACTAGTCGTCGCTTGTCATTCGAATAGCAGTGTCCACGTGTCTAGTCTCATCCGCACTACCCGGTTCGCCCTTCCGTATGTAGTTTTTGGTGTAAACCCCATAGTTTAGCTCGGCAATGTCGCGTAGTTTGCATAACTTCAATATCTCACTTCACCCGCCCGCCTAGCTCGCTCGCCCGCCCGCTGGCGGTGTGGCCTGGGCTTAAAGCTAGACAATAGTAGGTACCTAGATAATGCGGCTACGTATCGCATCTCATGGCTCCTCTACACTGCCCGCGAAGTTGAACGAAGTTAAATGAATACGATAGTGTAAAGAGGCACTTCGGCTTACCTCGTCAAAAACTATACCTCCCCTTAGGCGACTTTATTTGCTGTCGATTTTTGCGCCTCAGTCAATGGGCCCAAAGATGCGGGAAGTGCGTTCACGAAGTACCTCTCTACACTACTTGGCCGACATCGTGTGTGCCGGTGCTTTGCCGGCGCGTGATTTAAGCTATAATTAGTGCTTTGGTGTATGTGATCCAATTATTAGCGTCAAACAGTGGTCAGGAGCAAATTATGTTGTTCCTGGAAACTCTGCCACACAAATTTCTTTGTTCATTACAAACGGCGGCAATGTGCGTGCGCAGGCTACTGACACCACTGAGTGTGTAGTGACGCACTTTTTTCGAACTTAGACAAAGTTTCTAGAGTACTTCGCCTATGAACTTTGCGGGCAGTGTAGAGGAGCCATTAGTTATTAGGTTTCATGAGTTTTTAGTTCCAGCTGACAAGTTCGGTGACCTTTATGTACTTTTTTGATTTGATATTAATGATTTGATGATGAGTTTATGTTGATTTAAAAGATTCCTTCCTACTTCAAGGGCTTAGGACCGGCAGAAACACGCTATTTATCATGCAATTGCAAACAAAAACATTAAGTACTGTTAGTAAACATTAGGTATGAGAAAAGTATTCTGAAATGAAGCATTTCTGGCGTAGTTAAAAATTTTAATTCAACTTATTTACAGAATTAATTGAGAATCAAAGCTTAAATACCTATTTACAAAATCATGTAACACGCAATAATTGTTCAAAATGCTCACCCCCAGTGTTTATGCACAGATTGGCGCGGCGCACTAAGTTGCGTTTTAAGCTGCGAAGCACTAGCACATTTGTTTTTATTTGTTCAAATGCCAAAACAATTCTTTCACGTAATTGTGTAACACTCACAATGTCTTCATTGTAAACAAGTCTTTTAATATCTCCCCACAAATAAAAGTCTAAGGGCGTTAGGTCGGGTGAACGCGGCGGCCAGGCTACCGGTCCACCACGGCCTATTCACTGCGTACCAAACACTTCACTTAAATATTCGCGCACTTGGCGTCCATAGTGAGGTGGCGCACCGTCCTGTTGGAAGTACAAGTCCCTATGAAATGCGAGTGGAATGTCATCGAGCATCTCATTAACCACATGTCGGAGTAGCACCAAGTATGTAGCACTGTTCAAACGACCGTCAATAAAATATGGGCCAAGTAGATGATCACCGATGATACCAGCCCACACATTCAGACTAAACCGGACCTGGAACGAGTCCCGCGTAGTAACATGTGGGTTGTGTTGTCGGTGAGCCCACCAATGTTCATTGTGGACGTTATAAACGCCCACGCGCGTAAACAATGATTCGTCGGACCACAAAATGTTCACGTCCTGATGTTCAAGGAGCCAGTGACAAAAAACTGTCCGAGCGTTATTGTCCTGCGGATGCAACTCTTGAACACGTCGGAAATGGAACGGATGCATTAGTTCGCGATGAACACCGAAACGGCGACCGGCTTCACGCGTACTGGCTCGAGGTTCTTCCTCAAAATAATTGAGAATCTGCTCTTGCCGATCAGCTGATAGGCCTTGTGTGCCACGACCTTGTGCATGTCGAGGAACCTCGAACTGTCTGTGATCCCTTAAGCGCTGTGTGGCGGCAAGCATCATGCGACGAGATGGTATTGGTCGGTCTGGAAACATTTCCCTGAACATGCGAATTGCATCAACAACGTTATTATTAGAAATAGCGTAAAGGCGCACCATTTCCACCAACTCAACGTTACTGTAACGCTCTGACATCGTTACCGGTGTTGTTACGGACGTTACGTAGATATCGGCGCGTGCGGTTATACTCACGCTGAACGCGGGCGAGCGACTAACGATCAAAGGCGCCGCCTGAGCCGCTCGCTCCTGCGCGGGGGTTGGATGGAGGGTAATGAACAAAGAAACTTACACGCGCCGCGCCGCCACCGCAAGCCTCCTTTGCCTATGCCTACACATTTGTATGTGCCTACTAAACTGTAGGCAAAGAAGAAACGGTTTTGAATGAACGGTGAAAATGTACCTATGTAGGTAATAGTATTATTAGAATATTTAGAACCGATTCATACGAGTTGCTTTTTAAATTTATTTTATTTAATAATTATTAAGAACTTAATTTTACTGCCCCATTTTTTCACTTAATATTGGTTTAGTATAAGCAGTAGAGTTCCCGTAGCAAATAGAAAAGAATTTAAGCAGAAAAAAAAAGTGTAAAAAAGGTGTCTCGTTTTATCCCGAAATATCAACGAGTGTAGGCAGTACAGTCATGTGTGCAAGTAATGCACAAATGCAGATCAACATCCTGTATACTATAGACTAGCTGATGCCCGCGGCTCCGCCCGCGTGGAATGTTATTCCCGGTCACAGGGGTATGAAAAATAGATGTTGGCCGATTCTCAGACCTACTCAATATGCTCACAAAATTTCATGAGAATCGGTCAAGCCGCTTCGGAGGAGTATGGCAACGAAAACTGTGACACGAGAATTTTATATATTAGATGTACAGAGATACCTACTAATTAAATTAATCAAAAAAATATATTGCAAATAGTTAGGTATCTACAAATAACTTACAATTTACAATATAAAGTAAAATTATATTCCATTGTAATATATAACCATCCATGTTATCAATTTAAATTCACTTCCTTGTCGTGATTAGAATCTCATACATATTATACATGATTAATGTATAAGTATTTACTTTTGAATTCGCGACACTTAAAATACCTAGTACCTAGGTACTATTTGAATTTTACACAATGAGAGAAATTCAAATTAGGACCGGTGCACATTGACGGCATGCCACAGCAAGGTATTTTTAAGTGATCGATGAATAATAGTAAACCTTAAGCTCCTGAAAATATAGTTGAAAAGCAATATCGAGGTATATCTAGGCATGTCATCACTCGGAATTCTTTGACAGTCTTTAAAATAGTAATATATGTACTCTGATAGCAGTCCCTAAATAAAAAAAAGGATTATTATTATATATTAAACAAGTGGAGGGTTCCGTACCAAAAAACGGCAAAAAATCACGTTTGTTGTATGGTAGGTCCCCCCTAATTTTACCTTTTTTATTTTAGTACCTATTTGTTGTTGTAGCAAATGATGTATTTCTGATGCCGCTATGCATCAGAAATACATCATTTTGTGAAAAGTTCGCAGCTCTCTAGCTATCACGGTTCCTGAGATACAGCGTCGTGATGGACAGACAGACAGACGGATCATGAATAAGCCCTAAAAAAGCTAGGCACGGTGTCTAAGACCCTTCTGCATCATGCCTAAGAACGATTCGGCATGCTTAAAGCCGTCCGTGTGAGCTTGCATGTAGGGATGCCGAAGATTTGCCTGCCCTGCCGTGCCGTGTTGCAAATGTTAATAAATTTATTTATGTGGACCTAGTACCTAACGCCTTTTCCACCAAATAGGTTTATTCTGTTTGTTTACCTTTTTTAAGTACCTAACCAAATGGGGTAAAGTAACATTATACTATTTCTGAAAACGAATGAATTGTCGCGAAACAGCAAGTGGGTTTTCACCCACCGCTTCGGAGGAGTATGGCAACGAAAACTGTGACACGAGAATTTTATATATTAGATGTACAGAGATACCTACTAATTAAATTAATCAAAAAAATATATTGCAAATAGTTAGGTATCTACAAATAACTTACAATTTACAATATAAAGTAAAATTATATTCCATTGTAATATATAACCATCCATGTTATCAATTTAAATTCACTTCCTTGTCGTGATTAGAATCTCATACATATTATACATGATTAATGTATAAGTATTTACTTTTGAATTCGCGACACTTAAAATACCTAGTACCTAGGTACTATTTGAATTTTACACAATGAGAGAAATTCAAATTAGGACCGGTGCACATTGACGGCATGCCACAGCAAGGTATTTTTAAGTGATCGATGAATAATAGTAAACCTTAAGCTCCTGAAAATATAGTTGAAAAGCAATATCGAGGTATATCTAGGCATGTCATCACTCGGAATTCTTTGACAGTCTTTAAAATAGTAATATATGTACTCTGATAGCAGTCCCTAAATAAAAAAAAGGATTATTATTATATATTAAACAAGTGGAGGGTTCCGTACCAAAAAACGGCAAAAAATCACGTTTGTTGTATGGTAGGTCCCCCCTAATTTTACCTTTTTTATTTTAGTACCTATTTGTTGTTGTAGCAAATGATGTATTTCTGATGCCGCTATGCATCAGAAATACATCATTTTGTGAAAAGTTCGCAGCTCTCTAGCTATCACGGTTCCTGAGATACAGCGTCGTGATGGACAGACAGACAGACGGATCATGAATAAGCCCTAAAAAAGCTAGGCACGGTGTCTAAGACCCTTCTGCATCATGCCTAAGAACGATTCGGCATGCTTAAAGCCGTCCGTGTGAGCTTGCATGTAGGGATGCCGAAGATTTGCCTGCCCTGCCGTGCCGTGTTGCAAATGTTAATAAATTTATTTATGTGGACCTAGTACCTAACGCCTTTTCCACCAAATAGGTTTATTCTGTTTGTTTACCTTTTTTAAGTACCTAACCAAATGGGGTAAAGTAACATTATACTATTTCTGAAAACGAATGAATTGTCGCGAAACAGCAAGTGGGTTTTCACCCACCATAAAGGGTGACCCGGAAACTTTACGAGTTTTACCTACGATTATAAAACCAGTGATAATAGAAACAGCAAACAGTTGAAATGTTACCAAACTGTTGTTTGTTACTGAGATGTGTCATAGACGAGACGCGCGATCGCCTCGTACAAATATTGACACTTTAAAAATGGAATCTCATGGAAATTGTGATGAGAAATATCAATTTCAAATTACGAATTCGCAATTCTACACAGTGACTACGCAATTTTTTTTCTTTTCAAATTGATTATTCTTGATTTGAGTATTTCGTCACAGTCAAGTAATTTTAAGCTTTCTTTGAAGTTTTCAAAAAAGAATATGCCTGCTGCAGCTGGTGGGCGCCACGATGTTGTAACTTGTATACAAGTGATATCCATGACCTGCCTTCATTTAGAACGCCTTAAAGAGGCGCACAAAGTGCAGGTGGCAGCATGTAACCAGAAAAAATACTGAACGAACTCGGCAATGATGGGGCGGGCATTTCTATTGGGATTTTCTCAGAGAAACTTCCAATAGAACTGCCCAGTGCCCGCCCCATCATTGCAGATTAAATGACAAAATTTATCATTTAATCTACTGCTCCACTCCCATAGGCAGTAGCGTGATCATAGTCAAATATTTTTTTGAAATCGGTTTTGTAGTTTCAGAATTTATCGGTTACGAAAAACAAATTTAATCTTTCCTCTTTATGGTAGTAATAAAAAAACCGGTCAAGAGTGAGCCGGAATTGGGCACGGAAGGTTCCATACCTATAAAAAAAATACAAAAAGTCACGTTTTGTTTATTAAAATAATAAAAATGTTTCTATTTTTAGTTGCTGTTTACTGATTTCATTTATTTACTTTTCTCTTATTTTTTGTAATTTGTTGTTATAGCGGCAACAGATAGAAATCGTCTGTGAAAATTCCAACTGTCTAGCTATTACAGTTCATGAGAAGGCCTGATGTTCAGATGCCTGGTAACAGATAGACATACAGCGGAGTCTCAATAATAGTGTCCCGTTTTTACACTTTGAGTACGGAACCACATGATCACCGATGATACCAGCCCACACATTCAGACTAAACCGGACCTGGAACGAGTCCCGCGTAGTAACATGTGGGTTGTGTTGTCGGTGAGCCCACCAATGTTCATTGTGGACGTTATAAACGCCCACGCGCGTAAACAATGATTCGTCGGACCACAAAATGTTTACGTCCTGATGTTCAAGGAGCCAGTGACAAAAAACTGTCCGAGCGTTATTGTCCTGCGGATGCAACTCTTGAACACGTCGGAAATGGAACGGATGCATTAGTTCGCGATGAACACCGAAACGGCGACCGGCTTCACGCGTACTGGCTCGAGGTTCTTCCTCAAAATAATTGAGAATCTGCTCTTGCCGATCAGCTGATAGGCCTTGTGTACCACGACCTTGTGCATGTCGAGGAACCTCGAACTGTCTGTGATCCCTTAAGCGCTGTGTGGCGGCAAGCATCATGCGACGAGATGGTATTGGTCGGTCTGGAAACATTTCCCTGAACATGCGAATTGCATCAACAACGTTATTATTAGAAATAGCGTAAAGGCGCACCATTTCCACCAACTCAACGTTACTGTAACGCTCTGACATCGTTACCGGTGTTGTTACGGACGTTACGTAGATATCGGCGCGTGCGGTTATACTCACGCTGAACGCGGGCGAGCGACTAACGATCAAAGGCGCCGCCTGAGCCGCTCGCTCCTGCGCGGGGGTTGGATGGAGGGCACTGACCTGTAATAATAATCGCTGGACTGGCTATTCCATACAAAATGACAGCTACTTTTTTGTGCCGATTCAAAGCGCCTCTGACGAGTGCACTGAGAACTAACTTAGTTTGCAAATGGCCGTTGTTTGTTTATTTCAGAAACATGTGTGAAATTTCGAATATTTTTAAGTTATTACTGTGATTGGTATAAATTTGAAGTGTTTTGATGTATAAGTTTAGTTCATAGTGTAATTAAGTAGATATTTAGCATGAGATCGTGTGTATATTGTAAAACAAGATACGAGAAGGGCTGTGGCGTCTCTTTTCACAAGTAAGTAATCTAATTCTTAAACAATTATTATAAAACCATAATTTAGGTTTTTTTTTACTATCATAAGCGAATACCCTTCGAGTTTCGGGGATTTTACGAATATTTTTATAACCTATAATGATTAATAGGGATGTCAAAATGTATATCGATAATTTTCTGTCCAATGCCAAAATTCGTAGTTTAAAAAACAAGAGGCAAGGTAAAAGTTCTTTAATAATTTAATGAACATATTAAAATTATTAATAAACACTTACAATTGTAGTAGATAATCGAAACAGTAACTAACTAGCGTGTGAAATATAACTTTCTAGCACTAACATTGAATTATAACACTTAGTGAGACTATTTTTTGTTAATAATTAATTATTTACTCTTGTTCATAATATTTAAATGTTCCTTTTATTACAGGTTTCCCTCCGATTACAGTTTAAAACTGTTGCTAAAAAAATGAAGCTTGTCAATTGGACTCCGAAAACATCAGATTATCTTTGTTCAAAACATTTTACTGATGACTGTTTATTAAAACATGGGTCACGGACTGCTTTAAAAAAGTGCAGTATACCTACAATATTTCTTGGTAGGTGTAAATTAGCCCGGCCCATCCGCCTATTGGACGCCTAGCTTTAAGTTCTAACATGACCCAATTATGATTAAAGACAACCAATGACTGTGTGGGCTGTGTCCGGTGTCATTTTTCAGCCGATTTACAATAGTAACACTACTTTGGCAACATACCTGCGACCACTGTTTAAGCAAACACTTTTTTTTTATATTGAGCTCGCCAAACTGAATTCGCGAGCCTGATGGTTAGCCTACTTAGGTACTTTAAAGTAGTCATTCATATTATGTAAACATCATTGGTACAAAAATAAAATTAACATTGTAGTCGATATCTGGTAAAGTTTTTATCGACACCAAGACAGGTGTTGTACATCACTAGTATTAGTTCCAAGTGCATTCGCTAGCTGCCGTCAGCGCCAAATGGCGATTTTCAATTAGGCACACTTTTATGAAACCGATCACCAGTCCAGATACTATTACAGGTCAGTGATGGAGGGTAATGAACAAAGAAACTTACACGCGCCGCGCCGCCACCGCAAGCCTCCTTTGCCTATGCCTACACATTTGTATGTGCCTACTAAACTGTAGGCAAAGAAGAAACGGTTTTGAATGAACGGTGAAAATGTACCTATGTAGGTAATAGCACTGTATACTGTAGTTTGACTCGGCCGGGTTTTAGAAATAAATGCCTACAGCCGCGCGGTACTTAAGCATGCGATAGGGCTGCCCACCTACAGCATTTTAATAATATGTGCCTACTTTGACTTTCTATTTAGTATTGCGATTGTAAATATGTGCATACCTACATACATTCATATAGTCACGCCTTTATCCCTGAAGGTGTAGGCAGAGGCATAGTATACGCCCACATTTTACCTTATAGTTTTACGTACGCGTATATATAGTGAGCATAATGCAGTTCAATTTCGAGTAAATATGTACCTTTTTTATTTAAACAAAAAAATACTTTGTGAGTAATAATATAATATCCCCGCAACGGCTGGCGGCGCGGGGCGGCGGCGTGGTGGCGCAGCGCCCGTTATCTACTAACGATGGAGTGAGACGGGTATAGAAATTTGAAAACGAGTAAGCAGCGTAGACAATAATAATCGGCTCATCACATGTTTCGTCAGTGATAGAATCACGGAATTCTAGTCTTTATAATCATTGCGTTAAATTTTTGATTTACAAAATTATAACTATTTTTCGATTTGAAAGTACTAGTCAGTCTCTAGTACACTAGTACTTTTCGTACATTGTCAAGTTGTGTTAAATTTTGGAAGTTCATATTTGTCTCTATGCGTGTAATAAAAATCAAAGGTAACAAAAATGCTGTCAATCAAAGTCATACGGTTTGTTTCTTTGTGGATGACCGATGTTACAGTACACTGCGTGTACTGTAACATCGGTCATCCACAAAGAAATGAATACTGTTGAAACATACCTAAATCATTGCTCTCAATTAAATAACTACGAACTGACAACGGAACTAAATGTACTACCTACACGTACTAGAGTTCTGAACTAGTTTTTTTTTGGATATTGTACTATATTGGATCGCACCGTTCACTGACTGAGCAAGCACAAGTCTAGTTTTGAACACAAACATACCTACTTCATATAACTACCCAGTTCACTCGTGTCAATCACTTTGTTTAACTTTAGTCAACTAGTAGTAGTATAGTACCAATTAGTACTTAAGTAAAATCAATTTATAGTCTTACCTTTCGGAGTTTCCAGGTAATCTAAAAAACGTTATCTCTGGGTATTGACGAATTCATGCAACCAAAACAAGCACAATAGACTCTAGTTGTCATATTAAATATTTTTAGTAAATAAAACACGCGCGGTTACTATTTAAAAAACGACACACCGTCCATTCGTCTACTCGGCACAATCGCCTGCTAGCGTGCTGAAAGGCCTGCCGAAAACGAGAATCGTAGGTATAGCTTGCGCTTCGTCCGTTTATAGGGAGCTACAATACTGGTTAGTACTCTTTATACTGTGGTAATAGTATTATTAGAATATTTAGAACCGATTCATACGAGTTGCTTTTTAAATTTATTTTATTTAATAATTATTAAGAACTTAATTTTACTGCCCCATTTTTTCACTTAATATTGGTTTAGTATAAGCAGTAGAGTTCCCGTAGCAAATAGAAAAGAATTTAAGCAGAAAAAAAAAGTGTAAAAAAGGTGTCTCGTTTTATCCCGAAATATCAACGAGTGTAGGCAGTACAGTCATGTGTGCAAGTAATGCACAAATGCAGATCAACATCCTGTATACTATAGACTAGCTGATGCCCGCGGCTCCGCCCGCGTGGAATGTTATTCCCGGTCACAGGGGTATGAAAAATAGATGTTGGCCGATTCTCAGACCTACTCAATATGCTCACAAAATTTCATGAGAATCGGTCAAGCCGCTTCGGAGGAGTATGGCAACGAAAACTGTGACACGAGAATTTTATATATTAGATGTACAGAGATACCTACTAATTAAATTAATCAAAAAAATATATTGCAAATAGTTAGGTATCTACAAATAACTTACAATTTACAATATAAAGTAAAATTATATTCCATTGCATTAGAAGCGCTCGTGGCCCCGCGAACTCAGTGTTCTGTAAACGATCACTGCAGTAAGCAACTTTCACTGTGGCCGGTCCATGGATGGGTGACCATCCATGTGATCACTTTGTGACATTTATTTGAGCGTTTCCGTGCTTCGGAAGGCACGTTAAGCCGTTGGTCCCGGTTGCCAGTAAAATGGCAGTCGTTAAGCTAAGTTGAAGGCTTTATTTCAACAGCAGGCAGTCACAACCTGCGCCTGTCCATTTAAACACGGCAATACGGCTCACCACCTATTACGTGGGACAAATTATACAAAGGTGAAATGTGGGCATATGATATGCCTCTGCCTACCCCTTCGGGGATAAAGGCGTGACCATATGTATGTATGTATGTATGTAATATATAACCATCCATGTTATCAATTTAAATTCACTTCCTTGTCGTGATTAGAATCTCATACATATTATACATGATTAATGTATAAGTATTTACTTTTGAATTCGCGACACTTAAAATACCTAGTACCTAGGTACTATTTGAATTTTACACAATGAGAGAAATTCAAATTAGGACCGGTGCACATTGACGGCATGCCACAGCAAGGTATTTTTAAGTGATCGATGAATAATAGTAAACCTTAAGCTCCTGAAAATATAGTTGAAAAGCAATATCGAGGTATATCTAGGCATGTCATCACTCGGAATTCTTTGACAGTCTTTAAAATAGTAATATATGTACTCTGATAGCAGTCCCTAAATAAAAAAAAGGATTATTATTATATATTAAACAAGTGGAGGGTTCCGTACCAAAAAACGGCAAAAAATCACGTTTGTTGTATGGTAGGTCCCCCCTAATTTTACCTTTTTTATTTTAGTACCTATTTGTTGTTGTAGCAAATGATGTATTTCTGATGCCGCTATGCATCAGAAATACATCATTTTGTGAAAAGTTCGCAGCTCTCTAGCTATCACGGTTCCTGAGATACAGCGTCGTGATGGACAGACAGACAGACGGATCATGAATAAGCCCTAAAAAAGCTAGGCACGGTGTCTAAGACCCTTCTGCATCATGCCTAAGAACGATTCGGCATGCTTAAAGCCGTCCGTGTGAGCTTGCATGTAGGGATGCCGAAGATTTGCCTGCCCTGCCGTGCCGTGTTGCAAATGTTAATAAATTTATTTATGTAGACCTAGTACCTAACGCCTTTTCCACCAAATAGGTTTATTCTGTTTGTTTACCTTTTTTAAGTACCTAACCAAATGGGGTAAAGTAACATTATACTATTTCTGAAAACGAATGAATTGTCACGAAACAGCAAGTGGGTTTTCACCCACCATAAAGGGTGACCCGGAAACTTTACGAGTTTTACCTACGATTATAAAACCAGTGATAATAGAAACAGCAAACAGTTGAAATGTTACCAAACTGTTGTTTGTTACTGAGATGTGTCATAGACGAGACGCGCGATCGCCTCGTACAAATATTGACACTTTAAAAATGGAATCTCATGGAAATTGTGATGAGAAATATCAATTTCAAATTACGAATTCGCAATTCTACACAGTGACTACGCAATTTTTTTTCTTTTCAAATTGATTATTCTTGATTTGAGTATTTCGTCACAGTCAAGTAATTTTAAGCTTTCTTTGAAATTTTCAAAAAAGAATATGCCTGCTGCAGCTGGTGGGCGCCACGATGTTGTAACTTGTATACAAGTGATATCCATGACCTGCCTTCATTTAGAACGCCTTAAAGAGGCGCACAAAGTGCAGGTGGCAGCATGTAACCAGAAAAAATACTGAACGAACTCGGCAATGATGGGGCGGGCATTTCTATTGGGATTTTCTCAGAGAAACTTCCAATAGAACTGCCCAGTGCCCGCCCCATCATTGCAGATTAAATGACAAAATTTATCTATCATTTAATCTACTGCTCCACTCCCATAGGCAGTAGCGTGATCATAGTCAAATATTTTTTTGAAATCGGTTTTGTAGTTTCAGAATTTATCGGTTACGAAAAACAAATTTAATCTTTCCTCTTTATGGTAGTAATAAAAAAACCGGTCAAGAGTGAGCCGGAATTGGGCACGGAAGGTTCCATACCTATAAAAAAATTACAAAAAGTCACGTTTTGTTTATTAAAATAATAAAAAATGTTTCTATTTTTAGTTGCTGTTTACTGATTTCATTTATTTACTTTTCTCTTATTTTTTGTAATTTGTTGTTATAGCGGCAACAGATAGAAATCGTCTGTGAAAATTCCAACTGTCTAGCTATTACAGTTCATGAGAAGGCCTGATGTTCAGATGCCTGGTAACAGATAGACATACAGCGGAGTCTCAATAATAGTGTCCCGTTTTTACACTTTGAGTACGGAACCCGACAAAAGAAAAACCCCAGAAGATAATTGGAAAATAAGTTTTCCCGAGTAAAATCTTTGGAGTGGCGGTATACGGAGTTACGTTAGTCTTTGTCGCGCCATCGTACACAGATCATGTGTTGAGTGTCTATGACCGCCGCGATCGATTCGATACTTTGCCGCGCTTTTTCGTGTTTTCATACTTTTCTTATAAAGTGAGTGTGAATTTTATTGATTTATTCAGCATTGAATTAATTTGCTAAATTTTGAATATTGCACTGGGATTTGTTAAAGCTGACTAAACGTGAAGATCTTTGTAACTAAAGTAAGTAGGCACCTACATATACCTATTATCATTATTTAATATTTACTAACCTATTTAAATGCGACACACAGTTTGAGGTGTTAGAAAATAGTTATAATAAAGGAAAAATGTCGAATGTTTAAATACATACATGATTATTAGGTAAAGTTTTAATAATAAACAGCGTTAAAATAATATCTAGATAATAATAATATTGATTAGGTACATATTGTTCATACCTACCTAGGTAAATAATACCAACACGTAAAATATCACTTATAATTAATTAATTACCTACGCACTGTATTCTGTGTCCAGTACCGTAATGACATAATAAACCGATATAGGTAGGTACATTACCTAAAATAAAATTAATGTAAAATATACGAATATTTGTAATATTTTTTTTATACCACTAGAGTGGCAGACAAGAATACGGTGGTCACCGCAGCCTATGGACGTTTGCTACACCAGAGGCGCCACAATCACGCTGCCGACTCTTTAAAAACCTTCTAAGTCCCCTTTTGAAGAACCCCATACTGTAGGCGTCTGGGAAAACCGACTAATTTATTAAGGGGAAAATAAATTAAATACACTTAATGTACATATAATTTTAAAAAATTAAGGTATTAACACGATTTACCTACTAATTCTTTTATAAAAAAGATTGCTTAAATGTGATCGTTTTAATAAGTACGCAACCAAATATTATTTGGATCTCATAAATTCAGCAGCACATTTATTTATTACGCTATACGGCTATAGGATAGGCCATAACATCACGCTTTGACGATTATGAGCGGAATAGCATTGCAAAATGTTTTAATAACTGGAAAAATAAAAAAAATATTTTGAGATTTTCCGTTGCGTGCGCTGCTGCTAAGTTTTTGTAAAATAAACGTGGACTTCTGTTCCCGTTAGTTCCGACATCCATTGGTAACATATTTCGTGACTTATGTGTTAT
This sequence comes from Miltochrista miniata, assembly GCA_933228765.1. Taxonomy (NCBI): domain Eukaryota; kingdom Metazoa; phylum Arthropoda; class Insecta; order Lepidoptera; family Erebidae; genus Miltochrista; species Miltochrista miniata. The sequence continues at coordinate 3,526,944 of OW121758.1, forward strand.
TCCAAACGATAATCTATCCATGTACCAAATTGCAGCCAGATCGGTCCAGGCGTTAAATCATGATTAGAAAACAAATATTCAAACATCTTTACAAACTTTACACACTTATAATAACGATCGGAAGTAGAATAATAGTTAATAGTATAGTCTTATTATAAATACTTATCACAAATCATAATTAACACAGAACTGTCAATTAATTACCTATTCAATTAAGCAGCAAATGAATGACTGTTTGATGCGAACTTGATATTTAATGAATGAAGTACCTAGTTAATTATGCTTATTAAACTATCGATTCTTTTACTTATAAATTTCTCCGTTTCCCCAAACATCTAGAGCAGCCATACTCAACCTTTTTTTAAAAGGGCCACAAACATGTTTCAGTCATGGTGTCGCGGGCCACAAGCCATAATTATTTTTAGGTCTTAAATTAAAGGTGGGGAAGCCTACGAGTACTATTTTTTGTATAAGTACAAAAAATAGTACTCGTAGGCTTCCCGATAAACCTTGGCTGCTGCGGCCTCTACTTGGGGTTAGAATACTTTCCCGCGTCTTTGAGGGTTGTTTGGGTGTTATCTCGCTTCTTGGGGCCTGTGGTGTGCGTGAAATTTTAACGTTATGCTGCCGTTTTGGGTCTGCTTATGTAAGGACGGTAAGCAGCCACCTCGCCATCCTCAGGTCCCCGGTAATGGAGCCGAATAGACTTGGACGAAGACGAGTCTACGGCGCCCTTGCCGTTGACAGTTAAGTTCGAGTGGCACCATGCTCTCCAACGAGAGAATGTCCGCGTCCAGACTTGTCACTAGGACCTGACGTTGTCGCGCCCGCGCTGTGCACTCCACCAATGTGTGGAGCGCTGCGTCCTCGCTGCCTTCTTCTGCGTTCCTCGTAGTGTTGTCACTCAGCAGTGGTTTCCACATATTCGTCACAGATATTTACTAAAGCTCCCGTGCCCGATAATCATCTGTGACAACCGGTAGAAGAGATTGTCGTTGCTCCTCTCTAGCCACTCGTACATGATCGATCTGATCACCTCGATTGTGACATTTCTGCTGAGCCTCGATTTCTTGGGTCGCAGGCCGCTCCAGCGCCTTCTTGCGCCAATAAAACAATGAGCCCTCGCTTCCAGGTCCAATGAAGGGGTCCTGGCTAGGAGACATGACGCCTCTCCTCAGATGGGCTACTATCAAAGGCCCGCGGGCCATAGTTTGAGTAATCTAGAGTATGAGGTTCTTAAAAAGCAGTCAAGCATGCTTTTTAAATTCGGCACCGCAAGTGAAGCTCTACTAAAGCAGCAATCGTCCGTAGGCTACGGTGAGCACTTTCCATCAGGGCCGTATGCTTTTCTGCCACTTTAGTGCTAGCACTTTAGCCTAAAAACAAGAGGGGTGTTCAGAAGACTCTAAAACTTGCTTCTAATATCCCCGTAGTTGCTCCATTTGGTAAAGTGAAATATCGACCTACTTAGGTGTACTGCAATTAGTTAATTAGCTGTAGGTACTTAACAAATTAAAGTATACACAGAGTACACCTAAGTAAATTTAAAAAGTATCTTTTGTATGTAAATTATTTTTCTCCGGATCAGTCGATATAAAGAAGTACAGCTGATTTTTTCACGAGAGACATTAGAGGAGAATTAATTAGATACCAAGCTAATACTCAAAAAAACTGTAAGTACCTACCTACATTACGCACAATTTTCTTCCACAACTTCAGTAGCACATACATCTAAAATAATCCTGCTGTTAGTGCAACATTTTGGCCCAACTACGGCTCCAGATCGTAGGCTGTTGGGCGTTACGTGAGGTTTTTTAAGTCGGTACGCGTCTAGGAGTCCGGCATACCATCCATGAGGGATTTTCCCGCACTTAAAAAAAGGGCTTTCCATCAAACGTAAGAGGGGGAGGGCTTGAAAAACTGCTACGTTTGGAAATTAACTTTTAAAACTAAACTAAGGTTTAAAAAGTGAAAGGCAGGTAGTTATATAAATATTTTGAGACCATGCCACCCAATGCCATCTAGCCCAAATAAAGCTAAAATGAGCTTGTGCTATGGGACCTGGACAAATCTAAGATCAAAAACCGGCCAAGTGCAAGTTGGACTCGACCCATGAAGCAAGTAACATAATATAAAAGTTCTTGTAGTTCGTTGTAACTTTGATTGATGTTTTAACACGTTCGCTGTGGTAGTGATTTTTCGAGGCGAAAATTGCGGTTTATGACGTAAAAAAAACTACCAACTCGATCTCGTTCAACTAAAACTGAAAATCTTAATGCGGTTCACAGAATACATCTACTTAATAAGTTTTAATAGCATAGGCCTTAAAGTTTCGGAGAAAAGTGGCTTTGACAAACGGACGGACTGACAGACAGACATGACGAATGTATAAGGGTTCCGTTTTTGCCATTTGGCTACGGAACCCTAAATATGGTCTAAGCTCTAAGGGACAAATAGATTTCTATTTTTTTTAAATAGGTGATACCTATTAGGGATTCCACATTGAATGAGTTTCGCTCACCAGATTAACGCCGCCCGCCTGATGGAAATTCGCAGCGATGTCTAGTCTCTAGTATATTCGACGTCAATCTCACAGTCTACAAGTTTATTGACACAGACTAATGACCAGAAAATACAAGTTGCCGGCCCAATAATGTGCCTATCCCTTCACGCTTCGCTTGAAGAATCCTGGGTTACATATCTAATATAAGAAGTTCCTAAAATCAAATATACATTTATTGTTAAAAATTACATAGAAACATAATTATTACATAATCTATATTTTACTTTAATTGCTATCTAAATTAAACCTAAAGGCCCCCGTGGCATTGTGCCCAAAAGACTAGCAGCAAAAATTTCAAAAATTGTAAAGTACGTACACATGTTATGTGACGTCATACTCTCTCATAAATATTCAGCTGTGACTCAAAACCATTCGTGTGACGTAATTTACAGATGACCTCTAAACTGTGGTCATATATCATCCAAAAAAATACTAATTAGTTACAAATCATTTATACGTGGTATGTCGCATAAAAGAGTATTTGGAACCATTAACGTAAATTTTCAAGGTATTCCATTATGACATGGCTTTAACACAGTAATGCTCATTAGGGCTGTCACATAATAACAATAAATAATTATGAATACAACGATGACATATTTTTAGAATTCCAAAAAAAATGTCGACCTTCAATAGCTCGAATATGTGGCATGTGATTTTGTAAATTTACGCGAAAAATTAAAATGTATTTGCGTGCATGATGTTTATCACGTCAATTCGTTAAACCTTAAAAGCCTTAAACCTTTTATGACTCTACTAGCGGACGTCACGCGGTTTCATCCGCGTAGTTCCCGTTCCCGTGGTAATACGGGAATAAAATATAGCCTATTTTCACCGCAAAGAGTGTAGCTTTCCAACAGTGAAAGAATTTTTCAAAACGGTTCAGTAGTTCCGGAGCCTATTCGATGCAAACAAACATACAATCAAATCTTTCCTCTTTGGGGCCGTCCATTAATCGCGTGAGGTTTTTTTGGGCATTTTTTTTACCCCCCCTCCCCCTTGGTGATATTTGGTGAGGTTTCAGATTACCCCTCCCCCCCCCCCTGGACCGAATCACGTGTATTTTTAGTAACTACAAAGTTTTTTTTTATTTTATACATAGAAGTCTCTATTGTTATTATCTATCCAAACTTCTAGCTAATCCGCGCAACTTCGTTTGCGTCACATAACTGAGACAGATATGGTATTAATATTTTTAATATATTTCCCGTTGCATTTACTCCCGTCGTTTTTCTATATAATATTCATTATTTTGGAGCTAATAAAGAAGGTGTCAGTTTGTCAAGCTTGAATTCCTACGTTGGTTTGATCGCAGTTGGCTAAATAGAAGCGAAGTTATGAACAAAAGTACAATAATCAAGGTTGAATTTCCATACGATCATTATGCTTTTGGTCACGACTATCGATATTCACGTGGACTGAGCTGCCTTTTTTTTTGTTACGGGAGGAAACAGGAAAAAGGATCTCAAATTCAGGGTTGTGAAGTTGCTGTTTGAAATAAATACACGTGATATCTCACTACACCCCCCACCCCCCTGGTGATGTTTAGTGATTTTTATCAGACCCCCTCCCCCCCCCCCCCCTTTTGAGCCTCACGTGATTAATGGACGACCCCTTTATAATATTAGTATCTTAGATGTATTTCGATTCTGTAGTAGAATACTAGGTCTTCAATGGCAGAAACAACCAAACTAGATTATTTTTTTCCATACCTAACCTCTATAGGTAGGTATGGAAAAAAACATACCTACCTATAGAGGTTGATAATAGAGGATGTCTAAAACAGCACAACTTTTTACCGAACTAAAAGTAGCAACCGTTCGCCAGCTCTATGTGCTCCGCCTAGTCTTACGATAACACCAGACCAAACCGACACCAAATCCGAGGAAACGTACAAAATGTTATAATATAACATTTTGTACGTTTCCTCGGATTTGGTAAAACACACACACACACACACACACACACACACACACACACACACGCGCGCACGCACGCACGCACGCACGCACGCACGCACGCGCACACACACACACACACACTCACACACACACACACACACACACTTACACACACACACACACACACACACACACACACACACACACACACACACACAGACAGACACACACACACACACACACACACAGACACACAGACACACACAAACCCGCGTACATACTGTCATATCATTCAATAAAATAGTTATATTGGTAATTCTATTTTTGGAATATATTTTTGTACCTCTAGCGAAAATTTCGACCTTGTTTTTGGTGAAACAATCAACAACCATGTAAATTTTTCTGTGTATCTATACTAATATTATAAAGCTGAAGTACTTACTTACATTAAATTGTAAGTATAAGTCCCTTTAAATTCTCTCTCTCTGATTTAAGTATTTGTTGTTATGGCGGCAACAGAAATACATTATCTGTGAAATTCTAGAGACAGAGCTTGATTATGACAGACAGACGGACAGCGAAGTTTTGGTCCTGTTCTTACCCTTTGGGTACGGAAACCTAAACACGATATGGTGCTGAAATGGGTTCCAAATTCGCAATATAATAATAAAAATAACTGAAAACACAGATATGTACAGTCAGCTGCAGAGAAAAGGATACAGGGCCAAAGCATTGAATTCTTTCAAAAACTATTCATATATTTTTATGAAATTTGCTGTGGTTATTACATTTGTGTAATTCTATAACTATACAGAATCTCATAAAACTATATTTAGGATTTTTCGAGAAAATTCAATCCTTAAAGGGCGGCCCTGTTTGCTTTTCTCTGCAGCTGACTGTACCTAAACAGTTAAATTTAATTGTTAATTGATTGATTACATTACTAAAGGCTACTATTTGATGTCCAGCAGGGTGATAAGGGGATACCGCACGATCTCCGGTGAGGCGGCATGTCTCCTAGCCGGGAACCCTCCATGGGACCTGGAAGCGAGAGCCCTTGCGTCACTGTTCAGATGGCGCAAGGAAGCGCTGGAGCGGGGCCAAAGGCCTGCGTCTCAAGAAATCGAGGCACAGCGGTCCCTGCTCCACCAGGAAACCGTGGAGACAGGGAGGTACGACTTGAGCAACCAAAGGGGGGATTCGCCACAATCGAGGCTGACAGACCGGTCATGGACGAGTGGCTGGAGAGGAGACACGGTGCTCTCTCCTACCGGTTGACACAGATACTTGCCGGGCACGATAGCTTCGGTAGGTATCTGTGGCGAAAACACCGGGAAACCACGGCCGAGTGTCAGCACTGCGAGGACCGCAGCGATGACACGCTGGTGGGGTGCACGGCGTGGGCGCAACAGCGCCAGGTCCTCGTGGTGGGTCTGGGCGTGGACACTCTCTCGCTCGAGACTATGGTGGGTGCTCTCCAGCGGGAGTAAGTGGGACTGCGCCGCCTCTTACTGCGAGCAGGTCATGCTTGTGAAAGAGACGGCGGGGCGGGAACGGGAGAGAACTCTCCCATCCGAGTTCCGAAATCGGCGGCCTGGACGCCGTCGACGTGTCTTCGCGGAGGACTATCGGCCTCCATGACCCGGGGCCTGAGGACGGTGAGAGCGCGGCTCACCGTCCTTACAGAAGCAGGCCCATGACGGCAGCGTGAGCAACTCACGCACGCCCACCCTTAGAAGCGGGATCACACCCGAAACCCCCCCCAAAAAAAAACCACCCCCTGGGCGAGGCCGCAGTGGCGGCCGTAGGTCTGTTGGGAGTCCTGGGTCATCCTTCCGAGGGCTTCCCCGGGGCTCCCAACCATAGGCTGTTGGGCGATACGTGAGGTTTTTTAGTCGGTAGGAGTCCAGCATAACATCCATGAGGATTTTCCGTCACGTTAAACAAAAAAAAAGGCTACTATTTGATTGATTAGGTAGGTACATTATAAAAACTGTAGGTAATTTATTATGATCATAAACTAATTGTAATTTTAAATTCCTGTCTTTATATGTAGGTATAACACTAGCGTTCTACGCTTTTCACCCGCGTAGCTCCCATCCCGTGGGAATACAGGAATAAAATATCACCTTTGTTAACCGGGGATAGCGTAGCTTTCCTACGGTAATAGTAGATTGTTAACCGAGGGTGGAAAGAATCAATTCCCGAGGTATTTAGACGCCCGAGCGCAGCGAGGGCGGCTATAGTCCGAGTCGGAATTGATTCTTTTACCCGAGTTAAACACTCTACTTTTCATTTCAAATACGAGGAAAATAAAACTTAAAATAAGATTCAAACCTTACCATAAAACATTATTACCAATTGTTTTGAATTCTGTTACAGATAAAATAATAACAACTACATTATGTCGACTTTTTAAAATTTTAAATATGGAACTCCGGCTGGCCTCATACACGTACAATATTGACTCAATATTTATTTCCATCCGAATATAGTCTGTTCGAACCTCAATAATATGTTCAATTTATTGCTACATTGATCAATATTATGGTACGTGTATGGGGCCGGAAGAAATTTTCGCTAAGTTCACACTGGCTGTTTGGAAAGTCGCATGGCATTTTTTTTTTTTTTACACAAATCTCTTCACTATCACAGCTGACCAGGCAGCAGTTCTATTTTTAAAGTTCATTCCGGCCCTTGGGTGGGAAGTAATTTGTATGAGTTTTTCCCTCCCTAGGGAGGGAAACAGCATTTTCCACCCAATAGTCAGATCAAGAAAACACTATTTTCCGAGTATGAGAAATGAAAAAGATTTTTTCAAATTGGTTTAGTAGTTTCGGAGCATATTCGATACAATTCTCTCGCTCGAGACTATGGTGGGTGCTCTCCAGCGGGAGTAAGTGGGACTGCGCCGCCTCTTACTGCGAGCAGGTCATGCTTGTGAAAGAGACGGCGGGGCGGGAACGGGAGAGAACTCTCCCATCCGAGTTCCGAAATCGGCGGCCTGGACGCCGTCGACGTGTCTTCGCGGAGGACTATCGGCCTCCATGACCCGGGGCCTGAGGACGGTGAGAGCGCGGCTCACCGTCCTTACAGAAGCAGGCCCATGACGGCAGCGTGAGCAACTCACGCACGCCCACCCTTAGAAGCGGGATCACACCCGAAACCCCCCCCAAAAAAAAACCACCCCCTGGGCGAGGCCGCAGTGGCGGCCGTAGGTCTGTTGGGAGTCCTGGGTCATCCTTCCGAGGGCTTCCCCGGGGCTCCCAACCATAGGCTGTTGGGCGATACGTGAGGTTTTTTAGTCGGTAGGAGTCCAGCATAACATCCATGAGGATTTTCCGTCACGTTAAACAAAAAAAAAGGCTACTATTTGATTGATTAGGTAGGTACATTATAAAAACTGTAGGTAATTTATTATGATCATAAACTAATTGTAATTTTAAATTCCTGTCTTTATATGTAGGTATAACACTAGCGTTCTACGCTTTTCACCCGCGTAGCTCCCATCCCGTGGGAATACAGGAATAAAATATCACCTTTGTTAACCGGGGATAGCGTAGCTTTCCTACGGTAATAGTAGATTGTTAACCGAGGGTGGAAAGAATCAATTCCCGAGGTATTTAGACGCCCGAGCGCAGCGAGGGCGGCTATAGTCCGAGTCGGAATTGATTCTTTTACCCGAGTTAAACACTCTACTTTTCATTTCAAATACGAGGAAAATAAAACTTAAAATAAGATTCAAACCTTACCATAAAACATTATTACCAATTGTTTTGAATTCTGTTACAGATAAAATAATAACAACTACATTATGTCGACTTTTTAAAATTTTAAATATGGAACTCCGGCTGGCCTCATACACGTACAATATTGACTCAATATTTATTTCCATCCGAATATAGTCTGTTCGAACCTCAATAATATGTTCAATTTATTGCTACATTGATCAATATTATGGTACGTGTATGGGGCCGGAAGAAATTTTCGCTAAGTTCACACTGGCTGTTTGGAAAGTCGCATGGCATTTTTTTTTTTTTTACACAAATCTCTTCACTATCACAGCTGACCAGGCAGCAGTTCTATTTTTAAAGTTCATTCCGGCCCTTGGGTGGGAAGTAATTTGTATGAGTTTTTCCCTCCCTAGGGAGGGAAACAGCATTTTCCACCCAATAGTCAGATCAAGAAAACACTATTTTCCGAGTATGAGAAATGAAAAAGATTTTTTCAAATTGGTTTAGTAGTTTCGGAGCATATTCGATACAAACATACAATCTAATCTTTCCTCTGTATAATATTAGTAAGTAGTAAGTATAGAAATCATAATATACTTAGTGACAGTCTAAGTCTAAGTTCTTCTACTTTAATAATTTTTGAATGACCCCCTTATTTTAGTGAAAGGTCCTACGTAAATAGTAAACTGAATCTTATTTTAAAATTATAATAAATCTGTAGAAGTGAAAATTCTGTACATTCAAAATATCAAAAAAATAAATAGCAGGGGGTGTTACTAGACCGACACCGAACCCAAAAATGTGATTAAAAATTTTTTTGTCTGTCTGTCTGTCTGTCTGTCTGTTTGTTCAGGCATCACGCAAAAACTACCGGTTCGATTACGATGAAACTTTGTATAATTTATTATTCTTTAATAGCCTGGGCACCACACTGGGTACTTTTTATCCCGGAAAAGTATATAGAATTCAAAGCAATCTTAATTTTGAGGTTCGATCCCTAGACCCAAAGTTATTATCACTTATTGCTTAAACGGTTTACGGTACGATAATGAAACTAAGCATGAGTGTTGTTTGTTACAATTTGAAAAAAGTAATTTTAACATTTTTCAAATTCCACCTCCAAAGGTATAAAAAAGGAGGGTAAAGTTTGTATGGGACAACGTGATTCCTTGGTCCGATCTACTTAAAATTTGGCTTATAGCATTATTAACATAATTGATGGAAGACGTGTTTCGTATTTTATTGAAATTTATACTAAAACGAGCTAAAAAGGGAATGTTAATTATTTTGGGGCTGATTTTCTCCGGAGTTGATATCAATACTCCTTAAATACTCTTATTTTATTCTTACATTACTTTTTATTTTGACACATAATTTGTAAAAGCGTTGTCATTTAGGATATGGTTTTACTTCAGACTTCAAAGTGATGATTTTACTACGAAAGCATAAAGTTAAATAAAAAGCGCTATTTTGGTATTTAAATATTAACCAAATATGCTATACGGAAGTATTATTGCTAATTTATTCAAATTTTGCGTGACAAAAATACATTTCGCACATGATTATCAACATAGTCGTATCTCAAAATTTTGCGGTTTTGGGTTTATTACACACCCAGATAATAGATTTTTTTCTCTACAAATTGATAAAACAATTTTATTTATAAGTCAATTATTCACCGGTTGATGGTCTTAAAAGTCTTTCTACACTATTCATTCCCTCCCCCGCACGATCCAGTAATATAGTCACAATTTTATTTGATTCAGTGTTTGCCTGGACCGCACGTCATTTTGTGTTTCATTTCACGATGAGACACGGAATCGAAAACAATTTTGACAAATGTAAGTAATTTAAAGTGTATTATCTTAGAGTTGATACTATATGGATGATTTTATTCACGACATTATTTTATTCTAATGAGTTTCATTTCAAGTTATGACTGTCTTACAGATCTATTTTAAATAGTTTTTTGAGTTTATAAAGTATTTTTTTTATATATTACTCTAATGCCATTGATTTTTTTGAGATAATACTTTATTACAGAATCAAATTTTCGGAATTAAATAGTTTATTTACAGTTGTGACCCTGTTCGATGTTAAACTTTTTACTTTCTCATTTCAGTTCTGTAACATTTGGACACCATGAAGAGACACAGAAGGATATTCAGAATCCTAATGGTTATAAATTATAATGAAAGTGACTCAGATGGCTGTTCTATCAATGGAATTACTGGCCAAAAGGATTCATTTCAGTGTTTGGACGATATCTCTACTGATCCTACGTATATACCGAATGAAAATCGTTCACCAGTTCTAGGTACCAGGGGGTCTTTGAATAGGCACCAGACGTGCAAATATGTTTCGTGCATATCTGAAGTTATGGCAGCTTGTAGTAAGTTTAGGAGAATTTTGATGATTTTGAATCTTTCATCATCAATCAAACTGTACACGTCATTTTAGTAAAACTCCAGAGCTTTACAATCAGGACGGCTCTCGGACAAGGGAAACACAACAAATCCCTCAGAGATGATGGAATCACGGCCGAGCTCATTCAACCAGGTGGGACTCCCGCCTTTACAGAGCTAACGAGCATATTTAATTCCGTTCTCCAGCAAGGTCAAACTGGTTCTATTCTTCAAAAAAGGCTACAAGACCTTACTGAAGAACTACAGACCCATCTCACTCCTGAGCCATGTTTACGAGTTGTTCTCGAGAGTAGTCACAAACCGCCTCGCTGGAAAACTCGACGAGTTTACGCCAAAGGAGCAAGCCAGATTTCGAAAAGGCTTCAGTACCGCAGACCACATACTGTTCGGCTAATTGTACAGAAGACAAATGAGTACAATCAGCCGCTGTGTATGGCTTTTGTGGACTACGAGAAAGCCTTTAAATCTATCGAAACCTGGGCAGTACTGGACGCTCTGCAGCGGTGTCGTGTTGATTGGAGACATATCGAGGTGTTGAGATGCTTGTATGATACCGCTACCATGAATATTCAGTTGGAGGATAAGAACACCAATTCTATTGCACTGCGCAGAGGTGTAAGTCAGGGCGATGTAATATCCCCGAAACTCTTCACTAATGCGCTTGAGGACGTCTTTAGGACACTGAACTGGGATGAATGGGGCGTGAATATGAACAGTGAACACATTTAACACCTTCTGTTTGCCAACGACATCGTCATAGTTGCGGAAACGCTGGAACAGTTGTGCGGGATGCTGCGCAGTCTAAGTAGAGAGTCTCGACGTGTTGGCCTCGGCATGAACTTGGACAAAACCAAGGGTATGTTCAATGAGCATGTCACGGGCCGGGGCCAATCTACGTCGAAAGATCGAGGCTTGAGGTTGTCCAGGAATACACCTACCTAGGGCAGGAAATTACACTGGACAAGAATAACATGAAAAAGGACATAGCGAGAAGGACCCGCTTGGGCTGCTTAGCATTCAGCAAACTGCGTCGGGTATTCTGTTCACCCATTCCGCAATACCTGAAGACGAAAGTCAATATCCAGTGCGTTCTACCAGTTATGACCTACGGTGGCCGAGACGTGGACACTTACAGCAAAGCTAGTCCATGCCCATGAAGTTGTACAGCAAGCAATGGAACCAGCTATGCTTGGGGTGTCTCTGAGGTATAAAATCCGGAACGATGTTATCCATCAGAGAACCAGAGTGGTCGACATAGCTCGCACAATTTGGGTTTTGAAGTGGCAATGGGCTGGCCATATCTGTAGAAGAACCGATGGTCTGTGGAGCAAACGAGTTCACGAGTGGAGACCGTGACTTGGTACACGTGGGGTAAGACGACTCCCCGCCAGATGGACCGACGACCTGGAGAAGGTCGCAGGGATTGACTGGATGCGGAAGGCACAGGACCGTGTATTCTGGCGAAGTTTGGGAGAGGCCTACGTTCAGCAGTGGACTGCCATAGGCTGATTTGATTGAAAGATATTTTTGATAGTGATTTTGTTACATAGTAATTTTTAGAAGTTGTTATTACTCTAGTAGGTAGGTGTTTAATAAAACTCTGTGATTCTGTTATTTTTATAAGACAGGTTATAATAAGGGTTCTACTTACTCATTAAGTAGGTATAAGGTGTACTATGTTACTTTCTTAAGAAAATCCTTTATTATTTTTTGTGATAAGTTTATTGAAATAATTAAGAGATTGTTATTTGCATTCAAGACTGAAACTTAAACAGTTATTGAGATATACCCAACACAACTATAATTAACACTTAACACTATTTTATTGATTAAAAGACTTAATAGTTGATAATAAATTATTTTATAATAAGGTATTATTTTGTTTTATTACATCATAGATTTTCATAATGTCAAGTAATGGCTCAGCAATACAGTATTAAGTAAAAAATTATCATCATTTGAGTTGGTAATAAAGTATCAACTCAAAGTGTTACTGAAAAAATACTTATAAAATGAAAAATATTAGTTCATAATTCATGAATACTTCAGTATTATAAAGAACAGTAATGTTTCATTGCCACAAAACCATAATAAGGTCATAAACATGTAAGAATTGATAGTAATGATTTTTCAAATCTTTCAAACGCTATATCTCAAAACAGCGTTTTTTGACTTGATACTATATTGATAATCATGTGCGATTTGTGAAAAGAAGAAGAAGAATATTATAAGATGGCTAGCCAGAAAAAATGAAAGACCACGCTTCAGGTAGTCTCCACTGGTCAATAAAATAACACCGCATGTTACCATCTATCAATCCTTACGACAAAGATAATCAGCAGACTGATCATGGAAGGCATGAACTTTATTCTACATATAGTGCTGACTGAATTCTGTCAGGAGATAGACTCACTAACCCCCAGTTTCCGAAAGGCTGATCAACGCTAAAATTAACTAATCATTTATGTTCCTTGTAAATGGATTTTCATTTTGGATCTTCTGTGACGATCCGCCTTTAACAGCCGATTAGTTAATTTTAGCGTTGATCAGCCTTTCGGAAACTGGGGGTAAGTCTTTGTAAAATATGGGAATGGCCTCTACGATGACTACATTCGACAGGACTGAAAAGAACCATTACAATGAACATGAACGCTCAGCTGATGAAATTTACATTATTATTACGTTACCGGGTCTTGATTGGACCATCTGTATTAGGAGGACAAAGCCTACAGTAGTTCGGTTTGGAAGGAACTAAGTTACGATGTCAATTGCTTAGAAGAGAAGTTGTGTCAAGTAGTAGTTTAGCCATTGAATTAAGAAATGTATTTAATAAATAAATTTACTTGGCTCATATATTATACATTATGAATTTGTTCTGATTATCTGATCAGTTCAGTTCAGATAAGCAGAAATCTGTCGCAACTAGGTATTATTATAAATGCGAATGTTTGTGAGTGTGGATGTTTGTTACTGTTTTACGCTGTAACGGCTGAACGGATCTGGCTGAAATTTGGTGCCTACAGAGATATGTTATAGTCTAGGAACAAAATTTCACGCAGGCGAAGCTGTGGGCATCAGCTAGTTTTAAAATAAAAATGGAAATCTTATTTTTTATAGGTAGCCACTGTTGGCCAAAGAGCTAAGTGCCTATACAAGTCCGCCCTAAGTATTGAATTTTTCTTTTTAGAAAAAACTTCACACGTTTTTATAAGTTTTTCATGGTTACACATCACATTCATTTAATGTATGTTATCTTATCTATTGAATTTTTACATTATTTACGTTCAAATTTTGATGGGAAATATTATAAGTAAGTAAGTAAGAGATACTAGTTTCTTGCTTACCTACCTACCACACTAAAATGAATGCTCGTACCGAGTCCGAAAATAAACTTTTGTACAAATTTTTATTCATAATTCATATTTTGCATAGTCTTTAAAAAGTGTTGGCAATAAACTCCATTTTAATATTCATTAGCGTTTATGTCAAGACGTCATTCACGACCTTTCTGCCATTGACAATGTTTTGTGAAAAAATAATCCGGAGGTACCTGCTTAGCTAAGTCTGATCAGTCATCGGACTGTAGCATCATCAAGAATACCAAGGATGGAATTATCTAGAGTCCTCTGCTAAAAATACTAAACTGTACAGAAATAAAATAAATTGGTTGTGGAGGACAGATGGCAGTCGTATCATGGAAAATATCGAAGTTCAACCATCATTGCAGTTAGTTTAACCAGTTAAACTAGAAAGCCGCCCCCAACGAAGTTGCAAAAGGCTCGGAGGATGATAATTTCCAGATATTAATGAGCCTAAGAGTCTAGTGGTTTTTACCCATTTTATCATTAGCGTATTTGGACAAACAAAAAAAAATGAAATGGTTTTTGGTCTTGTTTATTCTGACAACAGCAGATTTTGAAGAGATAACATTCATCTTCATTATTCCCTCTTCAGTCCACCCTTCCAGTTTTACGTACAACTACCTTGATAATCTAGTAAAATCAATACCAAGTCCACTCATAATGGCAGGCGATTATAATGCCCATCACACCTCGTATGGCTGTCAGTCAACAGATGAACGTGGCAGAACATTGTTGAAAGTCATAGACGATAATAATTTATGTCTATTAAATGATGGACATACAACTACTTATGAGAGGGAGTGAACTCTACCTAAATGAATACGCCTCTCAGCAAGTATGTCTTTTTGTACAAACGGTCTTGTTAGATAGACTTGGTGTTGCGTTAAACCATTATTGTTGGAACCAATTGCTGACTCATGTTTCAATGTCCCCGTTAATGTACGTGTCTTTTTCCTACTCACACAGAGGCATTTTTCATACTTACCTACATAATGACGCCCTGGCAAGCCTTGGCGATGTCATTAAGGGCCACTCTCACAGACCATAAACTAATTAGAGTAGCCTTCAAGTTGTCTGCCCAATAATGTACTGGAATAATTCACGTACTTTGGCAAAGCGTTCCAGATTTCGCTGGTTCGACAGAGAAACGGTCTTTAAAATCGCTCGATTCTGGCGAGGATTTTCTCCACTGTGTGAGAGTGAAAAGCGGGACGGTGCGATTAAGTTGCAGATAACTCCTCAGACCACTATGATAGATTCGATAGAATGCAGCAAGTGTTCTACAATGCGCCACGGGACACGGCTTCCCATTACTTGCTTCAATTCTTTAGGTGTATATACCATAGCAAAAGCTTATGTTAGCTTAATTTGGGGTAGGTGGCTGCGTGTAACCATGACAGATATTTCTTCATTATTATGTTCCTACAAATAAAAAAGCCAAGAAAAATGTATCTAATCGCTTCGCCAGTTCCTTCTTACTATCTATGAGTAGGTATCATTATCAAAAATGTAGGGTCCGACCAAAACAAAAAACAACACTTTGACCTTACGCTACAGATAAAATATTATAATGATCACAACACAATAATAGATTATTTACTTTTTTAAATGAAGAGGTCAATAGCAAGGTGATATTAGATAACCCACAAACTCACAAACAATGATCAACAAATTACACATCCATTCGCGTTTCTTATTCTCTATACGCTGTAGGTAGAAGATGCATCATTTTCAGTTTCTCTGAAAACGTACCAACTATAGATGCATAGTACGGACAGCTTGGCAAAAAAGACAAGAAAATAATGGAGGCGCCACTGTGCTGTTCATATGGCAACCCGTTAAAAGAACTACCAATCAGTACCCAGTTGCCAATAAACGTCAATAAGAACCACCAATCAAATTGTAGACTTCTGACATTATGTGACGTTACTGACAATAGCCAACATGCAAAATATTAGTTCCATTTCTAGACTTTTTAGACAAGCTGTAAGCAGGCCTCCGTCACTCGCTCGAAGCCGCGCGCTATGTACCTACCGCTCGGCATATCCCTGGGGATACAACTGGCAGAGGGCTGCCGAACGCAAAAAAATTCTGAACTGAAAAATTCTATCACTGTTGGGAAGCAACACTCTTTGCGGTGAACAAGGGCTATATTTTATTCCCGTATTCCCACGGGAACGGGAACTACGCGGGTGAAACCGCGTGACGTCCGCTAGTGTTTTATAGAATTTATAGGTAAATAGGTTTTATAGGTAGTCGAGGCGCTCGTGGCCCCGTGGACTCAGTGTTTTGTAATCGATTACTGTAGTAAGCAACTTTCACTATGGCCAGTCCTTGGATGGGTGACCATTTATGTGACCACTTTGTGACCTTTATTTGAGCGTTTCCGTGCTTCGGAAGGCCCGTTAAGCCGTTGGTCCCGGTTGCCAATAAAATAGCAGTTAGCCAAGTTGGAGGGCTTTTTAGGCGGCTTGTAAAATTTAAACAGCAGACGGTCACAGCCTGCGCTTGTCCATCTCAACACGTCAATACGGCTCACCACCTATTACTTGGGACAAACTATAAAAAAAATGAAATGTGGGCATCTAATATGCCTCGCCTTCCCCTTCGGCATATGTATGTGTGTGTAACACATATATATATACCGGCCAGCCCACCTTGGCTGGCCGGGTGGGATAGGTGAATAGCCGGTACCTACTTACGGTAAAGGTAATGTCAGTTAATTTTAGATTTCTTTGATATTTTAGTTATGGGTAGGAATAAGATAAACAATATAAATATATAGGTATACCTACCTACTGTAAATTATTTTGTAATTTTACACCAAGGTTGAACAAACTGACTTGAACAGAATAATAATAAATAACCTAAATGCTTTTTTCTTTATTTAAAAAAAAAACTTACATCTGTCAATTTTCATGACGCTCCGATCCTTGGAAGATGGTTAAATTTTTTCCTTAAATTCCATTACATTGTTAGTTTAGTATTCCACAAATAAAGAACTTTGAACTTTGAACTTTGAACTTTACATACATGTCGACCTAATAAAAGTGTATTAAAACATGGTTGATTCGTAACATTCGTTTTATTACAACAATCATTATAGGTTCAACCCTAGCGCATTCTTGCAATGACGTCACTCGCACAGCGGGCAACACCATAACACAGTCTCGAGTTCGACGCTATGAGCGCGTGTTTAAGGTACAATTCTTTTCGTTCTGAGCAGCAGATATTATTATTAAAATTTTGTAGGCTAATATAGCGTAGGTATTTTTGCTTTTGTATGGGAGTGATGTATCTGTTACGTAGT
Organism: Miltochrista miniata; assembly: GCA_933228765.1. Taxonomy (NCBI): domain Eukaryota; kingdom Metazoa; phylum Arthropoda; class Insecta; order Lepidoptera; family Erebidae; genus Miltochrista; species Miltochrista miniata. The sequence goes on from OW121758.1 coordinate 3,544,240, forward strand.
AACTATTTAGTAATTTGTGCTGTAAGCAACTCTTTGTTGTTTGTCACGTTTTTTTTTCTTTCTATCCTGTTTTTGTTACGCATGGAAATCCTCGTGGACGTAGATGCTATGCCGGACTCCTTTGTACAGAGGCAGGTTGGCACAGAGGTTTGTGTCGAATTCTCCTTCTGTTTGCCATGACCTCGTCCGTTAATCAGCAGGTGCACCACTGGTGGGCAGGGGATGCTGGTTTGTGCTACGCAGATTTCGGTGAGGTTCTAGAAGCGTCATTGTCTTAATATTAAGCCTATGACGCTACTAGAACCTAAATTATAGACTAGGACCTAAATTATGAAACTTATTAACTCTTTAATTTTATAGAGCCAAAATGCTCTGAAAAAAGCCTTTATAGTACACGCTAGCACGTTGGTTACCTTTATAGAGTTACTATATCACCGATTAGTGAAAAAAGGCCTTCGTTGTAGAAGCAGGTAGAAGCTTCTGCTACTTGGGATATCTGATAATACTGTGGTAGCGTAGGTGTTGGGATCCCTGGGGTTATCCCTCCGAGGGCGTATCGGAGACACGGCAGGAATCCGGCATAGCATCCATGAGGATTTCAGCAAGTAAAAAAGAGCAGTTGGACGTTCTCAGATTCGACATGTTTAAAATGTCAATAAAATTTTAAGCCGTATTGAGTGATTTCATCAAATGCCGTGACTCAGTAGAAACCTTAGACCCGCGGGGGCCGAAATATATTTATTTATGTTCCGCGGGGCGTGGGGAAACACAGTTTACTATATTTTTGAGCAATATTTTTTGCACGCTACTATAACTAGATGATGCTCGCGTCTTCGCTCGCGTGAAATTCGGTTCCCCATTCCCGCTGCTTGAGGGAACATTTTCCCGAGATGAAAAGTAGCCTATGAGTTATTCCAGACTATAAGCTATCTCTGTACCAAATTTTTGAGCCCAATCCGTACAGCCGTTAGAGCGTGATTGAGAACAAACATCCAAACATCTAAACATCCAAACATCCAAACGTTCAAACATCTTCACAAACTTCCACATTTATAATATTTTATTAGGATGAATATTGTATCAAAACTTCCAAAAAATACGGTTCTTGAAACAAATGTCGATAAAAACATTTAAATAAAGTCACCCTGAGACCGCACAGAGCAACGCGCGATTTTAAACAGTTCGCATTGCTCTACGAGTACCTACCTATGTGAGACCGTTACGAAAAAATGTGATAATTTTAAGTCTATAAAATGTTAGAAAACCAAAACCAAACTTACTCGACCATTCTATGAGGCCACGTGGTCAGATTATTGTTTGTTCCATAGATTTAGAATTTTTCGCTACTCTCAAGTTTGTTCTAAGTATAAGTCCGAGACCTTTTGTTCTAATAATATGATGTCATGTGGCTCAATCCTACTTTTTTTATACCAATAAGGTGACTTAAGGTGAGGCGAGTCCGACTCGCACTTGGCTGTTTATTTTTTCATTATGTATATGCACTGATCTGTATTATTACCACACGTGGTAATAATACAGATCAGTGTGTATATGAGAGAAGAGAGAACACACATATATTTATTTTTCGCTATCTAAATCTATGATAACACGGAAAGACAGCACTATCAGTAGGGGACATAGGGAAATAGGTTTACAAACTTGCAGAAAACAACCAAAAAGTTATTAACTGTAATCAAAGATCATCAATCATGAAGCAGACTCATCCTTGTCATTTCAGAAATATCAATAATAACATCATTAGTTCGAACTTTATTTCAAACAAATTTAATTTAATAAATTTAAAGTGATTCCTCATGATATCCATAACATGGCAATAAGTGATACTTATCCAGGGCTGAGGAGGAGAGGCATGAAGGTAAACACGATAACTAATGGAATCAGACTTTACATTAAGGGCGCAAATCCTTCGTAGAACTATCATAGATTTAGGATTTTTCGCTACTCTCAAAGAACAATACTATAAACATTGACGTATATTCTACTAAAAAGGGGAGAGGATCCATCACACCACACACCCTCGATCAGGCACTCCTAGCTTACAATAGTCAAGGGTAACCCCTGAGGAATGACTGATCGAACTACTACTCGTATAATCTTCAGAATAATATTAGCAATTATGTCATCCGTTGCTAGACCCTGTGGCTGGGTAGAACTCCACCGCCAGACACCTCATAGGCTTAAATTTAATAAACTATGGTTTGATAGCAATGGTTAAATATTAAACAGATAGTCTACCAATGGACGGCATTATTTCTTAAACTATTCTAACGATAATAAAAAATAAGTACCTAAGCTTTTTAAAATGACGATATTGGGGTAGTACCTACAACTATTTCATAAACTCTTTACCGATGCCTGTCAAAATAACTATGATCCTGGCTTCTTCAAAGTAGCTGATCGTTCTTATCTCTACTTTAGACATGTGCAAATAAAGTTTCAGCTTTTATATAAACTGACGAGGGTCTGACAGTCGCGGGCGCGGGCGGTTTCTGGTTATAAGATAGTGGTCCTCCATCCTCCAATATCTGGCCACCATTTTAATACGATCAGGCGTAGGTACAATAAAAGAAAAATGTACTTAGAGTGTAGAAATAATATCAAATTTATATTTTACGAATAGTGATTCTCGCTGGAGGATGCACTCGACCTGCAAAGAAATTGATCCATCCAAATCCAACCTGCGTATACCTAGTGGTAACCTGACCGCAGATGAGCACAAAAAAAAATTAAGATAATGGTCTAAGATCCCTTTAAGAATGACCTTCACCGAGCTGGTTATTGGATAAAAAGTGTTTTATATTCAACTAAATATGTCAAAAATTAAAATGCAATAGGGTTGCCTAAAAAATCTCAGTCCAGAATATGATGAATTAAGAATTATAAAAAAAAATTTACTATTTACTGGTTTGCATAATAGATACATTCCATACCAATTGGAAGTTTAACGCCCATAGAAAATGCAAATGTTACGTTGTCGATTTTTTTCTCGTCACAACTCTTGGGTACGCAGGCTTATAGAGGTAAATCGATATTAGTAACTTACAGCGGTCTGGTTAATGAATTTAAGTTAAGATAAAATAAAAGATTATTTCATTACGAACACGGTAGTACAGGATTGTGTGCGAAAATCAGTCCTGAATTACTTGTGGTTGTCGTTTTTTTAAAGTGACATATTACTGCGAGTAAGTACGTGCTACAGAAGGGGAAGGCGTCAGCGGTCAAGCAACTCTGCCCCGTGAGGAACTTGCATACAAGTTCCTCACGGGGCAGAGTTGCTTGACGGCAGCATGATCTCTTCAGACGATTGGTTCAATAATGCTATAATTTGGAACAAATGTATGTAGCCAACGAGTTCCGAGCATGTAGGCTGTTATAGAAAACGCGATTAGGATTGAACCTTTCCTTATTATATTATGACAGAAATTGAAACGGTTTTTGAATCTCTCTGACTCTGACATGTGACAAAGCAGTAACCCATTTTATGTAGTTGTAAAATTATACTGAACGGTATAAAGTTGACGCCTATCGGCGTCTGCTTTATTTCAATGTGAATTTTTTTGAGTCGGCATTTTCCGATGAATGTGAAAAGAATAAGCTTTTTACAGGGAATTAAAACCTTTTGGTCAGTTTTTAAAATTTTATAAATTGATGTCGGTACTTATATTGTAGGGTTCCGTACCCGTCCGTCTGTCTGTCTGTCGGTCTGTCCATCACAAGACTGGGATTGTTCGGTGGAGCTCTATGTCACACATATTTATTCATAGCTATATTTCCGTAATTCAGGACTGATTTTTCGCAGACAAATTCGCGACAACCCTTTACTACCGTGTTTGTAATTAAATAATCTCTATATTTTATTTACCTTAAATTATTAACCAGGGCGTTGCAATTACTAGTATCGATTTACCTGTTTATACCTGCGTAACAAAAGTTGTAACGAGAAAAAAATCGAATACCTAATATTTGCATATTCTATGGGCGTTATACTTTCAATTGGTATGGAATGTATCTATTAAGCAGCAAACCAGTCAATAGTAAAAAATTTTTTTTTAATTGTTAATTTATCATATTCTGGACTAAAAATTTTTAGGCAACCCTATTGCAAATTAATGACTGACATATTTAGTTTCATATAAAACACTTTTCATCCAATAACCAGCTCGGTGAAGGTCGTTCTTAAAGGGATCCTAGGATATAAGTAGGTACTCTATTTAAAAATTCTTGGCTGACGCTGTGACATGTAATTGTGTAGTGACCAACCTATTTCAGAATTGCAACAACTTAAGTAAAATATGACTGTATCCCAGTGGTAAATGTTTGGTAACAATTATGGAAAGTTCAACATCAAGTATGCATCACGAGAACTAATTTCATCAGTCTGTAGGTAGGTATATGCCATAAATGCAGAATAGATACTCTGTCAGATTAACTATACAAATTGCATTCAATCGAGGGTAATAGTGCCATTGTAAGCTGAATCACGTTGCTTTGTCTAAGTACTTACTACAAACATACAGGACAGGCTAATCTTTGTATCTACGCCATACGCTGAATACGAATTGAGTTCTATTCATGTTCGATAGAATAGTGGTTAAATGTAAACTACATATTTGAAAAGTCTTCGATCATTATTGCTGAGGAGAGGCGTAAAATATTAAGTTAAGTGTAATATCTATGATTTGATCGTCTGAGAATAATATAATACGTTAACGTTAACGGTCATCTATGGACATGGTTTAGGCTGGTCCCATTAACCTTAACCGGCGAGCGTGTATGAAAGCACTTATGAAAGTAGAAGAAGCGAAAGTGGTATGCCATGATCGTACAAGTGAAAAGCCATAGTCTCTGCCTACCCCGATGGGAAACAGGTGTGATGATTATGTATGGTTTAGGCTGACTGGATTGTACTACAAACCAAAACTCAGTAGGTAGTTCTTTAGATCATTTAATGGTTAAGAATTGGTTCACTTTTTAAGAGCTTGTGTTCGTGTCATGTCGGTAGAGTAATTATGTACATTCATCACTCTCTCCTGTACTGCATCAATCCTTTAAACTCCTGATGCGAGTTATCTCGTTACTTTTTTATGGTTTGACCAACGTTTTCATTCATTGACTTTCCATACAGATCTACCTACATAGGTAGAGTTTATATGGCTGTTACTACATTACGTATGTAGGAACCTACCTCTACCTAGGTAGGTTACCTATCACGAAGTAGGTACTTGCTAAGTAAAAGACCGCGCCTGGATAATGAATGATGTAATTACGTGACAATATGTTTACTGATAATATGAACTCGATTCAATATTTGCTGTGTCCATGTTTCAAGGCTCTAAGATGGTGCCTACATACTGAATAGCCACATAATAGCATCTTGTATACTGTTTGTATGCGTAGTTACGTAAACAAGCACAGCACACTGTGAACATAAAATGTACAATTTGTAAGTTTGTTGGAGTAGCTAGATCACAATACAACTGTTTCCTAACTACTAATAAAATATTTAGAATGTGAGTGTAAGTATACAGGGTGAATTTTTGAAAAGGGCTTGGATGGGCAAATCCTAAACTATAAGGAATATCTAAAAATGCTCAAAGGAGTCACGAGCCCGATTTTGATAAAACTTAAAACCTCATCATTAGATTTTTGAAAAACCAATAATCTTAGCCGGGAATCGAACCCATTGATTTTGAAAAAAAATACACAACTTTATTATTACACCATACGATAGTGTCGCTGATAAGGATCAAATTCTGCGAAGTAATGATATACGGCAAATTTAAGGAAAGTTTGGAATTTTAATAGAATTCATATTTTATGTACCTAAATTTTGTATCATAATTTGTTTCGTTTGAAATCCCAGAATAGATCGTAACTATTCCGTGTTCTCAATCATGCTCAGAATGATTGATTCCGTTTATAATATTCTCCAAAGAATCATTTCTTTGGAGAATATTATAAACGGAATCAATAATATTGAATGCAGTACGATCCCTGAGGTCTAAATTTTGAACAATTAATCAGTTAACGTAAGAAAAATAAATTGTATTTTGTTTAAGATGAGCACTTTCCTTTAGTTTGCCGTATGTTATTACTTCCCAGAATAAGATCCTTAATAGCAACACTATCGTATGGTGTAATAATATAGGGTGCGTTTTTTTTTTTCAAAATCAATGGGTTCGATTCCCAGCTAGGATTATTGGTTTTTTAAAAATCTAGTGATGAGGTTTTAAGTTTCATCAAAATCGGGCTCGTGACTCCTTTGAGCATTTTTCGCTATTCCTTATGGTTTCGGATTTGGCCATCCAAGCCCTTTTGAAAAATTCATCCTGTATATTGAACTTCTTTGCGGTATAACAGCTGCATGGATCTCGTGTCATTCAATCAAATCAGTTCATTGCTGGACGTAGACCTCTCCCAATATTTTTTGGAGGCCTTACTGTACCACGCTAGCCAAAAACGTTGGTACGGAATTTGGTTGCAAGTACTCCTTGTTTTCGTTGTATTGTACGTTACCGGAAATTGTTTACGCGTAGTAGAGAAGGCAGCATTAATACTCTGTAAATTTGTTGAGTTAAAATTGTATCTGACTGTGTTCTCTGTCTGTGGGGATAGTTATAAAGCATCTGAGAGTTGATAAACTAATGTTGTTGATGTTTTATTTCTTAACAAGAGAGAACCCAAATAGTTTTGAAGACTCTACTTTTTGTAATCTGATCTGTTCTTTGACACTAGACGCTGCTAGCTGTGTTAATACATACCATGAAATGTCTCTGCATAAATAAATCAACACAATTTTAGCGGCCATTTAGCAAAACTAATGAAATAGTCATAAAACAGAAAGCCTTGAATTGGGCGAAATAACACGAGCCTCCATAAAACGCAACCATAACTGTTTGATGACAATGTTTTACGCGCTACGTAATATGATGCAAAAATCCTTTCGCCGCAGTGAGATATGGTTTTACGAATTGTCATATAGAAAAGGCATGGTCTTATAAGGCTTTGTCTGTTCATAAAAGGCTTCGTTTAGAGCCTCAAAAATACACTCGAGAGCAATGAATCCGGGTCACTTAAAGAATCCTAAAAATCTCGGAAACTAAAAATGCTAGGTTAATGCAATAAATTGTATTTAATAGACAATGTAATACTCCTTAAATGAAGGTATTAAAACTTCTTAGTTATTGTAAAGTTATATCATAAAAAAATCAAATTTGAAAAAGGGCCACTTTCGAAGATGGAACTACGAAATTACAGCATTTGGTGTTGCTTTTGTTTGTAATCTGTCATTTATGTGGGTACATAAACCATGTTGATAGTGCTCTATATTCATTAATCAAGCTGAAATTATGTCGCTTACGCCTGAAGAATGCACCAGAATACTTACAATGCTGGAAACCGGCCGGAGTCAGCGCGATACAGCCAGGACTGTCGGTGTGTCGCTGTCAACAGTACAAAGAGTTCTCCGACGTTACGAAGAAACTGGTTCTAACCTACGCAGACCAGCAACGGGCAGAACCAGGTGTACCACAGCACGAGAAGACCGATACTTGGTGAACACCATGCTTCGAAATCGCTTTCTCACAGGAACTGAACTCACCAATCAGTTTCGACGCCTCGGAGGAAGTAACCCAAGTGCATGGACAGTAAGACGTCGGCTTGCTGAATCTAACTTAAAACCCCTTAGACCTGCAAACGGCCCTAAACTGGAGCGTGGGCATCGTATTTCGAGACTAAGGTATGCCCAGAGCCACGTAAATTGGAGTATTGAAGATTGGTCAAAAGTTATGTTCTCCGACGAATCAAAATTTATGCTCTACAAGCACGATGGAAGACACAGAGTGTATCGAAGACCAGGGGAAAGATTCAAGCAAGCATGCATCGAAGAAAAAGTAGCCTACGGTGGTGGGTCTGTACTTGTGTGGGCCGGAATTTCTTCTGAAAGTCGCACAGAGCTGGTGATCATAGAAAACGGCTCTTTAACTAGCGTAAGATATGTGGAAGAAATCCTCAATGATCACGTTGGTCCATTTATGGTCAATTTAGGTGAGGATGCTATATTTATGCATGACAATGCCCGACCTCATACAGGTAGGATTGTGAATGACTACCTTCAAGAGATGAACATTACTCGTATGGAGTGGCCAGCGCGCAGCCCGGATATCAACCCGATCGAGCATGCTTGGGACGAGCTAGGCAGATGCGTAAAACAACGAAACCCTCCCCCAATCACGCTTCGTGAGCTCAAAATTGCTCTCACAGAGGAATGGGAGAATATTCCCCAAAATCGTATAAGGAACTTGGTGTACAGCATGCCAAACCGCGTAAACGCAGTAATGGAAGCACGAGGAGGCAATACGAAGTATTAAAATTCAAGAAAATCGTAATAAAGTTCAAAAATTTCATGTTTCCTATTTTTGTTTTAATGAGAGATCGGCAGTTTTTTCTTTATGTAATTTTGTGTTAATAAAATGTATGGTGACTCATATTTTTTTTACTTTCATTTAAGGAGTATTACATTGTCTATTAAATACAATTTATTGCATTAACCTATCATTTTTAGTTTCCGAGATTTTTAACATTCTTTAAGTGACCCGGATTCATTGCTCTCGAGTGTATTTGCTTACAATATAATATTTTCAATTGCTTAAATTTGAATTTAGGTGACTCAACCGACAGTTTTAGTATGATCAATTATTGATTTAGTGGTGCTGCTCATGGTGTGTCCGTTTTGTCACGGTGATAGGCTCATCACTATCAGTTGTATCAATGTTCATCATCATCATTAGTAAATAATAAGTCTGTGCTTTGGTTGCCCAAAAAATCACGAGCTACTGGCCGCTTAAAAGCATTTAGTAATAGTTCCTTATCGATATTCACGTACCTACTTACAGGATTTTCGAAATGGCCAGAGTTCAAAAAAAACAGCATTGATAACTTTAAGTCGATATCTTCAACGCCCATTTGTCCACTAAACAGTCAGAATTTTTTCTTCAAGTCAGTTTATTATGCTTAGGTACATAAACGTCTTCTCCCACAGAATGGAGGTAGGAGTCCGGCTTATAGGCATACTCCTCCGCGTGCTGAACTTCCTCCTGGCGCCTCTGTTCTGGCTGCTAGCGCGTGACGAAAGAAGAGTACCACCGCCCACCAACCCCTTACTGCTGAAAAGTGCTTCTGAATTAGCTGCTGCAGTCAGGAATGGAGAAGTAAGTTCATTTTACTTTTACTCGGTTTTTAAACGCTCTTAGCTGTGTTTGCTCAATAAGTAGAACAAAAAATGTTCTGTAAACAATCATTGCGTTAAGAATCGTACTATGCAATAGGTGAGTCCCGAGCTGGGTATCAAAATACAATAGAAGAACCACCTATTACGTGGAACAAAGTAGCTACAACTGGTAACTGTTTGTGGATATCCAGCTTTTTACAGTTTCTGTGGTCTCGGTTGCCAGTAATATTGTGGGCGGCATGAAAACTTTCAAGTACATGCTAGCTCGTTACCTCCATTTTGCCAGTTCCTTTCAACCTGACCCTGGCTCACCACCTATTATGTGAAATCAAATTTTAACTTCTAAAATGTATGTGGAAACATGTTAGCTTTCACCTACCCCTACCTGATTAACGACGTGACTGTATACAAACATATAATCACGCCTTTATCCCCGAAGGTGTAGGCAGAGGCATAGTATACGCCCACATTTCACCTTATAGTTTTGTCCCACTTAATAGGTGGTGAGCCTATTGCCGTGTTGAAATGGACAGGCGCAGGTCCCCGCGACCCACCGTTCAATTTTTTCAAACCGCCCACAAGGCCTTCAACTTGGCTTAACGATTGTCATTTTACTGACAACCGGGTTTCATTTCGAGTTTTCCTTCTCTACACAATGGATCTTTTTTGTTCTTAGTCGCCTTTTACGACACCCTCGGGGATGTATAGGGGTGGCGACATTTTGTACTCTTACCCGTCGTAACACTGGACCTCGTCGCCACACGGGGAGACGTGACTGTATAACAAGTTAATAAAGATTGTGATAGCTTTTATTGAACGAACTATTTCAGAGTCACTTTAATCAATCAGCTTGGCCAACAACATTTGACTTGATAGGAGTCCAATTTTTAATGGTCTCACCCCACATTCTCTACTATAGTTCAGATTGTTAAGTATATCACTAATACTCGTAGATAGGGTATAATGTTGAGTACCTAACTAAATTCATACATCACAATAGGCAATAAACTTTTATAGATACACTAACTTCTCAGAAACGTAAAGAAAAGGACTATAATGTTTGATGATCTCTATGTAGAGTCAGACCAAGTAAGTATTTGCTTATTATACTCAAAAATTAGAGGACGCCACAAGGTTTCACCAGCGTAGTTCCCGTTCTCGTGGGAATACGAGAATAAAATATAGCCTATGTTCATCGCAAAGAGTGTAGCTTCCTAACAGTGAAAGAATTTTTCAAATCGGACCAGAAGTTCCGGAGCCTATTCGATGCAAACAAACAAACAATCAAATCATTCCTCTTTATAATATTAGAATAGATAATACATCACGTCTCACGTCCAAACCACTATTTATATGCTTTTGAATCAAATCAGTTCGGTTATTTGAGCTATATTGTTGTTAGATCAGTCAGTCGTGGTCGCTCTAATAACGTAATTCCATTTATCTGTTTATTGCGCACTACAACTAAATTACTGAAATTCAACTTAAACTAATGGACGAACATTAGACTGGGTACAAGGTATAATTACGGACATTTCATGACCAGAGTGGACATTAGATTGTTTATCTATCTATATTAAAAGGCTACCGTAACTGATTGCCAATGGCCGGAGAGCCCAAACTGTTCAATAGATTTACTTTAAATTTAGCATAAGATACTTATCTATTTTATGTGACGTAGCCTAGTCAACTGTGTGGTCCATTCAACGCACCAGGATACTCTCACCTGGCAGGTTTTTTTTTAAATACCCACTAGGGTATTTACAAAAAATAACCTGCCAAGTGCAAGTAGGACTCGCACACAGAGAGTTCCATAGCAAAAAAATGGAAAATAAAAACATTTCTTGAGATACAGCCTTGTGACGGACAGACAGACAAACAGACGGGGAAGTCTCATGAAAAGGGTCCCGTTTTTACCTTTTGGGTAGGTAAATAATAATAAATAATAATATCTTTACTGCAAGAACATTGTACAAAAGGATGTTACAGTATATGTTAGGATTAGGTGCATCATGTTCTGCCTAGGCTGGGTAAAAAGTATTCCATCACAAATGCTAAGGAAGATATACCCAAGAGGATTGGACGTAAGTCGTAAGCGTAATAGCGGGGCATAAGCTACTTAACCCATACCGTTGTTAAATAGTCTAAGCCTATCCTATACCCCAAAGAATTAACCCAGGAGGTACTTATTGCTAAATAATAAATATATCCAAGTATATAGTTGCGTAACAATGACGTTCCTGTCGATATGAAGGCGTTTCTCTAATCAGAATGCATGGCAACGTATCATTGTCGTAATTTCTGTTATTTCCAATTAACCTGTTGCCGATTATGTCACGACTTGACTCTCGTGACATTGGAGACCTTTTAATGGTACTTATTGAGGAACCAGGGGCCTTACTCTTGACTTTAATTCCGATCGATCGACATTGGAATTTTGATGTTTCGTACTCTTGAATTCAATACTAGCGCAATATTATTATAGAATTGCGTGGCCCTATTGGGAACTAAATGGGATTGGAATTGCTCAATCGCCCCCCATTTCGCTACTCTTGAGTACATTTGACATCTGTCTATTGCCGTAGAATTGTGTTTATTATTGTTTGTTGATTAGGATTTTCTCAATAACAAAAGTGCTACTTCGTAGATATTGTTTTACGTTTTGAGTGGTATTAATAACAATTATAGTGGTTAATATGGTGCGTTTAGTACTAATGTACAATTTTTTACATTATTACATACATATAATCATGCCCCTATCCCCGATGGGGTAGGCAGAGGCATAATATACGGAATGGATCTTTTTACGAACGTGTTTCCTTAGTCGCCTTTTATGACAACCTTGGAATGTATTGGGGTGGCGACCAGTTAAAACTAAGACGAAACGAGGGAAGAATGATGCCATATATGGATAAGTCTTTTTGTATGGGAGATAAAGAATTTAATGGGAAAATTATCGAGTTGCAGAAGTTTATAAATACATAAAGCCATTTATGCCAACTCATGAGAGAAGAAGTGATATAATATCATCATAGTATAAGGTACCTACTACCCGTTCGCTCTAAGTTTGCCGGTCGCCTCCCATACAACGCCTCTACACCAGCCTCTACGCCAGCGGCAAACCAACGAACGGAAGCGAACGGGATATACCTATGTTGTTACAAGTTATTTAATCAATTATTTATTGTGGTAAATGTGGTAACGATAACTTAATATTATCAACAAATTTGTATATTCTAGTGGCTCTGTCATTTTACGCCACTGGAAGTTACCAAAGACCTTGGACCTCGGTAAAGGACATAGGGTAAACTATAATGTACAAAGAGCACGTTATGAGAAAATAAGAAACACATAATTATTATAACATTATAAAACCTTTATTAAGAAGAAGAAAAAAACTTGACAATTAGGAACGTAAGGACTTAATGCATCTTTCTGGCTATCTCCCATAAAGCCTCACTAACAGCCAGGACTGCTTCCGCTAGCTTGTTCAGTGCATGCGCTGAACTCAACTCTGCTTCGACCCGTCGCGCTTCTATATTGGCGAACCGTTCTATATTTTAGGTCCATCGGAACGGAAAGGTGATGCCGCGCCGCGCCGGCGAGGTCTCGGCATGTCGCTTGCAAGCGGGGTGGATGATGCGGGTACTGCAATGTAATAAGACATAAATTTCATTAAAAATTGGTTTTATTATTTGTTTTTTTTTATGGATTATTCCTATTGTAACTAAACATTGAACATAAAATAACAGTGGTGCGGATTTCAAAGGGCTAGACAGTGACGGTGCCCGCATTGCAAACTAAATAATGCCTGTAGAGGCTCACTGGGTACTGGAAGTTATCGCGAAAAAAGGCCTGACTCACGATGGTGTGCACCGACGGCAGGGCACACCAAAAAGGACAGCTAGATACGAACGCTTATTAGAAAGAGGGAGCGTTTTCATCCCGACATGGGCGCCTCTGAGGCGTAGTTGTTCTTTCTAGGTTTAATGCTATGTAAAACACAGTAAGTATTACCTGTTAAAATAACAAGTCTAATTGAGTAAATATTTACTTACCAATATTATTCTTAGGTCCTTGCTTACCAATATAATATAACTAATAATATGATATTGAATAAAATATAACTAATCAAAACCAACACCACTTCAGTGTTTTTGAATTTTAAATCGTTTGACACAGTCACTGACACACAAAAAAGTTTGACACTTCATCTTAGACATATTGAATAACACTTCTTAAGTTCTTATTAGGCAACGTTAATGCTACATACAGCTAATACCGTAGTTAATTTTATGATTTCGACCATTTGTTTCCATTAAATTGAATTAAAAAGATTACAAGTAATCTACAGATCAATTATTTTTGTTATATTTATTTATTAGCCTTGTATTTGAATTGATTGATCATTTTACAGTTTTTTACCAGTTTATCGTAATATGTTGAGCAACACTTATGCGGCCGGTGACGTAGCTAACTTCAAGTGGATTATAACCATGACATATCAATCGCGCGGCAATAGCGATTCCGATACAATTTTGCTTCAAGAGTACCAAATTAGGCGACATTAAAATTAACATTGGAATTGGATTACGCTTAAATTGAGATTGAAATTAATTTGCAGAGTAAGGCCCCAGGTGTGTTGAGTAAAGTAATTTTAAATAGGTAGAAGTTACAACACAAAACTATTTCTTTTTTTCTAACCCTAGATTATATTAACAGTTGGGTACATCGTAGGTTTGGGAAAATAAAAGTAGAAAGAGCTTTTTCTACTACGTAACTCTCTCTTTCGAGACCATGGTGCAAGCCATGATCTCAAGTGTGACTGCGCCGCCGCCTCTTTCTCGAGCAGTTCATACTCGTGAAAGAGACGGCGGCGGCGCGGCGGGGCGGGAACGGGAGAGAACTCTCCCACCCGAGTTTCGCAGTCGGCGGCTTGGGCGCCGCAGACGTGTCTTCGCCGAAGATTATTGGCCTCCATGACCGGGGGCCTGAGGATGGTGAGAGGGCTGCTCACCGTCCTTACAGAAGCAGGCCCATGACGGCAGCGTGACGTGAGGAACTCACGCACGCCCCCCTTAGAAGCGGTATCACACCCTAAACTACCCAAAGACGCGGGATAGCACCCGAACCACCCCCTAGGCGAGGCCACAGTGGCGGCCGTAGGTCTGTTGGGAGTCCTGGGACAGCCATCCGAGGGCTTATCCGGAGCTCCCAACCATAGGCTGTTCGGCGTTACGTGAGGTATTTTAGTCGGTAGGAGACCGGCATAACATCCATGAGGATTTTCCCTCACGTTTAACAAAAAAAAAGGTAGTCGGACAAAAATTAACATTGCATCTTTTGTCAATCAGACTGAACCATGACCTCTAATTAATACAATAAAAATAAACCTGTTAGGGGTTTATTTTTGTCTGACTGCCTTACTCCTGCGCCTTTTTGTCCGCTCGGTTTTAAGCCTCGGATGTCCTTATGAAAAGAGGATATTCTGCCGAACATAACATCAAATGGCTATTTCTACTTTTTACGATTCTCATCGTCACCTTCATGGTAAATTTTAAATACTGATTATTTCAACTATTTTTTTAAACAAACACAAAGCGTTTGGTAAGTTAAGTAACATATATAAGTCAACAAGTTAAATTTTGAGTCAGATTTGGAAGAATAAGCTTTTGAATTATTTGATCCCACGTAGGTGACGCGGCGATCCACGAAGGTGACGCAGTAGCTTTACAGACATTATTAATCATTATTTAAGTACAAATTATAAGTTAATTTGTTCTGCCGAATAGTTATAATTATGGTTACAGCTACTTAACTAAAAAACAATTACCAGATCCTATACCTACACATGCTTTTGACGTAAAAGTTATTCTGGAACCATTATATTATAAAAATAACACAGTACATCTCTTTGGCACAAAGTGGCAATTAAATTAGTTGTCTAGATCCCATAGCATAAGTTTATATTGTCTTAATTGGGGCTAGATGATGTTGTGTGAGAATGTCCGAACCTGGCTACTTATAATGGAAGCACTCTGCGGCTGGACGATCGGCTCACCGAACTCGAGGTAGAACTGGGTCGCATAAACTGGCACGTACTGGTGTTGTGCGAAGTCCGAAGAAAGGGGGAGGACACGCTAACCCTTGGGTCGAGTGACCTATTCTACTTTCGGGAAGGTGATGGATGGAAGACATTCTTCCGAGGGCGGTGTCGGCTTTACGGTGAAAAAGGAACTCGTTAGCAGCATTGTGGAGATCAGGAGTGTTTCGCCTCGGGTAGCATACGTAATACTGAGACTTACCAACAGGACTCCCTGAAGGTGATTCAGGTTTACCTATGCCCCAACTTCGAGAAGCACTGACGAGGCAGTTGAGACCGTGTACGAGGACGCGGTGAAAGCATTACACGGTACTGCCAAGACTCACTACAATGTTATGATAGGAGACTTCACTGTCAAAGTGGGAGTACAAGAACGCGGTGAAACGAAAATCGGACTTTTTGGTGTTGGGCGTAGAAATGACCGGGGGCCGCGGGGCAGTATGCTTATCAACTTTCTTGAGGCTCAGGGGCTCTTCTTGATGAACTCATTCTTTAAGAAGAAACCCCATAGAAGGTGGACTTGGCGAAGCCCCAACAAGGTCACAAGGAATGAGATAAAATTCATCAAGTCGGACAGGACCTACTGCGCTCCAAATAGCTTTGTGTGCCGAGAAGTTTCAATTGGAGCTTCAAAATCGGTTCGATCTGCTGGAAACCACTGGCAACGATCACGATAAGGCCGACACTGTAGTCAGGACGCTACAACAAGTGTCCCGAAGGTTTCAGTCTGGAAAAAAGCAAAAATAGGTGTTCCCAGCTTTCGCCCGAGACCCTCGAGCTCATGAGAATCAAACGGGAAACGCCATCTACATTTCATTGAAGTGCGAAAATTAGGATGCATGCTGTGTTCGCACTGAGTTCTCGGCTGAACTGAGTCTAAATGAGCGATGTTGAATAGTGTTGCCGAGAATCCAGTTTGCGAACCTCAATAAAAAAATAAAAATCTATGCATACTTACTTTTTCTTACTTTTGGTCTTCGTCAGACCAGAGAGATTTAAACATCAAAATCCGAAAGCTGCTATAACGCGACCTCAGACGTTATAACACCAACATCGAAGAGGCAGCGATCACACAAAATTGGGGTACTAAAGTCTTTGCCCAACAGCTCGGAAGACCTCGTCTGACAAAATTGAAGACAGCGGGTGGCAAAACCGAGACCTCGAGGTTCGAGATTCTCGAAGAAGTTAGGAGCTTCTACAGAGAACTATATGCATCACGGTAAAAGACCGACGGGACCTAGCGACCGTGACCACAGAGCCCCACTAATGCGCCACTATACCGAAGACATTCTGGATATTGACTCGAACAACTAAAAACCAATAAATCCCTGGAGAGGACGGCATAACGACTGAGCTTCTTAAAGCTGGCGGGACTCTAGTTCTCAAAGAGCGGACGAGTCTCTTTAATTCTGTCCTCCAACAGGGACAAACACCTAAAGCGTGGAGCGGGAGTGCGGTAATTATATACCCATCTCACTCCTTAGCCATGTTTACAAGTTGTTCTCGAGAGTAGTCACAAACCGCCTTTGCCGGAAAACTCGACGAGTACTAGGTACCTAAATGTATTTAAGTTGATATAAGTATAAGGTAGTAGGTGCCTTGATTAAGCTTTAGGTGGCATGACTCTTTCCCAGGATTTCTTCTTGAGACTTGGACGCGAAGGTCATTGTGTCTTTGTTCAAAAGTTCTTAGCATGCCGCACGCCTCAAGAAGCGGAAAAGCATCTGAGCTAACCCAGAGGAGGCAAGATAACACCCGAACCCGTAGGCGAGGCCACGGTGATAGCCTAAGCCTGTCGGGTACCCTGATACATCATTCTAAGGAGTTGCCCGGGGCGCCTAATACTAGACGGGTAAGTAGTACGATGTGGGTTTTAGACGGTTTGGATCTGGCATAACGTCCGGTGGGATTTCTACTCCTATAAAAGGGCTTCACACGGAATGTTATAGGTATTGCTCTGTCCTTTGCCATGATTGTAGGTACCTACTTATTTGTTCTACTATTATTCCGCTACATATCTACTACAATACGAATCTAAAAGAGTACCACTCTTACTGAAACTAGTCAGAGATCACCTTCGTGGCATAAACTCACCTTCGTGGGTAAAACGCCACGAAGGATGTGACACGAAGGTAACGAAATCATAGCTTTTTTTTAAATTCCGACAAAGTTTAGCCGTTACGTTTTAAATCCAATACTACATAAATATCTCAATTAATTTGCGGTTTCGATGAATAAACTCAGACTTCAATAGCTATTATACATTGTACAAAAAGTCACCCACGAAAAGTACTCGAATTAAGTGTCAAATGTAGAAACTTACCGATATTTTTTTTCTCAAGGAGCCAGGAGTTGCACGTTGCACTCCCGCGATCACCGATCACGAATAACGTTCAGTTAAGTTGAGTTTTGTTATTGGGGCGGTCGTTTTGGTCAACAGTAAACCGTTTACTACGCAAATTTGGAGTACCTAGATTCGTGTGACCAATGTATATTGTGTTTTAAGTTCTAAATAATAGTTAGAAGATTTTTTTTGTAATACTGTGTGTGTAGTGTATGTTATTACCAGAGTTTAATATTCTACTATGTTATTACGGTGAATTTAGTGTATGTAACTTCAAAATCTATGGAAATTTGGTGAAGCAGTCCCCAAATGTTTAACTGAATCGGGAAGTGTGACACGAGTGGAATGCGAAAAATGACCCCGATTTTGACCTTTCGTGTTAATTTTTGGTATGAGTATTTACTTCTATTGCAACAAATTTTATGTATTTTATAGCTTAATAGCTGTTTTATCCACTATTTTAAAACACTTCTTTCTAACTCATACGGTTTAGAAAATATAAGCGTGTGACCATCAAATTTAAGCAACTAGGAGAAATAGCCAAATACTGCAGCACACTTACTTTAAACATAACATTATTGCTATAGGTTAGGTAAAAATTATTAGTACAAACATTTTGTAATTAAAAGTCGAATACAACAAGTTTGTACTGACATAAGTACATCTAATCAATTCTTCCAGATTTCCAGTGAAGAGCTGGTAACGATCTACATTAACCGTGTCAAAGAGGTGAATCCATTCATCAACGCGGTAGTCGACGATAGGTACAATGCAGCTCTTGAAGACGCCAGAGAGATTGACAAGCAGATTAAAGACGCTAAAAAGAATGGGTCTTTTGAGCAGCTAGTAAAGGAGAAGCCGTTACTGGGTGTGCCATTCACTGTGAAGGAAAGCTGCTCATTAGCTGGTGAGTTCTTTAAAGACAGTAAAAATGGTACTATTGTAACAAGTATACTATGACCGTCAATGTCTCTACATACTTTGTAGTGTTTAATAATTTTATTACGCTATGCAAAAAATCTGTTCAATCAAAAAGCTTAATGCTCGTTAGCAGTTGTACCCGTCTCCATCACAAAAATCAACCAGCGCCCCCTGCACGATATATTATTATGTATAACGAATCATCGGCATACGATCATCGAAATTGCGGTAATGCTCAATATACTCGTATTTAAAAGACATCCGCGGAACTCTCTTGACTACTTGACTCCATTTAAAACTGCCCCGACCTTCTGCTAATTTGTAGAGAGGCCTCACCTCTCCTCTTCTCTAGAGAGATGTTCACACATGAAACTTGTCGCCAGGTCTGTCGAATTCGGTGGGATGCGTGGAGAAGGCGGGGCAGCGCAGCCGCGCGGACGGCGGCGCGGTGGCGCTGGTGCGGCGCGCGGGCGCGGTGGCGCTGCTGGTGTCCAACACGCCGGAGCTGTGCCTGGGCTGGGAGAGCACCAACCTGCTGCGCGGCGCCACCTGCAACCCCTACCGCCTCGCCGCCACGCCCGGGGGCTCCTCCGGCGGAGAGGTGAGAGTGGACCAGTGCCTCTGTGTGTGACGTCAGTGCTCTGAGCTCTGTGCCTGGGCTGGGAGAGCACCAACCTGCTGCGCGGCGCCACCTGCAACCCCTACCGCCTCGCCGCCACGCCCGGGGGCTCCTCCGGCGGAGAGGTGAGAGTGGACCAGTGCCTCTGTGTGTGACGTCAGTGCTCTGAGCTCTGTGCCTGGGCTGGGAGAGCACCAACCTGCTGCGCGGCGCCACCTGCAACCCCTACCGCCTCGCCGCCACGCCCGGGGGCTCCTCCGGCGGAGAGGTGAGAGTGGACCAGTGCCTCTGTGTGTGACGTCAGTGCTCTGAGCTCTGTGCCTGGGCTGGGAGAGCACCAACCTGCTGCGCGGCGCCACCTGCAACCCCTACCGCCTCGCCGCCACGCCCGGGGGCTCCTCCGGCGGAGAGGTAAGAGTGGACCAGTGCCTCTGTGTGTGACGTCAGTGCTCTGAGCTCTGTGCCTGGGCTGGGAGAGCACCAACCTGCTGCGCGGCGCCACCTGCAACCCCTACCGCCTCGCCGCCACGCCCGGGGGCTCCTCCGGCGGAGAGGTAAGAGTGGACCAGTGCCTCTGTGTGTGACGTCAGTGCTCTGAGCTCTGTGCCTGGGCTGGGAGAGCACCAACCTGCTGCGCGGCGCCACCTGCAACCCCTACCGCCTCGCCGCCACGCCCGGGGGCTCCTCCGGCGGAGAGGTAAGAGTGGACCAGTGCCTCTGTGTGTGACGTCAGTGCTCTGAGCTCTGTGCCTGGGCTGGGAGAGCACCAACCTGCTGCGCGGCGCCACCTGCAACCCCTACCGCCTCGCCGCCACGCCCGGGGGCTCCTCCGGCGGAGAGGTAAGAGTGGACCAGTGCCTCTGTGTGTGACGTCAGTGCTCTGAGCTCTGTGCCTGGGCTGGGAGAGCACCAACCTGCTGCGCGGCGCCACCTGCAACCCCTACCGCCTCGCCGCCACGCCCGGGGGCTCCTCCGGCGGAGAGGTAAGAGTGGACCAGTGCCTCTGTGTGTGACGTCAGTGCTCTGAGCTCTGTGCCTGGGCTGGGAGAGCACCAACCTGCTGCGCGGCGCCACCTGCAACCCCTACCGCCTCGCCGCCACGCCCGGGGGCTCCTCCGGCGGAGAGGTGAGAGTGGACCAGTGCCTCTGTGTGTGACGTCAGTGCTCTGAGCTCTGTGCCTGGGCTGGGAGAGCACCAACCTGCTGCGCGGCGCCACCTGCAACCCCTACCGCCTCGCCGCCACGCCCGGGGGCTCCTCCGGCGGAGAGGTAAGAGTGGACCAGTGCCTCTGTGTGTGACGTCAGTGCTCTGAGCTCTGTGCCTGGGCTGGGAGAGCACCAACCTGCTGCGCGGCGCCACCTGCAACCCCTACCGCCTCGCCGCCACGCCCGGGGGCTCCTCCGGCGGAGAGGTAAGAGTGGACCAGTGCCTCTGTGTGTGACGGCACATGCTCTGCTGGTGTATAACAAGACGTAGCTGAGAGAGTTCGCTTTCCGAAAGAATCCTCCCATAAAAGTTACTTTCAATCGGGTGCCTTGGTAGGGCAAGGTGGGGAGGCTTTGCTTAAGTATTCAAATAAGTGGCGAAGAGAAGATACTCTTTAAATAAAACACTATGATAACCCGACCAGTCTGAAATATCCGCATGTAAATTGATTGTTTCACCGTTGAGAACTCAATGAAATGTTAGTGGATCGTTACGCATACCAAAAGCCACATGTTAGTACTCTTGTAAGCCATAATTAAACTGTAAGCAGAATTATTGTATTTAATGTGAAAATATCCAACTTGTTTTATAACAATTACTATAATACTCTACTAAACAATATGTCTAATAATAAATACCAGAGAGTTTCCCATTCCTAGAGAGCTAAAATTTTAGATTGATTTGTGTTTCAGGCGGCGTTGCTAGCGAGCGGTGCATCTCCTTTCAGCGTGTCATCCGACATCGCCGGCTCCATTCGACTCCCAGCCGCTTTCTGCGGCGTGTTCGGACACAAACCATCGCCTGGTAAGTAGCTTTCATATTCAGTTTGTGTTTGAACATCCCCCAAAATGTAGATGTATTATGAAATGTCCTTCATTTTATAAAACAATTTTATAGTTTGATAGTCCATCCACAGTCGGGTTATGTAGCATCACACTGCGATGAAAAGAAGCAGAGTAGATGAGAGTGATTGAAAGATTTAATAAAAATGGGGAGAAATTATTGTAAACTGTACGTACTTTTTGAATGTTTAAAAATCCACATAGGCATTATGTCTATCTTTTAAACTTGATTGACATTAAAGTTTTAAATGGAAAAAATAATTGCTCCGAAAATTGCCAATCGCTGATATTGCCAATTTTCAGTTTCCAGTTTCTTTTTCTGTGTCTCTCTCTCTCTCTCTCTCTCTCTCTCTCTCTCTCTCTCCCCCTCTCTTTCTCTCTCCTTCTGCCTTGTGTGACATAAACGAAATAACAGCTAGTAACATCCCTGTATACTGTGTATGTCCAGGTATAATCCCGATCTCGGGCCACATCCCGACACTGAGCGACCCGCTGTTCCCCAAGTTCCTGACGGTGGGGCCCATGACGCGACGTGCGGATGACTTGCCGCTGCTCATGGGCATCATGGCCGGCGACAATGTTGCCAAGCTGAGGCTGGACGAGCCGGTGGATATGACGAAAGTGAAGGTAACCTATATTTCGGGTACGTTCTCGGAAGGATAACCCTAGGACTCGCAACACAAACTTTGTGTAGGTACTATAGCGGATATTTCACGAGCGTTTGGGTTTTAATTTTTTTTGCCCTTAGGGAGGGTAGAAAAGATCATTTCTTTGGCTAAATATAAAAACTTACCACGACCTTCCAGCGCACATGCTTCCCTCCTCATACAACCCTGAGTTCGTAAAGCGAAGCGTAAAAAACATATTACAGGGCCGGCAACTTCAGGACGACTGTCCCTAGTCTTGTATTGTACATCCTACAAGTGGCTCCCAATCGCTTAACGGCTTTCCTCCAGGAGGACAACATCATTTTATAAAGTCAAATTATAAAAACAAAGGAATTTCGAAAAGTCCATAATCATAACCATTCATTTGTTGATCAAATGTGTACAATGATGTTACATTTTGTTCCATATTTTAAGTCCCTTTTTGGTCTACCTTACTGGCATGCACATTTATTAATCAAAACTTTGACTGCCTCTGTGGCGCAGTCAGTAGTAATACCGCCTGCGGCGCTGGAGGTCGTGGGTTCGATTCCTACCGGAGACAAATATTTGTGTGACCCAATGTTTGTCTGGATGTTTCTATGTATAATATGTATGTATTTAAAAGTATATAAGTATTAATATCCGTGGTCTGATACCCATAACACAAGCAGGTTATTCCTAGCTTACTTTGGGATCAGATAGCGTTGTGTGAAATGTCCGTGAATATTTATTTATTTAAAAAGAAAACAGCTGCTTTATGGCGGCTGTTGCCCAACATAAGGAGACCCAACGCGCTCTACACTCTGTCAAGAACTGTTCTCTAAAAAACAATAAAATAACAACAATGTTAAGAAAAAAATTCCCACTCAGCTATTCCCAATCCCCGAAAATAGACACCCAGTTCGAATTCTGCATTTTTTCAACATTAAATAAAGGTTTGATTGGTATTTTTCCCAGGTCCATTATATGCACGAAGCTGCGGACTCGATAGCTCTGTTGCCAGTAGAGAGCTGCATCACGCAAGCGATAGACAACGCTCTCAGTTATCTCAAAAATGTTTGCGGCTGTACTGTTAGTGAAGTAAGCTAATTTTTTTCCAAAGTTCTAAAAAAGATCATTTCCATTAAATAAATCTATCTTACTAATGTTTGATACTCTTTCACGCTTTAACAGATGAACAAATCTGGCTGAAATTTGATACAGGGATTGATTTATAGTCTGGAATCACACACAGCCTTTGTATCCTTGTAATAGGCTCCCATGGGTAGCCTCGCCCCTGACAGCCTCCTCGCCCTTTGCCTCGCCTTTGACGGCTGAACCACAGATGATGTCCTTGCTTCCATCATCACCTCGTCGTCGGATCTGGTGGTCTAGGGCCTAAAGAACGCACTTCTCCTTTCATAGCACTAAACTGTATCTGGTTGTACTTATCTATAAATAAATTGTAATACTATTTTTCTACCAACCAGTGTTCATATTCCTCTGTCTAACTAAATCTACCTAAATTTGGCGAGTGGCAGGTGGCTAACCACCCACCACGTTACACGGGAACAGGAACAAAGTTACTAGCGGACGTTGTCGCGTGTATCAGTTAGTTTAATATAAGCTTGTGTAGCCAGAGCAAGTATTCTAAAAAACCTTGTTCAAGTCGATACTATTCTAAAAGGCGTCCGACGCTGTTATAAATAACGTACGAACGCTGTTATAAAAGGCGTCGCGACGCTGTTAATAGAAATACATCCGATTCTGTTCTAAAAGGCGTTCGACACTGTGAAAAATAGCGTCACGGCGCCGGCGTTGTTATAAAAGACATCCCCATTTTATTATAAAAGGATACGCGACGCTGTTTTATCAGGCGTACAAAGATGTTATAAAAACTTTCACCACTGCTGTTACAAATAACGTCCCGACGTCGTTATAAAAGGCGTCGCACCGCTGTTATAAAAGACTGCACGATAAAATGCAGGCAGCGCATCTTAATGTAATAAATAATTTAAAGACTTTGAAAGAAATAAAGAAATACATTTGTGTCTTTACTTTTTACAGGAAAAATTCAAGGACCTGGAGGACTCTGTAGAAATATCAATGTCAGTATTTTTCTCCATGAAAGATATTCCTAACTTACTGCAAGATCCAGCCAACCCAAAGGTGAGTGAACATAAAGTCTTTACAGGTGAACCACGTTTATAAGTCGCATCGACAAAGTTCACCTGCTCAGAAGAGAGCAAGCTAACGCCGATTAATAACGATTGCCAACGCTGTTGAAACACCGACTTTATTGCGTTACGTTAAGATTGAAAATGCAATAAATCCAGAGAGTAGTGCTATCTCGCTCATTGTAGCTCATTGCGCCGCGATGCTGCGGGCATCGAACATGGAGCGCAGGCGGCAACCAATAACAAAGGGCCATGTTTGGCGCGTCTATGCGGAACGTTGTGATTGGTTAAGATTGTTTCGCGCGTTTCGACTATGACACTTCTGCGCAGGTACATCGGTGTAATTTATAAACGTGGTACTACTGTACTAGCTTTTGCCCGCGACTTCGTTCGCCAGGCGATTTTAACCAAAAACCAATCGACTTTGACCTCTCCAACGCATAGGGCGTCTAGTGAAACATATAATTATCACTTTCACTGGTCCGATTTTGATGAAACAAATAGCGTTGTCTCAGTTTATATACCCACAAAATCCTAATAATGGTCAGGCTACTGAATTACTAACCCCGAACAGATAAACAAACAAACAGACCGCTGCTAAGAGAGCGCTGATTTTTCAGACTGCGTCACGGATAGCACACGGATAGTCTGTCGTCTGCGCTGCGCCTTACATTTACTGCTTCGCAACCCAAAATGTAGAGCTTGTGAGGAAGAAGCTGGCAATAAAACTCACGGCTACTCCTTTCTAAAAGCCATACATAATGGCATCGGTACTCACGTCCGATTGTTCGTTGGTACCTAGTTGACTTTTAGGCCGATAAACGGACCACTGGATTTTTTAGTAATTTCTGTCCGAAATTTTTATAAGACGCGTAGGTTGCTATATCAGTGCTTCAATTTTAATCGACGTAAAAATCAGCGTCCAATTATCGGACGTGAACGTCACATTTTCTACATTATTTAGCTCGCCAAAATGACTTGACCTGCCTGATGGAAAGTCATGGCGACCATGGTGTTATCACTTAAATAGAACTGTAACCAACTTGCGTACGTGTCACAAAAAGTGTCCGATGCTGTAATAAATAATTTAAATAGCGCCCGATGCTGTAATGAATAGCGTCACGACGCTGTTATAAAAGACGTCCCGACGCTGTTATAAAAGGCGTCGTGACGGTTTCCTCAAGGACATCCCATGCTGTTATTAAAGACATCTTTCTCTGCTGGATCCGCGCCTGGCCTTTTTCAATGTACAAAAATCATATCAATCATAATGATGCGTTCAAAAAGTAATGAAGACGATGGCAGTGTTTGATTGTGTCAGTCCGTTCGGCTGAACCATACACCTGGAAATGGTCACAGGACTCACAGGAAAATACTGGATGCGTTTGCGCAGGACCGTGTGTTGTGGCGTTATTTGGAAGAGTCCTACGTTCAGTGTGGAGGTGTGGACTGCCTTATGCTAATTCGATTGACAAGTTAGTCTAACATTTTTTGAATCCGTGCCTGAGTGATATATCATAGAGTTATATTGTTAATTTATGGTTAAATTACAAAGTCTGGTTTTTCCCTATACTTATAGTATAGAGGTCACAGCTAGATTACCCGACCTGACCCACACCGCCTCGTACAATAAAATACGCGCTCGACCTCGTCGTCTCAATTTGAAAACAATAATCATGATGATTCTATATTAAGAGTGCTACTGTGACCTACCTACATGAATAAATATATTTTCAGGTGAAGGTTGACAAAGAATTAGATGCAAAAATAGCTTCGTTCTTCCATAAACAATATAGTAACAACAGATCGCGCCCAATATCTTTGCGTCTATGAAGTTCGTTCGTTCGCGCCGCAATTATGCAATAATAGGTTTATCAGGGAAAACTACTGCTGAGGCGGGAGGGGCGCCCCTCCCGCCTCAGGTGATACCCTGTTTGGCGCGAGCTGTAGGTAGTAGGTACCTACTCGTGGAATATAGGCGCGTGCAGTGCTGCAGACGAACGACTTTTATAAGCCGATAATTACGCCGATTTTAATAGAACGTACCTTTCTGAAAACCATTAGTAGGAGAAATGTGCGCACCCCCAAATGAGCCACTGGCAAGTAAGGGTATGTATACATCTCCTGTGATTCGGCTTGTATAACCAGAAGGTTGCAACAAACCATGAGGTGGAGGTGGGTTTGTCAAGAACGTACCTATTGCATCTATTAAATAATAATATACGAGTACCTATCTTAGACCATATATCACGGGACTAGCCTTTGCGAACCACCGCATATAAAAATATTCTGCTAGTTTTCATAGCGGGTGAAGGGGGAAACACAAAGACATATAAAATTTCATTATATTTAAAAATGTATTAATCGACAAACGCGTAATGGCTGTTGTGTGTTAATTTTTATTGTACAGTCACCTACAATGAAATGTACTAGTTTAATCATATAAAATGATGTACTGATCTACAGTGCTTTTTATAAAGCCAAAAGACCAAATGAATTGATTATTTGAGAAACCACATAAGTCATCATACCCTAACTTTACAGGAGATGAAAAAAACCTTTTAGTGAAAAAAATCGTATGGCCACGGATGTGTTTTGTATTTAGTTTAAATTGTTTAAATGATATCTACCCATATAAATTGTTTGTTTTTTATAATATTGACATTATCATGAAATAAATAGTGCCTGAAGGTCGTTGACTTAAGGGTTTTCTCAAATAAACGAAAAAAAAAGAAACACAGGACAGGTTTGACACCATAATGATGCATTCAGACAAGGTTTTATTTAAATAAAACCTTGTCTGAATGTATCATTATGTCACGCGGTTTTACCCGCGTAGTTCCCGTTCCCGTGGGATTACGGGAATAAAATATAGCCTATTTTCACCGCAAAGAGTGTAGCTACCCAATGTGAAAGAATTTTTCAAATCGGTCCAGTAGTTCCGGAGCCTATTCGTTACAAACAAACAAACAAACAAAACAAATCTTCCCTCTTTATAATATTAGTATAGATTATATCGTTATCTATTTCACGGTCTGTGATTGGCCATTGGTGAGATATACCAATGGCCAATCAATTCAAAAAGTCCTGTATTTCTTTATCCTGTGGTAAGTAATTTCGTAATTTTATTGGATCTTCAATTTTATTTTTGTTTATCTGACCCTCCGAATAAGCTTTATTGCAAGGCAAAACCAACCTCTCTTTATTAACATTCTTAAGTTTAAAAGAATGCTGAACAAGATCGTTAATAAAGTCCATAACCACTACTCCATCACTTTCGTAAGAATGGCGAAAGTAGCAATATTGGCTGATCTTGAATGACACTTTCTGTTATTTGGGTATGTGTCTACCAGCTGATTCTACGGCAAGCATACCTATTTTTATTGTAAAATGTTGGCCACCACTTTTTATAATCTATTATGTCAATGGACGAAGGCAAAGAGACTAGGAAAAATGTTTTTCGCTGTTGCGCTTAGAATCAATGATGCAACTTCCTTCACTCCGATCCGATCAGTTCGTCTTATTTCTTATTTAAGGAATATTTATAAGCAGATTTGTTATTTACACCCCTTTTCCTTTTCTTCGGACTATCGCAGTTACTGCTTGAACCACTATTTTCAGCCATTTTCAAACACTTGTTAAAATAAAATGAACCACCACGAACAAATGAACAACAGCAATAAAAACAAACAAAAATATCAAAGCACTGACTGACAGTGACAGCTAACACGACAGCTTGCTTGGTGTTGTCACTCATTTATTTAAGAA
Organism: Miltochrista miniata; assembly: GCA_933228765.1. Lineage (NCBI taxonomy): Eukaryota > Metazoa > Arthropoda > Insecta > Lepidoptera > Erebidae > Miltochrista > Miltochrista miniata. The sequence continues at coordinate 3,572,097 of OW121758.1, forward strand.
ACCCCGTTAGTCACTGACTTATGGGGTTACTCAAGTAAACCAAATATTCAGCCTGTCACAATTTCCTTTGTATCACATTTACTTGGCTGATTTCTCTCTGAAATGTGTATTTACTGCCATAGAACACACATCCGCATAAAAGTCATTTTTCCAAAAAACGTGACTTATGGGGTTTCTCAAATAATCGATTCAAATGGTCTATTGGCTTGGCAGAAAACAATGCTTAAGTAAGGCGCATCCTGTGGTTAGATGATCTAAGGTACCTATACGTAAAAGATCGCTAAAAATAATGTATTTCGTCGTTCCGTCCGTTACAATTCAATTTTGACATGTGCTTGAAGTTTTATTTAACGCACATCCATCACTTCAGAATTGTATTCTTTCTTGGGCTCCCGACACGGTCAATATGCACTTGACAAGTCTCGTCAATATCGTGTGTACATAGACGTCGATGCACACACGTGCAAAGAAATTACGCACACTGAAGCAACTTTCATTCATATTTATCAGACTTGACTCAATATTATTGACCGTGTCGCGAGTCCGTAACGCTGTTTGTTACCATTTGTTACAAATTTACGCCTGAACCACCGAATCTATTTTTATGAAATTTGGCAGTTTTAACAAATAAATTAATACTTTACGGAAAGTCTTCTGTGTTTTTTTAGCGTGACAAGAGTGCATTAGTAGAGCTAATAAAATATGCGTTCGGTGGAGGATCGATCTCGCTGCAAGGACTCAGCTTCTCGCTCATCGACAGGACCCGACTATTCATTCCGGACTCGCGGACTGATTACTATCATGGAAAAGCGAACAAACTGGCGGAGCAGATGAAGGTATGTATCGTATCCTACTTCCTACTATCTTACTAATCCTACTAAAATTATAAATGTGAAAGTTTTTGAAGATATTTGGACGTTTGTTACTCAATCACGCTGTAACGGCTAAACCTTAGACCATATAACACGGGACTAGCCTTTGCGAACCACCGCATACAAAAATATTCTGCCAGTTTTCATACAAGTGAAGGGGGAAACACAAAGACATATAAAATTTCATTGCATTTAAAAATGTATTAATCGACAAACGCGTAATGGCTGTTGTGTGTTAATTGTTATTGTACAGTCAACTACAATGTAATGTACTAGTTTAATCATATAAAATGATGTACTGATGTACAGGCTTTTCATAAAGCCAAAAGACCAAATGGTCATGTGCAATGGCAGAAAACAATGCTTAAGTAAGGCGCATCCTGTGGTTAGATGATCTAAGGGCTAAACAGATCGGGCTGAAATTTGGTACCGGAGTAGATTATAGTCCGGAATAACACATAATTAATGATTATGTTTCCATGGGAAACGGGAACCAAATTTCACGCGGGCGAAGCCGCGACCTTCAGCTAGTATTATAAATGTGAAAGTATTATAGAGTATTGCCTGGAATAACACATAGGCTACTTTTCATCCCGGGAACATGTTCCCAATCGAACTCGGAACAGGTCGTACCGAATCCAGGTGGGCAAAGCCGCGAGCTTCATGGTCATACACACAGTCATATTTCTAAATACATAGGTATTAATATAAAAGACACGAACTCTGAAAATACATTTGTGGATTACACAAATATTTGATTCCTCAGCTCGCCACTGCGCCACCGAGACATAGTATGGCTGATTGATGGCACTTGGCAACCTACTGCACATTATTGAATAACGCCACGTAGGTATACTGTTCCACAATGCGTAGGTTTATAATTATCTGTTGGTCCGGCTCACGGCAGTTTACATACTTAGATGATTATAATTAGGTACCTAGAACATTTCAACAATAACAATTACAATGTTAGTAGCTGTAGCTGAAACCAGTGGATTTACCACAACACAAAATGAGATAATGAACAATCAATCAAATCAGCCTATGCTGCTGGACATAGTCCTGCATCTCCCAAATTACACCACAATACACGGTCCTGCACTTTCCGCATCCAGTCAGTCCCTGCGACCTTCTCCAGGTCGTTGCTCCATCTGGCGGGGAGTCGACCTACCCCACGTGTACCAAGTCGCGGTCTCCACTTCAGAGCTCGTTTGCTCCACCGACTCCTACAGATATGACCAGCCCACTGCCACTTTAAAACGCACACTCTACGAGCTATGTCGACCACTCTGGTTTTTTGATGGATAACATCGTTTCGGATCTTATCCCTCAGAAACACACCAAGCATAGCTCGTTCCATTGCTCGCTGTGAAACTTTAAGTGCTTGGTGTCACACGATAGGTGGGTCAGCCACCCTATCGAGTCCAAATATACTGATTACCAAGAGAGGATTACCAAGGATGATAACTGAGAACAATATTTTAGTTGAAACAATACAGCAGTTGATCCTGCGTTTATTATAATAAGCAATATCCAAACAGATTTACAATTATAGCTAATTACAAAGTAGGGGAGGGTTCTTGAGTATCCTTAGACCACCAGATCCAGCCGAGGTGATGATGGAGACGAGTACATCACCTGTGGATCAGCCGTAGTAGTGAGAGAGGGCAGCGACCGCCCGCAGGTGTATATAAAGCGCGTGGAGGAGGCGGCGAGGGGCGAGGGGCGAGGGGTGCAGTAACCGTGCGCGCGCGCCGGCGCGTAGGCTGCCGTGACGTCACATATCCCACTTTTTGGGCGAGAATTTTTCTAGAAAAATTTGGCTCCTCCAGCACCTCCAGGTCAGCTCCCACGAAGGCTCCCGGCACCCTTCTGCAGCCCTGGAACAATTAAAAAGTAGGCGTACATAAGGGGTGCAAAGGTGCTTAATAGTAGGGGTACTGCCGTGACGTCACAATGGACTAGCTTTACTGTAAGTGTCCACGTCTCGGCACCGTAGGTCATCATAATTGAACAATTGAACAAATTAAATCCATGCCTTAAAACAATTACATTTTGTTTTAAATTTATGTCATGACCTGGATGAATACAAAGTCCTTCAGTCGGAATCTTAAGTTACATTAACTTTATTATTTTAAAAAATCAAGTCCAAGTGTTATCCAGTTTCAAAATTTACCCCTTATGTAGGGAGAATCAAATTTATAGATACCATTTTTGTAAAAATACAATTAAAATTTGAAAAACAAAATGTTGCAGTACGTTTTTTTACCTAGAGTAGTTTAGTCCTAATTACCCAAATATAAACTTGTGCAATGGGAACTAGACAACTGATAATTTGTAAGTACTTAAGTATTTATATGAGAGGTGAAAAGCAAGTGCCACTGTCCGAGTTGAAAAAGAAAGAGCAACCACCAATACACATCTGTATTATGTAGTTATACTGTATATAGTACAGTGTCATCCTTAGATCATCTAACCACAGGATGCGCCTTACTTAAACATTGTTTTCTGCCAAGCCAATAGACCATTTGGTCTTTTGGCTTTATAAAAAGCACTGTACATCAGTACATCATTTTATATGATTAAACTAGTACATTTCATTGTAGTTGACTGTACAATAAAAATTAACACACAACAGCCATTACGCGTTTGTCGATTAATACATTTTTAAATATAATGAAATTTTATATGTCTTTGTGTTTCCCCCTTCGCCCGCTATGAAAACTATCAGAATATTTTTGTATGCGGTGGTTCGCAAAGGCTAGTCCCGTGATATATGGTCTCTAAGGTGTCATCTCATGTAATTTTTTATTTGACTGGCCAGTCAGGTATAGGGCTTGAATATCGGACGCTTTTTCAGTTCCGGAATTGGGTTTCGATATTTAGTATTTGAATTCCGGAATTCCGGAACTCAATCAAGTTTCGTTTTGCATAAAATAGTGATATGTAAAAAAAGAAACGGGAGCTGGCAGTCCTACGTGATTAGCAGTGATGGGCGTAATTAATTACAAAAGTAATTCAATTAATAATTGAATTACAATGTAATTAAGTTACAATGTAATCTAATTACTCAGTAATTAATTACTTTGTAATTTAAATACTTTGAATGTTCCGGTTAATTAGTTACTAAGTAACTAGTTGCAAAGTAATTAGATTACTTTATAACTAGTTACTTTGTAATTAATTACTTTGTAATTATCATACATTCAAGCAAATCAATACCACAGCCGGCAATCCAATATGGCCGCCGCGCCGCCGTTGTAAAAGTTCATGTTGGGTATCGTATAAGGGGTATTTTGGTATGCTGAGTACGAATTTCGGGTTAATTTAGCAATCCAATATGGCCGCCGCGCCATCGTTGTAAAAGTTCATGTTGGGTATCGTATAAGGGGTATTTTGGTATGCTGAGTACGAATTTCGGGTTAATTTAGCAATCCAATATGGCCGCCGCGCCATCGTTGTAAAAGTTCATGTTGGGTATCGTATAAGGGGTATTTTGGTATGCTGAGTACGAATTTCGGGTTAATTTTGCAATCCAATATGGTCACCTCGCCGCCGTTATAAAATTTTATGTTGGATATCGTATAAGGGGTATTTTGGTATGCTGAGTACGAATTTCGGGTTAATTTAGCAATCCAATATGGCCGCCGCGCCGCCGTTGTAAAAGTTCATGTTGGGTATCGTATAAGGGGTATTTTGGTATGCTGAGTACGAATTTCGGGTTAATTTAGCAATCCAATATGGCCGCCGCGCCATCGTTGTAAAAGTTCATGTTGGGTATCCTATAAGGGGTAATTTGGTATGCTGAGTACGAATTTCGGGTTAATTTTGCAATCCAATATGGTCACCGCGCCGCCATTATAAAATTTCATGTTGGGTATCGTATAAGGGGTATTTTGGTATGCCGAGTACGAATTTCGGGTTAATTTAGCAATCCAACATGGCCGCCGCGCCATCGTTGTAAAAGTTCATGTTGGGTATCGTATAAGGGGTATTTTGGTATGCTGAGTACGAATTTCAGGTTAATTTTGCAATCCAATATGGTCACCGCGCCGCCGTTATAAAATTTCAAGTTCGGTATCGTATTTGGGGTATTTTGGTATGCTGAGTACGAATTTCGGGTTAATTTAGCAATCCAATATGGCCGCCGCGCCGCCGTTGTAAAAGTTCATGTTGGGTATCGTATAAGGGGTATTTTGGTATGCTGAGTACGAATTTCGGGTTAACAAAAAATACCCATCATGAAATTTTGTGATTACGGCACGGCGGCCATATTGGATTGCAAAATTATCATGTGATTCGTAGTTTGTGATTACGGTGCGGCGGCCATATTGGATTGCAAAAATATCATGTGATTCGTACTCAGCAAACCAAAAAACCCCTTAAACGATACCCATCATGAAATTCTATGATTACAGCGCGGTGGCAATATTGGATTGCAAAATTATCATGTGATTCGTACTCAGCACATCGAAAAACCCCTTAAACGATACCCATCATGAAATTCTGTGATTACAGCGCGGCGGCCACATTGGATTGCAAAATTATCATGTGATTCGTACTCAGCACATCGAAAAACCCCTTAAACGATACCCATCATGAAATTTTGTGACTACGGCTCGGCGGCCATATTGGATTGCAAAATTATCATGTGATTCGTACTCAGCACATCAAAAAACCCCATAAACGATACCCATCATGAAATTTTGTGACTACGGCGCGGCGGCCATATTGGATTGCAAAATTATCCTGTGATTCGTACTCAGCATACCAAAAAACCCCTTAAACGATACCCATCATGAAATTCTGCAATTACGGCGCGGCGGCCATATTGGATTGCAAAATTATCATGTGATTCGTACTCAGCACATCGAAAAACCCCTGAAACGATACCCATCATGCAATTTTGTGACTACGGCGCGGCGGCCATATTGGATTGCAAAATTATCATGTGATTCGTACTCAGCATACCAAAAAACCCCTTAAACGATACCCATCATGAAATTTTGTGACTACGGCGCGGCGGCCATATTGGATTGCAAAATTATCATGTGATTCGCACTCAGCATACCAAAAAACCCCTTATACGATACCCATCATGAAATTTTGTGACTACGGCGCGGCGGCCATATTGGATTGCAAAATTATCATGTGATTCGCACTCAGCATACCAAAAAACCCCTTAAACGATACCCATCATGAAATTTGGTGACTACGGCGCGGCGGCCATATTGGATTGCAAAATTATCATGTGATTCGCACTCAGCATACCAAAAAACCCCTTAAACGATACCCATCATGAAATTTTGTGACTACGGCGCGGCGGCCATATTGGATTGCAAAATTATCATGTGATTCGCACTCAGCATACCAAAAAACCCCTTAAACGACACCCATCATGAAATTTTGTGACTACGGCGCGGCGGCCATATTGGATTGCAAAATTATCATGTGATTCGCACTCAGCATACCAAAAAATCCCTTAAACGATACCCATCATGAAATTTTGTGACTACGGCGCGGCGGCCATATTGGATTGCAAAATTATGATGTGATTCGTACTCAGCATACCAAAAAACCCCTTAAACGATACCCATCATGAAATTTTGTGACTACGGCGCGGCGGCCATATTGGATTGCAAAATTATCATGTGATTCGCACTCAGCATACCAAAAAACCCCTTAAACGATACCCATCATGAAATTTTGTGACTATGGCGCGGCGGCCATATTGGATTGCAAAATTATCATGTGATTCGTACTCAGCATACCAAAAAACCCCTTAAACGATACCCACCATGAAATTTTGTGACTACGGCGCGGCGGCCATATTGGATTGCAAAATTATCATGTGATTCGCACTCAGCATACCAAAAAACCCCTTAAACGATACCCATCATGAAATTTTGTGATTAGCGTATGGGAATTCCAGTGAAATTCCTTCGTCACTCAGGAATTGAGCTGATGGTCTTCAAATTTTATAGCTGAGTACCAACCTGGACACATTGACTTACATCAAAAAACCGCATCAATATCGATTCACCCCTTGGTTAGACCGCGACGAATCCACAGCACAGGACAGAGTTGGTAATTATGAGTGTTGGTTAATTGAATTAATGAGTAACTAGTTGCAATGTAATTAGATTAACGTGTAATTCCATTACTTATTAATTAGTTACTGCTAGTACTCATTGTAATTAATTACTCAAGTAATCTGTTACAGAGTAATTGAATTAAGCATTACAAAGTAATTATAATTTGTAACGGTTAATCTAATTACATTTTGCCCATCACTGGTGATTAGTGATAAACTACTTTGATTCCCAGTAAAATTACTTATTTTAACGTAACCAACTAAAAACCACACGTTTCCTAACTATTGCTTACCGTTGGCCCGGGTAAGCCCTCAGAAGGATGACCCCAGGATTCCCCACAGACCTTGACTATCACTGCGGCCTCACCTAGGAGGTTCGGGTGCTATCCCGCGTATTTGGGGCTTGTTCAAGTGTTATCCCGCATCTCAGGGCGTGTGGCGTGCGTGAAACTTTCACGTCACGCTTTCGTCTTGGGCGTGCTTTTGTAAGGACAGCGATTAGCCCTACCACCGTCCTCAGGCCCCCGATTATGGAGGCCGATAGTCTTGGGCAAAGACATGCGGAATTCGGGTGGGAGCGTTCTCTCTCGATCACTTTTCGCCGCATTAACTGATCACAGAAAGACGCAGTGGCGTCCCACTTACTCCCACTGGAGATCATAGCTCGCGCAATGGTCTCCAGCGAGAGAATGTCCACGTCCAGACCTACCACGAAGACCGGGCGCTGTTAAGCCCACGCTGTGCACTCCACTAATGTGTGAAGTACTGTGTCCTCACTGCGTTCCTCGCTGTGCTGGCACTCAGGTGTGGTTTCCCGGTGTATTCGTCACAGATACTTACTGAAGCTCCCGTGCCCGGTAAGCATCTGTGAAAACCGGTAGGACAGAGCACCCGCACCGTGGCTCCTTTCTAGTCACTCGCCCATGACCGGCCTGACCGCCTTGATTGTGGCAATTCGGCGATTCCCCCCTTGTGTGATGTGATGTGGCGATTCTGTTTGTTGCTCAAGTCCAGGTCTCCACGATTTCCTTGTGGAGCTGGAACTGCCGAACCTAGATTTCTGGAGACGTAGGTCTATGACCCCGCTCCAGCGCCTCCTTGCACCAGAAAAGAATAAATAAGAAATATTATTAATTTATATAAACAAGGACGCAAGTTGCCTCGCTGCCAGATCCTCGAGACATGCCGCCTCTGAGCAACGGACCACGCAGCACCCAATCGTAACCGATATTCCACAGAAGCGGTCTTAATACTGATCTCTGCGGAACACCGCATGACGTATCTCGCTGACCCGGTTGGGCCCTAGCCAGCTTGGGTAAATTATGGCCCTCTCGGAAAGATAGACCCCGACAATTCGACGGAAGTTGGGAGGCACTCCATGATAAATAAGCACCTCCCTAACGCAGCTCCAGGGCAAGGTGTTGAAGGCGATGCCGGTGTCTCTTGACATCGCCATCGCTTTCAACACCACCTCACCCTGCGATGTTACTTTCTCCGTCAGTCTTCTAATGCGGATGATCGCGTCCACGGTGGAGCGCCCTTGACGGAAACCAAACTGGTTATCCGCCAGATCTGGTCCCACGCGTGTGAGGTGCCCGACTATGCGCTGTGCAATGATACGCTCAAGGAGCTCTCCTTGAGCGTATCATTGTTGCTCAACGGAGCAACACGATGGGCCGATCCCCGGATGGGTAGACTGCCGGGTCACCTTGCCTTGCGGATCTAAAACAGTTTCCCTGTCTTCCAGACCTTGGGAATCTGGCCTTTTTCGAGGCATGCACTAAAGAGCCCCATCACTCGAGGCCCAAGATCTTCAAGAGCCAGGACCCATGCTCGGCCTGGATGCTGTAGGGTCCAGGGGCACGGTCCCTGCGGAATCTAAGCCGCAGTACAGTCGCCCCTAACTCACCTTCAGTGACTTCGGGTACGTCGTTCTCGCTGTAATCAGCGTCTGGCGCCTGAGACGGAGCCATGTGCGAAGGACTATGTTTCTCCGCCTTGCTGAGAACAGGGAACCCAGGACCCTTCTCACTCTGGGTCAGTGGAGCGCCTTGGGGCAAAGTTTGCCCCTAATAATAAGTTACGGGCCCCATGAGTTCCGTCAGAACTACTAGAACTATGCTGAGCGAGACCTCTGTCAAATTCTTACAGCGTTTCTATCAAAGTTAAATTTAACTCGTAGCATAAGCCAGAGCTAAGTTCGCACTAAAAATTGAAGTCTAACTGTAAAAAAATACAAAAACGCCATCAATAATATTATTAATTTATTATTATTTAAATAGTATGTTTTCTATCAAATACCATTAATTTTAGTGTCCATTTCGATTGCTCGGCCAATATGTCGTAGAAAAAAGAAACTTATGTCAGCATTTCGAAGGAATTCGTAGAAAACGAACAGTGAAAACCGCAAATTCGAAGAGTCAATATTTAGAAAGTTATAAGGGTTTAACCGTGGCCGCGCAGTCCGCATGAATTCAACTGCGCGGCCACCAGTTCTCTTGAACGGAGCTACGTACAAGTCTCATTCTTTTTGCTAATCACTGATACGATTTCGAAGAAAATGTAGATTATAAAAATAAAGCCCTACTATTTGAACTTCACGACATACGGCACTTCAAAGTTATGGCCGCGCAGTCCGCATAAAGCGAACCGCGCGGCCACCAGTTCTCATTAACGGAGCATTGTAGAAGTCTAATTCTTTTTGCTAATCACTGATACGATTTCGAAGAAAAAGTAGATTTGAAAAATATAGCCCTAAAGTTTGAACTTCTCGTTCTACAGCACTTACGTAAGGGCGAACCGCGCGGCCACGTGTTTCTTAAAGTGGAGCTTAAACAGAATTTGGTAGAGGTCTCATTATTTTTGCTAATCATTGATACGATTTCGAAGAATATGTAGATATCATGAATGAAGTTCTAATGCTTGAAAATCACGAGTTACAGAACTTAAACCCTGTAACTCGAGTTAAAAGAAGGGTGACCATGATTTACGTTGCGTCGACGAGATATTCCCAAAAAAAAATTGAACCGAATTCATACAAATCCTTTAAAATATTTACCTAGCACAAAGTTATTATTTTGATTTACCAGATTTTATTCAATATCATATTGAAGTCGGCGCCAAGTAAACCCATAGGTATAGGTAGGTAGGTATTATTAATGGCAACAACTTCCATATTAAATTGAATAAAATCTGATAAAGCAAAATACATATCACTATGTGCTAGGTATATTTTATTTTTAAGGATTTGTATGAAGTCGGTTCTATTGTTTAATTATTTTTTTGTTATTATTTTAAGTGACGGGTAGACCGATAAGTATATCTATCTAGGTGTAAAGTTCTCATCAACACAAATCAATCAAGCCGAAACACAAGGTAACTGCTGTAAATCGTTAAGAAATTCCCTCAACTGTCTTTCGGTTCCATCATCATATCGACTCCAGACCTTTATTAAATTGTAGTAGGTATACTTACTTATTAAAGCACTTAATCAAAAAGTTAGCAAACGCACTAGTTGTCCCAACAATTTACGGTGGTTGCCCTCGATTTCTCCTGGATCCCAGCATCAGATCTTGATACCCTGGATATGGGACCATCTCAGAAGTAACCTCATTCAAACAAAAAAAAATCAAAATCGGCGCCGCTATCGCGTAATACTTATACTTAAAAATAACATAGCGTACGAATTGAGAACCTCCTCTTTTTTGAAGTCGGTTAATAAGACTTTTTAATGTCACGTATATTGCTATACTTTTAATCGTAAAAAGCAAATAGTTGTAGTCCCTTGGTTTGAATTTGAATAGAGAAGTTTACTTCTAGGATATAAATAAATAAATATTCACGGACATCTCACACAACGCTATCTGATCTCAAAGTAAGCTAGGAATAACCTGCTTGTGTTATGGGTATCCACGATCCACCACGGATATTAATACTTATAATATACTTTTAAATACATACATAATAAACATAGATACACCCAGACTCTTGAGACAAACATTTATGGGTCACACAAATATTTGTCTCCGGTGGGAATCGAACCCACGACCTCCAGCGCCGCAAATAGAAATAAATTTTTATTGCAAATAGAAATAAAGCAATAAATTTTGGGGGTCCCCATACTTAGAACTGAAACTCAAAAATTTTTTTTTCATCAAACCTGTACGTGTGGGGTATTTATAGATAGGTCTTCAAAAATGCTATTGAGGTTCCTAACATCATTTTTTTCCAAAGGGAATAGTTTGCGCAAGAGACACTTCCAAAGTGGAAAAATGTGTGACACCCCCCCCCCCCCCTCTAACTTCTAAACAAAGAGAATGGTAAATCTAAAAAAAATATATGATGTACATTGCCATAAAAACTACCAACAAAATTAGTTCGAACGAGATCGAGTTGGTAGTTTTTTTTTAATACGTCATAAACCGCAATTTTCGCCTAGAACAATCACTACCACTGTGAACGTGTTAAAACATCAATCAAAGTTACAACGAACTACAAGAACTTTTATATTATGTTACTTGCTGCTACGAAACCCTTCATGGGCGAGTCCAACTCGCACTTGGCCGGTTTTTGGGCCTGACGTGAGCAACTCACGCACGCCCCCCCCTTAGAAGCGGGATCACATCCGGAACCCCCCCAAAGACGCGGAATAGCACCCGAAACACCCCCTGGGCGAGGCCGCAGTGGCGGCCGTAGGTCTGTTGGGAGTCCTGGGACATCCTTCCGAGGGCTTCCCCGGGGCTCCCAACCATAGGCTGTTGGGCGTAACGTGAGGTTTTTTAGTCGGTAAGAGCATAACATCCTATGAGAATTTTCCCTCACGTTAAAAAAAAAAGTCCTCTATAAAAGATTCTGTAACAGTTAGCTTATTGCCAACATTAATACATCCAAAATCCTAATCACAGAGTACTTAATACTACGTTCGGTACGTACGGTCCTAATAACCATAATATCATCCGACGGCTGTTATTATGTTATATGAAATTTCATAATAATAACATAACACTCCGTTCGCTTTTTCAATCTCTTCCGCGCAAAGGGTTACTCATCAGACAGCCAAATTCTTACCGCTCGACGCGTGGAATCTGTATGAGTTTCAAAAAAAGAACTGTCATTCACGCGCGTTGCATTGCATTGCACTACCACAGAGGCTGCGCGCCGAAAAAAAAAGATTAAAGCGAATTCGAATTCCCGCTATTTTTCTTCGATATTATTTTTGCAAATTGTTTTATCATGGGTGTAGATAAAGTCTTGTATGCAATTGTATAATTAGGTATTAAAACACTCATGTGATACTATTATCTATCACACTCATCTTCGCTTCGTGTGATAAACCCACATTCATGTTTTAATAGCTTTAGTCTGGAATAACACATAGGCTACGTTACATCTCGGGAAAATATTCTCATGGGAAGCGGGAACGGGTACCAAATTCACGCGGGCGAAGCCGCGAGCATCAGCAAGTGATTTATAATAAAACCTTAAGATACGTTATCAACACTGGAAAATGGCAACACGTAAAGGTTAAGGAAGGAATTACCTGACCAATCAGTGACGCGACTGTAGGCTTTGCAAAAGTTCTATTAGCAATGTTTTAAATTCTGTTGTTAAAGAAAACTCGCAAAAAACATATCTTCTTGTATCTTCAGATGATGCACAAACTACACAGTAATTGCCAAATATAGAAACGTGCGTAAATACAACAGAAATAATTATTATTATTTATTTTCCGGAATGCTAAAATGGCGTTTAGCAAGGAAAATGTACTCTGTATTCTGTGGTGGTTTGGCGCGACCCACAAGGGGATGTTGGGGAGATTTTGTACTACTTAATATTTTATTTTGCTAGTAGATTTCATTTTATTTAATTATGTTTCTATAAATAAAAAGTAAAACAAAATAATAATATATTAAGATTATTAAAATGATTGAAATTAAAAATATTTTGATTACTTATTATGTACGGAATTATTACTTATTAAATAGATGTTTCTTTATGGTATTGTTATAGTTTGATTTTATGACTTAAATTACGCCAGTAATTACTAATCCGATAAACAGCACTAACATTTTATAAATTAAATTATTACTTTTTACCCGTAAACACATTAAGTAGGTAATCATATGTCTCAGTAAGTGAAATTCAAGTTTCCTTTTTACTCCACGTTCCTCTGATATTGACTTTTTTTCTTTCGCCAGCAAATATGTTTACTTCATGCATGCTACTACAGATAATTTATAGAATTCTTTTTTCGAATTTATAAAAGTTTATTTGTTTTTTAAAGTCGCGATGTCGATGTGTGTAGCTATGATACGTCCTTGTTTTCGACCATTTTTAATTGCTGATTTAATTTCAAATGCTTTAGTTTTACGTAAATTGAATCTAAATACAACTATTCAAGTAATATAAACTTTGCGTTTAACCTATAACGTTGGTAGTCTGGACAATAACAATATCAAGTAAGGTATTTCCGCAATACTAATATTTTTTACCCAATATTTAAGTTGGTAGGTAATGAGGTACTGTATGGTGTTTTTACGTATAGTACTTAATTAATGTAATGTAATCGAAAGTCAATACCTACTTACTTTACTTTTTTTATAAACGACATTTTAATACCTACATTTATAGAAGAATACTTCTAGTTAGTAAATAACACCTTATATAAATAAGTACGGAAAATGCTCAGAATAGTTGTGGACCGCTTCATCTTAGAAAAAGTTACAAATGCCATCAGGCGAATTATCGTCCCGTCCATTTGTCTTCTTTGGGTTGGGCAGTTCGTTATCGTCGTGGTGATTTGCTAAGGTTTGTTTCCTTTTGGTGGTTGCTGTGGTTGGGATTGTTGAACTGTGGGAGTGAGGAGGTCCTGCACCAAAAACCAATATTAAATGTAGTGGAATATCTATTTCACACAGCGCCATGTAGAATGAATGATTGCCAATCGCCAGCAAATATGTTTTCTTTTTAATAAACCTATTTTACTTAAAAGCTTACAAGCACATTTTCGTAAGACTAATTCGAATCACTAATTCTCAATTGAATTGAATTGGAATTCAATTGAAACAATCAGTAGCTCTTTTTACAAGAAAAGCTACTTGCTATATAAATATATTTACACTATGATATTAAAATAGTAAAAAGCCTGGATTCACACACTATAAATCTTGGTCACCCTATTTTTTCCTTCGATTATAGGTTTTAAGTTCTATACGTCATTTAGTTCTTAATTTGAGGCTTTATTCATACATATTCTTCGAAATGGTATAACATTTTGATTGTAGTGCTCATTTTGCTTTTTGGTCATTATGCTCTGAAGGGTCTGTAATTAGCAAAAAGAATGGGACTTCTACTAAGCTCCGTTTAAGCTCCATTTAAGAAAATCCGTGGCCGCGCGGTTCGCATTGTGCGGACTGCGCGGCCATAACTTTGGAGTGCCGTATGTTGTGAAGTTCAAATAGTAGGGCTTTATTTTTATAATCTACATTTTCTTCGAAATCGTGTCAGTGATTAGCAAAAAGAATGAGACTTGTACGTAGCTCCGTTCAAGAGAACTGGTGGCCGCGCAGTTGAATTCATGCGGACTGCGCGGCCACGGTTAAACCCTTATAACTTTCTAAATATTGACTCTTCGAATTTGCGGTTTTCACTGTTCGTTTTCTACGAATTCCTTCGAAATGCTGACATAAGTTTCTTTTTTCTACGACATATTGGCCGAGCAATCGAAATGGACACTAATTTTATGAATTTACTTTCTTAGTAGGTTTTAGAAATATCCTCAAATAAAATGATTAATACCTAAGTACATAATCGAATTAATTTTTAATAGAGAAATTCTAAATTATCAACATTGAGGCAATTAAAGGTAATTAAATTGCATAAGAAGCTTTTATTCTACATTTTTGTTTGTAATGAAATTAAAGAAGAAGCGAAAATATATATATTTTTTCAATATCGAAATGTGGTGTACAATAAAGTGTACAATAAATAAAAGCTAAATGCCGAATTGTATTGTTGAATATTACTCAAAAAGTGCTTCGACGTTTGGGATGTCCCAAAAATAAATGAATACAATGGTTCGGGTGGAATTTCTAATGCTGGCAATCTCACTTTGCCATTAGCACAACACATGCCGGGCGTTTCACCTGGAAAATTAGCCGCATCACAATGTGGACATATTGCGTCCATCATTCCAATGTATCCGTACCTACTATAATCAATCTCACTGTTGTAATTAAAAGCAGCACGCATCATTTCAGCCAAAACAGCACGACGTATTCGTGATCGCCGTGAAAGATTCAGTACAGGTGCAGGGTCAACAGATCTATTTCGTGCATTACGTTCACGCTGCGATGCATTAGCTTGTCCGCGTTCATCTTCAGTCTGTGATCGTCTTATCAATGCCACATCATTTGCATTACGCGTTCGCCGACTTATATTTGTTCGTCTGGCTCGTGGCATTTTTCCTTCATATAAAAAATAATAAATCAAATTAAAAACAAATTGCTACATTAATAGTGGTGCATCAGTATTTATACATGTGCGTATATGTGTGTAAATGCGTTTGACAATTTAATTCAAATAAAGCCTGTAAACGCTATGAAACGGCTCGCTAAAACACTAAGAAAGGTACACTATGTGCGTGTACTTTTCTCAGTGTTTTAGCGTATACATAGTACATTTGAACAAATCAAAACTCACCATTTGTATGAAAGCACTCAACAAAATGTTTTAAAAAATAAACACAAAGCAATAAATTATCGCTGACAAATTTGCTTTAATCGAAGCACGCCCAAAATGAAATGACCGCTTGAATGACATAACAACATGTTTGTACTGTCAATACTGAAAAAAGTTTTAATTTGACAGCACAATCACTTTCTGTAAAAAGTTTCAATTTGACAGAGAATCCCCATAAACAAAATGATCCTTTATTTATTGAATTCATTTTGTTACAAAAAATGTTATAAATGAAGAACCGCTTGACCGATTTTGTGCAAACTTCACATAAACCATCTACTAAATAGCCCGAACAAAGCCTAAAAATTTGGTTTGGATAGGTGAGCCCGATCTTGAGTTATAAAATTACAACGAAAAGTGGCATTGATTTTTATATATATAGATTTATCAGTTGTTTAGGTCGCATTGCACAAGGTAATCAAATCAATCCATCAATTTAATAAGCCTGTGGTTGTCCTTTGCTGGACTTCGGCATCTCCCAATTTACGCCACAGCACACGGCCCTGTGCCTTCTAAATCCAGTCCCAGTCTGCAACCTTTTCTAGGTGGTCGGTTCATCTGGCGAGTAATCGTACCACCCTAGGCTTGCCAAGTCGCGGTCTCACTATTGAACTCGTTGGCTCCATCAGATGTCGGTTCTTCTACAGATGTGGTCACTACCACTACCATTTTAATGTGCTTATTCTGCGAGTTATGTCGCCCATCCAACATCAAGCTTATATTTAGCTTGGTTTTTGCTACATGATGGTGTTTACAATGTCACAAAAGTATGTGGTTATTCCAGCGTGTGCTAGGCTCTAACGGAGTGCTGCTGTACCCGGTGTTCGTGGGCGCAGCGCACGCGCACGGCGGCGTGTTCCTGCGTGCGTCGGGCGTGGTGTACACCATGGTGTTCAACGTGCTGGGCATGCCCGCCACCAGCGTGCCACTCGGCATGTACAGGGGACTGCCTGTGGGGATACAGGTAACACAACATACACACATATAGGGGACTGCCTGTAGGGGTACAGGTCACACAACATACAGGCATATAGGGGACTGCCTGTGGGAATACAGGTAACACAACATACACACATATAGGGGACTGCCTGTAGGGATACAGGTAACACGACATACAAGCATATAAGGGACTGCCTGTAGGGATACAGGTCACACGACATACAGGCATATAGGGGACTGCCTGTAGGGATACAGGTCACACGACATACAGGCATATAGGGGACTGCCTGTAGGGATACAGGTAACACAACGTACAGACATATAGTGGACTGCCTGTGGGCATACAGGTAACACTACATACAGACATATAGGGGACTGTCTGTAGGGATACAGGTAACACAACGTACAGACATATAGGGGACTGCCTGTGGGCATACAGGTAACACTACATACAGACATATAGGGGACTGTCTGTAGGGATACAGGTAACACAACATACAGACATATAGGGGACTGCCTGTGGGCATACAGGTAACACAACATACAGGCATATAGGGGACTGTCTGTAGGGATACAGGTAACACTACATACAGACATATACGGGACTGTCTGTAGGGATACAGGTAACACTAGATACAGACATATAGGGGACTGTCTGTAGGGATACAGGTAACACAACATACAGACATATAGGGGACTGCCTGTGGGCATACAGGTAACACAACATACAGACATATAGGGGACTGTCTGTAGGGATACAGGTAACACTACATACAGACATATAGGGGACTGTCTGTAGGGATACAGGTAACACTACATACAGACATATAGGGGACTGTCTGTAGGGATACAGGTAACACTACATACATACATATAGGGGACTGTCTGTAGGGATACAGGTAACACTACATACAGACATATAGGGGACTGTCTGTAGGGATACAGGTACACCACTTACATACACAGGCAAAGTATTATGGTAGCCCCACCGGAAGCACCTGCGAATGGTGTACTTGCTGACGGTTCACTTGCAGACATTACCTTTCTTAAAATGCACTCAAAATGCTTAAATATTTGTGATTCCTCTTTTTTTTTTTAAACGTACGTGTTACGTATGGGGTTTGAAAAGGGTAAAAAATCTAACGTGGAGGTCAAACAGTAGTCACTTCTAATAGAATGATTGTCGGTTGCAGGTTATAGCGGCCCCTAACCAGGACAGATTGTGCCTCGCGGTGGCCAAGCAGCTAGAAATTGGTTTCGGTGGATGGAAGCCGCCTCCTTAGTGGCCACGTCGAGATACCCAATACTAGATATAAGTCACACAAACCACATTTATGACGTGGTGGGGTTTCTACAAGAAACCTTACATCCATTTTGTATTAGAAATTTGTTGCGCTAGGTGCCTACCTACTCTATTTTGTACCTATACCTACCAATATTTATTTATGAGTCTTTAAAATCGAAAATAAAGTTAGATTTTGATCATTGTTTTGTTTCATTTCTGTTTATAGATAATCTAAGAAGCAATAGACTTCTTGTATTATCTTGGTGTTCTGTAAATGATCTCAACATGAAGCCGCTTATTGGCGATATTACTGACTAGACTCCCTCGTTGGTCGAAATGTGCAACTGTGGATCACGAAGTCGTGGGTTCGATTCCCACCGGATACAAAAAATTGTATAATCCATAAATGTTGGTCTCAAGAGTCTGGGTGTTTCTATGATTAATATGTATGTATTTAAAAAGTATATAAGTATTAATATCCGTGGTCTGATACCCATAACACAAGCAAGTTATTCCTAGCTTACTTTGAGATCAGATAGCGTTGTCTAAAATGTTCGTAAAACAAAACATTCCACGCATCCATTGAGTGAGTGAGCTATCTTCAGTCAGCATTGCATTAATATACATTGCAATGTCAGGTGCCGTGATCTTCCATATCCAGTGTCCATATCCCATGGTCCACTCTTAACATCAGGTAAAATAAAATGATGATGTTGGTAACATTATAATAAAGGCGTGCCCTTTGCACACTGATCTGTATTATACAGATCAATGCCTTTGCAGCACTGCCTCTACCTTACTACTTTGGTAGCACGGACTCTAATGCTTCCTCCACATTACTCGCGAAGTTGAACGAAGTTGGACGAGTACGAGAGTGTAGAGGGGCACCTCGGCCTACTTCGTCAAAAATTTTCTTTGCCTCGGGCAACTTCGCCGACGAACTTCGTTCAACTTCGCGAGTAATGTAGAGCAAGCATTAGAATCTCTGTAAAGAAGTACAGTTTGTCTATAAAGTCGTGAAATAATTGTTTGAGGAACTAAAAATAGTTATGTGTGTGGCAACACTGGCAACAAGAAACATGAGTACGTCAGTTGTCAATGCTATCGTCGAATTTCGTTTACTCTCTCACGTAACTTTAATGTTTGGATTAAACTGCAACAAATTGAAACCAAACTACGCATAAAGGTTTGAGAAATGAGTATAGAAAATCGGAGTGGTGCGCAGGAAGTGATTTTTAAAGTTTTCCAGTGATGTTTCGCGGAGTGCCAAGCTGGACAATTGTTGTGGGATTTTGAGGATGTTTATGAGCGAACAGCATCTTTGGTGGGTATGTAATCGTGTTATTGTTTGTTTTGAATCTGTCTGAAGTTACAAATTTACTGAATTTACGATTTGGAGACAAAAAAGGCATTGTTTTAGTTGCATATTTTTAGGTTAGAATGACAGACTTACAATCTACCTATAATGTAAGTCAGTGGTAAGAATAACATTGTTAGTAGGTTATTTTATAGTACGACCTACATTTTTGATACTCAGTTCAATCTGGTTTTCTACCAATTTTTTATTTTGAATTAATTGCTTCATGTCAATAGTTTGTTTCCATTAGGTAATTAATTTTCTTTTTTTACTCTTTTCAGGAAAATCAGAGAGTACAGTTAGGCGAATAGTTAACGAAGGTTTTAATAATGAAGGAATGTTTGAAACTCCTGGGAAACACAGAAAAGGTCGGCAAAGAAAGAAATAGACGATTTTAATATTTGTGCACTGCGCCAAAAAAATCCTTGCCAGATGGGGGAAAGTTACAGATAAAACATGTAATTACATGATTGTGGCGAAGCAATTGGGACTGCTAGGCACCTGCTGGTGGGTTGTAAGACGCTATTAGACCGGGGCTTCTGGATCTGTTTCAATAACTTTATTCTGGATCTGATTCAATAAAACGGAAACAAAATTAAAAATGTATAATGTGTTTTATTTATTAACTCACTAGCTGATGCCCGCAGCTTCGCCCGTGTCGAATTTGTTCTCGTTCCCGCTTCCCGTAGGAACTTATTCCCGGGATGAAAAGTAGCCTATGAGTTATTCCAGACTACAATGTATCCCTGTACCAAATTTCAGCCAGATCAATTCAACTGTTCGAGCGTGAAAGAGTCACACATCCACACTCATAAGCTTTCGCATTTATAATATTTGTATTGTTCCCGTTCCCGCTTCCCGTAAGAATAAGTTCTTACGGGAAGCGGGACGGAATAAAAAGTAGCCATGGTTATTCCAGATTATAATGTATCCCTGTACCAAATTTCAGCCAGATCCCTTTAACCGTTCGAGCGTGTAAGAGTAATAAACATCCACACTCACAAACTGTCGCATTTATAATATTAGTAAGATGTTACTCGGAACGAACTCCTAGTATCAAAATCATTTTGGTCGTACTATATAGGGTTGCATACATGCATTCAGCAGCGCCCTCATTTAATTTCACGACTTTATAGACAAACTGTAGGTAGACCTAACATTAGCGAAAAATTGCGTAACCACCACACACACACACATTGACATAGTGTACCTTAATACCTGAATCCAGACCGCATTCGGTCATCAGTTTATAAATAAAATTAGCTGACCTGTGCAACTTCATTTACGTTATAAGCTCGGCTTTTCTGTACTATAACATATATGTGTGTATTATATTCAGAATGGAAATTAAAGACGGTAGTCGGAGGTAAAGTACCCTTAATATTGATAATGGCAAGTTTTGCTAAAAGAAACATTCCTATATTTTAAAAAGTAAGTAAAACTGCATTCAAAAATGTTTGAAGAATATTGAAAACGACAGTTGTACTATTCCACAATATTTATTATTATAAACCTGACCGGTTTCGCGTCACAGCATTTTCAAAGGTCTAGATGGAAGGACAAGGTATTACTGTCTCCCTGTTTACCACACTTACTGCTTACTGTGCTTCTGTCGTTTTCAATATGTGCAGCAAGTTCCACCAAGTGCCAGTATAAATATTCAACAGTATAAATATTTTTTAAGAATACCTGCTTGAGCCGGGAATCGAACCTGGGAGATGTGAAAAAAAACATCCTGTTGATACCAACCGAAAGTGTCGAACAATTTACTATTGGCAACAATGTATCTTAATGCCTTTCTAATTCTACATTTTATTTTAAGTTTTTGCAATCAAAATTCTAGATTTTTTATGAAAATCATAGAGTAATAGGTAAAACCAAAACATAAATTTCCTATGAAAAGTTGTTCCTGGTGATTTATTGTGACTGAAACTTCCACAACTGTTTACACGACTCTACACCAATTTCATTTTGAACTTTGCTTCACTTTTAATACAAATCGTCGCCTCAGTGCTTATTTGTTCTATCTCCAATTTTTTTAAATATGAACTTTAAATGCAGAATTGTTAAAACAAAAATTTCAATCTTGTCAGTCAAAGAAAATTTTATGACTTTATTAAAAAATAATTTGAATTTTATTTAGGTATGACACGACTAAGTAATTAAAAGTTTGTGCTTATTTGTTCTATATCCAATGTTTGTCCCAAATCGTACATCGTAAGACACGTTGAGTGCTTGAGTGTTCTATGTCCACCCAAGCGACCAATCGCAGCCCGCGACGTCATATGCACCATTTCATTTGATTTGCCATTGTGGCTGGAAACTTTACGAGAATCTTTCAGTCGCTCCGAAAAATCATTTCAAAATCTTAAAAATTTTTGCGTTTTCATCGTCAAATTGGTTCAGACAAAAAATACTACATAATGTCAAAAACAGGTTACGAAAAACTATGTATTGAAACGTGGCCGCAAAATGAGCAGCAAGTACTTTTTAATTTACACTAGAATCCGTTTTGAATTTGAAACAGGATGATGTTTTTTTAGCAGCCTTCAAATAATTGAGAAATCAATTCGACCTGTACCTAAATATGTATGATGTAATATTGGTGTCTTAGTAAAATTTTATAAAATTCTAAAATGTTATGTTAGTAAGTCCAATCAATATTCACGAAGCAAAAGTTTTTGATTATAAATTAGGTAATTTTTGTTTCAATTTCTTCACTTATTGCTTTGTGTTTTCTGGGTCCCTTCGTACTTATTATGTAAAGAACTAAAACGACCAACAAACTTATATTTAAATAAATTAATACCTAAAGTGTTTTGTCTTCTATTTTTCAACTCCAGACATAATTTTAACAAAAAATATTAACAAAACATTCTCAACTTAAAAGTGAAACCGGTTTTGCTTGTTATGTATGACTATTACAGTGAAATATGCACCATCCTGTTTAGGAAATAGCCACTTTGTCCTATCTCCAATGCACGGAATTTTATTTATGCTTATTTGTTCTATCTCCACGTAAAAACTGTAAAATAAGGTATTATTCATTGGCATCTGCAGATAAAAATTAAAACATTTATTCGTAAGCAACACACGTATCAGGAAAGACCTTTAAATCTAGAAAATAACCTGTTTTAAATTAAAATAAAGGAAAAACGCTTCTACTGTAAAATGTGACCGATGGCAGATAGATCAAATAAGCACTGAGGCGACAAATGTGAACTATAGTTTTAACTTTTACTTTTCACAAAATTCATAAAAAATCTTGTCTTGATTTATAAAATGATAACTAGATTCGTTCCTGGATTAAGCTAGATCGTCTATAGATGTTAGCAGAGTATATATTTTGTTAGTTTACTATGATGTTAGGCTATGCGGTAATAAAAAAACTTCCTTTCTTGCGCGTGGTACTACCAGTGGTACTATTGGTAGTACCACGAGTAAAAAAAATACCCGTGGTACTACCAAGTGGTCCCAGTAGTACCACGGGTAAAATTGAATTACCCGTAAAAATTCAATTTTACCCGTGGTACTACTGGAACAACTCGGTGTACTACCAATACCTTTTTACCTTACTTCACGGATTTTTTTTACTCGTGGTACTACTGGCACCACTTGGTAGTACCACGCTCAAGAAAGGAAAACTTGTCATGTACCTGCTATTCTCTGTCAAAGTAAGAGTTAGATATCGCTACACGGGGAAACAAAGATAGCGCTTTACAAAAATTAGAAGAAAAATGAAAAGGATGCAGTAAGTATTGCTATACATACATAACTACTGACTGACTGACTGTATAGTCAAGTCAAGTCGAAATGTGCGACTGCGGATTACGAGGTCGTGGGCGTGGGTATGATTCCCACCGGAGACAAACATTTGTATGATCCATAAATGTTTGTCTCAAGAATCTGGGTGTTTCTATGTCTTTTATGTATGTATTTAAAAGTATTTAAGTATTAATATCCTCGGATTTAGTTTAGTTATTTTCGTCAGTTATCCAGCATGATGAAACAGTAAGTATTTCTGTAGTGCGACTCCTATAAAAGAAATAAGAATTAATTTTGTGAAGCTCGGCGCGCAACCGCTGTTCCCGCCAACGCTCGCGAAGGTGTTGGGCGTCGGCGGCCAGTGACGTTTGACAGTTCGGATGCGCGACTGGTTAGATAGCGTTGTGTGAAAATGTCTATCAATATATATAAACTATAGTTTAGGGCACGCTACACTGTCAAACTGCACTTGTTATGCACGTTAAATATGAATGGAAGTTGCTTCAGTGTGTGTGATTTCTTTGCATGGTTTGTGCATCGACGTGTATGTACACATGATATTGACGAGGCATGACAAGTGCAGTTGGACCGTGTCGCTAGCGCTTTAGAACAATATGTTCCGTCTGCTTATTCATTAATCAATCATTTGTGCTTCAAATAAGGTAAAAATTGTTGAACATATAAGTTATGCGCTAAACCAGTTTTTAATCATTCTGACTTGACCGATGAACGAATTTGTTTTGACTTGACTGGCAAAATGCTTTTGGCCCGCCCGGCCACGATGAACTTATTACGATTTGGAGACAAAAAAGGCATTGTTTTAGTTGCATATTTTTAGGTTAGAATGACAGACTTACAATCTACCTATAATGTAAGTCAGTGGTAAGAATAACATTGTTAGTAGGTTATTTTATAGTACGACCTACATTTTTGATACTCAGTTCAATCTGGTTTTCTACCAATTTTTTATTTTGAATTAATTGCTTCATGTCAATAGTTTGTTTCCATTAGGTAATTAATTTTCTTTTTTTACTCTTTTCAGGAAAATCAGAGAGTACAGTTAGGCGAATAGTTAACGAAGGTTTTAATAATGAAGGAATGTTTGAAACTCCTGGGAAACACAGAAAAGGTCGGCAAAGAAAGAAATAGACGATTTTAATATTTGTGCACTGCGCCAAAAAAATCCTTGCCAGATGGGGGAAAGTTACAGATAAAACATGTAATTACATGATTGTGGCGAAGCAATTGGGACTGCTAGGCACCTGCTGGTGGGTTGTAAGACGCTATTAGACCGGGGCTTCTGGATCTGTTTCAATAACTTTATTCTGGATCTGATTCAATAAAACGGAAACAAAATTAAAAATGTATAATGTGTTTTATTTATTAACTCACTAGCTGATGCCCGCAGCTTCGCCCGTGTCGAATTTGTTCTCGTTCCCGCTTCCCGTAGGAACTTATTCCCGGGATGAAAAGTAGCCTATGAGTTATTCCAGACTACAATGTATCCCTGTACCAAATTTCAGCCAGATCAATTCAACTGTTCGAGCGTGAAAGAGTCACACATCCACACTCATAAGCTTTCGCATTTATAATATTTGTATTGTTCCCGTTCCCGCTTCCCGTAAGAATAAGTTCTTACGGGAAGCGGGACGGAATAAAAAGTAGCCATGGTTATTCCAGATTATAATGTATCCCTGTACCAAATTTCAGCCAGATCCCTTTAACCGTTCGAGCGTGTAAGAGTAATAAACATCCACACTCACAAACTGTCGCATTTATAATATTAGTAAGATGTTACTCGGAACGAACTCCTAGTATCAAAATCATTTTGGTCGTACTATATAGGGTTGCATACATGCATTCAGCAGCGCCCTCATTTAATTTCACGACTTTATAGACAAACTGTAGGTAGACCTAACATTAGCGAAAAATTGCGTAACCACCACACACACACACATTGACATAGTGTACCTTAATACCTGAATCCAGACCGCATTCGGTCATCAGTTTATAAATAAAATTAGCTGACCTGTGCAACTTCATTTACGTTATAAGCTCGGCTTTTCTGTACTATAACATATATGTGTGTATTATATTCAGAATGGAAATTAAAGACGGTAGTCGGAGGTAAAGTACCCTTAATATTGATAATGGCAAGTTTTGCTAAAAGAAACATTCCTATATTTTAAAAAGTAAGTAAAACTGCATTCAAAAATGTTTGAAGAATATTGAAAACGACAGTTGTACTATTCCACAATATTTATTATTATAAACCTGACCGGTTTCGCGTCACAGCATTTTCAAAGGTCTAGATGGAAGGACAAGGTATTACTGTCTCCCTGTTTACCACACTTACTGCTTACTGTGCTTCTGTCGTTTTCAATATGTGCAGCAAGTTCCACCAAGTGCCAGTATAAATATTCAACAGTATAAATATTTTTTAAGAATACCTGCTTGAGCCGGGAATCGAACCTGGGAGATGTGAAAAAAAACATCCTGTTGATACCAACCGAAAGTGTCGAACAATTTACTATTGGCAACAATGTATCTTAATGCCTTTCTAATTCTACATTTTATTTTAAGTTTTTGCAATCAAAATTCTAGATTTTTTATGAAAATCATAGAGTAATAGGTAAAACCAAAACATAAATTTCCTATGAAAAGTTGTTCCTGGTGATTTATTGTGACTGAAACTTCCACAACTGTTTACACGACTCTACACCAATTTCATTTTGAACTTTGCTTCACTTTTAATACAAATCGTCGCCTCAGTGCTTATTTGTTCTATCTCCAATTTTTTTAAATATGAACTTTAAATGCAGAATTGTTAAAACAAAAATTTCAATCTTGTCAGTCAAAGAAAATTTTATGACTTTATTAAAAAATAATTTGAATTTTATTTAGGTATGACACGACTAAGTAATTAAAAGTTTGTGCTTATTTGTTCTATATCCAATGTTTGTCCCAAATCGTACATCGTAAGACACGTTGAGTGCTTGAGTGTTCTATGTCCACCCAAGCGACCAATCGCAGCCCGCGACGTCATATGCACCATTTCATTTGATTTGCCATTGTGGCTGGAAACTTTACGAGAATCTTTCAGTCGCTCCGAAAAATCATTTCAAAATCTTAAAATTTTTTGCGTTTTCATCGTCAAATTGGTTCAGACAAAAAATACTACATAATGTCAAAAACAGGTTACGAAAAACTATGTATTGAAACGTGGCCGCAAAATGAGCAGCAAGTACTTTTTAATTTACACTAGAATCCGTATTGAATTTGAAACAGGATGATGTTTTTTTAGCAGCCTTCAAATAATTGAGAAATCAATTCGACCTGTACCTAAATATGTATGATGTAATATTGGTGTCTTAGTAAAATTTTATAAAATTCTAAAATGTTATGTTAGTAAGTCCAATCAATATTCACGAAGCAAAAGTTTTTGATTATAAATTAGGTAATTTTTGTTTCAATTTCTTCACTTATTGCTTTGTGTTTTCTGGGTCCCTTCGTACTTATTATGTAAAGAACTAAAACGACCAACAAACTTATATTTAAATAAATTAATACCTAAAGTGTTTTGTCTTCTATTTTTCAACTCCAGACATAATTTTAACGAAAAATATTAACAAAACATTCTCAACTTAAAAGTGAAACCGGTTTTGCTTGTTATGTATGACTATTACAGTGAAATATGCACCATCCTGTTTAGGAAATAGCCACTTTGTCCTATCTCCAATGCACGGAATTTTATTTATGCTTATTTGTTCTATCTCCACGTAATAACTGTAAAATAAGGTATTATTCATTGGCATCTGCAGATAAAAATTAAAACATTTATTCGTAAGCAACACACGTATCAGGAAAGACCTTTAAATCTAGAAAATAACCTGTTTTAAATTAAAATAAAGGAAAAACGCTTCTACTGTAAAATGTGACCGATGGCAGATAGATCAAATAAGCACTGAGGCGACAAATGTGAACTATAGTTTTAACTTTTACTTTTCACAAAATTCATAAAAAATCTTGTCTTGATTTATAAAATGATAACTAGATTCGTTCCTGGATTAAGCTAGATCGTCTATAGATGTTAGCAGAGTATATATTTTGTTAGTTTACTATGATGTTAGGCTATGCGGTAATAAAAAAACTTCCTTTCTTGCGCGTGGTACTACCAGTGGTACTATTGGTAGTACCACGAGTAAAAAAAATACCCGTGGTACTACCAAGTGGTCCCAGTAGTACCACGGGTAAAATTGAATTACCCGTAAAAATTCAATTTTACCCGTGGTACTACTGGAACAACTCGGTGTACTACCAATACCTTTTTTACCTTACTTCACGGATTTTTTTTACTCGTGGTACTACTGGCACCACTTGGTAGTACCACGCTCAAGAAAGGAAAACTTGTCATGTACCTGCTATTCTCTGTCAAAGTAAGAGTTAGATATCGCTACACGGGGAAACAAAGATAGCGCTTTACAAAAATTAGAAGAAAAATGAAAAGGATGCAGTAAGTATTGCTATACATACATAACTACTGACTGACTGACTGTATAGTCAAGTCAAGTCGAAATGTGCGACTGCGGATTACGAGGTCGTGGGCGTGGGTATGATTCCCACCGGAGACAAACATTTGTATGATCCATAAATGTTTGTCTCAAGAATCTGGGTGTTTCTATGTCTTTTATGTATGTATTTAAAAGTATTTAAGTATTAATATCCTCGGATTTAGTTTAGTTATTTTCGTCAGTTATCCAGCATGATGAAACAGTAAGTATTTCTGTAGTGCGACTCCTATAAAAGAAATAAGAATTAATTTTGTGAAGCTCGGCGCGCAACCGCTGTTCCCGCCAACGCTCGCGAAGGTGTTGGGCGTCGGCGGCCAGTGACGTTTGACAGTTCGGATGCGCGACTGGTTAGATAGCGTTGTGTGAAAATGTCTATCAATATATATAAACTATAGTTTAGGGCACGCTACACTGTCAAACTGCACTTGTTATGCACGTTAAATATGAATGGAAGTTGCTTCAGTGTGTGTGATTTCTTTGCATGGTTTGTGCATCGACGTGTATGTACACATGATATTGACGAGGCATGACAAGTGCAGTTGGACCGTGTCGCTAGCGCTTTAGAACAATATGTTCCGTCTGCTTATTCATTAATCAATCATTTGTGCTTCAAATAAGGTAAAAATTGTTGAACATATAAGTTATGCGCTAAACCAGTTTTTAATCATTCTGACTTGACCGATGAACGAATTTGTTTTCACTTGACTGGCAAAATGCTTTTGGCCCGCCCGGCCACGATGAACTTATTAATGATACTTATTCCAATAGAACATGGAACATATTAAATTAATTGTATTCTGTTTTTACAAGTACGGCTGACTAAATAGTCTAGAAAACAAATTAATACTTTGCACGCGGGTTATATTGTCGTAAATAATACTTCCGATTCTGTGAGGTCTTAAGGGGTCCCGACATGGTCAATTGGCAATTGTCAAGCACGTAGAATTTAATGTGTACGAATACGTCGATGCACTCACACATGCACAGCAATCACGCAAACTGAAGCAACTTCCATTCATATTTAACGTGATTGACAATTGCAAGGCATGATCGTCTCGTCGGGAGCCTATTAAATACCCTTTTTTTACAAGCACGGCTGACTAAATAGTCTACAAAACAAATTAATACTTTGCACGCAGGTTATAGTGTTATAAAAAATAATTCCAATTTTGTGAGGCCCTAAATACCCTTTCCTTTTTACTTTTCTTCCTTTCAATTCATTTACATGTGTAGACATAGATTTAAAAAAAAAATTGGTTTTAATACAGTAGCCAGGCCGTAAAACAAAAATTAAAAAAATATCCCTCTAAAATTATCAGAAAATTTTACTATGGCAACACAAAATAACGACGTTCTTTCGCGGTGCGTGCGACATGACGCGCCGGTGAATTTTAATATAAATTTGACGTAATTTTTCTGTGCATATCTCGAAACTAAGGTAAAATATTACTACCAGTGTTATACAAATAGTGTACCAGTGTGCGCATTTGTGAATAACCTGTAATATTGTGCTTGCAGACTTCACAATGGCCGATCAAGTCGACTCAATGTCAGATGCCGAGCTGCGAACCAAACTAGCTGAGCATGGATTTCCAGTAATGCCTATTACTGCTTCGACACGAAACCTTTTAGTGAAAAAGTTAAAATTAGTACTTGAAAACAAGAGTAAACCTAGAGGTAACGTCGACAGCAAAGTTGATAACCGGCGGTCCCTCGCGCGTTATTCGAGTGGAGAAGAGTCCGACTTGGACTCAACGGCCAATGCCAAAGAAAAACGTGGCCGTCGAGCCACCACAGGTGGGGCTATGCTACCTCCAGCGGCCAACAAAACACGCCGCACGCCGTTAAAAAAGGATTCTCCTGTAAAACCGGACTCTGACAAAGGGTCAGAGTCTGAGGAAGAAAAAGATAAATCTTTACGTACTCGTGAGGAAGTGGAAACTGTGACGACGCGCCGAGTGACCCGCACATATGCCGCCAATGACCAGGATGGTTACGAGACTGGCTCAGACAGTGATGTAGATGTGGACAAGAAGACTTCTAGCCCGTTCCGTAGCAGCTCTAGGTCTAGCGACTACATATCTAGTACATTACCTTCTGTTGATGTTGGTACAAGCCCCCCAAAGACGTCAATCTTCTCTCGAGCTTCTATTATACCAAGCAACTATACAACATCATATACTTCTAATTTGACTCCATCGGATAATCTCAATTCAATTCGTTCACGTTTAGGTTTAACTTCTACATTGGGAGACCGTCCGTCTTCTAGTAATTATACATCAAATTTCTCCAGAAGTACTTACCAACCTACAACTTCGACTATTGATGAAGTAGAATCTCCATACTTAAGTAACTTTACTAGAAGATTATCTTCTTTGAAATCAGATGCATCTAAACCCACACCATACCTAGATCGCGATACGAACAATGGCAGCACTGTACTCCCTCGCAGGTCCTACATAACTGGCCTGAATAGGGCTGATGTCGTTGATTACAAATCAGCAACAGATAGAAAGTTCTTAAAAAATAATCTTGTGTCTCTTGCTCTTCTTGTGTTAGTGGCACTTTTTTTTTTTTGCTTATTTTTCATGTATATAGTTAAGAAAAACGACATCACGTCAGTGGCTGATGATCAGAATAGTGTCATACCAATTTGTCAGCTAAATATACCTGGCAACAGACCAGGTATCAACTGTGTGCCAAAAGAACAAGTCAGTTATGCTAAAGATCTTCTCAGAGTAATTCATCCTGAATTGACCAGTCGGATAGCTTCGTATAAGTGTGGCAGGCCGGGCGCTCTACCTTATATGACTGAAAGAGAAATTATAGACATAGCTAGTGCTAAAGTAGAGACGGCTGACATGAGTCAATGTCGCACTGACTTGAATAACTTGCAAGTTCTGATCATTAACAACCCTCGCTGGGGTCTGAATGTTGTTCAACTGAAGAATCTTTACACCAAAGAGGTGGAGTACTCTCCTATTGGTGTAACTGATCTGATTGTCCAGCAGCGATCCAAAGGCACTGTTGCTATCACACTAGCTGATCCTTCAACTCCACTTTCATGTTTGTTTGTTAACACATTATATTCTGCTGGATCCACTTTAGTTGTAATTGCTGTACTTACTTTACTAGCATTAGGTGCACAAAGAGCTTACAGATACTATGTAAATTATACAAAAAGGAAAAGTGAAGAGATATATTCTATGGTTGAACAAATCATAGATGTTATTTCTCAGGAGACTGAGGACAGCGGAGAACCGTACATATCTGTGGACCATATTAGAGACACTTTGATATCGCCTCAGAATAGGGAAAAGATGGTATCTGTGTGGGATGCAGCTGTAAAATTTATTCAGAGGAATGAGAGCAGAGTCCGTATGGAAGTTCAATCTGTTGACGGTGAAGATTGTCGAGTTTGGAGATGGATATCTGCTCAAAGTAGCCCAAAGCGCAGTGCAGCTTGGCAAGGACAGGCTTTCGAAACACAAGAAGGATCTGTCAACAATCTAGTCGTGTCCCCAACTCCATGCCTTAAAATCCGCCATATGTTTGACAAGAATGACGCCAACCCTAACTTGAGGTCTGTTATTCAAGATGCAATCTTGGAAAAGTGTGGCGATCGTTGCAACGTCCTGCATATTGATGTTGAACGAACATCATGTTGTGTGTATGTCAAATGTGCCTCGCCTACAGATGCTGGAGTTGTGTACAGGAGTTTACATGGCTGGTGGTATGAGGGCAGGCTGATTACTGTCAAGTACCTGCGCTTGGAGCGATACATGCAAAGATTCCCGAATTCACCTACTGTAGGTCCATATTTGAAGATGACTCGCCAGCGCTGAAGCTGTGATGATGAAACTCATTTTAGAATAGTGCTGTAGCACATGTGAAATGTTATAATTGTTACTGCATTCAGTAACTTAGTTCATATTTATTGTGAGTCATCTTTATGGATCTTTATCTGCAGATTGAATTAATGCTGCATTTCTCTGGGTAAAGACAAGATATAGCATAGTTGGGATGCAATCAGACTGTCATCTCATGTTAATATACAGTCTCTTAATATTTACATAATAAATTTTCAGCATAATAGGTATTTGTTGCTCTGTTAATTTGTGCTTTCATGATTTTTTTTAAATTCCATAAAATTGTGACACTGGTAATTTTAAAAAGTTTAACACATAATTTTTCATTTTAAAGGTCTTGCCTGACTCGTCAGATATTTTAATAATATGTTGTACCTGTGTTATTTGTATAAAGATGTCCCTATTATGGTTGTCTCCAGTAAGCTTGTGTAAATTATTCTCTTGTCAATTAAAATTTTATAGTTAGTTACTGATCTGAATAATTTCCTTTTAAGGTGCTGGTCTGCCTTAGATTTGAAAATAATTATTCAATAGTAGCATGTGAAATTCTGGTGGTTCGAATTGTACATAATTATAATAACATCACAAAATGTTTTTAACTGCTGTTCGATAAGTTACAAGTCATAAGGGCTTATATTTGTTAATGAATTTACTGTTTTGGAACAAATTGTTTAAACAAAGGTAGACTTAAGGTAGAGGTAAGTTTCGTAGGGTATACCGACGCATACACACATTTGATTTAATTTTTTCTTGTAATTTTAAGTCTAACGATGCGACAGCACAACATAAAGATAACTAAGATGGTTTTAATTTCATATAAAATTGACATTTTGTTTAAGTATTTCTACTAACTTCATTGTAAAGGCTGGAGCAGACCAAATGCGTATGCGTAGACGTAAGCGTAAACGTGCGCGTACCACTGAGTTGAATGTATGGAACTGGGGCTAGCGATGGGCGGGTCGGGCTAAAAAACTCGAGTTACCCGGGCTCAGCTTCCAACCCGTCGACTCGGGTTCATTTTTGCTTGATTCGGGCTGACTCGGTTGACCACTAAACTCGGCACGCTCGCCACCCGCCACGCTGTTCAACTCGCTTTGTCTCGCTCGTTCACGGTCATCGGGTCATCTCGCTCAGCCCTTCTCGTTGACTCGGCTTGTTTCGGTTTGGGTCGGGCTCGCTCGCTAACTAAGCATGCGCTGGCCTCGCACACATTCACACCACACGCAGCATTAAGGAATATCGAACTAAGATTGAAGTAATAAAAGCTATTCTACGTTCGATGAATAGAAAACTGGTCAGGTCGTTATGGAACCCGGGCTGTTTTTAAAATTTATTTTGTTACTTATAGGTAACTCTAACTAGGTACTTATAGGTAATACAATATACCTAACTAATCATATATTTTTGCAAAGAAAATTATTAATACGTTGGAAATTGTAATCGTAGTTAGGGCGACACAGTGCTTGTGCACAGTGTTGTGACTTCGCCCTGTCATTTGTGATAGTACGAAGTTTCTGATTTCCATTTTGTTGATTTTGTTGAAATATAATAATGTAAACGCAATGAACAGTTGATTGGACCTAAATATATTGTGTACTGATTTTATCATTCCTAATTTATAATAAAGTTCATTGAAATCAGTCAATATTATTACGACTACACATCCAAACTTGCCCGTTGTTTGCACAAGTTACCTAGTAAGTACATGAAATTATGCAAAATAACATTAATTTAATTACTAGACAGTTATTATACGATGATACGATGGGCGGGTCGGGTTAAAAACGTGGAGTTCGACACACTGCGGTGCGGCGGCGCGGGCGGCGGTGTGGCCGGCCAGACTCAACCCGGGTTAACCCGAGTTACAGCCCGGGTTACGTAATATATCAATTCGAGTTGCCCGAGTTGAAAAATCTGTGACCCGTCCCATCACTAACTGGGGCTACGCATCACGTCCACGTGCACGTCTACGTTACGCAAGCGGTGTGTCCTGTCTTATACAGTTCCATACATTACAACTCAGTGGTACGCGCACGTTTACGCTTACGTCTACGCATACGCATTTGGTCTGCTCCAGCCTTTAATGTCTAGTTATTTTTATGGATTGATTTTCATTTTCTAATAAATTGATATAAGTAATTGCTTGTTTCATTGCAACAATTTGAGCTAACAAGCTATTTGCGCTGCTAAATATCCTTCTCTACTTCCGAGAGTCTTAAGACGAAGTCACATGAAGGTAAAGACCGACCCGCACCCCATCGGTCGGACGGTCCGTTGGTTGATAATGTGGCGTTCCCCCGTGGACCACCTGACGACAACCTGTGTCTTTCCATTCCGACCAACTGTTGTGCAGAAAGGAGCCCAATGAAGGACTTGGTTCCTATTGGACCTAATGAACTTGACATTATGGACCTTCGCTTAAACTGACACATGGGCGCGCATCGCGTGCTAGTATTGAGTGCTACTATTGTCTGCGGGAGCAAGGCCAGCTGAACCAGTGAAGTAGGAACTTGTATTAATTCTGGATGTCATGGGGTCCAAACGACCTCAGAGGCTCCGACGAATTTAAGTGTCCACGTGGTGGTTAAGACTCCCCTGTGAGTGCCACGTGGTACATTATGTTAGTCCGGGAGCTGGCGAGTGTTCTGAAGAACTATCAAACTTAGTCCCATCCTCTCTTCGATCCTAAGCAACGCGAGGGCACTAGTACAATTGAGAAAATAATAGAAACGTGGAGAGTACGTGTACCCTCTGCTTACAACCCCGGGTTCTGAGTTGCGCGTAAAGAGGCACATCATTGGGCCGATTGTAAGTCTCACATTGTCAATACCTAGTGTTGACAACTATTCGAGTGATCTCCGCACAATTCGTTTCCATGGGCATTCTTCCCACCAAATCACTTTTGTTGTGTGGGACCCCCTTTCATCCCCCTTTTTTTCTGATTTTGGTATGTATTTGTTATAGCGGCAACAGAAAAATTCCAACTCTCAAGCTATCACCGTTCCTGAGATACAGCCTCATGTCGGACAGACAGACGGACAGCGAAGTCTCATGAATAGGGTCCGAAACGGTACGGAACCCTAAAAGGAAAGCAAATAATACGACTATTTACAGAATAAAAACATTTTATTTACAGCAACAATAATAACAAAAATAGGTATTTCGGAAAATACATCAAACATTATTCCATTTTCTCCTATAACTATTTACCTACATAAATTTAGTTGATAATGTTTTGAGATATCAAATTGGTCCCATTATACCCTGAAAACACATAGGTACCTATGTCAAAATATCACATTTTACATTGAATTGTAAACCTTTGAAAATTTAAATGCATTCGTTACTATGAAAAATATTTTCACAATGATCCATTATTGGGTTAAGGCAAGTCAAGCTTAATATCATAAAGATGTTGCAAAAAAGAATGTACAAATTGATAAATTTAAAACGTGATAGGATTTTTTTTATATTGCACAAAAACCTAAAAAACAAGAATTTAAAAGTAAAACCATTTTTAATACCTACAAAATTTAAATGAACAAAATAATATTTATATTGGTAGGTATGTACTTATAAGAATGATTGGTCATTATTCAAAATAATATTTATTTATTATTTTGTTAACAAACTTTCCAAAACAAATTCTCACAAACGCCGTACCCAACAGTGCGCACACGCACACGCTAGTAGTTAAGCGTTTCCAGTAGCGCCTGGTAGCAGCGCCACCTGTCGGGCAGGTAGAAGGGCTCGAACACGTGCGGGAAGGGCGCGTCCCAGCCCGCCACGCGCCGGACCGGGGACTCCAGGTGGAGGAAGCACTGCTCCTGGGTGTTGGAGAAAGTGTGTTAAGGAACAATATATTAAACATTATACTGGCTGAAACAAAACTACCTCTCCAAATTTCATGAGATGATTTGGCATCGGAAATCAAATACAAATACTTAATAAAAAAGGGGGGTTAATTTTTTTATTTAAAAAAAAAAATTGTCGCACATTAAGAATCCATTTTTTACCGCGGCAATTCGAGGTAACATGGTCGCCGTGGCAAAACAAACACGGAGCACCCGTCTGGCTGTCGTTGTCGCTTTCTACTGCCGCTCAGTAGCGATAGAAAGGGTGATAATGACAATTTATAGGACCTTTAAAACGGATTTACGGTTAAAGTATTCATGTGATTTTTTTTCTTCATTTTTGTAATGTTTCTTGACTGATGCCACGTCACGTGACGAAATTTGAAGAGTCAATTTTGTTACACCCAATATATTACATATACTATAAAAGCGCTCGTGGCCCCACGAACTGTGTTCTGAAAACGATCACTGCAGTTAGCAACATTTACTCTGGCCGGTCCTTAGATGGGTGATACCACTTAGTGACACTTATTTGAGCGTTTCCGTGCTTCGGAAGGCACGTTAAGCCGTTGGTCCCGGGTACCGTAAAATGGCAGTTGTTAAGCCAAATTAAAGCCCTTTATGAAGCCGCCCGCCTGCCAGCTTTAAAAATTTCAAGAGCAGGCAATCAAAACTTGCGCCTGTCCATTTCAATACTGCTCACCACCTATTACGTGGGACAAATCTTAAAGGTGAAATGTGAGCATAATAATATGACTCTGCCTGGGGTAGGCAGAGTCATATTATTTTATTCGGGGAAAAAACGTAACTACATATCGACGTAAGAAAACGTATTTGCTGTAAGTAGCAAAACCCCAACTTTTCACCAGAGCCAAAAAACTTTTAAAAAGTTAGAAAAAAATTCATATCTTTTTAATTATTAGTGATAGATAGGTGATTTTTGGAACACAGTTTTGTTATTGGACTACGTATGAACGGCAATGAAAATATTTTGATTAAAGTTATTGGAAGTAGGCTTTTCACTACTTACAGCAATTAGTGACTTCTATGGCGATAGTTAAGTTGTGTATATTTAATTTACAGACCTTTAAAACGCTGTACTTGAAATATTTAATGAATGACATACCATTAAAAAGATGTAAGACTGCTCTGGTAATATACTGATACCACTTAATTGGTATAAATAAAAATTCGTTTGTATGTGTGTTACAAGTTAAATGCTGTAAGTTTGTTTTTTGTTTAATATTAAACAAAATAACAAACTTACAGCATTTAACATAGCTCGACTCGACTTTTGGCGCATGGCGATGGCGTGTGTTGTAGCGTTAATGGAGAGAAGGGGGTCCAGCTGCGGACTGTCATAGGCTGATTTGATTGATCCATAAATACTTACATTGGTATGTTAAGTGTATAATTTGTGTAATATACAATGTTCCTACTTAGAATAATATTAATTTATATTCAGCCTATGACAGGCCACTGCTGGCCATAGGCCTATCTCAATTAACGCTACAACACACGCCATGCGCCAAAAGTCGAGTCGCGCTATGTCGACCGTTCTCGCTCTCTGACGGATAGCATCGTTTGGAATTCTATTCCTCAGAGACACACCGAGCATAGCTCACGTCATGGCTCGTTGTTGAACTTTAAGGGCATGGACCAGCCCACCATAAGTGTCCGCTTCTCGGCACCATACTTTATTATTGGTAGAACGCACTGATTGCAGATTTTTGTCTTCAGGCACTGCGGTATAGGCGAAAAGAAAAACCGATGGAGTTTGTTAAATGCTGCCCAGTCCAAGTGGATACTTTTTTTTTTTCAAGTATAATGATCTGCACAAATTGTA
This sequence comes from Miltochrista miniata, assembly GCA_933228765.1. Classification (NCBI taxonomy): domain Eukaryota; kingdom Metazoa; phylum Arthropoda; class Insecta; order Lepidoptera; family Erebidae; genus Miltochrista; species Miltochrista miniata. The sequence continues at coordinate 3,609,288 of OW121758.1, forward strand.
TTCTTGGAAAACATCAAGGCTCGGACCTTTGACGTAGAACATGACATGCTCATTTATCATGACGAATGAGCGAAGATGCCTAACTTTATCCAGGTTATGACAAGACCAACGCGACAAAATGCTCTTTGACTGTGCAGCATCCCAACTCAAGTTGCCAGATGCGTTTGCCGTTTATATTCATTCCCCATCCATTAAAATGTATTTGAGAGCGATGGTGAGGAGCTTAGGGAATATTACATGTCCCGGTCTCATACCTCTGCGCAGTTCAATGAAATTAGTTGGATGATCCTCCAGCTGCGTAGTCGTGTCGTAGCGGTCTCGTACGAGCATAACGACATCTTGCAGTACATCCAGAACTGCTCAGGTTTTGATAGAGTCGAGGCTATCTTGTAGTCTATGAAAGCCATACAGTCACTTATATTTTACTCCTTTGTCTTCTGTACAATCTGCCGAACAGTAAAGATGTGGTCAATTGGTCAAGTCTTGCGCCTATGTTTGCAATGATGTTATCTGTCAATTAGTAGACGTACCACTCACAGGCGATGCTGGCTTGAGCGCCGAAGACGTTAGTAGGGTTCCCTCGCACTCCCGAGTATAACCCAACAAGACAAAATAAAATAGATCTCAAGAAAAATAGAACCCTTGAAGTAAAACCACTATTGTACTGTTCTACCACTACTGAAGTTAGATTTTTATTTTATTGAAACGCGCGGGCTATATTTTTGATGCCGTAACCGATTTCTAGTAAAATTTCATATCACAATGCCTTAATTGTTCATTAACTAAATAATTCATAGCTTAAAAAATAGTTTTTTCTTATTTTCTTAGTATTTATAACTAGTTAAAATGTACCTAGTAACCATGAAAATAATTTTAAAAGCATCCATAGAAAAGTGCTGTACTTGTATCTTGAGTTCCATTTACAGACCATAAGAATGTTGTAAGTAATCTTTTATTTAATTGACAGCCCAAAAAATGCTGTAAGGAATATTTGCCAGTATTTTTTGGGCATTTGACAGGCCATAAGAATGCTGTAAATCTTATCAGATGTTTAATAATAAACCGAACTTTTGACTGTAAGTAAAAAAAGTTATAAAACACCGGTTTTTGAGACACTTACAGCAAATTGAACACGTAAACTTTGCAAATTAATACCCAATTTTATGAAATTTTGTCGTCGTAGCGATATGAGGCCCAGACCAATCGACGCAGAAAAAAATTCTGAATCTGGCTATGTATTTAGTAGTGTCCGACCGAAACTGGTTTTCCGGCCGAAACCGAAACCGAAACCGAACTTTCGGCTCCAGGGTCAGTTTCGGCCGAAACCGAAACCGAAACCGAAACTCACGTGTTAATGTTGAAAAAAAAAACCAGCCAAGTGCAAGTCGGATTCCGCACAGAGGGTTCCGTAACAAAAATTAGGCACAAAAATTTCGTTTGTTGTGTGGCTGCTTTTTTCTGATCTAGTAGGTATATTTTGTTATCGGCATCAGAACAGGGTGAGGTGGTGGTGGCAATGTCTCTTGACATCGCCAACGCTTTCAGCACCTTGCCCTGGAGCTGCGCTTGCGCTTATTAACCATGGAATGCCTCCATACCTCCGTCGAATTGTCGGGGCCTATCTTTCCGAGAGGGCCAAAACTTACCCGAGCTGGCTAGGGCTGGGTCCGCGAGATGTGTCGTTCGGTGTTCCATAGGGATCGGTCTTAGAACCGCTTCTATGGAACATCGGTTACGATTGGGTGCTGCGTGGTCCGTTGCACAGAGGTGTCGGCGTAACGTGTTAGGTGCGTAACGTGTTACGACGACACCCTCATTACAGCGCGAGGAGCAATGCACCGAGACGCAGCCCTGAGGCCACCTGCGGGAGCCAGCTTACATAAAGGGGGCGTCAGCATCGGCATCGAGCTCTCGATGACGTATCTGGGGCTCGTACTTGATAGCCGATGGAACTTCAGATACCACTTCCGAAGTTTGGTCCCATAGCTGAGGGAGGGACATCAGCCGCACTCTCGCAGTTGTTGCCCAATATCAGGAGACCCAACGCTGCCTGCAGGAGACTGTACTTTGCCCTATACGGGGCCCCCGTATGGGCGGAGATCCTGATGACCAGCAATGCGGCTAGATTGCTTAGCCCGCGGAAGGCGACGGCTATCAGGGTGATAAGGAGATACCGCACGATCTCAGTTGAGGCGGCATGTCTTCTATCCGGGACCCCTCTATGGGACATGAAGGCAAGGGCCCTTGCATGATTGTTTACAATGGCGCAAGGAGGTGCTGGAACGAGGCCGTAGGCCTCTTCCTGTGAGCAGGTCATGCTCGTAAAAGAGACGGCGGGGAGGAAGCGGGAGAGAACTCTGCTTCTCGAGTTCCACAGTCTGCGGCGGCGCCCCAAACTATCAGCCTCCATGACCGGGGGCCTAAGACCGGTGACGGGGCTGCTTATCGTCTTTACAGAAGCCGGCCATTGTCACGTGATAGGTGGGTCAGCCACCCTATCAAGTCCAAATATAGTAAGGATTACCAAGGAGATAATTGAGAAAAATTGGTTGGTATAATATTGCAGCTTATCTGCGTTTATTAAAATAGGTACAAAACACTGATGCACAATTAGTGAGTAAGTAGGGGAAGGTTCCGTAGGTTTCCTAGACCACCAGATCCAGCCACGAGGTGATGATGGAGCGAGGTACATCACCTGTGGATCAGCCGTAGTAGTAAGAGAGGGCAGCGACCGTCTGCAGGTCTTTATGAGCGCGTGGAAGGGGCGGCGAGGGGCGAAGAGTATCCCGGTGCGCGCATCGCCCGCCACACGCGCGAGGCATGGCAGGCCGATAGCATGACGTGAGAGATTCATCCACGCCCCGCTCAAGAAGCGGGATAACAACGGAACAACCCCCCAAAGCAATAACCCCCCCCCCCCTCCGCGGCCGCTGTATGCATCATTCCGAGGGCATACTCGGGGCTCTCAACCGTAGGCTAGGTAGGATACGCGTGGTTTTTAGTCGGTAGGACTACTATACGGTGAAAATTTTAGGCCTATATCTGGCACAGTTCCAGCGATACAGCCTCGTGACTAACAGACAGACGGACGGCTAGGCCTCATGTCTCGAATAGGCTTTAACCCCTCCGTATGTGAGTTAGACTCGCACTTGGCCGGTTATTTTTTCAATAGGTGCTGCAAGTTCCACCAAGTGCCATCAATTAACAGTATCAATCAACGGTATAAATCTTCTCAAGTGTTCGTTTTAGAAATATCTCCACCTAAAGATGAGTTTCTTTCTTTTACGCGTGGAATTGCTCATAGATGCTATTGTGAACTCCTACTGACTAAAACCACACGGTGCCCTGCTACTAGCTCTTGGCTGGTTTTGGTTACATTCTAGAAGTATATAACTAAAACTGGACAACAGTGAGCCGAACTAGCGCGCGTAGGGTTCCGTACAAGAAAAGCAGCAAAAAATCACGTATGTTGTTTGGGAGGCCCCCTTTATTATTATTAATTTGTCTATGTAGCTATAGCGTCAACAGAAATTCATCATCTGTAAAAAAATTAACTGTCTAACTATCACGGTGCATAAGTCTGCTGACAGACAGACAGAGGACCAACGAAGTCAACGGAACCGACAACAAAGGGGTAGGGTTATGTAATGTCCTGGATCACCTTTTTAGAATTCCGTAAAAATTGTTTTATTATAACTACCTATTGATTGGAAGTCTTTTGTAAATCTTCGGTTAGTAACATATTAACTGGTTGAGTTGACCCTAACCACGTCACTAGCAGAGCCAGGCACTCAAAATTTATGATCACGTGAGTTTCGGCCCGGCCGAAAGTTTCGGCCCATTTTGGCCGAAACCGAAACTGCGGCCGAAACTCGATTTTTTGGCCGAAACTGGCCGAAACCGAAACCGAAACCGAAACTTCGGTCGGTCACTAGTATTTAGTCTACTTACGACATTTTAGCTACTTACAGCAAATACGTTTTCTTACATCGATATATATGTATGTTATTAAACAGAAAAATTGTGAATGAAAACGGAATGCTACGAAAACATTCAATTACAAACATTCCAAATACAAAATCCAAAATTTTCAAATGATTATACAACGCCTACAATAAATTATTCAATCTTGAAACCTTAGGAGGTTCTTCCAAGGTCGGCAGCGCGTTTGTAGCGCATCTGGTGTTGCAAACGTTCATAGGCTATGATTACCACATCTATCGTATGGGCCATGAGGATTTCAGTCACTTAAAAGTGGTATAAACAATAACATTCAAAGATAATCACTCCATCGGCTTTTTATATTTTGAAATTAACAATTAAGACCATTTTACAATGGCTTGAAAATATATGATTATACTCCACACCCTTAGGCAGTAGCGTGATAATAAGTACCCTAAGTTCCCATGAACCACCCCCTGGGCGAGGCCGCATTGGCGGCCGTAGGTCTGTTGGGAGTCACGGGACATCCTTCCTGAGGGTTCACCCGGGGCTCTCAACCATAGGCTGTTGGGCGTTACGTGAGGTTTTTTAGTCGTTGAGAGTCCGGCATAGCATCCTACGAGGATTTTCCCTCACATCAAACAAAAACGTACCCTAAGTTACTCACAGCTATCAACCAATGAGAGTCCTCTCAAAATCGGTCCAGCGGTTTCAGAAATTAACCGGGACAGACATACCGACAAATATTTTATATATATATAGAGGGTAGTATACCTGTATAGTGGCGGCCACTTCAGCTCCGAACCCGCACGTGAGAGGCGCTTCATGAGCGATGATACAGCGGCCTGTTTTCTTCACCGACTGAAATATATCATGCGTTGTCTTAGTACACAGTACAATAAATAAATATCCAAGGACATTTTCACGCAACGCTATCTGATCCCAAAGTAAGCTAGGAATAACCTGCTTGTGTTATGAGTATCATTTCAGACCACGAATATTACCACTTATACAAAATTCCAATGAATGATATTAATATAGCATTTGATGCCGTCAATGGCAAAGAAGTTTTACTTCAATCGCGCGTAAAGGTTACACGCACACAGTTTTTTTGTCTTTGGTGAGTATCAAACCCACAACCTCGTGTTCTGCAATCGCACTTATAGACCTATTAATTTTCTCGTGTCTCAAAATCCCACTGGGACAAAAAAATCCCAGTAGTTCCTTCATGGAACTACGCAATGGAACTACTGGTATACGGCGGGCGATGGCGAAAACGAGGCAGTCAATAAAATAACTGCCTTAACTTAAAATGCTTACTGCCATAACGATATTATACATGCTAAAGTTTGGGAGGGTGAATCTATACTAATATTATAAAGAGGAAAGATTTGTTTTTTTATTTGTATGTTTGTAACGAATAAGCTCCGGAACTACTGGACCGATTTGAAAAATTCTTTCACTGTTGGAAAGCTACACTCTTTGCGGTGAACATAGGCTATAGTTTATTCCCGTATTGCCACGGGAATGGGATCTACGCGGGTGAAACCGAATGACGTCTGCTAGTTTAATATATTTTCACGCTTTAACGGTTGAACGGATTTGGGTGCAATATAGTACAGCCATCGATGGTCCACCTCCACAGTCGCGGCTCCACCCACGTGACATTTTTTCTTGTTTCCGCAAACCGTAGAAACGTAGGTATCCCGCCCGGGGTAAAAAGTATCTTCTATCCCTGTACTAAATTTAGTCAGATTCATTCCGTCATTAGAGTGTGAAAGAGTAGCAAACATCCATAATATCAAACTTTCGTATGTAAATATTAGAAAGAAGAGGTGCCAACATTCGGACCTGGTTCAGCAGATGTTGACAAAAGTAATAAAAAGTCAAAATAGCACTCGATTTCAAAAAGCCCTTTGAAGCAGCAGTCCTATTTTTGCAAAAATAGCTCGTAGCCTCACGGACTTAGTGCTTTATAAACGCAGTAAGCAACTTTCATTATTCTGTGACATTTATTTGCGAGCGTTTCCGTGCATTGAATACACGTTAAGGCGTTGGTCCCGACTTCCATGACCGGGGGTCTGAGGACGGTGAGAGGGCCGCTCACCGTCCTTGCAGAAGCAGGCCCATGACGGCAGCGTGACGTGAGCACTCACGCACGCCCCCCCCCCCTTAGAAGCGGGGTCACACCCGATACCCCCCATAGACGCGGGATTGCACCCGAACCACCCCCTGGGCGTGGGTCTGTTGGGAGTCCTGGGACATCCTTCCGAGGGCTTCCACGGGGCTCCCAACCACAGGCTGTTGGGCGGTACTTGGGGTTTTTAGTCGGTAGGAGTCCGCCATAGCATCCATGAGGATTTTCCCACACGTTAAACAAAAAATAAAGGCGTTGGTCTCGGTTGTCAGTAACATGACAGTGTTGTGAAGTCAAGCTGAAGGCATTATGGGCGATTTAAACTACGGCCAGGCAACCAGCCATCAGGAGGGCCGTAAGCTTGTCTGCCACCTTAGTAGATTACTAATTGACTGCCTCTCCTCCTATTTGACTGCCTCTGTGGCGCAGTCGGTAGTGATACCGCCTGCGGCGCTGGAGGTCGTGGGTTCGATTCCCACCGGAGACAAATATTTGTGTGACCCATAAGTGTTTGTCTCAAGAGTCTGGGTGTTTCTTTGCATAATACAAATACAAATTCTTTATTTGCTATAAATAGGGTACAAAAATGGTGTTACATCATATAAATCGGATAATCCTTGCCTATTCAGCCATTGAGATAGCATGCAAAATTTCGAGTATTTCACCTTCACATTTTAACAAGTAAGCATGTCATTACATAATTTAATTATAAGAGACCACATACATTAGGGATAAATTAAATTAAATTCTTCAAAAATAATTAATTCCCAACAATTACAATAATAAATAAAATACTATTTGAAGTCATCTGAAACGAGAGTTTAAGTAATTGAATACATAAATACACAAACATAATCCACTGATACCTTAACATTGGTTCAAATGTAATGGCAATAATTAACTAAACCATAACTACGTCAAATCACAACTCAGAACATTGATGGACACATGATTTTCATCAATGAAAAATAAAATTTGTGACTCATTGTCATATGTATGTATTTAAAAGTATGTAAGTATTAATATGCGTGGTTTGATACCCATAACACCAGCAGGTTATTCCTAGATTACGTTGGGATCAGAAAGCGTTGTGTGAAATGTCCGTGAATATTAAAAAATAAAAATAAAAAATACTAGCACTTCTGCGAAGGGTAGATCTCGCGAGCACCCAGGAAAAATTTGTGAGAAATCATATCCTTTATGTTTCAGACAAAAACCATTAATATTCGTTCATTAATAACGCCACAACAATCTTTACTCCTATTCTCCCCCATTTTCCTCCTATCAAAAAAACTGTTGACAAAAGTTGTATTTTAAATTAAAGAACACGTGTGCCAAGTTGGGTGAAAATCGGTTAAAATTCGTCCTATAGACCGGAACTGACATACACACAGATATACGGACGAAAGCAAAATCGTCCACTGTCGAATCGGAGACTCTCGTTCGCTTCGCTCACTCGGTCAATAAAAAAAGTAATGTTCAAAACGACTCACATTACACACGGTGTCTTCATCCCAAGGCAATATGGACTGCAGGTCTATGACGTCCAACTTCACGCCTAGATTCTCTTCAGCCATCTGAGCTACTTCTAACAGGACGTGGACTTGAGTTCCCCACGCCACCAGGGTAGCTGCATCGCCTGTGGAGGATTACAAGCCTCATTAGTCAGACTCATCTTACAATTCCGGGCTCTTCAAGCGGGGCGTGAAGAGACATATCGTAGGGCCGCCAACTTGAGGACCACTGTCAGAAGTGTTACGGACTGTGAGAGTGGCCCCCAATCGCTAGATGCGCCACGGCATTCCATCAGGCTATTGTCATAATCGTCATTTTGGTCAGTCAAATAATAATAGAGCGTTGACGGACAGACAACAATGTGATCATTATTAGGATTCCGTTTTTTGCTTTTGAGGTGGGGATCACAAAATCCTGAGTGTGAGTTCACATGCTGTAGAAGGTAAACTTCCCATAAGGAGCGCGTCCGTAAAATGCACAAAAAAGACATTTAGGATTTTGGAAATATTCAAGAATTTACTTTATTACAGGACACTAAATGGAACCTTAATTTCTTAATAGCACCGTGTGCTATTTAGGAAATAATTATTAACTTGCGAAAAAACCTCTGAAAATCATCGAAATTTACCTTTGTCAATTTGATTATTCCTGCTATTTCGATGATTTTTAATAATTTTGAGATGTGTATTTTCTAATGTAAATAATTATTTTGTAAAAAGCACACGGTGTTAATGTAGTCTCATCTATTAATAATTTAAGGTTCCATTTTAGTGTCACTTAATGAAGTGAGTTCTTGAATATTTTCCCAAATAAGAGCATTTTTACAGACGCGTCCCTTAAATAGAACAAAAATTGTTTTATTTTGCCTTGCACTTTTTCGTTTTATAAAATTCAATACAAACCGACCTAAAAGAAATTTCATTTCATTATTAAAATTTTTAAATCTTATTTTGTGAAAAGCTTCATCCTTTATTTAAACAAAGTAGTAGTATTCATACCTTCTCTCAAAACCTGCGCCTTTCCCAACGGCAGTGTATAGTCTCCCACGGGAACTTCTTCCGTCGCCGACCGGTACAGGATCTTGGGCTCCAGGAAGATGCAAGGGTCGGGCTCCCGGATGCACGATAGGAGTAGACCTTTGGCTGTGATGGGACCGCGAGGTACCACTACCTGTAATTGCAATGGCAATTTTATTGAGAGGTTGAGGGGTTTTTTGTTAATTTTTTTTAACGTAAGGAAAATCCTACAGGGATGCTATGTCGGACTCCTACCGACTAAAAACCACACGTATCCTACCTACGGTTGGGAGCAGTCCACGTCATAATTTCGAAATAATCTGGCCGACCTTCAAAATTCCGAACGCTCATTTCGCCGATGATAAATTCAACGAATTTTGTATGGTCGACTGTTAAAACTCCGAATGGTCATTTCGCCGATGATCAGTTTTACGAATGATTGTATCGGGGTACTCTGAGTCGGGGTGTTAACCATTTACTTATTATGGTTAACACCTCGACTCGGATAGGTTAGGTTAGAAGGCTAAGGCGGGAGCGAAGCGGAGCGGAGTTCCCGCCTAGCCTTCGTGGTTTTTTTTTCTATAACCATCCAACACCAACATCAATTTCATACAATCATTCGTAAAACTGATCATCGGCGAAATGACCATTCGGAGTTTTAACAGTGGACCATACAACCATTCGTTGAATTTATCATCGGCGAAATGAGCGTTCGGAATTTTGAGGGTCGGCCAGATTATTTCGAAATTATGACGTGGACTCGGTTGGGAGCTCCGGAACCGTTGGACGTCACAGATCACCAGTCGCTTTCACAGTCCATAAAAGTGGTCCTCAAGTTGGTAGACCAGTGAAATTAAAAGTCAATGAAAAAATCTTTAAATTAAAATTAAGCGGTTCAGCGATCTTTTCAATCGCTCGGTTATAATAATTAATAATGTCATTAATTTTAAGATAACAGTGATCCAATATGTTGGTTTCGAGTTAGTTGTGACGAAGATTTTCTCTACTGTAAGAGCGGCACACCTGTCCGGCGCGTGGTTTTCTGGATCATAAAGGAAAGCTGTTCAAAACACTCGCTATGATAGATTCGGTAGAATGGTTCTTTGTTGCGTCAACAGTTCAAGGTTTCCCGTTAGTTCAGGACAGTCGATATTGCGGATAGCACGTCTCTGCATAGCGTCTAGCAAGTACCTCGCGGAGTTCAGTGAGTCTTACGGATTGTGACTGTCCTTTAACTCCCTAGTCCAGTCCCAGTCATGGCTTTCGAGCATTTTGGTGAGCCAAATACTTACATATTAAAAAAAAATCAGTGGCATTTCGGGAGTTCCGACTAAGGTAAAAACATGAAAGCGTATTTTTTGGCTAGTAAATTTTTCTGAGATCCCAGTTTCGAGATTGGAATCGAAACTATTTCCTCGAACAGTTCAAGTTAGTCACAGTTTCGATGTGTTGGTTTTGAATTTAAGAATTTGGTCCAATAACAAAAATGCCCAACATAACCTAAGAAGTTTTCATTTCAATAACAAAAGTTAAGCAAGAGTGAGAAATCCCCCCCTAGGTGAGGCTGCAGTGGTAGCGGTAGGTCTGTTGGAAGTTCTGGGGTAGGTATCCTTCCGAGGGATTACTCGGGGTTTCCAACCTTAGGCTTGTTGGGCTTTACGCAAGGTTTTTTAGTCGGTAGGAGTCTGGCATAACATCCATTAAGGATTTTCCCTCATGTTAAAAAAAAAAGGACTGACTGCTAAGGTTAAGCAAACGTTCCCTCAAAACACCCTCCAACTATATGACGGCTGTGGCGGGGGTGGGGAAGCTTGCTCAGTGGGAGGCAGGGAGTTGTCTATCTGTACGTAATACTTTTTTTACATTAAGCTCGCCAAATTGGCGTCGCCACTGATGGAAAGTCATGGTGCATCTAGCGATTGGGGGCCACTTCTGACAGTGGTCCTCAAGTTGGCGGCCCTGTGATGTGCCTCTTTACGCTCCTCTTGAAGAACCCGGGATTGTAAGATGAGGGTACCACGTGTGCGGGCAGGTCGGTTTTTATAGTTCGACAGAGGAACGATCTTTTGAAACGCTCAGTTCTGACAAAGATTCTCTCCACTGTGTACGAGTGGCACCTCTGCCCGGCACGCGTTGCAGTGGGATCAGGTTGAAGAGCTCCTCAGAACACATAATGTTTGGCAAGTGAGTGCGTACTTACCCTCAAGCCGGGCGCGTGCGCAAAGAACGCCTCCGGGCTCTGCGAGTGGTAGATGCCCCCGTGCCCCACGGCGCCGCACGGACTGCGTACAGTAAGGGCGCCGCACGCGAACTGTGAGCCCGAGCGGTAGCGCGCTTTGGCCGCCTCGTTCACTAGCTAAATACACGAAGTCTTAGTATACTAATTACTAGCGGAGGTCACGTGGTTTCATCCGTGTTCCCGTTCCCGTGGGAATACGGGAATAAAATATAGCTTCACCGCGAAGAGTGTAGCTTGCCACCTGTGAAAGAATTTGTCAAATCGACCCAGTAGTTTCGGAACCCATTCGATGCAAACAAACAAACAATCAAATCTTTCCTACTTTTAATATCAGTATAGACAGACAGATGGAGGGCGGAGTCCCATGAATAGGGTTCCAATTTTTACCCTTTGGGTACGGAACCCTAAAAAGAAAAAAAAATGATTGTTTGTTTGTTGGCATGGGCATGTGATGAGAAGGGATGAAAGTCATATGAATGTTGAAAGATGGAGAGCCAGAGGAATTCCAAAGAGAACATGGATAGAGTGTGTAAGGACTGATATGATTCATATCAGTTCTTACACACTGATCATATTCATATCATATGGATGTATGGAAGAAGAAGACATAATGCGCCGACCCTAAATATTTATCTTTCATTCCTTAGCCTGTTCTTCATGAAGTTCATATGAAACTTAACAGTAAGATAATATCTCATATTTTGACTTAAACCTCGATGAAAGAAGCAAGTTTACAAGCTACAAGCCAGCTAATATGAGAAACTACGAGAATCTAGTAAACCTGTTCCGTGTCTTCAAGCTTTTTACAATTTACTTTTAACTATTCCATTGTAAATCACTCACTAGCTATTAAAATTATCAAATATCAGCTCTTAAACTCACACCGTGTCATCAAAGATTTACTGTGCATACTGGGAATACTGTAAGTGCCAAAAATAAGTATACCTGATCAAAAGCTGGGAAGATATAATCAGCAAACTGTATCTCGGCAATAGCCGTGGCCCCAGCGGTCGCAACACCGATGCCAAACCCAGCAATACCTTGTTCACATAGGGGCGTATTGAACACTCGGTCTTTGCCGTATTTTTCCTGAAAATTAAGCAAAATACTGATAATGAGGAGGAATCTATCTAGAATATTCTTACGTAAGAGAGAGAGGTGTAAGTATCTATTTGTTTTTTTTTCAACATGAGAGAAAATCCTTCAAGGATGCTACCGACTAAAAAACCTCATGTAAAGCCCAAAAGCCTACAGTTGGGAGCCTCGGGTAAGCACTCGGAAGGATGTCCTAGTATGTATACTATAAGTGTACCTATTTATGGTTACCTACTTATTTAATACTACCTATTTAGAAAATTTATGTTTATATATAAACGTGTTTGTAGGAACCGATTTGCAAATATTGGGTCAAAACCAGTTTAATTTTCACTAAAAACCTTGTTGTTTGTTTTAAAGTTATAATGATGTTATCACACCCTTCTTTTTTCAATTTTGCAGCACACCCAAAAAAAGTTTTAAAAGGAATAATCTTTCAGATTTTGTCATTTTTTACTGCAGATAGATTTCCTCTATTAATGGCCTATCAAACTATAAAAGAATTTTGAATTCCACCAGTCGTTCAACCTCTTTATTGTCTTTATGTTCATTCAAACTCTTTAGCTTTATAAAAGTAGTATAGATAACTACAGATACCTGGAGCCCCAGCGCACATCTGAACACACCTCCGAAGCCAACGTCTTCACCAAACAGAATAGCTGTGGGATCATTCTTGAGAGTGATGTCCATTGCACTGTTGATTGCCTGCATCATATTCATTTTTGAAGTCTCACCTGGAAATAAGTAATTAAATATGTCTAGATTTTGTTCATTTAAACAAGGTTAGTTGTATATTCTCCACAATAAGCCTGATAATATTATTATTGTAATTATCATAAACTAAAGACTTCTGAACGAGTAGTAAGACTGGTATTCCATAACATTATAGCTAGACCACATTACTGAGTTATCACTTAATGACAATATGATCATTATTTAAAAGAGATGTGGAAGACAGTACTCATTAGCATGTATTATGTAGGGAATATTTTGTATACTTTACAAGCACTTTGGACAAGTACACATATAAGGTCTAGCTATAGTAGACTAACAGTATTGAATCTGTTCGTGTTATGAAGCTTTCTTATTACTTGCCCGTAGCTAATATTTCAGAAAATAAAAAGATTATGAACACTAAAACAATCTTTAATTCCAACCTGTATTACTTGACATCATCCATTTAAACAAATACACAATCTCATCGACTTTTTGTTAGTATAGATCTGGTATTGTGGTAGAACACAATCAATCACTTGCACATAGATGGTGACTCTGTGCTTTCGATTGCACTCACTCCATACGCTACCTAGCCACAAAATCTTAGGAATTGTAATACTTATATCCCGTTCGCTCTAAGTTTGCCGCTGGCGTAGAAGCTGGTGTAGAGGCGTAGTATGGGAAGTGACCCGCAAACTCAGAGCGAACGGGTAGTACATAATGTCAATATGAACATGTTTTTCTTGTGTACTATCAAATTAAAAGGTACATTGTTTTGGATCTGCAGTTTCACAACATTTCACATACAAGATTTTTCCTGGCAAAGTATTACAGAAACAAATTTGTGGGATAACCAAGTTTCACATAGGCCTGTATCATACAGAGAATACACAGAAATAACATTGATAATTTCAACAGGCATACCACTTGGACTTATATTGTATGAATACTTAACAATACCTGCTATTCATTACTGTGTAAAAGTAACAAGTTAAAAATAAAGTTAATGATAAAGTAATTCGTTACCTTCCGCTGGCACTTCTTTATCCGGATAGTAATTAAAATGGGATGCCATTCTTTTATTGTTATTTGTAACATTTTTTACTAAGTTCCTTAGAAAAATTGTCTTTTTTGTTATAAAACTGGCCATATCTCGACAATAAATCCGTAGGCAGTAGCGAGGTTCAGAGTTGACGTTAAAATAATTAGGTAATGATCCTTATCTACAATTATAATCAGCCTTGATTTGATTAAAATAATTAAATAATTATAAATAAACAGTCGCTACACAGCCAGTAGCCAGCTGAAGTTGTTGACTGACACTGTTGACAGCTCTGCTCAGCTCAGTGTCTGTCACAGTGACAGCAAGCAAACTACGTTTAGTTAGTTGACACTTGACAGCAGAATTTTTTTTTTTTTTTTTTTTCTTCTTGAAAGAAGAAAGAAAGAAAAATAGTTTATTTTGCTACAATACAGACACAATATTAAGTACAACAAATGCTATATGATTACGTGTAGTAGGTACCTTATCTTAAACTAAATCTAGTCATAACAAAATTGTTGTCTATTCTCTGTATAATAGAAAAAATAAAATTAAAAAATCAAATAACCACCACCACTACACACACAAGAAAAAAGAAAAAAAAAATTGACAATTAATCCTACAGGGAAAAGGCACCACACAAACAACAATATGCATTTTGAATTGTGCCCATCTTGCGCAAAACTCGGCCCTCTCTCAGCTTAATGCTGTCAATTGACATTGACTGCGCTGATTTTCAGAGAGTGCCGAATATCGAGATGGCGCCACTACCCCTCCCGACCAATGGACGGGGTCCAAAACATAAAATAAATCACAAAAGAAAAAATGCAAATATATATATATAAACCCAAACATTACAATAAATATTAATAATGTGTAAGTTACAATTATAATAATTCAGGACATAACAAAAATCAAAAAAAAACTTCTTCTTGTTCTTGGACTTTCTCGGTTTGAGAGTATGCCAATGTCAAGTAAATTTCTTTGTGAAAAAATAAATCATTTTCATGTTATGATTCTTCTTATGAGCAGCGTATTCATGTATGTCCAATTTTGGACTAAGTTCTACTCTAGTAAGGCGGTGGTACCTTACTAGAGCTTGCTGTGGAATTCGTCGACAAACCTAAAAACTCGCGTTTCACTGCGCTTTATCACTTTCCAACACTTCTGCACGTTGTCGAACCTTTATGTTTAATAATCCACCATAAATTACACATAAACACTCAAAATAACACTTGTTTTGAAAAATTATTAAAACACATTAGAACGCTTGTCTGAAAGTTTCCCGCCGAATCCCCAGCAGAATTGGAAGCATTGCTCCTGTCCATTTCAACACGGCAATACGTGTTACCACCAGTGAAAAATCACTCTGAAAAATGATTTTGTAACGCTCCGTGAGAATGTCCAACAATATTCAACACTGAAAAACCTAACGTAAATGTGTAATGAAGTCGCCATACCGCACAAAGAAAACCATTTTTTTTTTTTTTATTTGAGTTGTAAATTGGGGGCAAGATGTGAATGCTACACTCAATTATTACTATTTTGGTACTTTTTAAATGCCTCACTTATAAACATAATATTTCATATAATGAGGCGGTTAGCACGAGAATGGCCTAAAGGTATGAGTCCGAACTCGACCGCAAGCGGCACGGCACTACGCACGGCAGTCGCTGCAATGCCGCGACCGCACCAGGTCCCCATACATTCTGTATAGATTTGTTTTAGAATAGGTACATTCCGAACGCGGCAGCAGTGTCGCGACTGCACTCAGTACTGCGCGGTACTGTCGCCTTGCCGCTGCGACAGCAATGCTGCTTGCGGTCGAGTTCGGACTTATACCTTAATGAAACCCAAATTTTTCATAATATGCTGAGTTCAAACAATCAATATATTTTAAAATTAAAAAAAAACCCGGCCTTTCTCTTATTTCCCCACCCTTCGACGGATAGCGCGGCAAATATTTTTTGCTTATTTTCTTTTACTGTATTTTTGTGCGAGTTTTGTTTTTGTTGAGCTTATTGCCGTATGGAAATGGACAGGCGCTGATTGTATCTACCTTTTATTAATTAAAGTCCTGAATGTTAGGTAAGTAATTGTTACTGGGCTTAACTTAACGTGGATTCCGAACCAATTAAATGTAACGAATAATAAATTTTTTATAAGCCTTCCTATTAAAGATGCTATATGATAAGGTTTTTAAACTCACACGACTTGCACTACACATTATTGATTGCGGGTCTTTTTCGCGTATACATTTCAAAACTTCGCTCACCTCTCGACGTTTCGGCTATGTTACAATAGCCGTGGTCACGAGTAGACTGGGGAATGCAGCGGGTGTCGTCCTCTTGTATGTACCGTTGATCTTACAGGTACCCACATATTAGTTTATTATTAACACTCATTACGGTCGCGAACTCGCGACACACTACACTCACGATATCCGAACGAATGTTAGGCGGTTTATCGCGACACTTACACATCGTCACTACTGGGTTCCATGTGGACGAAAGTTTATATCCACCATCACGGTTGAAATTGTTGTGATGCTTCTTGATTTCAACCGCTTCACGAACAATCCTCGGATAATATCGGCGTTCTGTGGACAAAACTCCCGGTGCATGCAGCTCCATCCAGTGATTTGACCCCGATAGTAAGAGATGCTCCGCGATCGCTGATTTTTCGGTTTTGTGGTTCTTGACCGCTGCTATATGCTCTCTCACTCGTTCTGCGATGGTTCGCTTCGTTTGACCGATATACGAGCTTCCACAGCTACAGTCCACCTTGTAAACACCCGGCGTCTGATAAGGAATGGTGTCCTTTGGTGTTCTCATTTGCTGCAAAATCTTTCAATCAATCAAATGAGCCTATCGCAGTCCACTGCTGGACGTAGGCCTCTCCTAATTTACGCCACAATCCACGGTCCTGCGCCTTACGCATCCAGTCCCAGCCTGCGACCTTTACCAGGTCGTCGGTCCATCTAGCGGGTGGACGTCCTACCCCACGTTTGCCGAGACGCGGTCTCCACTCTAGAACTCGTTTGCTCCATCGGCCGTCGGTTCTTCTGCAGATATGGCCGGCCCACTGCCACTTCAATGTACTTATTCTGCGAGCTATGTCGACCACTTTAGTTCTTTGCCGGATAGTCTCATTTCGGAGTCCATCCCTCAGAGACACCCCAAGCATAGCCCTTTCCATAGCCCGCTGCGCAACCTTTAGAGCTTTGACCAACCTCTCTGTAAGTGTCCACGTCTCGGCACCGTATGTCATAACAGGTAGAACGCACTGGTTGTAGACTTTGGTCTTCAGGCATTGCGGTAAAGGCGAATAGAAGACTCGACGCAGTTTGCGAAATGCTGCCCAGCCCAACCGTATCCTTCTGGCGATTTCCTTGTCCATGTTCCCTTTCCCCAGTGTAATAACCTGCCCAAGGTAAATATATTCCTGGACGACCTCTAGCCTCGATCCCTCGACGTATATTGGCCCCGGCGTTACGTGGTTATTAAACATAACCTTGGTTTTTTCCAAGTTCATGCCGAGTCCAACACGTCGAGACGCTCCGTTCAGGCTATGCAGCATTCCGCTTAGCTGTTCCAGCGTCTCCGCCACAATTACGATGTCATCGGCAAACCGAAGGTGCGAGATTTGCGTGCCGTTGATGTTCACGCCCCACCCTTCCCAGTCCAGTGTCTTAAAGATGTCCTCAAGCGCATTGGTGAAGAGTTTCGGGGATATCACATCACCCTGTCTTACACCTCTACGCAGTTCAATGGGACTGGTTTTTTGATTCTCTAGCTGGATGGTCATGGTAGCGTTGTCGTAGAGACATCTCAACACCTCGATATATCGCCAATCTACACGACATCGCTGCAGAGCGTCCAGGACTGCCCAGGTTTCGACAGAGTCAAAGGCCTTCTCGTAGTCCACAAAAGCCATACACAGCGGCTGATTGTACTCGTTTGTTTTCTGTACAATCTGCCGTACAGTATGGATGTGGTCCACGGTGCTGAAGCCTTTTCGAAACCCGGCTTGCTCCTTTGGCTGAAACTCGTCGAGCCTAAGGGCGAGGCGGTTTGTGACTACTCTCGAGAACAACTTGTAAACATGGCTCAGGAGTGAGATGGGTCTGTCATTCCTCAGCAAGGTCTTATCTCCTTTCTTGAAGAACAGAGCCACCGCACTCCCGCTCCACGCTTCAGGTGTTTGTCCCTGTTGGAGGACGGAATTAAACAAACTCGTCAGCTCGTTGAGGACCGGAGCCCCCCCCGCCTTCAGTAGTTCAGTTGTAATCCCGTCCTCCCCAGGGGACTTGTTGTTTTTAAGTTGCCCGAGAGCCGCCCTCACCTCGCCCTGGTCAATGTCCGGAATGTCCTCGGTATAGTGGCGCGATAGTGGGGCTCGGTGGTCACAATCAGTAGAACCCGTCGGCCTTTTTGTCCGTGATGCATACAGCTCTCTGTAAAAGCTCTCAATTTCCTCGAGAATCTCGAACCTTGAGGTCACGGTTCTGCCATCCGCTGTCTTCAGTTTCGTCAGACGGGGTCTTCCAAGCTGTTGGGCAAATACCTTGGTACCCATGTTCTGCTCGATCGCTGCCTCGACGATACTGGTGTTATACCGTCTAAGGTCACGTCGTATCAGCTTTCGGATTTTGAGATTGAGATCCCGCTGGTCTTACGAAGACGAGTGCGTAGATGGCCCTTCCCGTCTTATTCTCATAAGTTCGAGAGTCTCGGGCGAGAGCTTAGAGCACCTGTTATTGCTTTTTCCGGACAAAAACCTTCGGGACACTTGCTGTAGCGTCCTGACCACATTTTCGGCCTTATCGTGAATATTGCCAGTGGTTTCCAGCAGATCGAAACGATTTTTTAGTTCTAACTGGAACCTCTCAGCCCCTGAGGCTAACTGGAGCGCGGTAGGTCTGAGAGTAGGCTTCATCATACGGGCCCTTTCAGCTCGGAAGTCCAAATTCAGAGATGCTCGCACAAGTCGGTGATCACTACCGGTATTAAACCTGTTAATCACAGAGACATCTCTAAATATACACTTCCTGTCCGTCATCATGAAGTCTATCTCGTTCCTTGTGACCTTGTCGGGGCTTCGCCAAGTCCATTTTCTGTGGGGCTTCTTCTTAAAGAAAGAGTTCATCAAGAAGAGCCCCTGAGACTCAAGAAAACTGACAAGCATATGGCCCCGGTCATTTCTGCGCCCCACACCAAAGGGACCGATCTTCGTTTCGCCGCGTTCTTGTACTCCCACTTTGGCATTGAAGTCCCCCATCACAACACTGTAGTGAGTCTTGGCAGTACCATGTAGTGCTTTTGCTATGTCCTCGTACACGGTCTCAACTGCCTCGACAGTGCTGTTCGAGGTCGGGGCATACACTTGTATCACCTTCAGGGTGAACCTGTTTGTGAGTCTCAGTATTAAGTATGCTACCCGAGCCGAAACACTGCTGATCTCCACAACGCTGCTAACGAGGTCCTTTTTCACCATAAAGCCGATCCCGCCCTCGGAAGAATGTCTTCCGTCACCTTCCCGAAAGTAAAACAGGTCGCCTGATGCAAGGGTTAGCGTGTCCTCCCCCTTTCTTCGGACCTCGCACAACCCCAGTATGTGCCAGTTAACCTAGTTCTACCTCGAGTTCGGTGAGCCGCTCGTCCAGGCGCAGAGTAGTTCCATTAAACGTAGCCAAGGTCAGTTTTGTATGACAGCCTCCCGTAACCCGGAGATTCTTAGCACCCCCCCTCCCGCCGTCACTCCGACCGCTGCCGTGATCGGGAACAGCGGGAGTGCCGGGAACTGGGGGCCGTTGCTTTCTTGTGTGCATAATAGGAGGACATTTGGCCTTACTGTATCACGCTGGCCAGACGGGTTGGTACAGGGTTTAATTTCGAATTTTCCTTTTCTGTGCGCCATGACCTCTTCCGTTTATTAGCAGGTGCACCACTCCCAGGTGAGGCTGGCTTGGACCCCCGGGGTTGGTGGTAGGGCCCCATCGCACCCAAAAATCTTTCAAAATCTTTGCCATGGAGATAAATATGGTGTTTATTGAAAAATTCTTCAAAATAGTACCAATTTTATCCGTTACCCCCCCTGATATATGGTAAGAACGCCGGCAGCCTGGCAACGTCCTGCACCCGTTTTTATGTAGCACCTTCCGTATGTGGGACAGTTCATCTTCTAAAAACTCTTGGTCATACAGAGCATGAGCTCTGTTAATTAGGGATGTCTCCGCCGCACGTAGGTGACGGGGATGATAGTGTGACGCAGCGTGAAGGTACCTCTCTGTGTGCGTTGGTTTTCTGTACACCGTGTGCTTTAGGAGTCTATCCTCCCCCACCATGACCTTTGAGCTGGTGAGCTGCCCACTCACCGTCCTTCAGCCCCCGGTCATGGAGGCCGACAGTCTTGAGCGAATACGCGTCGGCGGCGGGGTTCTCTCCCGCTCCCTCCCCGCCGCCTCCTTCACTCACATGACCTGCTCGCAGAAAGGCAGCGCAGTCCCACTTACTCCCGCTGGATATCATGGCTCGCACTATGGTCTCCAGCAAAAGAGTGTCCAAGTCCAGAGTCCAGACCTGCAACGAAAACCTGGCGCTGTCGCGCCCACGCCGTGCACTCCACCAATGTGTGGAGCGCTGTGTTCTCGCTGCGCTCCCCACAGTGAAAATATCGAGTTGTATATTTTCATGAAGTATTAATAATTTTATTAAAATAAAAAGGATGGACATTTAAGCGGGGATCTCATACAACAAACGTGATTTTTTCTTGTTTTTATTATAGTGCGACGCCGCATTTGCGTTTTTCCGCGGCGGTTTCTAACCTCAAAATGTCATCAAACTGTCAAAATCAATGAAATCAAGTCACTGTTTTGACATTTTGAGGTTAGAAACCGCCGCGATAACCGCAAGTGCGGCCTCGCCCTTACGGAACTCACCGTATGTGAGTCCGACTCGCATTTGGCCGGTTTTTGAATACCGTCAGTCTTTCTCATGAAATTTTCAGAGATATGTATTTCTGTTGTCGCTATAACATCAAATATACGAGAAACGTGATTCTTTTGCCGGTATTTTTGGTACGGATCCGACCGTACGTGAATCAGACTCGCACTTGGCCGGATTTTCAAATAATGAACGAGTAACGATAGGTCATGGTTCATTCATTCATCGAAAATTTCGTTAGGTATGCAGAGGTAATCGATGTCGTTACGTGTCGTGCACAACTCCTAAATTAGTAAACATGATCCCACCTTCATTGACAGCATAATTAATTTTAGGAACATGATCCTAATTAACTAAATAGCTACGCATGGATTAAAATGACAATCGTTAAGCTAAATGAAGGCCTCATGGTGGTTTGAAAAAAATCGAATGTGGGTCGTCCGGTAGTCACACCCTATGAAATGGACAGCCTATTGCCGCAATAGGCTTACCACCTATAACGTGGGACATAAAACTATAAGGTGAAATGTGGGCCTATACAGTAGTAGTACTATATAGTGGCATACCTCGGCCTACCCCTACGGAGTTAAAGGCGTGACTTACGTATGTATGTATGTTGGCATTAATGCACTGAAGTGATTTACTCCAGGTGCACCGGTTGTAAATCAGTAAGCAGAACGCTTGTAGGTTATATTTTTTTCTGATTTCTGTGATTATAACCCAGGTAAATTAAGTCTAGTGATGTAAATAATAAAAGGATAATAAAAAATGCGTGAGATATTTACTCAGCTCAATCTAGCACAACTTAACCTATGTAGTTATATTAGCCTATATAAGACCAAGCCTGTACTACGGGTTCCATTCAAACTCATCTCGAAATTTTCTCGCAATAAGAAATTCAAATTATTCGGACGTATTGAGAGTAGCGAAAAATCCTAAATCTATGCGTAATATAGACTATATATCATCATTCTACTACACAAGCGAGCAGAGCAGAAATTATAAATTATCTCAAATATATGATCAATGTTACATTAGATAAAATATTTAAAGCAATTAGTATGCCATACTCTTAAATGGCGATTAAAAGGTGCAGAATTTTAACTTGTTTCAGTACGGCGCCGTAGTTTAAGTGGTTAGAGCATTGCCCTGGTTTAGGCAAAGGTTACGGGTTCAAGTCCCATCTGAGCCCAGTTGTCTTTTTTCACTTTATAATAAAAAACTTTTATATTATCATTATTGCAAATATGGGCATCTATGGTTTAAATAGGGTTTTTTTTATATATTTAGCTCGCCAAATTGACGTCGCCGCGTGCGTCACCAAAAGACTTCTATATAAACTGAGGTAGACATGCCTTACGCACCGATTTTTGAAACCTATAAACCTACGAATAATGAATACTATAGAAGCATAATTCGGCTCAAAAAATGGCACCACCAAATGGGGACCGCGGAAGGCGTTGCTTAAAATGGGGACCGCGCGACACATTTAGTCCGCGCTGTCACGCATAGCGTTCGGTTGTGTCACCGGAACCAATCTGTCAGTGATTTTAATGGTTTTTTCGCGTTAATTATATTTCAAATATGCCTTCGTGTGTTCTGAAGTGGTGTAGAAACCATACGGATATGAAAAACGCTGAAATCACCCTCCATAGGTGAGTAAATATTCATTTTAAAAACACGTACTGGTGACGTTGAAAAGTGTTATGCAACATGAACTCAATTTGAAAATTAAATTATTTTTATGCAGTGTTTATAGTATGTTAAGCGCTAAGGTAATATTGTTAGTACGATATTATATTAGTAGGATGATATTATGCATAGAAATTAAATTATAATTTGAATTTCACGGATTCCCAACAAATGAAGTCCAGCCTGAAAAATGGGTAAATGCGATTCGTTTGGAAAGAAATGAACGTAATTGGATGCCTAGTCAGTACAGTAAAATGCGCAGTACAGTAACATACACTTTTAAACTAATGACATGTACACACTAAATAATGGAAAGGTTAATTTGCTAAAAAGGAGTCTTTACCAAATTCCAACCGCCATAAAAATTAAAAAAACTAATTAATTTTTCCGAGGCACATAATTGTAAAAAAAACCGTAACCGTTTTTCATTCGTAGGCGTATGTTGTTCAATGAATAGAAAAATAATAACTTTCTATTGATTGAACTTATTCAATAACAAGCTTTCTTATTATTGTATAACAATTTGTCATAATTCGTTTGCATTAATTTGCTAAAAAGGAGTCTTTACCAAATTCCAACCGCCATAAAAATTAAAAAAACTAATTAATTTTTCCGAGGCACATAATTGTAAAAAAAACCGTAACCGTTTTTCATTCGTAGGCGTATGTTGTTCAATGAATAGAAAAATAATAACTTTCTATTGATTGAACTTATTCAATAACAAGCTTTCTTATTATTGTATAACACCGTCCACGTTTGCCGCTTCGGGTGGGGCGCCGAGCCGCCATGACCTTGGCGCGACCAATCGCGGGCAAGTGTTGAACTATGAATGTGTGAGTGTTGTGTTTTATTGCTGTATTTTAGTATGGGTAAGTTGCTCCAAGATTTTGGCGGTAACTTGATAGAAGTTACATTTCTATAGTATTCATTATTCGTAGCTATAAACTGAGCTAATTAGCAGCGTTTCTCGCACTGTAGTGAGTCAAAACTTCGAGAGTCTCGAACGTCTCGTCTTTTACTCTTGTTTTTTCGTATATTGCTATTGTGGTGACAATTACGTAAATATTATTTATAAGTGAGTGTAGGTAGTCTTAGCAATGTGTGTGTTTGAGGATTGCTTTTGAAATCTCGTTTGTTAGAGTACGGCGCGTCTACCTCAGTTAATATATAAGTCTTTGGCGTCACCAACCTGATGGAAAGTCGTGGCGCATCTAGCGATTAGGGATCACTCTCACAGTCTGTAAGACTTCTGAGAGTGGTCCTCAAGTTGGCGGCCCTGTATAAAGGGTGCTACGCGGCAAAGTATGGTTTAAATAGGGTGCCAAGCGGGCATGTATCTTTTAAATAGGGTGCTACGCGTGCATGTATGGTTTAAATGGGATGCTACGCGGGCACGTATTGTTTAAATGGGGTGCTACGTTGTTCGTAGTTCGTCACAGGCCACTCACTCTCACAGTCTCTTCTGTCTGACGGTGGTCCTCAAGTTGGCGCACAACCTTGTAGGTAGATTTTAATTATTTTTAATAGACAAATTCTTATTGCTCTTACATAGTATAAAATGTTTTTGGGGATATATCCTTCCGGGCGCTTACCTGGGTCTCTCTACCGTAAGCAGTAGGAAGAGATAATTTGGTTTTTAGTCGGTAAGAGTCCGGCATAGCATCCATAACGACTATTGCTGTCTGTTTTACTCTCCAAATTTTACTATAGTCTTCAGCAATCGATAAAGGCCACCACATACGAAGCTGTAATATAATTATTAATATGAAACTTAGCAAGGCATATTAGGGGAGATCGAGGCTTCAATATACGTACCTACTTTCTCGTGCAAAGAATTAGTATGTATTCAACCTGGTGTTTGTGCCTTTTTTTGGTACGCAGCCCGCTGTGCGCAAATCCGACTCGCACTTGGACGGTTTTAAGTATAGGTAAGTTAAAATTTGAACACCTGTACATAAAATAGGCTTTAAAACCGTGCGCATGCAAGGACGGCCGCAGACCGAGTGAGGGCAAAGTATAATACATATTATAATACTAGCTGTAGCACGCGACTACGTACGCTGTATTATCTTTAGATTGACTTTGATTGATAGAGATAACTTTTTTATTTATGAACCGATTGACATGAAACAAACACTAAATGTTAAGTGAAGCTAACCGCAACGCAAAAAAGAAAAGCGCATTGCAATCGGGTGAGTGGTTGCTGAGATAAGCGTGCACAAACGTACTGACAAACAGACAAAAATTCTAAAAACCATTGTTTTGGGTTCTATTGCGTCCATAAAGCCCCCCTATAAACTTTTTTCTTATATATCTTCAATGTACAGACAGCAACCTGTTACGATTTTATTATATGTATTGATATTGATAGCTGCCGTGTGTGGCAGTTTGCTTTATTATATACACTAGCTGTTGCACGCGACTTCGTACGCGTGAAAATTTTGTAATAATGCCAATTTGATTGCTCTCCTCTCTGCTTAGCCCCTAGGATATGTAGCGTGATAATTTATATAGCCTATTTGAAGACCCTACCCCTAGTTAATATTTATGCAAAATTTGAATCAAATCTATTGAGTACTTTTCGAGATCCTTCCGGACAAAGCAAAACAAACAGATAAACAGACAAAAAATTTTTTAACTATACTTTCGGCTTCGCTATCTTATGTTGAACACCCAGCGGGTATTTTTTTTAAATATTTCTAATGTACTGTACATTTATATTTGACTTTTCTATCATTTTATTATTATGTATAGATTAAAGCTACGTATGTGGTGGTCTTGATTGAAGAGAAAAGTTTAAATACATACATAATATTATGTACAGAATAGCCGAGCCGTATCTAACGTAAAAAAAGTTGCGCTCGTCAGCTGGTTGTACAGTCAACTACAAAGAGATGTACTACTAGTTTATTCTTACAAAATGATATAATACCTGCGAACCGTGGTGGCCGTAGGTCTGTTGGGAGTCCTGAGACATACGTCGAGGGCTTACCCGGGGCTCCCGACTCCCGACCATGGGCTGTTGGGCGTCGTGAGGTTTTTTAGTCGGTAGGAGTCCGGCATAGCATCCATGATGGATTTTCCCTCACGTCAATAAAAATGCCTGCTAATCGTCGTTAGATACATCATTTTGTAAGATTAAACTAGAACATCTCTTTGTAGTTGACTGTATTTATGTAGTTCTGTACTGTATTTCAATAGCTTTGCGCAAAAATGTAAACAAACACATTTGATCCTATACAGGATGAATTTTTCAAAAGGGATTGGATGGCCATCTCTGAAACTATAAGGAATAGCGAAAAATGCTCAAAGGAGTCACGAGCCCGATTTTGATGAAACTTAAAATCTCATCATTAGATTTTTGAAAAACCAATAATCCTAGCTGGAAATCGAACCTATTGATTTTGAAAAAAAAAACACACCCTATATTATTACACCATACGATAGTGTTGCTATTAAGGATCTTATTCTGGGAAGTAATGACATACAGTAAACTAAAGGAAAGTGCTCATCTTTAACAAAATACAATTTATTTTTCTAACGTTAACTGATTTATTGTTCAAAATGTAGATCATTGTTTTCAATACATAGCTGGAATCGAGACCTCAAGGATCGTACTGCATTCAATATTATTGATTTCGTTTAGAATATTTTCCAAAGAATCATTCTGAGCATGATTTAAAACACGAAATAGTTACGATCTATTCTGGGATTTCGAACGAGACAAATTATGATACAAAATTTTGGTACATGAAATATGATTTCTATTAAAATTGCAAACTTTCCTTAAATTTGCCGTATATCATTACTTCGCAGAATTTGATCCTTGTCAGTGACACTATCGTATGGTGTAATAATAAAGGGTGTGTTTTTTTTTTCAAAATCATTGGGTTCGATTCCCAGCTAGGATTATTGGTTTTTCAAAAATGTAATGATGAGGTTTTAAGTTTTATTAAAATCGGGCTCGTGACTCCTTTGAGCATTTTTAGCTATTCCTTATAGTTTCGGATTTGGCCATCCAAGCCCTTTTCAAAAATTCACCTGTATATCCATAGTTACCTGCAATTGAGTATTCACCCTGATTATACTCCAGGATCCAGGAGTCACACAGTGTTCTTACAATAATTTCGACAACAAATAACTTCTTTATGACAGTTTAATTTCATTTAAAATACCTACTCAGGATAGTAAAAAATTCAATGATTTGCCATACTACATTTTTCTACTCATCTGTCTTAGACAACGATTGTCAAAACTTGACATGTTTACATTATTGCCAGATCGGGTAGGATTGGACTTATACTTACTTACAGCTACGAGTAGATGAGTGGACCTCGGACCTCGGACCTCGGGTTACAAAGCAACGAGTAGATGAAACCTATCTAATGATGTGTACGAAATAGTATTGAAAGTATTGGCGTTCCTTTTACTTACACGCTTGTGTAAGTTAACCTCTTAGTTTTACATAGTGATTAGCGATTGTGACGAAACGGAACGCTACGCAACTGATGCGGGCTTCGCTCATCAACTATTGCAAATGGTCGATGGTGCGTTTGTAAAAAGTAATCGCAAGGTTGGTTTTCCAACAGATATGTGCTATAACATCTTGACATAGACACATTGTGTGCATGGCATAGCAAAGTGTGTTGTGGGGTGCTTTGTATGAAATTTTTAGGGTTTCGTACCCAAAACGTAAATACTAACACTTTAATTTATTTTTTCATTTTAGTGAAAATTTCAACACTCTATGTATCGCCGTTCATTAGATACCTACAACCTCGTGACGGACGGACAAACAGACAGACAGACGAACAGCGAAGTCCCATGATTTGGGTACGGAATTCTCAAAATGTAAAGTAAAATAAGGCTTCCTGAGTCAATAGAAAACTCTTCCGCCCGAGTTGACTCTATGACCGAGGATCAAAAAAGAATTTTTGGATAAGCGTCCCTTCTCTAAATCTTCACTAATAAAAGAAACCTAAAGACTCACATCCTGACACTCCAAAATCGTGTCGAAATACTCAAAGTATTTGACAATGACGACGACATCTTTTTACGATGCTCTCATATACCTTTTTGGTTGACAAATATCAGACTGTAACCCGACGATACCCAACATAGTGTAGACAGGGGGGGGGGGGGGGGGTTATTGCAAAACCTTGTCTAAAAGTGGTACATGATAAAGCAATATGCAAATACCCGGGGAGCAGGCCTACACGCCGAATACGGTTAAGGGGTAGTTCGAAGAGAACGATTTATTTTAAATCGCCCTTGTGTCTTTCTTACTAGAATGCTTCAGTCTTGCTTGAAGTTGTTTGCTTTAACCTAACTGAATATAGAAAAATAATTTGATAATGATAGACCTCATCTCAAAATTAGCAACAGTGTTTTTAGACTTTTTCTATTTTTACAAGATCTAGTGGTTGAGCTGGTGCCCCTGGTGATCAATGGATGAAATTCTTGCGTACACTTCCGTCGAATCTACCACCGCTTGCTTATAAAAATAATTAAACTTAAAATCAGGCCAGATAATGGCGGAAATCCATTTCAGAAATGACTAGAAAATTATTGCTAAGACAGATGCCGCACCCTCTAAACAGGTCTCCTGACCCACGTTTGTTCCACACGCATAGCTCAATTTACGGAGTTTAGAATTCCAAGGGATGAAGACAATCATTTATCTTATGCCATCACCGTTACGTCCCTGTAACCACCACACATCTGTCTCTTTTTTACGCATGGAAATCGCTCACTGATGCCATGCCGGACTCATAAACTTACAGCCCACCTGATCGACCTGTGGGCACTCGCGCTGCTGACCCTGTAGGTATAAGGCTTCAAGGGCTTTTAAGATAACTCCATACCATAGACACTGTATGTTTATCTGTCACGACTCAATCGCCCTATTACTTGTGGGTATAAAGTCGCAAGTAGTAATATTATAAGGGTAAATCCCTACTTATATTATAAATGCGAAAGTAACTCTGTCTGTCTGTCTGTCTGTTACGCTTTCACGCCTAAACGGCTAGAGCGATTGAGATAAAATTTGGTATAGGGATCGTTCAAGGCCCTGGGAAGGACATAGGCTACTTTTTAACAGACTGCGCAAAAGGAGGGTTATGATTATACGCGATAACGACTTTTAAGCGATAACGACTTCTATGCGGTTGAAGCCGCGGGAAACAACTAGTAAATAAATAAACTATAACTTCTGCGAAGAGATAGACCTCGCGAGCACCCAGTAAAAATTATAACAACCTGTGAGGAATCATATAACGCGTCAACAAACTTCACTCCTTTTCTCCTCCATTTTCCCCCCTATCAAAGTATGGTGAAAATCGGTTGAGAATACGCCCTCTAGACCTGAACTGACATACAGACAGACATAGGGACGAAAGCAAAATCGTCCATACTGACGAATCGTAGACTCTCGCTCGGTCAATTAACTTTACTATACCTATTATAAGTCGTGTGAGACCTTATTTAATTCAACTCGGAACGTCACCTTAACTGTTAATACTCAGACAACCCGCTATTTATAAGCTTTGATTAAACACAGATATTAAGAAGTTGAGCTTTAATTACACTTTGGTTTTCAGTCAGTAAATTAATTTCAAATACAAAGTTTTTTCGAACACCAAATCTAGACTTGATAGGTTTCAGATTTAGCGTCGGTAGACTCGGTAGGTACTATTGTTAACTAAGTGTTAAGTGTTGTCTCCTCCAGACTACTCGCGAAGGTCTTCGACAAAGTTGTTTAGCTTCGCGAAATACTCAGACAGGGTGTTCAACCTCACACTTTGCGTCCGGAGCGTTTGAGCACGGTTAGATCCGGTAGGGGTTTCTCCCGCGTACGCTTAGATTGTGGGATGATCTCCCTGCCTCGGTTTTCCCAAACGCCTACAGTATGAGGTTCTTCAAAAGGGGTCTAAGAAGGTTTTTACAGGGTCGGCAGCGCGGGTGTAGCACCTCTGGTGTTGCAAACGTCCATAGGTAGCGGTGACCACCGGAACATCTGGCGGGCCGCATGCTTGTCTGCCACCTTGGTGGTATAAAAAAAAACTTAACTCATGGGCGCTCAAATCTACGTGGAATTAAAAAAAAGAAAATCAAAAAATTTAAAGAAATGGAATTGAGGATTGAAATGCTCCAGGGCAGAACTAAAGTTAAAGCAAGAAACAGAATTGTGTAAGTTAGCCGAGTACTTAGTATAGAAAGGCACTTCTAGTAACTTCGAGTCTTTTGCAAAAACCGACAACGATAGCAAGTCAACCCCAGTCGAGGTTGGTCTAGGAAATACATAACCTCGTTCATTTTCCTGAGCAGTGGACGCCACTTCAACGCAACCTCCAGAAGCCAGACTTCTCGCGAAATTCCTCGAAGTTGACCGAATTACAGTGAAACACATCTACACACTCCTTTAATGAACTTCGGAGACGATCAATGCGCCTTGACAAGTCTCATGGGTACATACACGTTGATATACACACGTACAAAGAAAGCATTTAAACAGACATGTCAAGTCGCATGACCGTCTCCGAATCCCATATCTTCGCGAGGAACTCATTCGCGCAGCGGAATTGTCACGACTACCACGTCATATACTTAGATGCTCAAGGAATACATTGCAGTTAGAATTTACAATGTGCTCGCTTGCTTATTAAATCTTAAAAGGCGAAAGATTTGCGATGATTGCGAAAGATGCGTTATGAAGGGAAACCAGAGTTGTCCTGGGGTATCCGTCCGAGGGCTTACCCGGGGCTCCCAACTGTAGGCTGTTAGCAGGACACGTGAGGTTTCATAGTCGGTAGGAGTCGGTATAACATCCATGAGAATTTTCCCACACGTAAAAAAAAACTAAAAAGTACGTGGCAAGTGACAACTGGTAATGTATGTCGGTCAAAA
This sequence comes from Miltochrista miniata, assembly GCA_933228765.1. Classification (NCBI taxonomy): domain Eukaryota; kingdom Metazoa; phylum Arthropoda; class Insecta; order Lepidoptera; family Erebidae; genus Miltochrista; species Miltochrista miniata. Next base: position 3,639,532 of record OW121758.1, read on the forward strand.
CAGAAATCGATAAACAAAAAAGAATGAGAACGGGATAGAGATAAACAGAAAAAGATAGAAATATTAAAAAATGGAGCGGAAAACGTGAAAAGGTCACCAGATAAAGGGGAAAACGAAAATTGTTCGTACTTACGAGTACCTATAAGAACGGTTGAGGATAAAATACCTAGTAAATAAAAAGGTGAAATGAATAAGAAAAGAGAAAAACGGGAAACTGTTGAATTTAATTGGGGTGGAGGGATTTGTGTATACAGGAAATAGGAACTCGTTTCTTGCCCACTTAGTGGTATCAGGATACTTTTTGGTAACTCAAGCCTGTAAAATAATCGTATTTAAAACGCAGCTGATCATTTATTGACAGAATCATTGCCTTTTATTTAAGAACTTGCGGACGTCAGCGCAGTTCCGTTTCCTATGGGAATACGGCAATAAAATATAGCCTATGTTACTTGCGGATAGTGTAGCTTTCCAATAGTCAAAGAACTTTTGAAATTGGCACAGTAGTTTTTGAGTTTGTTCATAACAGACATATACACGCTCACAAAAGTATATTTTTTCCTCTTTTAATTAGTGTAGATGTGATTCAACTTATAAATACTAGGTATTTTACATCACGGTTTAATAAACGAAAAGGGCGAAGCTGCGAATGCTGCGATGCATAAACAAGAATATAATTAAATGATAATAAGTAGCAATAGGCTAAATACTCGTAGTTTCATGCAATATAAAAGTGCCAACTAAAATCCTACTTGGCGTAACAGCGACTAGCGACAACACTACCTTTCACATGACAACTTAGTTATTTGACCTCCTTTTCAGACCTCAACATTCCCTAAATGCCCAACATCAGAAGCTGGACACCTATTGATTAATCAACAATACAATTAGACCAAGGATATCGTCCTGGAGCCATCCAGGCGGACGAAATATAGAACGACTCATTATCACGATTCTTTGAATATTCATCGACGTCGTTTACCGTCGCGACGCCTGCCTAACCCAACGCAAATCGCTCTCGAATTATTCACGAAATACCTATTGCGTTTCGAATAAATATCAACCTTTCATATTCATTATCCTATTTGGATAACAGAATGGTTTGCGTGGGTGTATGTTCTGTGAAACGACCTTGTCCCAATGCGAAATAGCAACCTGTCCGGAATTCGCCGGAGCAGCCTGATTTCTAAGACAAAGTTCGGCTTTCTGAAGACTTCTCAATTAATTTCCGTCGTACCGATACTTTGGTAGGTACCTATTCATTAAATTTAATTAGTCCTCTTTCGTTAGATGGGCAACTCCAACCAAAGTAGGATCAATTTCTACAATCAACGGTTTTCAAAATCAGGAATGGGGACCTGAAAAATCTGGAATTTGAATTTGATTTCGTCTAAGTATTCAGTTACGGGTTTATTCCGGGGTTTTCAGCGAAAATAGGATACTATTTTCGCTGAAAAACCCCGATCTAGTGCTTCATGTGTGGTTATTGTTAAAAGTTGTTTCGTTTTGTGCACCGAGACCCTTTGGCCTTTCGCGTGTGTTTGCATTTGAAAATGGAATGCATGTGAGTTCGATTCTATTCTCTCAGTTCCAAGGGCCGCTCCCGAAATCGTGACATCGATTAGACACGAGCGGCGCAGTAATCGAGTAACACGATTACGAAACTATAAAATAATATGGAGTTAAGTTACGTTACGTATAGGTATTTCGAGTTGCGAATATTGCCGTTCGCCCAGCGCTAGCGTAGTGTTGTGCGACGCGACCGGCCAGTGCCGCGCACATCGCAGCGAGACCTACACGTGTATCGCCAAGCGCGTTCTCTCCTCGCCCGCGACTCGATTCGTGCTACCCTGTGTACCTGTGCCCTGTGTTATACCCCCGAAAGTACGTAAACAAATTACATTAACTTAAACTGTGAAAGTGTGGTCCGGATTTATTTTGGAGCGGCATCAAACGCGTGCGTATTACTTGTTTGTTACGAGGGATAGAATCTGTTGCATTCTGCAGGTGCTTGCTTGTTCTTTATTAATTGAAAAGTGATTGTAAAGCGGTCACGGCCGAGGCACACATGTCCGGCCCAGTTTTCACGATCGGTGCCTCTGTCTTGAACGAATTCCATGGTTTGCTTGCTTTTCTTTGTTTACCGGCCCCGGCGGGAGAAGTTGTCGGTGTGCTGGCCTGTGCTGTGCGGGTGCGGAGTGCACTTGTTGATTCTTCATTCTGTAGCGATTTGCAGTGTAACCAATTCATATTTTATTTCCGCAATCTGATTTATCTTGTCGTCCAATTTTGGCAAGGAGAGTACTAACAGTGGTTGTTTAATTGCTTCGATGCCAGATTCTTGTTAAGAAAACAACGCTCATGTTACGGTATGCACATGCAGTGACATCGATCTTGCCTAGCACATCGCGTAAAAATCCATAGTGCGTAAACTCTTTTAAAATATTGCAATTTGAGGGCGACTCAAGTTGATTTTACAAAAAAAATAATATTGGCAGGTACTTAGTTAATGTTGCGATGTTTTATTGATTATTACAATTTACAAATTTAATTTTGTAAGTGTGATACTGGAACATCGGTGTACATAAATAATTCGAAGCTTCGAGAAGATTCAATAACTAATTGCAACTATGCCTATTTTTGCCTATTTTGCGTAGGGATTCTGACAGGAAAGCCTACCTAATAGCAAAAACCTGTCTATGCAACCTACCTGTCTTTTCTAAGAATACAATAAAGAGTTATCTTGTATCTAATAAAAATGGTAAAGTAGCAGGTATCTAAATTAAATTTTCACGTACGTAGATAGCTTGAGAAAAAAGCGTAGAAAATTACGGAGGCTCCGCTGTGCAGTTAATATGGCAACTCCTTAGAAAGAACCAACAATCAATATCCAGGTGCTAATAATTGTCAATAAAGTCACCGATCTTATTGATTGTCATAATTGTGACGTAATTGACATAATTTTGATAATTTAGTCAGCATGGAAAATAATAGTTCCGTTTCTAGACTTTTTCCTTTATACCTGCCTAGCAAAGGTAGCTAAGCTCTCATCAAACAAATTAATATTGTCCAAAAAAAAATTACAGAGTCATATGAGGCAATAACCGTAAAAAGGCATGCAGATGACTTGATAACCTTCTTTTTTAAAGTCGATTAAAAAGTGCCCATCTCTATAATGTCAAAATAGACAAGCTTTGAGAAGCAACTTAAATGTTCATCCTTGCGCAAAAAAATGACATTTTGAACTTGAACTTTAAGTTAAATAACCATATTTAAATTTTCATCAAATTAAAATTTTATTCAAAATTATGAAACAAGTTCGAGGACTCGATAATGAGTATATTAATAGCCGACAGCCTCACGAGGTGTGTTTTTTAAATAAAATCTAGATTAGAAATCAGGTCCCGGTAACACAATAATATTATAAAATGTAATATTTCCGATTGACATTCAGTTAGTTTCCAACGAAACTGATATCGGTAACAATCGGACTCTCATAATTATGGGTTGGAGTGTGTAACGAATGAAGCGATTATAACTCGAATCGAAAGCATGAACGATACGAGCCGATCAAACGATTAAACTGTTTAAAACATTTTATATAACTTTGATAATGGAATAAAATCATTCGATATGTCGTCGTACATTTTCTAAATTAACTTCATATGAAATTATTGCGGAAAGTTTTGAATCAATTATTAAATTTTCGCGCTTATTGAATACATTTTTCCAACTCTGAATCAATCAAATCAGTATATCGTAAACTTGAACAATTTAACTACTAGTTCTAAAATTGCCATTTACTGTTGGATATATGCCTTTCCTATTCTCGCGAAAAAGGATTTGAAACAGGGGATTACATGAAAATGTGTAACGGGAAAACACGCAAGTGTAGGTGTCTGCTTGCTAGTGAAGAATATTAGAAAATTGAGGTGCATTTTTCGCAGTGAAATCGCCAAACGCTAACTGAAACCAATGACGCAATCGCTTACATCCCGTAGCGATACAAGCAACAAAGTGTCAAGTAATGGTGGTATTAATTTCACTTATGGGGAAGCCCCTTTATCTACATGGGAGTATTGTGAGTGTTATACTTTCAGGATATTTGAGCTGATGTTTTACTATCTCTTTGGTGGTACAGCAGGCTGTGTCTTGATAAGCAGAATTCTATATCGTGGCATTTGCAGTGCTAGCAGACTTCAGGTGTGACGATAATGTTGTTTGGTATATCTCTTCTCGTTTTCTGAATTCCGGGTACAGTGATCAGTGAGTTGTAGAAGATGCCATCTAATATGTCAAACATGGTTCCTCCTGACAAATGCCGATATACCTATGCAGCGTAGTAGCCTGACAGGTTCCCTTCTTATTCAAGTTCTCCGAAGGCGAGTTTTCGGCAATTTGTCTGCAGCATCATGAATATATAGTTTTTCGTGGAAATGGTTGGAAGTTTCCACATCCAGATTATATTCACGTAACTACTGCCAGTGACGATCCAGAACCAGTCTATGCACAAACCGGATAGACTTCTTTAGCCTATCCTTGGAAGTTTTGTTTCCAGTTTTGATTTTCTTCGCCATGACCTCGTCCGTTAGGTAAAGATGGCTTGAGGCCGAAAATGTAGGGCTTTATATAACACCCTTACGTAATGTAAGGTAATGTAAGTTGGTGTATTATTATAGTATATTTTAATCTAGATTTTTTTCTTGTTTACGGGGTTCATAGACCACTAAATTGCTCGAATCTTACAGAATATGAAAGCAAAAATCATTCGACCACGTCGTGATAAAATATTTTTCATTTTCGTTGGAAAATCTTTGCGGATGACAACCGTGAAGATTTTCCAATGAATAGATAAAAATATTCTCCGCTGTACTCCTACCAGTTAAAATCACATCGTGCACTTGCCTATGACCAAGAACCCTGGGTGCGCTCTTGGTGCTATACCAGGCATTACTATCCACACTTAATACGCCATTTCGGCTTCAGCTCATAGTATATCTATGTTCTTATGCTTCTGTAGGGTACAGCCAGAGATGTGTTAAGTAGGTAGATAGTCTCTGAACGACAGCAAAGCGTCCAAAATTTTAAGCGCTAACCGTTGGCGGATAAGTGCCGATCCGCCATTTAGTGCACATTCTGTTGTCAAGGGATAAGCTTGTGTCACGTGACAAAATTTTATTGTTTAAAATGTCGAATTGTGCAATAAAAGTGTGTCGAAATTACAGAAAATATTTAAAAACAGCCAGGAATGTCTGTAAGTAACTCGAAACTTATAACAATTTTATGAAATCTATTTATTTACGCATGTCTAATTTCTTCGACTCCATCTTGACATTTTTGTTGGTGTTGCCAGTTTCCAATTCAGAATTCCCCAAATTAAATAAGTAAAGAATTACCTAGGTATGGAAATGGAACTAAATTATTAGAGAGTCGTAAAATAAATAATTTGGAAACGGTCAAGTTCGACCAAATCGACCTATACAATTGTTCGGACTCAGTAACGAGAAACTTGGCATACTTTAAATTAAGGAAATCATTTAAAATACTTAAATGTGAGTTATAAATGGTGAAATCTGTACAAATGTTCTTAAGCTGAAGGGTTTGAACGCTAGGATCTCGGGAACTACTGGTTGGATTTCAAAAAGTCTTTTACGTTTCGTTAGTTCATTTATGGAGTTCATACCACTAGACTTGGGTGGGTACAGTTCGTACTGCTTAAGGTGCTCCCTCACCGGGAGCATTCGCCTGTAATGTAACAAATTAGATTCGACTCGAGCATTACGTTACGATGCTACCTCCCTGACCGACACGAGCATTCGCGTGTAATGTAACATTTATTATAGACTAGCTGATGCCCGCAGCTTCGCCTGCGTGAAATTTTGTTCTCTTTTCCGCGTCTCATGGGAACTTATTCCCGGGATAAAACTTGAATCATTTCAGACTATAATCTATCTCTGTAGGTGATTACATGATAATTTTGCAATCCAATATGGCCGCCGCGCCGAAATCACAAAATTTCATGATGGGTATCGTTAAAGGGGTTTTTTGGTATGCTGAGTACGAAATTTATGATAATTTTGCAATCCAAAATGGCCGCCGCGCCACTATCACAAAATTTCATGATGGGTATCGTTAAAGGGGTTTTTTGGTATGCTGAGTACGAATTTCGGGTTAATTTAGAGATCCAATATGGCCCCCGCGCCGAGATCACAAAATTTCATGATGGGTATCGTTTAAGGGGATTTTTGGTATGCTGAGTACGAATTTCGGGTTAATTTAGAGATCCAATATGGCCGCCGCGCCGAAATCACAAAATTTCGTGATGGGTATCGTTTAAGGGGATTTTTGGTATGCTGAGTACGAATTTCGGGTTAATTTAGAGATCCAATATGGCCGCCGCGCCGAAATCACAAAATTTCGTGATGGGTATCGTTTAAGGGGTTTTTTGGTATGCTGAGTACGAATTTCGGGTTAATTTAGAGATCCAATATGGCCGCCGCGCCGTTATCACAAAATTTCATGATGGGTATCGTTTAAGGGGTGTTTTGGTATGCTGAGTACGAATTTCAGGTTAATTTAAAGATTCGAATATGGTCGCCGCGCCGTTATCACAAAATTTCATGATGGGTATCGTTTAAGGGGTGTTTTGGTATGCTGAGTACGAATTTCAGGTTAATTTAAAGATTCGAATATGGCCGCCGCGCCGTTATCACAAAATTTCATGATGGGTATCGTTTAAGGGGTTTTTTGGTATGCTGAGTACGAATTTCAAGATAATTTTGCAAAATTAACCCTAAATTCGTACTCAGCATATCAATATTCCATTTATACGATATGCTACATGAAATTTTACAACGGTGGCGAGGCAGCCATGTTGGATTGCAAAATTTACCTGAAATTCGTATTTGGCATACTAAAAAACCCCATAAACGATATACAACATGAAATTTCACAACAGTGGCACGGCGGCCATTTTGGATGGCAAACGTTAACCTGAAATTCGTACTCAGCATACCAAAAAACCCCTCATACGATATACAGCATGAAATTTTACAACGGTGTAAGGCGGCCATCTTGGATTGCAAAATTGACCTAAGATTCGTACTCAGCATACCAAAAATCCCCTTAAACGATACCCATTATGAAATTTTGTGATAACGGCGCGGCGGCCAAATTGGATCTCTAAATTAACCCGAAATTCATATTCAGCATACTAAAAAACCCCTTAAACGATACCCATCATGAAATTTTGTGATAACGGCGCGGTGGCCATATTGGTTCTCTAAATTAACCCGAAATTCGTACTCGGCATACCAAAAAACCCCTTAAATGATACCCATCATGAAATTTTGTGATAACGGCGCCGCGGCCATATTGGATATCTAAATTAACCCGAAATTCGAACTCAGCATACCAAAAAACCCCTTATGCGGTATCCAACATGAAATTTTACAACGGTGGCGCGGCGGCCATATTGAATTGCAAAATTAACCAGAAATGCGTACTCGTACTACTATTTTTTTCCCAAAAGCATTTGACATCTTAAATCGTATGTCCACCTATTTTAAATACGGACCAGTGTGCAGCCGGCCAGCCGCAATAAGTACTTTCACAAAGTATGTTGTCGCGACACTGGTTGGTGCGTAACTCTGTGGGCAATTGCCTCCCATTTGTCTTGCCATTGCGCAGTGTGGGTAACGTATCTATACTTTTTATATGTCATCCGCGAAAATACGTTTTAATTTGTAGAGGGCTATAAAGACCTCTTAATGTAAAATCGCCAGTTTCTTTTACATAACTTGGCCGGACAAGCATCCGCGTATGTAGAAACATCTATAATCATACAGATAGACATTTTATATGTATTATTATTCGCGAAAATACGTTTCAAGTTGTAGAGGGCTATAAAGAGCTCTTGATGTAAATATCGCCAGTTTCTTTTACATAACTTGGCCGGACATGCATCCGCGTATCTAGAAACATATAAAATGTCTAACTTAATCATACAGATAGACATTAAAATTCCATTTTATAAATTATTTCCATTTTATGATCACTTGAGAACAAAACTTTAGCATGATAAGTTCCCGAAAAAATGGGAAGTGTCTTTAGCCGGCGTCACTACACACTGACGCAAGGCGTATGTAAGACAGCACGCTCACGCACACAATCATGCGTTAGTACGGCAGTTTTTGTTGCAGTGATCACGAGGCGAGAGGGTTTCTAGGTAGTTAGTATTCTTAGGGTACAGCCACAGTATAAATATATGTTTAACCAGTATTGTAGCTCCCTACAAACGGACGAAGCGCAAGCTATACCTACGATTCTCGTTTTCGGCATGCCTTTCAGCAAGCAAGCAGCGTCCGCAGTCGCGATTGTGCCGAGTAGACGAATGGAAGGTGTGTCGTTTTTTAAATAGTAACCGCGCGTGTTTTATTTACTAAAAATATTTAATATGACAACTAGTGTCTATTGTGCTTGTTTTGGTTGCATGAATTCGTCAATAACGCACCCAGATATAACGTTTTTTAGATTACCTGGAAACTCCGAAAGGTAAGACTATAAATTGATTTTACTTAAGTACTAATTGGTACTATACCACTAGTTGACTAAAGTTAAACAAAGTGATTGACACTAGTGAACTAGGTTGTTACATGAAGTAGGTATGTTTGTGTTAAAAACTAGACTTGTGCTTGCTCAGTCAGCGAACGGTGTGATCCAATATAGTACAATATTAAAAAAAAAACTAGTTCAGGACTCTAGTACGTGTAGGTAGTACATTTAGTTCCGTTGTCAGTTCGTAGTTATTTAATTGAGAGCAATGATTTAGGTATGTTTCAAGAGTATTCATTTCTTAGTGGATGACCGATGTTACAGTACACTTTGCACCGTATGACTGCCTCTGTGACGCGGTCGGTATTGATACCGCCTGCGGCGCTGGAGGTCGTGGGTTCGATTCCCACCCGAGACAAATATTTGTGTGACCCATAAATGTTTGTCTCAAGAGTCTGGTTGTTTCTATGTATAATATGTATGTATTTAAAAAGTATATTAGTATTAATATCCGTGGTCTGATACCCATAACACAAGCAGGTTATTCCTAGCTTACTTTGGGATCAGATAGCGTTGTGTGAAAATGCCCGTGATTATTTATTTATTTATAAAAAAAAAATTACAGCATTTTTGTTACCTTTGATTTTTATTACACGCAAAGAGACATGAACTTCCAAAGTTTAACACAACTTGACAATGTACGAAAAGTACTAGTGTACTAGAGACTGACTAGTACTTTCAAATCGAAAAATAGTTTTAATTTTGTAAATCAAAAATTTAACGCAATGATTATAAAGACTAGAATTCCGTGATTCTATCACTGACGAAACATGTGGTGAGCCGATTATCATTGTCTACGCCGTTTTCAAATTTCTACACCCGTCTCACTCAATCGTTAGTAGATAACGGGCGCTGCGCCGCCACGCCGCCACCCCGCGCCGCCAGCCGTTGCGGGGATATTATATTATTACTCACAAAGTATTTTTTTGTTTAAATAAAAAAGGAACATATTTACTCGAAATGAAAGCCGGTTGTCAGTTAAATAAACTTAAGCGACTGCAAAATTTATGCATTCGGTTTATTTTCAATCTACGCAAGTATGATCATGTCTCAGAATTTCGCAAGAAACTCAAGTGGCTCCCTATCCGACTTCGTAGGAATACTCGAATATTATGTGTTTTGTTTATATCCTTCACAATCGCCTTTACCTTTCCTACCTGCGAGAGCGTTTTTCTTACATGCGTGGGTCTGATGCTCTTTGTAGGTCACACCTTAAATATCTTCTTACTATTCCTCGACATAAATCTGAACTCTACTCTTACTCTTTCACTGTTCATGCGGTAAGGCTGTGGAATGCTCTCCCACCGGCGATACAATCTTGTCAAACCGTATCACTATTTAAAAAGAAACTGAGAGACCATTACCTCTCGTCTTTGCCGTAACTATCTGAACTTAGGTATATTTAAATGGGATATGTATGTATGTATGTATGTATGTATGTATGTATGTATGTATGTATGTATGTATGTATGTATGTATATATGTATGTATGTATGTATGTATGTAGTAATATGAGTATATACTTATTTATGAGTATTTATATGCCTATGTATATTTTAATAATTTATGCTATTATTTTTAACATGGTCCTTAACTTGCACACACTTGTTACTTTTGATCTCATCTGAATCTCTTCCAGTAGGCCCGTGAGAGGAGATCTCTCACGGGCCTACTGGAAGAGATTTCTTTAGAAATAAGTAGGCCCTTGTACAATACTGTTTTCTTTAATATGTTTTCTCTGTCTATTGTAATTTGTGTGTACATAAACTAATAAATAAAAAAAATAAAAAAAAATAAAACAACAATCCTTAATACAAATTGAAGGCCTTGTCGGCGGATTGAAAAAATCAACTGCATTAGGCTCACTATCTATTACGCATACGTAAAACTATAAGGTAAAATGTGGGCGTATACTATGCCTCTGCCTACACCTTCAGGGATAAAGGCGTGACTATATGAATGTATGTATGTACATATTTACAATCGCAATACTAAATAGAAAGTCAAAGTAGGTATAATACATATTATTAAAATGCAGTAGGTGGGCAGCCCTATCGCATGCTTACGTACCGCGCGGCTGTAGGCATTTATTTCTAAAATCCGGCCGAGTCAAACTACAGTATACAGTGGTACAGCCATGTCCTGGGACATCCTTCCGAGGGCTTACCCGGGGCTCTCAACCATAGGCTGTTGGGCGTTACGTGAGGTTTTTTAGTCGGTAGGAGTCCGGCATAACATCCATGAGGATTTTCTCTCACGTTAAAAAAAAAAGAAGGGTACGGCCATAAACACAACATGTTTTACTAACAAAATTAAATTCTAGAATTCTATACCGTTGCAGTATTGCTATTGGTTTACGTAAGACGAGTCTAATAACCGTAGAACATTATAAAGACCAGTTTGGAACATTTTCATCTGTCGTTGCAACAATTTGCTGCTTGCACATTAAGAAATAGCATACTGTAATAAGAGACTTTACCGGCCATCATTTTGTTTTGATTCTATTTTTGAATAGTGAACATTTTTACTGCGCACTTGTATTTTTTTTTTCGTTTGATTGATCAACAGTTTTTTTTTATTGCTGAAATTTGCTGTGTTTGGCAAAGGGCTTGGTAAGAGATTTGGTAGGTAATTTATTTTTTAAATGTAGAAAACATTTAGTTTTTTACTTTTTATCATGTTTGCGCAATTCTCTAAAGGACTGTGTATTTTTGAAAATAAAGTAGAATACTAATTTAAGGTAGGTACGTATTTAATATGCTTTAAATACGTGCCTTAATTTTTTTTTTGTGTTGCCTTAATTTATATAGCCGCCAAGTCGGCCTAATACTAGTCTGCCACTTTAGTAGCATAAAAAATAACAAATAATGTTCTTTCTAAGCATCTACTAATACAACATGCTTTGTAATACCTCTCAAATAATCATTCGAAGAAAAAAATGATAGGCAATTAGGTATAAGACACTCCGTTCAAAGTAACAAAATAATAAGAAAAAACCGGTCACCATTAACCAGTCTCCACATTCGCAGAAAAATAATATGCCCAAATAAAAAAAACATATGTCACATGTAGGTAAGGGATATATCACATCATCATCATCATCATCTCGGCAGGTTACCGCCACGTCTGGACATAGACCTTTCCTAACGATTGCCACATTCAGTCTTGCGCCATATTTAGCAGAATTCAGTGATGTCGGAAGCCCTAGGGTTATCCTTCCGAGGCGTTCCCGGGAATCCCAGCCGTAGGCAGATACAATTGGGCACCGTGTCGTTATAGTTGGTAGGAGTAGGAGAGGACGAGCCATGGTCTCCAGCGGGAGTAAGTGGGACTGCGCCGCCTCTTTCTGCGAGCAGGTCATGCGGTGCGGGTCGGGGCCGGAACGGGAGAGAACTCTCCCACCCGAGTTCCCCAGTCGGCGGCCTGGGCATCGCCGAGGTGTCTTCGCCGAAGACTATTGGCCTCCATGACCGGGGCCTGAGGACAGTGACAGTGCTCACCGTCCTTACAGCGTAACGTGCGGGATTCATGCACGCCCCTCCTTAGAAGCGGAATCATACCCGAAAACCACCCAAAGACGCGAGATCTATAGCACCCGAACCACCACCTAGGCGAGGCCGCAGTGGTAGCCGTGGGTCTGCTGGGAGTCCTGGGACATCCTTCCGAGGGCTTACCCGGGGTTCCCGACCGTAGGCTGTTAGGCGTTCCGTGTGGTTTTTTAGTCGGTAGGAGTTCGGCATAGCATCCATGATGGATTTTCCCTCACGTTAAAAAAAAGAAGTAGGAGCGGATTTCCACACGCATAAAAAATGCAGGACTCGAGGACCTTTATTAGGTGGTCTTACCTCCTTGGCTTCCTTGCACACTGCGTTTTCCATTAAGGCGTTGCTATCTAACACCTTCCAAGCATATTGATGTCAGCATTACAAACTGTGGGGGCTGTGGGCTGCCCTCTGTCTCTTGAACTATTTTCAGTACTCTGCGTTTCTTCGTTATCGATTCAATCAAGAAGCACTGCGAGAATAGCATAGATTAAAAAAAAAAATGCTGATCTTGAAAATAACAAACACTAAAAAAAGCCAATTTGAAGCAGTCATTTCAAAATTATGCGCATAATACAGTTCGGCGATTCATTTTTGTAAAAAATTACACGTGTATTTATGACGTCACAACTATTATTTCATGGACATCACTTTATGACATACAAATAGAGATTATGAATAATCCAGTTACTGTAACGTGACCGCGGCAGGTAATGTTGTGTGAGAGGTTTCTGTGCCATTAGTGTAATTATTGTTGTTGTGTTCTATGTGGGAAATACTAGAAATATTATAAATACGAAAGTGAAGATGTTTGAATGTTCGTTTGTAAATCACGCTATAACGGCTGAATGGATCTGGCAGAAATTTGATATAATATACATAGACTAGATAATGCTCGCGGCTTCGCACGCGTGATATTCAGTACCCGTACCCGCTTCCCGTGAAAACATATTCCCGGGATGAAAAGTGCCTATGTGTTATTCCAGACCTTATGCTATCTCTGTATCAAATTTCAGCCCAATCCGTTCAGCCGCTGACCGTGATTGAGTAACAAACATCCAAACATCTAAACATCCCAACATCCAAACATCTAAACATCTTCACAAACTTTCAAATTTTTTATATTAGTAGGATTATTAATATTTAAAGCAATTAGTATACTAACTTTTTCAATGTATAAAAATGATTGCAATATCGTTCATTGATATCAGAGTTGCTAAGTAGCTCGATAGATGACTCTGTGCCATACTCTTAAATGGCGGTTACAATAAGGTGAAGAATTTCAACTTGTATCAGTACGGCTCCCGTAGCTCAATTGGTTAGAGCATTGCCCTGGATTAGGCAAAGGTTGCGGGTTCAAGTCCCGTCTGGGCCAAGTTGTCTTTTTTCACTTTATAATAAAATATTATGAAAAAGTTAGTATACTAATTGCTTTAAATATTAAAAATCTATAGATTGAGTCGGAGACATCAAATCAATGTATAAAAATGATTGCAATATCGTTCATTGATATCAGAGTTGCTAAGTAGCTCGATAGATGACTCTGTGCCATACTCTTAAATGGCGGTTACAATAAGGTGAAGAATTTCAACTTGTATCAGTACGGCTCCCGTAGCTCAATTGGTTAGAGCATTGCCCTGGATTAGGCAAAGGTTGCGGGTTCAAGTCCCGTCTGGGCCAAGTTGTCTTTTTTCACTTTATAATAAAATATTATGAAAAAGTTAGTATACTAATTGCTTTAAATATTAAAAATCTATAGATTGAGTCGGAGACATCAAATCAATGTATAAAAATGATTGCAATATCGTTCATTGATATCAGAGTTGCTAAGTAGCTCGATAGATGACTCTGTGCCATACTCTTAAATGGCGGTTACAATAAGGTGAAGAATTTCAACTTGTATCAGTACGGCTCCCGTAGCTCAATTGGTTAGAGCATTGCCCTGGATTAGGCAAAGGTTGCGGGTTCAAGTCCCGTCTGGGCCAAGTTGTCTTTTTTCACTTTATAATAAAATATTAGTAGGATTATATCGTCTGAAATAACACATAGACTTTTCTTCCCGGAAAAAGGTCCCGTAGAATGGGGTACGCTTGAATTGTGGATTGAACTCCCTTTCTTGGTGTTCCCCAACGTCCACAATAAGTAGGGGTATTCACATGGGTCTAAGCAGGTTCTTGCAGGATCCACAGTGTGGTGTATCAACCGGGTATTACAGACGTCTGTAGGATACGCTGATCACTTTCGTTCGGGTGACCTGTATGCTTGACTGTCACCTCAGTGGCATAAACAACTAAACCAGTAGACGAAAGGAATAAGGAGTACTACCCGTTCGCTCTAACTTTGCCGCTGGCGTAGAGGCTTATACCCGAATTGTTAATTAGACGAAGTAAATTGTCCTGGAACAGCCTTCCGAGTGCTTACCCGGGGCTCTCAACCATAGGCTGTTGGGCGTTACGTGAGGTTTTTTAGTCGGTAGGAGTCCGGCATAACATCCATGAGGATTTTCCCTCACGTAAAAAAAAGACGAAGTAAATTGACAGTAGCTAATGTCACTTCGTCATAGAAAATAAGCAACATTATATGAAGAAGTGACATTAGTTGCTGTCAATTTACTTCGTCTACCTAATTAAAAATTCGACTTTAGTATGGAGCCGAGCGGCAAAATTAGAGCGAACGAGCAGTAAAGTGAATTAACGAACTAACGAATTGCTTACCTTACTAGGTACCTGCTTCATAAGTAGGTCGATAATATTTCTTAATGATTTCAGAAAGAGAAACTCAACACAACTATGTAAAGTAATGTGTTGTCTCAGCACTGAACTAGTCTCTATGTCAATTCTCAGAATGCTATGACGCCATGATCATAGCAAAAAACAATGACAGTCAACTATATAATGATATATGTGTACCGGATGGTTGATAATGAGCTAGCTGGATCTTACGGAGCGAGTTAAGTACGCGTCGTTGAGATCTAGGACTAATTATCACTTACTGGGTTGTAAAACTAGCATCGAATGCTTGAAAAGAAGTAAAATGTTTACTAAATAACTGATAAAGTTTATAGGTATGGAAATATGGCTATACTCCTCCTGGAAATTTTGTCCTGGGACATCCTCCCGAGGGTTTACCTGGAACTCCCGGCCGTAGATAGTCGTAGATGTAGACACCTGTGATTTAAGACATCCTTGACGATTTCCCAAGTAAAAAAATTGGATGGCATTACTCTTGTACGTTCTAAGAGCTGAACCGATCTGGCTGCGATTTGGTTCAGGGATAGACTTTAGTCTGCAATAACACCCGGAATAAGTTTCATAATACCTCACGAGCTTATCTAGTCTATACTATATTATACAGAGGAAAGATTTGATTGTTTGTTTGCTTGTTTGTTTGTATCGAATAGGCTCCGGAACTACTGGACCGATTTGAAAAATTCTTTCACTTTTGGGAAGCTACACTCTTTGCGGTGAACATAGGCTTTATTTTATTCCCGTATTCCCACGGGAACGGGAACTACGCGGGTGAAACCGTGTGACGTCCGCTAGTATTCTATAATTTCAAAACTAGCATCGCGTGCTTGAAAAAAAGCAAAATTAAAAAAACGTCACAATTTTTGAAATGCATGAGAAGCGTTGAAACTTTAGAAGCTCATTAAATGCAAACCAGGTTTGTGTCGTGCCGCGACCAATAACTTAGGAACTTCATTACACGACTTTATATTCGAGAATCTATTCCCGTCGGTGGTTATCAGCACCTTGCTGAAGTGGCTTTTCTTGACGGTCGCAGCAGAGAGGTAGTTAGGATTTCTTTTCCTGAATTTCTATCTCTGAACTTGTATGAACAACATGAAGAAATTGTAAAATAAGGAGACGATTTAAGAATAATATGCATTATCACTTTGTTCTTTATTGATTTTATACATACATACATAACATCACGCATGTCTCCCAACGGGTTAGGCAGTTACAATTACTTTTCATATCATATTAATTTAGCTTCTTCTACTTTTATAATTGTTTTACCTACTCTCGGGTTAAAGATAGTGATAACAATGGTAGAATATGTTAAATAAATTATCCATAGCATAGAAAGAACATTTATCTTTTGCTTTATTTTTTTTTAAAAGCGCAAAGTTAGGTTTTTTATCACCCTACTAAATGTGTATGGAGAAAATAAATCTATAAATGTCGTCTGAACTATTTGACCAAACTGCGCCATTTAAATATCAGTTTATAGGAAATGAATTTTAATACAATGCCTGTCATAATCGTGAATTTGTTTCGCACATTTAACGAATCAAGGCGTGACCGCTTCGCTTTTACGATCTGGCTTCTTTGTGTGACTTTCAAACGTAAAAAGGATATTAGGAAATCACAAATTTAATGTCAAAAATTTTTCAGTCTGTGGCAGGACTCTATTCTAGGGTTATCTTTCCGAGGGGCTTACCCGGGGCTCCCAAAGTCCCAACCGTAGGCAGTAGGTAGGGAACGTGTGGTTTTTAGTCGGTAAGAGTCCGGCATAGCATCCCTGTAGCCTTTTGCTAACGTCAAAAAATATATTTTTCCTTGAACCTTCGTCTTTTGGTTTACTGGATCAGAAGCTCTAACGTGCATGTCAAACGTCAAGTGTTTAAGAAGTTAGACAACGGTAAGCTCAGCGTGGTCAAATATCTGAATAGGAGCAAATCCTCAAAAAAAAAAAATCTAAACGATGATTATTACATTTTGTTGCACTACCAAACAAAATATATTGGTAATTTTCATTCCAGTACAAATCCACCTATAAACTTCTACTTTCTTTCATTATTATTTTCTACCTGCATTTTCCTCCACTTCCTACTATGTATTGACAAGAGTTGAGCTGTGGATCACGTGCTCCTATTTCATCATCTTGTGTAAAGGTATCACTAATACCTACAAACATTCATATTAACAGGGGAGACCTTACCTGTTCTGGCGACTCACTCACCACCAAAAACCACAACTTGGAATTATTTTCAAATATCTGAATAGGAGCAAATCCTCAAAAAAAAAATCTAAACGGTGATTATTACATTTTGTTGCACTACCAAACAAAATATATTGGTAATTTTCATTCCAGTACAAATCCACCTATAAAATTCTACTTTCTTTCATTATTATTTTCTACCTGCATTTTCCTCCACTTCCTACTATGTATTGACAAGAGTTGAGCTGTGGATCACGTGCTCCTATTTCATCATCTTGTGTAAAGGTATCACTAATACCTACAAACATTCATATTAACAGGGGAGACCTTACCTGTTCTGGCGACTCACTCACCACCAAAAACCACAACTTGGAATTATTTTCAAATATCTGAATAGGAGCAAATCCTCAAAAAAAAAATCTAAACGGTGATTATTACATTTTGTTGCACTACCAAACAAAATATATTGGTAATTTTCATTCCAGTACAAATCCACCTATAAAATTCTACTTTCTTTCATTATTATTTTCTACCTGCATTTTCCTCCACTTCCTACTATGTATTGACAAGAGTTGAGCTGTGGATCACGTGCTCTTATTTCATCATCTTGTGTAAAGGTATCATTAATACCTACAAACATTCATATTAACAGGGGAGACCTTACCTGTTCTGGCGACTCACTCACCACCAAAAACCACAACTTGGAATTATTTTCTAACGGTGGAGGTATTTCCCCAGCCTTGGGCCTCTCATATTATTCGGAAAATACAATAGTGACGCAAATTATATCAACTATCACTCTTATCTTACCAAGAACTTAATAAACAACTGATAACTTCATATTATCAGCACTTAGGATAATGTTTTTGATAGATAGATAACTTCCGATCTAAGAATAGCGCCAGGAAATCGGAATTCCGTTGTTCAATGAGATCATTTATACGGTAAATAGAGAGACCTATTCTCAATACTCCATGGATTTACAGTGCGGGCGCTACGCCAGGTTCAGAGTCCAGAGCGTAGTACAGTAGTACAGAGGGAAACACTGCCACTGTTGTGGGTGTCCGCCAGTGGCGGATATGATGTGACAGTACTCACTTTCACCGTTTATAATGTTTCCCCCTCTGCCTAGCCAGAGTTGGTAAGATACTACCTGAGTCTGTGTTTCTGGAAAGCTATAACCTGGGAGTGTTCAAGTATAGAGTGAACCCGAACAGGTTACTTCAAGGCAACCGTGCTCATCTTTGACTACCCACACCATCACCATGGAAACCACTCTCACAGTTCACAGGACAATTGACATAGGCCCTCAAGTTGAAAGTCCAAAGACGTGCGCCTCTTCTGGTTCCGCTTAAAGATCATGGAACTATAGTCGGGAAACACGTACGCTGGCAGTGCGTTCCAACCATCTATAGTTCGATGGAGAAACGATCTTTTGAGCCTCTTACAGAATAGTGAGTTAGCAGCAATTTTATTTCTAGTGCTTTCATATCGCAGTTCCTGCGTAATTCACTTACAAGATTGAGTACGTTAGTTTCATTTGTCGATAATACGAGTCGAGGGCGATGCCAATCAGGTATGTCAAGGTTGCGGCCGCAGATTAGAACTGCCCGCCACTATTTACATTGTGTGGGTAAATTGTTCTACTGTCATTATGGTCATGATTTATTGCCTGATATTAAAAAAATATTAGTTCATGAATGAGGCGAATTGTAGGCTAGATAGAACACAAGTGGTGTCTATAGATCTATTCGATTCTGGAACATACCTCGGACAGACGTTTCTCTGCCGGATGAGCCGCCGACAGAACGTTTTGATTATGAGTTTTTCACCGACAGAACCTTTCAACTACGAACGTTTTGCCGACAGAAATATTAATTCGACGACACAATCGTTCACCAATTAAGAACTCGTCGACAAAACAAAAAAAAACATTCACTTATTATGGTTGAATTAATCGTTCTGTCGGCGAAACGTTCGTAGTTGAAAGGTTCTGTCGGTGAACAACTCATAATCGAAACGTTCTGTCGGCGGCTCATCCGGCAGAGAAACGTCTGTCGGAGGTATGTTTCAGAGCCGATCTATTCACACTAAAGAGAAGGCATTTTTTTTGTCCAAAATCCGTTACCATTTTGAGGTAGGCACGGCCTCAAAAATACATTAAGTACGTCTGACTTCAGACGTTCTTAATCTATGACGGCAGCGTGACGTGAGCACTCACGCACGCCCCCCCTTAGAAGCGGGGTCACACCCCCCATAGACGCGGGATTGCACCCGAACCACCCCCTGGGCGAGGCCGCATTGGCGGCCGTAGGTCTGTTGGGAGTCACGGGACATCCTTCCTGAGGGCTTACCCGGGGCTCTCAACCATAGGCTGTTGGGCGTTACGTTAGGTTTTTTAGTCGGTAAGAGTCCGGCATAGCATCCTACGAGGATTTTCCCTCACGTAAAAAAAAAAAAAAAAAAAAAGGGGTGTGTGTGCTTCTTCCTGCTCCGTTTGAAGTACCCGGGATTATAATAGGAGGGTAGCACGTTGGCTGGTGTCGAGCCAATCAAGCGATTCAAAAGAAATTTGAATGGCTCGATTCTGGCGAAGATGCTCTCAATGACTGTGGCACTGCCCTGCACCTGTTGTTTGGGATTGCAAAGAAGAGGGTGGTAAGTAACTTAGAGAGTTCTGCACAATACTCGCCGTCCTATTGTGAATACTGTGGGTTGTGTTACTTAGTTAAAACGTCAAATTCCAAGTTATCGCGTAATTACCTGCTATACATTATTAACTTCTGCCACACCACTATGACATGAAGCTGTCAGTCAAACAGCAATTACCATAGATAAGAATCCCCTTTGTTTACATAAACGCGTAAATGACCCTTTTCCAAGCTATTTTAACAATTTTCAAGCTTGCTTTATGATAAGTTTATGTTTTATTTCTGTTAGATATTTGCCTAGCTAGGGACGCTAGGGTATGCTTTTCAAAAAAAATAACCGCAAGCTGCAATGGGAAGCAACTGTCATTTATTTTCCATAAACACATGTGTGGTTGTGAGTTAGATGACAGCGATTTTCTTTTGCTTCCCATTTTTTTTGTCGGGCTGTAAAAGTAACGAGTCTAGTATTCTATTAATAATAAAACTAGCGAGTCTACTATTCTATTTAGTAAAATCCAATCCGCTCAGGTAATCATGGCCGAACAATGCGGGCGCACTGTTGTGAGAAATGATCAACTGTTGCATTCACAATAGTTAACTCACTTGTTTACTAGATGTGTGCAATAATAACACACTGTGTAACGTAAGTACGGCTTGGTAGAATACGGTAGAAAATAATGAGGGAGTCTGTGTTGTCCCGGTAAATTATATTGTTGTTGTGTGTAAGAAAATATCGCGTTATTCCGTATAACGTCATTTATTCATTTGTAGTTCCGAAACCGAACGAATTTCGAAGAAAAATTGCTACTTACGAGTTTTTCGGCTTTGCCCCTCTTTATATCTAATACGACTAGGCTATCGCCAAGAGCTGCAAAGGAATGACCATAAAGAAATGTGCATAATTAAGTCTATTTATTATCCGCTTGTTTATTCACACTATCCTCATAAAAACATTTACTCAGTAATGTATTGTCAGCTATTCTTTCTACGTAACCTATCATATTCGCTATCTTGGTCACTATATGTCTTAATATACAATAAAATATATCATGAACGTACGTGAACAAAATTCTTTACATAAATATTTCGGCTCACTGCGCAGTTAGTCATTTATGCTACGATTGCAATATCTCGTATCTCCTCGTAGGTGTTAAAATGTAGCTAATTTCACTGATAGCGCATGGCTTTTATTCACTCGATACTAATCGGATGACGTAGTTTTAGTATGAATAACATATAATTTATGTGACAAAAGAAAACATATTTTATGGTGCAAGTATGATGCAAATACACGTAACTGTTAGGCTTTAAAGGTGGACCAATCCGAGGTTGGTAGTAATGAGCGGTGACCTCTTCCACCTCAAGCCACAACAATCCTATGCATGGCGATATTTATTTAGGTGTTTTAGCGAGAGGTTATATTTTAAATGAACGAAAAATAGCTATTGTGTATATTATTAAAAATATACACAATAGTTATTTTTCGTGTAGCAAAATAGTTTGTTATATGCTACATAATGTATTATTGCATTCGCAAACAGGTACAATAAAATTAGAATAATGCTTCTTCTTAATATGTTTTTAAAATTTTTTTTGTAAAATTAAACTTACATAGCGCTGTGATAAGATCTATTTGGTTAATCACATGATTCGATTCCGATAAGCACTTATTTTTCATTGGAAAATAAGTAGGACTTGTGCAAATATAACAGGAGCTAGGAGGAAAGTCATTCGTGGGGTTTTCCCAATGTAAAAGTAAAGGTCGTTCGCAATGCAATGGGTAAACATGTTAGGAATATATCAAGGAAGAAAATTCAGTTTCTGTTCTTTTTTTATACCACTAAGGTGGCAGACGAGCATACGACCCACCACATGTACTGGTGGTCGCCCCGTACTTGCGACTTAAAGAGTAGCAGTGTTCTGTGAATTTCCATTCACAGTGGTCTGAAGGAACTATAACTCCATGTATATTTAATGTGTCGTAGTCACCATCCTCAAATCAATAGTTATATCCCAAGCCATCGATTTCTTACCCTCTTTAACAAAGACGAAATGTAGGGTGCATGCCCACAATTTTTGTAGGACGATTTTTTTGGTGAGGGAAAATCCTCATGGGTGCTATACCGGTCTCCTACCGCCTAAAAAACCTCACGTATTCTGCCCAACAGCCTACGGATGGGAGCCCCGGATAAGCCCTCGCAGGGATATCCCCGGATTTTGTAGGACATATAATAGAACGTACAATCATGCAACATACACGTCCTACAAAAAGTCGGTCAGAATTAACATTGGAGATCCGCGCGGTCCTAATCGGTCCTGCAAAACGTTTGACGTAGGCGCGCACCGTTACACACGACCGAATTTGAAAATGTTTTTACGTCAAAGGTACGTAGTTTTTTATCAGTTAGGTGGTTATGCATTGTCATACATACAACCTGTTGTTAATTGTTAGATAGCTGAGTTAACAGCATGTCTCATATCCTGTGAGTGGCGATACGTTATCTTTTACCTTCGAATTCGGGGCTATTAGCAATTTTCGTGTTGTTTTGCAAAGCCTAAAAGGTTGGGAGACCTAATTATGTGCGCATTACTGAAACAAGTTCATGTTGACACATAATTGGAACAGTATTGTTATCCGGTCTTTTTTGCGATCATTCGGGAAATTTTTGAGGAAGTTTATACATGATGGTTTTTAGTAGACATTTAATTTTATTCGTGATCGTGAATGTATTCGATTTTAGGCATTGTTATCATTACTGTGAATGAAAGTAATAAAATAAATGTTTTCAACGAAAATCGATACCAAAGGCCTCTTTAACTCTGAATATAATCGAGTATGATTATCGAAAATATAGTTTTAACTAGCATGTTTATTACGTAATCCAAACACAATCATTGGGCAATTATCGAATCGATAAATCGAAAATTGCTCTTGTTATAACTGATATAATCGAACATAAATTCTACGCCAGTTAATTGGAATGGAATTGAAAATCGATACTTTGAGAACTAAGCTTCTACAGTTTACTTGGTGTTTAACATTGATCAATAAATATGGAACCCTAAAAAACGTATAAATATTATTTGGGCACTTGATCAGAATGATTATATAACACAGGTATAAAATTAATACAATTAGGTATGAGTATATTCTTTGTTTAGCGAAATCAATTCATCAAATCAGTCTCTCGCAGGCTGCGTAGGATTTTCCCAGTTATTTTGGGAGGGTGACTAGACTGTAGTCAGTCTAGTCACCAAACTAGTCAAGTCAAGACTAGTGTCTTGGGCACGTTGGCCAGAAGGGTCAGTAAAGGGTTTTGTTGAGAGTCCTGGGACATCCTTCCGAGGGCTTACCCAGGGCTCCCAACCGTAAGCTGTTGGGCGTTACGTGAGGTTTTTTAGTCGGTAGGAGTCCGGCATAGCATCCATTAAGGATTCTCCGTCACGTTAAAAAAAAGGGGTCTCTAAAGGGTTTGCTTTTTAAGTTTCCTTTTTCTCTCGTGCGTTTGTAAGCAGCACCACTTCCAGGAAAGGTTAGTTCTGGTTTTGCAGATCCCTATTGCTTTTAATCGTCTTTCAGTAATGGAAACTAAGTTTGTTTCAGATATTTTAGTGTTATACTTAACAATAAAGTGGCAGACAAGCTTATGGTCCAGTGAAATGTGGTCACCGTAGCTTAAGGTCGTTTGCAACACTAGATGGGGTACCAACATTAAGCGCCACCAACCCTTCAAGAATCTTCTAAGACCTCATTTGAAGAACCCCATACTGTAGATGTTTGGAAAATCTGAGGTAGGGAGATCATTCTACAGTCTTAGCCTACAGGTATGAAAGAAAACCTCTATCGGACTTTATCGTGCTTGAACGCTCCGGACGCAAAGTGTGAGGATGAACACCCTGTCTGTGGCAAGCGGTGCGATGATAGAACCTAGCCGTGGGCGATAGTGCGTTTGTGTATTCAATTGTTATTAAATTCCATTCGAAGTGAGTCCGATGAAGGAGTCATAAAACTGCACAATGTGCGTTGATGCACTCAATTCATACGGATCTGTATAAAATACTAATCGCATGAGTGTGTAGTAGATGCGTGTTCACGCACTGTACTATATCGCGGCCATTTTAAATGGCGTTTCTGCCAATAAAAATTGGCTAACAAATAAATGTTATTTTTCAGCTATCACATATTATCTAGGTAACTAATACATCAAAGATAATCATCAAATTTCATTCAGTAATAACATTGTGATCAATATCTTGTCTACTAAGTTCGCGGACAATCTCACAGCCCACTTTCCGCAAAGTGGTGACCCACAATTCGATATTTTCAAGCCTTCAACAGGTCTTCAACTTGGCTTAACGACTGTCATGATACTGATAAATACCGGAACCAACGACGGCTTAACGTGCCCTCAAATTACTTCCGAAGCACGAAAACGCTTACGCTTACGCTTCCCGTAAGTGGTGCTCTTGCTTACAAACGCACGAGAGAAAAAAGGAAACTAAGAAAGCATACCCTTTACCGACCCTTCGCCCACAATTTCGCGTTCAAAATATTTGATTGGTACATACTAATGACGCCTTTTTCCCGAATGGGTAGACTGGGTTCCTGGGACATCCTTCCAAGGGCTTACCCGGGGCTCCCAACCGTAGGCTGTTGGGCGTTACGTGAGGTTTTTTAGTCGGTATCCATGAAGGATTTTCCCTCACGTTAAACAAAAACAAAATGGGTAGACCAAGGCCTATTCAGTGTTACGTTTTCAATTACAGAATACATTAGAGACTCGTTCTTCACAGTGATAAACATTTTAATTTAATATACCTACTTATTGTTCAATACTGCAAGCAACTAATAAATTGTTAACACAGTTCTGTCGTAACATTTATACAAACTTCAGTTATGTAAGTTGTTGATTGAATCACATTACGCGTACAACTATACAGTCGGCTAGTATCAACTGAATTACAAAATAATTGGTACCTATGCAATTTCTCTCTGCAGAAAATTGAACGAAGTTATCATATAGCTTCATACAGGAAGGCTGTATAATTTTTATTTATGTTTTTTATAAGAAGGCTATGTCTGAAAACCATGAATAAAAGTCATACGGGGTTTTTCCTGCAGGCTCAAGACGTGATTTTGTTGGAAGTTTCATTCACGTCTCACTTCACGCCCAAGAAGAGGGATTACACCTGAATCCTTGGTGCCTTAGACGAGGTCGTGTTCTTAGCCATAGTCTGACGGGAAATCTAGGACATGATTCCGGATATTTACCCAATGCGCTAGGGGGGTAGCCGGCATGAAATTCTGCGGTGATTTTCACATGCAAATACATATTAATCATGATAAACATTGGGATGATGAATATGTAAGTACATAACAATGAATAAATTACTTGATGGATGTTGAGTTTTTTAGTTTAGATTTGTAATTACGATACAATTGTATTAATTGCCCAGTGATGTACGTGAGAAATAGTTAATGATGTAGGTGTACCGCTGAGTCATGTAAAGTAGTGCATGCACTTACATAAGCTGCATAAGCGGTAACACGAAAATCAGAATATCAGAACTAGTATACACATTAATTTATAATACAGTATGGATTGAATTATGTAACAGGCACCCAAAATGTTTTGTTTCACATAATTTTTAAAAATAATTCAAAACTTTGTCACACTGCGCCTTGATACCTAAATTAGACTTTATAAGCTTAAACAAAAAGGTCGTTTCTCTCTGCTAAACCGTAATATCTAGAAACAATGTATCTAAGTCAGTAAATTTGCGCTTTAGATCTAAACGGTCATTTCTGTCAAAAAATTGCTGTGTCATCAAATAGATCAAGCCTTTTGCTGTCCACAACTGGACGTAGGCTTCTCCAAATTTTACCAAACGCTTCGGTTGTGGAATGAGCTCCCTGTCTTGCTTCTCCCCATCCGAAACGTCTACGGTAACGTGTTTTCGAAAGGTTCTTTGAAGGTTTTCTATTTCAGTGTGACTACGACTACAGGTGACCACTTTCGAACAGTTGAGGAGGCGTATGCTTGTCTGCCGCCTAAGTGATATAAAAATAGAATAAATCGTATAGTAATATATATTTGTGGCGTATTCATGCAAGAAAAGTGGATCTACAACCACTTGTACAAACAAATAACAGAGATGAACAGCTGACATCAACTATTAAAGCAGGTTTCGTGATCATTTATGCATACTTTTTCTTACAGAATCATGTGCGAACTTGTTTTGCCATATTTGTGTGTAAAACGTATTAAAATAACAGTTGTATCCTATCAGAACTTGGAGATTATTATTTTTATAATACACATTCAAGACGATTATTGATATGTAGGTATTAGGATTGTAAGAATAATCCTTTTTCGAAACTTGATTTAGGAAATCTACATGTCCCCTTAAGGCATGAAATCTCGTGACCGCATGTCGAGTTATTTATAAAAGATCAAAGGTAAAAAAAATAGTTTTACTTTTTTTGCATAGGTATAGGTATCTCGCTTCCTATGGATAAATAGTGTAGTCATCGCAGTAAATAACTAATCTATCCAGTTCCAAATCTTAGTCAAATACGTTCAACAGTTTGAGCTGTGCCTGACTTTTTTTGACTTTTGACCTTGGAAATTCGAGACGCAGACTCAAGATTTTATGAGACTTTGCAGTTGGAGGGAGGATGTATAAGGGCACAAAGAAAAACTGTTTTCTAACTTGTTATCGCACTAGAATCACTAGATGTACCGGGATAAAAAGAAGCAAACAATAAAAAAATAATTTATTTCACTCAGGTAGGTACAGATGCAGTTATAAAACGTCTCAAAATATATAAACCCAAAGAAGTCCTACCAGTTCACAACGCGACCCACCTGAGAAGAACTGGCAAGAAACTCAGCGGGTTATTCTTTTCAGTGCTCTATTTACAATTTTAAAGAATCTAAAAGCAATTTTTTTTAACGTGGGGGAAAATCCTTCATGGATGCTATGCCCTGTCTTTCCACTCCGACCAACTAAACCGACCAACCCTTGTTCGGAATGGAACTCAGTATGGGACTTTATTCCTATCGGACCAACTGGTTGATGCCGGACTCCTACCGACTAAAATACCTCACGTGACGCCCAACAGCCTACGGTTGGGAGCCCCGAGTAAACCCTCGGAAGGATGTCCCAAAACTCCCAACAGACCTACGGCTACCACTGCGGCCTCGCCTAAGGGGGGTTCGGGTGCTGTCCATTTTGAGAACTGAACCTTGGCATATGTGTTACTCCAGAGTCAAGACTGTAATCCTGTAAATTTCAGCCTGATCCGTTCAGTGTAAGCGTGAAGAACTGATAAACATCCATAACCTTGTGAGCTTAATTTTTTTTGTGCTTGCGAGCTTGTGCTTGAGAGCTTAGATTATAGACTTAGATTATATAGTACTAGCTGACCCGCGCAACTTCGTTTGCGCCACATAAGAGAGAGTATTACCTATTCCCGTCGCATTTACTCCCGTCGCGTTGCGTTTACTCCCGTAGCGTCTCGTCTTTAATATTCAATACTACGTGAGAGAGAGAGAGAAAGGTTTCTCGTCGCGTGTATTCCCGTCGCATTATTTTTAAGAACAATTTCGTTTATGAAAGAAGTATCCCGTGGCATTATTGTAGAAAAAAATTGATTGCCATTAAAATGGTTATTGTGCACCAACCCAAAGATAGACACATGCTATCGCGCAATTTTTGTAGAACTTTTTTAAGAGAAACAATTTTGTAGTAGGTACATATTTTTAGGGTTTCGTAGCCAAATGGCAAAAACGGAACCCTTATAGATTCGTCATGTCTGTCTGTCTGTCTGTCTGTCTGTCTGTCCGTCCGTGTGTCACAGCCATTTTTCTCAGAAACTATAAGGCCTATGCCTTTGAAACTTGGTAACTAGATGTATTCTGTGAACCGCATTAAGATTCTTATATAAAACTAGAAAAAAAGTAGTAAATTTCGGGGGTCCCCATACTCAGAACTGAAACTCAAAATTTTTTTTTTCATCAAACCCATACCTGTGGGGTATCTATAGATAGGTCTTCAAAAATGCTATTGAGGTTCCTAACATCATTTTTTTCTAAAAAGAATAGTTTGCGCAAGAGACACTTCCAAAGTGGAAAAATGTGTGTCCCCCCCCCTCTAACTTCTAAACTAAGAGAATGATAAATCTAAAAAGAAGATATGATGTACATTGCCATAAAAACTACCAACGAAAATTAGTTCGAACGAGATAGAGCTGGTAGTTTTTTTTTAATACGTCATAAAACGCAATTTTCGGTTAGAAAAATCACTACCACTGCGAACGTGTTAAAACATCAATCAAAGTTACAACGAACTATAAGAACTTTTATATTATGTTACTTGCTGCTACGAAACCCTTCATGGGCGAGTCCAACTCGCACTTGGCCGGTTTATTTACATATTATGTAACTATAAATATTTACGCGGCACACGCAACGAAGCTTTCAAAAGGAATAACTTTTTCCCCGTTTTTGAAACATTTACTATTACTGCTCCGCTCCTATTCATTGTAGCGTGATGCAATATAGCCTATGACACTCCACAATAACGTAGCTTTCTATTGGTGAAAGAATTTTTAAAATCGGTTCGGTTGATCCCGAGATTACCCCTTACAATTTAACAAATATACAAACACACAAACTTTACTTCTTTATAATATCATTAAGTATAGATTCAGAGCGTCTATATTCTAAGCTTGTGAGTATGGATCTGAAAGTTTGTACTTTCGCATGTAGGTACTAGTAAGATGAATGTTGCAAGATTAATCAAACATAATCTAATCATAAAGTATCTTTTACCTTTTATTAACTGAGCTAAGTGTTAGGTCTATTTAAAAGTACTTTCATAATATTCTACGATTCCCAGGACGCCTTCATCTGAGTGAGATCATCAGCGTATTATTATGTAAAGACAATGTAACTTTGTTGAAACCATTATACATGGTGTTGTAAAATATTTTGATCGTTGACGTTTTGGAAAGAGCTTGTGTTAAACAATATTACCTACGAATCTTAGAAGTTGTTGTAATTTTTTTAAACATCATATTTGTAGTTCAGTCGTAAATATTATTAGAATTAGAACTAAAAATTTCGAATTGTATTAAAAACTTATTCGCGGATTAAAACAATTTGTTTGCTTGATTTGTGAACTTATATTCCGAATTTTGGATGTCACCTGTGTCTGTAAGCAGTTACTTTCCACGATTAAAATTTTATAAATGTTATCATTAGATTAGGTATATTGCTGTTCAAGACTTATGTTCTTAGAGCGGTACAATGATTCTTACTGTTCTTAGTAATACTAAAACTGTTATATTATTAAGTCCTTCGTTCAAAGCGAATTACTTACAAATTAGTACATTTACTTTTAGTTATATATTTTATCGTATACACCGTAATTACATTCTAACATAAAATTATCGACTAATATTAGTCGTTTGAAATAATACAAAAGAACGTTACGATACAAAATTATTGACTTTTAAAATGTCAATCAACAACGCCCTATATATATCTTTTCATTTAACCTAGTGATTACGATTTAAACCCTATTTCAATAGAGTTAAGAGCTATATTATCAGCATAATATGTGCCGTTCTAGAAATCAGTATTCATAATAAAATAAATAGTTATGTACTAAAGTGAGTGTATCAAGGCTGACTGGTTGCCTGTCGTTTGCTTAGATTTTTAAACACTAACTAATTCCAACTTTATTTATTACCTGTTAAGGTTGATAATAGATTCTGTGATTTAGGTTAGGTTTTTGTTAGTACGTTATTTCATGTCCATTTATGGAGTTATCTTTCCTTGTCGTTTGTGCTTTTGATTTATTGCCACTGAATGTTTTTTTCAGATTACGGATTTGTAATGGAGTTTAGTTATGATTTTGATTTGTTACAATAGTGTTACAATTGGAATTTATATAGCTAGAAATGACATCGACTTGACTTATGAAGTAGGAGGTACCTACTTAGCTCATATTTTAAAGAATAGCTTTTAATCTGAGGCACATAACTAATTTTTTAAATGCTAGTAACTTAAATTTCAATTTAGTGATTTTTTGATGCCCATTAGTTTTATCTAAGTTATTACTCTCTATAGCATTTCTATGTCTGGCAAAATATGGAATGGGACCTCTCAATGCCGAATTAGGCCTATGTGTATTATTAACTCC
This sequence comes from Miltochrista miniata, assembly GCA_933228765.1. Lineage (NCBI taxonomy): Eukaryota > Metazoa > Arthropoda > Insecta > Lepidoptera > Erebidae > Miltochrista > Miltochrista miniata. The sequence continues at coordinate 3,669,491 of OW121758.1, forward strand.
TTCCCATGGTCGAGGGTGGAGAGTTATCACCTCACTGCATTTCATTCGACTTTTGGTCTTCAATCGATTCAAGGGTCTATAGAGCTGTCCTATATTTGAGCTGTCAGGTAGGACGTTTTTTGATTTGTGTGGATGTGGACCATTTTTTATTAGTGAGGGTTTTTGTCGTTATTTTATGGCATTTTTGTCTACTTCGTTACTTATATCTTGTAGTTTAGTCATAGGTAGAGTTACAATTTACGAAATGACTGAAATATTCGGAAAAATCCAGGAGCTTGAAAACGAATGTGCGTGTTAATGCACTCCTACCTACCACACTTGAAGCGTGAGTAAGAAAAGTGTAAATACATCGTGGCTACGAGCCGTTTCACGCAATGTATTCAAACCGGCATAATGAGTCGCGTGTTCGCCCCACAGTACTCCGGTGTGACTTGATATCAAGCACGTATAATCAATTTATTCAATTTGTTCTCACTTGAATAACTTTAACTTTTAAATAACTTGCCATCAGCTGAACACTTTCGAATCGAAATCGAATGTAGAAGTAGATTGGAATAAACGGGGGTTTTATTCGTGTGAACATCCTTAAGTATATCATGCCGCTGTTGGGAGTCCTTGGGTATCCTTCTGAGGGCATACCCGGGGCTCCCAACCGTAGGCAGTTAGGTAGGATACGTGTGGTTTTTAGTTGGTAGGAGTCCGGCATAGCATCCATGTATGATTCTCCGAAAAAGAATAAACAAAAGAAATATACGCCATGTCGGACTTCTACCAACTAAGATCACATAGTGCCTTGCCATCTGTCTAAGGCCAGGAGTCCCGGGTAAGCCTTCGGAGGGATAACCCCTGGGTGGAATAAACGGTAGACATTTGACGACCTATTTTGTGTAGTGGCACTGTTGTTATGCAAAGTTTTCCTGGTAGTTTACTTTGACCGACCTCTGTGATACGCTGGTAGGACCAGATAATTATGTAAACATGGATGGAAGTATCAGTGTTTTGTTTAGAAATAGTTGCTACCCTTGATGTTGCGTTAAACGGGCTTTTGCAAAGGCATCTTTAGTTAGCTATCAGCTTAAGGTTCCCCCACTTCTGGTTGGAAGTTTATTCCCGTTTACAGAACGTCCAGTCGATTATAAGAATTCGCATCGGATATAGCTACCTACTGCCACATCTATTGCCTTCCTAGTATATAGTCGCTTCTTTAAAGCCTAATCAGTCATTTAGATAATTATGTTTGAACCTTTTAACCTTTCTTTTACACGTGAGGAAAATCCTACATGGATTGTATGCCGGACTCCTACCGACTAAAACACACGTATCCTGTCTAACAGCCTACGGTTGGGAGCCCCGGGTAAGCCCTGGGAAGGATACCCTTGAGAACTCAATAGAAAGTAGGTACTACAGCTATACCAAAAACCAATGTATTAGCCTTAATTTGCTTGTTTTAAGCTTGAGCGAGAAACACCTCGAAAGTTCATAGATGCATTGCAAACAGTGATAGTGATTACGTCAGGCCTACGGAGTGTTAAAACGATTACATCTGCATAAGTACTCTGTGACACTTTGCACTCACCACACCGCATGACGTGTTTGTGTGGACGCTGACTAAGAAGTTCATGTAAATTGCTTTTGAAACAAAAGTAATTGGATATTTTTTTCGTCATTTTTTGTTTGTTGTCTTTGATTTTTAGGGTCCCGTACTAGAATGATGAAAACAAGAACCTATTATTGAGACTTCGCCGTCCGTCTGTCTGTCTGTCTGTCATGAGGCTGTATCTCAGGAACTGTAATAGCTATAGGGCTGAAATTTTCACAGATAATGTATTTCTGTTGCCGAAAAACGGGGTATTAAAGGGGGCTCCCATACAAAAACGTGATATTTTGCTGTTTTACCCGAACTGCCGAAGACAGGAGGGTAATGTTTTTTTTTGTTACGGAACACTATGTGCTTGAGTCCGACTCGCACTTAACCGGTTTTTAGTCACTTTTTGTTTGCTGTCTTGGATTTTCTATTGTCTCTAAGGGAAGTTTAATGTAGCAATAATGGCTGACTTATCTACCTAATCAATTTTGTCACACTTGTTTGTGTGGGCCAATATATATCACATGTAACCCCGCTGACAGTGTTCTGCAAACGATCCTGAGTTAATTCAAACTCAAACTCAAAAAAACATTTATTTCGCATAATCCTTATACATAGGCACTTGCAAGCCTTGCAACACGTCCATGAATACAAATCAAAGTTGTACCACTAGTTCGGAACGCAACCCGCTTGAGAAGAACTCGCAAGAAACTCGGCGTTAAGCATTTCACGCTGTGGCTGTTCTGCAGATGGCAAACAGCTTAGTGGCATTTTTATTTACTTGCTTTCTTCCTCGCACGCTTAGGTCATGGAATGATCTCAATGCCTCGGTTTTCCCAAACACCTACAGTATGGGGTTCTTCAAAAGGAGCCTTAGAAGATTCTTACAGTGCGCGAGTGTAGAGCCTCTGGTGTTGCCAGCTTCCATAGGCTGCGGTGATCACCAGTACATACATCTGATGGTGCCGTGGTGGTATATAAAAAACCTGTGTTTCCGAGCTTCAGCAGGCATGTTTTAGCCGTTGGTCCCGATTGACAGTGCCTTGGCACTCGTTAAACAAATTTGAATGCGAAAATTACAAAAGCAGGCAGTCATAGTCGTCCCTGTCCGTTTCAACACGGCAGTAGGATCGACGCAGCCGGTTTGACACGTGAAGACAAATCAGAGGTAGGCTAATGGGATTGCTACCTCAATAATATAGAAAAGTGCACAGGGCATAAGTGCAATATTTATTTTGACAAGGTTCTTCAAAGCGATGGTAAAGGTAAAGTTTACACAATTCACAAATAGAATTACAATAGAGTAAACAGTAGTAAAATACGAGTATAGTTCGTAAGACGTACTTCATACAAGTTAATAGTTGGTACAATGTATGAACACAATAGTAGATATTGTGATAGTATTACTACTCTGATATTGTCTTCAGTGATCGACTGACGGTGATCTGTTCACGAACAAACGGACAACTACTAGGTACATAGTTCATTAGTTATATCTATACATATCCGGCTGTTTCAATAGCAAAACATTCGTTATAGACTCATCTAGAATAGAATAGAATAGAAGTATATACTTTATTGTAACTTATACTAAAATTAACTCTAAGATACAATCGGCGGTCTTATCGCTTACAGCGATCTCTTCCAGAGAACCTAATAGATTTAATGATTGGATTAAAACTGTAAGCATGGCGCACTAAACTAATATTAAAGACTAGCGGACCTCACGCGATTTCGCCCGCGTAGCTCCCATTCCCGTGGGAATACGGGAATAAAATATAGCCTATTTTCACCGGGTATAGGGTGACTTTCCAAAAGTAAGAGATTTTTTAAAATCAGTTCAGTAGTTTTGGAGCCTATTCGATGCAAACAAACAAACAATCAAACCTTACCCCTATAGAATATTAGTAGATATAAGAAGAATCATTCGTGGTCCCGTTGACAGTGTTCTGTAAACGATCACTGCGATGGGTGATCACTGAAAGCCAAAATTCCATTTGCATGGCAGTAGGCCCTTCACCTGGGCGTATAGTAGCCTCTGTCTATCTTTCGGAGACAGCTCAACATTAGATGGATTCCTTGCGGGTTCCGAGTTCATAGCGTGGTACAGAGGGGAACACTGTAAACGGTATCTGGAACTTGCAAACCCATTTTAAAGCAGGTTTAGGGTGGCCACCTTAAGACGCGTCAGTCCTCTCCTTTCTCACAATGTGTCCCCCTCTGTCTGACCAGGTTTGGTAAGATCCTATCAATACCGCTATAGACATTCGTTTTAGTAAAGAGCTTACTGAAGCTCTTGACAATCCTAGGTTTAATAATTTACACACAGATTTTTCTGGAGATCCCTTTATAAAGGCGAGACTAAATAATGAATGTATAGATACTAATAATATTATAGATAGATAGATGTATTTATTTATTTTACACTTTATTGTACGCCAAGTAAATAAAATTATGGTACATAAATACAGTGCAAGAAGATGTACAATGGGCGGCCTTATCGCTAAAAAGCAATTTCTACCAGGCAACCTTTGGATGGAGAAAGTTGATTGAAGGTAACGAGTGGTAGTTCTTAGGGGTACTCTAAGATCGAATAAAGCTTTTTAGAGACATAGATCCTCTTATAAAGAGTACAATATTGTTTTTACACTACGCTATAGTACCTACAAAATATAAGGGTAAGGCAGTGATCGTTTACAGGTAGGTATAGTTGTGGTATTGTTGATCGAAGTTTACAGAACATTAAGCTAGGCGGTGCCACAAACGCTCATGGTAGTCCATTTCAATTCTACTAATACTAACCCACATAAAAACCTTCAATTTCTTTTTAACAAATCGCAATAATGTTATCGTTCGATCCATGCCGTAACTTGCATGACACCTATTATCGTGTATTTAAAATGGCGGTTGATTAAATACGCCTGCTGCCAACCGTGACGTGTGGCTAATGGACACGTGCCTCTGATGATGACGTGACGGTCACTGCTGTGGAGCCATGGTACTTTTTTCCTTTACATGTGATGCATCATATCGGAAGGCATGTTCAGGCTGCAATGTTCGACCTTGACAAATCCTAAGGCAATTCGAACGATTGCAGCGTACGCTTTTGCCGGATTTAATTCGATTCTAATACATTATATTACTGTTATAAAATCTGACGGGTTTTAAGAAAAATCTATACGTAAAATATTGTTCTAAAGGCCTATATCAATTTTATGACGGGTTTTCATTTAGATAAAAAAAGTACATTATTTGTTAAGATTTTTGCATTCTCATTTTTCGAGAGCGATTTCGATCGAACAAAGTATACCTAATCGTGTTTTGATACGTTAAAAAAAAGAGTAAGTATCTAATAAATTACAATAGTATAGTTTTATCAGATCAAATCGAAGAATATTTCCTAGTATAAGGTTCACCCCAAGATGAGTCTCTTTCGAACATACAAGCCTTAAGTGAACAGCGAATCCCGTTGCATTAGCAAAATATTCGCATACGAATTTAATTCTATAGGTGACAAGTTATCATCGAACATACAAGCCTTAAGAATGTATATAGTTAAGGATCAGCAAAGGGTGTAGGTAGGCTTTTAGGCGCCTATTCTCGATTTATACGACGTGAATGCGTTAATGAGAATTTATGGGCGAAACGTCATCTGTCTTATGTTTGGTAGCTCCCTAAATAAGAGACAGGTGACCTTCCAACTTCCCTCCACGCATTCACATCGTGTGGTCGAGAATCGGCACCCTGGTGGTGCGATACCGATTCTGTAGACTACCGTAACAACTGTCGTTCAGAGTCGTTTACTTGTCTGTCACTTTAGTGGTCAGAAAAAAGTAAGTCGCACTGTAGTCAATGAACTTATAGCACAATCCAATAGACTCATCAATAAAGAACAAATAAAACTGGTTAAATGTGGTCATATTTTATACATCTGTCTACCCCTTCAAGGAAGCAAGTGTCATTATCTTATACTAATATTATAAAGAGGAAAGATTTGTTTTTTTGTTTGTTTGTTTGTTTGTTTGTTTGTTTGTTTGTTTGTTTGTTTGTTTGTTTGTTTGTAACGAATAGGCTCCGGAACTACTGGACCGATTTAAAAAATTCTTTCACTGTTGGAAAGCTACACTCTTTGCGGTGAACATAGGCTATATTTTATTCCCATATTCCCACGGGAACGGGAACTACGCGGGTGAAACCGCGTGACGTCCGCTAGTCTTATATATAAAAATGAATCGCAAAATGTGTTGGTAAGCGCAGAACTTCAGAACGGGTGAACCTATTCCACTAATTCTTTTTTTGTTGTGTAAGGTATTGTCAGGAGAAGGTTCTTATGGAAGAAAAAATATTGTGTTCCCATAGGAACGGGAACTACGCGGGTGAAACCGCGTGACGTCCTCTAGTTATGAATGTTAACTTTTAAATCTATTTGTCATACCCATATCACCGAAATATAACGTAATAACCTTACTCGGCATTGTGAGCTCTCTTTAAAATGGCGTCTTAGACGGCTGAAGTAGGCCTTACATTCTACATGGTCCCTAGGGCAGGCTGTGGGCGGATAATTTGATGTTAGACGGAACGACACACGGATAAGGAAGGAGGGAAAATAGGAGAGGGAGGGTTATAATTCAGTTTGTCTAGAAATTGAAAAAATAAAGCGTTTATTGTAAAGTGATGGTACAGCAGTATTTTTTTTTTATATCTAGCTCGCCGAATTGACGTCGCCACCAGCCTGATGAAAAGCCGTGGCGCATCTAGCGATTGGGGCCACTTCTTACAGTGGTCCTTAGTTGGCGGCCCTGTGATGTGCCTCTTCACGCTCTTCTTAAAGAACGAAAGATTGTAAGATGAGGGAAACACGTGTGCGGGCAGGTCGTTCCAAGTTTTTATAGGAACGATCTAAGAACGGAACGGAATTATTCCTGGGTCGAGCAAGATAGTGTTCTCAGTTGAATGTGTGTGATGAAGTCAAGTATGTGCTACAACTTGACACGCGCTCCCGACCTTATTATGGTCTTTGAACTTACAGGGACAGATTTTAGCTACCTGCTCCTTTTAAAAACTTCTCTTATAAATTTTGACTTGGCATAACGATTCCGACCTGATTAGGACCCGTCTCCAACGACTTAATACTTCCTTCATCACAAAAAACGGATCTGCTGGTAAATGATTCAAACGGTCACAAAACTCATGAATACTGTACTGGATTCCTACCGGCTAACACCACCGGTGGCTTACAATCTGCCTACGGCTAGGAGTCCCCGGTAAGCCCTCGAAAGGTAACCTCAATTTATATGAACTCACATTTTATCCCCGAAGCGGTAGGCAGAGGCATATTACATGACCATATTTCACCTTTTTGATGTTGTCCCACGTAATAGATGGTGAGCCATATTGCCGTGTTGATATAGACAGGCGCAGGTTGTGCCTCACAACACACAATTATCGTTTACAGAACGCTGAGCTAGCCTTGCTACGATCTCATCAACTGCCTCCTTACTCTAAAGAAAGGCTGTTCCTATCGAGGTAAGTAGGTACAGGTTTTTAGCTTGTCTTTGAACTTTTGCAGCGTCGACGCTGTGGCAATCCATCTTATAATTATTGTGTCTTTACGACTATAATGTCGAAATATTTAATGCTTTTATACCTATCACTACCAGCATCAGTAAATTACTTTAAAATCGGCCTGTCAATCATGTTAGTAATGATGTATAGCCCCTGAAGCCTTACTGCCGAGTGCCGTGTCTAAGTCAAAGCTATTACGTGTGTTGTGACAGGGCTGCCTGTTATTTTGATTTATTGATGTTTCATTACTGTAAATGATAGTCTTGTTACTTATTTACTGTCATCTGAGCGTCGTTCCTAAATAGCATTTGAAATTTTCGCTTGTTTGGAGTCTGCGAATGTATCTTTAACTGATCATCTGAGGGACCATTACTACACTGACACAATAGCAGATAGTGGTCCTAGACATTCTCCAGAAATCCCAACAGGCGTGCCAATTCATTGAACAAACTCAACTTTTAAAATGCCGTATCTTTGATGCGTCACCTTAGGGCCATTATTAGCCTCGCTGGCTATGACAGTGGCCAGTATATCTGACAACCACCATAGGTACATGCATATTCCTTTAACAAACTACAATTAAAAGACAATTCTCATGATGAAGTCCTGGAAGATTCCTTTCGCAAAGTCCTGATTCTTGACATATCCTGTCCACCCGTTCAGGTATAATATGCTTAAATTAAAATACCGGTACTACCTCAAACCAATAAAGGTGAAACGTAAACAGAATACCTATAAAAGAAAAGATAATAAATGGATCTAGTCATCGTCAGTACGTCCGTGGGTGTCGGACAATGAAATTGTCATAACATTTTGAACAAGTAGGACATCTACAAGAAAAATATTTTTACTGTAAGTAAAAGATCTCATATTTTACTTACCTTGCCTTTAAAAATATCAGGAAAAATTAGCTTATTTTTACGTTTTCTATGGCTAAAACCTGAAAAATGTCTGCTCAGTTTTCTGACAACAATTAAAACTGTATTAGGTAAGTATTTTAATATTAGAGATCATCTCAAGACTAGTCATCGTGTAAGATCCTGAACGGAGTCATATTTTAAACAAATAACCTGATTTTTGAAACTGCAATTTATTTTTCAAGGGAAACTTTTATTGCATTATTGCATTTTTATACTGATAAAAGAACTTGAATTTGTGACACTTTTACGGACACATCGAAATTGTAAGCGTTACCGCTTTCGATTAAAATTTCAAGAAAAAACAATTTGTTCGATCCAATAACGGTCGAACGTCGTGACGCAAATTCCAGAAAAAAATTGTGGACATTCTCACACAACATCATCTAACCCAAATTAAGCTAATATGAGCTTGTGCTATGTGATCTAGAGTTCGAGACGACACGGATAAACATCCTTAAATAGTTCTAAATACATACTTATAATAGGTACATAGAAAATACCCAGACACATAACAAATCAATGTGTGTATTTCCTGACTTAATGAAGTTTAGTAAAATAACTTCTCTGTTTAAATCGGGTAGCACCTCGGATCCGTCCAATTTTCCTCCTATTTCTGTACTACCCACGTTTAGTAAAATCTTTGAAAAGGTAATGCTTAATCAAATGCAAAATCATTTTAATACAAATAAACTATTCCATACTAAAACATTCGGTTTCACGCGCGGTCGGTCTACCACGGATGCTGGAATCAAATTATTAGAGTGTATATATGAGGCCTGGGAGGAGTCGTATGATGCTTATGGTGTATTCTGCGACTTATCTAAGGCCTTTGATTGCGTCCAGCATCAGACTTTAATTCAAAAGCTTGATCATTATGGGATCCAGGGGACGGCCTTGGATTTAATTAGTTCTTACCTAAGAGATAGAGTACAGAGAGTAGTTATAAATGGTAAACAGTCACATGGGTCTGCTGTAACAATGGGGGTGCCTCAGGGTTCAATTCTGGGACCTTTTCTATTTTTAGTGTACATAAATGATCTCCCTCACCTTATAAGAGACGATCACGAGGTTGTTTTGTTTGCTGATGACGCATCTTTAATATTTAAAGTTGAACGTGGACAACGCAATCTTGACGAAGTAAACAATGCCCTCTCTAGGGTAGTCCACTGGTTTAACGCAAATAATTTATTGTTGAATGAAACTAAAACAAAATGTATTAGATTCACCTTGCCAAATGTTAGGCTCGTTAACTCCAGTATTAGGATTAGGGATGATCAAGTAGAATTGGTCGATGAAACTGTCTTTCTGGGCATAAAGTTAGACTCCAACTTGCAGTGGGGGCCTCATATCGAGAAAGTCTCGGGCAGACTGAGCTCTGCAGCCTATGCCGTTAAAAAGATCCGACAACTGACAGACACTAAAACAGCGCGTCTTGTCTACTTTAGCTATTTCCACAGTGTACTATGGCATACTATTATGGGGTAACGCTGCCGACATCGAATGTATCTTTGTGTTGCAGAAAAGGGCTGTCCGGGCTATCTATGGTATGGGGTTTCGGGAGTCATTAAGAGAAAAGTTTAAGGATATCAACATCCTTACTGTGTATTCACAGTACGTATATGAAAACTTATTATATACTCATAAAAATAATAGTAAATTTATTTAAAATAGTGATATCCATAACCTAAACTTAAGAAATAAGAATAAATTGGCTGTACCTAGATTTAGGCTTAATAAAATAAGCAATTCTTTTGCGGGCAATTGTATTCGAATGTACAATACATTGCCGACAGCCGTAACAGCTTTGTCAGTTAATAAATTTAAAAAACTAATGAAACTTAAATTGTGCCAGAAAGCTTATTATAGCATTAAAGACTTTCTAGAAGACAAGGCTGCCTGGCAGTGACACGAATTGCTCCATTCTACATTAAAAAAAAACTGTATTAGATACTAAGATGAATTAAGAGGGACCGGTCTGAGTTTCTTGGGGTGTTCTTCTCAGTCTGTAGCATTTCCGAACCCCCGGTAGAGTCACAAAAATTTTGACAAACCTAAATATTTTTTTTAAAATTTCAAAGGGAATAAATTTTATTTTATTTTATTTTTTATTTTGCTCATCACACAAAGAGATTTGTCCTGGGTGAGAATCGAACCCACGACCTTCGAATTCGTCATCCGATGTAAAAGGTTGTGTCAAACAAAAATTGTGTCTAGAACAAGTAAATTCAATCCCGGGTTTAAGAGGAGCGTAAAGAGACACATCACAGGGCCGCCAACTTGAGGACCACTGTCAGAAGTGGCCCCCAATCGCTAGATGCGCCACGGCTTTCCATCAGGCTGGTGGCGACGTCAATTTGGCGTGCTGAATATAAAAAAATCAGTTTTCATATTATACAAATACGTTGCTTTACGCATATCTAGTGAGATTATTTACAACACAGATCAACTCACATCCAGAGCGTGAAATCCGCCAGTTAGCGGAGCTACGCGCAAACAATTCGCCAAAGTAATGGGCACTCTTGTAAATGAAGTGTAGGAGGTTTATGGGCCCCAGGGGACTTCGCTGAAGGATTCGACATAAGACGTTTATGCTCGTTAAGATTCGTCGCGTTAGCCTGAGGAATGATGCATGCGTTACTCTCCCCTGGATGTTCCTATTAAGTTTAACGTGATTCCGATTTGGCTGGCTTGGCTATTGCGTTGTATTATTATTTTCTGATGTTTGTATGGATCATAGCAAATTTTTAATTTCACGAATTTGCAATTTCTTTCTGCTGCATCAGCAATCGCGTACACTACTAAGTGTCGAATGTCTTTGAAAATGGGCTGATGAAAATGGGAATGGACTGTCCACTAGCAGCATCTTCGATCAAGAAGTTAATGTTAATCGAAGAACTGCATGCTACCACCACGTTTAAAAGGTCTGAATTCTATTCCCAACCTTTAACTTCAGTCATGAATATATTTCACTCACAGTTGGAGAGTCCTACTCCCAACTCCACATCAAAATGAACAGCTACTCATTCTCATCAGGTGCTCTTTACACAAGGGTGCCTGAAAGTTTCAACAATAGCTCTTCAAAATTTCTAGCAAATAACCATCTCGATTAAATCGACTTGCTGTCTAAATTCCGTTTCAAAATTGGTTCATCACTTCGATAGCTAATGACACAGGCAGACAGTAAAAATCCCTCGTTTTTCCGCCAGTGGTTAAAAATATTGTGATGATATAAAAGAGAAAATACTTATTTTAAAAAAGGTTTCACAAACAGGAAGCCTAACTTCGGTTGTGAAAGTTAGAGAAAATAACATTATTAGCATATTCTTTGATGTCACGCCTGCGCGTCAGTTGACAGATTTGGCGATTCGAGTTTTATAGAAACAGCCCTTCAAGGAACACATTATTTACAGGATAACGACACGAATTAATGAGTAATCTGAGATGGTAATAAGCTTAAGTTTATATTCTCTATGTCAATTTCGTTGTAATTCTTGCAGCTTATGTGCAGCTTCCTAATTTTATTACGATTTTGACAAAATGAGTTTAAATTCATGTTCCTGGAGACTGCATCTTATTTGTGATTCTTTCTGGTATAAAAATAGTCTGAACAGCAGGGGAGGATTATCTCCCCCCTGCACAGTGTACTGCCTAGAACAAGCTAGCTGGACAATATTATTTTTCAATGTTTTTAATTTTTAAAGTGTTTGTTATTTATGTTTATACACATCTAAGTTGTTTTCAGTGTATAGTTATAGCGAGAAAAAATAAAAACAAAAAATTGAAATCCATAATATATTTCTTATCACTAGGTAGGTACCTACACAAAAACATAACAGGATAAAATAGAATAAGAGGAAACAATAAGTTACACAAAGGGAAACAATAACCTAACCTACTCATCATCACTCAATTCTTCTTCCGAAGAATCTTCTTCAGTGTAGTCTATATGACATACAACACTTAACGTATGGACTGCATTTCTCTTTAAATTACTTGTTGCCTCTAAAATTTAATCTAAAACCTCAGGAGGAACAGAACCGTCTTTTTTTTGGGAATCTCCTTAATTTCTTTAGTCGCCTTTAGGGAATCTTTGATTATTTCTGGACTCCTGCTGACCTGCCCGATCAGACTGGCCATAGTTCTTTTTACTGAAAGTAAGTAACAGAAGTTAAATTTAGAGGTATTATTAAGAAAGATTTACACATATAAGTATATGTATAATATACATATACTTATACTATGTGTAAATCTTTCTTAATAATACCTCTGTATTACATATTATGTAATACATAGGTATACAATATTATATTTATATAGGATAGTCGGGAAGATATCTCGGCAGCAGCGATCAGTTCTTCAGAACTTCGGGATTGAATAAGATCATCGACACGTCGACGTTTAGTCTTGGAAGCGGCATCTTGCAAGTCTACTTTCGGTCTTCCAGGGCCAGCCATGGGTTGTTGAGATGATGAGAACGGCTCTACAGTGTTTTATAGCGTACGAAACGTTATATTGCCCTCTTGCCACGATTAATTCAAAGACAGAAAGCGATCCCGAATTCTACGAGAATTTTCCCATTTCTACGATAATTTCGCAGAAAATATCGAAATAACTGCCTTGATGTCCTTGAACGACTGCTCCGATTTGCTGCCCAGATCATGTTTCATCGCAATAAAATTAAAAAGCGCAATATTTCTCCCATCACTGGAAGTTTTCACCCATTCTTCAAAAAGCACCATTTTCGATAAAGTAAAACTGCCTCCTACAAAAATATTAATAAAAAATAAAAGAGCAAATTCGAGCAAAAAAAAGTTCATGTATTTAAAATTAAAATGATAAATTTCTTGTTTAATAAAAAAAACAGCCCGGGGAAATGAGGGGATTTTTACTTATCGTCTTGTAAATTACAAATTTAAAATTTTTTGGTTATTTATTTTAAATCAAACGTTTTTTTACTGGTTACGCGTTAAACAACATTGAATATAGTAGTATAAAAAAAAACTACTTACCCTTGGTTATTGAATCCATCACCAATTCACAACTTAACAACAAACGAGAGCACATCAAATGTTTTCGTATTAGGAGCTTAAATGCAACTAATTTAATGCATTTTAATCGAGTATCTTAAATACTTACCCTCATTACTAATGTTTTGACACATTTCATAGAAAACATTACCCATATTTATGATTAGCAACTTATACTCTAACTATCCTCAGTAACAGTTTCCAGAATAGTCAATGTTGTTTTTGTCCAGCTAGCTTGTTCTAGGCAGTACACTGTGCCCTGGTCAATTGACTATGTAATTATATAAGATTATTTATTTGGTCTTTTAGTCTCATTTAATTATGTGCTTGGCTTTATATCCGCTCATGTTTACTTCCTTCCTTAACATTCCTATAGATGCTCTAAACTACGCTGTACAACTAATCTGTGTATTAAACACTGTCCATGAGATGTAATGTATGCGTAACTTTTCACATAAAAAGAAGCGTGTTAATCTCTAGCATAAAATGCGTGCGGAATACCACATAAAAAAACCGGCCAAGTGCGAGTTGGACTCGCCCATGAAGGGTTTCGTAGCAGCAAGTAACATAATATAAAAGTTCCTATAGTTTGTTGTAACTTTGATTGATGTTTTAACACGTTCCCAGTGGTAGTGATTTTTCTAACCGAAAATTGCGGTTTACGGCGTATTAAAAAAAAAACTACCAGCTCTATCTCGTTCGAAATAATTTTCGCTGGTAGTTTTTATGGCAATGTACATCATATATTCTTTTTAGATTTATCAGTCTCTTAGTTTAGAAGTTAGAGGGGGGGGGACACACATTTTTCCACTTTGGAAGTGTCTATTGCGCAAACTATTCACTTTAGAAAAAAATTATGTTAGAAACTTCAATAGCATTTTTGAAGACCTATCTATAGATACCCCACACGTATGGGTTTGACGAAAAAAAAATTTTTGAGTTTCAGTTCTGAGTATGGGGACCCCCAAAATTTATTGCTTTTTTTCTAGTTTTATATAAGAATCTTAATGCGGTTCACAGAATACATCTACTTACCAAGTTTCAATAGCATAGGCCTTATAGTTTCGGAGAAAAGTGGCTGTGACACACGGACGGACAGACAGACAGACAGACAGACAGACATGACGAATCTATAAGGGTTCCGTTTTTGCCATTTGGCTACGAAACCCTAAAAACCACCGAGTACAAAATAATAGGTGGATATATTTGTGCTACCGGGTAGCACGTCTCTAAAGATATCCTTCCAAGGACTTACAGACAGTACAGATGGAAACCTACATCAAAGATAAAATAATAGTATTACATACAGATCGGCAACTCCCTGTCGCGCCACAGCTGTCAGTAGAGTTGACGTGCGCGTTGACGGACAATTTGCTTACATTTTATTGATCACACGCACACATTCAAGCTGGAGTTTCCGCCCTGTGCCTACATACTAAATTTGCTGAGGCTACGCATACATAGACAACTCATTCACAGACAGGCGGTCTCAACCAAATTTTCGATACTGATTTGTGCGCGAGTGTGTGTAGCAGAGGGTAGGTGTGAAAAAAAAGTACATACCTAATAAGTATTTCTTCGTGCCTTCGTTGAGGTCCGGCCCATCCAAGAGTCTGAGCAAGGTAGCCCTCTTTACGTCTGCATCCAAGGAGACCGGACTTGAGACGGTAAAAGCAATTACGTACAGCCTCTAACATATGAGTCTCAAACTGCAGCAAACTACTTACATGAGTTTTCCATCTGTACTATCTCTAATATTGGGGAAGGAACTTGCACCTGCAACACAGTTTTAACTAGCGCAGGTGTAAGGGATTCCCATGTTGCGATGTATCCTGATTATGTCAATAAAGAATATTATTATTTATAATTTGTGGTAGGCATTAGGCAGAAAACGTGTGGTCTTAGTCGGTAAGAGTCCAGCATAGCAACCATGACGGATATTCCTCATGTCAAAAAAAATCCGTGAAGCACGTAACACGAAGGTGTAAAGGCAGTCAATAGCCTGCATTTGTCATGCTTCACAAATTTCTCAGTTCATTCATCAGCATCACCATTTTTTGCATTCATTAATATTTGTAATGGTGCGTGTTTATTGCTAATGACCCGCAGTTGTATTACACAGTGTAGTATAATGACTGATCGCGTAATTTATGCTTTTTAATAGGTATTGTAGACATTTTAGTTTTAAGGATATTTCAGACTAGTATACGCCCTGCAGTTGCAGCCGGGTAGTGCCTGTTTTTTGGGAATAGGGGCATAAAATGTAGTCTAAGTTAAAACTTGTAACATTAGCTATCTCGCAGTTAGAGTCCCGTTAAAATCGGTACAGCCGAAATAGACAATTTTATAATGTATGCTCTGAAATCGTTAGTAGGTACGATACTCAAGTAGCAAGTACATACAGTAGTAGACTAATTTGTGAAGGGAGGGGTGGAGGGGAGGGGAGGAGGGGAGGAAATATAGTTTGATAACACTACGAAAAATTTAAATAATGTTGCTGGTTTTTCCAAATCAAATAGGTACTGAAATTGCGTTTACATGAAGTGTAATAATAAGGTGTGACTCAGATAATTAACCTTAAGAAACCTTAGATACCTACTTCATTAAACTAAAAATAAATTTATCGTTAAGTATGAAGTTTTATTGTAATATTACGATGTCTCAATTTATATCGCACTAGCTGTGCCTAGCGGTTTGCCTGTGCCATAATACTAATCTCGTATCAATCAATCAATACATAAGCAGCTTTTGTTTACTGTATGTAGTTTACAGTTATTCTGTGCAATTAATTGCATGAAAATATAATAAAATCGTAACAGGTCGCTGTCTGTACATTGAAGATATACAAGAAAAAAAATATATAGGAGGCCTTATAAACGCAGTAGAACAGAAAACAATTATTTTTAGAATTTTTGTCTGTTTGTCTGTACGTTTGTGCACGCTAATCTCAGCAATCGCTCAACCGATTGCAATGCGGTTTCCCTTATTATGTTGAGGTTTGATTCACTTAACATTTAGTGTTTGTTTCATGTCCATCGGTTCATAAACATAAAAGTTAAATCAATCTAAAAAATCACATACAGTGCAGTGTACGAAGTCGCGAGCAACAGCTAGTTATGCCATATATTTTGACATTATCATTATAGTTCCGCTTCTCAGGCTAGTATGAATGTTACAAAGCCTAAATTCAGATTATTTAGCTGTCTTATAACGAAAGAATTTTTAAAATCGGTTCAGTAGTTCCAGTTTTATTACACAAACAAACAAATATTTCGTCAACCAAACACTAGTATAGAGTACTGTTGTATATCTTCGCAATTCCACAAATAACATAAACCTTTTAGTATTCCAAGAACGATTGCAATTAACTCGATCGTTATTAAGTTAATACTAATCGATACTATATCTGTTCATCAGGACTGGCGAATCGAGTTACCCAATGTGATAAATGCTAGTGCGGATTAATAATCGTAAATTATCAATCTTACGATCAATCGCTGTGCTGTAAGACGTTCGTGTGATTTAATGGACAAGTTAAGAAATTATTGGGACGATAATCGCTCGGCGATAAAGTCCTTTTTAAATTGAAAGGCCCCCAATCTCTACCTTTTTTTTTGTTTAACGTGAGGGATAATCCTTATGGATGTTATGCAGGACTCCTACTGACTAAAAAACCTCACGTAACGCTCAACAGCCTATGGTTGGGAGCCCCGGGTATGCCCTCGTAAGGATGTTCCAGGACCCCAATCTCTATCTTCTTGACTCTTTCGAGTTGTAAGTTTTTTACATGCGCAGCTCTCAAACGGTTTGAAGGAATCCGGAAACTTGATACGGTATATCATTCAACATACATACTGATACGTGACTATAATGTATACACGCAAATTAAAATAACAAATAAGACACTTAGCCAATAAACGTATTAACATGTGTCTATTTAGCTTATTTTCGCTTCATCAACTTGACTCAGTTTTCGGTATTCAGTAAGCATTGATGAAACTGCAGATGACATAATCTTACAAGACTCGTGAAATTGTGATGGAAATTTTCAAAGACAATACATTATTTAATGTTTAAATCGATCTACGTTCTTGATTTGAACTAAACAAGAAGCCGTGAGACGGTCTCACCCGACTGCCCCTCTAAAATTTATTGTGAAAAGTGATAGTTCAATCCGATTGACGTTGTCATTTTCGTTTTATTTCAAACTTTGAACAGATGATCCACTTGACCTAGTGACGCAGTTTAATGTGACAGAGTCACAGACTACAGAAAAAGTCTCGACATAAGCCCCTCTGCACTCAATTTTATAGATAGGGGCTAAAATTAGATACGCGTGGACGATAACGATCTGCCGTTTTCGAATAATCGCGCCAGGACATCCTTCCGAGGGCTTACCTAGGGCTTCTGACCGTAGGCAGAGTGGTTGGGCATGCGTGGTATTGGTCGGTAATAGTCCATAACAATTTCTTCTTTTTGTACCTCCTAGATGGCAGACAACCATAAGGCCCACCAGAGGTACTGGTGGTCACTACACACTAAAATAAACCACCCCTTATAATTAAAAAAAAAATTCGGTTTGTCAAAACTCTCGCGCTGCCGACCTTGTAAACACTTAAGTTACCTACAAAAAACAAAGTCAAGTAAAATTAAAAAAAATTAAGCATGTAGATACATTCTATCATTTCATAACTTAGTTTACCTACACGTCTACACAGTCAAGTAACTAGCTTATCAATCGTATCTATGCTAGAGGCCAGTGTGCAGTGCAGTGGGCGAAATTCAATACCTTCAATAGACCAATATTTCGCAACACTCGACACCACGCCACTGGCTATCGAGCTCATTACCGACATTTTGATTAGGTATTCATATTTGTTGGGAAGTAGGTAATATTGGATTGATTTTGTATGTTTGTGTGTGCTGAGCTCTTGAAAACCAGAGGCGTTCGGTTTCAATAGCTTGATAATTTAGTTCTTACAAGAGTTTTTGTAATATTATTGTTATTCTATGTAAATTTAAGGCGTAAGTAGACAGGTTAACAGCACCTATGTGTTGATGACAATAAATTGAACAGGTAAAGTTTCGTAAAAAGATTTAGGCTTATGCTTATTCCGATTTGAGCGACTTTAATTTGTAGCACTCGTCGAACAACCAGTGGAATTGAAAAAAAAAAAAAGTTCTTTACAGTTATTTTTTTCGATTTCTTTGGGATTTAGAATTTTCACGCTGATCTGTGGGGAGATGAGCAATTACGGAGATAAATAAGTAAATTAAGTGACCATTTTAAAATGTAGAAACAGTGTGAAGAAAATTTCATAGTACCTACCCACCAGTTTCGCCGAAGACTATCGGCCTCCATGACTGGGGGCCTGTGGACGGTGAGAGGGCTGCTCACCGTCCTTACAGAAGCAGGCCCATGACGGCAGCGTGACGTGAGGGATTCGCGCACGACCCCTCTTAGAAGCGGGATCGCACCTGAAACCCCCCCAAAGACGCGGGATAGCATCCGAACCACGCCCTAGGCGAGGCCGCAGTGGTGGCCGTGGGTTTGTTGGGAATCCTGGGACATCCTTCCAAGGGCTTACCCGGGGCTCATAACCATAGGCTGTTGGACATTACGTGAGGTTTTTTAGTCGGTAGGAGTCCGGCATAGCATCCATAAAGATTTTCCCTCACGTTAAATAAAACCCACCTGTTATTATGTGAAACTGTCAAATTAAATAATTTAACTTCATATAATGTAATGTAAGTAGGTAAGTACTTACATATTTATTGTGCAACGTGATCCGGACAAAGTAAATAAGTACGAATGAGAAAAAAATAGCGATTATTTGACCTAATAGCAGTGAAATTGAACGTATAACCGTCAATTTTGGCTCGCAACCTCACTCAATGTCAAGGCAATTATAGTACGGCGGGCCTATCTATCACCGTGCAACAACAAAATATACCAGAGGCCTACCTATAGCGGTTTAAAGTGGATACAGCTCTTTGTCAGAAAATTTTATAAGTAAAATATCTCCGGTTTACATCATACGGATTATTACGTTGTCAGTATTTAGGGTTCCCTACAAGGTAAAGGATGTAAAGTCCCGGTCTCAGGGATTCGCCCTGTAACTAAACTCCGATGTCCGTCTGTTTATGAGTATCCAGGCTGTATATTAGGAACCGTGATAGCCAGAGAGTTGAAACGTTTGCAGAATGATGATGTATTTTTATGATATTCCTTGCTATTAGTCCAGGCAATCCAACAGAGCGGACTTTAGTGTCCGGATCGTTCTACTGATCGAACAATTTAAATTAAATAATAGTATCTACCTATAAAACAAACAGATAACAAATCCTTTCCAATTTTTTGCTTATTTTGGTACGGAATCCTACGTGCGCGACTGCGACTCGCACTTTATCAGTTTTTCTTATTTAAGGCTCTATAAGCTCAAGGTGTAAACAAGCATTTTACGCTATTGTTCTGTGATGGGTGATCGTTTGTGCTGTTTCCATTTATGACCGTTTCCGTTCTTCGGAAGCGACCCTATGACACGGTTCCGGTTGCCAATAACATTCTATTATCTTTGTTAACTTTCATTCAAAAGCCATTTTTGTAATGTGAGGAAAATCCTACAAGGATGCTATCCCAGACTCCTACCGACTAAAAAACACACGTATCCTACCTAACAGCCTACGGCTGGTAGCCCCGGGTAAGGTCTTGGGAGGATGCCCCAGGACTCCCAACAGACCTATGGCTACCACTGCGGCCTCACCTAGGGGGGGATACGGGTGCTATCCCGCGTCTTTGGGGAGTTGTTCGGGTGTCATAAGAAGTGAGAAGTGGTTTTCTATTCGCCATAGAAACTTACCGTAGCTCTCGTGCCCGGTAAGTATCTGTGACAACCGGTAGGAGAGAGCGCCGTGTCCCCTCTCCAGCCCCTCGTCCATGACCGGTTCAGAGAGCCATTATGTTGGTCTCTCACATCATCACCATAAAAGAATAGCTTAAGAAATATAAACTAATCAAGAGTATTCCAGCAGTGTCACATTTTTGAACATTTTCTCTCATAGTTTTCTTATTTAATCTCGAGTAAACAGCGCGAAGAGTTTCAAGTTAAATTTTTAAGATTTTAATCTCTTTAGATCGCGCTCTTAAGACATTTGAGATTTCTTTGTCTGAAGTAATATTGTTTTAAGATGAAGACGTTATGAGACTGCTATAGCAGAAAATTAATGAGAAAATACGAAACTTATTCATTGAATAACATTGTGGTAATCCACTTGAGTAGGTTATGTGAAGAAAGGGTGTTTTAGCTTTAGGATAACGAATAATTGAAGAACGAAGTCTGGATTTGGAGCAGAAGCGCTCGTGGCCCCGCGGACTCAGTGTTCTGTAAACGATCACTGCAGTAAGCATCTTTCACTATGGCGGTCCATGGATGGGTGACCATCCAAGTGATCACTTTGTGACATTTATTTGAGCGTTCCCGTGCTTCGGAAGGCACGTTAAGCCGTTGGTCCCGGTTGCCAGTAAAATAGCAGTCGTTAAGCCAAGTTGAAGGCTTTATTTCAACAGCAGGCAGTCACAACCAGCGCCTGTCCATTTAAACACGGCAATACGGCTCACAACGTATTACGTGGGACAAATTATAAAAAGGTGAAATGTGGGTATATAATATGCCTCTGCCTACCCCTTCGGGGATAAAGGCGTGATGATGAACCATGAACCAAGTCTGAATTTGTAAGCTTTTCACTGTTTCGTTTGTGAACGTGTATTTTCACGCCTTTACACCTGAAATAGTTGGCAGAGACACACTATATGCAAACATTTCACTTGTAGTGTTGTCTCACGTAGTCAACGGACTTCACGCTGTTAACAACCGGTACTTACAGCTTTACATCCCTTCCGCATCACGGATATGCTCGCAAATAGAAATGTCATTATATGTCACCGAGTTTAAAAGTTTAGATCTACATACCTACCTGCTTGACGAATAGTGTTCCAAAACTATATTATAAGACGTCAATATTTTGTGCTTAATCTCAGTGACAACCACGTGTGGCAACCGGTATGAGTACAAAATGTCGCCACCCCTATTCATCCCGAGGATGTTGTAAAAGACGACTAAGGGAACACTTTCGCAAAACGATCCATTGCGTAAAGAAGGAAAACTCGAAATGAAACCAAGTTGTCAGTTAAATGACAATCGCTAAGCCAAGTTGAAGGCTATTTTGGCTTGAAAATTTTCAACTGTGGGTCCTGACAATTACAACACGGCAATAGGCTCACCACCTATTACGTGGGACCTAAAACTATAAGGTGAAATGTGGACGTATACTATGCCTCTGCCTACCACTAAAGGGATAAAGGCGTATTTTAGTACACAAGAACATAACTCACTAACTCTACTACTAACCTAACCTAACTTAATAATTAAACACCTTGAACAAATTAGCATGAGATTATTCGCGTGATATTCGGTTAGTCGGTATTCCCTCCACTTGATTGCATAATTATGAACAGCAGGCCATTCAACTTCCTGGAAAACTGACGTTGTTACTGCGAACTGTTTCAATATCAAACAGGTTTCGACTATGCAGGTTGATTTCGTTTAGCTTGTCATAATGTTTCTTTTTAAACTAAGGTGAATAAGGTAAATAAACATACCTCCAACTTGATTAAAAGTGTTAATATGTGAAGCAACAAGTTTGTAACCTTCTTTTAAAAAAAGTAAAACTTGAAATTTGATATAGTTAGGTAGTTAAAGTTTATTTAAAAAAGTGCATTAACTTATAATGGATTACTGGCGCTTATGGGATAGGATACCTTGATCTCTGTTGGCATCTCCAGGTAAACTTTCCATTGTACTGCGGTTGGATTGACCCCCGCGGTTAACCTTAACTAGCTGACCCGGCGAACTTTGTTCCGCCATATCAAGCTGACCCGGCGAACTTTGTTCCGCCACATGCAGCTGACCCGGCGAACTCGTTTATTATTTTTTTCCTAATTTTTATTGGATACAAAACTTGTCCTGGCTGCAACTTACACATTAGCGAAATCGGTCCAGCCGCTCTGAAGTTATGAGCGTACATACATTTCTGAGATCCATTTTTATATGTATAGATGTGGATAACTTGGACGCACCAGCGTCACAACTCGCAAGTGCACAAGGTCTTATTAGACAGTTGTATCTTAGATTATAAGAAAAAAGTCGTAGTGCCGATGACTATAATATGATTCTACACCAATGCAGTACCGGAATACTATAAGACTATAGTATTCGTAGGTTAAGAAGCAAATCCTGATTGATAACAAATGTATGTGTGTTAAAACTTCATGTTTACACATATGTCAGAATCTACATCTTAATCTACCAGTACTGCCTAAGTATAAACGGATGCGCCTACAAACAGGTGTAATTATCTGCTGGTATGCGGTTTAATAAAGTTGACAAGTTTCCGATTGCGACAGGCAGGACTGTCATGGTACAATGGTATTCGTTGCTAACTGGTAACCCATACTTGCTTAGTACTCGTTTAAATACGAAAGGAATGGATGTTTATCTATACTTTTTTTTTAAACGTGAGGAAAATCCTACCGACTAAAAACCACACGTATCTTGTCCAACAGCCTACGGTTGGGAGCTCCGGGTAAGCCCTCGGAAGGATACCTAAGGATTCCCAAGTTCTGAACAATATCTGAACTCAATAATGAATAATCCTACTAATATTATAAATGAGAAAGTTTGTGAAGATGTTTGGATGTTATGTTTCTCAATCAAGCTATAATGGCAGAACGGATTGGGCTGAAATTGCTGGTACGGAGATAGCTTATAGTCTGGAATAACACATGGGCTACCCAATAGAGAATATTCCCACGGGAAGCGGGAACGGGTACCGAATTTCACGCGGGCGAAGCCCCGAGCATTATCTAGTAAATCTAGTACTTAATAATTTGGGCTTAGTAGCTAGTGTTCTGCGCAGTAAATGTCAAGAACAAGTTTCCTTCAAGTTCCCGCCCAAAGTCCCAAAGTAACTTTAGCTTAATAATAGTGATGTCACACTCTATTTGACAATGAAAGTAAGTACATACACTCACAAAACTGAATTGGCCCCTTACGAGTACAATATTGTATCTCTTTAGAAAGCTGTTGAATACTTTCAAGGATACATCGAGACGTAAAGTCGGAACGGTGGATCGTTACTGCGGCTGTGTCCTCGTCTGTACTTGAGCAAGGCCATACTAACGTCTCTCTTGATATCAAATGATATGCGTTTACTTGTTGCCTGAAGGCAGACTTACTCTCAAGTCTCATCTTTGTTGATATGTTATATACCTTTAGAAGGACCTTTTTATTCGTGTGGAAATCCTCTTGCCTGACATGCCTCGTAAGTATGCCACAGGCAGCGAGTGAACGCATATCCTTTGATATCAAAAAAGCTAACGTAAGTATAGCCTTGTCTATCTACCTAAGGCCAGGAGTCCCGGGTAAGCCCTCGGAAGGATAACCCCAGGGTTTAGACGGACCTTGTTTTTGCAGCATCGGCAACACAGATTTGATGATTTCTTGGTCAGGTTAGTGTCGTTTCCACCGGTTCCTGTTTCAACCCGAAAACTTATCATTAAAAATGACGATTATTTATGTTCGCGATTCCACCCGTTTTTTTAATAAAGTAGTCTAACTACCGTAGTCTAACTACCGAAAATATTATTTCCAAGTGAGTGTAGGGCCAACGTCAAAACAAAAAAAAACCACGAAAGAAAAGTCGAGAGCTTCGTTCCGCTTCGCTCTCGCCTTAGTCTTCTAGCTTAACCGTACTTTATAAAAAAATCGGGTGGAATCGGGAACGTAAATAATCTTCTTTAATGATAAGTTTTCGGGTTGAAACGGGAACGGGTGGAAATGACACTAACCCTCTTGGTCTCGCTTTCTTGTTCAGTAAGCGTTATCTGCCTTAAGTTCTAAAATCTGTGGTCGGAAAATTATAAGTAGAACCTCAAGGAGAGTTGAGTTTTCTTGCTAAGTACAATCCTCACAAACGATCATCTCAGTCAATCATAGTCCAGTGCTGAACGCGTAGGCTTTTCTCAATTTTCATCAAATTGGGTAGACCTTTACACAGTGTTTTGTTTCAAATTTTCCATCGCTGCTCTATTTTGAGTATTGAACAAGTTTTAGGAAAAGTTATACCAAATGTTTTAAATTGGCCGTTTACTTCATAAACCTAAATGCTAGCTTTAAATACCGCCATTTTAGAATTTCCTTCATCGAGAACACTTCGCATAAATGAAACTATTAAGCTAAACTAAGGACGTTGTTAAGCTT
Organism: Miltochrista miniata; assembly: GCA_933228765.1. Lineage (NCBI taxonomy): Eukaryota > Metazoa > Arthropoda > Insecta > Lepidoptera > Erebidae > Miltochrista > Miltochrista miniata. The sequence goes on from OW121758.1 coordinate 3,693,906, forward strand.
CTTGCGGGCGAACCCAACAGGTGGCTTATTGCCAAAATTTGAATAAAACTCATCACCGTACTATGCTAGAATCAACCTTATTCATATATCTGTAAGGTTTCATATTAGATGTGTGGTATCATGACTTGTGACCTTTGTAAAGATCACCTAAGTGATATAGTTGTTTTGGCATGTTGCCAGCGAGCAACAGATAAAAGCATATTTTTAGCTAAATCAAGTGTCAACGTATTGTCCTGTATTATAACAAACTTTCTATTTTATTAGTAGGTATCTGCTTACATATAGTTTTTCTTTTTAATTTCATATACAATGTGCACGCCTGGTTTTCTTGCATATCCACTAAACCACTCGGCCATAAGATATATGCATTCAAATCAAAACAGCATAAGGCAGTCTATTGCTGGACGTAGGCCTCTACCAATTTACGCCACAACATTCGGTCTTACGCCAAACATATCCAGATCCAGCCAGTTTTTTTCAGATATTTTGTAAAAGCTCTTTAGAGCATTTAAGCTAGGTATTTAATTCCTTTACTTTCAATAAATAATTAAGAGTGTTACGAAAACCTAATTTATTTATAGAACACTTAATTACCTACTTCAAAGTCTATGAAGTGATTTACAAAGTAAACATTGTGGCATTCACTAATTGATAAAGTATCGAAGAAAGTTTTATTTGACGTAGCTAAGTGCTACGGAACATTGGTCTTTGTTTTACGAGTGAAACATCCGTCATGGATGCTATGCCGAAGTCTTACTGACTAAAAACCAACACGTTCCCTACCTACTGCCTACGTTTGGGAGCCCTGGGTAAGCCCTCAGAAGGAAATCCTCAGGTTTCCCAACCGACCTTGGCTAACACTGCGGTCTAGGGGACGTAAAATTGGTCTAGCTTCTACAGTCAAAATATAAATTCGACATCCTTCAGTAAAGTTACCGGGGCGCCTTTTTTTGTTTACGTGGAAATCCATCATGGATGCTATGCCGGATTCTTACCGACTAAACCATACGGCAGTAGGGCCCGTGCCTACTACCACTGCCCACGGTCGGGAGTTAAATTGTCGTTATGTATCAAAAAAAATTAAACGATTTTTTTTTACTTATTTTTTATTTCCATTAATCGAAGTAATCACTGATGCAATCAATGCACCTTGGCCAACGCAGCAGCAGTTTATTGATGCAAATCAGCTGGACGGGAGGCAACAAATCCTTCAAAGGTATTTTGTACTGCCTCTCGGGTATTGAATTTATTTCCCGCCAAGAAGTTATCCAAATTCTGGAAAAAGTAGTAATCTGTAGGCGCAAGGTCTGGTGAGTATGGCGGATGACGGAGAGCTTCCAACCCCAGTTCTTGCAACTTGGAGACCGTCTGCTGTGCAGTATGAGGTCGCGCATTGTCGTGCAGGAACATAATATTTCGCCTACGGTTTCAAGCCGCTTCATCGAACAGAAGCCAGAGCATCGATTTCTTCGTCATTAAATAAATGAAGTAATGGGGTATCCTTCCGAGGACTTACCCGAGGCTCCCAACCGTAGGCTGTTAGGTGGGATATGTGTGGTTTTTAGTCCGTGAGAGTCCGGCATAGCATCTATGTAGGATTTTCCCCACGTTAAAAAAAATAAGTACGAAAATAAAATTCAAGTTCCTTCATAAAGGGTTCTCTAAATTTAAGTAAAGTGCTTCTTGCAATAAAGTAAAATTATCTTAAAAAATAAAATCAGAGGCAAGGTCTCTTGGACACCTCTTACTGTAATGGATTGTAATCATTAATTACGTTCCTCCAAAAATATTAATTTTATTTATTTGGATGTGCTAAATAAATATCACTGTAATTATCCTTGAAAATGTCGACTCTATAAAAATAAATATAATGTTTACAATCATTGCGACGTTTTCCCGCGGAAAGTTAGGTAGAAGCCTACATACTCCCAAACTTAACTACTTACATTTATTTGTTCTCACGTGGTGACCCTACTATCGTGACGAAAATAAGTTAATTTTCGAGCATCTTGGCTTAACGTGCTTTTCGGAGTAAAGCAACTGCCATAGTGCTGTCTCCTTAAAATCCAACAAACGTGACCATAAATTTACCCCACCAAAGACGTTGAAAGTAACTCATAAGGTTGAGACACTGGTTGTGACAAGGAAATCCTCATAAATCGAATTTCAAAAGACTGTCACTTTTTCGAAATATATTCTTCGCAAACGCTACACCACAAGCATTTTACCAAACACTAAGCAGAATTGGTTACTTTATGTAGCTAAAGTAATAGTTCAATAAAGTTCCACTCTTTATAGGCGTCGAGGTGGCAAAGCAGTAATGCAACAAGTGCTGATATCGACTGTCCCAGGTTCGTGTGACCCAGTTTCTATGTCAAGGTCATCGCAACAAGTGAACAGGATCGCTGGTACTGACTGGTCTTACATTGCGCAAAGGGTTCGGGAATTTTCAAAGACTTTGGTGATTGGTAGCTTTTATAATGACGTAATAATATTTTAGAGGGTTTTATTGCTACGCGGATTCTTTTGATGCAAAACAGTGTTTAATCTAAAGAAAAACAAATTTTAGCCCCTCTCTATAAAATAAATTGCAGAGGGGCTTGCGAGACTTGTGTCTGTAGTCTGTGACTCTGTTGCATTAAACTACGTCACTAGGTCACGTGGATTATCAATTCAAAGTTTGAAATAAAACAAAAATGACAACGTCAATCGGATTGAACTTTTACTTTCACAATAATAACGTTTTAGAGAGAGGCAGTCTGGTGAGACCGTCTCACGGCTTTTTGTTTATTACTACGCGGATTCATTTGATGCAAAACAGTGTTTAATCTAAAGAAAAACATTTTTTTTTATATTAGAACAATAAAGTGTCTTACACACTTTGTTGAATTACCTAAATGGAATCCCTTTTTCTCTGTATTATTTTTTTATACGTCCCGAAATGTGTCATGGATGCTATGCCGGACTCTTACCGAGTAAAACCATACAAGTCCTACCCCTGCCCTCGGTCGGGAGCCCCGGGTAAGTCCTCGAAAGGATGGACTTCCTTCCCAGGATTCCCAACAGACTTTGGCTGCCACTTCAGCCTCATCTAGGGGCTCGGATGCTTCCCCACGTCCTTGGGGGTTGTTCGGGTATTATCGCGTTTCTTGGGGCGTGTGACGTGCGACAAACTTTCACGTCACGCTGCCGTCTTGGGACTGCTCATGTGAGAACGGTTCTCGTCCTCAGGCACCCGGTCTTGGACGCCAATAGTCTTGGGCGAAAACTTGTCGGAACACTCGGAACTCGGGTGGGAGAGTTTATCTCACGCTTCCTCTTTCACGAGCATGACCTGTTCCACTTATTTCCACTGAAAATCATTGCCTGCAACATATCTCCAGCGAGAGAATTTCCACGTCCAGACTCGTCAAGGGACCTGTCTCTGTCGCATCCACACTGTGCAATCCATGTAGTCTAAACCGGCGAGCCTAGTTAAAATTCATTCTTGAAATCCCTCATTTTTTAAATGTACAGGAAAATCAAGGCAGCGAGCTCGGGACTCGGCACAAAACCCCTATCGGATCTTACCGTATACGAACGTCCCGGACGCAAGGTGTGGGAATGAACACGCACCCTTATATTTTTAAACGAACTTTGTTATGTATCCATTACTAATAAACAAATCTTTCCAGTCCATAATAAGTGTGAAGATAACACTACATTCGCGAAATAATAAAGATATAATATGACCTTAATATCCTCAGTTATTTCGTATTTGTTTGCTTCTAAAGTTAGTCATCAATGCTATTTATGGAGCGAAGTTCAATTTGGTGACACAATAATTATGTAGATGATTCAAAACAGGTCTAATCAATTTAGATAACCACCTGCCTCGGTTTTTCCAAATGTGTATCTGTATTACGGTTTGGGGTTCTTAAAAAAATGGTTTAAAAATGTTTTTGCGGGGTTGACAGCGAGAGTTTTGCACCACTCTTATTGCAAACGCCCATGCCACTTTTGAAACAAAAAAAAAGATGTTTTACCTGTGATCTGTTGCTACGATGACCACACATAAAATAGTTTTTTTCCAAACTTTATCGAGAAGTCGACAGGTTATGCGGCATAATTAACACAAATTTCATCATAAATTTGTCAATCATAATGTATGGTGAACCTATTGCCATGTTAGGCAGAATAAGAGCAGGTTGTGTCTTTTTGTTGTTAAAAAAGTAAGCTTCCATTAAGACCTTGAACTAAGCTTAATGACAACCATGCACCGGTTGTCAGTATGAAACCAGTCGCTAAGCCAGAAGGCTGTATGGGCGGCTTAAAAAATTTCAACCGCTTATCATCAAAACCTGCGCCTGTCCGTTCCAACACGGCAATAGGCTCACCACCTATGAAAAAAGACTATGAACTGAAATGTGGGCATATAACAATAATAATAAATAAAATTATTCACGGACATTTCCACAATATACTATGCATCTGGCTACCCCTTCGGAGACAAAGGCGTGACTATATGTGCACCATTGCAGCCGGGGACGATTCTTATCACGGAACATAAAACACAGAACAAGAGTCGAAATACACAATACATGTATTATATAACTTTTTAAACCAGTACTCGTAATGTAATGGACCCATTCACAGACCGATCTATACAAAGATATAACACTTGAATCTGGTTGAATAATAATACACGATTGTGTTAGAGAATGTAAATTTGAAAGACATGTTTTATTTATTTGTTATTATAGTGATAAACTTATTATCTAACTAGATCATGAAATTGTCTATATCTGCCTTTAAGTTATTGCAAACTAAAATCTATCGCTGTACCAAATTTCAGTCATATCTATTTAGCCGTTACAGCGTGATTGAGTAACAAACATCTTCACAAACTTAGTTCACATTTTCCTTTTGTTGTAGTTGCTTGTCAAACTTTTTCTTATTCTCCGAAAATTATGATGGAGGTGTGATTGCATTCGGAATAGGATCAAATTAAAATGTCGAGCATTTGTACAGCAACTATTAATAAACATGAAAAATAAGGAATTTAAAAAAAATGGTGTATAGGGATAGGTATATCCCTTAACTACCAGAAATCTTTTTATGTAAGTATAAACAATATTCCGCAATAAAAAAAATGGAGTGTATTTTTTTCAATTCTTGCTACCAGCCCTTTTGTTTTCAAACATCATCTACACCAATATACACCTACACATACACATTAGTAGTAAAAAATCCATGCTATTCCAAATCTAATGACACCTCCGTCATAATTTTCGAAGACCGAGAAAAAAGTTTGACCCAAAAAGCACTGACTTGTTGACTAGACTGCGTGAGGTCAGTGAGCCGACTTGTTGCCCCGATAGCGAAAGTGGTGTGCCGTCTCGGAGTTTGTGATCGCCGAAATCGAAAGTATGACGCCGAAACCCGTTTCGGCTCAGCGCCGACCATAGAGCAATACGACCTAACACTTTTCGGTAAAGGAGGCGCCATACAGAGGTTTTCCTATCTGTCACAGCGTACTATGCGTAGTCCAAAAGGATTACGCTTATACACACATTATATTATTTATAATTTATGATACATAATGTGTGTGTCTGAAATTATGAGTGTGTTGCTTCAATCATTTTGTGTAAGTTCCATAGTGACTGCCGATGCTTTTTGCAGTGATGTATATGAATACGATTTCCCTCCACAACATATGACGCACAGATATGTTTTTAGAGCAAACATACTATGTCTTTTCCCCTAGTACTGGTCACATTGCTCTATGCATTACATAGTTTTACTACTTCGGAGTTTATCAAGTTATGCTATAATACTTGAGTGACTGTGAGCGTGCAATACCGAATAGACGTAGGTATGTTTATCTAGTTTTTTTTGGAGTCAAACTGTATATTTCGACCTTTGTTTTTGTAGTAGTCGTAGAATTAAGACGTATCTTTTTTCCGTTTAACTGCGTAGTGTCAGTATTGCGTAGTATCTTTGGATAAGTTTAAAATCTCGTTTTTTTACAGTCGGTTAGAAAGATACATCGGTCGTTGTTCTACGGCTTCAAATGTATGTGTTAGCAGGTGGTATGTTATTAAAGCAAAGTGTGTTGCTATGTTGAAAGGCTGAGCTGATTTATAATATTAGATGTGGTTTGTATTTGAATAATTAATTGATAAAATCTATTGAATATATTAGATGTAGTTTAAAAGTTAAAATCTATCTTTTTTACATATCATTCTAAGGAAGGTACTTCCCCCTAGATTGTGTAATGACCTACCTTTGTTCTTTTTCCAAATAAATTCTGGTTTTCATAAAATGGATCTTAGAAGGTTGGGCTGTTCTGATGTTTTAAATGTCCCTCGGTTTCGGGTACCACTTTCAATCTGATGGACCCGTGTATTTGTCGCATTCGGAAAAGAAAATGAGCCCCTATATTACATTCAGTCATTATTATCATCAGATTTGTTATTAGGAACATTGTAAGTTTTCCGCTATTTAAATTGCAGGTTAAAAAGCCTAGTTTCTGAAAACAAATATCTTCCTATGTATTATATTTTGAAGCGCTCGTGGCCCGCGGACTCAGTGTTCTGGAAACGATTACTGCAGTAAGCAACTTTCACTATGGCCGGTCCATGGATGGGTGACCATCCATGTGATCACTTTGTGACATTTATTTGAGCGTTTCCGTGCTTCGGAAGGCACGTTAAGCCGTTGGTCCCGGTATCCAGTAAAATGGCAGTCGTTAAGCTAAGTTGAAGGCTTTATTTCAACAGCAGGCAGTCACAACCTGCGCCTGTCCATTTAAACACGGCAATAAGGCTCACCACCTATTACATGGGACAAATTATACAAAGGTAAAATGTGGGCATATAATATGCCTCTTCCTACCCCTTCGGGGATAAAGGCGTGACCATATGTACTTATGTATTTTTTTTTTGTTGACGCGGGGAACGCCTTTAGCAGCTGGGATGGTGTGTGGGACTCCCGGCCCGGTCCGGAATGGACCGTCCTACCCACTAAACCCCGCGGTGTTCCTCCTCACCCTTTAGCCGGGCCGAGGGATATCAAAAGATTATTCACGTCGACCCGGCTAGGGGCGCCCCGTTTATTCGGGGCTCTCCTCGGGGGAGCCAGATGGGCGGCTCCCCAAAGCTCCCTAAGGAGCTGAAGACCACGCCTGCACCGCTCTCGAGCGCCCCTCTGTAATAGAGGAGACAGAGAGCGGCTGGCGCAGGCGTGCTCTAATGGGCACCCCCGGAACACGGGAAAGGTGCCCACCGCCATGTGACCGTTGGTGGGCGGGGTCCCCCGACCTTACGCCCACGGTCAAGAAACAATCGGGGGCGCGCAGTGACTCCTCACCGCGGCGCCCCCGAACTGCACGGCAGAGCGGGAGCATTATCCGTTACTCCCGCTCCCCCGCACAGTGCACCTCCCGCTTTGCCGCCATCACCTCGTCAACTGGCGAGGTGACAGCAGCCCAGCACTGTTGCCGCCGGTCGCGCCGTTATTCACGGCCGGCAGCCCGAACTGCATGGCAGGGCGGGAGCATTTACCCAAACTCCCGCCCCCCACGCAGTGCCTCTCCCACTTTGCCGCCATCGTCTCGCCAGCAAAGGTGGCGAAGCGAGCAACCCACAGGTAGGTTACTCCCGCCTCGGCCGGAATTAGCCAGAGTAGCACAACTCCCCCACAGAGGAAGGGGAGTGGTCGCTACTCCGTTGCCCAGGATGCACCACGAGGAGGATCCGACCCATTGGGGTCCTTAAGATGTTAGTAGGACCCCGCATCCCACCATATGTATGTATTATATTTCCAACTACCACACATATACATTCTGCATATACATCAAACATTATGGTAACTTTGATATCGGATCACATAATAAACATTAATTGGGATAAAGTTAATTACGTAGTACCAAGGACTGTTGTCAAACCGGGATAATAATATGTTGCGTTAATTGATTGTAACTTGGTATAGAACGATATGCGATGTGTGCTTGCAAAAGTTATCAATGGCGTGTCAATTAACTTGATCAGGGATTAATTATATTGACTAAACACAGCCCCGCGGCGGCAAACATGACTAGTATTTCATGTGGTAGTGAATTTATTGTACTTAATACGTTTTGATACAACAGAATTAAAGAAAATGATGTTCTCATTAAGCTTTTTGACGTGACAACGTCTTATAATTCGATGGATCCGGGTGCACTCACGAAAAAACATGACCGGCGTTACCTCCCTCTGAGGCGTTTACATTTAAGGCTGAGTTGTCACGTTCAACTATCGTAAGTAAACCGACTTTACAGAGAACCGATTTTTTTTGAAAGTCTTCTATTTAATAAAGGCAGTTTTTCTTTTAATATCTTTCTTTATACCCTTTATACGTTTTATGCAGTAGAATAGATAAAAAACACATAACCTATATACTGTCTTTAAAAGGTCTTATATTCATTTGAAGCAGTTTATATTCGTATAATAATCTATTTTTGGACAGCAGAACTAAAGAAATGGCATTTGCTTTCTAGTCGAACTAAAAAAGTTTTAAAGTCACATAAGACTGTTTTTCTTTAGTAAAGGAATTAAATCATCTTTTTGTAGGTCACTTGCTCGCATTGACAGTGGTCTATCGTAAGGTACTTAAAACACGTTTCAACACCATTATTCTCTGTTTACACACATAGTTTTTAAGTATTACTCCATGCAAGAGATAAAGTATTCTTGATATTTGTTTTAGATAGTGTGTGTATATTTGCATTTACGAATCAGGGTTGTCACAAGTTAACGTAAATTATAAATAGTTTTAAAGCCAATAGACAGTTTTTAGACTACGGAGGTATCTCCAAGTATTCCTTTTATATTTTAGAACATTTTACACCAACATTCGGCCCTTATTTAGCTAATAAAAGCTTGCGCTGTGAAATAGATAACTGATAGACATGTTTAAATATACTTTTGACACATACATGAATTTGATTGATTGAAGCAAAAATAATTTGTAGATCACACAAAAATTTGACGCTCAGCAATGGTAGTCGCATATCATATCACCATATCCTATTATACCCCTTAGTGGAACTTAGCAGTGGAACCAACAGTCCGAAACGACAATTACCTTTTTGTCAACGAGACAGTGTAAGTGCGTGTATTTAATAATTTTTACAACCCTATCATGAAACCGTAAATTTATTTTGTAATTATGAATGACTGTGATAAAAATGTTTCTACAACTGTAGTAGAAGTGTAGGTAGGTAAGTAATTACGCATTGACTGACGATGAAGCTTTAAGCTAAGGCTAAGGCTAATCCTGGACAGCGCTTTTGGGTATCAGATATATAAATAAAAATAAATTATTAGAAAATAGGATTGTCTGTGAAGACAGACACATAATTTTACGTATTAGCGTAACGTAATCGGCCGATGGATTGCAAGAGCGATAGATGCACCACAAGCTAAACGCTTATGCCTATCTATATCTTGTTTCGCGCTCTCCGCTTGCACGCTTGACTTAGGGGAACGTGACACTGAGTCATGCTTTTTCGTACGTGCAGCCGACGTTCATCGACATAGAGACGTTATAACGTCAAAAAATGACAGTAGCTATGCATAAAGATGATTTCAGAGAATTTCTATTCCCAACTACCTCACCTGTTTGTTCATGTTTCTTGTTATATATGACCTCGTGTTAGCTCAGTAAATTCAAGCAGTTCAATAGATTGCTCGTATCCGCACAGTCAAATTTACAACGGAACAGCTCTAATTCTTCGCCATTTACATCGTTAACTACTTACTTTTAATGATTCTGGCTAGATGGACTAATCCTGCTGATAAGTTGTCTGACTATTGTAACTGACATAGCCCCAAATATAGTAATCATTCTCATCTCAGCCGATTTGGCACCCACTCCTGCACTGCAGGCATTATTTATATTAAGCTCGCCAAATTGACGTCGCCAGCCCGTTGGAAAGTCATGGCACATTCAGCGATTGGGGGCCACTCTTACAGTTTGCAAGACTTCTGACAGTTATGCTTTTCCAAAGAGGCTTTACTCGACCTATATATTAAGTCATATGCCCACCCTGCGGGAGGTACACCACCTTGCTGGAAATAATAGTTATCGTGATTCTAATTCTTGAACAACGGTTTTAAGATATGAGTCTTATAAGAGCTTTCTTCTACGTATGCTTAGATTGTGGAAAAAATGAGCTCCCTGCTTGGGTTTTCCCGAACGTCAACAACTCTACAATATCTATTGGCTACTTCAGAAGTGGGTTTTAAAAGGCTTTTCGAGAGTTCGACAGTTCTGGAGTTGAAAACGTCCATAGGCTACGGTGACCCGATCAGGTGGGAGGTGTCTGTTTGTCTGCCACCTACATTTCATAAAATATTTTCAAAGAGGTTTTACAGTGCACTGCATCTAACTTGGGCAAAGTTTTGGAGCAGTGGGGGTAAGTTCGCGCATCGTACACTAAGATGCAAAACAAAGTGCTCCACTCACTCCAAAAAGTGCTCCGCTCACTCCAAAAAGTGACTTACTCCAAAACCTTGCCAAGATACCGTGCACTGTATGTAACTTTAAAGCAAGTTGTTAGTTCTACTGCTTTTACCTAAGGTAATAAAGTTTCCTAACTTGCTCCACTTTTCATATTTTGCATCTATTTAATGGCTGCAACCAGTGCAACCGATAATAGATATATTGATCTTTCGGATTGATGAACGTGCCTTTCATTACTATGAGTTTATTATTCCGTTAATAGTTTGTGTCCAGGAATTTATTTAATAGCTAATTATAATCTAAATGCTTTGCAATCAATTTATTTAACAGAGATACTAAAATTATGATACTACACTATTGATAAAGTTATGATGTCTTGAAATAAAATGATTACATATTTAGAAATCATGTACCTAAGTCAGGTACATGATTTCTAAATAAGATACATGATTTCATTTTATTTTAGAAAATTGACTTACTTTTTGACGTTGCCTTTTTGGTCAAAATGCAATAACGGTGGTCACGAGTATTCTGGACGTTTCGCCAGCGCTGTCGATATAATTTGCCCTGTGGGCTTCGGGGGCTTACCCGGGGCTCCCAACCGGAGGCTGTTAGGTAGGATACGTGAGTTTTATTAGTCGGCAGGAGTCCGGCATAGCATCCATGCAGGATTTATAGTCACGTTAAAAAAAAAGTATCTATTATTTTATTATGAGCATTGAGATTTCCGAACATTACCACCACCCTTAGAGAGGTAATTAGTTCATCGATAGTTCAGGAAAATTTAGAAAATATTGATGGAAACCTGAAAAGACACAAAACCTCATAACAATAATTATATCGATGTAGGTATATCGTTCACTGGTATATTTACACAAATAATGTCCTGAATTATTCTAGTATTAAAAGAAATGCTTTGAGACACAAAGTTAAGCTCATTTCGAACATTATTCTACTTTATATTCTGTCTCATTCATAAAGTTTTGGCTTTCAATTCGCAATACAAGATGTACTTAGGTACATTAAATAGCTTCATTATATTTTACTTCAGCTTACACATAATAATTATCATAAAATATAGTAATGATATTATAATTCGTTGTATAAATCACCCGCGGTGAATAATGTTGTAAGTGCTTTTCTAGATATTACCGTCGTTCTTTTTATGCATCGACAACTGCACTTTGCAATAATTATTAGATTGTAAACTTGTGTAGTTCGTTGGTTGACTGGGATCGTAGTTACTATTATTTCGGTCGGGTCCAATCCATATAATCAAAATTGCCAAATTTCCAATCTTGATACCAATCTCTCGGCTGTCATAGAGAAAAATATTGATAAATATTGTAATATATTTCAGGGCTCACTCAATATAAGTTTGGGAAATGCTGATGTAGTTCTTTATTTCTACTTCTTTCAAGCCACAAAGATTTTTTGTGTTGACATGATATTTAAGGAAAACTTGTAAGTAGGTCTTCTTAAGCGTTATGGTTTTTCTTCCCAAGAACAATTTATTCCCGTGTGAACACATTTGAAGAATTGTCAAATGTGTGTCCTTTCGATTTTCTTTTAGCCCCTCTCTATAAAATAGAGTGCAGAGGGGCTTATGTCGAGACTGTAGTCTGTGACTCTGTCACATTAAACTACGTCATTAGGTCACGTGGATCGTCTGTTCAAAGTTTGAAATAAAACAAAAACATAAATGACAACGTCAATCGGATTGAACTTTCACAATTAACGTGTTAGAGAGAGGCAGTCGGGTGAGAACGATCTCGGCTTCTTGTTTATTATAATTATATTTATGTGCTCAGCATGACACGGCTGATATTGTTTACACTTTAAGCGACAGCTTTCTTTTCGTAGTGTGTGTGTTTGTATATCTTATTGAAACCTTACAAACATATTTCTTGTCCACAGGGAGCTACCAGTGAACGTGTCTCCGAACCAGCATGTAGTGGATAGTGCATTCAACAACTCAAATTATCATTCGTGTTTCAACTAATTCTAACATGGCTGATATACTAGAAATCGACCCAATAGACGATGATGTGGGTTACGATTACGATACGACTAAGGTCCCGGACATCATCGCGCCCGATGAAATGATGGAATCCGGGTATCAAGAGGGATCGGAACAGAGTTTCGGGGATCGGAGGGATTCGAAGGAAGGGTTTGGGGGTGAAGGGGATTCTGATAGCGGGGTGGATGGGGTTAGTAGTGGGTGTAGTACAGCAGACGACTGCCCGGTGGTGTCCATCAATGATGTGGTGGCGTACTACGACGACATCCGGCCCAGGAGGCGGTATGTGCCGCAGCTGAGCTTCTACAACGTGGATATCGAGAGGCTGGCCATGGATGCTCTAGTTCAGGTGAGTTTCTTTTTAAGTTGTCATCTTTTACTATATTGGTACCCACCTATTCACTTCAGCCATCAATGCTCAAACGAATCCCTATTACATAGAGGCTAGATTTTTTTAGAGTTATCTACCAGTCACAAACTAAGAAAGATTTTTTTAAAAATTAAGTTAAAAGGTTACACTTGATTGAGCTTTTATAAATGTGAATGTGTGGTGAGTCATAAGCCGCTGAAGGGGAGGGTGGGGGGGGGGGGCTTGGTCAGTGAGGGGCAGGGAGTTGCCTATCTCTATGTAATACTATTATATTATTATCTTTGGTTGAACCTGGGTATACATTCCTGAGACCTTGAAGGTATTCCAAGAAGGTCATCAAATACCCCTCCCTCATCACCACAAACTGCTCAGATATTAATTTTATTTTATACGAAATCAACAAAGTACAAAGCATTATAATAAGTGACATAATTATGCTCCTGGGACATCCTTCTGAAGGGCTTACCCGGGGCTCCCAACCATAAATTGTTGGGCGTTACGTGAGGTTTTTTAGTCGGTAGGAGTCCGGCATAGCATCCATGATGGATTTTCCCTCACGTTAAAAACCACACAACACAACCAGATAAAAGCGAAATATATACAGGCAAAGGTGGAGTGCGAGGAGAAACAGTGTAAAGATTGATTAAAACAATATTTAGTATAACTACCTACCTATCGTGGGAACTCGATCGATTATTCAAGAAAGTTAATCATCATCCAACAATAGAAGTATTGACGAATAGTATGAGAGACGCACTGGACAATTCTCTATAAGAACTTAACAATAACATAGCTTTTAAAACATTTTAATAGACACTACATTTATCAAAGTATTTATAAACTTAGATCATTTGAAGAAGAGAGCAAACGCTTACAGTCAGTGATCTTATAAAAACCTTAAATATAATTAGTTTATTTGGTCATAAAAAAATATACAAACTACTTAATCAATTTTATTACGAAAAAGGTTTGGTTTTGAAAACTGGAAAAAAATATATTTTCCTTTTGAGAGCTTCCGTTGCGCAGCTGCACAAATGTTAAAGTTACATAAAAATAGTGTATTACAAAATTGTTGCTCTGAAAAAGCTCTAAAAAAAGTCCGCGGTAACATTTCCATCTTTTAAGGCTCGCTAACAATATTATAACCTTCTTATTAGCGACGCGATGGAATAAAGACGACGCACGGAAGTAAACGTGATGGGAGTAAATGCGATGGAAAACATGATATTGAAATATTAATTCCACACTCTTTCTTTTTCTTTCCTATGTGACGCAACTGAAGTTTCGTGGATCAGCTAGTAAGTAAATAAAGGTAGTCATCACTCGAAACCAGTAATAACTTACAATAAAAGTTAACATAAAGTGGTTATACAACAAGTGCCGTTACAAAACTCTTGGTGCGCCCGAGTTGGTTCCGTAGCTCACGTTTGATACGACTGTAACTAGTAGCTGAGGCTGAGAAGATTTGTATTATCATTGCAAAATATACTTTTGCGTTAGATTCTTTAAACAAATATTCACCATAGGAGTGAATACAGAAGCGGCATCAAATCAAAATCAAAATTTTATTTATTTCACTTACGCATTATACAGTTGCGCTTGTAAAACGTCCAGAATATAAAACAAAACTCTGCCACACTGTCCCTGTATAATGCACGCCTTACACAAATTAATCAGTGGAAAAGGATTATAATACTTTTTTTGTAAATAGGTGCCTATAGAAACACCCACTCTAAAAATATTTATGGATCACACAAATTTTCGAAACATCTTCATAGACGTGAATCGAATTCACGTATTTGTAATAAATGACCTCTAGACCTAGGAGACTGCCATAATTATGGTATTAGAAGTCGTATGGACTGTGAGAGTGACCCTCAACCGCTAGACATCAGCGTCGCCATGGCTTTCCATCAGGCGAACGGCGTACAGAACCCTGAGCAAACGGGTCTACGAGTGCTTCTAATCTATACCCATCACTCATTAAACAAACTCTTCCTAGCCAAATTAATAGCTCTTACTTGTGGCTTTTACATTCGTTATGTTCATATCCTAACTTTCAAATGTAGCTCGCAGATGTAACGCTACAAACTAGTTCACAATCACCGCGGCGTTGGGCCTTTCATCGTGACGCAATAATGGCTTTAGCAACGAGCTAGGAAGCCGATAGTGGAAAGGGCCTTCCTTGTCTACTGTTTTAATAGGTCAATAAATAAACGATACCAGCTCTCCTTGGCTACAAAAATATTACATGAACTGCATTCGAAGTTACGTATACTATTTGAAGCTTTTACTGCGAGCAACTGACTCCTAACACAAATGATTAAATTAATATAATAAACTAGCGGACGTTACGCGGTTTCACCCGCATAGCTCCCTTTCCCGTGGGAATATGGGAATAAAATATAGCCTATGTTCACCGGGGATAGTGTAGCTTCTCAACAGTGAAAGAATTTTTCAAATCGGTTCAGTAGGTTCGGAGTCAATTTGATGCATATAAAAAAACAAACAATCAATTATTCCCTCTTAATAATATTAGTATAGATTAAAGAACTAACGACACTGAGTCTTCGAATAAAATTCAAGAACAGTGCGTTATTTTATTATTCAAGGATATCAAGTCTTGAAAATACCATAAAACTATCAGTAAACCAAATTTGAGATAAATAGATCCTGTGAATTTAAACCAAAGTTTCGTAACTGGTTTCCAAGAAGGATTTTTGAATACGCCTACGTAACTAGTTACCATGAAGGATTTTACTGGCCACGTAAAAATACAACGTGATAGTTTGAAAGATAGTCTAGAAATAGTCGTAACGTAAGTTAATGTTGATATAGATAGTTTGCAAAAGTTTTCTAATGAAAAATATAGGTAAAATATTTTATTTCAATCACATTGTATGAATCAAAAACGCCTTTGCTTTTACTATACCGAAAATATATTGTGATAATCCAACAGATTTTTATCTAGGTTACAGCGTAGGCGGGTATGAAACTAATTAGTACTTTCTGATATGAATATGGGGAAATCGATATCAAACTTTACGTATTTAATCATCATATTGAAAATAATATATTATAAGTTTTAATATGCCCAGACTGCTCGGATTTGTGGATGTAAGATTGGATGTAAGTATAACATCCGTCCTGGCTGGTGGAATTTTAAAGGATAAGGAAAAATGAAAGAATGAAGGCTTCATCGGTTTATTTATTTATATCGAGTTGCTGTAGAATATAAGAGCCAAAACCTTGATTTGACCACGTCATATTTTAGTAGTTTAACAAAATTAAAAGTGTAAAAAAATACTAGTGGAGCCGTAGTAGCTCCAAAGTGAACCCCAAAAACTAGTACTGGCACTTTCAGATGCAAATATAGTGTTCAAATAATGATGACGATTATATAATTCAAACCTTGTAACAATTCTACGTTATTAAGAAAAATGGTATCTAATTTGCATATATAGAATTCACTTAGATCTTGCAACACGTCCAATGTAAGAGGAGAATGTACCGACCGTGTTACGCAACTACGGGCAATCGGTGTGCATCACAATCAAATGCTTCAGGCAGGTTCACAATGACGGTGATTGTCCAATGCCGAACATTCCGAATGTTCCGATTTCGTAGTTAATATGTAGATTTGGAAAGTGCATTCTATTTTTAACCGACTTCAAAAAAGGAGGAGGTTACTGAATTCGACCGTATATTTTTTTTTAATTTTTTTTTTTATGTTTGTTAGCGCAGAACTCCGTCGTTTATTTTCAAATCGGTCCGATTTGAAATTTTTTTTTCTCGTTCGAAAATAGATACTTCCAAGGTGGTCCCATTTTAAGGAAGTCAGGATCTGATGATGGCATCCTGGAGAAATCGAAGGTAACTTTTAAGAATTGTAGGGGCATCTTGGGCGTTTGTAATTTTTTTTGTTAACGGCTTCAATGTAGTACAACTTAATGAAGGTCTGGAGTCGATCTGATGATGAAGACGAAAGACAGTGGAGAGAATTCCCTTACGATAAACAGCAGTTACCTTGTGTTTGGGCTTGATAAATTTGTACTGTCGAGAACTTTACACCTAGGTAGATAGATTTTCAGTCTACACGTCACCAAATATAGTGAAAAAAAAATTTTTAACAAAAAAGAAACCGACTTCAAACAAAACTAAAAACTGTAAAATAAAATTTACTTGGCATAAAGTTAGTATATTCTGATTTATCAGATATCATTAAATATAATACTGAAGTCAGTGCCAATATGACTATGAGAGAGCTTAATAATGCCTACCTAAGCCTACATAGTTTTACTGTGCAGTACTGGGCACCGATTTCTGTATTATATTTAATGATATATTAAAAAATATGTTGCTCCGAATTTGTAGCTATGAGCTTACACACCCACATACATAAAGCCACATCTTTATGCCCGAAGGGGTAGGCAGAGTCTATTCTAGCACATTTCAACTACGAAGACCTGGTGGTAATTATGTGTTTTGAAATAACGGTGACAACCGTGGTCATCGTAGATTACGATGGGCCGTTTAAAAAAAATACATTTATTTCACTTAGGCATAATATTTGCAGATGCACTTGTAAAACGTTCCGAATAAAAACCAAAGAATTACTACTAGTTCACAACGCGACCCACCTGAGAAGAACCGTCAAGAAACTCGGCGGGTTATTCGGTCTGCCATCTTAATGGCATAAAACAAAATAAATTCATAGTTTTATTGGTTTTGGTCATGTACTGAGAAAGACGTGTCATACTTTCAGCCATAGACAATTACTTAATCCAGTTCAATAATAAAGAAAATTCAACTACAAATAAATATTCAGTACCAATGTTCATGAAAATACAAGGCAGTTTATTTGCCAATTCTTTTATAATAGCGATGTAAGGCTAAGCGCTCACTAATTGAATAACAATACGGTCCAGTCGCGCTTTAGCCCTGTCACTTACGTAAATACACGCTGTAGTTACAGTATTGCTATAATCAGATAATGTATTTCATAAATAAGGACTTAATTATTTTTTTAAATACATGTTCGATACAACATGATTTAAAAAATATGGTCTTCAAACGGGGTCTTAGAATGTTCTTGCAGGGTTGGCAACGCGAGTTTCTGGTGTTGCATACGTTCGTAGGATACGGTGACCATCTGGTGGGCCGTATGCTTGTCTTTCACCTTAGTGGTATAAAAAATAAAGTCTCTGGTAGAAATCTGCTGCTGTAGCCCTACGGCAACTGATAAAAAAAAACTTTAAAATGCACACGATAAATTACAAACCCCAAAACAAACACTTAGGAATCAACAAATACCGAGTCCGACCCGGGATTCTAATCCGAGACCTCACAGCACTCGCATAGACAACCAAATCGCCACCGAAGGCAGCAATAATTTTTAGATCTTTTCCATTGTGATAGAATATTTTGTGGGCAGAAAAGAACAATTTTGAAAAGCATGCGTAGTATGCCAACTTACTTTTTAAATACATATTTAAGAAAAAAATCGAAAAAAACATTGTTCTATTCGGTACATACATACATAGGGTCACTCCTATTTCCACGACGTGGTAGGCAAATGCATATAATATGCCTACATTTCACCGTTTTAGAATTTGTCTCATGTAATAGGAGGTGGGCCTTATTGTCGTGTTGAAATGGACAAGTGCAGATTGTGGTATCTTTAGGGCTTTGAACAACGAATGAAATCGATATATTTCATTGTTATTGCCAGAACTATGCGGGTTTTATCACAGGATCTCGTTACCTATTAGTTTAGTCAAACGTATTTGTCAAACTCTTTTAGTAGTTTCTAATGCTGAGTACACACACACAGCATTAGAAACGATTTCTATACTTACTAAAAATATAAAGAGGAAAAATTTGCTTGTTTGTTTGCGAATAGGCTTAAAACGTACTGAACCGATTTGAAAAATTCTTTTACTGTTGGGAAGCTATACTGTTCCCGGTGCACATATGCTATATTAAATTCCCGTTTTCCCACAGGAGCATGAGCTACGCGGGTGGAACCGCGTGGCGTCGGCTAGTTTAAAGTATAGATATTCCTTTTTAGACTGTTCGCGAGCGGGTTATTTTAAAAGAGGGATGTTGTAGGTATGCGTTTGTATGTTTGTTTGTGGTTCCATAATAATTATCCCTTAAACATGTATAGGCGCAGGACTGTGTATTGTGGCGTAATTTGGGAGATACCTACGTCCACAGCCATAGGCTAATTTGATGATTGATTTGATGAAACATGTTTACCGATTCAAATTCGGCGGTTAGTACTGCTCTTTGTTGGGACATCCTTCCGAGGGCTTACCCGGGGCTCCCAACCATAGGCTGCTTGGCGTTACGTGAGGATTTTTAGTCGGTAGGAGTCACATAACATCCATAAGGATTTTCCGTCACGTTAAACAAAAAAAAAAGTTCTGCTGTGTTAAAAACCGCGATAGTTTAAAAATAACGAGAGGAGGAACGTTCTCAACGGAGATAGATAATATCTTTGTTTTTGTAGAATTTTGGTAAAAAATAAATGGGAAAATCTCTGAAATATAGTCTACCCAACAAGAAATGCATCATTAGTCGTTTCATAAGTAGCCGAATGGTGGGGAGTGAACTAGTCACATGTTTAAAAGAACTGATGACCGATGGAGCAAACGAGTTGTGGAACTTGTGGAGTGCAGACCGCCACCCACCAGATTGACAGATCACTTAGAAAAGGTCGCAGGCAGGGACTGGGTGTGGCAGACACAGGACCGTATTGTCGTTTATTTTGAGAGGCCTACGTCATAGGCTGATTTGATTGATTGATTGGAATGATCTCGTAAAAAATATCCAAAAAAAAAAACCGTGGAATTGAGAACCTTCTGTCTTTTTGTTGCTGGCCTCGTGGTCCAGTGGTTAGTGTGCCTGGCTACGGATTCGGAGGTCGTGGGTTCGATTACAGCCCAGGACATATGTCTTAGTATGATGAGCATATTGATTTGTTCTATGTCTGGGTGTAATCTATGTAGAAATATATAAGTACTAGCTGATGCCCGCAGCTTCGCCCGCGTAAAATTTGTTTCCGTGGGAACTTATTCCCGGGATAAAAAGTAGCCTATGTGTTATTCCAAACTATAATGTATCTCCGTTCCAAATTTCAGCTCGATCCGTTCAGCGGTTTGAGCGTGAAAGAGTAACAAACATCCACACTCACAAACTTTCGCATTTATAATATTAGTCAGAAGAAGATGTTTATCAGTCGTCTAGATCCAATAGCACTAGCTTATATTAGCTTCATTTGGGCTAGATGATGTTGTGTGAGAATGTTCACAAATATTTATTTATTTTGTACGTAGAAAATCTTACTCAAGGTCGTCCGTTAAAGCACTAATGCCTATACTTAATTACCTCCACTCAGTCACAACTTTACAAGTGCTTTCTATCAACGCACATAGACACATGTACAGATCCACATCAAATGAAAATAGTCTTTGTCGCTCACAAAATATGATAGCATTTTGAACTGGGTTAAGTGGCTGATACGTAGAATGTTGTAATACAAACGTTGTGGACAGTGAAGCCTTATTGTAAATGAATCTAGTACTTAGCTACGTAAAAAATCGATATTGCGTTGGCGGATACCAACTCAAGGGCGTTATGGACGAAGTACTCTTGGAATGGACGTTTTGCATTCCCTTATCTGTCTGAAATATGCCTACATACTCTTTGTTCGGGGAATATTATGAGTGGGCTCAGGTGAAATGTTGAAATATTATCAAAACAGATACCTATTTCAAAGAAGTAAAGTTTGTGAATTTGGATGCTGGGGGTAATCGATCGAGAATCGGGCATAGGTCAAAAGTTTATTGTCGAAATACATTTTGACTCATGTTTAACCGTTTCTAAGAGTAATAAATGTAATAATCATAAGACGTGAATGCGTGGACGGAAAACTGGTGATATTTGGAAACTCAAACTATGAAAAAATTCACCTTTTTTCTTTTTATTATATTATATTTATTCTATTTCACACGTAAATTTCTGTGCAAGCATTCAAGACGAATGCTCGAGAATCGGCCGGTGGGAAGCTATTGAATATATGTACTGCATTCTGTAACCAAGTACTCTATTGTGAATTGTGACAATGACGATTTTGATCAATTTGATTTTATGTAATTCACTTTGTATTGCGTGCGTGCATTGCGATGATGTAACAACAAAATAAATAAAAGAAACCGACCTCTTAATTATATTACAATCGATATAATGTAAGAGCAAAAATAAACTTCGATTTACAATGAATAAATTGACGAGGTCAAAACTCATTATTTTTCTGAGATGGTGTCTCATTCATGCATGCAGATAGGACTCTATATAAACAGACAGACAGACGTCAAATGATCAATAATATAGGGTTCAGTTTTATCCTTTGGTTACCTACCGAACCCCTCTCTTTCGTTTGGAAATTCTCCTGGATGTTATACCAGCCCCTACCGGCCACCGAATCTTGCTTATTTATTTTTTACGAGGGAATATTCTTATGGATTCTATGTTGGACTCCTACCGACTAAACCCACATGGTGCCCTATCATTTGCCTATGGCTGGGAGTCCTGGATACGTCCTCGGAAGGATAACCTCAGAGCTTCCTACAGACTTAGTCTACCATCGCAGACTTATCCCTAGTGTTCGGGTCGGTTGGGTGGGTTCGGATGCTGTCCCGCTTCTTTGGTGGGGTTCTTACTAGGTATACTATCCCACTTCTTCGTGGAGTGAAGAGACACGCCACCATCTTGGCCTGCTTTTGTAAGAATGGCGACAAGTCAACTCGCCGCTCTCAGGCCCGCGGTCATAGAGACCGGTAGTCATATTATGGATGCGGAAGCCTAGGAAGGGTTGGTTATCATGGCAACAGTGACTTCACACTGAAACCATCTCACCAATCGCTAGATGCGTCACGGCTTTCCATCATCAGGCCGGTGGCGACGTTATTTGGCGAGCTGAATATATAAAAAAAAGCGTTTGTTTATTTTTCCTCAGCGAAGAGTTCACGAAACCGTACCTCTTAATTCCGTGAAAACCCACAAGCGTGTCAATATAGTACCTTGACGTATGGCGAGCGTGCCG
The DNA here is from genome assembly GCA_933228765.1 of Miltochrista miniata. Classification (NCBI taxonomy): domain Eukaryota; kingdom Metazoa; phylum Arthropoda; class Insecta; order Lepidoptera; family Erebidae; genus Miltochrista; species Miltochrista miniata. The sequence continues at coordinate 3,715,893 of OW121758.1, forward strand.
GTGCGGCGCGGCGTGATAACTTACTAGACGCATGTGCTGTAACAAGATTAACGAATGTTTGGGTGCGAATTCGGCATCAATATGCGCCTTACTGCGAAAAGATTGTTGTTTATTGCTGCAGCATGACTAAATTGTAATGAACTGGTAGGACATGATATACACATGGACCGAATTTATAGGGTAGGTACTTTAGAAAAACAAGAATGGAAGCCCTCCTGATGGAACGCCAGGGCGCCGATTCTCGACCACACGACGTGAATGCGTGGACGCAAATTTACGGGTGAAACGTCGTCCGTCTCATGTTCGCCGGTCCTAAATATGAGACAGGCGACGCGTCACCCGCCGATTTCCGTCCACGTATTCATGTCGTGTGAAGCGAGAATCGGTGCCCAGGTCGCCAATCTTAACGTTCAAAAGACTATGACAGTGGCCCTCAAGTCAATTTACAATTCACGCTCCGCTTGAAGAACTGGTACTTCAGTTAAGAGAATGGAAAACATAACCTCTATTCTTCTGTTGTGTTCAACCTTATCAGAATCTTACTAATATTATAAATGCGAAAGTTTGTGAGTGTGGATGTTTGTTACTCTTTAACGCTCTAACGGCTGAACGGATCTGGCTGAAATTCGGTGCAGGGGTAGATATAGGTAGGTCTGGAATGACCTGAGAAATGTTAAATAGTCTAAGGGAATAACACATACTTAGGCTACTTTTTATCCCGGGATAAATAAGTTCGCACGTGAAGCGGAAACGGGAACAAAACTTGACGCGGGCGGAGCTGCGGGCGTCAGCTAGTAGCTAATATTTTTACATCAATCTATTAGAATAGCATTCTAAATATCAGTCCTTTGTCTTCCTCACAAACATTTGAAAAGAGATCCAATTATTAACCGCAGAGAGCCTCTCTCGCAACCATTATACCTTACCTTTGTGGTACAAAATAACTAGACATTTTATTTATATCTTTCAAATAAAATATAAGAAAAACAACAAGCCGATTACGATTTTGTACCGTTTGTTTAAAGCTGATTTTTGAATGGAATGTGGTTTAAAATACATGGGTTTTATCGCTTATTAAAATAATGATATAGTTTATATATTCAGTAATAAAATAAACGTGTGGTACGGGATTGTGTGAAGCACGATTTTTGCATTATATTAGACAGTTCGTGATCTAGTCGTGCTGATGAGAAATACGGTGCTATTCTGGTGTAAGTGCGGAAACATAGCGAGCGAACTTAGGGACGGGACCGTTGCGATAATGAGCATTCACTCTGCCGGTGGTCCTGGGACATCCTTCCGAGGAGTGACCTACTATAGTCAGATAGGTAGGGACCGTGTCATGTTTGTTGGTTCGAGTCCAGCATAAAATTAGTGGAAATTTCCACACTAAAATAAATGAGCATTCATAAAGACAGACCTTTCAATATGTCAGAGAGTCTCAACTTTGAAGCTTCTAAACATGACTTTTAGGATGTAGGATAATTGTTTAATTGTATAGTCATGTACTCAGTCGCGTGAACTAATCGATATTTTGTTCATATTTATTTGATTGAAATTTAAACTCTGTAAAGTTCTTGCGTCTCCTTCCACCGCCCGTATGTTTACAAACCGAACGCCGAACACCGTACTTTCGTGACAACGCTGTTCGTTTAATGGGTTCACACTATTTGGAACGATGAATGTTGGATTGCGAATGGGTGACTTACTTGTGAACTGTTTGCTGTATGCAGATGATGCCGTGCTCATAGCCGAATCGCCATCAGAACTACAGTCACTAGTCACAACGATGAAAGATGATTGTCTAATGAGAGGCTTACATTTGAACGCGACTAAAACGAAAGTGATGGTATTCGAAAGAGAAGAGGACAGAACGAATGCCAGGATAACTGTAAATGATGTAGTGCTGGAACAGGTGGATGAGTTTGTATATCTTGGATGTGCATTTAGCAGGGATGGACGGTACACCGCTGATGTAGAAAAGAGGGTAACTGCGGGAAATAGTGTGAATGGAGCGTTAGGCAAACTTTTAGGTACCAAGGCCTTAAGTCAAAAGGCCCAGCTCGCAGTACACAATGCGGTGCTGATACCTACGCTAACGTATGGAAGCGAGAGTTGGGTATGGCAGGAAACGCATGAAAGTAGAATAAACGCGGTCGAGATGCGCGCGCTACGCAAAATCTGCGGAGTAACGCTCGCAGATCGCGTTCGGAATGAAGATGTAAGAAAGAGAGTTGGTCTGAAAGAGAGTGTCGGTGTTAAAGTAAGGAAGGGCATGCTACGATGGTTCGGGCATGTGGAACGAATGGGAGATGAAAGAATGACAAAACAGATATACAACGCGAAAGTGGATGGACGTAGGAGTCGGGGAAGGCCACGACACACCTACCACGACCAAATTAATCATGTGTTAGTGGAGGGTGGTGTCAAGAGCCGTAGGAACCGACGTGCATGCATGAAAAGAAAAATGAAAGTTGAAGAGGCGAGTGAGGTGTGTATGGACCGTGCCGTGTGGCGCTCGGTTCTTTCTGCCTACCCCGCAAGGGATTTGGCGTGAAGATAGTATGTAGTATGTAGTATGTACACTATTTGGTAAGAGATTGTGATAAACTATATAATTAGCCATTTATTGTACATGTTAAACTATATAAAGTAATTATAACTAAATTCATATCTTTAGTTATCATCCGGTTGCATTCAAGCCCAAGTCCGCTTTCCGTTTATTTGTCTGTTTGTCAAAATGACGTCACTGTCTATAATATAGGTACCTAGAAAATTGAGGGTCACTCTGTTGACAGTGGCCCTCAAATAGACTCCTATAATTGAGCGCCCATTGGAAAAGAAATGTCGTCCTTCGCGATAAATGTTTAAGTTCGAACTTAAAATGGACTCCAATAATATTTGTCTTATCTATTTCAGGTAACAATCGACGTTTCTAGTTCGCCAGTTAAAAGGTATTGTGTATCTTACTTTATAGACAGGTTTTCAGAAAATGTATGAAGAAATTTACAATGTTTTTAATAGGACTGTGGGGATTTCCCTCGTTTGATTAATTGATTATTTGCAAACAATATAAACACGGACCGACGACCTGGAAAAGGACGCAGATTGGGACTGGATGCGGAAGGCGCAGGACGTGTGTTGTGGCCTGGATTCGAAGAGGTCTGCGTCCAGCAGTGGACTGCCATAGGCTGATTTGATTGATTGATTGAAGCAATATTTAATAATCAGATTTTTTTTTCACACATTTTATAATATTACTAACTTAAATAGGTACTGAAGGTACCGAATTTCAACAATCGGTTAGATTGTTTCAAATGCCTCGATGTAGACATACAATCCAAGTGTCATTTTGCAATTAACTTACTTTATTATTACCCGCAAAGGTGACACTGTTGTTTCTCATAAACAGTAAGATTTGATTTAGTGGAACATGATATCCTATTAATTAAGTTGGGACATTACGGAATTAGAGGAAATACATTAAAATTATTTCGATCGTATTTACTTAACAGAAGGCAATACGTTGAAATCAAAGCAAGTAAAGGTGAAGAAGAAACCACGCATAAATCTAAAATAACTGTAGTGAAACGGGGCGTTCCACAGGGCGTTCCACAGGGCTCTATTTTGGGACATATTTTCTTTTTTTTTTAATAAACGATCTACCTAACTATGTAAAACGCATAATGCCCGATGTAAATGTTGTTATATATGCAGATGATACTAGTGCAGTTATAGCAGGTGATAGTATTGCTGATCTGGAAAGCAAAACTAACAACTTAGTGACTATTCTTGAAAATTGGTTTTCATGTAATAATTTAATTGTAAATATTAATAAAACGAAATGTATGTTATTCAAAACAACGGCTAGGCAGAATGACAGCCTAGACATAAAATCATTGGGCAATCAAATAGGTTTAGTAGATCATTATCGATTCCTGGGTATACAAATAGATAATCTTTTAACATGGCATCAAGAAGTAACTACTTTAACAAATTCACTAAGTAGTGCTTGCTATGCAATTAGAAGCTTACGGTATGATTTAACTATTGCTCAACTTCGTCCGGTTTATTTTGCTATGATTGAATCGAAACTCAGGTACAGCATTAAGTTTTGGGGCAATAGCTATAAAGACAATGTAAATGCTGCATTTGTAATGCAAAAAAGGGCCATAAGGACAATGGTACAAATAAAACAAACGGAATCATGCAGGGATCACTTTATTCAGCTGAATATTTTGACAGTGCCATGTCTGTATTTGCTCGTATTACTGACAGATTTGGTCAAGAATATGGGCAAAATAGAAACTATGGATGAAAGAAAAATAAGAGAAAAGGCTCTACCTAGCACCTTGCTGCCAAGGTTGAATGTCGTAAAGCATTCATCCGGAGTTCAGTCCATTAAAGTGTTTAACAAACTACCAGTAGAATTAAAAACAATATATAGTGTGAACAGGTTTAAGACTAGGTTGCGCAATTTATTGTTAGAAAACTGTTATTACAGTGTTGATGATTATTTGCAGGGTACTTAAATTTCACAGATGATAGACCTAATTAGACATTATAGATATCCTTTTAAATTATTGTAATTATCAATAATAGTGGACCTTAGACTATTTAACAACTAGTGGACTAATGATTTATGACATATTAATATACTGTAATTTTTTTTTTAATCTTAATATTCGTATATTTATGTTGACATTTCTGATTATTGTTTGTTTTAATTTTTTTATAGGGACATTTTGCAATTCGAGAATTGGTATATTTTTATGACATTTATTTTTTAAATCTTGATTTTTGATAGTCTTCTAAATATGTTGATTGTTATGATTTTGTTGGAATTAATTAAGAAATTTGCAATGTATGCTTACTTTAAAATTTATTCAAGTTTGTTTAATCTTTTGTTTGTTACTGGTCACCTATTTGCTATTCTACACAAATTATTTTGTTATGAATAAATGAATTATGAATTATGAATTATGATTTATAATAAAACATACATTTCATCATCATACAAAATGTCATTCTCTAACTAACGCAATATTCTGTCACTGAAAACATACACAAATACACAACGCACGTGCCGGCGACATTTACTTGGTAATAGTATAATAATTCCTTGCTAATATCTCTCGCACTTTATTGAACATTTCAAAACATAAATCAACATGACCTATGACTTTTAGGCCAGAAAGCTTATTATAGCATTAAAGACTTTCTAGAAGACAAGGCTGCCTGGCAGTGACACGAATTGCTCCTTTCTATATGTAAAAAAAACTGTATTAGATACTAATATGAATTTTAGGTAGGGACCGGACTGAATTTCTTGGTGTGTTCTTCTCAGTCTGTAGCATTTCCGAACCCCCAGTAGAGTCACAAAAATTTTGACAACCCCTTTTAAAAAAATTTCAAAGTGAATAAATTTTATTTTTATTTTGGAGGACTATTATTACGAAAAGAGGTACCAGACGTTTCCCTCTGTCAAAGCGTACTCCAAATGTTATAAGAGATATATGTGTTTGTCTGACCCTCAAAGACGTGGTATAGCACCCGAACCCCCCTAGGTGAGACAGCAGTGGTAGCTGTAGGTCTGTAAGGAGTCCTGGGGTCATCCTTCCGAGGGCTAACCCGGGGTTCCCTCCCAATCGTAGGAATTAGGTAGGAAACGAGAGGGACGAGTTCGGAATAGCATCCATGTAGGAATTTCCTCACGTTATAAAAAAACGTGTCTGAAATTATGACTGTATTGTTTTAATTGTTTTGTGTAACTTCCATAGTGACAGTCGATTGCTTTTGTAGTGGTGTATATGAATACGAATTCCCCCCGCAAAATATGAGAGACAGATATGTATAGAGCAAACATGCTATGTCTCCTCCATTTGTATTGATAGTGTTGCTCTGTTTCTATATGGTCGTGCACAAAACTTACAGCAATTCTCCATAGTTTAGTGACGAGAGAGGTATTGCAGTTTCGTCAATGCTAGTTTGAAAGGCAGTATACATATTTTTAGATGGCGTCATGGTATTATGAGGAAAGGGAAACGTGAGCGTGAAAGAATTAACAAATTAGTTGCATGAAAAAGTTGACTTACTACATTTGACAAAACCTGCTAAGTAATGCTGTGCAATCTCTTTTTAAATTTGATAATAAATTTTACAGGCGTGGACTGAAATGTTTTAGAATAGTTAATCTTTAAGTTCTTTTTTTGATTAAGCAAACAGGGCAGTTTCACACGCTGCTTGATGACTCTGATAAAGAAATACCTCTCCTTTCATAGACCTTTTGTGGCGTAAACGAAGTTGCGAGGGTCAGCTAGTCTATACATATAATAAAATGATAGAAAAGTCAAAACTGTACATTGGAAATATTTACAAAAAAAAACTCGCTGGGTGTTCAACATAAGATACCGAAGCCGAAAATATAGTTAGAAATTTTTTTGTCTGTTTGTCTGTTGTCTGTTTATCTGTTTGTCTGTTTGCTTTGCTTTGTCCGGAAGGATCTCGAAAAGTACTCAATAGATTTGATTCAAATTTTGCACAAATATTACCTAGGGGTAGGGTGTTAAAATAGGCTATATATTATCACGCTTCATATCCTAGGGGCTAAGCAGAGAGCAATCAAATTGGCATTGTAACTATTTTCACGCGTACGAAGTCGCGGGCAACAGCTAGTCGATAATAAATTTCTTAAATATATTTTTTTTTGGCACCGTAGCAGTAATGACAGCTCTGGTATTTCCTGTGACTCATTAATGGCGATGCTGACCAGCGTTGTGGTTTTGGGGGTAAACTGGTTCCCCTTGAGGGTTAGAAGTCACAAACAAAGCCACCGTGATGTCCTCGCAACAAGGTGGGTGATATTCATAACTCTTGGAAGTGCTCCAGTCATGGAACTGGACACTGAAGACCCCAGAAACCGTTGATGCATTTATAGGTTCATCCCTGTTACCGACGTAAGCCGACGCGGGGCTTTGTGCGTAATTCGGTACAGTTAAGAATCCCCACACACGTCCCTAACGAAGGGTGCATGGAAAGTAGTAATACCACAGATTAAATAATATATTCTGTAATACTACACGTAGACTCACAATAAATAGGGTAATTCTGCCCAAATGTATTTCTTTGGACCTAAGATGATGACCTTAAGATTACAGGATTAGCAGAAAACAAAACGTCATTCAGCTAAGAACAGTAAAAACATCTAAATCCTCAAAACTCGTTTATCGAGTAACTGTTTTAATAGAAACCCACTTATCATTGGTAAATAAAGTCCAAAAAGCGATAACAGCATTTTAATAAAAATATAAGCTTATTATTATATATTGAAACTTGGGACTTTGCCTCAGCGTACTAGTACGTATAGATTGATGCAGCTTACAAATTTTGTATTCAATATGGAAAGTAGCTACTAATAGTATGTAGGTTTATTTTAAAAATAAGGTTTTATAGAAACTGGGCTGAAAAGTGTCAAAAAACACTCACTATGTTATTTTTTAAAAGCACGAAGTGAGCGATGGAAAATTCTACTCTGGATAGTAGCTCCCATGTTAGTTTTTTTAGCAGAGTTGCGCTAATCAGTCTTCTTCGCGGTTTATCCTAGCAAAAATAAGTATACTTATACCTTAAAAATACGTCTTATAACTGCACACATATTTTCCGAGTACTTTGTTTGATCATACAAAGCTACAGCTACTGTACCATTGGGTACGTAAAAAAAAACTTACTTTCATTTAGATTTTCCTCAGGTCAGGTCGACTGACAATACTGTATTTTATTTTATTTATAGTTCACATCTTTCTTGTCCAATAGATACCGTATTTAGACCTATACTGAGGGTATCAGAGGTCCTGCTATAATATTCAAATGAAGTTCAAGCAAAAACCGTTATACTTTAGTTTAGGCTTACAATATTCAAAGTTTACCCAACCGATCTTCTATTCTAGACTGGATTAAATACTGAATACAAATGGCGAAAGTTTAAAAAACAATGTAATAAATATCTCTGCACAAACGACTTTATTCCTGTTTGCTATTTGAGTAGAAAAACACGTAGCGTGGTATACCATTTCCAGATATAACCGCGATAAGATACGACTTATGGCTTGAATATTCATAAAAATATCCAACACAAACTTAACCAGCGAATATAATATGATAAGAACCTGTCTCTGAGGAGGAGTTTTGCATAACACGTAACACACAACTTTTTCCGGGTCATCACACTCTTAAGGCATAAGAGGAAGGGTCTTTGCCTTGTGCAAATGTTGTAAGGTCTCATAATTATGGTTGAACCTCTTTTAAACCAAACTACAGCGAAGCCAATATGTTTTTCTCTTTTGTACAGTCAACTACAATAAAATGTACTAGTTTAATCTATATATAATATAAAAATCAATGCCACTTTTCGTTGTAATTTTATAACTCAAGAACGGCTCACCTATCCAAGCCAAATTTTAAGGCTTTGTTCGGATTATTTAGTAGATGGTTTATGTGAAGTTTGCTCAAAATCGGTCGAGTGGTTCTTCATTTATAACGCAAACGAAGTTGCGCGGGTCCGCTAGTCTTACATAATTATGTCTCCCTGCGAGTGCCATAATGAACTAACCAAAGATTGTGACATGCATGTAAAGAGCAATAATTAAATATCCCAATTTTTTTTTTAAGTTGACTGAGAAAGTACGATAGACGTACTTTGTGCTTATTAGTTGTTGGTAAAATGGAAAATCATTTTACCAACAATTAATAAGCAAATACATATTATTGTCAAGTTCGGTGGATATCATGTTGGTCAGAATCTTTGGTAAGCTCATTATGGCACTCGCAGGGATACATCATTTTGTAAGATTGAACTAGTACATTTCATTGTAGTTGAATGTACTAGAACTTTCTTGTTTGAGGATTTTGACAGTCAAGTAATTGGAACCCTCCTTGTTTTTTTTTAATTTACGAAGTCTTTATTTAAACACAACCCAAGAATCCGAATACTCGGTACAAAATTATTATCCTTTCGACACATATCTACGCAGGCTACATAGTTTCGCCGGATTATAATTCTAAGTCCCTGAGCCCCCAGAATACAAGATTTTACTAAAACCTGATTTCCATCTCATCACTATTCTACTAGCAGCCAACTATCTAAATAATCCTACTAATATTATAAATGTGAAAGTTTGTGAAGATGTTTGGATGTTTGGATGTTTGGATGTTTGTTACTCAATCACGCTGTAACGGCTGAATGGATCTGGCTGAAACTTGGTACAGGGATAGAGTATAGTCTGGAATAACACATAGGCTACTTTTTATCCCGGGAAAATGTTCCCACGGGAAGCGGGAACGGGAGACAAATTTCACGCGGGCGAAGCCGCGCGCGTCTGCTAGTGGTGTTTATATAATAGAATATTGTATTTCGGAACTGAATTTCTGTCCACTATATAGGTCAGAAAACAATATAGGACATTTTACAAAAGTTCGACTCTTCAATGGCATAATCTGTCATGATAGGCATCCTTACTTTTCCATGTATTTGTAGTGCCTTAGATTTTTTTTTATACGAATGTTTTCGGTGTTTATGTTAGAACCTTCTCAAAAACAGCTAAATTTTCATGCAATTTTTGCACAGACTTTATCAAAATAATAATGTAGTGAAGTTCCTTATACGACTATAAGGAACTTCACTACATTATTATTTTGATAGAAATTATCAATAAGCTTGTCAGGTTCATGACCTGGTTGCATTACTACACACCATCAACTGAGATGGAAATACACTGTAATCATCAATCTAAGCGTTACTTTTGACACCTACACCATTCGTGAAGTCGCGAAACACGAAATTCTTATCACTTATTTTTTATTTTGTCGTTTTTTGTATGTGTGTGTGTTGTAAAGTAAAAGGATCTGTTTGGTTTTACCAATAAAGTATTTATTTTTGACCAAAAATTCTTATCCACACTGAAATATGAGGTTCTTCAAAGCTTGGTTGATGTTGGAAACATCCACAGGCTGCAGTAACCACTTCCTTTGCTAGCTGTACTCTTAGAAAAAAGTAAAACAGCTGTATAATTTGAACTTATAAAATTTCTTTCTATTTTTGAAGTAGTCCTACTTCCTACTAATATTATAAATGTGAAAGTTTGTGAAGATGTTTGGATGTTTAGATGTTTGGATGTTTGTTACTCAATCACGCTCTAACGGTTGAATGGATCTGGCTGAAATTTGGTACAGGGATAGAGTATAGTTCGAAATAACACATACTACTTTTTATCCCGGGAATATGTTCCCACGGAAAGCGGGCAGGGGAACCAAATATCACGCGGGCGAAGCCGCGCGCATCAGCTCGTAGTAGATCATAAAATGCAGTTTCTCTTTAATGTGTAACTGATTCCTGCTTCTATTTTCTCGAAAAATTCCTAACCAAACGACGAGTTAATAAATAATTTTCTAACGTATTATCACTAGCTAGTTATATATAGATAAGAAAAAACCTAGTAAACCGCTGCACTTGACGAAGGACGCTCTAGTCAATCATCGTAATGACAGTGATCATTGCGCGTGAGTGGATGGCCGGACGTGACGTCAGAAGGACGCCCCCAACACGCGCCATCGCGAACAACCAACAGTTTTTTGCCAGTTTTCGATTTGTGTGTCTGTGTGTGTTGAAAATGTTTCTAATTATCACAATTAGAATTTTAAACGCATCCGTTGTAGTCCGGTTTGAATTCAGGCTGTAATGAGCAAGTATTTATCATAATGCCTCGGTGGAGCATTCGGTAGTGTAACCGCCTGTCGCGCTGAGGTTTTGGGTTCGATTGCTAGGTCGGTTCAAATATTTGTGTAAATCACAAATGTTTGTTTTGGAGTTAAGGTGTTTTTTTTAATGTACAATATATGTATTTAGAAATATGTAAGTATGTTTACCTATCGGTCGTCTAGATCCCATAGTACAAGCTTATAGCTTACTTTGGGCTATAATATGATGTTGTGTAAGAATGTACAGCAATATTTACTTACAAAATTTATTGTATTGTATTGTATATTTGGGTTCAAAATTTTCAAGAGATGGAAAGTGTGACAATGTTATTGAAAGAAGAGTTTTGGCAGGAAACCAAGTGAATGGAGCCATTCACACCTTTATGAACAGTCAGAACGTGTCTAAAAAGGCAAGGATGGCTGTACATAGAGGAGAGCTTGTCCCTACACTTATGCATGGTAGTGAAAGTTGGGTGTGGCAGGATAAGCATGAAAGTAAAATTAATGCAGTGGAAATGAGAAGTTTGCGAAGTATAGCTGGAGTGACATTGAGTGATAAAGTAAAGAATAGTGTGATAAGGGAACATTTCAGTATGACAGAAGATGTAGTGACTAAGATAGAGAAAGGGATGCTCAGATGGTTTGGACATGTGGAGAGAATGGATGGAAATAGGCTGACGAAACAGATTTATGAAGCGAGAGTGAATGAGCGAACTGGTAGGGGTCCCCTCGGCATACTCATGTCGATCAAATCAATAATCTTCTGAGAAAAGGCCAGGTCAAGAGTACCCTTAACCGAAGAGCATGTATGAAGACACTTATGAAAGTTGAAGAAGCGAAAGTTGTTTGCCAGAATCGTAGCAAGTGGAAAGTCACAGTCTCTGCCTACCCCGTTGGGAGACAGGCGTGATGTAAATTTATTATACACGCGCATTTTTATACTTTCCAAAAGGTAACCTTTTGGAAAGTATAAAAAAAGCTTGAAAGCCGTCATCTCTCTTCTAATTTTCGTCACATGCAACCTTACTGTGCTACGCCAGACCATTGTCTGGCGTAGCACAGTAAGGTCGCATGTGGTTCAGAAAGTCTATAGTTTGGTACTCATCGCCATGGTCTCATCCGGTAGTCAAATGTTGTACCACTTGCATGGTGGGCCCATCGCATTAACTTTATGATAATACAGTTTTACTATTTTGACACGTAAACAAATACATTTTCGTAACGAACACTCCAGCCAAGAAGGGAACGCATTCTTTATCTTTTATTACCACTTCTGTTTCATCCGGATGATTAATTTTCAAAAAAAAAAAAGAAATGTGAAACCTCACTATATGACTTTTATATTATTCCCGGCTAATAATATTCATACTAATTGCTGCTCTATAATTGCTTTAGATGCTACTGCAGTAGAAATTCCATATTTATGTGCGGTATGTGTGATTCTATACTAATGAGGGCAAGAGTAATACAATTTTGTATAACGTTAAAGTGACCTCTCAGCTTGATCTTTGTATAATCTAGGAGGTTAAGGCTGCAAATTCTTTATCAGCACCTCTCACCGTCGCTGTCGTAATAGAGGGTAAAATACCCAACATATTTACAAGAATAAAAATTAATAATAATAATAAAATTGATGAAGAATCAATATTACACGATGTTCTTAACAAATAGAGAAGAAAGTTTCGAGAAGAAGAAAGTGAGGATCCCAAAGTGTAGGCTTAGGGTACAACTGGTATAATGCTCGGATGATATATGCAGCATAGTAGCAAATTGTAGGTAAGTATTTTAATCTTGATTAACGGTGTTTCGTCGTGATAAATTACATTCATTACATTCAGGAAGTAATCATATTCATAGTCTCAAAAACAGGATTAATCGGAATTCTTCTAAACTTCTCGGTTAGTATTTAGCCGGTGAACCTGATGTTAAACTCGTAGAAAATCCTTCAGATCTAATATTTTCTCGTCATTCCTCACTCTGCATATAATATCGTAAAGGTAAACAGAAATTCAATAATAATATAATTTAAATATTCTTCTAGACACCTCCTGACAATGGAATCGACATTATTATGTAAAGTACGAATAATATTTTGAAGCGCTCGTGGCCCCGCGGACTCAGTGTTCTGTAAACGATCACTGCAGTAAGCAACATTTACTATGGCCGGATATGGATGGGTGACCACCACGTGGACCACTTTGTGACATTTATTTACGAGCGTTTCCGTGCTTCGGAAGGCACGATAAGCCGTTGGTCCCGGTTGTCAGTAAAATGACAGTCGATAAGCCAAGTTGAAGGCCTTACGGGCGGCTTGAAAATTTTCAACTGTGGGTCGTCACAGCCTGCATGCGGGTCGGCAGCGCGTGTGTAGCGCCTCTGGTGTTGCAAACGTCTATAGGCTACGGTTACCAACCTTCCGGTGGGCCGTAAGCTTGTCTGCCACCTAAGTAGTATAAAAAAAAAAAAAAAAATTGAATTCGTGATATAAGAAGAATTGAAGATATTTTAAAATTACATTTTTATAGAATAGAATATTTGTTGCATACCTACGTGTAAATAGTCAATAAATAGAAATACGTACCAAGCGTGACCCGGCAATGTATTAGAATGCTTCTTTCCTTCCTGTGACATCCTTCCGAGGGCTTACCCGGGGCTCCCAACCATAGGCTGTTGGGCGTAATGTGAGATTTTTTAGTCGGTAGGAGTCCGGCATAGCATCCATGAGGATTTTCCCTCATGTTAAAAAAAAGGCAGTCCAAGCGACCTCGAGCGAAGTCTCACGCCAATCCATGATTACAATGAAAAAATACAAACCTTAGTTTCTTTCTTCTTGCAGTCGTTAAAAGCTTACTCCGAATCCAGATAGCGTTTCAAAGCAACTGTGCAAAGACATCATACATACATGAAAATATTCCAATAAGTTCTTGCAATTCAACTAAAAAAAAATCTTGTAACTAAAAATCTCCTTCACTATCTGAAAGTGTAATCTCCAAGTCTTGTTTCCATCAAGTTGCAACACACGAACTGACACACGACATCCACTTACATCCCACACCTGTCCGTAAAGACCACAACTGTTTGATGCGAACATCGCCGCGGTCGCTTTAAACAAACACCGCTCAAGTATCAATTCAGTTACATTTATATTCACATGTCGTAATTAAATCGTAATATGCAAATAACTTGAGATAGAAGAGAGGTGTGTAATTTGGATGAGTACTTGAAAACTATTGGGATATCTATGTCGACGCCATTGACATTCATGAGCCCGTTTTGAGTGGAGATTGACTGATAATTATCTGAGACTGTATTATATAGGCACTGTTATTGACTGGCCTATAGATCAAGTGGTTACGGTGTCTTTACGATACGTCGTGAGTTGATTTCAGTACAGACTTGTCTGCGTGTAATTTTTCTATGGTGTGCAGTATTTAGAAATGTTTCCTAGGTTTCATCATCTTAATTTGACCTACATGCTATAGAAAAATGTGCCAGAATAGCTATTTATTTAACTTTATGTAACACTAGCAGACGTCTGCGGTTTCACCCGCGTAGTTCCCGTTCCCGTGGGAATACGGGAATAAAATATAGCCTATGTTCACCCAAAGATTGTAGCTTCCCAACAGTGAAAGAAGTATTCGATGCAAACAAACAAACAAACAATCAAATCTTTCCTCTTTATAATATTAGTATAGATTTAGATTTTCAGATCTTTAGAGTGACTTTTATGAAACTATATTTTCTAAGAAATTTGCGCCCCGTTCCTTTCATTGTTCGCGTTTGTCGCTGAAAACAACAGCAAGCTTTACAATCAAATAAATTCTCTTGTCAGTCGTTAAGTCCATACATTCACTCGCCTCACCAGTGCCGCTGCAATATTACTCAACTGCACGTAGATTCTTCTTCTTATGTTGGGAACACTGAGTGGGCTGTTGTTAGCGCGTGTAAAAAGGTCTGAAGTGCTAAAAGACTTTGAGTTAGGTAACTTTTAACGTAAGTAATGAGAGAGATAATCTAAATCTTACGTGTTTCAGGTGCTTACGCTCGTAATGCCCGCTTATACCTTACCATTAGACTTTGTATATTTCAGCAGATCTTTATTGGGTTTTGAGGAATATGTAAGACGTACTAGTTCTACCAGTTGCTTATTTGGCAGTTGATGTTCGTATTATTTTCGATATTATTATTCGATTTTTCGGTATATGTATTAAATATGGCTAATTATAAGTCAGCGAATCTACTGTCAACTGCTAAAGTAGAGGCGGATGTGGGCTTGAGAAGGTGGGAAAGTAGTTCTTTAGGGTTGTCTGCCACTTTAGTGGTATAAAAATTCGTCGTTTGGATATTTTCTTATTTCTATGTATAAATTTGTGTATTAAAATATATATCATAAGTTGTTTAAAAGTTGTCTAGATCCTATAGCTCAAGCTTATATAAGCTTAGTTTGACGTAGATAGCGCTCTGTCATCATTTACATTTACTTCAAGTAAACAAATGCCTTACATTACGATTAATTCACTCCTATTACACAGGTACGCTGAAAAAGTCTTTAATACGAATAATGAAAATTATTGTGTAATATTACTCGTAGCCACCCTGACAAAAATTAAAGTTGTAAATTTGAATTTGGAAGCGTTTGTGTCTCCTTTGTGTGCCGTGGGACCCACACCTAATTCAGTTACCTAACATGCTGAAATTTTACGGAACCTTCATATTGTAACACGTTATATAATCTACATTTGTGTCGAGATGACAGCAGTAAGGACATGTGACATTTGTGTGGATTTTTTTTAAAAATGTTGTTGCGTTGTGAATATCTTTGATTAGGTAAGTGAACAGCGAATCCCGTTGCAGTAGCAAAATATTCGCGTACGAATTTAAATCTAAAGTTGACAAGTATGTGATATTAGATATGACCGTTCTATGTTCCTACTCGTATTTTCTTTTATCTATCTAGTTTTATGTTGCACACGAATAATAGCAGCGCCTTTTAGTAAAAAAGTAGTGCATTGCCCACAAAAACACCACCTCCATCATTCACAAACATTAGGCATTGATTGCTGTGCCATGCTTTGAGGTTTGTACGAAGTCCTACTAGACGTCAAGATGTGTAGGCCATGGGTATGTTAATATTATAATAGTTCATTTAAAATGCTTAGTTGAACTTGAAATATGACAAGCCTAAAAGGTGAGCGCTAACACTTCTGGTGTTAGCTAAGACAATCGCCTTTCACGGATCTATAGACAAGGCCGTTCGTCGCGTGCGGCCACTCTCTTATAAACACCGGCGACGCCCTGCCACAAAGTATTATTAATACATACGATATTAGTGGACCTTGTTTTGGTTGATTGGTAAAAATCCACACCGTCGTCATATCTTGATTCGAATAGGTAAAAACCATACGGTGCCTATCCATCTAGCGTCAGGTGCCCCGGACAACTCCTAGAATGACCCAACGCGACCTCGTCTTTTGGTTCGGGTGTTATCCAACTTCTTTAAGGGTTGATTCTGGTCGTATCCAGCTTCTTAGGGCGTGCTTAAATCTCTCATAAGTTTTATTTTGCTCTTTATACGATAATTTTTAACCGCTAATTCAGTACAGTGCTTTTCAAGATAGCGTTCGATTAGATATCGAACGACATCTGTCTTGTAATAAGAGAATCACGTAATATCGCCTTCAAGTTTTATCGGGTCCTTAACATCGATAAGTGTAATAGAGTTTTAAACTGTGACGTAGACTTGCTTTATACCGTTATACGTAATGTCAACATTGTTGCAACTGTTGTTTTAGTTTAGAAAATACTCCAGCAGCGCATATGGTACCCTTACCTTAAAACCACGAGCCCCCAACAGTGGCCTGCTGTTATGGGCCTTTCGTGTACAGCTTTTAATCTTTGGACATCATTAACTCTCATTAGTATCAATTTTGACCTCCTAGATATTTAATAAAAAAAATCTGATACTCCTGGAATTATAGGACTTTAAGCTGTCTTAGAGCTATCTATTAAAAAATTTCTAACTTCTTCTCTTCCAAAGCACCTTCTTAAGCGAATTATAGCGAATTCCAAAATTACATATTTACCAACAAAATTTTATCATATAGATAATTAGGTAAAGGTATTTTCCAATTTAACATGCAGCTTTGAAGTATTAAATTGTTAATCCAAGATCATCCCTTGGGAGATTCGCTCAAATCCATTACGCAATCACCGTCTGAAATATTAACAAACATAATAGGTACCTAACTGGAATTACAAAAATACAGTAGGAAGATTAGTATAAAATTTGTAGGAAAATATACTGTAAGTAAGTACTACCTACTTGTTTCCTCCATGACGAGCTAAACTTAAGAACTCATAGATTTTTAAGCTAACTACACATAAACAACGGTATTTTCCATTCTACACTGTAGAACATTCTTTTTTTACTGAACTTCACCTCGAAGGTAGGGGTCAAAGCACGGGGTCATCTTCAGCGCCGCCTGAAAGTGTGTTTATTTTGGTAGTACGCGTTTCTGGTATAGACTAGTTCACACTATGTCCAGTCCACGGGATTACACCTATGTATTTAGACATAATTTCTTCTTCAAAATTTCTCTACTTTAATTTTGTCTTACCTGATTATAAGGCAGTATATATCGGGTTTTAATGTCACGTGTTACCGTATCAGTATTATAATCAAGTACCGTAGAATGCAATTCATATTACAACTGCTACAACTCAATCGGTTGAAGCACAATTTCAATTATACAAAAACCATAAATACCAACAAAACAGTCCATGTTTCATCCATAACTACATATTTAAAATAATTTCACATTATAGGCATTTTCACAAACGATTTCCATTGGAATATTGTCGAACATGCGCGCTACTGCGCCTGCGACGCTGCCGCTGTAGGGGGGCTATTACCGTGCTCGCAACCGTGACATTGCCAAGGTCGCGCGCGATGCGCCATTCGATATTTCGACGGTAATCAACGATTGTTTACGTAACTCACTAGCGGAAGTGGTGATTGTCACTTTCACGTGTGATTTGATCAAATATTTGCTGTTGGTTTTTTTTTGTTGGTTGAGTAATAAATGCGAGTTTGTTTCATGCTCATTGAAGATTTTTTTTTGTATTATGTGTAATTATATTCAGTAGCATTTGCAAATAATCTATTTTGCTAACTATACATGAGATTGTTTAGATGGTGCTTTTGGAGTTCGCATTAAGTAAACGATGTTGTAAATAACACTAGTTACTAATAATAATACTAGTTAATAAACCTAGTTACTCGTACTATTCGTCTTATTAATCTATAACATCCTCACTGAAAACGTCTAGCAACAACCAGCTTAGAATATATATTCGCTAACAATACCTTTATAAATTACATTCGCAACCTTATTTCAACAAAGATTATGGATTTCGTGATCGATCACTTGCAATAACAACAGTTCGTGTAATTTTAGTAGGTTTACGTAGTTAAACACTTTATCTGATTGTAACTCGCTTGCCTCGTTTGCACTAATAATCCCGAAGCAATTATGAACATTATCTAGTTTACTTAAAATCTACTTTTTCTTTGCAAGTTTATTTATTTTGTTTGACTGCCTGAGTGGCGCAGGTAGGCGGTAGTGTAACCAACTGCTACTTTGAGGTCCTGGGTTCCATTCTCAGATTGGACCAAATATTTGAGTGATTTTTAAATGTTTGTGTCGCAGTATAGAAACCCCCAAGGTTTCTATGTATATTATGTATGTGTTTTAAAATATATTTAAAGTATGTTAGTCAGTTTCTCTTTTTCCCTTTAGGCTTAATTTGGCATGATGGAATTGTGGAAGAAAGTCCGAATATATTTACGTGCTCCTGAATAAGGAACTTTTTTACAGTAAAAGAAAATTAATAATGTAATTTACGTTGTAATACACCAAGTAACATAAGGACGAAACTTTTTGAAATGTACATTGATATACTTTATTCTCTCACACTCGGTTAAACTTCTATCGTATCTCGGGTTTGAACGTACAAATTTCTCATCTAACATCCATTTTTAATTCCTTTGAGTACGCGGTTGAATAAATAAAAACTATGAAATCTAAGGAGTGTTAATGCATTATTGCAATCATGAGGAATCACAGAAAATTAATAGAATTTGGGCGCCTTTCCTCTCTAATAATTCAGCATTTTTATATTATCTTTTTTCTGATTTGTAGTTCTGCAAACAATTTATACAGTGGTAAATTTTAAATTTGACACATGAAAATAACACGTAATGTTCTAAAACAGAACAGAACAGAACATAATTCTACTTGTAAATATTATAGTATCACATTTCGAAGTTTCTAACCAAAAATGTAAAGAACATTTAAAGGAATATTGATACATTATATAAAATGTATCTAATAAAATAAACGCACACCATTCCATTTTAAATCCTGATTCAAAGAATACAAAACATGTTTATTGCTAACCAATATTGCCAAAATAAAAAAAAAATACAATTCCTCAATACAAAATACATAATAATATTCTGCAAATTGTTTGGCAAACTTCATTATTATTTTGTATATATACCTAATAATTTGAATAGATAGAAGCGAAGCGACTTTGTGCAAACATTCGAACGATGCTCGTGTCGCGCTAAATGCTCTGTTTGTCGAGTGATTATCATAATAGAACCCTTTCAGGTGATGTATGAGATCTCGAAAATGTAAAATTAAATTCATAAACGGATTTTTAATACGAATCACAGGGCGGAAACTCCATTACGAATGATTAGTTTTCAATTCTGTAACCTACAGTAAAAACACGTTGTTTTTACAGAGCTTCAATGTGTGTGTGACCAGGTTAAGCGTTCCCTCGAAATATCTTCCAACTATATGACAGCTGTGGCGGGACTGGGGAAGTTTGCTCAGTGGGGGGCAGGGAGTTGCCTATTTGTATGTTACTGGAATATTATTTTTGTACGAATCACGTCGATGAGAAGATATAACGTGTTTACCTTATCTTACAATCCCGAGTTATTCAAGCTGAGCGCTAAGAGGCACATCACAGGGCCGCCAACTTGAGGACCACTGCCAAAAGTCTTACGGTCTGTGAGAGTGGCCCCCAATTGCTAGATGCACCGCGGCTTTCCATCAGTGGCGACGTCAATTTGGCGAGCTTAATATAAAAAAATCAAACTATCCTATAAAGCACAAAAAGCTGTACCAAGTTAACACATTAACACTAACTAACCTCCTACTTTGTTATATTTAGCTCACCGTAATGAATTTTCCCGCCCTGAAATCTATCGAATTGGGGGACTCTCTCAAACGCCACGGAACTAATGATAGTGGCCCTAAAGTTGGTGGCCACACAATAATGTACCGTCTTCACGCTCTGCTTGAATACCCCGGGCCTGTAAGAGGAGGGAAACATTGCGCTGGCATAGGTTTCCAGGGTTTAATTATACGATAGAGAAACGATCTTTTGAATCATTCTATTCTGGATCAGATTCTCTCAGCAGTGTAAGCGTTGCATGCGATTGAAAGGAATCTCCCTTGGTGGGGTAAAATTAAATAGCTTCTGAAAACGTTCACCGTCACAATTCGGTAAAAGTACACCCTAAATTGATTGATTGAACAACAAATAGTACTCCAAATTGGTGTCCTTTTTGAAAACAATCTAGACAACCCAACCTCCTTGGTATCAATCATGCTGAATTTGAATTGCTAACTCAACATCTCCTGGCGGTAGATGGCGTGGCGATCAATACAACCTGTGGCTTTGCAATACACAGGAATGCTCCACTGACCTCAACAACATTCACAAAGGAAAAAGAACTTTACGATACTTCTTATACAGTGTATTTTTCTTCAGACGCTTTTTTTCTTGTAGATATCTTATAACCAGACATCTGGGTAGAAAATTGTTCAGATATGGCTTTCTTGGACTTGCTTTAAAGGTTAGTTCGTTGAGGAAAACAGTGGATTATAATTTTATTAGCTTAGTTCGTTGAAAGTTGGAATCGTGCCCGGATTATATAATAGATTTGAACTTAAATTGGTACGAAGGACGATATTACGTAATTGCGGTTTCGTAGATACCTGCCTCGAAAATGAAAAAAAAGAAAAATAACGAAAGTAATTGACGGAAAATCCTTCATGGATGCTATGGCAGGACTCCTGCCGACTAAAAAACCTCACGCCACGCCCAACAGCCTATGGTTGGGAGCCCCGGGTAAGTCCTCGGAAGGATGTCCCAGGACTCCCAACAGACCTACGGCTTCCACTGCGGCCTCATCTAGGGGGACCTCAACATCACCGTTAACCCTAACGAAAGGAATCTATTAGATACGTAAACCATTTAACTACAGTAGTTAAATGTTCTAAGATTGGATATTAAATTGACTCGAGAATAAGAAACTGGTTATGAATTTTTCGATCGACTAAAATCATTCGTAAATACGTTATATTGTAATCTCTCGACAGTTTGCAATATTGCGGTAATTACATTTTACGGCGGCATTTACATTAAAAGTATTTAAGCTTCAGAATAATGATCAACGTTCTGAGAATAGGTATTATAATATATCCTAAAAAGATATAAACCTTTAATATTTCTATTACAATGTAATTTTATAAGAGTTTTTTAGCATTGGTAATTTGTAAAATACTTCAAGCTGAAAAATAAATAGAATTAATGCATTTATTTCATATTTAAATTAATATATTTAACGACAAAACTGTTAATTTCATTTAAATATAAACGGAATTAAACAAGTCTTTATAGTTACATAGAATAACTATATATTGACGTATTTAATGTTACTAGCAGACGTCACGCGGTTTTACTCGTTTAGTTCACATTCCCGTGGGAATACAGGAAAATGTATGGTCTATGTTATTTGACTTGTCCCACATACTTATAGGCAGTGAGCCTTGTTGACGTGTTGCAATGGACCAGCTGTTGAAAGTTGTCTCGTTGCCCATAAGACCTTCAACTTGGCTTATCGACGGCCATGCTTGCATGCATCCGACAATGTTTTTAAAATTTATATGTATGTATTAAGAAGTATAAAAGTGTGCTTATCTATTTGCCTAGATGCCATAACTCAAAATATTTATATTTTCTGTTTAACGGATAAAGAATATAGTATATTTACTGTATATTAGTCAAAACTGAGTAAAATTATTATCAGCATTGGCCTTCATGTCTCAAAGAATCGACTGTGACGCTGACAGGTGGTAAATTAACAAAAAAAAAAAACAAAAACCTTGGTGACAAATCGTCATTAACCTTTAACCTTCTACCTAGGTTTCTATGATAACTACATTTAAACTGCTGTCTGACGTCACTTCAAAATTGGGCTTACAGTTTTTTAGTGTCTGTCTGTGGAAATTAAAACCTATGAAGCTGGGTCTTTTCAAAATTTTTAATTCTGATTTTTAATTTATAACTTTTTAGAGAGCAATATATTTTCAAATATTTGGGGGTATTTTGTATGCTGGGGCTTACCTTCAGGGGTCAAATAATGCTAAGGCCATATTTGCGGTTACCGCTGGGGGCTTCTAACCTCAAAATTTTAAATTCAATGAAACCAAGTCTATGCTTTCATTGAATATTAAAATTTTCGCAAATGCGGCCTCAGTATAGTCTGGAACAGCGGCTGCTATGGTATCTGTCTATGACAGAACTTGACAGTTTCGTGGCTTGAGTAGAATATGATTCTGTTCTAACACAATTGAAATAGGGCTCTAGAACTGTGCGTCCTTTCCCGTAATGTAAACAACACAAGTTCAGGTCGGATATGGAGGGTTCTGTACCAAAAACGGAAAATAAATTACGTTGGACGCCCATTTTTAAATATTATTATTTATGTTTGTTGAATCATCTGTGAAAATTTCTGCTCTATAGATCACAATTTCCGAGATACAGCCTCGTGGCAGACAGACAGACGGACAGCAAAGTCTAAGTTGTAGGGTCTCGTTTTTACCCTACAAACGATCTTCAAGGTCAAGCCAAGGGTCACGCAATAGAAGTGAAACTTGCGTACTACCCGTTCGCTCTAACTTTGCCGCTGGCGTAGAGGCGTATACCCAATGATATATGAAAACTATAGATACGTTATCAACACTGAAAAATGCCAACAAAAAAGTCAGGCAATTGCCTTAATTTTCATACATGCTATCATAGATAATTTCATAGAAATTCTTTTTTTGAATGTATAAAATATTTGCCGTTTTTGAAAGCCGTGATGTTCGTACATGACGTGTCTATATTTTATTACGTCTTTGCGTATACCGATTATTTAATTAGACGAAGTAAATTGACAGTAGCTAATGTCACTTCGTCATAGAAAATATTTCTATTCTATTCTATTTTTGGTTATGGCTTTCTGCCGGGGCCGATGCCGTCATAGAAAATAAGCAACATTGTATGAAGAAGTGACATTAGTTGCTGTCAATTTACTTCGTCTAATTAAAAATTCGACTTTAGTATGTAGCCGAGCGGCAAACTTAGAGCGAACGAGCAGTAGGTTCACTTTTTCTTTTCATATTTCGTTACCTACGTTTTTTTTTTGTTTCAGAAAACGTTTCGGTTCGTTTCGTTTCATAAAATTCAAATCACACCCATTCAAGAAACTTCACTTCATAAACTAGTTAAAAGCTACAACCGGCTTACAAATCAATGCTGGTTCGGCATAGGTTAGTTGGCATAAGACTGAAACTTTATACTATTTAATGATGATTTTCCTTAACAAGTAAATTATACATTGCAATTGAACAATAATTATGTTTCATGCAGCTAATAGATAATTTTCCAGTAATTATCATTGTGTCGAGTAATCAATTACATACACACATATATACATATAGTAACGCCTTTATTCCCGAAGGGGTAGGCAGAGGCACAGTATTACGCCCACATTTCACCATATAGTTTTAAGTCCCACGTAATAGGTGGTAAGTCTATTGCCGTATTGAAATAAACAGGCACAGGTCGTCGTAACTCGTAACGACCCGCAGTTGAAAATTTTCAAGTCGTTGACAAGGCCTTCAACAATGAAAAATGACAATCGTTAAAGCCAATTTAACCATTGTCATTTTTAAATAATAATTTTTAAATTAACAACAAACGAGTTTTTTTTGTCGTAACGGAACTCTACGTGCGCGTGTCCGACTCGCACTTGGCTCGTTTAGACAAATTTCATTAGAATCTATTTAGTGACATGAAAGCGTAAAAGTAGGCATGTTTAAATAATAATCTTTCTTATTATGTAGTAATACTACAATTAAATTGTAGCAACATGTTTACACTACCAATAAACAACATGACAAATAGATGTAACACTCGTACTTTGTGTCAAACGCATGTCGTCCATATTGTGTCCGTGTCCACAAAACAATAAGGGTCCGTTCACACAGACCGGCTCGGAGAGGAGAGCAGATTCTTATCACGTTGAAAACAGAGTTTTTAGTATTCGAAGTAAAGTTTATTTTTGCATGTGCACTGCTTTTGTCATTAAGAATGCTTGAACGCGCTTGGTGTGAAATAATAAGAGGAGCTGACCGGCTCCGATCGCGTACTTTTTCTGGTTCGCGCAGCCGTTCGGCTCCGATTTCATGCTCTTTCTTGCTCGCGCAGCCGATCGGCTCCAATTGCATGCTCTTTATCGCTCGCGCAGCGGATCAGCTCCGATTGCGTGCTCTTTTCCGCTCGCGCAGCCGATCGGCTCCGATTGCGTGCTCTTTCCCGCTCGCGCAGCCGATCGGCTCCGATTGCGTGCGCGCTGCCCCACGCCGACCGCCATTTTGATGGCACAATTTAAACAGAACAGTTGTGTGTACTTAGACGAAAACATCACTGATGAAAACTTAATATTAGTGTCCGACCGAAACTGGTTTTCCGGCCGAAACCGAAACCGAAACCGAACTTTCGGCCCCTGGGTCAGTTTCGGCCGAAACCGAAACCGAAACCGAAAGTCACGTGTTCATATTGAAAAAAAAAACCAGCCAAGTGCGAGTCGGATTCCCGCACAGAGAAATCCGTTACAAAAATTACGTTTGTGTGGATGTTAGTAGGTATTTTTTGTTATAGCGGCAACAGCACATGGTGAAATCTCCAACGCTTTCAACATCTTGCCCTGGAGCTGCGTTTGAGAGGCGCTTATTTACCATGGAATGCCTCAATACCTCCGTCGAATTGTCGGGGCCTATCTTTCCGAGAGGGCCATAACTTACCCGAGAGAGGGTCGGCGAGATGTGTCGTTCGGTGTTCCACAGGGATCGTTCTTGGACCGCTTCTGTGGAACATCCTTCTGTGGTCTGTTGCTCAGAGGTGTCGGGGTAACCTGTTACGTGCGTAACGTGTAACGACGACACCCGAACTACAGCGCAGCGCGAGGAGCAACGCAACGAGAGGCAGCCCTAAAGGACACCTGCGGGATCCAGCTTACATATAGGGGGCGTCAGCATCGGCATCGAGCTCTCGATGACGTCTCAGGGTATCGTACTCGAGAGCCGGTGTAACATCGGATACCACTTCCGAAGTTTGGTCCCAAAACTGAGTGAGGGGGCATCAGCCGCACTCTCGCGGTTGTTGCCCAATATCAGGGGATCCAACGCTTCCTGCAGGAGACTGTACCTTGGGATCATTCTGAGCAGGGCCCTATATGAGGCCCCCTCATGAGCGGAGATCCTGATGGCCAGCAATGCGGCTAGATTGGTTAGCCCGCAGAAAGCGATGGCTGTCAGAGTAAGGATGAGGGGATACCGCATGATCTCAGTTGAGGCGGCATGTCTTCTAGCCGAGACCCCTCTATGGGACCTGGAAGCGAGGACCCTTGCGTCATTGTCTCAATGGCGCAAGAAGGCGCCTTCCTATGAACAGGTCATGCTCGTGAAAGAGACGGCGCCGGGGAGGAAGCGGGAGAGAACTCTCTCACCCAAGTTGCACAGTCTGCGACGTCGCGCCCCATACTATCAGCCTCTATGACCAGGGGCCTGAAGACGTCTGCTCACCGTCCTTATAGAAGCAGGCCCTAGACGATAGCATGAAGTTTGAGATTCATGCATGCCCTCCTCAAGTAGCAGGATAACAACTGAACAACCCCCCAAAGATGCGGCTGCAGTATGTATCATTCCGAGGGCATATTCGGGGCTCCCAATTCGTGGTTTTAGTCGGTAGGACTCCGGCATAGCATCTCTGTAGGATTTAAGAGTAAAAAATAGCAGCAACGGAATTGTTTGACATGATGCCCACGGCTACGTTCTATCATCGCACCGCTCGCCATAGACTGGGATTTCATCCTCACACCCTACGTCCGGAGCGTTCGAGCACGGTTAGATCCGATAGGGGTTTTCTTCCGCGCACGCTTAGGTTGTGGAATGATCTTCCTGCCTCCGTTTTCCCAAACGCCTACAGTATGGGGTTCTTCAAAAGAGGTCTAAGAAGGTTTTTACAGGGTCAGCAGCGCGAGTGTGGCGCCTCTGGTGTTGCAAACGTTCATAGGCTGCGTTGACCACCAGTCCTTCTGGTGGGCCGTATACTTGTCTGCCACCTTAGTGGTATAAAAAAAAAACAGAAATACATCATCAGTGAAAATAGGCCTCTGTCTGGCGTGGTTCCAGCGATACAACCTCGTGACTAAGAGACAGACGGTCGGCTTGGCCTTATGTCTCGTTAATAGGGTCACGCTTTAACCCCTCCGTGCGGGTCCGACTCGCACTTAGCCGGTTATTTTTTCAATAGGTGCAGCAAGTTCCACCAAGTGCCATCGATCAACGGTATAAGTCTTCTCAAGTGTTTATTTTAAAAATATCTCCACCTAAAGATCAGTTTCTTTCTTTTACGCGTGGAATTACTCATAGATGCCATTGCAAACTCCTACCGACTAAAACCACACGGTGCCCTGCTACTAGCTCTTGACCAGTTTTGGTTACATTCTAGAAGTGTATAACTAAAACTGGCCATGAGTGAGCCGGATTCGCGCACGAAGGGTTCCGTACAAGAAAAGCGGCAAAAAAGACACGGTTGTTGTATGGGAGGCCCTCTTTAATACTATTATTTTGTCTATTTTTATTATTTGTTGCTATAGCGGCAAAAAAAATACATCATCTACAGTTACAGCCTCCTGACAGACAGACAGACTACCAACACAGTCAACGGAACCGACAACAAAGGGTTATGTAATGTCCTAGATCTTTAGGATTCAGTAACCAAAAGTAAAAACGGGATCCTAAAAACGAGGTCAAAGACATAACACAGGGGTAACTGTCTAATACTTCTCAATGATTGTACTCGTAATTGCATGTGGCTTAAATAAAGTTGTATTATTATAACTATTGATTGGAAGTCCTTTGTAAATCTCTAAATCTTCGGTTAGTAATATATTAACTGGTTGGGCTGACCCCAACCACGTCACAAGCAGAGCCAGACACTCAAAATTCATGAACACGTGGGTTTCGGCCCGGCCGAAAGTTTCGGCCCATTTTGGCCGAAACCGAAACTGCGGCCGAAACTCGATTTTTTGGCCGAAACTGGCCGAAACCGAAACCGAAACCGAAACTTCGGTCGGTCACTACTTAATATATTTCTTCATCGGGGCTATCTAAAAGCATGTTCCGAAAAGCACACGTTAACACCGAAAACAAAACTTGGACTGCGTGGATACTGGTACTGCCTTTGTAGTGAATCCACCCGGCTGCGAGCGCATCCGACCGGCTGCGAGAGCATCCGACCGGCTGCGAGGGCATCCGACCGGTTCCGAGCGCATCCGCTTCCAGCCGGTCTATGTGAAATAGTTGGCGGCTCCGCTCCGACCGGCTCCGAGCGTATACGATCCGGTCTGTGTGAAAAGAAAAGTGCGCGCCGATGCTCTCCGAGCCGGTCTGTGTGAACGGACCCTAAGGTACAGAAAGCAATCTCATATACTACCCGTTCGCGCTAAGTCTGCATCTACACCGATCTCTACGCCAGCGGCTAACTTAGCGCGAACGTGATGTATGTGCTTTTTTTTTCAAGCCAGTTTTGAAATGACTATGAAAATCCATTGACGTGTCTTGAATTAGAGATAATACAGATGGAAACCTACCTACTAAATTCGCACACATAAACACCGCTTACTGAGTTCACAGACACAGAGTCAGGAGAAGAGAGTTTTCGATACTGATTTGTGCGCGAGTGTGCGTAGCAGAGGGTAGGTGGGAAAAAACAGTACATACCTGAGATTTCCATCTGTACTAGGTATCTCTAATTTGTGGTGTCAATGTGTGCGTAGCCCGAGCGCACTTTGTAGATTGCCTTCTGTGGTTATTATTTTGTGGTGTCACTATCATGTGGTACTGTGAGCAAGGTCAACGGATTAGACATTTAATTGTTTTTTTTGTTCGTTTGACGGTCGCTGGACAGATTTTGTTTTTTGTTTGGTCTATGACAACGGACCTCAATGGTACCTATGTAAACAATGTGAATTAGATGTGATATATGTATAGTAAGAATTTAGTTGCCTAGAGTGAGCAGCTATTAAAATTATTGTTAACCGGAAAACCACGTGTCATAATGAGCTTAATAGAGAAATTTCTAAAATTAAGTGTTTTAATTCGAAAACTTTGTGATGAAGTGATGATGTTTGCATGTTACTCAATCATCATCCTATACCGGCTGAATGGTTGGCTGCGTAGCTTTAAAGTTTATTCTTGAACAAAACTATGAAACTCAAAATGTCGATCCAAGGAAGTTCATGACCGACACACGAAAATTGCGTCAAGGTCAGCGAAAATTACGTAAAGTACATTGAAACTTAATCTGAAGACTTTAAAAGATGGAAGTATAAGTATATCCGATGGACTGTGGATAATACTCTAGAGTTAGAGCTAGATTGAGATTAGTTAATCGACTGAGCAAGTGCGCAAAAGTAAATACTAAATATAAGTAATATGTTGTCGAATAGACGTCGTGCTACTGTCAGCCCTAATCCCTGTAATCCTTATTGATGTCGGCGAAAAATACTAAAACAGCAACAGGGCAATAGCGTATACGAGAATACGTCTAATTGTCATATTCAATTTTGAACTTTATTTTCTAGACTTTAAGGAATAAATTAACTTTGTTGTTAGGATGTAAATGAGTAGTATAATATGTAAGGTTAGATGGAACCTGTTGCGTAAATGTGAAGGTCTGGTGTCCGTTCTCTGAGAAACGGGCGTTGGTTTAGCATTTTGTGGTACAGCAAGCCTCTAATTTTGGTTCTTTCGCATGGATTTTAAGCTTTTCGAACATTTACTTTCCAGTGTAACCAAGATTACACAGGAAAGTTTCACTAATGGGTTCAACAAAACATACGTGTTATTTTGAATCCACTACTTAATAAAATTTTTACTTAGTAAAATATTTACTTAGTAAAATAAATAATAAATAATCATTTATGAATAAGGTTTCGCTAGTACTTCAGTAACATTGTTACATTATTTGAATCATTGGAGCTATTAGACGTTTTAAAATGTTTTCGAGGCTGTTTTGTAATTCAAATCCTAATTTTCTTCGAGAGTTACTTTATTATTGGTAGCTAGATGGTCTAAGTTTAATATGTTTCAGCAGAAGTTTGAAATAACATAAGAGACAATAATTTTACTTATTTTTCAATGATTTTAGATCTTCATGTTATAAGTATTGACTGACCAAAATTGGATATTTTTTTAGGCTCGTCATACCATGTCAAAAGTATTGATGACATAAACATGAAATTTAAAAATATAATTTTCCTTTTTTAACTTAGAGACCGACTAAAAGATTTTTTTAAATTTCATTCCATAAGAGGGCGAAACCAGGGGCAAATGAAGTAATGGAGATAAAAATAAACTATTCATTACTACCTATACTTACCATAAATAGGTCAGCACTCTTCAAAAAAAAATAAACAAGTGTTTCAGGCTTTATAAAATTCTATTCTCAGGGTTGTCAAATTAGGATTGAAAGTTTGTATGAAAATCTGTAAATTTTAAAGGAAAATTCTAGCACTTTGCTTTAACTCAGCCAATGAGGCTGTAGGCATGACACTAACCTACACCAACAAAACCCACATAAGCACACTATACATTTACATAGATACACCTTACCTTCGGTTAAGTTAGTCAGCCGTGTCCTGTGCTCGTAGGTTAAGTTAAAGGTTGTGCTCACACACAAGGCGAGCTAATGTTACGTAATTAACATTTATAGCTAGGTTAGGGCTTGGAACATCTTCAAACAAGTAAAGGACTTGTGGAATTCTTTACTGTTTTTACCTGAGAAACTCTAAAGAGTACATAATGTTGTAATTCGTGTGTATGACTGTATGTTAGTGTGTCTGTTTGTTGAATCTTCTTGTAGTTTAAATGGCTTTACCAATTTTATAGTATGATAATTATTTCATTAGTAATTTCTCAAAAATGTACTAACCAACTAACTCACGTTCAACCAAACCTTGACCATAAAAAAATTTCACCCCTTTTTGAAATTTGCTGCTGAAGTTGCGACTGTCCACTAGCAGGTTATATTTGCAATTAACAGTGAGGATTTGCAACGTCTCCGTCGTCAAACGTCGCAGTTACGCAATTCCTTATCTTTCCCCTAATTTTTTCTTCTAAACGCATGCACTTTTTGCTAACGTGAGGAAACTCCTACATGGGTGGCTACTCTTGAGTCGTGCCGACTAAATACCATTCGTTCCCTACCTAATTCCTACGATTTGGAGCCCCGGGTAAGCCCTAGGAACTTAGATCATCTAACCACAGGATGCGCCTTACTTAAGCATTGTTTTCTGCCATTGCACATGACCATTTGGTCTTTTGGCTTTATGAAAAGCCTGTACATCAGTACATCATTTTATATGATTAAACTAGTACATTACATTGTAGTTGACTGTACAATAACAATTAACACACAACAGCCATTACGCGTTTGTCGATTAATACATTTTTAAATGCAATGAAATTTTATATGTCTTTGTGTTTCCCCCTTCACTTGTATGAAAACTGGCAGAATATTTTTGTATGCGGTGGTTCGCAAAGGCTAGTCCCGTGTTATATGGTCTAAGCCTAGGAAGGATGACCCCAGGATTGCATGCACCAACAGATAAGGACACCTTGAATTTTATATAATATTCCTCTCTACAACATTGTAATATGGTATACGTATCCTATAACTCAAAATGCCATGGCGACAACCTCTGCCCAGATATTATCAAACGAATTTAGCGTTAGCCGACATTATAGTAAATTAGCATAATACCGTGAACGGGTGACAGACACACCAAATGTCACTTGTCTCACTTGTCTACCAACCAATGTGGATTAAATTTAATCATTTGCACGCTTTTGCCTGCGATAGTGTAATTATATACTGAGGCTTTACAGCTTTATAGCTTCAATAAAATAGTGCAGTATTTTGACCTGTAACATTTTGCGATTAGTCAACTTTCATGATATTAGAACTGAATAACTGATTAATCCTACATCTTACTAATATTATAAATGTGAATGTTTGTGAAGATATTTGGATTTTTAGATGTTTGTTACTCAATCTGTCTGAAATTTGGTACTGGGATAGAGTATAGGGCGGAATAACACATAGGCTACTTTCACACAACCAAAAAAGCCTATTAATAAGACTCCACTGTCGGTCTGTCATAAGACTGTATCTCAGGAACTTTGATAGTTAAAGAGCCCTCGATTGGACTGAATTTTGAGCTATTATAATGCTACACATTGTATTGATTGCGGGTCTTTTTCGCGTAAACATTTCAAACTTTGCTCACCTCTCGACGTTTCGGCTATGTTACAATAGCCGTGGTCACGAGTAGACTCTTTTTTTTTTTTGAGTCTACTCGTGACCACGGCTATTGTAAGTGTGAGTTTAAAAACATTACTATTATAATGCTGTATTTGTACGAACATTACATGTAGCCTAGTATTGAGCTCAGTAAATAGATATTCTACAAACGCATCATTTACTTCGTTCGGTCTTACGCACTACCCGCACCCACGCAACTTAGAAACAGTGATTTTTTAATCTTATTACGTAGAAATAGGGTTTAAATTCTATTAGTAAACATGCTGACACAATGTTCTTATCCAGTACAACTTGAACCTTCGTGTGTAGTGATCGCTATAAGGATGTAAGGTCTAGTTTTATTTGAAAGGTTGGAAGGATGAGTCAGAACGCATTGTCGTAGGAGACACATGCAACGAAGTCTTACATAATGAGAACTGAATGGAGGGGGCGGAAGTGAGGGGAGGATCTCTAACAAGTTTACGGTAGGCCTTGGCCGGGTCGTGTAATACTACCTACTTATCTATTACTAGCGGACGTCACGCGGTTTCACCCGCGTAGTTCCCGTTCCCGTGGGAATACGGGAATAAAATTTAGCCTATGTTTACCGCAAAGAGTGTAGCTTCCCAAAAGTGAAAGAATTTTTCTAATCGGTTATTCGTTACAAACAATAAAACAAAAGAACAAATCTTTCATCTTTATAATATTACTATAGATGGAGGGTGGAATTTTTTAATTTTTTATCCCGCTAGCACACTAGCTAGCAAGGGATCTGTTTCTCTAATCGAAATCTGAGTGGAAAATTGCATTGTATTTGCTAGTATAGAAAGTGTTTTTAATAATCGACCGTTCCACAGATTCGCTCACAGTAAAATGCATTAAGTAATTAATATGTACTTACTAGCTGACCCGCGCAACTTCGTTTGCGTGATAAATGAAGAACCGTCCTACCGATTTTGTGCAAACTTCACATAAACCATCTACTAAATAGTCCGAACAAAGCCTAAACATTTGGTTTGGATAGGTGAGCTGGTTCTTGAGTTATAAAATTACAACGAAAAGTGGCATTGATTTTTTATTTTTATATAATACTAGCTGACCCGCGCAACTTCGTTTGCGTGATAAATGAAGAACCGCTCGGCCGATTTCGTGCAAACTTCACATAAACCATCTTCTAAATAGTCCGAACAAAGCCTATACATTTGGTTTGGATGGGTGAGCCCGTTCTTGAGTTATAAAATTACAACGAAAAGTGGCATTGATTTTTATATATATAGATACAGATATAGATATAGATTACATGTTAGTATTTACCTATGTAAAACTAAACAACGTTATTTTTTAGCAATTCATAATTGACAATGACCACTTCTTACATGAAAAATAGAAAAATAAAGAACAGTAAGGACGGTAAATAGAAGTAATAGTAAGTTCTGCATTTCTTAATTACTTTACTTTTAGATTAACGGGGCAGATTAGCTACCCTGGACATCCTTCTGAGGGCTTAACCGGGACTCCTGGCCGTAGACAGTTGTAGGGCACCATAGGGATAATAGGCCGGTAGGAGACCGGCATTACATCCATTTCTTTTTCATATTAATTTCCACCTACCTATCACCTAAGCTAAGCTATCAACATTGTCGAAGGCAATAAGGAATTGAGAATTTTAGGTAAGACTTTGACATGTAAATATAAAGGGCAGAATAGCAATCCGTCTTTTAGCCCCTCTCTTTTAAATAGAGTGCAGAGGGGCTTATGGCGAGACTTGTGTCTGTAGTCTGTGACTCTGTTGCATTAAACTACGTCACTAGGTCACGTGGATCATCTGTTCAAAGTTTGAAATAACACAAAAATGACAACGTCAATCGGATTGAACTTTCACTTTTACAATAAACGTTTTATAGAGGGGCAGTCGGGTGAGACCGTCTCAAGGCTTCTTGTTTCGAATAGTCCAATGTTAAACAAACAAACCTACCATATATCCTTACTTCAATCGAAGGAATCAGCATTTTCTGATGCATCAGTAATAAAGACCTAAGTTTTATTGTTACCTAGATCCTCAGCAGCTCACCTTTAAATATTGTGTGTATCTAAAAGTGCATTCATAAGTCGAGATGTTCAATCGCCAAGGCCGCCATCCGCGGAATGCGGAGAGATCGTTTCGTGGCGCAACCGAGTTTTGCAAACGCTCCTTTTGCTTTGAGCCCAGATACTGACACCTTCGACACTTCGACTGCAAGTTTAGATATCTTTGTGACTACGTGCAGCTCATCGTTAGCAAATACGGTGATTTATTATAGAGTGAAGTTGGTAAAATAACGTGTGAGTTCTTAAGGCGTGTATGTTCGAAAGAGACTCATCTTGGGGTGAACTTTATACTAGGAAGTATTCTTCGATTTGATCTGATAAAACTATATTATTGTAATTTATTAGATACTCTTGCTTTTTTAACGGTTCAAAACACGATTAGGAAAACTTTGTTTAATCGAAATCGCTCTCAAAAAATGATAAATATTGCAAAAATCTAATTAGTTTATTCCTCATAAAAAACTTATCATAAAATAGATACCTATATCTAGGTATTTAGAACAATATTTTACGGCTAGATTTTTTCTTAAAACCGCTCTGATTTTACAACAGTAATATAATGTATTAGAATGAAATGAAATCCGGCGAAAGCGTACGCTGCAATCGTTCGAATTGCCTTAGGATATGTCAAGGTCGAACATTGCAGCCTTAAAAGGGGCAGTCAGTGCTCTCACAAATATTCCATTTGTACCTATTATGTCTCAAAGAATGGTGTGGTGTTAAAATGGACAGGCGCGTGTTGTGGGCTTTTGCTGTTCTTGAAATTTTCAAGCCGCGCGAAGACGTTTAACTTTATAATGTAATTTGGGTTGGCTTTATGGACCAACGGCCTTCCGAAGTACAGAAACGCTTATATGTCGAAAAACCACAATCCTGTCACGCATCTTTAGAATACAAAAACCTCAGCAACCACAGAAGTACTCTAATGAATTCCTTTAGGTATTTTTTGTTCAAATAATGACTCGGTGTATATCCAGGAATAAAGTGACGATATCTATACATACATACATACATACATACATACAAATAAATAAAATTGGAGTGTCTGTTTGTAATATTAAAATAACCGCTTTCTACTACATGCATATTAATGTATATACGGTACACATACCAAAATATATATTTTTAAATTTTTTGTCTGTCTGTTTGTTCCGGCTAATCTCTGGAACGGCTGGACCGATTTGGACGGAACTTTCACTGGTAGATAGCTTATGTAATAAGGAGTAACTTAGACTACTATTATTTTAGAAAAATTTTTTTTTTTAGAAAAAAATGCCAAAAACTAAATAAACTATAATTTTTTTTTATAACATTCCACGCGGACGAAGTCGCGGGCCCAGCTAGTTGTACATATAAATTCAATAGTGTCAGCCCTGTGAGCTCTTTATAAATGTTTTTATTTCAAATCAATGTGCTGTTTCAAAACCTAAACCTTACCCAATCTTATAACAAAGGCCAGACTCCATCGAATCGCTATAAATTGTGAATAATCATCAGCTTTACCTCATCCATCATCTGGCTGCTAATGGAGTTGAGAGGGCAACAAGCGCATTGTTTTCGAGAACAAATGATTTATACACTATATCGAATTGACCACTGGCTAGCTCTTTATGTGTGAAGAATTGAAAATGAATTGATCAGATAATAAGTAGGCTTCTTGTTAAGGTTTTGTACCCCATAATATGTACAAGGACTTTATTACTAAAACTTCACGAGAAACACCCTGATGACCAACAGACGGAAAGTCATAAGCCGTGATTGCTAGAAAGTAGTTTTTTTTTAACAGATGATGTATTTCTGTTGCCCCTATTAGAGCAAATATTAAAACCAGAATAAAATAAACATTCAAAGAAGGCTCCCATACAGCAAACTTGATATTTTTAATGTTTTGTCTAGATCGATACTTTGTTCGAAACCTTTCGTGCGCTAGTCCACTTCGCACTTGGTCGGTGTTTTAAAGCTGTTATCCAACAATAGACGACGTTATCTATACCAATATTATAAAGAGGAAAGATTTGATTGTTTGTTTGTTTGTTTGTATCGAATAGGCTCCGGAACCACTGGACCGATTCGAAAAATTCTTTCACTATTGGGAAGCTACACTCCTTGTGGTGAACATAGGCAATATTTTATTCCCGTATTACCACAGGAACGGGAACTACGCGGGTGAAACCGCGTGACGTCCGCTAGTCATAAGTAAATAAACAGTGTTCGTAGTTCGAAGCAGGTTTTCCGAACATATACTCTACAGAATGTGGTTTTTCATAGGAGATCTTAGAAAGTATTTACGGCAGCGTCCATTACCAGGAACAATAACATAATAATAAATATAATAATACATAACAATAATAATAAGAAAGGCGGTAGGTGTAGAAAAAGTTTGGAAGTTACTCTGATTTAAAATATTTAAAATAATTATAAATTGTCCATTTTCTAAACTTATTTTACAAGTTTGTAGTGTGGTACATTACAATAAGTCACTACTTACGTTTGTGGAAGTTTTAATGTGACCTGACACCATCAACACACACCACCTGCCAGCACAATTCACATAAGCTTCAAAGGCACAGTTTTGGTCACTATGTCACATTCACAGCTGTCAGATATTGAGAGTGCACAGAACAGGCTCGAAGAATCCTTTGCAAAGAAGATGGCTGAACTGGCAGAGCAGCTACAAGCTGTTGGTCCTGCTAAGGATACCGTTGCGAAGGTGGCTGAAGAGTTCCGGACTTTCAGGGAACTTATGTTTTCCATGCTTGGCCTTCTCAGAAGACAGATTACGGAGTGCTCCAGAGCATTAGATGCAATGGAAACAAGACACCGGCGCAAGTCTCTAATTTTCATGGGAGTTGCTGAAGTGGAGAATGAGAGCTGCACTAGTACCATCCTCAACATTGTTCACAAGAAGTTGGCACTGAATAGTGTTGATGCTGCCAATTTAACTGACTGTTTTAGAATAGGAGCCTCCAGAGATCATCCTCGTCCCATTTTGGTACGGTTTTCAGCCTTTAATATTAAGTCTAGTATATGGCGTGCCAAGACTAAACTGAAGGGCACTACAGTATCGGTAAAAGAAAACCTGACAAAAGCTCGGCAGACCGTATTTATCAAAGCCAGGCAGCATTTTGGAGTGCGGGCGTGCTGGACTCAAGACGGCATTATTATAGTCAACATTGGTGGTAGCCGACACAAAATAACGTCAATGGAGGAACTGAATCCCTTATCTATCAAGTATCCTAAAGTGGCAAGCGAGCGGGATGGTATTCCACTTAGGAGTGAAGCAGCCAGTGCTGATAATACGAAGACAAAGCGGAAAAACTGAAAGGAGCGGTATTTTCTTTGGCAGACCGGTTTGCGTGTTTTTAATGTAACTATTAAATTTCAATTTGAAATAGTTATCGTCACGTAAGGTTTTGGTTCGCAGTTATCAGTAGGTATCACTTAACACTTTCACTATTTTGTATAGTATTACTTTGTTTAGTTTGTTGTATGTTATTACCCACAGTTTCAATTCAATTCAATTTTTCTTGAATGGCAAACGGTATCGGCCTAGCGGTGCCGACCGACGACTACTGCCAAAGTCAGATGTGTTATGAACACTCGTGTGTATAATTATATAAGTTTTAGTTTTTCTTCGTGGTAACCTTTTCTTGTGTATCTTCCTTATTGGGTTAGTACATTGAGCTGGAACAACACATAATAGATAAATGTATATATTTAAGCTACAAATTACACAATTGTTAAAATATTCACTACATGGACAGGACATCACAGACACTTACAATGCTTTATTGCTACATTTTATATTTATATATTTATCAAGGGAATCTCTTTCAGGTTTACAGTTTGATAGAGTTTGTTCGGACAAAGCTTATCATGGTCTCAAGGAGTTCTGGAGATGAGCATGTTAGTAGTGAGGGAATGTTGATAGGGGCGGGAACGTTCAGTTTTGTGAGGCGATTATATAAGTCGAAACTATTGTTAGTTGGGCAACAGAAAAAAATATGCTCTAGGGTACCTTCGTCTATACCGCACTCACATAGAGATGTATCCCGGACACGGATTTTGTGTAGGAATACAGGGGAGCAACAGTGGCCTAAACGAACCCTGCAGATAGTTGATATCACAGGTTTGGGGACTTTTTGGTAGTGATAGAACCAGGGTTTTGGAGGGATATCTGGTTGGATTGCATAATAAAATTTTCCTTTTTGGACTCTGCTATTATTCCAGTCATTTTGCCATGATCTACGGCAATGTTTACGGTGAATACTTATCAGGTCATTATTCTGGATAATGAAATGTCTGTGGTCGGCTATGTCCGAGGTGACAGCATTTTTGGCTATGGAGTCTGCACACTCATTTCCTATGATGCCACGGTGTCCAGGAATCCAGACAAGAGTGACTATCTTTTCGTTCTGGTTACAGTTAAAGAGGGATTTCTTGATGTCTATAAGAAGAGAGTCCATCCTTCTAAATTCACAGTGGCTTCGTAGTAGAGCTTTAAGGCAACTTAGCGAATCGGTGAATATCACTGCTTTTTGTATGCTGTGAGCCTCTATATACCGACATGCTTCCAGGATACCTATGCACTCGCCGGTGTAGATTGATGATTCACCAGGAGACCTAAACTGGAGGGCTATTTTGGAGTTTTGGAAGTATACTGCTATACCTGTGCATCCATTGGAACTCTTTGAGGCGTCTGTAAAAAATCTTTGGCAGTCACTCCAATGCTCTCCTACTATAGCATTGAACATGACGTTGGCAGATGGTGATCTCTTGGAAATTCCAATGTCTAATATGATATTGGGCTTAAAACATAGGATTTCATAGCTGGTGTTGAAAACCGGGAGTCTAGGGAAGGATATGGTCTCACACTCGAGATTTTGGATGAATTGGTAAGCCTTTATAGTAAGAGGAAGTTCCTTATGGCGCCAATAGTTTACGCGGTTAGAAGAGCATAAGCTGTTCAATTCCCTAAGTTTGCTCATGAGTGGGTGAGTCGAGATACCCGCACATTTGGACACAAATCTGGAGGCCAAGTACTGTCTACGTATTGATAGTGGGGGTTCATCAGATTCCACCTGAAGTGCATTTGTTGGAGTAGATCTCATACATCCTAGAACCATTCGTAGGCACCTGTACTGTACTTTGTCTAGGTTGGCTAAAGCGCCTTTATTGCATGGCGTAAGTAGGAATGTGCCATAGTCCATAATGCTTCTGATAAGGGCATTGTACACCAATTTCATTGTAACCGGGTGAGCACCCCACCATACCCCGGTCAGAACTTGTAGGATGGGTATTATTCGCTCACACCTCTGGACAAGGTAGTTAATGTGGAAGGTTCCTGTGAGTCTACGATCCAGATACACACCTAAAAACTTTACCTTTGGAACCATGGGTATTGTTTGGCCCTGTATTTGGACACGAGTTCGAGGGATTTTGTACTTGCGAGTGAAGACTACTACGGAGCTCTTTTGAGCAGATAAACTTAGGCCATGGTTTAGTAGCCACTGGTTCAGAGAGTCCAGGGAGAGGGACAGAGAGAAGGCAGCGTCGCTGATGGAATTGTGGGACGTGTACACGGCCAGGTCGTCGGCATATTGAAGCATTTTGCAGTTGATATTGAGACATGTTCCTATGTCATAAGTGTACACATTGTATAAAAGAGGGCTGAGAACAGAGCCCTGTGGCAAGCCCCGCCACGTCTGTCTCCTCCGTAATTCCCCACCCTGGGCCCTCAGCACCAGGGAACGGGACATCATAATACCGCATATGCATTGAACCATCGTCGCCGGGATTCTCAGCTGCAGTAACTTCTGCCTGAGGATAGGGAGAAGGACATTGTCATATGCTGACGAGATATCAAGGAACGATGCTACCACCGAATCCATTTTCGACAAAGATATTCTGATGTCAGACACCAAGACTGAGATGCTATCCATAGTTCCCAGGCCTCTCCTGAACCCAAACTGCGTTTTCGGTAGTAAGTCTCGGGACTCCACCACCCATTCAAGTCTGTTCTTAATAAGGTGTTCAAAAATCTTCAACAGTACAGATGATAGAGCTATAGGTCGGTAGTTATTAGGGTCATCAACATTTTTACCTGGCTTCAAAATGGGTATAATGATCTGCGTCTTCCACTGTTCTGGCATCCAACCCGATAGGAAACAAAAGTTTAGAATGTCAAGATAGTATGTTTTTGCCTTGTTACCCGCATGAGTGATAAATGAGTAGGGGATCCCATCACATCCCGGAGCTGAATCCTTAACCTTGCCAAGAACCATTTCCAATTCATAGTTCGAAAATGGGGAGTCTAGGGGGTCTTCTGATGTGGAACTTGGGGGCAGTTGTATTTCTGCCAATGAAGGGACATACGGGGGCGTAAGCCTGTTGAAAAAGGCATCAGCAATCTCCTCTGATATTGGGGAGGTAGAGGCAGGAGAACAACCAGTACGGAAGCGATTAATTTTCTTCCACACTAACGATGGTGGAGTGGAAGGTGCTAGGGAAGAGCAGAATGACTTCCAGCCTTGGCGTTTCTTTTTACGGAGTAGTCTTTTGGTTTTTGCAAATGTTCTTTTGTATTCAATGAAATTTTCTATAGACATAGCCGAGTTGTATTTTTTCTCTGCCTCCTTTCTTTCTTTTATTGCCCTTGTACAGTCTTGGTCCCACCATGGTGGGGAGGGGATCTTACCGCGGGCGGTGCTCTTAATAGGGAATGATATCTCCGCAGCACCATTAATGGCAGATACAAGACCCTCACAACAGGTTTGGGCATGGTCATGACTATTATGGGAAGATTGGGGATCTAGATTGGGGAGGGATTCTATTTTGGATTCCAGTGACATTCTGTATGTCAGCCAGTCTGGTTGGGTAAGGTTAAATTTAAGGAGGGGAGGGGGGATGTTTTGTAATGGGACTCTCTCTGAAAGGGATATTATGATAGGGTAATGGTCACTACCATGTGTGAGGTCTGTGCACTGCCAATGAGCTGAGGCTGCAAGGTCTGTAGTACAAAATGTAATATCTACACAGCTTTTTCGTTGGCCAGGATTGCCTCTGCGAGTTGGACTACCATTATTAAGGACGCAAAGGCCAATATCGTCCAGTACCTCCACCAGGGCTATACCTTCCGCGTTGCAATGTTCTGAGCCCCATCTATAGTGATGACAATTCAAATCTCCCATAACAAATAGTGGGCCATCAACAGATCTTAGAATGGCTTCTAGGGCTGTTATGGAACTTGGTTCAGGGTGAGCAATATAGACAGAGAGGACAGTAATGTTTTGAATTTTAGCAGCTGCTATATTCAGGTCCCCTATTAGGGGAGGCAATGGGAGGGGGAAAAAGGGAACATCATTTTTAATCATGAGAGCAGATCCACCGTATCCATCAAATCTGTCAAACCTAAGAGTTTTATAGAGAGGAATACGAAAATTGAGGCTTGGTTCAAGCCAAGTCTCAGTAATGGAACAGATTTTTGGTTTATACTTATTGAGTAGGAATGTAAGGTCGTGTCTCTTAAAGAACACACTCCTCACATTCCACTGCAGGAAGATTAGGTTTTGAGCCATTTTTATTATTAGTAAGAAGTGTAACAAGTTTTAAGGCAGCGTTGGACGGTGTATTAAGGTCATTTTGATCAGTGCTAGAAGATATATAAGTTGTTAGAAGTTGTAATAATAGGTCTATTATTAATGACCTATTATCTGAGGACAGCAATGCATGTCCATTAGGTTGAGTAGAGTGGGGAGTGGCTGTGATGTGGCTGTGGGAAACTTTGTCATAGGATGGGGAGGAGGGTATATGTGTTTTAGGTTTAATAAAAATTGTCTTACGGTATGACTGGGATTGGGTAGCGGGGCTGGATGGACTGGATTTAGAAGCCGTAGCCATGGCATAAGATTTATTATTAGTTGGGTTAAGTGGGATGGTTTTCGATGCCTCTGCGTATGAGATGGCCTGTTCGGCCATTGCTGTTTTGATTGCACGCTGTCTGCCATATTCTGGGCAGTCTCTGTTGTTGGCAAAATGGTTGCCTGAGCACAGGATGCAGAAGGCATCACTGGCAGGGGTGGAACAATTGTTGGCAGTGTGGTCTTGCCCACATTTCAAACATCTAGACTTAGACCTACACATGGTTTCAATATGTCCAAACCTACAACACTTCCTACATTGTATTGTAGGGTAGACATATTGAGTAACTGGGAGAGATGTGTAACACAGGAAAATTCTTATGGGTAAGATTTGGCCGTCGAAGGTGATTACACAGGTCTCTGTCGGTTTCCACTCTACTGTGCCGTCGTTTACGATTTTTCTGTTGATGCGCCGTATTTTAAGGACCTTCCCGCTGCCTTGAGGGACAGAGATATAGCTTTTCGCTTCTTCTTCTGACATGTCAGTCGGAACGCCTGAAACCACTCCCATACGGGACACATTGAAGGAAGGGATTGTGGCAGATAGCTGCGATCTACTGAGACAAATATTTGAAAGAAAAGCATTTGCGTCCTCAAACTTCAAAAATTCAACCGACACTCGGTTACGGCCGATTCTTTTAACGCCGTCCTTGGCGATATTGGTAATATGATTTTTAAAAAGGAATGTTCCGAATGTTACGGGATGGAGTGTAGCGCCTGAGGATGGATCGGATTCAATTCTACTAACATGGACAACAAATGGTCCTTTGTCATCTACTGTGTATTTATCCCTCGATATTTGGCTCTTTTGTTGTTTAGAGGGTCGTATGGGAGGGTTATCGTCCATACCGGGGCGTTTGCGTGTCAGTATTGGCGAATCTTGAGTGTCCATTTGGCCGGACAGGGCGGCTGCAGCTAATTGGGAAAGCGGGCTTGTTGAAATCGTGGAAGGGAAGATAGGAGGGGACGAGAATGTTGGGGTGTGGGGAGGGGAACCATTACTATTATCAGGTGGGTCAGGGGGATCAGGAGGTTTAGCAGCCATACTGGCTGCGGGGCAAGTAAGAGCCGTTCGGATCTACTTACCTGTTAAAAGCGGAC
Organism: Miltochrista miniata; assembly: GCA_933228765.1. Taxonomy (NCBI): domain Eukaryota; kingdom Metazoa; phylum Arthropoda; class Insecta; order Lepidoptera; family Erebidae; genus Miltochrista; species Miltochrista miniata. Next base: position 3,758,531 of record OW121758.1, read on the forward strand.
AACACAACACAATAACAGACAAAAGCAAGTGAAGAAACACAAATAAATTCCAAAAACCGTCACTAGAAGCTAAACACACGTGCTGTCCAAAAAACACTCCGAATGACAGTCCCAACCCACAGTTTCATTAGATTTACTTTTGTGATTTTACTTTGTTTACAAACCAAGTTGACGTAACATTGACAGCACAGTTGAGTTTGACGTTTAGTTAAATCTAAAAATCAGTCGTTCAGAAATGAATGTCGAACTTTTTAAACCTCAATTATCTAAAATGTATGTAAACGTTTTGATTGTGAGCTTTTACGTTCCGTTTCATGCAGTGTTTCACTGTAATACCAAATTGTTTGCACTTTTATTTTGTTTTGCTGATCTTGTTGTAGTTTGTTATAGTTATGCTTTATTATTACAGTAATTGTGAATGTTTGCTGGCGGGTGGTGCAGAGACTGAGACCTACATCGACTCAGCGTAAATAATATACTGGTACATTTTTATTTTTATAATATCATTTAAGTATTTTAAATTTATTTATATTATATTTTATTTATAATATTTTCATTAATCATTATGAGTGATTCGTTTGATAATAACGAGTCCTTCCATTCTGCCTATGATACCGACACACTGTCTGTGAATGACAGTTTTTGTTCTATTACTAATCATACACTGGGTGAAGTACTGCGAACGCGTTTTGAGCAACAACTGGGGCAGTCATTTAATGTCTGTCACATAAATGCACAGAGTGTGTCCAGTCACTACAGTGACCTTTTAGCAACGTTCGCTGACTCCCACGTTCATGCGGTTCTCATTTCTGAGAGCTTCTTGAAGCCTGACCTTCTTTCTACCTCTTACCCACTCCCAGGATTTATATTAGTAAGGAACGATAGATTGGGTAAGGAACGTGGTGGGGTTGCAATCTATCTCAGAAGTGATCTCCCTTTTAAAATAATTGCCTCATCTCCTCCACAATACTCTGCCACTGCAGAGACCCTCTTCCTTGAGGTTTGGGTCAGAGGTATTAAAACTGTTCTAGGAGTGGTTTATAGTCCCCCCACCGTTGACTATTTCACTGATTTTGAATTGGTTTTAGATTCTTTGGGGTCTGATTACGAGCATTACATCATCATGGGCGACTTTAATACTAATCTTCTAGAAGGTGACTCTTCACGAGCTCAAAAACTACTTCATATACTTGAGTCAGCTAGCCTTCATATTTTGCCACTTGAGGCCACACACCATAATAAGGACACGGATGATACCTGGCTCGACTTAATCCTTACTTCTTCTCCTACTCATGTTCATTCACACGGTCAGCTTTTAGCGCCGGCTTTTTCACACCATGATCTAATTTATATTTCTTATATTCTTAAACCTCCTAAACTCAAACCTAAAGTGCTGCACAGGCGTTGTTTTGGGCGCATTGATGTCGAAAAGTTGTGTGGGGATGCTGCTGAGATCGATTGGGAGCCTTTGACTGAGGCTACTACGGTTGATGACAAGGTTCTGTTTTTTAATAAAACTGTAAATAGTCTCTATGACATACACGCTCCTGTCAGAAAAGTAAAATTAAAACATCCTCCATCGCCGTGGTTAACGGAAGAGGTTCGAATTTTTATGAGACGTAGAGACCGAGCATTCCTCAAATTTAAAAAACATCGGACGGATATTAATTGGGACTCCTACAAAACCGCCAGAAATCGGTGTAACCAGGTGATACGGAACGCTAAACGCCGACACATCTTCGACAACATCACTTACTCATCTCCTGCTGATGTTTGGAAGTTTCTTGGGACACTGGGTATTGGTAAACCAAGGCAGATGGAGCTACCTAAGACAATTGAGTTAGAAGCTATTAATCGTCATTTCTCCACCTCTCTTGTAATTGATGGCCTAACCAAGCGTCAAACGGTTGACTTCATAGCCGGACTGACCAGTCCCAGTTATGCACCCTTTCAGTTTTCTCCAGTCACGTTGGTTGAGATCAAAAAAATTATCTTGTCTATTAAGTCAAAAGCTGTGGGCTGTGACAACATTAGTCGACGTATGATTATGCCTCTCCTAGACCTACTTCTTCCGGCTATCTTACACATAATTAACTTTTCCCTTGATTCTGGTCAATTTCCAGAGATGTGGCGAAAAGCCTACGTTCGCCCCCTTCCTAAAATTTCCAATCCCTCTCTTCCGAAACATTATCGTCCAATTTCTATCCTTCCTTTTCTATCAAAAGTTCTGGAGGCATGCGTGCATAAGCAGTTGTCTAGTTTTGTACAACATAATGCCGTACTTACTTCTATGCAATCGGGATTCAGGCCAGGACATAGTACAACTACTGCACTTCTCAAGGTAACGGGTGACGTCAAGGATGGAATAGAAAAAGCTAAGGCCACTGTGATGGTCTTAGTTGACTTTTCAAATGCCTTCAATTGTGTAAACCACGACATTCTTTTGTCAATCCTTGCACATATAAAGATCTCTTCTGGCGAGCTGGATTGGTTTTCCTCATATCTTCAGGGTCGTCAGCAGTCAGTTTGTGTCGACGAGATGACGTCAAGTTGGTGCAAACTTGACTCTGGGGTCCCTCAAGGCGGCATATTATCTCCTCTTCTATTTTCAATATTCATCAATTTCGTGACCTCTAATCTTCAGTGTGCGTATCACCTGTATGCCGATGATCTGCAATTGTATAGCCAAGCCTCTGTGGACAATCTCTCGGATGCTATAAATAATGTTAACACTGATTTAGGCTGGATAGGTAGTTGGTGTGATAGGTTCGGATTGGCTGTCAATCCTGATAAATGCCAGAGTATTATAATTGGCACTAATTATATGATTAATCGGTTGAAGGAAGTAACTCTGCCACCCATAACTTTTAATGGTAAAGCCATTCCTGTCACACTCAGTGTTAAGAACCTAGGCTTAAACATTGACTCAACCTTGAGTTGGCGGGTTCAGGTGACTAACGTTTCACAAAGAGTTACTGGGATACTTCGGGCTCTGTATCGTCTTAGACATTTTTTTGCCCGTCAAAACCAAGACAATGCTTGTGCAAACTTTAATATTTCCTATCTTCGACTATGGTGATGTGTGCTATCTCGACCTGAATGCAGATCTACTCAATAAGCTTGACCGACTTCTCAACAATTGCATTCGATTCGTCTACAATCTTAGGAAGTACGATCATGTTTCGGCTTGTCGGGCAGAGCTTGGTTGGTTACCTATTCGACGACGACGCAGTCTGCGAGCGGTCTGTCTACTTTTCTCACTACTCAATTCTCCCAACGCCCCTGCATACTTAAAATCTTATCTTCATCTAATTGGCTCTAACCATGACAAACACTTGCGCTCCTCTAACAATCTTCTTCTCCACTGTCCAACTCACACTTCTAATCTCGTCCACTCCTCTTTTCTAGTGCGTTCTATTCTTCTCTGGAATGCTCTTCCTCTTGAAGTCCGAAAGTTGACAAATCGGTATACATTTAGAAACAGAGTTCGCGAACTGTATAAGAACCCATAGGCAGAACAACATTGTTAAGGCTTTTCTCGAGTATGTATATGATATTTATTTATGTATATAAATATATATGTACCTATATATAATATATATTAAATGATATGCATTTATATATAATAAGTATGTATATACCTTTACTTATTTTTATGTATGCAAATTTTATGTTTATTTAATTTAATGAATAACTATAATTTGTTAAATTTTAATTATATTTGTAGTTTTGTACCGTTCATAAAGCTTTCATCATGTTCTTTGAGCACCTACTCTAAGTTATCTCTGCATCACCCAAAGGTTGACTGGTAGATAATGCCTTTTGGCATTAAGTCCGCCTTTGTACAGTTTTAATTTGTGCAAAAAGTTTAATAAATAAAAAATAAATAAATAATATAGATTTGGGCGTATAACACGCCTCTGCCTACCACTACGGAAATAATGACGTACGAGGATAAAATTCCCATTATAACCAAAAACATTGCTCTACCGATTTTAAAACACCATTCATGCAATAGTCGCAATTTCTTCAGAGCTGTCAATAGTGTCAAAAGAATGATTAATAGCGTTCATTCTTACCGCAAATGAAAAAATATTTTCGCGACGGTTACGGAAACTACTAAATATTACATATTACAGACCATCCGTCATTGAAAAGTGCCTCGTGCTTTCCCTTGGGCAATAAATAATATTGTGGTACAGAGTTTTTATATGCAGATTTGTTAGCAGTGTCGTTTGTCATGCGAAAGTTGTAGTCGGTGCAATATTTTTTATGCGTATGACGTTGTTTATGCAGGCAGAAATAAATGTATGCACGTAGTAATATACATACATACACAGATACTCAGATTAACATGTCATGTTAAACTTTTTTTCATAATCTCCGAATTATGGCAATTTTTAACCGACTTCAAAAAAAGGAGGAGGTTCTCAATTCGTCTGTATGTATTTTTTTTTATGTATGTCAAGCGATATTTCCGTCAATTATAGACGGATTTCAGAATTTCTTTTTTTGTTGAATACGGTTTACTTCTGAGGTGGTCCCATTTTCACCAGGTCAGGATCTGATGATGGGATCCAGGTGAAAACGAGGGCAACCACCGAAAATTGTAGGGACAACTAGTGCACTCGTTAACTTTTTAATTAAGTGCTTTAATGTTCTACACTTTAATGAAGGTCTGGAGTCGACCTGATGATACAGTCGAAAGACAGTCGAGGGCATTCCTTAACAATTTACAGCAGTTACCTTGTGTTTGGGCTTGATTGATTTGTATTGATGAGAACTTTGCACCTAGATTGATAGATCCGGTGCCATGAATAATACCTACATAAACCTATGGGTTTACTTGGCGCCGACTTCAATATGATATTGAATAAAATCAGATAAATCAAAATACATATTACTTTGTGCTAAGTAAATTTTATTTTTCAGGATTTGTTGGAAGTCGGTTTTATTTTTTATTGAAAAATTTTTTCAGGAATTTTGTCGAATAGTATACGGACGACTGTGAAAGATGCTCCTGTTCACGAGTAACAAGTTCGAGCATTCGAGACAAAGAATGAATAAAAATTTTAAATAAAAAATAGAACCGACTTCATACAAATCCTTAAAAATAAAATTTACCTAGCACATTGTAATTTGTATTTTGATTTATCAGATTTTATTCAACATCATATTGAAGTCGGTGCCAAGTAAACTCATAGGTTTAGGTAGGTATTATTAATGGCACCAACTTCAATATTATATTGAATAAAATCGGATAAATCAAAATACAAATTACAATGTGCTAGGTAAATTTTATTTTTAAGGATTTGTATGAAGTCGGTTCTATTTTTTATTTAAAATTTTTATTTTTTTATTTTAAGTGACGGGTGGACCGAAAAGTATTTCTATCTAGGTGTAAAGTTCTCATCAACACAAATCAATCAAGCCGAAACACAAGGTAACTGCTGTAAATCGTTAAGGAATTCCCTCGACTGTCTTTCGGTTCCATCATCAGATCGACTCCAGACCTTCATTAAATTTTAGTACATTAAAGCACTTAATCAAAAAGTTAACAAACGCACTAGTTGTCCCTACAATTTTCGGTGGTTGCCCTCGATTTCTCCTGGATCCCAGCATCAGATCCTGATACCCTGGATATGGGACCACCTCAGAAGTAGCCTCTTTCAAACAAAAAAAGAATTTTCAAAATCCATCCATAATTGGCGCCGCTATCGCGTAACATACATACAAAAAAAAAAAAAAAAAAAAACAGCGTACGAATTGAGAACCTCCTCCTTTTTTTGAAGTCGGTTAAAAAAGAGAAAACACATTAGATAGCCATTTTTCTTCTCTCATCTGCAGTACATTTTTCAAAGCATCAAACCAACACCCAAGTTCCCTTTGATTATAATCTTCAAGATTTATTAATTAACTTTTTTCTCTTATTTTCGATTGCATTGCTGCATGAATCACATACCAAGCACGGGGAAAATATCAAATGACATTTTTCAATTACCGTTCCATCCTCGTTTAATTACGGCTGCGGCGAATTCCTTGGAAATATTACGTAGGAATAGAATAGCTTTGATTTTATTTTCATTTCTCCATTTCATTGGAAAATATTATTGAGAATCTTACTTCTTCAGAGCTCAATGCATAATACCTATAAAGGACTGGTTATTTTTAGCTTTTGCAGGACATTTTTACTAATTATAAAGATAAAAAAATCTCATAAATAGACGTGGACTTACCACAAAGAGGTTTAAGTCAGCCGGGATTCGGGACATCCCCCCGAGGTTATAACCGGGTCTATTGTAAAGTAAGGCATAGTGTGGTTTTAGCTTTGGGGCGTCCGGCATGGTATCCGGAATCTCCGGCCTGTTAAATTGTGTCCCTGTTCCCGCATCCCATTAGAAGTATTAGAACTCACAGTATGGGGTTTTTCAAAAGGGGTCTTAGAAGGTTTTTACAGGGTAGGCAGCGCGAGTGTGGCGCCTGTGGTGTTAAAAACGTCCATAGGCTGCGGTGACTACCGATACATCTGGTGGGGCCGTATGCTTGTCTGTCACTTTATTGGTATAAAAAATAACTTATTCCGCAGCGGTGTTAATTCAGCCAGATTCGTACAGCCGTAAGAGAATGACGGAGTAACAAATATCCATCCATATTTACGAACTTATTAGTAAGAATGTTATACGATAAAAATAAAATTTAACAAACTATGTACAATCTGATTGCAAACAGTAGCTCCCATTCCGTGGCGGTGTAAATTTGAGCCTACGTGTCTCACTGTCAAACGCCCGCGCATGCGCCGTCCGTAACGTACACAATAGGATGCGCCGGCGCCGCACCGCGCTAGTTACGCGTTCTGCGCACCCACCGTTACGTCCAGACCGCGCTGGACAGGTTCTGGACTTAGTTTTTTTAGGGTTCCTATTACGGGACACTATTACCACAAATTAGAGATAGTACAGTTGGAAACCTACATACTAAATTTGCTGAGGCTACGCACACATAGACAACTCATTCACAGACACTACGCACACATAGACAACTCATTCACAGACACTACGCAGAAATAGAACACTCATTCACAGACACGAGGTCAGGCGCTCCTCAACCGCCTTTTCGATACTGATGTGTGCGCGTGTGTGTGTAGCAGAGGTGTGAAAAAAAAGTACAAACATGAATTTTCCATCTGTACTATCTCTAATTTGTGCTATTACTGAGACTTTGCTGTCTGTCTGTCCGTCACGGGGTTGTATCTCAGGAACCGTGATAGCTAGAGAGCTGAAATTTTCACTGATATGTATTTCTGTTGCAGCTATAACAACAAATAATATAATCAGAAAAAAAATCTCCCATCAAAAACATACGTAATTTTTAGTAGGTACGGAACTCTGCGTGTGCGAGTCCGACTCGCACTTGGCCGGATTTTTTACTACATCTACGTAAGATTTATATTACTGCTATTACATGTTACAGAAAAAGTCAGTGAATATATTATTTTAAATCGTAGTTTTCAACTACTAAACTACCTTCAAAGAACAACGCACTTCGAATATTATAACACTCGCATACGATTCGATCATAAAATCAATAGCTGTAAAGTCTTTGTCATTTTCAACAACTTCAAACAACGCTTGGAAATTTTAGTTAGAATACTCAGAATTGTCACGAACTAAATCAGAAAATAACTGGAAACGCTCATGAAGTTGTCTGAAAGACATTTGCAAATACTGCAGTGGTCGACGCTTCCTAGCTCATTAAAATAGCTAACTGGTTCATATTTTTTTTCAATCTAATCCAGTTCAATCTAAATCTCTTTTGTCAACACAATTAGTATTTTAATTTTTTTCAGATTATTATTTCTATAGATTCTGAATGAATTTCAGTAACATATAGATGCGAAGACCGTTTGTAATGAACTCCTTTTTCAGTCTTGGTCCATTAGCTATCATTCATATTGTAGTATTTATTTCCGACAGTCCTCTTTTAACCGTACAAATTTGACTGCCTCTGTGGCGCAGTCGGTAGTGATACCGCCTGCGGCGCTAGAGGTCTTGGGTTCGATTCCCACCGGAGACAAATTTTTTTGTGACCCATAAATGTTTGTCTCAAGAGTCTCGGTGTTTCTATGTATAATATGTATGTATTTAAAATTATATAAGTATTAATATCCATGGTCTCATACCCATAACACAAGCAGGTTATTCCTAACTTACTTTGGGATCAGATAGCGTTGTGTGAGATGTCCGTGAATATTTATTTACATATTTTAATTATTCGATTAATTTACCTACTTGAATGTCATGAAATCTCTTCCTTCTTTGCAGATCTAGGCCATTGTTTTAAATTCCGGCACAGGGTGGAAACTCCATACAAAAATGTTCGTTTTCACCCACACTAATATACACGTAATGTGAATGCTTGAATCAAGCTTGAATGTGTGTGTGAGTACACTAGGGACACTATCTATGGAAATTAAATAATAAGGAACAGAACGCAATCTCATGTATGTAGCTACTTTTTTTTCAAGTCTACCCTCGGCTAAGCACAAATTAAACCAAAGCAATAGCACAAAGTACGTAGGTAGTAATATGTAATGCAACGCAGTGACACTCTCTCAAGTACTGACACGGCAATGGACACTTAAATTTTGGTGGGGGGATGGGGAAGCTTACTCGATGGGAGGCAGGGAGTTGCCGATCTGTATGTTATACTATTATATTATCTTTGATTCCGGTCTACCTCTATAGTTTAAATAGCCCACTTTTACCCTTTTAAATTAACAACCCGAGTGTTAAAATCTCACTCACTCACTGTTGAATCTTGCTTAAGAAAATCTAAGATACTGTCTCCAAAATGCACTGAAAGGAGTAAAAGACCACAATCTGTATAAAATGACTGCCTGCAATAACATCGCGTAATACAAAAGTAAGAATTCCGTGTAACCAAGAGCAGCGATGACCCGGGGCTTCACCACAGTATAGTAACTAGACGTTCTAGCTCATGACATAATGACTACATATTGTATGTACCTAAGTACGAGTGCTATATTGGGTGTAACAAAACTACCTGTTCAAATTTAGTCACGTGACGTGGCATCAGTCAAGAAACATTACAAAAATGAAGAAAATAAAATCACATGAATACTTTACCCGTAAATCCGTTTTAAAGGTCCTATGAATTTCCATTATCACCCTTTCTATCGCTACTGAGCGGCAGTAGAAAGCGACAACGACAGCCAGACGGGTGCTCCGTGTTTGTTTTGCCACGGCGACCATGTTACCTCGAATTGCCGCGGTAAAAAACGGATTCTTAATGTGCGACAATTTTTTTTTAAATATAAAAAAATTAACCCCCCTTTTTTATTAAATACCTATTTGTACTTGATTTCTGATGCCAAGTCATCTCATGAAATTTGGAGAGGTAATTTTGTTACACCCAGTATATTTTTCTCTTTGAAATGAGAATGAAAACCTCGATGTACAAGATAGGAAAACAAGTCTTGAATGATTGATCTCCTGTATGACACTTAGGTAATCGTTCCTAATCGTCCTGTTATCACTTAAGGTTGCAATGTTCGACCTTGACAAATCCTAAGGCAATACGAACGATTGCAGCGTACGCTTTTGCCGGATTTCATTCGATTCTAATACATTATATTACTGTTATAAAATCTGAGGGGATTTAAGAAAAATCTGTACGTAAAATATTGTTCTAAAGACCTATATCTATTTTATGACAAGTTTTTATTAGAATTAAAATCATTTATTTACATAAAAAAATACATTACTTGTTAAGATTTTTGCAATATTTCTCATTTTCATTGCCGGATTTCATTCGATTCTAATCTATACTAATATTATAAAGGAGTAAAGTTTGTGTGTTTGTTAAATTGTAAGGGGTAATCTCGGGATCTACTGAACCGATTTTAAAAATTCTTTCACCAATAGAAAGCTACGTTATTGTAGAGTGTCATAGGCTATATAGCATCACGCTACAACGAATAAGAGCGGAGCAGTAATAGTAAATGTTTCAAAAACGGGGGAAAAGCTACGCGACGGGAGCAAATGAGACGGGAACAGGTAATACTTTCTCTTATGTGGCGCAAACGAAGTTGCGCGGGTCAGCTAGTACATTATATAATATTACTGTTATAAAATCTGAGGGGTTTTAAGAAAAAATCTGTACATAAAATATTGTTCTAAAGACCTATATCTATTTTATGACAAGTTTTTATGAGAATTAAACTCATTTATTTAAATAAAAAAAATACATTACTTGTTAAGATTTTTGCAATATTTCTCATTTTTCGAGAGCGATTTCGATCGAACAAAGTATTCCTAATCGTGTTTTGATACGTTAAAAACGCAAGAGTATCTAATAAATTACAATAATATAGTTTTATCATTTATATTTGATATCTAAATATACAATAATATATTTAGATATCAAATCGAAGAATATTTCCTAGTATAAAGTTCACCTCAAGATGAGTCTCTTTCGAACATACAACCCTTAAAGTGAGTAAGAGTTATTACCACAACAGTACAAGGCGCTCCTTATTAGTCTTTAATTCCTTACTTGAGGGAAAACCTTCCGGGAAGAGTATCCACGGTATTTAATTTGTGACGACTACCAAATGACGAAGAGAGATAGAATTGCCGAATATTTTCCTTTTGTGTCCGAATACAATCTTCATGATCACAAGTTTCTTCATAAATTGAACATCTCTCTTTGTATATTATATTACTATCAAAATAATGATATACATGTTCCAAAAAGCTGTTCAGAATAATCACAATATTTACAAAAGAATTCTGTAGGTTTATTTTCTAAAACATTTTCTACAAATGTTTCTAAAGGTCAGTGTACACTACTCGCGATTGTCGACGTCAGATGTTGACACACCAGCCTGCAAAGGCTCTTATGTTTATCTTATTCGTAATTATAACTTTTAAAATGTTAATGCAATACACTATGCTTACTGAAAAAATAATATACGGTCGAATTGAGTAACCTCCTCCTTTTTTGAAGTCGGTTAAAAATGCTGTTGCTTGCTGCAGTTACATATTTTTTACGTGTCATGTGTCATCCTCATGAAGTTTTTAACCCAATACCAACTTTCTGGGGGACAGCTTAGCTATGGTTTAAGAGAAACACACGTGTCCCATCCCATGACAACGTTTATTATAGACTTAAATATCATACAATGTTCTACAAAGAGTGTATTTTTTTTTTTTTACGTGAGGGAAAATCCTCAGATGATGTTATGCCGGACTCTTACCGACTAAAAAACCTCACGTGACGCCGAACAGCATGTGGTTGGGAGTCCCGGGTAAGCCCTCGGAAGGATGTCCCGGGACTCACAACAGACCTACGGCCGCCACTGCGGCCTCGCCCAGGGGGTGGTTCGGGTGCTATCCCGCGTCTATGGGGGGTTTCGAGTGTGATCCCGCTTCTAAGGGGGGCGTGCGTGAATTGCTCACGTCACGTTGCCGTCATGGGCCTGCTTCTGTAAGGACGGTGAGCCGCCCTCTCACCGTCCTCAGGCCCCACAAAGAGTGTATTATTCTGAACAGCTAATACACGTGCACATACATTACTACACATACACGTAATGAAATACATACTTCAATATCATCAAGGCGAAACCCTCGGGAATCAGCTAGTCTTTACCCCTGAAGAGGCAAGCAGAGTATGCACCTTCATTGCAATTTATGATTTTTGTCCCACGTAATAGATGGATGAACCCGAACCCATAACCGTATATGATAAAACCAGACGTAAATTAACCACGAGCAGAGTCGCTTAATATACCTTACGTATCTAAAAATAAAAGCTTGTGATGATTAACATAGATTCGGTTGCTCTATAAGGCTTTTAGGCAAATGGATCGTTACAGACGTTCAGCTGACGGCAAGCGTATTATATGCGTTTTATTGCGTAGGATAATGGGCTATAGGTTTCTGAGTCTGAGTACTCATATGTTCTTATACGTATTAAGTACTTATTACGTTATATTATTATTATTTTCTTACGGCTGCCAAATGGTTTGGCATATTCATATCGCTAAGTATTGTAGAGAAAAGGTTATACCTAAAGATTCAATGATGTTATTAAGAACTAAAAATCATTTTGAAAAGCCATTAGTACGCTGAAGCAATCATAAATTTAAATAAGAACTAGTTCAGGAATCTATGAACTCCTTGCTTCCGTAGTCCTAAACGCCTACAATAAATATAGCGTTCTTTAAAAAGGCTCTTAGACGGTAATGATGTCCGTCCTCTATAAGCGTGAGTCTGGGGGCGACACTCTGTGCTAGTTGTCGCCCTAGCAGATGTAGGCGCAAGGTGGTGGCGCGTTGTGTACTAGCGCGCGCCTCCTCGGCGTAGAAAGTGTCGTGATCCCCACGAAAATAGTGCCGAAGAGTCGTCGAAGTTTGGCGGCCAGTTCTGGTCACTGTAACTGGATTTTCCTTTAGAGAGTACACCAGGTTCCCTGACAACAAACAGTCGAGAAGGAGAATGAAAGTAAGGGGTCTTAGAAGGTTGATCTGGTATTGCAAACTTCCATACGCGAAGGTTAGCGCTTTCCATCAGATAGGCCGTATTGCCTATCTCCCGCCTTAGTGGCTTAATTTGGGAAGTACCTGTCGCCTTCGTAGAAATGCCTCTTATATAAAGGCATTCTTAATATTTCCCGGATTTACATCGAACGCGTAAATTCAAATACAGCTGTTGTTTGCAATCTGGGATAATCTTCAGTGAATGAAATTCTTTTTAATACTCAAGTTCCCTGTAGCAAAAGGTTTAAACAGATATCTACGTCCATTGAAGTGTAAATAAAATGCGTCGAACAAAATCTACAAAGAGCAATGAGTGGAAAATCTCTATAAATATGCATTCTCACCCATACTGCTGGTTGTGCATGTAATCCAGTGGACGACTGGCAGGGTTGTCAATGTTAGAAAAATACTATACATTTTTTGTCCAATAGTTTTGCAGAAACACGCAAAAACCTGCGTTATATCCCACGGTTATTTACAAAAAAGTACTCGTAAAAGTTTAAGTTTATCGCAAGTATCACAAAGATAATTTAATGGCGAAGAAGTTTTAGGTACCTAACTACTTACTGACAAAAATTCTATCCGGCATTAGATATATTGACAATAAAACCTAGCCAAAGGTAGCAAGACCTCTTTGACAAAAATAGGCATCTATATTTGTAATAATTGTTCAAAAAGTATTGACAACCCTACAGCCTAGTAAAGCTTTGAAAACACAGTGTTATTTTTGCTACATAGGATGCTAAATGCTTTGTGTACTTCTCAACGAATATAATAGAAAGAATAAAATGGTTGTTGTTAGGCTTTGCACAAACTTTAGCGTATTTTGCAACAAACGTTGTGTGTTTTGGTAAATATATGCATATCATACTCGTATTACACCTACTAAGCATAAACAAATGCTGTACTGATAATTTTAGTCTAGCAATAGGTAGGTATATTATCCTGAAAATTAATTAAATTGAGTGTAATGACTATTTAACAATTTAATTTTCATATGGAATGTTCTGAAGAGCTCTTCAACCTGATCCCACGCTCTCCTTTCCGATCCCGAACAACACGTGCCGCGCAAAGATGCCACTCACACACAGTGGAGAGAATCTTCGCCAGAACTGAGCGTTTCAAAAGATCGTTCCTCTGTCGAACTATAAAAACATGAAACGACCTGCCCGCACACGTGTTTCCCTCATCTTACAATCCCGGGTTCTTTAAGAGGAGCGTGAAGAGGCACATCACAGGGCCGCCAACTTGAGGACCACTGTCAGAAGTGGCCCCCAATCGCTAGATGCGCCACGGCTTCCCATCAGGCTGGCGGCGACGTCAATTTGGCGAGCTAAATATAAAAAAAAAATAGAGTAAGAACTATTTTGATAATATAAAGAAAAAATATTATTGTTAAATTGCATAGCTGCCACGTCAGTATTGGTGAAATACGGTGAAACTGAACTTACTTTACACTTTAACCTTTAACAGAGCAGTGTTACACATATTTGCATTAATTTAAATGAGGCCGGGCTTGAGAATACAGATTCAAAATTGTCACGTCAATTAAAAAAAGACGAACCTGAGTCCCCAAATTCTGATGCAATTGTAGGGTGGCTAATAAGGACCATTGTTTTTACAACTCTTTTAGAATGTTTCAATAATTGTTACTAAATCAAAGAGACCTCCGAATATTTCAATTGTGAACTGTTAATTTGAGCTAACTCCTAACGTGCAAGAATTTATTTTATCAAATGATCGTTTGAGAAGGTGTGAACTCGGTTAACCGCCATTCGAGTGTGACGCGGTACTCGCGGTGTGGAAACCTAACACTGCGCGACAATCTCATGTTCACTATCGAATATTACAGGATTTGTTTTCAAGAAACATTCGTTTTAGGGAATTACTAAATAGTCAAACTAGAGAACTAAGATACCGTCAAGTTTTGGAGGCCATCATGGCAGTCGTTTCATGGAAAATATCGAAGTCCAGCCGAATCGCAGTTACATTTGAAAGCCGATCGTGACTGGGTTGGGAAAAGGCGTGGAGGAAGAAGAGGATAGCATTCAAAGTGTCATAGTACTATGCAAGCAACGTATATTATGAGGTACAACATAATTAATTAAGAACCATAAAAACCTGGAACGACCTGCCAGCGCACGTATTTCCCTCCTCTTAGGGGGGTCGCCCACACGAACTGGAGTCGAGGCGGCGTCGAAGCACGGGCGCATAAGCGGCGCGCCGCTTCTACGTTTCCTTCAGCAATACATGGGAGTGCGCTCACACACTAGAGTCGCGTCACGGGCGATGTGGAGTCGAGGCGGAGGCGGGGTGGGGCTGATGCGCTCGACCGCGCCGCGACTCCGTCGCCATTTTGTCATTTTGTTTCGTGCGTAGACCTGTTTACACTCTTCAAAAATGCGTGACGATTTTGAAACTAACGTAAACTTTATTGAAATTGTACGAATGAATCCGTGTATTTATGATCAAACACGATCTGATTATAGCAACAGGAAGTAAACAAAAGGTACCATGTGACATTCCATAAAACTTTTTAAACTTTTCGGGATACTTTCTTAACTCACGTGTAGCTCTGAATGTTCCTCTTATGTCACAGTGTTTCAAATATGGATGTTGCCAAAATCTTCTTCTATTTAAACTAATAACTTGTATGAGTGCAAGCGCGTCTTCATCTTCTGACGACGACATGGTGAATAAATTGGAATGTGTAAAGGAAGCATAGCCGCCCGCGCCTCGACTCTACTTAACGTTCACGCGCCGCCGCACCGCGACGCCGCCGCTACCGCGCCTCGACTTACCAGTGAGCGACCCGCCTTACAATCCTAGGTTCTTCAAGCGGAGCGTGAAGAGGCACATCATAGGGCCGCCAACTTGAGGACCACTAGTCTTACAGACTGGGACGGTGGCCCCCAGTCGCTAGATGTCGCTGTGACTTTCCATGAGGCGGCGGCAACATTTTGGCGAGCTAAATATTTAAAAAAATTGAAATTTTGGAGCCTGCAATCCTCTTTTGGAGGCAAATTCTAAAGCTTTAAATTCATTGTTGTAAATGGAAAAATAATAATGTTTCTCGTTTTGTATTGGCATTAATTTGTACCTTCGAGTCTTTTACGTAATTCTGTAACATTTTAAAAGTTATTTTATAAGCGTTTCTATTTATTTCAGGTATGTTACTTCTGCTCAGTGGGCAGACATTGTTGAAGACTCACCATAGGCTGTGACTGTACAATTCAACTTGTAGGTAAGTATTAATCTTAAGATCTTAGGTAAACATTACATGGCCTGTTTTCATTACATAGATAGTTTTAGTTTAGAACTGTGAGATAATTTTTAATGCGAATAGATCACTAGTGGTGAATTGGGAACAAGTTTTTCCCAGTTGACCACCAGTGTTAAAATGGGGTGGTTTCTGTCTCAATTGACAACCGGTGGCAAGTTCATGGTGGTCAGATGGTCCATTCATGGTCAGATGGTATATTTTACCGTGACAAAATATGATTGTGCGATATCTAGCAAATGAGAACCGTTACTGAAGCTTCGGTGTCCGTCGGTCTGTGTGTCTGTCCGTCACGAAGCTTTATCTCAGGAACCGTGATATCTAGAGAGCTGAAATTTCACAGATGATGTATTTATGTTGCCGCCAATGATGTTATAGTAAAAAAGAGGTAGATATCGCACTACCGCTCAAAAACTGTGGCGGACAAAGTCACACAATTGTTTTAATTCCATTTAGTCGGCTAATAGCTGCGAGCGAAACAAGTCATGTTGTGGTCGGCTGCTGTGTGCATAACGACACAGATAGCTATCCATCTCTGTTTTAAATGTTTTGTATTCTCCATCGCATTCATAGATGAAATCTATTAGGTATCGATAGGTAAGCACGTAAAATTATAACTCAACAATAACTGAATGCTGATTTGTATGAAGGTAGCATATCTTTACTTAAATATCATTGGTTGCCGCTATAACAACGACTACTAAAACCCGAATAAAAAATTGACAGCGGCTTTCATACAACAAACGAATTTATTTCGCCCGTTTTTTGGTACGGAACCCTGTGTGCGCGAATATGACCCGCACTTGGCCGGTTTTTAATAAAATTAGCATTATCATCCTTTAAATTGAGGCAACAAAGTGAACACCGCTTACAGAATTACCCACAAACCCACACAACAGGCTGATTATACGTGTTGATACATTCAAAAGATAATAACATTGTTATTTGTTGTTCTAAATGTTATTTAAATTACAACTTCATCAAATTTCATCTACCCACACGTACGTTTTTGGTTTATTTAGGCTTCCACGTCAAATTTCGTTAACAATATGCTTTGTAAAGGCTGAAAATGGTCCTGGCTTTGTATAAGGTGTTTTTAGAGAAATATCGGGTTTAAGTAATCGACACTAGGTAGTTGTTTATTGGATGTAAAACGTCTGTTTTAGCAATTTGCTTTTAATGTTTTGCAAGGAAGAAGAAAAAAGCCGATTAATCTCTGTATGAAAGAACTCTGGAATATAGTTATCCTATTTCTCTGTAATGTAAAGAGGAAAGATTTTTTATACATCGATATTCTCGAATACTGCCGATTAAAAAATCGTTCGCTAGCATCATCATAATATTAAAGAAACTATAGTAATAGTTTCCCAAGAAAAAAATTCTCAGGGTCGGCAGCGCGAGTGTGGCGCCTCTGGTGTTGCAAACGTTCATAGGCTGCGGTGACCACCGGTACATCTGGTGGGCCGTATGCTTGTCTGCCACCTTAGTGGTATAAAAAAAATGCACAAGACGAGATGAAATATATTTTTAGATTTTATTCCCTGACTAAATGGAAAGGGCAAAAGTCGACTAGTTCTATAACACACGTCGCATTTCTATACAATCAACATATCAAGTTTAACAAGAAGCCGTAAGACGGTCTTACCTGACTGCCCCTCTAACGTTTATTGTGAAAGTGAAAGTTCAATCCGATTGACGTTGTCATTTTTGTCTTATTTCAAACTTTGAACTGATGATCCACGTGTCCTAGGGACGTAGTTTACTGCGACAGAGTCACAGCTACAGACAAAGTCTCGCCATAAGCCTCTCTGCAATCTATTTTATAGAGAGGGGCTAAACCTGACAACATAATCTCGTCCGTGGTCTGTTATGAGTATTTTCCTAACCCCTTGCACCCTACATAGATACCACTGAGAGTGCTATGGATGGTAACTTTAGTTAGGAATCCGTAACGTCCCTAGCAGGATCGGTGGCTGAAACATTGTGGGAGCAATAGCTAGTTATGATGAACCTACCAATCGAAGATCACCATTTGAATGTGGAGGGGCACCTATAAGGCCATAATGCAGTTATACAACAACAATGGATGATGAGGCGTCTTTTCTAAGGCTTCTGTGTGTACCTCGTTAATTACATCGTTTTCTTGCATTCGCGTCACGCGTCTTTTGTTGACAAATAGCCATAGGGAGAGCGCTTGAAATATAATTATTTGGGTCTCAAAATGGGGCCACGAAAAGCGATTTTTAAGTAATAGAATTTAAAAAAGTTATTTTTTACCCAAATAATTATATTTAAAGCGCGCTCCTATATATAATCTTTTGTCCAACGTGTATAGGAATTTCAGATACAATCATTACCACTTTGCAAAAGGAATTACTGTAGAAATCTGCACGATTGTATTTAAAATTCATAGACATATTGGACAAAAGGTTGGAACTGCCTCTGTGGCGCAGTCGGTAGTGTCGGTAGTCGTGGGTTCGATTCCCACCAGAGACAAATATTTGTGTGACCCATAAATGTTTGTCTCAAGAGTCTGGGTGTTTCTATGTATAATATGTATGTATTTAAAAGTATATAAGTATTAATATCCGTGGTCTGATACCCATAACACAAGCAGGTAATTCCTAGCTTACTTTGGGATCAGATAGCGTTGTGTGAGATGTCCGTGAATATTTATTTTATTATTTATTTTAACTCCAAGTTTCTACATACCTGCCTCTTATGGCATACGATAGGCTCTATTGAAACCACAGTTGATTACTTCACAGTATAGATATTTCCCAAATAACCATTTAGAAATAGCTTAGACTCATTAACCATAGATTTACAATTTTTCGCTACTCTCAATAGATATACAAAGCGTGCGAGCAAGACCTCATTATCCATAGCACTTAGCTCGAGAGGAAAAGAGAAAGCAAATTGTGTACTCATATGTCAGTATTTTGAATCGCTGAGCCCGGTGGGGTCCTATGGCGGCTCTATGTTATTCATAATATCCAATAATCTGTAGTACTCTTACGATTAAAATAGAAAATTTTATATTTTCAACAATAGTGTCGTGTTTAGTGTGTGAATAGGATATTACAAAACGCAATTATACGAAGAAAGACTCGTTTAACAGGTCATTTGTGACTTCGTTCATTCCATTTTTGCCGTACATATTTTGCCAAATTGGATGTGAAATTTCACTGAAAGTCCAACTCATAACATATATATAAGGCAGAAATAAAAAGGGCTGTTTACAGTAAAATAGTTATGGGTAGGTATCGATAAGGATGTAGATAGTTCATTATAGTGGCATTGCTACAAACAAACTTATCTGGATTTAATTTATTATAAATATGATTGATTTTTACTCGAACTGTGTTATTTAACCTTTTTTTAGGGTTTTGTGCCTATTTTAATATAATATATTTTCAAAATTTGTGAACCATTTTGAGTTGGGATTAGTCCGTTAATCCACACATGAAAATCCACCCCTTGGGTGGATTCCCGGAATTATATATTTTTAATCAAAATAGTCCGATAATCCACCCACGAAAATCCACCCAAGGGGTGGATTTCCGGAGTTATATATTACTAATCCAATTAGTCCGTTAATCCACCCATGAAATGGGTGGATTTCGAAGATGGTCAAACCACATGGAGATCGACAAAAGAAATGAATAAAAAAAAACAAATGACGGTCGGATAAACAAATGAAGATTGACAAAACAAACGACGGTCGGATAAACAAATGAAGATCGTCAAAACAAATGACGGTCGGATAAACAAATGACGATCGAAAAACAAATGAAGATCGGCAAAGCAAATGAAGATGAAGATCGGCAAAGCAAATGAAGATCGTCAAAAAAACGACGGTAGGATAAACAAATGACGATCGAAAAAACAAATGAAGATCGTTGGTTGGGCTATAAATAATTAACAGAAAGCAGCCAGATTTGCACAACACTTAGAGCAAGTTTTCCGACCAAACGCTACCTTTAGACGTGGCATCAAGCGATGGGTTAGAAATAAGATTAGTTACACCGAGAGAGATGTTCAATGAAATAAAACGCCTAAATACAAACAAAGCCCCTGGCTATGACCTAATTACGGCAGAAGTTTTACGCAACTTACCACGTAAAGCGATTATTAAACTTACCACCATTATTAATGCCTCATTTAGACTAAACCATGTACCTGATGTGTGGAAAGTGGCCGAAGTTATTATGATACTTAAACCTGGCAAACCAACCCATGAAACTACTTCATATAGACCTATTTCCTTACTACCAATAATGTCAAAATTATTTGAAAAGCAGTCCCTGAAACGGTTAAAGCCCATCATAGAAGAACGTCAGCTGATCCCAAACTATCAATTTGGATTTAGACAAAATCACTCTACAATCGATCAAGTACACCGTATCACTAATATCATTGAAAAAGCTTTAGAAGACAGTTAGTTCACATAGACTTCACTAATAAAAGATCCAACTATCATGCAGTGTATATAAATAATACGATTATTCCCTACGAGAATACAGCCAAGTATCTAGGCATGACACTAGATGCTAAGCTTCGTTGGAAGGCTCACGTTAAGAAGAAACGCAGCGAGCTACAGCTTCGCTACAAAAATATGTACTGGCTTCTAGGCAAACATTCTTCGCTGTCAGTACAAAACAAATTACTACTGTATAAACAAGTCCTTATGCCATTATACAAAAATTCCAAAATAAAGTACTGAGGGGGATCGTAAATGCGCCTTGGTACATTAGAAACGACGACCTCCATAGGGACCTAAAAGTGGACCTCGTAGCTAATGTAGTGCAAAAGTACGCCGAAGCTCATCAAAAAAGACTTCATCATCATGTGAATGTCGAGGCTATCCAACTCCTTGACCACACAGATTTAGTGAGAAGACTAAAAAGGACAAAACCCTTAGAATTAGTTTAGTGAAGTGTTATTAGTTTAGTTTAGTGTTATTAGTTTAGTGTTGAATTAGTTTAGGCAAACATTTCAGAAAAAGGTGCAAGCAAATGTCGATCTTAATGACACTTCTCTAAAAATGTTATTCTAGGCGATAACAGACATTACTGATCACGACTATGTAAAAAATAAATAAATATTGTGCATGTTAATAAGATCGAGAATTGCTTGCACCTTTTTTTTAGGATGGTTATCGCATCGACATTATAAGCATTCATAATATCCCCCCCCCCCCCATCCATTTACTTTTCAACAACAAGAGACCTATTCCCAGTCGGTGATTCCCATTAGTTCTATAGAACTGTGACGTCATAGAACTGTTGAAACGTTTTTCTCCCTGTTTTTCTATGATAGATCAGATGCAATTAAATTTGTCCCATTTGTTCCATAGAAAAAATAATACTTTTGCTTAATTGGAAACCTCGATCTCCATGTTCTACAAGTTCCCTTTTTACATGTTCCTAAATGCCTTTCACACATTTTTTATTCCAACTCCTATTTCCATAACTAGTTTTACTTACATACATACTTACATTACATATTATGAGGTTACCTACAATACACACTGGACCTTAGTGTCCTATATCGGAACAACTTTATAAAAGGAATTATAGAATATTACAGTTGAATGTTGCAATAAAACAAACTAAATCATTTTAAGCAATTAGTTTCATTAACCATAATTAAAATAAACGAAAACGAAACGTTCTATCGTAGTTCTATGGAACAAATGGGACAAATTTAGTTGCATCTGATCTATCATAGAAAAACAGGGACAAAAATGTTTCAACAGTTCTATGACGTCACATTTCTATAGAACTAATGGGAGACACCCTTCCCAGTAGTCCTACTGTATAGTCTTACCAGTAGTACTATTGGGAATATTTATCCCATTAGACTTACTTTAGAAACCCAGTAGTACTACTGGGAATATTCATACCATTAGACTTACTTTAAAAACCCAGTACTGGGAATATTCGTTCGAGTAACTGGGAATATTCGTCCCATTAGACTTACCGGGAAAACTCAAACTGTAGACCTAATAATAAACTAGACTAACCTTTTTGCACTATGACCTAAAATAAAACATTCGAGTGATTAAACAAATTAAGACTGACAAAACAAATGAAGATCGAAAAAACAAATGAAAATTGGTAAAACAAATGTAGATCAGTAAAACAAATGAAGATCGGTAAAACAAGTGAAGATCGACAAAACAAATGAAGGTCGAAAAAACAAATGAAGATCGAAAAAACATAATAATATGCAGATCTATAAAACAAAGGACTATAAGCAAGTTGATAAGGTCAAAAATTACTTGCAGCCATTATTTTGTAATCTAGATGCGATTATCGTTCAAAAAATAGGTGCAAGTCATTCTCGACCTTATGAACAAGCATGATATTTATTTATTATTTAGATATTCGTGATCAGTGATGTTTATAAACGCCTAAAAGCACATTTTTAGAGAAGTGTCATTAAGGTCGAGAATTGCTTGAACCTATTTTTTTGAATGGCAATCGTATCTAGATCACAAAATATGACTGCAAGTAATTTTTGATCTTATCAAATTGCTTATAGTCTATTGTTTCATTGATCTTCATTTGTTTTCCTGATCTTCATTTTTTTTTCGATCTTCATTTGTTTTCCCGATCTTCATTTGTTTTGTCGATATTCATTTGTTACGCCGATCTTAATTTATTTTGTCGATCTTCTTTGTTTCACCGATCTTCATTTGTTTAATTGATCTTCATTGACATAAATGTACATTTTGCGTTTTGTACATTCTGCTCCGGAGGGTTTGTTTCCCTTTATCTTTTAGATTGACGTATGCTCTTGAATTTATTTTATTTCGTCCCAATTATTATTGTTATTTATATCAAAATTTTCGTTTGATTTATCTACGACATCACTAGGTCTACATTTTATAACGGTAGGACTATTGGGAAAAAAATAGAACAGACAAGTCTAACTATCAGTAAGTCTAATGGGATAAATATTCCCAATAGTACTACTGGTAAGACTATACAGTAGGACTACTGGGAATAGGTCGAGTAACAACGAGTTCTCATTTTGATTTCGGAAAACGATGTAGATTTTGACATTTTCGTTTTTTTTGTTGATTTTTAAATTGACACTTCCGATCGGTTCTGTTATCGAAACTGTACCTTTCCGTTCTAGAACGACTATAAATTCAACCAGTATATTCGTGATCAGTGATGTCTACAAGCACATTTTTAGAGAAGCGTCATTAATGTCTAGATTTGCCTGCACCTATTTTTGCAATGGCAATCGCAGCTAGATTATTTTCTTCTATTTTATATATATATTTATTTATTTTATTATATTTTCTTTTTTTTGATCTTCATTTGTTCTGCCGATCTTCATTTGTTTTTTCGATCGTCATTTGTTTATTCGACCGTCGTTTGTTTAGACGATCTTCATTTATTTTGCCGATATTCATTTGTTTTTTCGATCGTCATTTGTTTATTCGACCGTCATTTGTTTATTCGACCGTTATTTGTTTTGACGATCTTCATTTGTTCTGCCGATCTTCATTTGTTTTTTCGATCGTCATTTGTTTATCCTACCGTCATTTGTTTTGACTTTCTTCATTTGTTTTGCCGATCTTATTTTTGTTTTTTCGATCTTCATTTGTTTTTTTTTAATTTTTTTGATTTATCATGAATAGATCCGGAAATCCACCCAAGGGGTGGAATTCCGGACATACCATAACATGTAATTCCGGTTATCCACCCCATGGGGTGGATTTTTTGGGGTGGATTAACGGAATAATCCGAATTTAATTTTACTTCACTTAAGGTACTCCACGCCACACCGGGATGTTCGCTGTGCAAGGTGCAGATTAGCCTCTGCGTCGAATACTGTTCTCACCTTTGGGATGACTGCACGCATGACTGCGAGGTACTTACTGGACGCGCTTTGCGCTATGCAGAGACGTGTTATCTGATTTGAATTATAGGTTGTCCTAAGATGACGGTAAGCCTCGAGCCGTTAGCGCAGCAAAGAACCACAGCGTCCTTGGCTACCTTCTACCGAATGCATCACGGCGAATGTTCTGAAGAGCTCTTCAACCTGATCCCACCATCTCCTTACAGATTCCGAACAACACGTCGGGCAGAGGTGCCACTCATATATGGCGGAGAGAATCTTCGCCAGAACTGAGCGTTTCAAAAGATTGTTTCTCTGTCGAAAAACGAAATCCTGGAACGACCTGCCCTCACATGTGTTTCCCTCATTTTATAATCCCGGGTTCTACAAGCGGAGCGTGAAGAGGCACATCATAGGGCCGCCAACTTGAGGACTACTGTCAGAAGTCTTGTGTGCTATAAGCATACCCCCATTCGCTGGATGCGCCACACGGTGCTGCACTTCCGCATCCAGTCACTCCCTTTTCGAGGGCATGCCACATAAAGTGTACCTACTTTATATTATTTAAATCTTTGCAAATTTATTTTATATGTGAAATGTGCTTGAATAAAAAATTTCTTTCTTTCTTTCTTTCTTTCTTTCTCCCTGCAACGTTCAGGTCGTCTGCCAAATATTTAAATGAAACTCACGTTCTTATTTTTAGTAGCCAAACATAAAACATGTAGGTCGTTTTTTGGAACTTTTTGGCCAATAGATAAAAACTACTACAATAGATAAAAATATATGTAAGTAGGCATTATGTAGGGTACCTCCTACTAACGATCACCGTCCTATCCTACTGGAATTCAAGAAGCTACGAAGAGACTCCTCAATTCACAGTAATGCGCGGAAATCTGCCAGATTTCTTGGCATTTATTATTACTGCCCCAGTCTCTTGTGATAAAATCATGATTCGTGATAAATACATATAACATAGGTAAAGTACTTAATTGAGTAACAATGGTTAAGTTAAGTACTGTCAGTGCTAAAGAGTTAATTCTCTTCGATTAGAAAACCCATCTTTACGATCACTACTATTATAGGTATAGGTAACCAAACATGATTATAGACTGTATATCACCTCCAACATATTGAGGAAATCCCAGCAGCGATGCACTAAACGGTATTGTTATCCATTATAATAAATCAATCATCATAATACGTGATGGGTACTTACTGTAATTTTCCGTGTTCATAGCGTCATGCTACCTACCTGTTTATGAGTTGCTATCCTTACACTAGAGTGCATAATAAAGAAATTGAAATCTTTTTTTTTTTTCACTTATCTTATATACATACTTGTACATAACTTTTATATACGCAACGATACTCTGAAGCAATACCTGTGCTTACAATCGAGAAGTTAATTTTTATTAATCACAGTTTGCTTACATGATAACAAACAGAATGTATTGTACGCCAATAAAATCATGATGACATGATTTACTAAATAGTCACCAATGCAGTTACAGTCCGTAGCGGTACAAAGTAGCACTTAGGAAAAACCCGATAACTAGTTGCCGAGACTTATTCTAATCCATTTTTTTTTAATTTATAGAGTGTTGGTTACCATACAGAAGCTGACTTGCAGCACTTATATAAATATAAATCTTATTTCCACTAGCTTTATTGATCAGTTCAATTAGCTGAACAGGCAAGAATATTTTTTTATACAGGCTCATTCTACTGACCAATAATGGCGTGAAAAAATTCTCACCATTATTTCTCCTGTTCCAAAAATTGAATTTTTCGAACAGGAGAAATATACAGGTGGGATTAGAGGAAGGTTAAGGATGACCTTTATCTCTAAACATAACAATTCTTGCAATTGAAAAATATTTTTCCGTCAACCACTAAAACAATGAAGCCTGGTTGTAAGATATAATCAGAAGTTGCGTTTAGGGAACTGAATTTGGGCAATACGAGTACCAACGTGTGAATTTAGGCTAACTTGAGAAACTTATAGCTATGTAAAAAAATTGGTAGTGTTGGAGTACACAGCAAAAAGCTATTACTAAAGTAGCTCATATTTCCAGCGAGTTTCATGGCCCAACATCGCGCGTGCCCCAGCAAGCTTAGTGGCATGTCATCTTTGCGTCACAAAAAACTGAAATCCCTTCCAAATCTAAGACATGGGACAACTTCGCAAAGAAAAAAAGTGATTAATCGTAGCCGAGTGACATAGTCGCTCAGTTTCGCAACAAGTGGCCGCAGATTTTCAATTTCACAGAAAAGTGCCTTCACTTTGTGTGAAATAGGATTCATTATGCTGTTCCCTTTTTTTAATTTCTTTTTAACACGTTTATATTAGTTTTGGTTGTATGCTTAAATGTATTTTTTCAATACCAATGAGGTGGCAGACAAGCTTACAGTGCGGAGGCAATATCGGAGGGGCTACAGTCGCGCTGCGGAAATTGAAAAATTGTTAAGTTTTTAAGAACCCCATGCTATTGGCAAAATTGAGGCAGGGAGATCTTTCCAAAATTTAAGCGCGTGTGGAAGAATGCTATGTGGCGAGAGTTGCGATGATAGAATGTAACCGTATGTACTTTTTGTAACTTAAAAGAGAAAAGTATCAATAAATATTAATATTATTTCCACTAGCTTTATTGATAAGTTCAATTAGCTGTTTCACACTAGCTCAATCTACTGACCAATAAAATAATTTAAATT
This sequence comes from Miltochrista miniata, assembly GCA_933228765.1. Classification (NCBI taxonomy): domain Eukaryota; kingdom Metazoa; phylum Arthropoda; class Insecta; order Lepidoptera; family Erebidae; genus Miltochrista; species Miltochrista miniata. The sequence continues at coordinate 3,784,942 of OW121758.1, forward strand.
CTAGTATTCTAGTGTGTCTAAGTTTTGAGATACTAGAGTTTTTTAACTATACTTTTCTCTTTTTAGTTACAGTTTTACTCTTTTTAGTTAGGGTAAAAGCGGAACCCTGTTTTGAGTCAAAATAGGGTCCCGCTTTTTCCCTTTAGGTACAGAACCCTAAAACACGCTTACGTAATAAATCGAACTAAAAAAATTGAAATATAATATTTAAGGAAAAATATTTGTATTATTGTGTTCCTAATAAGCGTGGGTTGCTTGATATACGTAATCAAACGATTGAGTCTTTTCAGCAACGAAATATTGAGAAGCCCACGCTTCTTTCTCACAATACCATTTTTCGTTCAGTATAAGCTTTTATGTCTAAATTCACAATTTATTATATTTTATTCTTTAGTTCGATTCGTGATGTAAGCGCGTATTTAGGGTACCGTACGTAAAGGGTAAAAGGACCATAATTATTTACTGGGACTCCACCGTCCGTCTTTCCGTGTGTCTGCCACCAGCCTGTATCTCTCAGGAACTGTGATAGCTAGGCAGTTGAAATTTTCACAGATGATGTATTTCTGCATTCGATGATTATATCAACATATTTACTTCAATATAATTTAGCATTCAGATGGCGAAAGTATTTATAAAATCAGTTTATAGTATCAGCGGTTTCAGATTTAAACGATTCTTCTTGTGGGGACCCGGCACCGCGGCCGGGCGGGCAATTCGACCGCCTGTATTGCCGCACGTTTCGTCTAAGATTTTAACGATTACAAACTAACATAATATTATGTCCTCTTTTTTCCTTTTTTCTTTTTTTGTTTAACGTGAGGGAAAATTCCTTATTGATGTTATGCCGGACTCCTACCGACTAAAAAACCTCACGTAACGCCCAACAGCCTAATATTATGTCCACTTCATATTAGCTTATATTAGTCATATTAGTATGAATTTAGAATAGAGTAAGTTAAATTAATCAGTCATAGATGTTTTCAATACGTGACGATAGCTCCAAAGTTATCTATACCAATCCTTTATATACGAGTATACCTAGGTTTTCTAAGCCTTAATAGGAAACACATTACATGGTGCGTGTAATCTCAATATATTGAGACAAATGTTCCGCCTGTTTCGTGTCATGGCCGCCACGGAAGCCCGCGCCTTTCTGAACGTGGGCGGGTGGCGCCAACTCAAACGAAATGGAATAATTTGTTCAGAGTTTTTATTTGCATCTTGATTAATTTTCGGAGAAAAAATGGCTAGGTATTGTCTGGTGTATTAATGTGGGCGTATTCAGTTTATGTCGGGGATGAAATTGGGTTAGATGTAATGGAATTATGTTGGGTAGCCGTTGACTAATAGGTTTTGTTTGGGGTGAAATTAGATGAAGAATAAAAACTGTGGTGGCTTGTTGATAGTGAACTAACTTCATGAGGAAAGTAGAAGAAAACCATCTGTCTCCGTGAGGACAATTATGTTGTGAGAATGCGTCATCATCTTAATGATTGTCCCGGTTACATATGGAGCCCTTCTTTGGGAGGTCACGATAGCCAAAGAGCTGAAATTTGCACAGATAATGTATTTCTGTTGCCGCTAAGCCAACAAATACTAAACTCAGAAAAGGGGGGTAAGGGGGGCTCCCATATGACAAATTTGATTTCTTACGGTTTTTCTTTTAGCAGTAAATTACAGTTTTTGATAATACAATTGGCGGCTTTCTTACAGGCATGCAGGCAATCTTTGGATGGAGACTAAGGTGGAAAAGAAATTTGAGACGCTATGCTATGATGGTGTATGTATGTGTGTCTCGGTAGCTCTGTAGTAGTATCTCTTTAGGTCTTACTTTTATGCTGAGACACTGCGCAGAACGTATAACCTATACATACATAAACTATAGTCACGTCTCTATCGTAAAGGTTAAGCAGAGGCGTACTTTACGCCCACATCTCATCTATTCACAATTGTATTCTCAATATTATTTAGGTCAAAGTTCTATACCAAACACGTATTGAACGGTACGCCGTCCTTTACGCCGTTTGTGCTCAATCCTGGATTACCTTCCCACGCGTTTGTCCTATAATCACCCCCGACTATAGCTCTGTAATCATGTTATTTTACAGCCTCTGAATTCGGTGCCAACCTACTTATTTCGTTTCAGTAAAATAGTATCGACATTTTAACTGAATAGAAAATTTGGTTGATAAGTTCGTTGGAACGAGTTCTATAAGATTAAGTCTATTTTTTTTCTATGAAGAGGTTTGTATAGTACTTTTCATTCTGCTTTATGTCCTTTGATTTCTAAAACAACAATAAAGACATCCTTTGTTGTGACCACATCAAGCAGGCCAAGACGTTGGAGCCTCATAGTGGGGGGATAGTACCCAACTATACCCCCTTCCCCAAGTAGCGGAATAACACCCGAACAAACCCCCCAGGCGCGGGATAGCACCCGAATCCTATAGGCGAGGCCGCGGTGGTAGCCAAAGTCTGCCGTGAACCCTGGGACATCCTTCCGAGGGCTTACCCGGGACTCCCGGCCACTGTAAGTTATCGTGTGGTTTTAGTCGGTAGGAGTCCGGGATAGCATCAGTGTAGGATTTCCACACTTAAAAAAATCCTTTGTTGTGTGTAACCACATCAAAAAACTACTTAATTTATTCGTGGGGTTTTCACACCGTATCAATGTTAATTTTAAACGTTTCTAAATATGTTTATTATTAAATCACGCTCCTTCGGGTGAACAGATCTGGCTGAAATTTACTACAGTAATAGGTTATACAGGGTGGAATTTAAAGACGGTAGTTGGAGGCATAGTACCCTTAAAATTGATAATAGCAAGGTTTGCTGAAAGGAAACATTCCTTTATTTTCAAAAGTAAGTAAAACTGCATTTAAAGATTTTTGAAGAATCACCTGCTTGAGCCAGGTATCGAACTTGGGAGATGTGAAAAAATAAACATTCTGTATTTCATGATACTAACCGAAAGTGTCTTGAATAAGGAACCATTTTTTTAAACAACATAGTATCTTGAATTAAAGGAAGATCAAGTAAAATATGTTTTTATTGTAAAGCTTACTCACTTTCTAAAGAAAAAAAAATCAGTCTGATTGGGAACCTCCTACTTTTTTATTTAAGTTCGTTGGTTAAGTGACCAGGAAGAATATTCCCATTCACAGAAACTAGAACATTTTTTTAATCAACTTCAAAAAAAAGAGGAATTTCTCAATTACACTTTTTTTTTCTATCCTTAATCCTTTTTTCCTTCCAAAAGGTTTTTTTAGAGCTCGTTTAAGGAGACGCGTACGGCAACGTATAGGTTGCATCGCAATACATATTTGAGAATATCATGCTTGTTAAAAAGAACATACATTTATACCTTAAGAACAGTGACGTGCATTCAAGAAATACTAGAAATAAGCATAAATTGATTGGAAAGGTTTATCGATTACATAAGGTTCATGACTCATTTGAAGGACTTGGTGTACGCCTATTTAATAAAATCCCATTAGCTATTATGAACCTTCCTTTACATAAATTCAAGTTGGAAATTAAGGCACATCTTTTAATAAGAGCATACTATGCTATTAAAATAGGCGACAGTGCGATATTAGATTTAACAAGGAGTATAGAAAAGCTCATCAAGACCTATTAAGTAATAAAACTACTATATTACAGTTTTTGAAGAAAATTGTGTATTTGAGAATGAAATGTTAAATTTAAGGATATTTAGATGAATTTTATATTTAGGCTGTTAGAATAAATTTGGTTTACTTTTAATTAATTACTTTAATTTTCCTTCTGATCGGGCGGAACACAGTGTAGACACTATTTAAATAACAGATCTTATAGGGTGCGTGCCGGAGGACATGAGTGTTGGACGGTATGCGTGTTAGACGATATGAGTGTTGGACGGTATGCGTGTTAGACGATATGAGTGTTGGACGGTATGCGTGTTAGACGATCTGAGTGTTGGACGGTATGCGTGTTAGACGATATGAGTGTTGGACGGAATAAGTTTTTTTTTCGTTGGACGATTTGCGTGTTGGACGGTGCGCGACAAAAGGCTTTAAATTCCACCCTGTATAGTCTTGACTATACACATGGGCTAGTTTTTGTTCCTGGAATAAGTTTCTATAGATAAGATGTGGGAATGGCGAAGCTGTTTGCACTATCTTGTTCATACTATTTCGGATTATACTCTGTAAAATTTTGCTTGATCTCTGTGACAGTTATATCAACGTAAACAAAATTGACTTTTATTTCAAAGGCATAAAGTTGTTATTTACAGTTTACAGCAGTTGAACATGAAGAGTTGAACATTTTTATTGTTCCACTCCATCTCGTACAAACCCAATTCTTAAAATTAAAAACGTCGCTAAATAAAAACGTCGCTAAAAAAACAAAAGAGGTCTTCCTTCGTCGCGCGCTCTGGATCATCTGTCTGTTTAGACGGCGCGTATTAACACAAGCCGAGCCGAAGAAGGCGCGCGCGCCTTTGATCCGTGTCGAAAAAACCGACAAGTGATGGATCGTGCGAACTTTGCCGAGCCGCGCCGAGTGTAGTTGTTTAAACAGCGCGTGGCGCGCTGAATCACGAGCCGAGTCAGGCTCGGCTCGCGTGTATGCGCGCCGTTTATTCGTACCTTTATAGAGCTGAAATTTTGTCAGATGATGTATTTCGTTTGCCCCTTTAACAACAAATACTAAAATCGGATTTTTTTTTATCAATAACCGGGTTTCCCATACAATAAACATGATTTTCGTCCGTTTTTTGGTACGAAGTTCGACTCGCACCTGCATAGTTCACTATTTATTGTTTTTGATTTCGGCCTGTATATTTTTCTATAGTAGGTATTTATTTTCTATAAAAGTAGCCTCGTTCGTCCCTGTTGCATTACAACAAGAAAGCCATGAGACGGTCTCACCCGACTGCTCCTCTCTAAAACGTTTATTGTGAAAGTGAAAGTTCAATCCGATTGGCGTTGTATTATTGTTTTATTTCAAACTTTAAACAGATGAACCACGTGATCTAGTGACGTAGTTCAATGCAACAGAGTCACAGACTACAGACACAAGTCTCGCCATAAGCCCCTCTGCACTCTATTTTATAAGGAGGGGCTAAAACTTTATTTTAGTAGTTCCAGCAGGTCGATGTGAACTGGTATTTTTTTAATTACCTATAATTACAAGCATCTGGCCTCTCATCCTTTCCATGAACGCCTAAGCCTAAGCTGAAGCTCCTTAGTCTTGGTCCCCTCTACGATGAAACTGTCAACTAAGAATTTCCGATTTATTTGTATTGAATCATAGCAAACTGGGCTAGGCTAATTGGTTTACAAATTCTTTGCCGCGACAACGCGATGGACTCAAAAAACAATTAGATTGTTTGCTAGGCTTTATTTTTTGATCGTTCTGCAAATAAACGATATCGATATGCCTACAAAATATAAGGAAGCGAAATATTTAAAAATAAAATCCATTAATGAACCCTATTGCAGTATGAAGTGCTTATAACAGCTTCCGTTTGATTTTGTCCTTACAATAATCTTACTAATATTATAAATGCGAAAGTTTGTAAGTGTGGATGTGTTTAAAGCTGTTTGTCTGGATGTGTGGAAGTTTGCAACTCTTTCACGCTCTAACAGTTGAACGGATTTGGATGAAATCCGGTACAGGGATATACTATAGAAGTCCTGGGGTATCCTTCCGAGCGCTTACCCGGGGCTCCCAACCGTAGGCTGTTAGGTAGGATATGTGTGGTCTTTAGTTGTTAGGAGTCCGGCATAGCATCCATGTAGGATTTTCCTAACGTTAAAAAAGGGATATAATATAGTCTGAAATAACACATTATTTTCTTGTTGGAGATGCCGGCGCTGGCTAAACGCCTAGCGGACGATCCGACCGCGCTGGTTCAACTGCTCATTTCGTTTCTTTTCCCAGTAAATAATAACATAGGCTACTTTTTATCCCGGGAATACGTTCCAATGGGAATGGAACAAAATTTTCACGAGCAAAGTCGCAGGCGCCATCTTAGTACAGTCAACTACAAAGAGATGTAGGTACTAGTTTAATCTTACAAAACGATGTACGCAGTAGGGATACATAATTTTGTAAGATTAAACTAGTACATCTTTTTGTAGTTGACTGTACAAAAATAATAGTAGCATCGTACGCCACGGTCGATCCAAAATGGGTGATCATCTATGGCATATCTCTGTGCTTCGGGAAGTAATCTAAGCTGTTTTCTATGCGGCTTAAAAAAGCTAAAGCTTTATGCCACAGCTTTTTCTTTCCATTTCTTCTATACATTAGTAAAATGATATCAAAATTCAAAACTGTGTATTGGAAATATTTAAAAAGAAATACTCGCTGGGTGTTCAACATAAGATACCGAAGCCGAAAATATAGATAGAAAAAATTTTGTCTGTTTGCTTTGCTTTGTCCGGAAGGATCTCGAAAAGTACTCAATTGATTTGATTCAAAATTGGTACAAATATAAACTAGGGGTAGGGTCTTTCAATAGGCTATATAAATTCACGCTACATATCCTAGGGGCTAAGCAGCGAGCAATCAAATTGGCATTATAGCTATTTATAACATAATTTTCACGCGTACGAAGTCGCGGGCAACAGCTAGTTTATAAATGCAGCTTGATGTTTTTTTTACCTTTTGCGGTTGCAAGCATTCATAGGCTATGGTAAATATATTTTGATCAAGTAAACTGTAAGTATACTTCATTAAAACCTACACATGTTTTCGAGAAAGAGCTATAACTATGAAATATATATACTAACTAGCTGTTGCCCGCGACTTCGTACGCGTGAAAATTGTTACAATGCAAATTTGATTGCTCTCTGCTTAGCCCCTAGGATATGTAGCGTGATAATATATAGCCTATTTTAATACCCTACCCCTAGGTAGTATTTGTGCAAAATTTGAATCAAATCTATTGAGTACTTTTCGAGATCCTTCCGGACAAAGCAAAGCAAACAGACAAACAGATAAACAGACAAACAGACAAAAAAAATTCTAACTATATTTTCGGCTTCGGTATCTTATGTTGAACACCCAGCGAGTATTTTTTTTTTAATATTTCCAATGTACAGTTTTGACTTTTCTATCATTTTATTATATGTACTAGCTGTTGCCCGCGACTTCGTACGCGTGAAAATTATGTTATAATGCCAATTTGATTGCTCTCTGCTTAGCCCCTAGGATATGTAGCGTGATAATATATAGCCTATTTCAAGACCCTACCCCTAGTTAATATTTGTGCAAAATTTGAATCAAATCTATGGAGTACTTTTCGAGATCCTTCCGGACAAAGCAAAGCAAACAGACAAACAGACAAACCGACAAACAGACAAACAGACAAAAAAATTTCTAACTATATTTCCGGCTTCGGTAGCTTATGTTGAACACCCAGCGAGTATTTTTTTTAAAATATTTCCAATGTACAGTTTTGACTTTTTTATCATTTTATTATATGTATAGATAGATATTAAGAAAAGTAAGATACGTCATAAAGCTACAATATAGTAATGAGACCAGAGGAAATGTTACATTACGACGTATAAAAGAACATGATCAAATAAATTCTAAATGGTTCCGTACGAATAAAATTGCTTATCTATCTAAAAAAAGTCTTGTCAAGTGTAACTAGCATATTTTTTTTGTTATATTCTATTACAAAAAATATGCTAGTATATTAAATGCTTCTGAAAACCGATGGAAATAATTTAAAACCTGTTTTAAATTATTTCCATCGGTTTTCAGAAGCATTTAATATACTATGTTTTAAATTATTTCCATCGGTTTTCAGAAGCATTTAATATACTATGTTTTAAATTATTTCCATCGGTTTTCAGAAGCATTTAATATACTATGTTTTAAATTATTTCCATCGGTTTTCAGAAGCATTTAATATACTAGCATATTTTTTGTTATAATATATACCAAAAATATACTATAACTAGCTGCTGCGCGCGGCTCCGCCCGCGTGCAATGTTTTTCCCGGTCACTTAGGGGTATGAAAAATAGATGTTGGCCGATTCTCAGACCTACTCAATATGCTCACAAAATTTCATGAGAATCGGTCGAGCCGTTTCGGAGGAGTATGGCAACGAAAACTGTGACACGAGAATTTTATATATTAAGAAGATAGATATAAGGTGAATTGTAACTGTGAAGGTAAACTTTTGCGTTTGAGCTATTTTCCACGTATAATGCTAAACAATCAACGCGTTAGCTTTGATTTTTCAGCAGAATGTATTAAGGTATGACATTTCTACCATATTACTCAATAACACACAAATCACTAGGAAAAAAATCGTCTTAAGCAATAAGTCAATTCAATAAAACTAAATTTAAACTTTTGCGCAATGCAAGAAAGTTCTGAGTTGAACGGGCAGAAAACAGTGTCTTTTCTCTTTTATTCTAACTTTTACCAAGTTTTATTACATCTAAACTTTTTATCAGTTTTGTTGCACATAATACGAGTATAGCTCGATTTCATAACTTAGAAGTTTCTTTATCCTTTCAATAAGTTCGAGTAACTAAGTTAGGCATCATAAACTGATACAGTTTGTTAGTAGAAAAATTCTTTGAACAATATTGCTAAAGTAAAAAACATTTGTAATATTCTTAATAAAACATTTACTGACCAAAATACGTCTGAACTAATGACTTTCATGACCAATATCCGTCTGAATATTTGTAAAAGGATTGATGTTATTTATTATAAGTACAAGAAAACTTCTATTTATTTATTTTATTTAACAATTTATGTACACACATGTATTACAATAGAGATATAGTTAGGAAAAAAGAGTACAATGGCACTGCTTATTTCTTTAAGAAATCTCCTCCAGCCAGCAGGCCGGCGAGAGGAGAGCATGACAATGATATAGTTGAAAAAGGTAGAAGTGTGTGAAAAAAGACTAGTTAAAACAAGCGATCATACATACTTGAGAAACAAATACTTACATACACATACACACATAATATATACACATATACATAAATATAAATATATAAATACCTAATCTTATTAGATATAAAAAGTTACATTAGAATTACGGATTTATGTTATATACTTAAATAGGAGAAATGACGACATTAGCAGTTAAAAGTGGTTGAGAGATAGTGTTCACGGACTTTTTTCTTGAAACTTGCAACCGTATTAACACTTCTAATATTTGGTGGCAAGCAATTCTATTTGAACCCATTTATAAACAAATAATATGAAACATATGGTAACCCTAAGCATATCTAATAAAAATCTGTCAAAAGTTTTTAGAGATTTTCCAATTGCTTACAGAACCCTAAAAGACTTGTACAACAGCGTCAGCGTCCCGTACATAAATAATAAAAGGCAGTGTGATATGAATGCGTGTGTAGTTATATTATCACGCCGCTCACAACGGAACTGGGCAGTTGTATTTATATGTATACATATAATATAATGTGGACGGCTTTGTCCGAGGAAATAATAACAGGAAGACATGACTCGACGAAAGATATTATATTCGGTGACAGAAGGTAGCTATGTGACTGGCTAATACGGGAAACCTTGAAGGGAATTATCATTGTTACTGGATTAATATTGCTTGTTGGGTTCAGATAATTGATACAAATACTTTGTATAGGTGAAGCGCTTTGTTTGGTTAGTTAGTTAGGTTAAAAAAACCTGCCGACGAGAAGGTTTTTATGAAGAAAAACGTTAGAAAATTTGAAATGAAAAGTCATACGAAGTCGGGACGAACGTGCATGGATTTTGGGGCAATACGAATACGAATTAGGTATACTTACAGAATTTTAGGGTGGTACGAATACGAAGAAGGTATACCTAAAAGAAGCTGGTTGACTGACTCATGAAATTAAATTTGGACAGTAGTTTTCTGCTCTAAATAGACATCCACTAAGATTGTTTCGAATATATTTTGAGAAACTGGAATGTATGGTCTTAAAGAGTATCTATACTCTATACATACAAATTAATAAAATTGGAGTGTCTGTTTGTAATATTAAAATAACCACTTTCTACTACATGCATATAAATGTATATACGGTACACATACCAAAATATATATTTTTAAAATTTTTGTTTGTCTGTTTGTTTCCGCTAATCTCTGGAAAAGCTGGACCGATTTGGGCGGGACTTTCACTGGCAGATAGCTTATGTAATAAGGAGTAACTTAGGCTACTTTTTTTTATATAACATTAATCATAAATAAGATTTAATAATCATAAACACGCATACATTCACATTGTTTTCCTTTTTCATGTTTCTTTTCCATTTTATTTGTAAGTTTGTATTATGCATTTATTTGATGGTGGAACTCTGACACCCAGCTCTGCCTTGAGATGGCGTTACTGGCTGCGACACCGTTCTAAACGGCCATTATCGCACATATTGTATTGTAATTCTGTTTTTGTTCTAATAAAGATTATATATTTATAATATTTATTTAATATTATGCCTATTCTCTCCTGGGCGAGGCCGCAGTGGCGGCCGTAAGTCTGTTGAGAACTTGAGAGTCCTGGGACGTCCTTCCGAGGGCTTACCCGGGGCTCACAACCATAGGCTGTTGGGCGTTACGTGAGATTTTTTAGTCGGTAGGAGTCCGGCATAACATCCATGAGGATTTTCCCTCACATAAAAAAAATGATGAAATGAATGAATGGGAGATGAAAGAATGACAAAACAGATATACAACGCAAAAGTGGATGGACGTAGGAGTCAGGGAAGGCCACGACACACCTACCACGACCAAATTAATCGTGTGTTAGTTGAAGGTGGTGTCAAGAGCCGTAGGAACCGACGTGCATGCATGAAAAGAAAAATGAAAGTTGAAGAAGCAAGTGAAGTGTGTATGGACCGTGCCGTGTGGAGCTCGGTTCTTTCTGCCTACCCCGCAAGAGATTTGGCGTGAAGATAGTATAGTATAGTATAAAAAAAGCCAATTCTCTTGTACTCTGGCGCCGCGCTCTCGCCGTAATCGCTGTCGCGTATCGCGCCGCTCGTTGCTGCCATTCAGTTTAAGACCTTATTTATAATACAGAAAATATATTTTGCATTTTTCTCTACAAAGACAGGAGTTTATAAAGAAGAATCCTCGACCTTTGGCATATCGACGAGCTTATTCTTTGTTTAGAAGGTTTCTTTTCATATCTTTTTGAATTCTTTCATTACTTTCTTAGTAAGTAATATTATATTTCATTCTTATAGTATCTGAATAAGTAGATTAACTAGTGAATACCGCTAGATACCTCCAGCTGTGTGGTATTCGGGGCTATTTACTATATTTAATAATAGTGCTGAAATAGTAAGTTATCTTGTGGACTCGGTCGGAGTGTCGAAGATCGTTCACAACGTGTTTTCTGTGTCACAGGTAACGCTTAAAAGAAAAGCTTCAAATCGGACCTTTAAAAATAGTTTTAACGTCTTGTTTACATTCTAGTAAAAATATAGACTGTACGGTGTGAAAACTGTTATACCAACTATTCCTGCTTACTCCTCCAGCTAAGATAACCTCCTAAAGAGTGGTCATGTGTGTGTGACCACTAAGGCTAAGCAAACATTCCGTCAAAACACCCTCCAACTATATGACGGCTGTGACGGGGGTGGGGACGCTTGCTCAGTGGGGGGCAGGGAGTTGCCTATCTGTATGTAATACTATTATACTCGTATTATCTTTATTACTAGGCTACCACGGCTCAAAAAAAATGACTCCTTTCAATACATTTTGTTATTCAAATGCCCTACCTATCTCTTCGAGGATAAGGTGTTATGTACTATAATGTATGTAGGTACGCAGACTACGCATTCTGTTACATAAAACATTATACTTGGAGAGCTAACCACATACAGGTTTCAGAGTATTCGCCTTTAAATTACATACACATGTAATTTAAAGGCGAATACTCTAAAACACAGCACAGAAACATGTGGAATGATCTCCCTGCCTCGGTTTTCCCAAACGCCTACAGTATGGAGTTCTTTAAAAGGGGTCTTAGACGGTTTTTACATGGTCGACATCGCAAGTGTGCGCAAGCGCAAGCGCCTCTGGTGTTGCAAACTTGCATAGGCTGCGGTGACCACTAGTCCTTCTGGCGGGCCGTATGCTTGTCTGCCAAGTGCCACCTTAATGATATAAAAAAACAAACATACATCAAACATTAACTGTTAATCGTGTTGCTCTATACAAATTTCCTAGAAAAATGGAGTCGTGCTATATGTTTAGATGCTAAAGGAAAATAAAACAGTAAGTACTTACTTTTTTTGTATAAGTAAATCCCCGCAGATTCTCGGTAATCGTGATATAAGCTTATAGTATCAAAACAACAATGATATTGATGAACTCTACTTCGTGGAATAAGAAAAAAACTAAGTATCAATAAAAAACGTAATATTGATTTCGTCTGTGATAAATAATAAATAAGCTTTAGTTAGTTTAATATTTTACAATTTGAAGCGTGCTGGGCACTAAACTATCTCAGATGGGTGACTACTGGAGTAGTACTACCACACTTTTCTTGCTTCGAAAGGTTCGTTAAGCCGTTGGTTCTCAATTGTCTAATTTTTTTTTTTTTTATTCAAACTTTAGTACACTGAAACTTAAAATTAACACAAACAATCGCCAAACTGTCGAGCAGTTTGTTGGCGATAAATACGCTCTCTTACCAAATTATATATTTTTTTCTTATAACTAGAATGATAGATAGGTATATAGGTACATGCACAGCGCACACAGATGCACACTATACGTGATCATCACCTTATTTTACTTAAAAAATTTTCTCACCAGTAACACACTCACAAGTCTCTTCGTCTAATCAACTTCATCCAATTCCAGTAAAAAGCTCTAGCTCTAAGTCTATTCTTTAGTTTTACAATGCCTTTTTTGTTAATTTTTTTATTTTTTTTTATTTTATATATTCACGGACATCTCACACAACGCTATCTGATCCCAAAGTAAGCTAGGAATAACCTGCTTGTGTTATGGGTATCAGACCACGGATATTAATACTTATATACTTTTAAATATTTAAATACATACATATTATACATAGAAACACCCAGACTCTTGAGAGAAACATTTATGGGTCACACAAATATTTGTCTCCGGTGGGAATCGAACCCACGACCTCCAGCGCCGCAGGCGGTATGACTACCGACTGCGCCACAGAGGCTTCATCCCTCTAGTGTTTCATCCCTCACAAAATCTATGCTGTTAAAGATTTTTGGCGTCAGGTATCTCCTAGTTCTTTTCCCATAATAGTTAATAATTTGATCTGGTACAGTTGTTAAGCCCAGTTGAAGACTTATGTGCGATCTAGATAATTAATCTAGATAATTTTGAAAAGCAATTAGTATGCTGACTCAATCACAAATTTGATTTGAAAAACCGGCCAAGTGCGAGTCGGACTCCCGCACGGAGGGTTCCGTACCAAAAAACAACAAAAAGTCGTACCTATTTGTTGCATGGGAGCCAGGGGGGCTCCCATTTTTCTTTTTATTTAACGAGATGGAAAATCCTTAATGGATGATATTCCGGACTCCTACCGACTAAAAAACCCCACGTAACGGCCAACAGCCTACGGTTGGGAGCCCCGGGTAAGCTCTCGAAAGGATGTCCCAGTAAAGGTCCATTTTGTTTTAATTTTTTTTTTTAAATACACTGCTCGATATTCTGTGAGTATTTCAAGCGTCTACTGGTTGCCCTCATTACCTATTGACACAGAGCAACGCGCGCCTTAGACAGTTCACGCTGCTCTATAGTGTTATACAACGCGCGTCTTTAGACAGTTCGCGTTGCTCTATAGTGTTATACAACGCGCGTCCAGTTCGCGCTGCTCTATAGTGTTATACAACGCGCATCTTTAGACAGTTAGCGTTGTTCTATAGTGTTATACAACGCGCGTCTTTAGACAGTTCGCGTTGCTCTATAGTGTTATACAACGCGCGTCTTTAGACAGTTCGCGTTGCTCTATAGTGTTATACAACGCGCGTCTTTAGACAGTTCGCGTTGCTCTATAGTGTTATACAACGCGCGTCTTTAGACAATTCGCGTTGCTCTATAGTGTTATACAACGCGCGTCTTTAGACAGTTCGCGCTGCTCTATAGTGTTATACAACGCGCGTCTTTAGACAGTTCGCGTTGCTCTAAAGTGTTAACTATCCTTGTATAGATCCTCTACGGTTGGTACAGTATATATTTCAAAAAGAGTTTGTTACCTCTATGTTTAATTTCTTTTTCATAATATTAATGACATCAAATGTCATCAATATTCTGAAAATGATGACATTATAAACACGATATCTACGTCTACAACATAAATTGTGTGTTTGTACGTTAATTGTTTATACTGAAGAAAAATCTAAAATATGGACGATTTGTTTACTATTTCCTATTAAACAGCTATCTTTGAATATTACATCTACCTAAAGTAATCTCCTGAAGGCGTTGTTAACTTTTTAAAGAAAAAATATTAACGATGAAAGTCGAAAAATAAGTTAGTATGTGACCCGTATAATGTTCAATCATGGCGACACGAAATTAATTTTATTGAGCAACATTTGATTATGCTATACCTCCTATAGTATTCATTTAATTTGCATGGTGTAAAGGGAATAAATGATCTTAACGAAATGTTCAAATTAACTAACGTATTTAAATTAAGAAGGATACCTTATAACCGAATATATTAGACAAAATCGCTAAAAAACAAGTTTGTTGTATGGAAGCCCCCCTTAAATATTATTATGTTTTTGTTTTCAGTATTTGTTGTTATAGCGGCAACAAAAACACATAATCTGTGAAAATTTCAACTCTCTAGCTATCACCGTTCATGAGATACAGCCTCCTGACGGACAGACAGACAGACAGACAGACAGACAGACGAACAGCGAAGTCTCATGAATAGGGTCCCGTTCTTTACCCTTTGGGTACGGAACCCTAAAAAATTATGGTCTCGAGCTGGACTCGAACCTGCGTTTGTAATTCTGTTTCCGATAAAATAACAATTACTAAACAGAAAAATAATGATATGTAAGGGGGCTCCCATTTTTTTGTGTAACGTGAGGGAAAATCCTCAGGGATGCTATGCCGGACTTCTACCGACTAAAAACCTCACGTTACGCCCAACAGCCTATGGTTGGAAGTCTCGGGTAAGCCCTCGGAAGGATGTCCCAGGACTCCCTACAGACCAACGGTCGACACTGCGGCCTCGCCTAGGGGGTGGTTCCGGTGCTATCCCGCGTCTTTCGGGGGTTTCGGGTGTGATCCCGCTTCTAGGGGGGGGTGGGGGGGGGGGTGAATCCCTCACGTCACGCTGCCGTCAAGGGCCTGCTTCTGTAAGAACGGTGAGAGGGTCGCTCACCGACGGTCCTCAGGCAGGGGTTTCCCATACAAAACTATATAAATCACGATTGTTGAATCGTTGTTTTTGCGCCGTTTTTAGTACGGAAGCAGCAGTACGTGAGTCCGAATCGTACTTGGCCGGTTTTTTCATGTTATGCCATTATATTTTAGTAAGACAACCTACTTAAGTATAATGTTCTTCAACAAATATTTCTTTAAATGAGGAGAGCACGTGACCCATTTGTCCGTTGTCAGTAAAATATTATATTAATTTACGTACCTCCGTACTTGAGTACCTTTTTAAGGACATCAAATCTTTTACTAGTTACCCGACTAATATTTCTTTTGTAATATTTGTGTACATCTTCAAAGTAGAATATGTCCTTTCCCCTTCGATTCGTGCTAGTTATAGGTTAAGGATGTTAAAATAATTGGTACTTTTTGAAACCAACAGTAATCGGTAATATTTTATACTAATTTGTACAGAATAAGGTGAATTTTGTGAATTATAGCTTTGTTTAAAAATACATTTAGGTAACTATACGAATTAGTTCTTGATAAAAATAAGAAGTAAAATTTACCATAATAAAATTAATATACAATAATCATGTTTGCGTGTGTGTGAATGCTGCCACAGAAATTTCGAAGACAACTTCTATTAAATGCTCTAATAAATAACTACATTTGTGACTTAATAGCCTAGAGATAGAGACCACAATATATTTTAAGTTCTGCGTAGGTGCTCGCTAAGAATCCAAACAGGAACTTTGTATAGAAACTCAAACTTTAACAGTAGCATAAACTAATGTGTCATTTTACTTTAGTACATCTATTTTACTAGAAGAGTACTACTTATATAATTTACGTGGCTATACTACACCAAATGTTGTTCTCGCCGACCCGCGACATTCGGTTCCTCTCATAGTAAAAAGTAATTCCTATTTTCCCCACCTCGTTCTTCCCTGGACTTCGACAAACGTATCAAAATCGAATCTATTAGCCATATATCAGCCAAATCTATTCAGCAATGTTCAAGCTACAGCGAGGTAACAAAAGTCAATTAAAATGTATGTAATTGACAGATTGTTGTACAGCATTGTACATTTCTTAACGATTATTAGTATCTATCAACAATTTAACATGTCAGAATACAATCGCGCATTTGCGCGAAAATATTCAAATTTTATTCTTAAAAGTTACGCAAAATTTATAGCACTTTGTATATTTTACGTAAAATATCAACACTATACAAGGTATAAAAAATTAAGAAGAAATAGAAATACAAAGAGATTGTATTGGGGCTTCTTTTTTACCTTGAATAAAATTCTATATGGATGCTATGCTGGACTCCTACCGACTAAAATCCACACGTTCCCTAACTAATGCCTAAGGTTGGGAGCCCCGGGTAAGCCTTCGAAAGGATGACCCCAGGTTGTTTTTAGTAGGGCTACGATTGCTACGAAGGTTTCGTAGTGACACTTTATATTATAGTGTCGCCACATTTCAAACTAGTCGTTTGAATCAAGCTTGAAGAGAAAAGTAGAGCGGGCCACGCCCACTTTGACTAAATTACTATGCATTGCCTTCCTGCCTAGGACATTCTGTTTTCGTGAATATTTTCAGGCCCGAGCCCGCTTGTAGATCTTCGTAGGCACTGCGCTCGCGGCGTGTAGAATAACCTGCTTGTGTTATGGGTATCGGACCACGGATATTAATACTTATATACCTAGTTTTTAAATACATACATATTATACATAGAAACACCCAGACTCTTGAGACAAACATTTATGGATCACACAAATATTTGTCTCCGGTGGGAATCGCACCCACGACCTCCAGCGCCGCAGGCGGTGTCACTACCGATCGCGCCACAGAGGCAGTCAAGCCACATCGCATCGCGCCACAGAGGCAGATGTTCGTAGGCACTGCGCTCGCGGCGCGCGTAGCAAACTGCGTGAGCTGTGTTTATACGAAATAGCATACTCCTCGCTTTTTGCTAAGCTTAATACTATCGCTATCGTTTTGTAAAGGATTCCATTAAATAGGGAGGTACTTAGTCCTGGGACATCATTCGGAGGACTTACCCGGGGCTCCCAACGGCTGTTAGGCATTACGCGAGGTTTTTTAGTCGGTAAGAGTCCGGCATAACATCCATAAAAGATTTTCCCTCACGTTGAATAAAAAAAAGGGAGGTCGGTACTTCGAGAATAAACAGAGAGAGAGAGGCACAATTGGTAATCCTCGGTGACATCGGGGCTCATGTTTGCGTAGCTACTTCCGAACTACTTAAATTGTCATGGAAGTTTCTAGTTTTGAATACCGAAACCTTTACTAATTCGTGTGTTTAGGTTCGAATTTAACTTCGAAGGTTAAACCAGTAGGCGATGATATTATACACAGGATAAGTTACCTTTTACAAATTTCCTTGTGGTTTTATTTTGCCAAAAGGGTACGGTTGGTGCGATAAGCACCTACCTTTTGGTAAGTACCTGCTACCTAAAGACGTTGGTTTATTTAAAATCTGATGGTTGTATATAACGTAAGTTTTTTTTGAGTAAACTATGACTGTGCCTCGGTCTTATGGAAGAGCTCAGTTGTTTCAGTTGTACCCTGGTTGTACTAATCATGTAGAACCAGCGGGTTGCCATAGTTATAACCTATCCGTTTTAACACTATCATAGGTTCCCCTCCCCACCCCTGTAGATTACGTTGGACAAAATCCAATGGAGGAATGTGGGTGTATCTTAGAGAATATTTTAGAAAGTATATATATGAAAGAAGAAAGAAAGAAAGAAAAATTTCTTTATTTTAAATGCAACAACACTGACAAAGTTAAAAAAAATAATATTAGCTAGATTATAATTATCCCGCCGTTGCACCAAAATAGGAGCCCGTTCAGCATAATGCCGAGTACGAGTAGGTACCAGGCGCTGGTTTTCATATTCCAAAGATAATATAGTAGTATTACATACAGATCGGCAACTCCCACCGAGTAAGCTTCCCCATCCCCCACCAAAGTTGATGTGTCTATTGCCGTGTTAGTACTTGAGAGAGTGTCACTGCGTTGCATTACGTATTACTACCTACTTACTTTGTGCTATTGCTTTGGTTTAATTTGTGCTTAGTCGAGGGTAGTTTGAAAAAAGAGTACCTACATACATTAGATTGCGTTCTGTTCCTTATTATTTTGTTTTCATAGTTAGTGTCCCTAGCAAACACACACACATTCAAGCTTGATTCAAACATTCATATTACGTGTATATTAGTGTGGGTGACAACGAACATTTTTGTATGGAGATTCCGCCCTGTGTAGGTATATACTCTAAGGGGCGTATAATAAATATGTATTTTCCTACACCTTCGGTCTTGTATATGCCTATACCTATATGTATACACTAAAGGTTCTCTTAAGAAAACATTTTCTTTAATTATCTTGATATTGACCTCTGCCTGTCAATTACTGAATAAAAGCCATCAAGGGGACGTTAAGGTAACATTATCTTTTGTAGAGGAAGGAGTGCATATTGGTTGGTACTGCCCGTTCACGCTAAGATTGCCGCTGGCGTAGAGGCTGGTGGAGAGGTGTAGTAGAGAAGGCGACTGGCAAACTTAGAGCGAACGGGTAGTACAATATATATAATGAGGATTTGACCTTGAATTAATTAGAGGGCGCTCGGTCAGCCACGCGTATTGAGTTCCTACCTGAAACGTATTGATTCCTTCGTCCATATAAATGAAGATTAATATTTTCAAGACGAAGTTATTGTTATGTGTTCTTGAAATTCTTCCCAAAGCGCAAACCAACGTTTTTTTTTAACGTGAGATAAATCCGTCATGAATGATACTCTTACTGACTAAAAACCACACGTTCTCCTACCTACTGCCTACGGTTGGGAGCTCCAGATAAGCCCTCGGAAGGATATACCCAGGATTTTGACTCTTTGCCTGCGTTATTGCGAAGCACTCGTGGCCCTGCGGACTCAGTGTTCTGTAAACGATCACTGCAGTAAGCAACTTTCACTATGGCCGGTCCATGGATGGGTGACCATCCATGTGATCACTTTGTGACATTTATTTGAGCGTTTCCGTGCTTCGGAAGGCACGTTAAGCCGTTGGTCCCGGTTGCCAGTAAAATGGCAGTCGTTAAGCTAAGTTGAAGGCTTTATTTCAACAGCAGGCAGTCACAACCTGCGCCTGTCCATTTAAACACGGTACGGCTCACCACCTATTACGTGGGACAAATTATACAAAGGTAAAATGTGGGCATACAATATGCCTATGCCTACCCCTTCGGGGATAAAGGCGCGACCATATGTATGTATGCATTGCGTGAGAGCTTCAGGGAAGCGTAACCTTTAATTTTGTACAATCAAACTCAGTCGCATCACAGTCCACTGCCCTAGTGGTATACTGTTCCCGTTCCCGCTTTCCATGGGAACATATTCCAGGGATAAAGAGTCAAGTCAAAAGCCAATGTGTAACTCGTATTTCAGACCCTATTCCTTTACCAAATTTCAGCCCGATCTGTTCAGTCGTTAGAACGTGATTGAGTGACAAAATATCTGAACATCTTCACAAACATTTACAAAAATTACAATATGTGTCTGAAGTAGGATACTATGGTACCGGGGGCTTGAGGACGTGAGGAGCTGCTCATCGCCCCTCTCACCCCCAAGAAGCGGGATAACACCCGAACAATCCGCCAAAGACGCGGGATAGCACCCGAACCCCCCCCCCCCTCCCCAACGTGAGGCCGCAATGTTAGGTCTGTTGGAAGTCCTGGGGACATCCTACCGAGGGCACCCGGGGCTCCCAACTGTAGGCTGTTAGGTAGAATACGTCTGGTTTTTAGTCGGTAGGAGTTCGGTATAATCATCCCTGTAGGATTTTCCTAGCGTTAAAATAAAAATAAGGATACTATAGTTCTGAGAACAAGATCTTATCAAACCTACCCACTGTTTCCTTAGTCTGCCTTAGTCCCGCGGACTGATGAAGCCTTCATGCATGCCTTTTTTTTACGTGAGGGAAAATCCTCATGAATATTAAAAACCTCACGTGTCCTGCTCACAGCCTACGGCTGGTAGCCCCGGGTAAGCCCTTGGTAGGATACCCCAGGACTCCCAACAGACCCACGGCTACCACTGTGGCCTCACTTAGGGAGGGGTTCGGGTGCTATCCCGCGTCTTTGGGGGGTTTCATGCATGCCCTTCGCAGAAATATGCGGGATTGTGTGTATGTATCACAAATGACAGTTATTTATTTTATAGTTTAGTGTAAGTGTAATGCATCATATTGTGGATGGAACATTTGTGCAAACATTGGCACAGAATTGCGCATGAGTTGGTCGTTCAAGGTTATCGATTCTTTAACTGCAAATAAAAGAAACAAATGAAACGAAAGTTATTCACCTTTCATAGTAAATCTATAGAAATAAGAAAAATTGAAGAGTTTATTTGTAGTTTACAAATACACGTTTACTATTAGTTTTCTGTGGAAATAGTTGACGTTCGAGCAAGATTCGAACGCTCGAATATCGAGAAACATTCCGCCCATATTCCTTGGTTGACGAAGTGTTTTACTAAGTACTAACAGACCTCACGCGGTTACACTCACTTTAATTAATCGGTTCAGTAATTGTGGAACCTTTTCGATGCAAACAAACAAACAATCAAATATTTCCTCTTTCTTTTTTTTTTGTTTAACGTGAGGGAAAATCCTCATGGATGTTATGCCGGACTCCTACCGACTAAAAAACCTCACGTAACGCACAACAGCCTATGGTTGGGAGCCCCGGGTAAGCCCTCGGAAGGATGTCCCAGGACTCTCAACAGACCCACGGCCGCCACTGCGGCCTCGCCCAAGGGGCGGTTCGGGTGCTATCCCGCGTCTTTGGGGGGTTTCGGGTGTGATCCCGCTTCTAAGGGGGGGGGGGGGCGTTTCTCACGTCACGCTGCCGTCATGGGCCTGCTTCTGTAAGGACGGTGAGCCGCCCTCTCACCGTCCTCAGGCCCCCGGTCATGGAGGCCGATAGTACTCGGCGAAGACACGTCGACGGCGTCCAGGCCGCCGACTGCGGAACTCGGGTGGGAGAGTTCTCTCCCGTTCCCGCCCCGCCGTCTCTTTCATGAGCATGACCTGCTCGCAGAAAGAGGCGGTCAAATATTTCCTCTTTATACTATTAGTGAGTATAGATATGCTATAGTAAGAAGATAACGATATGATCGTTTACAGAATACTGCATCATTAGCTGGCTTCAAGCTATGTATGATAGACCATGAGAATGAGTTAGATCTAGGTTAGCAAGTTAACGGTTAAGGCAATAAATATAAATTAATATTCTCGGACACTTCACACAACGCTATCTGATCCCAAAGTAAGCTAGGAATAACCTGCTTGTGTTATGGGTATCAAACCACGGATATTAATACTTATATACTTTTAAATATTTAAATACATACATATTATACATAGAAACACTCAGACTCTTGAGACAAACATTTATGGGTCACACAAATATTTGTCTCCGGTGGGAATCGAACCCACGACCTCCAGCGCCGCAGGCGGTATCACTACCGACTGCGCCACAGAGGCAGTCGAACATCACACAAAATCCTTTATTTCCCGTGGTCCACCTCGTAGTCCACCCAGGTGAACCACGGGATTTTTTTTTTACCCGTAGTCCACCTGGTGTACCACGGGAATATACATCTAAAGCTTATGTATGACACATTTCACATATTTTTCAAAAACTGTAACTCCTTATCAGACTCTGTAATCCAGACAGATGAGTATCTACACATCGTAGGTGTTATATTAAATGACGATAGCACCACACCCTGACGTCAAAGCGTCAAGTGGGGGTGCTGACGTCACTGCTCAGATGATAAAACAAATCAATTGGCCGGTTATCACCCACGGGGAGGATGATTGATGGCATATCAATTATATAGAAGTATGCTGAGAATTTGTAGTGGCGTCGATTAGTGTTAATTCTGTTGTTATTGGTGATCTCATTGGATTATTGCTTTTCTTTTTAGGGTTCCGAAATGAAAGTGTAAAAACGGAACCCTGTCTGTCTGTCTTGGGGCTGTATCTCAGGAATTATGATAGCTAGAGATCCGATTTTTTTACAGATGATGAATTTCTGTTGCCGCTATAACAACAAATGCTAAAATTAGTAAATATATTTTTTGGCGGTTTTTGGTACGGCCGGTATTTTAGAGCTTGTTTGATATGAATGATCAGTGCAAGCATTCCTAATACATGTGTTTTCTCCTATTTATAGAAGCTTCTAACTGCTTCCTTAGCGTTATCATTGACTTTCAATTCGGTTGAAAAAATATCATGCTCGAGCGAGTTTGAATTGCGTCTTCTTTACCGGGGAAAGTGCTTTGATGGCTAAGCTATCGAGTCTGATAAAATATTACGTTTTGGCTTGATGTAGCATATTTACAAATTTATGGCTATGCTCTTATTATGAATTTAAAATTTTATGTCGGAAAATTTCTTGAATCGTATCGCTCGTAGCATCTTTCTCTACTGTCGCTTCTGCGATGTTTGATCGTTTGCATCTACAAACAAACAAACATTTCCATTTTAAGTTTAAGTAGTAAGCCAGGATTTTCCTACGTTAAAAAAAAGGTACCTGAAAATATGTTGAAAACTTATTATCGATATAATGAACTGAAACATAAGTCACTCGATGTTCATTAAATAACAATTGACACCATTTTCTTCGCGGAAAATTCCCGTTATCAACCAGATAAATTGAGATCATCGCCCCACGCCGGCTCCTCCATCCCTTATCAGAGATATGTCACCATTGCAAATGGCGGCCAGCCGGCGCCGGGGTGGCGCACCCTGTGATTGTAGCCTGTGTTGAGACAAAAACGATTAACTACAACACTCTGTATCAACCACTGTTTATATAGCATGTTTCTTAGATTATTTAGGATTAAGTATTGACTGAAAATAGAGGTTGATTGATACGTATTTTGAATATAATTATGTACCTAATGATGTTAAGATTTGAAAAGTGGGTAGAGTTTGCAATGGTGGTTTATTGTATTAAGCGTAAACAGTCCCCCGGATGCTCCATACATACAGTTTGAAGAGAAGCTGGAAGAAGCTTTGTTTAAATGCCAGTGCTCTAAAAAATCAGTAGTAGTTTGTGGAGATTTCAATGTAGATATTTTAGATTCTTCGCTGGAACCAACAAAGAGACGGAAAATGTTAAATTTATTGAAATCCTTTGGTTTATATAACGTATTTCTAGAACCTACTCGTATAACTGCCACTAGTGCTACTTGTATTGATAACATTTTTAGTAATATACACCCTGTTAGGAATTGTATTGTGGACCCTGTAAAATCTGATCATCGAGGACAATCGGCTCTGTACTCTAAAAATATTTCCAGAAATAAGAATGTAGACCGGTTTTGTAGCAGTCAACTCAAAACGCTTAGAAATTTTCCGAGAAAATATAGTAAATAAGATAACAGAATTGCCCGATTACACTACTGTGGATAAATCTTATGCTGATTTATGCAACTTAATCCATGATGTGTTTGGGAAAATCTTTACACCAAAAACAGTATCGTTCGGAAGCAGTTTTGTTTTCAGTGACTGGGCAACACCCGGTATTTATAAAAGTCGTAAGAGACTTTATGAACTTTATTCGGAAAAATCATTTAATTTCAACCCTGACTTTCAGGAATATGTTAAAAAATATTCAAAGACATTTAGACAGGTTTGTTCCTTGGCAAAGTCAAATTTTATTAGATATAAAATTACAGCTTCGACAAATGTAATTAAAACTACCTGGAACATTATAAATTCTGAATGCGGTAGGTCTAAAACAAGTGAACGAAGCTTTCATTTAAAGATAAACGGTCGCCACGTTACAGGGGATCTGGAAGTAGCGACTGAGTTCGAAAATTTTTTCAGTAATATACCTATTGGTATAACGAATACTCTTCGGTCGTCTTCCACTTCCGCTGAGCAATTATTATCAGAATGTGTAGATAGCTGTCAAGACGCATTCGAATTCACGGCTGTCAACTGTAATGGCATTTTGAAAGCTTTTAAGGCTATTAATGTTAAAAAAACTGCAGACCTATGGGGGCTATCAGTAAAATCTGTGTCTAGTGTCATTGATGTCATTGCCCCCCACTTGGCAGCTGTGTTTAACGATTGCATTTCAGGGGGTGTATTTCCTGATTTAATGAAACATAGTAAAGTTATACCCTTGTTCAAGGCTGGCAGTGCTTCTGATCCAGGTAATTTCAGACCTGTCTCGGTATTGCCGACTTTGAGCAAGATATTTGAAAAATTATTACTTGAGCAGATGCTGTCCTATTTTAACAATCACAAATTATTTCATGTTAAACAGTTTGGCTTCACTAAAGGACGGTCGACTACCGATGCTGGTGTAGATTTGATGAAGAGTATTTATGAGGCCTGGGAAGATAAACATGATGCGCTTGGTGTGTTCTGCGATTTGTCAAAAGCTTTTGATTGTGTTCAACATGAAACATTGATCAGGAAACTGCATCACTATGGGATAAGGAACAGGCTCTCGATCTTCTGACTTCATATTTGAGCAATAGAACTCAGAGGGTCGATGTTGGTGGCACACGTTCAGAGGGATCGGTGGTTACTATGGGCGTTCCGCAGGGTTCGATACTCGGACCATTTTTATTTTTAATTTATATAAATGACTTACCCTATTACGTAGGGGACACCAACGGGATTGTTTTGTTTGCAGATGACCCGTCCTTAATTTTTAAAATTAAAAGACAACTAGATAACTACGACGATGTCAACAATGCAATCCTGAAAGCAGTGCATTGGTTTAATACTAATAATCTTAGCCTGAACGATAACAAAACTAAATGTATTAAATTTACCTTGCCCAATGTAACACAGGCAGAAATCAATGTTCAACTTAATGGCCGAGAGTTGGAACTTGTGAAATCTACGGCGTTCCTAGGGTTGACGGTCGATGCTGGATTGCAGTGGGGTCCACATATTGAAAAGCAGCTGGCAGGTTAAGTTCAGCAGCATTTGCGGTACAAAAGATTAGGCATTTGACTGATGTAGATACAGCTAGAATAGTTTATTTCAGTTACTTCCACAGTGTTATGTCTTACGGTATTCTACTGTGGGGTAATGCCGCAGATATAAATTCAATTTTTGTTTTACAATAACGATCCATAAGAGCCATATATAGATTAGGTCCAAGGGTCTCTCTGCGCGAAAAATTCAAAGAGGTAAATATTCTGACTGTAGCATCACAATATATTTTTGAAAATCTTATGTATGTGCAAAAGAATCTATCTAGTTTCGTTAAGTTAAGCGATATACACAGTGTAAATACCCGACATAAAGATAACCTTGCTTGTCATCAGTGTAGACTGAAAAAAGTCAGTAATTCCTTCCTGGGTAACTGTATACGTTTTTACAACAGGCTTCCAAATGAAATAAAAAGTATGCCCTTAAATAAGTTTAAAAGGTGTATAAAAAGTAGATTGTACCGCAGGGGCTACTATTCAATTGACGATTATTTGCTTGACAAGGAAGCCTGGAAATGATCTGCTTGCTCTACTGCATTCTCAAGCAATAGTTTGTGATTTTTAGTTTAAATTTTGTAAATAGAGCACAAAAAGAAAAGCCCGTCGAGTTTCTTGCCAGTTCTTCTCAAGCGGGCCGCGTTCCGAACTGGTGGTACTATTTGCATTGTATTCATTGACGTGTCGCAAGTGCCTATGTATTAGGATTATGCGAAATAAATGTTTTTTTGAGTTTGAGTTTGAGTTTGAGTTTGAGTTTGGTGAACAAAGTCTGTGTCGAGAGCTGAGTGTGAGTTTTCTTGCCAGGTTCTTCCTCACAGGCTCTACCTATAGCTTTGCGAATCTGGCAGTAAATGTAAATGTAGAAGCAAAAAATTTGACGTTCATAAGTTTTACTTTGTAACCTAAGTGAATAAAGATATTTTCCTTTTCATGTTCATTTTCATGTTCATTTTCATGTTCATTTTCATGTTCATTTTCATGTTCATTTTAATGTTCATTTTCATTTTCGTACTCAGGTCAGCGGTCGTTGGCAGATGGTAGGGCACGGCTTGGTTTTATCTTATAGGAGTCCAGCATTATATCTATCCATGAGATAAAAAAGGGATCCAGAGCGCTGGTGTAACACCATTTTTGCTGTACAAAAAGACAAATTTTACCACTTCCGAATCCGTGAAATATGTTTTTCTTGTGGAAAAAGTCTTGGAATAGAACGCAATTGTTACATTAAAAAAAAATACTCTTACGTATCTTCCCATTAAATCCTGAGATTACCTCGGCAAATAGAACTGTGTAACAATATAATTATACAACCCACACGACGCCATTTATAAACACAGGGTATAATTAAAACGTATTCCGCACTATATTCAGGAGAGCTTGTATATACTTTTAAGGTTGAATGAGTATAATTGACGTTGTAGTAAGTACACTGGCGCCAAAACCCAGACGTATGTAATGGACGTTCTAGAATAAATTATTTTTGACTTAATTCAGTTTTGACGATGACCTCGCCTGACAAATTGTGTGTTGTGTCGATATTGCCGCTCTGGTTCTTGTCAAATATCGGACGCCATGTTGATTTTAACGACTTTCAGAAAGTGTGTTTGAATTTCGAAGGGTTGCGTTGATACGTGTGTGTACGTGTGTACTATCTATATGAAGTACGATGTATGTGTTGTTCTACGACTTTTATTAAAATGTTAAGTAGCTTTTTAATGTTTATAATATAGAGCTATTTAACTTTGCTGTATGTTTAGACTATTTGTCGGATAAGCTCCCTGTGTCTCTTGAATGGGACTCTTGAAAAAAACGGTATGGGGTATATGAATTTGTCGTTTCAACTCCATAAATATGGAGTTGAAACGACACACATCTATTGACCCTTTTTTTAAAAAGTGCGAACCTGGGTTTTGCCGTGGAGGATATCTCCAAGGCTCCGTAGACATAGAGCTCGGGATGGTTCAGAGATCTCGTTCATTGAGAAACCTGAACTGACTCAGTTCTGCTAAGGAAAACTTCCTCCCATTTTATTGGAACCCTAAAATTAATAACGGCGAGCGTAAAGTTTTTCTTAACTCCTTCTTTATTTTAGTACAGTTAAAATAATAGCAAAGGAAAATAAACACTATCCTAAAATACTTGTTAAATACTTACTTAAATTCCGTAGGTATCCGATCAAACCATGTTACCAGTCCAGTGATAATAGTGTCACGAACGATACGAGAAAAAATAACAAATGTATGCATAGAAAGGATGGTGTGATCTGACCTCGATCCACATACGACACAAGTGTTTTCTTAATCCGAACATATTTATCCAATCTACACTTTATTTAGTTTCCACTAGCTACGCCGGAAAATTTGTATCGGACGGAATTAATATGTTTGAAAGGAAAGTAGCGGTACATTTTTCTGACATTTTAATTTCTTCTTTGCTAATTTTACTCCTTACTAATACACTCGAGAGCAATGAATCCGGGTCACTTAAAGAATCCTAAAAATCTCGGAAACTAAAAATGCTAGGTTAATGCAATAAATTGTATTTAATAGACAATGTAATACTCCTTAAATGAAGGTATTAAAACTTCTTAGTTATTGTAAAGTTATATCATAAAAAAATCAAATTTGAAAAAGGGCCACTTTCGAAGATGGAACTACGAAATTACAGCATTTGGTGTTGCTTTTGTTTGTAATCTGTCATTTATGTGGGTACATAAACCATGTTGATAGTGCTCTATATTCATTAATCAAGCTGAAATTATGTCGCTTACGCCTGAAGAATGCACCAGAATACTTACAATGCTGGAAACCGGCCGGAGTCAGCGCGATACAGCCAGGACTGTCGGTGTGTCGCTGTCAACAGTACAAAGAGTTCTCCGACGTTACGAAGAAACTGGTTCTAACCTACGCAGACCAGGAACGGGCAGAACCAGGTGTACCACAGCACGAGAAGACCGATACTTGGTGAACACCATGCTTCGAAATCGCTTTCTCACAGGAACTGAACTCACCAATCAGTTTCGACGCCTCGGAGGAAGTAACCCAAGTGCATGGACAGTAAGACGTCGGCTTGCTGAATCTAACTTAAAACCCCTTAGACCTGCAAACGGCCCTAAACTGGAGCGTGGGCATCGTATTTCGAGACTAAGGTATGCCCAGAGCCACGTAAATTGGAGTATTGAAGATTGGTCAAAAGTTATGTTCTCCGACGAATCAAAATTTATGCTCTACAAGCACGATGGAAGACACAGAGTGTATCGAAGACCAGGGGAAAGATTCAAGCAAGCATGCATCGAAGAAAAAGTAGCCTACGGTGGTGGGTCTGTACTTGTGTGGGCCGGAATTTCTTCTGAAAGTCGCACAGAGCTGGTGATCATAGAAAACGGCTCTTTAACTAGCGTAAGATATGTGGAAGAAATCCTCAATGATCACGTTGGTCCATTTATGGTCAATTTAGGTGAGGATGCTATATTTATGCATGACAATGCCCGACCTCATACAGGTAGGATTGTGAATGACTACCTTAAAGAGATGAACATTACTCGTATGGAGTGGCCAGCGCGCAGCCCGGATATCAACCCGATCGAGCATGCTTGGGACGAGCTAGGCAGATGCGTAAAACAACGAAACCCTCCCCCAATCACGCTTCGTGAGCTCAAAATTGCTCTCACAGAGGAATGGGAGAATATTCCCCAAAATCGTATAAGGAACTTGGTGTACAGCATGCCAAACCGCGTAAACGCAGTAATGGAAGCACGAGGAGGCAATACGAAGTATTAAAATTCAAGAAAATCGTAATAAAGTTCAAAAATTTCATGTTTCCTATTTTTGTTTTAAGGAGAGATCAGCAGTTTTTTCTTTATGTAATTTTGTGTTAATAAAATGTATGGTGACTCATATTTTTTTTACTTTCATTTAAGGAGTATTACATTGTCTATTAAATACAATTTATTGCATTAACCTATCATTTTTAGTTTCCGAGATTTTTAACATTCTTTAAGTGACCCGGATTCATTGCTCTCGAGTGTATTATACATGCGAAAGTTCGTGAGTTTACCTAAAATTGGCGTCAGTTTAATAGGTATCGGTAAAAATGACGCCACTTTTTAGGTACACTCACTTCACTTTAATTGTGTAGATTTCAGGATGTTTGTTACTCTTTCACGCTCTAACGACTGAACGGATCTAATTCAAATTTAGTACAGGAATCTAACTAATATTATAAGGGTCTAGGCCAGGGGTCGGCAACCTTTTGAGTCGGAAGAGCCAAATACCTATAATACTAAATTTCTATATTTTTAAAGAGCCACGATAAGTTTTTGTTGTTTACACGTAGGTATTAGGTAACGTAGCATTTGCACCTCTTCGGGTATATAGGCCTGTTTGATTTTTTTAATTTATTCAGGGATATCTTTTATGGGGGTACACTACATTAATACGAAAAACTTAATTCCGAAAGTCACAATCACGAATTTCATAATTCCGAATTTCATAAGTCCGAATGATTCGAAATCCCGAAGGTCAAAAATCCGAGGTTTCATAAATCCTTTTTATTAAAAGTCATAATTTTAAAATTCCGAATGTTTACAATTCCGACTGTCAGAATGCCGAATTTCAAGAAACCGAACCGTTGAATTCCGAATCATTAAAAATCCGCCATATTATAAATACGAACTCCGATTATCAAAAATCCGAAATATCATAAATACGAAGGGTGAATGTCGTTTCCACCCGTTCCTGTTTTAACCCGAAAACTTCAAGTCTAACTACCGAAAATATTATTTCCAAGTGAGTGGAAGGCAAACGACAAAACAAAAAAAAAATAACCACGAAGGCTAAGGCGGGAGCTCCGCTCCGCTTCGCTCCCGCCTTAGCCTTCTAACCTAACCTATCCGAGTCGGGGTACTCTGAGTCGGGGTGTTAACCATTCACTTATTATGGTTAACACCTCGACTCGGATAGGTTCGGTTAAAAGGCTAAGGCGAAAGCGAAGCGGAGCTGAGCCTTTTAAGCCTTAGCCATCGTGGTTTTTTTTTGTTCTGTCGTTTGCCTTCCACTCACTTGGAAATAATATCTTCGGTAGTAAGACTTGACCGTACTTTATTAAAAAAACTTTAACAGTGAATTTTCGGATATTTGAAATTCTGAATAATGTTTTTCGGGAAAATAACAGTCCGGTCTTTTGATTATTCGTACTAATGAAATTAGGAAAAATAAAAATTCGGACTTATGACTTTCGGATAAATGAATATCGTCCTTTTGAATATTCGGAGCTTTGTTTCTTAGGAATTATAATCTTCGGAATTTTGAACATCGGAATATTGAAATTCGGAAAAACATATTTCGGAATTTTTGGGTGTTCCCCTTTTATGGATACCACACCGTACATGAGCAGAGTGATTATGTGGGACTCCCCAAAATTTGTATACCTACAAAAATTCTGAAGTTTTCCTTTTTTTTGTCGCTATTGTTGGGTCAGAGGAAAGACGAGCGTTCTACTTTCACGACCCAACTAGCGCTACCGGCAACTGGTTCAACTTTGGGGGATCTAAAAATTACCATTTTCATCATTAAGATTCAAATTACTTATTCATATATTTTTTTAAAAAATCATCAAACAAAAATGCCCAAGAAGAGAAAGAAATACGCATGTTTGCAAGTTGGAAATATCCCAATAAAGTACTCTACTCTATTAGTACCGGCCGTCGCCACGGGAGGGCGTTAATAAATATTAAGTGGTACCCTACATAACGCTAGCAATGTTTTTAGGGTTCCGTTCCCAAAGGGTAAAAACTAAAAACGGGACCATATTTATGAGACTTCGCCGTCCGTCCGTCTGTCTGTCCGTCACGCGGCTGTCTGTCAGGCAACCGTGATAGATAGCTGAAATTTTTACTGTATTTCTGTTGCTGATAATTATATTAAAAAATATTAAAATCAGAGAAATAATGATATAGACATAATTATATGATACTAGCTGACCCGCGCAACTTCTTTTGCGTGATAAATGAAGAACCGCTCGACCGATTTTGTGCAAACTACACATAAACCATCTACTTAATAGTCCGAACAAAGCCTAAACATTTGGTTTGGATAGGTGAGCCCGTTCTTGAGTTATAAAATTACAACGAAAAGTGGCATTGATTTTTATATATGGCTACTAGACTAGCTGAGGCCTGCAGCTCCGTCCGCGTCAAGTTTTGTTCCCGTATTCGCTTCCAATGGGAAATTTTGACAAACCTAAATAATTTTTATAACAATTTCAGAGGGAATAAATTTTATTTTATTTTATTTTCCCGGGATAAAAAGTAACCGATGTGTTATTCCAGATCTATATCTACCCCTGTACAGAATTTCAGCCAGATCCGTTAAGCCGTTCCAGCGTGAATGAGTAACAAACATCCACACTCACAAACTTTCGCATTTATAATATTAGTAAGATGATATCCCATATAACAAACATGATTTTCTACCGTTTTTTTGGCACGGAACCCTCCGTGGGTAAGTCCGACTCGCACTTGGTGTATTTTTCAGCGTCACAAAAGGTTGACCTGTTGGTTACTTGTTGCCTTAGTGATAAAATTAATGGCGTTTGGAATGAAAATAATTGTGTCATATCGTTAGTATGGTAGTTGATGACCCCAAAGACGAACCACCCCCTGGGCGTGGCCACAGTGGCGGCCGTGGGTCTGTTAGGAGTCCTGGGACATCCTTCCGAGGGCTTACCCGGGGCTCCCAACCATAGGCTGTTGGGCGTTACGTGAGGTTTTTTAGTCGGTAGGAGTCCGGCATAACATCCATGAGGATTTTCCCTAACGTTAAACAAAAACAAATGGTAGTTGATGAAGACCCAACATCGTTTTAACCAATTAACGCTCACCACTGACCATGCCTTCGCAAAAGAAAGATACGGACGTGTTGGAGGATTCCTTCTGTAGGTATCTATAGATACAGACAGAAAGAAGGACGAACAACTAGATGTTTTTTTTCAACGTGAGGGAAAATCCTCATGGATGCTATGCCGGACTCTTACCGACTAAAATACCTTACGTAACGCCCAAAAGCCTATGGTTGGGATCCCCGGGTAAGCCCTCGGAAGGATGTTCCAGGACTCCCAACAGCCCCACGGCCGCCACTGCGACCTCGCCTAGGAGGTGGTTTGGGTGCTATCCCGCGTCTTTAGGGGGTTTCGGGTGTGATCCCGCTTCTAAGGAGGGGCGTGCGTGAATCCCTCACGTCACGCTGCCGTCATGGGCCTGCTTCTGTAAGGACGGTGAGCGCAACCCTCTCACCGCGTTCAGACCCCCGGTCATGGAGGCCGATAGTCTCCGGCGAAGACACGTCGGCGGCGCCCAGGCCGCCGACTGGGGAACTCGGGTGGAAGAGTTCTCTCCCGTTCCCGCCCTGCCGTATCTTTCACGACCACGACCTGCTCGCAGAAAGAGACGGCGCAGTCCCACTTACTCCCACTGACAACTAGGTGATAATATTAAGGTTATCGTTTTTCCCCCTTTAGTATCTCGAAAGGAAAAAATGAAACCCTTATAGGATCACTTTGTTTTTAGTCCTTTCTCCTGTCTGCATATTTATTGTGAGATAGAAAGTAATGTTTTTAAACTCACACGACTTGCACTACACATGATACTAGTTGCGGGTCTTTTTCGTCTACTCGTGACCACGGCTATTGTAACATAGCCGAAACGTCGAGAGGTGAGCGAAGTTTGAATAGTTTACGCGAAAAAGACCCGCAACTAATATAATGTGTAGATAGAAAGTATTACAAAAATAGCTTAATTGCATGCGTCTTCCATTTTAGAAAATAACGTTTTCATTGAGGTTCCTCTTTGACACCTGCCTAACTAATTTGTCAAAGCTCTAACCTAAACCGTTTCAAGCCACGTATTACATTACATTTACAATATATTCAAGTTGTGCCAAATACGCAGTAATGTTACATCTCACGTGGAGGGGGTCCCAGACCAATTATAAGTTCAAATCTGGTTATGTAAGGTGGCACCGCGGACGTAACTGCCGTTAGAGTTTTTACGAATAGAATAGAATTTAAATTGAATTAGAAGAGAAGGTTTTGATTGAATAGTCTTTTGACTTGATTATCTTACTATGCTGTGAGTGTGGATGTGTAAATGACTGGATGTTTGGATATCGGAAGAAAGAAAACGGAATATCTGAATGTTCGTTACTCTTTTCCGCTATAAAGCCTGAACGGAGCTGGCTGAAATTTGGTACCTTGGATAGATTATAGTCTGGAATAACACATAGGTTCCTCTACTCTAGAACAATTATTCCCGGGAATAAGTTCTCATGGGAACCGGGAACGGGAAAAACATTTCACGCTGCTGAAGCTGGGGACGCCATCTAGTCGTTTATATATTAAGTGCTCGTGGCCCCGCTAGTCCAAGTATCAGTGTATTGCCGAGATGGGTACTGTTTGTAGCACTGCCAAGTGCCATTACTAGCGATTTCTTGATTGGAAACGCGGCTAAGGCGTTAGTACGAGTTGACTAGAATAAAGTATAGCTGATAAAATATTATTCTTTAGTCGTATAATACGTCTGCTTTCCACTTCGGAGAGTAATAAGTAAGTAACTGTATATCCTGCGTATAGGTATTTGTAATTCGCATGCATATTCAAATTTTCAACTCTAATGAATATAAAATCCATTTGAAACGGTGGAATTGCCTTCAAACTTGTTAATCTATCTCTATTTGTAGTCAGACTTTACAATGTATTAATCTTAGTTTAACAACATGGTGGCGACACGCCTTTAGGACAAGCTCTAGTTGCAGTTTAATTGGTAAAAATCTTATTTACTGGAGCTGACAAAGACGCTTACAGAATTATCAGGAGTCTGGAAGTCAATATTTCGAAACTTGATAAGCAATTGATAACATCATCTTGTCATCAAGTGTGTTTTAGCGTAATTTGGGATAGGCCTGCCTCCAGCAGTGACTGATTTGAATGCTTGAATGAACATCATCTCTCGTCATCATATTCAATTTGACCTGCATTAAATGTGTAACATCTGTCTTATTGAATAAATAATTGGTTATAGAAACATGGAACGACCTGCCCGCACACGTTTTTCCCTCATCTTACAATCCCGGGTTCTTCTAGAGGAGCGTGAAGAGGCACATCACAGGGCCGCCAACTTGAGGACCACTGTCGAAAGTCTTAAGGACTGTGAGACTGGCCCCCAATCGCTAGATGCGCCACGGCTTACTGGCTGGTGGCGAAGTCAATTTGGAGCTAAATATTTGAAAAAAAAGGATTTTCTCCTGTGCCTTGTGACGGCATCAGTATTTTCCCATATTCCTTAGAACCAACAAAACTACCACCTAACAAATGTTGCTGAAATTCACCTTTGCCTGTCCGTACTTAGCTCTTATCGTCAGACTTTTGTACGACCGATGTAGCATGCACCAATTCAAATCTAACCGACTTTTTGCAGGACGCGTGCCGGCGTGCGTACATATTGCAATTTAAAAAAAAAGTGTGTCCGTGTAACCTTTACGCGCGATTGAAGTAATACTTCCTTGCCATTGACGGCATCAAATGTTATATTATATCATTCATTCGAATTTTGAATAGCGGAAACTACGTTTCAGCTATTCAAAATTTAAATGGCGTTACTTCCGTCAGAAAAAAAACTGAGTTATGTACTCCCTAGGTCGCGGCTAAAGAAGTTTTACTTCAAAAAAAATCTTCTAATAAATTCAGTGCCCAGTCCTCAGTGAAGACCTCAACCTAAAGCTGAGGCCAGCAGTGTACGTATGAATTCTTAGCTAAAACAGCTCTTAAAACTGACCTCAATATGTTTGGCATTAGAAGGTAACAATTTAAGCAAGTTATCAAACCAGCATCGAATATAAAATGCCTATGTGCGGTACTTATTAAGTATGAAAATTTGTAATACCTACTCGGTGTCGTATCGCGAACGTAAATTATAAGGATTATGGTTGTATGGCATTTTCGTACCGAATATCTAGTTTGTACAGTTCATAACACAAGTGTTTTGGATTTAATTAGGCACAGTTATAGTTGTAAAACATGTTACTTTTTCTGTGTATTAATGAATTGCCTGTAAACGATCACTGCAGTAAGCAACATTTACTATGGCCGGACATGGATGGGTGACCACCACGTGGACCACTTTGTGACATTTACTTACGAGCGTTTCCGTGCTTCGGAAGGCACAATAAGCCGTTGGTCCCGGTAGTCGGTAAAATGACAGTCGTTAAGCCAAGTTGAAGGCCTTACGGGCGGCTTGAAAAATTTCAACTGTCGTCACAACCTGCGCCCGGGTCGGCAGCGCGTGTGTAGCGCCTCCGGTGTTGCAAACGTCTATAGGCTACGGTTACCAACCTTCCGGTGGGCCGTAAGCTTGTCTGCCACCTAAGTAGTATAAAAAAAAAACCCTAGTGGCTATAGTAATAGTATGAGATATAGGTAGAAGTTACTACGTGAATCGATTATGTTATCCATATTAACCTTTTATGTGCCTATAGGAGTATGTTTTTTCAAAGCCAACCACGGCACCTAAGACTTTGACTGGCAAGTCAAAGTCTTAGGTGCCGTTGGGCACTAGGCCGCAACATTATTCACATCCAGGTGTAAACAGGTAACACTTATTTTAATTTATACGTTAACGACGTGTACCTATTTATCATTTGAAATTTAAATTAAAGCATTTTTTTTCTACTACCTAATAGAGAAGTCGCCGCAAGTAGAAGTTGCGAATAGCAGGCCTCCACCTACAGCTCAAACTATAATAATAATTGAAATACTTTATGATTATTGATTTCTGATTACATAAATTAAATTTTGCAATATTTATTAAGCATCTGATGAGGTAATTATTGCAATAATCGGACAATTTAATGTCTGTAGTTATATTGAAGATAAGGCTATGAAGTCTATTCAAACATATTTAAATTTTAAACATGTCTTTTAATGAAGATTCTTATAATCTTGTAGCCCCAGTGCCTTAGAATTTAGAAAATGGTAGCTCTTTTTTCATGTTAGCTCCTAATCAGAAAAATCACATAGTATAACAATATTGGAGATAGAGAGATAGAAATGTCTTCTATCTAGATTTTTGATAAAACCTCTTTGTCTTTAAGGAAATATTATTGTCGATGTTCAATGTCACTTTAAAAAAAATCATAATATGGGCTTATGGGAAATTTTATTATCAACAAAAGCTCGTTTTGTACCCTGGAAAGACTCTCGCTTATTTTTTTACTTCAGCCCTTCCTATTTCGTTCTTTACTTTTGCACTCTGGGACACACAACACAACAAATAGTCTACAATTGAAAAAATAAGTGTTATCAGTAAATGTTTAACCTTGAAAGCACTTATTTTTACTTGAATCTGTTATGTAAAAAACTTAATTGTTAATTAAATCATTTATCTAGCAAAAAATATTATTAAACACCGTGGCTACCAACCGGAACATAAATATCAAACGTACATAAAATTTAGTAAACAGATTTTATCATTATTAAACTAGTTCGGATTCTGGCCGCACAAGCGATAAATTGTTAATTAGTTTTAGACTCAATAACGCTGATTCTGTTATTTGTGGTTGTAGTTACTAATTTTACCCTCACCATAATTGAATATTTTTGGTAAATGAATTTGTAAAATGTTTTCTAGTTTTGTGTTTAATTTTGGATGACAAAAAAATCATTTTAAATCTGCTGACACCGGAACTTTAAATTACATTTTTAATTTAAAGACTAATAACTTTATAAATATCATAATGCAGCAAATAATTCTGTCCTTTGACCCATAAATAAAAAGTAGAGAACCGGTTTCAATATCATTAATATTCAATAAGTTCTGTTAACGAGTGTACCTGTCAATGTAATTGCAACATTCTCGTTTTGCACTTATTGTACAGTCGCGTATAAAAATGACGTATCAGTGAAATGTGGTAGAACTAGTTAGATTAAAATAATTTGCACTTGTGGATGGAGGCAACTGCACCATAGTAAAAAGAGAGAAGTAAGTTACCCGAACTAAAAACTGCGTGATTTAAAATATAGTTTCTCTGTCGAACATTCAAACAACGATCTGCCCGCGCACGTGGTTTCCTTCCCTTACGAACCCAGGATTAGGATTTTCAAGCGGGGTGTGAAGATACACATCATAGAGCCACCAACTCGAGCACCACTGCCAGAAGTGCAATGAACTGTGAGGGTGGCCCCCAATTGCTACATTTCGCCATGGCGTCAGGCGGGTGGTGTTAATTTGGTGAAGTTTATTAATTTATTTCAACATACAGCTATTATTACAGGTAAACCTAATGCCGTGTAGTACATAGACGGAAAGCCATCAAACAGTAAACAACCACATTTTCACACCAAGTTGATATTGTATCGGCAAACCGGTGCTAAAAAGCGCAAAAAAACCACGTTTCTAGCTCTGAAGGTTCATAGATACAGCCTAATGACGGACCGACAGACAGCGAAGTAACAGTAAAATGATCCTGATTTTCCCTTTGGGTACGGAACTTTAATAATTAGTGGTCCGGAAAAGCTTTTATTTTCTTCAAATCACTTGTGCTCCTCTCGTCACTACGCTCACACTCATGCAAACAGCGCTCGGTGCATTTGTTCAAAGATAACCTACTTCTCTCAGTTTACTATGTCTGTACTGATACAGTCACTTGATATAGCCTGAGTTATGTGATTAGGCCATTTGAACTTATTGGTACACTAGCCGTGGCTATTTATGTTCTAAATTAAAATTCGGAATGTTGATTATCGATGCACATTTAGACAAACTGATTGAATGAGTCAGTTCGTGATCAGATCACACTCAATGTGCAATAATTATATACAATTATCTTTTTATAGCTGTACTTTAAACTGTAATCATTAATTTATATGGATCTGGAGATCAAACCAAAATATCAAGCTGTCTGAAAGTGGAAACAAAATGTCAAAGGGTACATTATTTTTATCTTTCTCTAACTTAGGTATACATACAGATTAAAAATGGTATAACTAGTCAAAAAAATAAATAAAAATACAAAATACTTATCATTAAAAATTATTCTTATTTGATAGTGCCCCGGAGGATCATCCCACTTTTACGGTGGGAAAATCACACATAACTTGTAGTAACTGTTTGTATACTAATGGCTTAATATTCTCACCACTAGCATGACACATTAAATCCTATCAAATCGAACTGCCAATCAAATCGCTGGACAATCTGGCACTCGATCAAAACTACACATATTATTGGTCGTATTCTCAGGAGACACAATATGTCTATAGTACTTTTTTTACGTGTGAGATCCTCATG
This sequence comes from Miltochrista miniata, assembly GCA_933228765.1. NCBI lineage: Eukaryota > Metazoa > Arthropoda > Insecta > Lepidoptera > Erebidae > Miltochrista > Miltochrista miniata. Next base: position 3,823,704 of record OW121758.1, read on the forward strand.
GAGGCTATGCCAGACTCCCACCGACTAAACCCACATAATGCCCTATCATCTGCCCACTGTCAGTAGTCCCGGGTATGTCCTCGGAACAATAACCCCAGAATTGTCTACAGTGCTACGACTTGGGAGTCTTGGGTTACCCTTCCGATGGCATACCCGGGGCTCCCAACCGTAGGCTGTTAGGTAGGATACGTGTGGTCTTTAGTCGGTAGAAGTCCCGGCATAGGATCACTGTAGGATTTTCCTCACGATAAAAAAACAGTGCTATGAATGGCGGCTAAAGTCCACATGAAGGCTGTCACACATATATCAGTTACTAATTACTATATCGTAAAATATCAGTTTCAAATTCCCAAACGCACCGACTCGTTCGCCTTGGTTAAAGCACTTTTCAATTGATACAGAGCATGTATCCATACATTATTAGAACGACATTATGTTACTAATACATAGGTACTGAGTTATGGGATTAAACTTTGTAAATTGTTAGAGTTAAACCTACTAGCTTTACCTAAGTCTTTCTAATATTTTAAATGCGAAAGTTTGTGGTCACGAATGTGTGGCTTTGCTTTTTTTTATACCACTAAGATGGCAAACAAACATACGGCCCACCAGAAAGACCGGTGGTCCACCGCAGCCTATGAACGTTTGCAACACCAGAGGCGCTACTCTCGCGCTGCCGACCCTGTAAAAACCTTCTAAGACTCCTTTTGAATTATCTCACACTAATTTAGAATTTTTTGAATCAGCTAAACTTTTATACAAATAATAAAAACATAAATACCATAGAGCAACGCGAACTGTCTAAGGGGAGACGGCATAGAACGATTGCTCCGTACAAACTTGTCTGTCATATTTTGCGGGTGGCGGGGGGAAATCTTCCTCACCCACACTTTCTTAGACTCGCACTACAATAGCAATCTACTGTCAATACGAAGCCTATATACACACTTTAAACAATACACTCATTCATTGTATGCATATGATGATATAGCATGTATCATGTGTGTACACATGTGTGTGAACACACATGATACATTTTGTGTCATATCACCCCAAGTCGCTCAACCAATCCATGTATTGATGTGAGGTCCAGTAAAGTTGCTAAACAAATCTGAATATTATCTATACGTTTGAATAGGTGTAAATAATAATAACTTGTTATAAAATTACTTACTTACACAAGATAATGCCATTTTTCTTCAGATTTCTTTAATCCCATTTCTTTTTGTATTAATATCTAATTATTTCATCATTTTTATAAAATGACAATTTAACCGCTCACGCTGTCAACTAGACTTAGTCTAATGAAAGAAACTTCAAAAAACAGTTTTTATGTAAGTGGGCACTTTTAGTCGTCAAAATGTCAAATTATCGCCAGAGGGGGTTTGCCAGCTTTGGCCTCTCCCTCTGCAAAAGCGCGCGATGCTCTGTGATAAATACAAACCTCGTCCTGACTATAACGAACACAAAGAAAAAATAATTACTTATTCAATTTCGGAAGTTATGCGCTTTAGTGATTTCTTATTATTTATATAGATCTTTTCTAACATACTTCTTTTGTACGTGATGAAAATAAAATGGCTAACCTACTGTTTACGAAATTACAGAAAAATGTATCGAGCCATTTTGCGTAATTGATAAAAAAACCTACTTACACATTTCACAATTAATATTAGGGCTGCTTCAAAACCATACCTTGATAGCGATATATAGTTCGCAATATCTACGCGAATATTGCGTTATGTAGTGAAAAAACGTGCACTATCAATAGTACTGGATTTAAGAACGTGCTGTACTGTAAGTGTGGTCCAGAGTACCCTTTGAATGTTGAAACTTCATTGGTGTTGAAGATTTATGTTCGTCTGTAAAGTCGAATTTTTCATTAAACGAAGTCAATTGACAGTAGCTAATGTCACTTCGTCATACAAATTATGAAAAATTTGTATGAAGAAGTGACACCATATGGAAGAAAAAAAAAACGAAGTGATATTAGCTGCTGTCAACTGACTTCGTCTAATTAAAAATTCGACTTAAGACCAGTACGTGGAATGTCGGCAATGTCGCCTATTTTTATGGCAATGGTCCCACCGACATTAGTCATGGCAAAGACCAAGTACGAAAGTTTGTGAGTGTGGATCTTGTGGATGTATGTTACTCTTTCACGCTCTAACGGCTGAACGGATCTGGGTGAAATTTGGTACATGGATAGATCATAGTCTAAAATAACATGTACTATTTTTTATGGATAAGTTCCCTTGGGAAGCGGGAACGAAAACAAAATTCCACGCGGCCATCTAGGCAACTATAATTGCGAGAGGCGTGACGTCCAGCAGTGGACTTCAAAAAGCTGAGTTGATTGATTGATTGATTGAGTAATATGTGCTGTTATAACAACGTATTGTACCAGTACGATTCATTGATTCTAAGCCGAATAGCGAATAAAAAACATAAAAATGAAACATCGCAACAATATTTTCGAGCGAGCACCAATCAATTTTGTTGTAAATTGACTTTCGCAAAAATACACGATGATTTGACATGTGACAGATTGTTTTGTAGGGCTGTCTCATATTTTTTTATAAAAATAATAAAAAATGAGCAATATAATTTGTGATAAATCTTTAAAAGCTGATAGAGCCTTATAATTTCGGATTCTCATTAGTTTCTTAGAATCCTTATTTTTTTGTCGAAGAAATTGCTTCTAGGCGAAATGTAATTGTTTACAATATTGCATTTACTTTTCTTATAATATGTACCTTCATTATTAAACTGTATTTTTTTTAAGAATGTTCTATATTTGGTGTGCATTGAAGTTTATTTGATTCTGTTCTACAGCTGAAAATCTTAAAACACCTCTTCGAATTTCTGTTGTTGTGGACTAATAAAGTCCACACGCTGTAGCTGTAGCACGCTCACTGGTTGATATTTTTAAGAGTTTTCAATATGTTTTCTTATTATTTGCGCTTTGTATTTACATTATTATACACGGAAATGTTTGGAACATTATACCGATATACGAGTTTATATCAATGCGAGAAATAGTTTACTCTAGGGGAAATTCCTTAATACTAAAGGCTGTAATAGAATTTTACTTATATTATTATTTTTTGTTGCAGGTAAATAGCATCAAATATATACCAATACTAGCAATTGGATAGTGAAAATATGAGGTAAGTATGTATAATTATAATTAAGTAATTTTTTTTCGAACGGTGCTTTCGAAAACTTTTATCTTATTTAATCAAGCATATCTTTTTAAAATTACATCACAATAATCACAAACAGGCAGCTTTTTGAATATCATTTTAATAACAAAAAATCAAAGGTGTCATTCGCGTGTAAGGAAAAAATGTTCCAAAAACACATTAAGCATAATGAACTAGTGCGTTTATGGCATATTCATTTAAATTCTTGTAATAGTAATGCGTTTCATCCCTAGTTCGATGAAAGGAGGTCTTCGTCTTAGCATCGTAACAAATGTCAGGAGTGCTACACGACGCGAATTTTAAGGTATCTTTGCGTAAATAAGGGCAATTGTTTTTTTGCTTATTCTTCCTTACGTTACAGTTTACTTCACAACTAACTAAAGAGACCGTAAATAATAACTGCAGAAGATTTACCATCAAGATGGGGTACGTGAAAATATGTCTTACACGATTCTATCAAGACTTAATAAGAAGTAGAAGAGCAGTTAAAAAGTTTACTAACTAAGGGTAAAGTAGATGTTTTTGAAATGGGTGTCAAAAACCGCGTGAAGGTATATATAGCATGACCTCTTTTGCAAGTAATGTTAAAGGAAACTCTCTTATTTCCTCTCTCGGAGAATGGTAACCCTTGCCGCGCATGTACCTTCCCTTTACTGCGGGGTCAGCAGATGACTTTAGTGTAAAACTCCTGGCCCTTGGAGGAGGAGTCAGAATACTAACTGAAACCCCATGGCCAGGTGCAAACGCAAAATGAGTAATGTACACCAACTTTCCTAAGTAATTCACACCCTACAGTCTCCATCAAAAAGTTTGCCTGTAAGAGATTGCCTTGTGCGATAAGGCCGCCAATTGTTATACCAACAAGTCTAATTTTAACCTGCCTAAAGGTTATTCTTGGTAAAAAAGAGTTTTTTTACTTTTACTTACAAATGTGCGCCTCTTAGGAGGCTCTCCATGAAGGTTTACGGAAACAGAACCACCATTCATCCCTGAAATGGAATATGATTTTAACATTATTTTGGTGAGCACGAAACAAAACTTTCATGTTAAACTCAAGCTATATTTTTTTTGTAAAAATTGTGATGTAATAGATATTATTTTACATTAGCCTAGTTACGTTTTTACGGCCCGGTCGCAGGCACAGAAAACAAAGACATTTTTTTTCTGTGTCGCGAGTGTTTTTGAACGTAGGTATAATATATTTTTAAATAAATTATGTTCGCGAACATTTTCATAGAATATCTAATTTTAATACAATGATAATTTATATTCTGCCTACGCCCATTAACAACTTTACCCTAGTAGGAAATGAAAAGCGCCCAAGGTGAGAAAAGTTATTTTACAATTTTCAGCGTGGGTCGTATTGTAGTCACTACATTGTTTAGAGAAGTTAGGTAATGCTCTTTGGCATTTTAAAAAGTAATTTAGTGTACTTAATAGAATGAATAAAAATTACCTACTGCAGTAGGCAATAGTTTTTAAGGATAAAATAATAAAATCTACTAAGTGCGGTTTAAAGGATAAAAAATAAAACCTGCTAAGTGCGAGTCAGAAAAAACTTAAAATATCACATTTGTTGTATGGGAGCCCCCCTATAATCCCCCCTTCTGATTTTATTTGTTATTAAAGCGGCCACAGAAATACATCATCTGTGAATATTTCAGCTCTCTAGCTATCATGGCTCCTGAGATGCGGCCTCGAGACGGACAGACAGACAAGTATCGTTTTTGCCCTTTGGGTACGGAACCCTAAAAGCTAATTTAGTGTACTGCTCGTTCGCTCTAACTTTGCCGCTCGGCTCCATACTAAAGTCAATTTTTTATTAGACGAAGTAAATTGACAGCTACTAATGTCACTTCTTCATACAATGTTGCGTATTTTCTATGACGAAGTGACATTAGCTACTGTCAATTTACTTCATCTAATTAACAATTCGGGTATACGCCTCTACGCCAGCGACAAAGTTAGAGCGAACGGGTAGTAATGATTTTTTTGAAAAAGTAAGCGGGTAAAGCTACAATCAGAGCAGAAGGTACAGAAACTTGAGGAATAAAGTTTTCCCTCATACTTCCATCTTGCAAATGCCGACACGTACTTCCATCTTGCTAATGCACTTGGCCGGCTTTTTGTCGCAAACTAGTTGCAATCTCCTTCCATTTATAAACAATTTTAGCAATAAAATTAGTGTGAAAGATGCGTAAACGCAACGTATCGTATCGTATTGTATCTGACGTCATTCGCTAATCGCATACAACAATGTTTTCAATCACCCTACCTAGTGTTTAGTGATGCACCACTGATATCGATAACCTAAATGTTTATAATTGAATTAAACATGACGTTTTTAATGCATGCATTTATACCTAAATAGCTGACGCCCGCAGTTTGGCCCGCGGGAAGCTATGTTCCCGTTCTCGCTTTTTGTGTTATTTGAGCCCTGTACCAAATTTCAGCCAGATCCATTGAGCCGTTATAGCGTGAATGAGTAACAAACATCCGCACTACTACTACCACTAACACCAGGTATAATTATACCAAAATTATTTAGATCTAAGAGTTCGCCTAAGAACTACCTACTCATTACCTTCAATTAACTTTCTCCATCCAAAGGTTGCCTGATAGAAATTGCTTTTTAGCGATAAGGCCGCCCATTGTACAACTTCTAATAATAGACAATATCTGAATTCGGTAGAAACAATTATCTATGGAAGTTTAACGAATAAAAACATTCTAGAATAAAATAATTTGTTGTTTTGTAATACGGTTATTAATAGCGTTTAGCGGTTTCTGAGATACAGCCTCGTGACAGACGTACAGAAAAATGGACCGCAAAGTCTTAGTAACAAGGTCCCGTTTTGAACGGAAGTACCCAAAAGATACAGAGGAGTTCCGTGCCAAAGAGGGAACCCTATTTTGGGTACGAAATTCAAAAAAATGGAAATTTTGTGTTCTGCAATTTAATTGCAAAACTAACTAACTAACTAACTATCTATCTTCACGCCAAATCCCTTGCGGGGTAGGCAGAAAGAACCGAGCGCCACACGGCACGGTCCATACACACCTCACTTGCTTCTTCAACTTTCATTTTTCTTTTCATGCATGCACGTCGGTTCCTACGGCTCTTGACATCACCTTCAACTAACACACGATTAATTTGGTCGTGGTAGGTGTGTCGTGGCCTTCCCCGACTCCTACGTCCATCCACTTTCGCGTTGTATATCTGTTTTGTCATTCTTTCATCTCCCATTCGTTCCACATGCCCGAACCATCGTAGCATGCCCTTCCTTACTTTAACACCGACACTCTCTTTCAGACCAACTCTCTTTCTTACATCTTCATTCCGAACGCGATCTGCGAGCGTTACTCCGCAGATTTTGCGTAGCGCGCGCATCTCGACCGCGTTTATTCTACTTTCATGCGTTTCCTGCCATACCCAACTCTCGCTTCCATACGTTAGCGTAGGTATCAGCACCGCATTGTGTACTGCGAGCTGGGCCTTTTGACTTAAGCCCTTGGTACCTAAAAGTTTGCCTAACGCTCCATTCACACTATTGCCCGCAGTTACCCTCTTTTCTACATCAGCGGTGTACCGTCCATCCCTGCTAAATGCACATCCAAGATATACAAACTCATCCACCTGTTCCAGCACTACATCATTTACAGTTATCCTGGCATTCGTTCTGTCCTCTTCTCTTTCGAATACCATCACTTTCGTTTTAGTCGCGTTCAATTGTAAGCCTCTCATTAGACAATCATCTTTCATCGTTGTGACTAGTGACTGTAGTTCTGATGGCGATTCGGCTATGAGCACGGCATCATCTGCATACAGCAAACAGTTCACAAGTAAGTCACCCATTCGCAATCCAACATTCATCGATCTTACTCTCTTAAGACAATCGTCCAGGTACAGGACAAACAGCAGAGCCGACAGCACGCAGCCCTGTCTGACGCCAATGTTGACGTCAAACCAGGGAGACAGGCTGCCGCCCACCCGCACACATGCCGTACATCCCACATATGTAGACTGCACAGCACGAAGCAGCGCACCATCAATCCCGTATCCTGGCAATATATCCCAGAGATCCTTCCGTACAACTCTGTCAAATGCTTTCTCCATGTCCACAAAACCGCAGAAAACCTTCCGGCCTACAGCCAGCTGCTTCTCTACGATGTTGCGGAGAGAGAAAACTTGGTCCATACATCCCCTTCCATTTCGGAAACCACCCTGCGCCTCCCACAGTAATCCGTCAGATTCCACCCTCATTCTCCTTTCAATAATTTTGCCATACACTTTAGCTGCTATACTGATCAAACTGATGGCCCTATAGTTGGCGCACTCCATACGTGAGCCCTTGCCTTTATACAAGGGCACGATGATAGCACGCCTCCAGTCCATTGGGACCCTTCCAGTCTTCCAGCATAGATTGCTCAATGACCAGAAGGCGTCTCGGACGCAAGGACCACCTAATTTGATCATTTCAGCAGATATCCTATCAATTCCCGCAGACTTTCCATTTTTCAAGCTTCGTATCGACCATTCAATCTCTTCCAAAGTAATATCTCCGCTTGATGCTTGCACCGCAAGATCAGTCATCGACTCCCTCGCAGTGCCCGCATCCGGGAGATATTCATACATTTCTCCAAAGTACTCATTCCACCGCTCTAACACCTCTAATGGGTCCGCAAGAATGTCCCCAGCTTTACTCTTTATCTTATCCATTCTGGAAACTGACGAACAGCTCCGAGACTTCTTGACCTCCCTCCAAAAGAGTTTGGTATTTGTCTCGAAGTTCCTCGTCAGCTTCTCTTCCGCAATCAAATTTATTCTTTCACGCTTCTCTTTCACTAAAGCTTTGGTTTCATTCTTGCAGAGGCGGTAAATTTCTTTCTTCGTGTCTTTCATACTCATTTATTCATTTATTTATTTATTTCAGGCAAGAACACCCACACAACAAAAAATAATACAATTATAATTAATATTAAAACACGAAAACAAGAAGTACCTATATATAAATAAAATTTGCACTATTACAGACAATACATACCTACACATAAACTAAAATCAGATAACATTGCATATGTAAATAAAATAAAATCAAAATACTAATCTAAATAGCATCAAATAAAATTGAATAAAAATATCCTAATAAATTATATAAAAACCAATAAAAAAATGAATTCTAATTAAATCAAGTCAAATAAAATAAAAATAAATTGTAAGTATAAAATTATTCTTTTCAAATATAATCAAACTAATTCAAATAAAATTAAAAAATACATAGAAATTAAATTAAGATTAAATTACAAAATACCAACAGGAAAAGGAGACCGCCACACACAATAGGGACTAATCATTTCTCCACCATTCCATGAGAAATGGCAGAGCAATGAGTCATGTACCTACAGTCTAGCCGATCAGAGATCATGCTCAGGATGCTGTTGGCGCTGCCACGCACCCTGCGCACCAGGGATGCGCATCTTTTACGCATTGTGGCGTAAAAGCAGTCTGTGCGATGTTCAGCAAACATGCCTGATGCGCTACAGAATCGCCGCAGCCCCATCAGCACCCTGAATGCATTATTATACTGAACACGGAGGGCACTGTAAGATTTTTGGGTATAATCGGCCCACAGGCTGCACGTGTAAAATGATGTACAATATGACTTAAACAGTGTAATTTTGACTTCTGTCGAGCAACGTGCAAACCTGCGGGCTATCATGTTCGCCCTCACTGACAGCGCCCTCCGTTCCCTCTCTATGTCCTCATTATCCCTGAGGTCAGAGGTCAGAACATGTCCTAAGTACTTAAATTTTGATACCCTACTCAATGTGGTACCATTGAGCGTAACGTTAGGAAACACGCTGACTGTACCGCCACCGCCACCTCTAGCCTCAAAGACCATGACCTCGCTTTTAGCTGGATTATATATTAAACCATGCAGTTCAGCATACGCTTCACAAATGGAAAGCAGCTTCCTTATGCCACACACTGATGCACTCAGTAGCACCATGTCATCGGCATAGCTAATATTGTTCATATTAATACCGTCTACGTGACAACCGAGGCGGGTGCTACTAAGTGCCACAATCAGGTCATTCATGTACAGGTTAAATAAGGTGGGCGAGGTCAAACCCCCCTGCCTCACCCCGCACTCCAACCTGTACGGTTGTGACATGGCTCCCGACCATCGGACGCTATTGACCTGGTTTCCATACCAGTATTTAATATATAATACTGTCATTCAGTTGCAAAGATGAGACATAATCCAACCACGCTTTCTTCTTTCTTGCTACGCAGGATTGTACCTCTGCATCCCACCAGGCATCACCTTTCGAATGTTCATGTCTCTTTGCACTCCCACATGCTTCTTTTGCACTATCCACTATACTTTCTTTCATAATATTCCAGCATTCATCCACATCTAAGTCGGAAAGGCTCGCGTTTGCAAGCCTTTCACTGACTAAGCCTACATACATACTCCTTACGCTTTCATCTTCCAGTTTTTCACTCTTTATCCTTTCATAGTCTCCGAAGGGGACACGCACTCGCCAGTGCCTCCACTTCTTGAAAAGACCAACAAACCGGCTTACCACCAGGTAGTGGTCAGTTTCAAGAGTGGGGCCTCTGTAGGCCCTTGTATCCCTTATAGCCTCTCGGAGACGACTGTCTATCAAAATCAAATCAATTACACTTTTTTCTTCCTTCCGTCTCCAAGTATACGTGTGGATATCTTTGTGACGGAATAAACTGTTCGCCACAAGGAGGTCTCGTTCCAAGCATACGTCTAAGATTGACTTACCAGCATCATTCGCTCTCTTATCTCCATACGGACCAAGGACAGCATCGAAGCCATCTCGCTTGGTCCCCACCCATCCATTCAAATCACCACACATGATCAACTTTTCATTCCCCTCAGCCAAATCGAGGACGTCCCTAACGGAATCCCAGAACTCCGCGAGCACTTGGGGATTAGCCGAGCTGACGGGAGCATAGGCTGCGACCAAAAAAACTCTCGTGATCCCCAGTTTTATACGTACCCACAGGAGTCTTGGGCCTGCCAATCCATAATCTTTCACTCCAGAAGCGAAACGGGAGGAGAGCAAGACACCCACTCCCCTACTGGCATGATCCTCTTGGTCCACTCCGGACCACAAAGCAATCATGCCGCCAGGAAGATCGTCAATGCCGCTCCCCTTCCGCTTCGTCTCTGTGACACACAATACATCCAGGCATCGCTCTTTCATTACATCTATCAATTCATTCATCTTACCTTCCATACCACCACGCACATTCCACGTGCCTATCCGGCACTCGGCTCCTCGCATCCCGCCAGAGTTGGCGCTGCGTGAAGGGTGGCGGCCCCCTTCGCCGCGTGCGCATGCAGTCATACCGACGGGGGCACACCGGTATGCGTCGCCTCGGGGGGACGCCCTAGCCCTGTCGGGACTCATTTCTCGGTAGTGATTGGTTTCGCGTTTTCGCTTTCGCCGCTACTTACGGGGAGGGCCCGAGCACAGGTAACGCTCTTCGTGAAGGCACACTACATCCTCCCCAACTAAGCTGTCTTAAACTAAACTAGTAATTGCAAACTTTATATAAATCCTTATTACCTGGTATACGTTTAGAACTATTAAATTTTAACAAGAAGAGGTTAGAACTTTAATTGAATTTGTAAGGAACGCTAAAAATATATTGTTTCTGTAGGGACACATAGCAGTGTATAACGCTAGTATTAGGTAGCGAGTAAGATTGCTGAACTAGCATCTAAACCTTTGCGCGGCTGCGTCCGCGCCTGCGAATGTATTTGAGTCGTAATAAACCCGTGAATGGTATCGGATATTTCATTGTGTCTCACACCCCATACAACTCCTCTACCACGGTGGCGCAGGAACGACTCAACCCCCAAAGTGGTGACCCCGACGTGATTTACTCGGCAAGCTCCCGTTTCAGACAAACTTATGAAAGAAATTATCACTTTAAAGAAATTTTTCTTCTGTTTAAATTAAAATGTTTCTAACTAATACTGTGACAAATGATAATATTCTGTGAAGTCTACTCAGCCATTAGATGCACCTTAACAAACTTATTAACTTAATCAGAGCTCGCTGGCTACAGTGATTTATTTAATTAAGACGCAAAGGAAACTATTGTACTCGGATACTATTGTACCTAAATCTAATTTACAAGCAAGGTGAACTATAATTGGACGAGTATTAGACGAACATGTTTTCTTTTGACCAAGTAAACAATAAGTTAGGCGAATAAACGCGTAGTGTTACAAAGCGAGTTTGATAAACGAGGGCACTCATGGCTCATGGCTCATGGAGGGCTTCTCATTAGAAATAGAACCTTTCTTGAACTTAGAAATTAATGTAAATGTCTCTTATATTAAGAAATACAAATTGGCGAAATTTTAACACATACGTACATACTTCTGCCATCAATCAAATTGATTACGTCTTAATCTGCGAGTACTAATGTATATTTTGTGAAACATTTTATTTTTATTTTTCTTGGCGCGACTTATGTTATGTTAAGTTGCACACTTAATCTGTGCACTTAAGTCATGTGAACTAATTAATTCTTATTTAGATATTATTATTATAATGCTACATATTTCAAAATATCGACTCGCAATGTGACATAATCGATAACTAATTAACTGTATCGATACCTGTCTCAACACTATCGCCCCGGGATGCTATTACCGCCCGCATGTGCGGTCATTGAACTCACGTTAGTACCTAATATTCTTGTAACTACAAACAATTCCATCATAATAAATATAGTTAAGTATCAAGAGATTGAGAAAGAGCGAACAGGAGTAGATTTTACTGTTTCTCCTGTTCAAGTCTTCATACGAGTTACAAAATGTAGGCAAGGCTTGATGAAGTCGGTTCAAAATACTGGTGTGAATCACGTCCTTGGAAGCAGGGTAACATTTGAATCAACCTCTAAAGAAGCAGGAATAGAATAGAATAGAATAGAATAGAAATATTCTTTATTGTACACCAAAAAAAAATATTTACATAGTTAAGGAATACAAGGTCTTGTAATGTACAATGGGCGGCCTTATCGCTAAGTGCGATTTCTACCAGGCAACCTTTGGATGGAGATAATTGTCAGAGATTAAGATGGGTAGTAATTTGGGAGGTGTATTAAAGGTAGAAGAATTTAAATTTAGTCAATAACAGTATTTACAACTATGTACACACCTACAAACATACATACAAATACATACATATGATACATACATACATACATACATACCAACCTATATACATACACAATATTATATTCATAGATTACTTTTTAGCAGGACTCAGGACTGCCTTAATTTCACAAAGATTATACTTAGCTACCTACCTGATTTAAAGATAATGTATTTGATAATCTATATTTAAGACTATTCGTAGGTACTAAAATATTAAAATGATTCTGGGTGAGGGTGGGGGGAAGTATAGTCCTAAATCTCGCTACGTATCACCAAGGGGGAGGAAGGGGATAAAAATGAAAAAAAAAAAAAACATCTGGCAAAGTCGTAGGCACAAGTTTGTGAACAATTGAACTACTACCCGTTCGCTCTAACTTTGCCGCTGGCGTAGAGGCGTATACCCGAATTGTTAATTGGACGAAGTAAATTGACAGTAGCTAATTTCACTTCGTCATAGAAAATACGCAACATTGTATGAAGAAGTGACATTAGTTGCTGTCAATTTACTTCGTCTAATTAAAAATTCGACTTTAGTATGGAGCCGAGCGGCAAAGTTACCAGAACGAGCAGTAGGTACTATACTGTATTTCAATAGCTTTGCGCAAAAATGTAAACAAACACATTTGATCCTATATATCCATAGTTAACTTGCAATTAAATATTTACCCTGATTATATTCCAGTATCCAGGAGTCATACAGTGTTCTTACAATCATTTCGACATCAAATAACTTCTTTATGACAGTTTATTTTCATTTAAAATACCTACTCAGGATACTAAAAAATTCAATGATTTGTCATACTATATTTTTCTACTCATCTGTCTTAGACAACGATTGTCAAAACATGACATGTTTCCATTATTGCCAGATCGGGCATGAACTATACGAAGCCACAGTTTCTGCATCGCGCTTTAATAGTCCTCACACCTGGTAGAATATAATAGATACATACCTTTCTATCAGTATTGTACGTGAACTTTCGGGTCGTAGCCCTGTTGCCGTGATCATCTGCCTTGAAAATATTTCACACATTCCTTGCAATGACGCCATCAGACAACAGGCTTTTGATTGCTGCATTATAAGAAGTTACATACGGCTATTGGCCCAAATATTGGCAATTGGCATAATGGTCGTTCCTATCAAGGTACATCTACATTTACCAATATTAATTAATGTTGTATTCGCCTGAAAATACTAACCAATATAACTCTACTCTTGAAGTACCTACAATGTGGAGAGATAGAGTTCAGGTTGATTTGGTTACGAATATTGATTGGTATAATAATGCAGCTCGTTTATGTTTATAACAGCAATATAGTTGCAACTTTGTGGTTAATTGATTCAGTATGTATGCTTGTACAAACGAGTTTCTTTTAATTAGTTTTTAGTTCAAGATCAATATGTAACATTTTACAATTTCACATAATCATGCTGCACTTATTGCGTTTTATATCTTCTTTATGTATGTATCTTCAATATTTATTGTGTATATAATTTTATTTCGAAGAGACACTTTAAGTTACTTTATACGTTTTTTTTTAACGTGAGGGAAAATCCTTCATGGATGCTATGCCGGATTCCTACCGACTAAAAAAACTCACGTAACGCCTAACAGCCTACGGTTGGGAGCCCCGCGTAAGCTCTCGGAAGGATGCCCCAGGACGGTAGTCCTGTGTTAGACGTAGGCGCAGTGGTAGCCGTAGGTCTGTTGGGTGGGAACCCAACAGACCTACGACTACCACTGCGAGTTACTTTATGCCTTGCAACAACTTGTTACATTACATCTGTAAGGGCGATTAAAGAAAAAATGGAGTAGTGATCTTATTGAGCCGTGCTAATGTAAAGGAAATCTCTGGGTCGGCAGCGCGTGTGTAGCGCCTCTGGTGTTGCACCGGTACATCTGCTGAGCCGTATGCCTGCTGCCACCTTAATGAAATAAAAAAGAAGTAAATGAGTAACAATAAAAAAAGTAATCGTGATACCCTATACACCTGAAAAGGCAAATATTTGCCTTCACTCCTCCAAGAACAAACCAGACATCAATCAAATCAGCATGGTATCCACTGCTGGACGTAGGCATCTCCCAAATGACACCACAAGACACGGTCCTGCGCCATAACGCATCTAGACCTTGCCTTTACTTTTGCTGAGTCGCGGACATTACTCCAGAACTCTTTTGGCTCCATCCACTATCGGATCTTCTACAGATGTAGCCAGCCCACTGCCACTTTAATGCTGTTTTTCTTCTGAACATATTTTCCAATTTCTTTCACCACTACAAAGCCAAGTTTTATAGCAACATAGACTATGTCTCCTCCTGTCAACCAAACTGGTATCAACCCTATGTTATACTCCATATTAAATTCTGCTACGAGCTTCATAGTACTTCACAGTCTAAGGATCAAGACATGGCTAGGTATTTATAAAACGGCCTTACAATATTAATAAACTGTATCAAATTCCTTACAACAGTAGCTGTCAGTTGGTACGCCACCCCCGGTACCGATATGACGACAACCCGCTGTGAACCGACCCCGATACACAACCCACGCTTGGTTGTACTCGCCTACTTTAGGACAGTCTAAAATGATTAACTGCTTTCGTAAAATACGTAGTTTTTGCCTAGTTTTTTATATCATAGAACATCGATAGATGAGAGTCGCTTTGATGAGCTTTAGCTCAGTTCTTAAAGAATCAAAATTGTGAAAATTTTGATTCGTTAATATTTTATTTTATTTTTGATTCTTTAATGGGCTAGTAAAAAGTTGAGAGATTTTATGATCCTCTGTGACAGAGGGCCTGAGAACGGCGGTTAATCTGCTTGTCGTTCTTACAGAAGTAGACCATAACAGTGGCGTGTCTCTTCCCCTCTCAAGCAATTGAGATAACCCCAATTCCCCCACCGCATAAAGATGGCATATGGAAGGACACCGTATGGTACTACGAAGAAAAGATCTTTTAAATCAGTCAGGTTGGGGTTACGATTCTGCTTGAAGTTGGAACCCTTTGTTTCCGCACCACTGCTTATCACGCATATTGTTTGGCTTCAATAAGAAGTGTGTGGAATTAGCTTCAAAACTGTGAAATAGAACTCGTTAGCGGAACATAGATACTCTCTCTCGAATCCCGACACGCACTTGGCCAGTTAGTTATCAGTTGTTATGCTTGATTTAAGCGTTGCTTAAGCGATTGCTGTCGACATTTCAACTCTTGTTAGTCTGCAATCTGTACTTGCCTGCACGTGAGTTTTGAACCTGAAAAGAATGCAATAAAATCTCTGAGAACCCCAACGGGTGAACGACGCGGACTCATTAATGGACCTGCCTATCCCGCGGTGGTACTGGTACCTATGTAGGTACGTGAAAGTAGCATCGGGAGCTCACTCAGGTCGTTCCAGGTTTTTATAGTTCGACAGAGGAACGATCTTTTGAAACGCTCAGTCTGGCGAAGATTCTCTCCACTGTGTATGAATGGCATTTCGGGATCAGAAAGGAGAAGGTGAGATAAGGTTAAAGAACTCTTCAGAACATGCACCGTGATACATTCGGTAGAAGGCAGCCAATGACGCTATGGTTCTTCACTGCGCCAACGGTTCCAGGCCTCCTGTCACCTCAGGACAACCAATTATTCGGATAGCACGTCTCTGCATAGCATCAAGCGCGTCTAGTAAGTACCTCGCGGAGTCATCCCAAAGGTGAGAACAGTATATTCGAGGAATATTCTCAAGTTCAATGCAAAACCTTGAATCCAGCGCAGTGAACCCTACAGAAAAAGCGTAGGTAATTAAAACTTGACAATCTATCGATCAGGAATCCAAATGTTTATTACTGTAGAGGTACATTTAACCAATTGTTTTTTTTGCAGCCCGCATTAGATTTTCACGATAGACGACGCGTGCCGGGAACACTGAGTAGTATACTATATTTAGATCACGCAATAAAAAATTTTGTTTCACGCGTAAAAGTAACTTAATATTTGTCCCAAGTGAGTAAAGTCTTGAGGCCAAGGTTAAAGGAAAATACATAAATAAGACAAAATATTGGTCCTTGACAGAGTACATGTCGTGTAGATAGAATGGACAGGATCGAATGTCAGCTTTCGTACGGTAACTAATATTAATGTACAACTTTATTCTATTACAAAGAATAACAAATAAATAAAATACGGGTATAGGTAAATAGGCTTTCCTTTTCCCTTTGTTGTAAGGGGAGAAGGAGAACCTATTCTCTATTCTCGCTTTATAAATATCCCCGCGGCTTCGTCCGCGTAGAAGTCGTTATCGCTTTAAATCATTACCCTCTTTTTGCGTAGTCGTTTAAAAAGTACCCTATGTGCTTGCCAGGACCTCACCCTACTGTTATCCCAAATTTCATCTAATTCGCTTCAGCGATTCAGGCGTGAAAGCGAAACAGACAGAGTTACTTTCGCGTTTATAATATTGGTAGGGATTACTAATCATGTCGGAAGAACGACGAATCGAACTTTTAAACAAAAGAGATGCAAGATTAATTAAATAGGTATCTTTGCCCTTCAGATTTTTGGTAATAAGCAACACTCACAACGTGACAATTTTAGTGCGCCTTCACACTAGCGTAGGCGTTCGATGGACGTATGCGCGGCGTATACGTCGCGTATACGTCGCGTCGGCGCCGCGCATACGTCCATCGTACGCCTACGCCGGAAAAACGCTAGTGTGAAGGCGCACTAAGTAAATATCACAGCACCATAGTTATCTCAACCAATCCAATCCAAAATATTCAACACTAGCGGACGTCTCGCGGTTTCACCCGCGTAGTTCCCGTTCCCGTGGGAATACGGGAATAAAATATAGCCAATGTTCACCGCAAAGAGTGTAGCTTTCCAACAGTAAATAATTTTTCAAATCGGTCCTGTAGTTCCGGAGCCTATTCGTTACAAACAAACAAACAAACAAACAAAAAAACAAATCTTTCCTCTTTATAATATTAGTATAGACAACCCAATCGAAAATACTCAACATAATATTAATTACAATACAATACAATACAGCATTGCAACACCGAGTACATTGACCGTAGCAGGGTAAACAAGTATTACGTGTATGTCAATCGCACGTGCTTCGGTAGCCGCAGCGTGCCGTGCCGTACCGTACCGAGAGCTGTAAGTTCATTGACCGAGGGCTTTAGGGGTTTCAGGTGATTTATGTACGTAGCTCTGTTAGGTGTTGATTTGAAACTTATGTACCTATCAGGTCTTGTTTTTGTTTTTCCTGGTTTACAAATGCTGGGGAAATGAGTCAGGGGCTAATTTTTAAGCGTAAAGTATTTTTAAAAGTGTTCGTACCAAATTTTTATAAGTACTTATTGTCGAAGCGCTCGTGGCCCCGCGGGCTAAGTATTCTGTAAACGATCACTGCAGTAAGCAATTTTCACTATGGCCGGTCCTTGGATGGTTGACCATCCATGTGACCACTTTGTGACATTTATTTGAGCGTTTCCGTGCTTCGGAAGGCACGTTAAACCGTTGGTGCCGGTTACATTAAAATGGCAATCGTTAGCCAAGTAGAAGGTCTTTATAGGCGGCTTGAAACATTTCAACAGCTTAGGCAGTTACAAGTTACAACCCGCGCCTGTCCAATTTAACATAGGAATACGGCTCACAACCTATCACGTGGGACAAATTCTAAAAAGGTGAAATTTGGGCATATAATATGCCTCTGCCTACCCCTTCGGGGATAAAGGCGTGAATATGTGTATGTAGGTACTAATTATTGTCTGTAGAAATAATTAGTACCTACATACATATAGTTGTTTAACGGTAACCGCTTTCTTAGCAACTAGCAACCTCACCTAGGGGTTCGGGTATTATCCCGCATCTTTGGGGGTTAGGCGTCCGTGAAACTCTCACGTCACGCCGCCGTCTTGGGCCTGCTTCTGTATGCAGCAGCCTCCTCATTGTACCAACAATGTAATGTTTGCTCATCTGTATAACACATCTGAAACCGTGTGAAATACCGCGACCTTAGGGTTGTCGCACATCATACCTTCTCAAACAACTTTCGATTTGCACGAGACGTAATACACTCGCGATAGGTCGACCCCTATTACATTATAACCTCACATTAATGACGTGAGAATATTGTATGATTATTTCTGTTTCTTGTAACGAGAATACGATTGATATCCAACCATTATTTAGTAAATAATAATATTCATTGTAGCACCCGCGAAGTTCCCGTTTCCGGGACGGGAATAAAATATAGCTTATGTTCACCGGAGGTAATGTAGCTTCGCAACAGTGAAAGAATTTTTCAAATCGGTTTAGTACTTTCGGAGCTTTTTCAATGCAAAAAAAGAAACAATAAAAGTTTTCCTCTTTATAACATTAGCATAGAAGTATAGACAAGTTGTTACTTGATATAGGTTGAATAGTAGATGGAGGGACACCGTGTGATGTGCAACAGCCCCGAGATAAAGGGGCGACGGTGATGCGCAGCCCTGCTCGTCAGCAGCCCAACCACTCTGACAAGAGTGATCGACTAAGAAGGAGATCTAATTATACTGCTGAAAAGGGGTATTAGAGGCGCCATCCTGAGAGTTTCTCCTCCGTACGCTTATACACACACTATAAGTATAAGAAATATAAATACATCTCAAACATATGTAAATTTTGAGCGCATTGTTTTAAATTGTTTTGTGTTCCTTTGTAGTGGTGTCGAATACGATTTCCCCCGGAAAAATATGACAGACAGATTATGTATAGAGGAAAGGTCGCGTTGCTCTGTGGTGTAAAGCGAAGTGACATACATACATATGGTTACGCCTTTATCCCCGAAGGGGTAGGCAGACGCATTTTATCTGCCCACATTTCACATTTTAAGATTTTGTCCCACGCAATAGGTGATGAACCGTATTGCCGTGTTGAAAAGCGAAGTGAATCGAATCAAAATAGATTTTACGACTCAACAGAACTTTTAGAAAGCCCAAAAAATTTGCCGTACTAAATAACCATTACTATGAACGTTTACCCACGCAATAAAAGTCACAAATATGTCAAGTAATCTCGACAAATGTAAGGTTCAGGTTCACCTCCGTCTGAACCCGGAGCCGTCACGTACCCTGATTTCCCACTGGACCCCATTTCTCTATCCAATTCAACATGTTGTTGTGATTATTCGTTTTTGATTGTTATTTTCTGCTAGGTACAAGGATTTATTTTTTTATTACATTCAGGACACGGTTTTCCCAAACGGCTGTTCGGGGCTCTTCGAACAATGCTTTAGAAGGCTTTTCTGGGTGTTTTTATTTATTTTGTTTCTTGTAATAGATAGTAATTGCATTATTAGAACGTGGGTTTTTAATATGCCTCTGCCTATCCCTTTGAGAATAAATTCGTGTTAATTTTGTTCATGTTTTAGGTTGTTGCTGAATAGTTAGAAAAATGTTGTTTGTGAATAATTAATAAATAAATATTTTCGGACATTTCACACAACGCTATCTGATCCCAAAGTAAGCTAGGAATAACCTGCTTGTGTTATGGGTATCAGACCATGGATATTAATGCTTACATAGGTACTTTTTAAATACACACATATTATACACTAGCTGACCCCGCAACTTCGTTTACGTCACAATTGGTGTATAAACGGAGAGTTATTTCTTCATCAGACTCATCTCGGAGCGTGTAAAACTGCCCTGTTTTGGTTGCCCTGTTGCCGCCTTCGGCGCGGACTGAATTGTTTTAAAATAGCCTTAATCATTTAGCTCTTTTATAATTAAGCCAACACGCCAATTTAGATTTACCCATTCTTAGATTCATTATGTCTATGTATCATGTATGATTCTTTAAAGTTGTATAACTTTTTAAATTATTGACCGATTGACATGAAAAAAACACTAAATGCTAAGTGGAGCAAACTTCAACACAATAAAAAAAAAATCGCATTGCAATTGGTTAAGCGGTTACTGAGATTAGCGTGCACAAACGTACAGACAAACAGATATACAGACATACAGACAAACAGACAAAAATTTTAAAAATGATTGTTTTGGATTCTATTGCGTTCATAAAGCCCGGGGTATAATATTTTTTCTTATTTATCTTCCACGTACAGACAGCGACCTGTTACGATTTTATTATATGTATTGATAGAGAAACACCCAGACTCTTGAGACAAACATTTATGGGTCACGCAATACACACACATTCATGAACACAGTTCACGTTAAATTAGTTCTAATCGACGAAAATTTAACCAATATTATACTTACTTTTATTAAACTGAAGGGAAAACCTTGGGTCAATATCTGTTTTGCCTCATTTCTACGAAACTGATTACTTTTTGTTAAGCTGACATTATCAAAATGTTTCTAAGCTATTAATAATTTCTGTCGATATGCACCTAAAACCTTTTAAATAACTCAAGAACCATTCACTTCTGAAGTGATTCTAGGAAACTTACAGTATACTTACGTGTAGGCAAAGTATTGTGAGATGTTCAGGAATGTAAAGGCCGTTTGCAACAATATTAGTGCGGATGGAGCGCTCTCTTAAAATCGCAAGGTGATGTCTGTCTGTGCAAGCGACCTCGGGAGCCGATCGCTTGGTAAGATCGCCTTTCTTCGACTTAGACTGGTGTTATATCAAAAGCTATGCGGTAAATATTTATAGCTTTGGATACCTAGTGTATTTGAGGAGTTTGATTTGTCATTACTCGGCTACAATTAGTTGAGGTTGTCCTTGACTGGTGTGCGTTAGAATTGTCGAATTCTGGCTTCGGGAATGGTTGGTGTGTGGTGGTGGTAACGATATAGTATTAGGGCTAAATTAATTTAGGAGTACCTACCTAAGTTGATAGATAACATGAGTAAGACCCGCCTTAAAGAGAACAATGATAAAAGAGAATTGCGTTAACTTTTTGTGAATAATTAAAAAAAAAGAAGATTGAAATAAAACTTTAGTTCTTTTTCCTATTATACCCTTTAAAACCTAGCTAGTTTCGCCTTATCGGCTCCGGAGACGGACAAGCGACTTAATTCAAGTCTGTATGCACATACACAGGAAAGCACGCACAGTAGAAGCTACTTTCATACAATCTGAGATTTATTGACGTCAAGTTATAGATGGTTATTGACAGCCTCCTGAGCCCATTACAGATTCTTCAAATTACCTTCTTCGGAGCTATCAATCAAGAGTAGGCAGTATTCAATATTTTGATGATAATGTAATGAATAGCTTTTCTCACAGTACACCGCGACCTTTAAAACAGTTGGGTGTTTTTTTCGTGAATTCGCGTCGGTTTTCTTGTTTCCTAAACCTGTGATTCGCTATACTTGATCGCGTTGGCATGAGTTAATAACCATGAAACTCACAATAGACTGACAATGAAAGCCTACAAACTATTCTTAGAACTTAGAATAGAACTATTGCGATAGCGGGCTAAACGTCAATTATGATTGTGATTATTTTTGCAATTGCAGTGCAATTTATTCCATCAATAATATAAAAGAGAATAATGGACTAATATTATTAGAGTTTTGAGAAACCTTAATGCAGTTTATATTTTTTACACATCGTCATGTAATGTAGTACTAAAATTGTTAATAGTTGTTTGGACACGGGGTTCGGATCCGAGACCTGGGTAACAGCAGTCTTAATAGTTGTAATACCAAATGGATATAGAAACCTTTCCATATTTATAACACAATGAGCACCTTATATCGCTAAATCTTGTAAATAGAAGTAAACTCAGAAAGTCGTCACTTGATATCGTAGAGATGCTGAAGAAAGGGATAGCTCACAGTACGTTCTGAAGCCTGCATACAACTAAAAACAAAACTAACTAAAGATAAATGAGGGAATACCTATCTTCCTGCCTAGCTCTACCTAAATTCAAAAGAGGTTTCGCAGGATGTGACCACTTTGTGACATACATTTGAGCGTTTCCGTGCTTCGGAGGGCACGTTTAGCTGTTGGTCCCGGTTGCCAGTAAAATGGCAGTCGTTAAGCCACGTTGACGACCTATTTAGGCGGCTTGAAAAATTTCAACAGCAGGCAGTCACAACCTGCGCCTGTCCATCTCAAACCGGCAATACGGCTCACCACTTATTACTTGGGACAAATTCTAAAAAGGTGAAATGTGGGCATGTAATATGCCTCTGCCTACCCCTTCGGGGATAAAGGCGTGATCATTATTAATGTATGTATGTGTCGGAGAAATTACTTAGTAGAAGCAGAGAACAAATTAAAAGTCTTCAATGATGTTCTAGACATCTTCTTTCAAACTCAACAAACACGACTCTGTTAGCTCGACATAAAAGTAATGGAACCTTTTAATTAAATTTCTCGTTCACTTGTAAACGTCCGAATTTCATTATAAGAAGCACAAAAAGCGCAAAGAACAATAATTGTTTGGGAACAAACCAAGGCTACGTTAGAAACTCCATGTTGAACTCATTAGGTGATCAAGCCATATTGTTAAAAGCTATGTGGAAATATGGATAAGAAAACTTAATAAATAAAAAAATATTTGTGGACGTTCACACACAACATCATCTAGCCCAAATTAAACTAACATAAGCTTGTGCTATGGGACCTAGACGAATGATAGACATACTTATATATTTCTAATTACATATATATCTATATATATAAAAATCAATGCCACTTTTCGTTGTAATTTTATAACTCAAGAACGGGCTCACCTATCCAAACCAAATGTATAGGCTTTGTTCGGACTATTTAGTAGATGGTTTATGTGGAGTTTGCACAAAATCGGTCGAGCGATTCTTCATTTATCACGCAAACGAAGTTGCGCGGGTCAGCTAGTTATACATAGAAAACACCCAAGCTTCGAAACAAACATTTGTGGATCGCACAATAATTTGGACCGACCCGGGAATCGCACCCAGGACATCACACACAGACAGGACAGGAACATCGAATGCGAAAAATAAAGATCTGGATAAGGAAATGAACAACTTTTTAGTGCATGCCAAAATGATGCCGCCATTCATAAAAAGCCATGGCGATCTTGCGAATTGGGATTCAAATAAAAATTGTATGTAACAGGTTTTAAGACGGGTCTAATAATAACCTAATGACCCGCTTTTCCATCTCCTCGTTGAAATGAAACGGATATTTTACTTAATTTGGGGTTGCAATCAAGGTGTACATTTGGGACCCGGGGGTTTTCCGATTTGTTGATTTGGCTATAGTGCACTGATACACAGAGAGAAATAGAGAGAGAGAGTGTGTCTTCTCTTTTGCGTCTCGGGAGCTAAAAACAAACTGTAAAATAAATTTAACTCTGTGTAAATTTATATTAATAATGTTTGTAATAAGCGTGCAGTGAGCTATGCATAATGAGATGGGTCTCAACGCTATATTGAGTCTACAGAGTTTGCGTCACGTGATTGGAATACAGCGTCGGTTAGGGATCGGCCAGAAAATATGCGGGCAAAACAAACCAACCGTATCATGAATGTGCAAATTTAAAAACTAGTGCCATAATTATAGTCGTAGTATCATAATGTGTATCGAATGTCCTGGAAGTATGGAACGCATAAATTTTTATGTTAGACTTGTTTTGTAATAGTTTCAAAACATTGCCGCTGAAAAAACTATTAATTTAAGTATGTCGGTAAATATGATGGCAAATTCCTAAACTAAGTAAAATCAGTGACGAATTGAATAAAATCTATCTTTAAATCGGCCAAATGCGAGTCAGACTCAAGCATTCCGTATAAAAAAATCTGCAAAAAATTAGGTTTTTGTATGAAAGCCTCCCTTTAAGATTAATGTTTTTCTGATTTTATCAGCCATGTGGCGGACAGACGGACGGCCTAATCTCAAAAATTGGGTCCCGTTTTACCCTATGAGTACGGAACCCTAAAAATTACGTACCGTAGGTATGGCACAGTCATAACTGAGGCGAAGTTAAAATCACTTCATAATGTTCAGCATCTGTCAAATGCTTTTGGCGCACAACGTGCCACAGAAATTGACATACCTACAAGTGGCAAAACATTACCCTCCTGTAGTCGTTCGGGCAAAAATGGTTTTTAGCTGATCCCTTTCTGCGTCAACTCCTTTGTTGACTGTTTACGGCTTACGGAAACACTGTTTGGAATATTTTGAGATGAAATTTTGATTATAGAAACAGCCTACAAATGGAATATTGAAAGACCACTTAAATCTGAAACAGTAAACATAGGTAAATAGAAATCCTAACTAATATTATAAATGCGAAGGTAACTCTATCTGTCTGTCTGTCTGTTACGCTTTCACGCCTAAACGGCTGGAGCGATTGAGATGAAATTTGGTATAGGGATAGTACGCGGCCCAGGGAAGGACATAGGCTACTTTTTAACCGACAGCGCAAACGGAGGGTTATGATTTTACGCGATAACGATTTCTACGCGGTCGATGCCGCGGGGAACAGCTAGTTAACCATAAATTTACATCTTATTAGGAATCTGTAATCAAAGGGTTAAAAACGGGAACCCATTACGCTACATGGGAGAATTCGCTGTCCGTTTCTCTGTCGCCAGGCTGTATCTCATGTATACCGTGATAGCTAGAGAGCCGAAAATTTCACCGACGTTATACTTCTGTTGCCGCCATATCTATACATATAATAAAAAGATCGAAAAGTCAAAACTGTACATAGGAAATATTAAAAAAGAAATACTCGCTGGGTGTTCAACATAAGATACCGAAGCCGAAAATATTGTTAGAAAATGTTTTGTCTGTTTGTCTGTCTGCTTTGCTTTGTCCGGAAGGATCTCGAAAAGTACACAATAGATTTGATTCAAATTTTGCACAAATATTAACTAGGGGTATGGTCTTCAAATACGATATATATTATCACGCTACATATCCTAGGGGCTAAGCAGAGAGCGATCAAATTGGCATTATAACATAATTTTCAGGCGTACTAAGTCGCGGGCAACAACTAGTCAACAATATACTAGATTCCTACATATAAGTATTCGTCGCCCACAATGCTCTAAGTAGATTATATTACTGGCAACCAGGACAAACAGCCTAACATGCCTTCTGAAGCACGTAAACTAATTACTCGTAACGTTTTCTTCCAGTCGGTGTCGAGAGACCCTCGTCGAGGTCCCTCGGCGTCCCCGGGGCTCCCAACCACAGGCTGTTGGGCGTGACGTGAGGTTTTTTAGTCGGTAGGAGTTCGGCATAACATCCATGAGGATTTTCCCACCTTAAAAAAAAAAAAAAAAGACCTCGTCGAGGTCCATGGAGTCTAATAAATCTTTCGAGAATTTGAAAAATCGCATGGTAGAAACGACTGTGACCCAAGGGCAGTTTTCTCTCTCAGCGGATAGGCGTTGCTATTCAAAGGGGGAATGCTGCTAGTCTTTTGGGCACAATGCCACGGGGGCCTTATTAATTAAGTTTAGTTTAAATAGTAATATATCAAGTAATATAACAAAAAAAAGAAGCGCTCGTGGCCCCGCGGACGTGTGAACGATCACTGCAGTAAGCAACTTTCACTATGTCCGGTCCATGGATGGGTGACCATCCATGTGTTCACTTTGTGACATTTATTTGAGCGTTTCCGTGCTTCGGAAGGCACGTTAAGCCGTTGGTTCCGGTTGCCAGTAAAATGGCAGTCGTTAAGCTAAGTTGAAGGCTTTGTTTCAACAGCAGGCAGTCACAACCTGCGCCTGTCCATTTAAACACGGCAATACGGCTCACCACCTATTATGTACGAGTGACAAATTATACAAAGGTGAAATGTGGGCATATAATATGCCTCTGCCTACCCCTTCGGGGATAAAGGCGTGACCATGTGTGTGTATGGATAAATAGTAATGTGAATATAATGTAAGAATTATGTTTCACTGTAATTTTTAACAATAAACGTATAATTTTCCTAATTACTACTCAAATAAGATACCTAATATACAAATCATTAAACAAATGTCATACACAAGTGCACACAAAATTTATAGAGTTACTTAATATTGCAATAAGTTGCTTCCCACATAATGCCGTGTACACACTTAACGATGTAGCATTTAATTTATATTTCTGACAAACACTATAAACTTAGATTAATAGCTTCTGGTTTTGCAGTAGACCAAGTTGGGTTCGGTTACTTAAAAATGCGTTGGGTGTTGCTGCATCACCTTTCAACGCTATCTTAGCGTGAAGTTTGTTGTGGAGCCCACAG
Organism: Miltochrista miniata; assembly: GCA_933228765.1. Taxonomy (NCBI): domain Eukaryota; kingdom Metazoa; phylum Arthropoda; class Insecta; order Lepidoptera; family Erebidae; genus Miltochrista; species Miltochrista miniata. The sequence goes on from OW121758.1 coordinate 3,850,308, forward strand.
TTTACTTTGATCGGAGGTAGGTGTGTTTTGGAGTGAGAATCGAATGTCAAAAAGTTATCTTCCTCGAGCAGGATTCAAACCTGCGTCTTCTGGCTAACCGAGCCAAACGCCCTAACCACTAGACCATTGAGATAGTAGACTCTTAACCTCTTCTTTCACTTTAAAATACGTTTCAGGACGACTTCACACCCTTCACCTACAAGGACCAAAAATGTTGACTTTTGCAGCTTAGCGCTTGGGCCAAACTACCTCTTGGAGGAAACTGCGTGATTATACTGTACATACATACATATTTATATGGTCACGCCTTTCTTCCCGAAGGGGTAGGCAGAGGCATATTTTATACCAACATTTCACCTATTTAGAATTTGTCCCACAATAGATGGTGAGCCGTATCGCCGTGTTGAGATGGACAGACGCAGGTTGTGACCGCCTGCTGTTGAAATTTTTTAAGCCGCCTAAAAAGGTCAACTTGGCTTAACGACTGCCATTTTACTGGCAACCGGGGCCAACGGCTTAACGTGCCTTCCGAAGCACGGAAACGCTCAAATAAATGTCACAAAGTGGTCACATGGATGGTCACTTACAGTGATCGTTCACCGCGGGGTCCCAAGCGCTTCTACTACTACTATCACAGACCATATAATATACTAGGTGATGCCCGCAGCTTCGCCCGTGTAAAATTTGTTCCCGTTCCCGCTTCCAGTATTTTAGCCCCTTGGGGGTAGAATTTATCGAAATCCTTTCTTAGCGGGAATGCCTACGACATAACATCTACCTGCATGCCAAATTTTAGCCCGATCCGTCCAGTGGTTTGGGCTATGCGTTGATAGATCACTATTATGTCAGTCAGTCATTCACCTTGGAGTTATATATATTTAGATAGATATATTTAGATTCTATCTACTATCCTGTTGTATGATTATTGGTAACATGTACTATCTCTCTAAACTAATAATTGCAATGCAGGAACGGTTATAGAGTCAATGTTGCGAAAGTTGCCATACAGTTAATTTGAATATTGACAACCGTATAAGGATTTTAGTTTATTTGCCGTAGCCTTTGCATTGCAATTAACCTGGGCTGTGAGTTGCAACATTATATTTGTATTTATTATGTGTAGCGGACATTGCTATTAAATATTGACGCCTGTTTGTTGTTTGCTAATATTATAAAAAGGAAAGATTTGATTGTTTGTTTGTTTCGAATAGGCTCCGAAACGAATGAACCGATTTGTAAAATTCTTTTACTGTTAGAAAGCTACACTATCTCCGGTAAACATAGGCTATATTTTATTCCCGTATTCCCACGGGAACAAGATCTACGCGTGTAAAACCGAGTGATGTCCGCTAGTATTTTATAAATGCGAAGAGAATCTTTGGTAGAGTGATTCAAAAGGTTATTTCTTTGTCCAACCACAGATACTTAAAATGCTCTACCAGCGCACGTGTTTCCATCCGCCTACATCCTCAGGTCCTTGTGAGAGGTTCATCATTAGGCTGCTAGTTTAAGTACCACTTCTCGTGGACTGTGACAATGTCCCGAAATTGCTAAATGTCGCTGTGGCTTTCAATATGGTGGGTGGCGTCTTAATGTAATTTAAAAAATAACGCTTGTTAGGGTTCCATACCCAACATGTAAAAAACGGAAACCTATTCATGAGACTTAGCTGTCCGTCGGTCTGTCTGTCTATCCAGCACGAGGCTCTAAGGCTGAAATTTGCACAGAAGATATACCTATAACTGTTGCCACTATAACAACAGTAATTGTTGTGAAATAATAATAATTAAGGGGGCTCCCCTACAACAAACGTGATTATTTCCCGTTTTTTGGTACGGGACCTTTGGCGCGAGTCAGACTCGCACTTGGCCAGTTTTTTATTGAAGTTCTTAATAAACTAATTTGGAAGAAGTGACTTCTGTATCTACTAGAATACTGCTCTTAAATTTATAATGATTTGTTGACACTTAACATGCTCAGCGGCATGTCATTTGCATTATAGATTTTCTTATAGTAACAAGAAACCCATTAGTGCAGCGTGGAACAGATTCTTTATTGGTTCTTTGACGTTGGAACTGCAAGTCGTTGGCTGTATTTTACCAAATAGGTGTCACGATGAGTGTTTCAAAGAGCACACAATGCAAGAAACTCATTCAACTCATTCTCAACTCATCTCTACCTTATTTTTGATACTTGAATCTACCAGCGTATTGATTTCCTCTTACAATCATGGCACAAATACTTACTTTTTGTTCTTTATAGTTTCAGTACTTCATTTTTCTGTTCTTTTAATACAAAATCCTACTTAAAGTTAACAAATACCTGGGACATCCGAGAAGGTAACTGCTTGGATGTTCAAGATTCGGGTCTGGGGCGCCCGCTCGTATTGTTTTAGTCGGTTCGAGACCGGGATTTCATAGGGATTTCCACACGATAAAATAGAATAACAATAATAATTAATGTTCATTACATTCATTACCAATTTCTACAAAGTACTCCCAACACTCCAGCATCGAAAGTGTTTTACTCTCCAAATATCCTTTTACAAGATACTCCAACTTAAGAATTCCAGTAAGACGCCTGTTGAAGTATTTGAGATAAAATTAATTGCTAAAATACAGTCGTAATCAGGTTGTTCGATAAACGAAGGGCTCACGTTCAACGTCACGTGACGCGGACGTCTCCTGACGTAACTAAATGTCAGGACCAGGCAACGAGGTTTCTAGTTTGTTTTTCTTAGATGTAATTTTGTCCCTTGTCTGGGACACGTGACTGCTTACGTCTTTTACAAATTAGTAAAGGGTGTTTCATAAATTGATTTGACATACTTTCTCTAAGTTTTCTTTAAATTAAGTAGCTATGCTACACTATTAATTCGTGAAAAAAAAATCCTCCTACATACCTTTTTAAGAACATTTTAAAGATAATGAAATTGCTTTTATAATACTTCTTTAGTTAATCTATTTAGATATATGTATAAAAATGTTCTGTGCGTCTGTGTACGCTTCATAAATTAAAATGTACTGAATCGATTGAGCTCCAAATTTGACACGATATACAGCAGGTTTCAGCGAAAAGAATAAAATAGCTTTAAAAAGTAATTTAACTATAGATGACGCTGTTCGCTTTTTTAAAATTATATCCTACTAGTTACAGGACAAGGTTTTATAAACCACCTACTTTAGCAGATTTCTTAGATATTTTTTTTAAAGAGAAAATCGATTACTACCTTATTGTATTCATATAATAACGAATAATAAACGAGTCACAGCGAAGCGTGGCAGGGAACCGCTGGTATTGAATAAAAATGCATAGAGCTGTTTTGCAATTATTTACTGTCAGTGCACACCAAAATTTATTACAATTTTCACTCGCTTCGGCTCCTAAGAGAATAATTAAATTCAGTGTGAGTTCACACGCGGTAGAAATAAAATTGTGTCTGTGCGTGTCGTAAAATTAAAATTCCCTTCAGTAAAAATACCTTTACCATCAAAGTATTAATCAATCAATCAAATCAACCTATAGCAGTCCACTGCTGGATTTAGGCATCTCCATTCATAGATTGAGTAAGAATTACTCCTCAAAAATAAATTTGCAGTTTACCAGACCTTGCTGTTCTAAAAGTGAGTGGTTTAGAATAAAGAATGTACTCTATTAGACAACATATTTTAGATCTCTAAAACCGCAAATTAAATTTCAAGTATCTTCTCAAGAACTTGAAAATATACTGTGCAAGTATAGTTTACGTCATGTACTTTATTTTTCTGAGAATGTTAGCTATTTATATTCATAATTTGAACATAGTATAATAATGTTTATTTACGACTTATAGTCTTCTGTATGTTGAACACTGAAAAACCCAGCGCGATTTGCATTACCTATTTTTAAGGTTACGTTGCGCGAATTATCGTGTTTTATAGATGTTTTTTGTAGACTATGGTGATATCATTTTGGTTGCCACGTGGCAGTGATGGGCGTAATTAATTACAAAAGTAATTCAATTAATAATTGAATTACAATGTAATTAAGTTACAATGTAATCTAATTACTCAGTATTTAATTACTTTGTAATTTAAATACTTTGGATGTTCCGGTTAATTAGTTACTAAGTAATTAGTTGCAAAGTAATTAGATTACTTTATAACTAGTTACTTTGTAATTCATTACTTCGTAATTATTATACATTCAAGTCAAGCAAATCAATACCACAGCCGGCAATCCAATATGGCCGTCGCGCCGCCGTTGTAAAAGTTCATGTTGGGTATCGTATAAGGGGTATTTTGGTATGCTGAGTACGAATTTCGGGTTAATTTAGCAATCCAATATGGCCGCCGCGCCATCGTTGTAAAAGTTCATGTTGGGTATCGTATAAGGGGTATTTTGGTATGCTGAGTACGAATTTCGGGTTAATTTTGCATTCCAATATGGTCACCGCGCCGCCGTTATAAAATTTCAAGTTGGGTATCGTATATGGGGTATTTTGGTACGCTGAGTACGAATTTCGCGTTAATTTAGCAATCCAATATGGCCGCCGCGCCACTGTTGTAAAAGTTCATGTTGGGTATCGTATAAGAGGTATTTTGGTATGCTGAGTACGAATTTCGCGTTAATTTAGCAATCCAATATGGCCGCCGCGCCGCCGTTGTAAAAGTTCATGTTGGGTATCGTATAAGGGGTATTTTGGTATGCTGAGTACGAATTTCGGGTTAATTTAGCAATCCAATATGGCCGCCGCGCCATCGTTGTAAAAGTTCATGTTGGGTATCGTATAAGGGGTATTTTGGTATGCTGAGTACGAATTTCGGGTTAATTTTGCAATCCAATATGGTCACCGCGCCGCCGTTTTAAAATTTCATGTTGGGTATCGTATAAGGGGTATTTTGGTATGCTGAGTACGAATTTCGGGTTAATTTAGCAATCCAATATGGCCGCCGCGCCATCGTTGTAAAAGTTCATGTTGGGTATCGTATAAGGGGCAACACTATCGAACTGTCAAAAATTTTAGCTCTCTGAAAATATTTTTAAAATTAATTAGTTATTTAGTATTTAAACAATTTTAAACCAATTAAAACCATTATCATCGCATTAATAGTGTCCTAAAATAGTCAGATTAATGTAATAAAAGTGTTCTGTCCGTGTATTTTGGTGTAAGAAGTGACGAGTCAGGTACCCGTTTTTTTTCGAATGTTAAATCTTTTCTTTTTCACGTAAATACATAATAAATCGACTGTTTCTCGTGAGTAGAATTATTATACTTGTATAAGCGTTTACTCGACGTTGACGACGGTTGGTGTATTTGCGTAAGTACATAACAATATTAAGTATAATTTATTGCCGGTACATAACCTTGTTACTTCTTACCATAAACTGTACAAGGAGCTCTATCATTTAATTCGCGTTTAATTGCACTTACTTATTAATAATATGAATACCCGTAGTCGCAGAGCTCTCGGCCGCCAGCAGGAAGAGCCCAAACTTCAGTTGGTGTTGCTGGAGCTTTAATCTAAAACGGAGCTCTGTGTACAGTTGGAAAAGGAAAGAGAGGAAAATGAAAATCTATTGATAAACGCTCTGAATGACACAAAAAAATTAAAATGCGAATTATCAAGACTTCATGTTAGTTATGATGACATTGTTGCGGAGCGGGACCACCTTCAGTCAATTGTAGATATGTTCCAAGAGTGCAGTGACGAGTATGAGAAAACCTTGAGGAGGACTACCTTTCTGGAACAGGAGCTAAGGGATGCCCAGGGACAGATCTCACACCTGGAAGAAGCTGCTGAGAAAGTTACTGCCCAACAAACCGATAATCTTTTTAGTGAGTTAATGAGTGGTATCCCGCAGTTTATTCCTTCTGCAAATTCTCAAAACCTGGACTTGACTACTATAGATCTTACAGGTGACAGTCCATATCAACAGGACAAGTCGGTTTTGTTTTGCAGCAGAAATAAACTAAAAAAATATCTAAAAATTAAAAAGTTCATACAAAAATCAAAAAAGCAATTAAAATTCCATAAAATGTTAATCAAGAAGTGTAAAAATATAGGTTCTTGTTTAAAATTTAGAGAACAAGCTAAATTGTCAATGTTAGAACTAGAACAAAGCCATTTAAAATATTGCACTGACACACAAAAATTAGAGTCAAAAATACAAAGTTTGCAATTTGAGCTACAATATATGACTAAAAAATATGAATGGTCCCTTAAGGACTTTACTAAATGTTCTTTAACAATAGACAAGGTACTCAAAACATCAAATGATAACACTGAGCGCCTTAATTGTTTCCTAAATGACCACTTATGCAATATTAACTGCCCTAAAGCAATTGAGCCGGTGGAGGCCCAGGGCGAACCGGTTACCGCTGAGCCCCTAGCTCCCATTATCACATGCTCGCCCAGTACATCAGTGGATATATTGTGTGACAGTGTAAATAATAGTAATAGTTGTACTAAATTAATTGTATTTAGTGATGATATTGGTACCAATCTAAGTTCATTTTTAAAACAAAACTCAAATTCAAGTTATTACTCGGTTATTAATAATTGCTATCCGGGTGCTTCATTAAGTGGTATTATGCAAAAGATATTAGAATATAAATTTGAAGCTAACAGTAAAATAATAATTTTCTGTGCAAACAGGGGGAAAATTAGCAATGATGATTTGTCCCTATACATGAATTACATCTTAAACTTAAATGTCATACAAGTTGTAATGTTCACACTTCCATTTATAAAAGGTGTGCCAGATTCGGAAAATTCATTTAGATATAAGATGAATTTACGTTTAAATTTAATAAGTCAGTATAATAATAAATTTAATATAATTGACTTTAATTCTGTATTTAACACAAATTTGTCACATAGCAAGTTTATAGTCTATAATAATCACAAGGGTAGGTATTGTCTACCCAAATATTATAAAAGACAAGTAGCAAGTTTGCTATTTAATTATTTTTATTCTGTAGCCAAAAACTTGGCTGACAAAACTGCTTTATTTGAGCAGAGTAGTTTTAGGACTTTGGAATCTGTTCCAAGTAATTTAAATTAACTGCTGGGACAACAGAGGAATTACCCTCTAGCCAAAATTGTAAATTAATAGAGTTAAATTTAATTGCAAACCGTAATTTTATCGGAAACTGTCCTCCGAACAAAACTAAATTAAAAAATGTAAATTACATCAGCCTGGTGCATTATAATATTGCAACATTAACACAGGTCAAAGAGTTTGAATTGGAGCTGTTCATGAGCTCAGATAATATTGAAATTGTTTGTCTTACAGAACATATGCGTAAGGAGTATGAGCTCATGTTCAGTTTCAGTAGTCACCGGGTTGGTAGTGCGTTCTGCAGGGTCAACACAACACGGGGGGGTTCGATGATTTTATTAAATAAGAAATTAAAATATAAGGAACGGAAAGATGTTGTGTCCCTCTCTGTAGAGTGTACAGTTGAAATATCGTGCGTAGAATTGGAGCAATTCATAGTAGTATGCGTATATAAACCTGGAGTCTCACCCTTTTGTGAGTTTGAGGAAGTAATGGATAAAGTGCTATTTAAACTTGGAAAAACTAATAAACACCTAATAGTGTGCGGTGATTTTAATGTTAATATACTTATAAATACGCGTCAGACCAATGATATCTTAAATTTATTTAAATCACACAATCTCACTAACTTATTTTTAGAGCCTACTAGATATTGTGATACAACAGCTACTTGTCTGGACAATATATACAGTGATATGTTGCCAGAAAGTAAGAGTATTATAAATAAGATAAAATCAGATCATACTGGGCAAATAGCATCTTTCAAGATCACAAGAGAAAAAGTTAAAAGACGTAAAATATTATGTAGACCAGTAACTAGTGACCGCTTGGAACGTATGCGAGTTGGACTTTGCAATAAACTTCCATTTTTAGACACTGTCTTAGATCCAAATGTAATGTATAAGTTATTTTTTGATTCCTTTTACAATGAGTTCAACTCCGTATTCAAGTCTAAGGAAGTCACAATCGGTGATAGGCCAGCCTTCAGTGAATGGGCCACTGAGGATATACATAAAAGTAGACAAAAACTGTATGAACTATACTCAGAAAGACAGCTTAATAGAACAGATGAATTTCTAAATTATGTTAAAACTTATTCAAAAAAGTTTAAAGCAGACTGCTTAGCAGCCAAAAGAAAGTATATAAGTAATAAAATTCTCAATAGTGTAGACAAAGTTAAATCTACTTGGAAAATAATTAACGCAGAAAGAGGCCAAGCAAAATCGAATGATAATAATTTTAAACTTAAAGTAAATGGTAACATAATTACAACAGATGCCGAAGTCGCTAACGAATTTGAACAATTTTTTTCTCGAATTCCAGTAGATTTGACCAGAGCCCTAGGTTCTTCTACCCCAATAGCAGAATCCTTGTTAAAAGCAAATGTTCCTTGCTGTAATGAAATATTTAAATTCAGTAAAATTAGTATACACACTGTCATAAAAACTTTTAAATCTTTAAATATTAAGAAAACTGCTGACCTCTGGGGAATTTCTGTACATTTAGTTAATTCGTTAATTGAAATGGTTGCCCCTGAATTATCAATAATATTTAATAATTGTGTTGATAGTGGTGTGTTTCCTGACTTAATGAAGTTTAGTAAAATAACTCCTCTGTTTAAATCGGGTAGCACCTCAGATCCGTCCAATTTTCGTCCTATTTCTGTACTACCCACGTTTAGTAAAATCTTTGAAAAGGTAATGCTTAATCAAATGCAAAATCATTTTAATACAAATAAACTATTCCATACTAAACAATTCGGTTTCACGCGAGGTCGGTCTACCACGGATGCTGGCATCAAATTGTTAGAGTGTATATATGAGGCCTGGGAGGAGTCGTATGATGCTTATGGTGTATTCTGCGACTTATCTAAGGCCTTCGATTGTGTCCAGCATCAGACTTTAATTCAAAAACTTGATCATTATGGAATCCGGGGGACGGCCTTGGATTTAATTAGTTCTTACCTTAGAGATAGAGTACAGAGAGTAGTTATAAATGGTAAACAGTCAAATGGTTCTGCTGTAACAATGGGGGTGCCTCAGGGTTCAATTCTGGGACCTTTTCTATTTTTAGTGTACATAAATGATCTCCCTCACCTTATAAGAGACGATCACGAGGTAGTTTTGTTTGCTGATGACACGTCTTTAATATTTAAAGTTGAACGTGGACAACGCGATCTTGACGAAGTAAACAATGCCCTCTCTAGAGTAGTCCACTGGTTTAACGCTAATAATTTATTGTTAAACGAAACTAAAACAAAATGTATAAGATTCACCTTGCCAAATGTTAGGCTCGTTAACACCAGTATTAGGATTAGGGATGATCAAGTAGAATTGGTCGATGAAACTGTCTTTCTGGGCATAAAGTTAGACTCCAACTTGCAGTGGGGGCCTCATATCGGGAAAGTCTCGGGCAGACTGAGCTCTGCAGCCTATGCCGTTAAAAAGATCCGACAACTGACAGACATTAGAACAGCGCGTCTTGTCTACTTTAGCTACTTCCACAGTGTCATGACCTATGGCATACTATTATGGGGTAACGCTGCCGACATCGAATGTATCTTTGTGTTGCAGAAAAGGGCTGTCCGGGCTATCTATGGTATGGGGTTTCGGGAGTCATTAAGAGAAAAGTTTAAGGATATCAACATCCTTACTGTGTATTCACAGTACATATATGAAAACTTATTATATACTCATAAAAATAACAGTAAATTTATTAAAAATAGTGATATCCATAACCTAAACTTAAGAAATAAGAATAAATTGGCTGTACCTAGATTTAGGCTTAATAAAATAAGCAATTCTTTTGCGGGTAATTGTATTCGAATGTACAATACATTGCCGACAGCCATAACAGGTTTGTCAGTTAATAAATTTAAAAAACTAGTAAAGCTTAAATTGTGCCAGAAAGCTTATTATAGCATTAAAGACTTTCTAGAAGACAAGACTGCCTGGCAGTGACACGAATTGCTCCTTTCTACATTTAAAAAAAAAACTGTATTAGATACTAAGATGAATAAGAGGGACCGGACTGAGTTTCTTGGGGTGTTCTTCTCAGTCTGTAGTATTTCCGAACCCCCGGTAGAGTCACAAAAATTTTGACAAACCTAAATAATTTTTTAAAAATTTCAAAGGGAATAAATTTTATTTTATTTTATTTTATTTTGGGGTATTTTGGTATGCTGAGTACGAATTTCGGGTTAATTTTGCAATCCAATATGGTCACCGCGCCGCCGTTATAAAATTTCGAGTTGGGTATCGTATATGGGGTATTTTGGTACGCTGAGTACAAATTTCGCGTTAATTTAGCAATCCAATATGGCCGCCGCGCCATCGTTGTAAAAGTTCATGTTGGGTATCGTATAAGGGGTATTTTGGTATGCTGAGTACGAATTTCGGGTTCATTTTGCAATCCAATATGGTCACCGCGCCGCCGTTATAAAATTTCATGTTGGATATCGTATAAGGGGTATTTTGGTATGCTGAGTACGAATTTCGGGTTAATTTAGCAATCCAATATGGCCGCCGCGCCACCGTTGTAAAAGTTCAAGTTCATATTGGATTGCAAAATTATCATGTGATTCGTACTCAGCATACCAAAAAACCCCTTAAACGATACCCATCATGAAATTTTGGGACTACGGCGCGGTGGCCATATTGGATTGCAAAATTATCATGTGATTCGCACTCAGCATACCAAAAAACCCCTTAAACGATACCCATCATGAAATTTTGTGACTACGGCGCGGCGGCCATATTGGATTGCAAAATTATCATATGATTCGCACTCAGCATACCAAAAAACCCTTTAAACGATACCCATCATGAAATTTTGTGACTACGGCGCGGCGGCCATATTGGATTGCAAAATTATCATATGATTCGCACTCAGCATACCAAAAAACCCCTTAAACGATACCCATCATGAAATTTTGTGACTACGGCGCGGCGGCCATATTGGATTGCAAAATTATCATGTGATTCGCACTCAGCATACCAAAAAACCCCTTAAACGATACCCATCATGAAATTTTGTGACTACGGCGCGGCGGCCATATTGGATTGCAAAATTATCATGTGATTCGTACTCAGCATACCAAAAAACCCCTTAAACGATACCCATCATGAAATTTTGTGACTACGGCGCGGCGGCCATATTGGACTGCAAAATTATCATGTGATTCGTACTCAGCATACCAAAAAACCCCTTAAACGATACCCATCATGAAATTTTGTGACTACGGCGCGGCGGCCATATTGGATTGCAAAATTATTATGTGATTCGCACTCAGCATACCAAAAAACCCCTTAAACGATACCCATCATGAAATTTTGTGACTACGGCGCGACGGCCATATTGGATTGCAAAATTATCATGTGATTCGCACTCAGCATACCAAAAAACCCCTTAAACGATACCCATCATGAAATTTTGTGACTACGGCGCGGCGGCCATATTGGATTGCAAAATTATCATGTGATTCGCACTCAGCATACCAAAAAGCCCCTTATACGATACCCATCATGAAATTTTGTGATTAGCGTATGGGAATTTCAGTGAAATTCCTTCGTCACTCAGGAATTGAGCTGATGGTCTTCAAATTTTATAGCTGAGTACCAACCTGGACACATTGACTTACATCAAAAAACCGCATCAATATCGATTCACCCCGTGGTTGGGCCGCGACGAATCCACAGCACAGGACAGAGTTGGTAATTATGAGTGTTGGTTAATTGAATTAATGAGTAACTAGTTGCAATGTAATTAGATTAACGTGTAATTCCATTACTCAGTAATTAGTTACTGCTAGTACTCATAGTAATTAATTACTCAAGTAATCTGTTACAGAGTAATTGAATTAACCATTACAAAGTAATTATAATTTGTAACGGTTAATCTAATTACATTTTGCCCATCACTGCCACGTGGTTTTGTTGGTAGTGTCATTTTAACTTCAAATCCCGTTTATGTATCAATTATTTTCAGAGTTTCAGATGCATATCATCGATGTAATATTTCATCGACATACAGTATAGGTATATGTATAAATACCTACACAGTTAAAAAATCTTATGAATATAAAAATCACTATTTGGTATTTTTAACAGTACCGTCTAGCCCCAATTAAGCTAATACAAGCTTGTACATAGAATCTTCGAGACACATGCAGTAGTAGTAGTAGTAGATACATGCATAAAAAATCATTCAAACTCCAAAAGAAACATTTTACAGAGCACCCAAATATTTGTTCTACTCAATAAACAAGCCCGAGACCTAAGCTACATTAGTCGCTGGAATAAAGATACCCTACGGCCATTTTTAATAATACTATGACAATAATTATTAATAAAACGCCTACAGTATGGGGTTCTTCAAAAGGGGTCTTAAAAGGTTTTTACAGGGTCGGCAGCGCGAGAGTGGCGCCTCTGGTGTAGCAAACGTTCAAAGGCTGCGGTGACCACCAGTCCTTCTGGTCGGCCGTATGCTTTTCTGCCACCTTGGTTGTATAAAAAAAGAGTATTTATACTTTTGACTTAACAATAACAAAGCTCCATACAACACGACCAAAAGAATAGAAAACACACAAAACTCTAAAGTGTAATAAATACAAAACCCTAATTGTGCAACAAAATACACCTGCGCCTACTGTGTACAAAAATACACAAGGGTTAAATGCTTGTAACCAAATAACAGGTTAAATGCTCCTAATTTTTCAACACATCTCATTGTTTTCACAAGAATTTGACACACATTTTGGGTTTAATTAACGACATCGTGTTAACTTTATTTTCGAGTAAATTAATACTAATTTTATCCTCACATCATCATTACCCACAGGGTAAAAAAAGACGGTACCTACTCGATTTATTATTTTTGTTATATCAAACTTATTAGGGTTGCGAACCTTTGAAATTTTAAATATAGACGTCAGCCCGAATGGTGAAAAGTTAGTAATAATAAAAAGAAGTCTCAGTAGGGGTCCCGTTTTTCAGTAGTTCGATAATCGGACTATTTAATCGGACTACTGATACTAGGGGCCCGTTTTACCCTTTCGTTACAGAATCCTAAAAAGTTATCATAGCTTAGCAGTAGCTAATAAAACGAACCACAGGCTCCAAATCCCGTGAGAGCTGGATGTAACTTATAATACGTTAGTATAAAACAGACAATTTGCTGGATAACGAATGTCCATTATGACGTAGGTAGTCGCTTAGCTGACGGATGAACTTTACTATTATTAATACTAATCAAATTGACGTCCATATACGTAATCTGCACAATAGGCACTTACTATCTATACTAATATTATAAAGAAGTAAAGTTTGTGTGTTTGTTAAATTGTAAGGGGTAATCTCGGGATCTACTGAACCGATTTTAAAAATTCTTTCACCAATAGAAAGCTACGTTATTGTGGAGTGTCATAAGCTATACAGCATCACGCTACAACGAATAGGAGCGGAGCAGTAATAGTAAATGTTTCAAAAACGGGGGAAAAGTTATTCCTTTTGAGAGCTTCGTTGCGTGTGTTGCGTATTGAATATTAACGACGAGACGCTACGGGAGTAAACGCAACACTACGGGAGTAAATGCGACGGGAACAGGTTATACTCTCTCTTATGTGGCGCAAACGAAGTTGCGCGGGTCAGCTAGTTTGACATAATCATAAAAGCTCCATCGTTGTCGTTTTTCTCTTTATTTAGAAAAGAAAATAAAATTTTTATATTATTACATTCGACGGCATATTTCAGCCTAACCACTTTTCCTTAATTACATTTTAATAAGTAAACATGAACGAATTCCTTTTTAATACTATTCTGAGCGGGAGATGGTGAACAAAATACGCAAAATCTCGGTTGCGTGCGTCACTCATACACAACCTTCCTCTTTTTCATCCCCATTCTTTATTTGCATCCCTTTGACGATGTTACTTATCGCACAGCTAAGACCTTTATCTGAAATGAAATAAGGGATGCTCCAGTGAGCCCAGGCCTTAAGATGGATTACGTAAAGCAGATCTTCATGTGTGGCGTGTATAGGCGTCGTGTTTACTTTGACTACGTGATATGACGTCGTTATGTAATTTTGGTGTTTAATGTCGAATTTAGTACGGTTTTTTTAAATACTTGCTTTTTAAATAATAGGTCGATGAAGTATGTACCTTTCCCATAATATATCTCCAGCTGTCAAAATAAATATTCAAGGACATTTCACACAACGCTATCTGATCCCAAAGTAAGCTAGGAATAAGCTGCTTGTGTTATGGGTACCATGGTATGGGTGGTGGATGGTATGGTATGGGTGGGACCATGGATATTAATACTTATAATATAACTCGTGTACTTATATTAATCAGTGTGGGATAGCGATTGTTTAGATGTTTTAAGAGCAGATGAAGGAAATTTATTTTGCTCAAATTGGGTAAAAACATTTTATAGATACAGGTATGATGTTTCTTCATTCATATACATTAGTGATATTATGTAGGTACCTAAGTTCGGTGGTTGGTACGTCGGAGCATGATAGTAAAAAGTATTTCACGTGAAGTTCCGAATTCTATAACTATGAAGATTATGTAGGTATACATCTGAGTAGATATAAAATAAACGAAGGCATTTTATTGAACGACCTGCCCGCACACGTGGTACCCTCATCTTACAATCCCGGGTTCTTCAAGAGGAGCGTCAAGAGGCACATCACAGGGCCGCCAACTTGAGGACCACTGTCAGAAGTGGCCCCTAATCGCTAGATGCGTCACGGCTTTCCATCAGGCTGGTGGCGACGTCAAATTTAAAAAAAGCATCATAAAACAATGAATGCCTATTTATTTATTATTCACCTTAAACGTATACACCTCAATGTAACTTATTTTACTTTCCTTTGCCATTCAAAGGTTTGCGTAGAGAGAACTCATTACCGAGTTAAGCTCGCCTTTGTACATCAGTGTTTATTATTTAGAATTTCATTTTAAGTAGGTACTTACCCATTATTTTGTACCATAACTACAACATGAAATAAAAACAAACAACTGTTTTAGATCTAAAAGGAGAGCTCTCAGTTAAAGTTTTAGTTTTTTTTTCTTCGATATTATTTTGCTTTAATATAAGTAAGAATTTTTCAAAGAAATACTTAATGAATTTAATATCTAATATAATATGCCTTTGTTGATAATGATCTAGCCTTCTTTAGAAACATCCTTAAAGACAGAATCTCCAGTTTCAAGAACAAGGCGTGGGTGTATTCCTTTAAAAGTGGAAGTAGGTTTTCGAAAGCTCTTCGATTATCAGATTAAGTATCATGATCGTCAAGAAACTCCACAAATAGCCCTCGTTTTACCTAAAAATAGCTCTCTTTAGTGCAAACCGACACAAAAATAGATACAAATGACCTTGATATTAGGGTTGTCCGTAATATTTATACGGAATCAAAACTTTTATCTGTATCACAAATCACTAGATCCGTTAAATTTATATTGTTTATAGTTATTACTGACTTCTGAAAGGAAAACTTGAAAACAGAAAAAGTTACAGATTTAGATAACTTTACACAATAAAAATTTAAATTGATAACATAATTTTATTACTCGTAATTATAATTGTTATATAAATTGGGAATACCAGAAACTAAAGTCTTCTTTACTATATTACAGAGACTCACTCATAGATAAATAATTAAATATTACATTTTTTGAAATATGTCACAAAAAGATTCATATCAATTATATGAATAGATATACTTGTTAACACCAGCGGCTCCGCCCTCGTTGAAGTTTGTTTACGGTCCCGATTCCCATGAGAACTTATTCCCGGGACAAAAATAGCCTGTGTGTTATATCAGACTATAATCTATAATTGTTCCAAATCTTAGCTAGATCCGTTCAGCCGTTAGAGAGTGATAGAGTAACAAACATCGTGACTACCTGGCTTAATTTTTTTTCAACGTGAGGTAATTCCTACATTGATGCTATGCCGGACTCCTACCGACTAAATACCACACGTATTCTACCCAACAGCCTACGGTTGGGAGCCCAGGGTAAGCCTTCGGAAGGATACCCCAGGACACCCAACAGATGTCTACACATATACACTCACAATCTTTCGCATTTATAATATTGGTATAACCTAATAGTAATTTATGACCCATTTCCACGTAACTATTTTGGTACAGCCCTATTTCATCATAGCGTTTTTCTACACGAGTGTTTTGTAAAGATAGTGGATTAAAAGTGGGTACGCTATTTCGCTGTTCGTTGAACAAATTTTAAGTTGATAGTTTAGGAGCTTACAGCGGAAAAAGTTATTACGTACTAGGTATAAAGATTTGCTCATACCTACCGTATGAAAATACTAAAAGTTTCAATTTTTTTTTATTATGTTTCTACCAACTACCAACTAACACTGGTATTATTTCTGGCGACTAATTCACATACCTATTACCTCAAGTATCCTGCCTAACAGCCTACGGTTGAGAGCCCCGGGCAAGCCCTCGGAAGGATACCCCAGAACTCCTAACAGACCTACGGCTACCACTGCGGCCTCATCTAGAGGGGGTTCGGGTGCTATACCGCGTCTTTGGGAGACACTAGGCCTACAAAATAGACATTAAGTCTGGAAATTGAGAGAGGTAGGCTATCAGGATAACACCCGAAAAACCTTCCAAAGATGCGGGATAACATCCGAGCACCCTAGGTGGCCTAGGTGACCCCGCAGTGGTAGCCAAAAACTGTTGGGAATCCTGGGGATATCCTTTCGAGGGCTTACCCGGGGCTCCCAACCGTAGGCCGTAGGTAAGGAACGTGTGGTTTTTAGTCGGTAAGAGTCCGGCATAACATCCAAGACGGATTTTCCTCCCGTTAATAAAACAGGCCTGGAAATTAGGCCCAGGGTTTATTTTCTTACTGCTGTTTCCACTTCTATCTGTTTTCAGCATCTCCTATTGTAAGCATATTAAAACTATATGATTATGAGTACCTAGTCACATTTTCTTTCGTTCCAAATACGTTTCTCTTACTTTTGTAAATAAAATGAATATGTTATACCCTAATAGCACAAATATCTAATTTCAATATGCCCCATATAGAAATCAGAGGCGCCGAACATTTGGAGACGAACCCAATCAGCCGGCTTATCGGCACGGGCCCACAGGGAATATCCAATAACCCGTTCCTACGATATTTACGACGCGATAATTTACTTGATTTATGGTCTTAGGCATATATTTTCATTTAATTTCATATGTCATTACGCCTCGATAATAAGTAGGTCAGGCAGAGGGTGTCGCTCGGGGTTAAATACATGAAAAATAATGATATTGTGCTTACTTCTGAATTCTGTGTCAAAAAAAGAAATGTTATATTTCTCTGTAAACTGGAAAATTGTATACAACTTATGAAGATTCAATTCTGTTGCTAAAGGTTGATAGGAAGATAGTCTCAGGAACTTTAGTATAGTGAAAATTTATATAGTCTTAACTTGAATTTATAGTACCTAATCAAATTCCTTCATAAGATAATGAGAATTGTGATTAAGGTATTAATTATGTAATTACTTTCTTCCAGGTATGTTTAATATTAAAAAAAACATGGGCAATCCACCAGGCATGAATATGCAGAGCGAACAAGAATTGGAAACCACTTCAAGCAAGTTTTAATTTGAAGCAGACTTTACTGGTACAGATGTACTAATTAATACTAACTACGCGCTATTTAATAAAAAACTAGTGTTTTTTGGATACAGGTACCTATTATATGACATTACATACATATTTAGAAATTGAGAAATTAAAATTACTTGTTTTCTAGAGATTTAACTACAAGAAAAAACACAAATAAAATAACAAACAAAACAAAAAGGAGTCATGGTAAGACTGACAATGCCTCGTTTAGGTGTCAAAAAATTAAAATTTATAGAAACAACCAAATTCTTTAAAAAAAGAATTCATAAAATATACTAAATGCAAACTTGACGCTATAACTTTGCACCGCAATCAATTAAAGAATTAGTACAATGCATTTTTTGGTAAACTAGGTACCTACCTACCATCAAATTTCGGCAGCGACGGGTCCTCTTTAACATTATTAAGAACTAGCAGACGTCACGCGGTTTCACCCGCGTAGTCCTCGTTCCCGTGGGAACACAAGAAAAAATAAACCCTATGTTACCCGGGGATACTGCAACTTTACAACAGTGAAAATTTTTTTCAAATCGTTTCAGTAGTTTTTGAGTCTATTCATTACAAACATACACACAAAAATACAAATGTTTCCTCTTTCTAATATTAGTGTAGATGAAAATAAAGGTGTCATAAGAAATCCAATACCAGCCCTAGGTACCTAACGGATATCAACTAGTTAGTAACTCGACATTCCTACCAGATTACCTAGATATTAAAATACCTTTCAAACATGAGCTGGTGTGTGTCAAGTGTCAATGTGGCACAATACGAGTGTGTGTCTCGTCCGAGGCGGGCGTCCTTGCCTCGCCCCGTCCAGTTATGTGCAAAACTTGCCTCGATACGGTTGCTATGTGTGTACGCCGCCTAATCTAGATCACTGATAAAACTATTACATAACGGCTGGGGTTTTTGCTTAGTAACATGTGGACTGAGAAATATTATAACTGTACGGTTGATGTATAAATGAAGTGTGGTAAATTATGATTAAAATTCTTTCGTAATAATGTATTCTTTTTACGTAAGGAAAATCTTACATGGATGCTATGCCGGACTCCTACCGACTAAAGACACACCTTTCCTACTTTAATGTCTACGGTTGGGAGCCCGGGGTAAGCCTTCGAAAGGATGTCCCAGGACTCCGAACAGACCTTTTTTTTGTGTGTGGAAATCCTACATGGATGCTATGCCGGCCTCCTACCGACTAAAGCACACAATGCCTTACAATAGTCTATGGCCGGAAGTCCCAGGTAAGCCCTCGGAAGAATGTCCTAGGGCTCCCGGCAGACTTTGGCTACCACCGCGGCCTCGCCTAAATGGTTCAGGTACCTACTATCCCGCGTCTGGGGTGTGTGTTCGGGTGTTACCCCGCTTCTTGGGGAAGGGGGGATAGTTGGGTGCTATCCCACTACTATGAGGGGCGAAGAGACATGCCACTCGGCTACCACAGCGGCCTCACCTAGGGGGTTATAATAATGTGTGTAACTTCCTCAGTAGATTTCGCAGAGAAAGCGAGCAGAATAGCGTAAATTATTGTAGTACAGACTTGATACTTATAATATATGATCTATCTACCAGTAAAAGTTAAGTCAGCTATAGTACTATGTCAAGATATTTAGATAAATTACGTTTTATATATAATTCTATTCATTAAATATTACAATATTATGGTCACTAGAATTATAGTAATATTTTTACAATAGTTACATTACATACAACCATGTCATTTTTGCTTAATATGTATAACTGCTAAATTTCTAAACTTATTATAGGTACTTAATTGTTACTATAAATGCTAAATTTCTATAGGTATTAAAATGGGAATAATATGTTTACTAAATTTTACTGTGAATTTTGTCTAAGTTATTAAAATTCCGCATGCTTTAGTCTAACAAAGGATTTGTTGTTTTGAATCATAATATAATCAAAAAAACCGGCCAAGTGCGAGTTGGACTTGCCCATGAAGGGTTTCGTAGCAGCAAGTAACATAATATAAAAGTTCGTTGTAACTTTGATTGATGTTTTAACACGTTCGCAGTGGTAGTGATTTTTCTAACCGAAAATTGCGGTTTATGACGTATTAAAAAAAAACTACCAGCTCTATCTCGTTCAAACCAATTTTCGTTGGTAGTTTTTATGGCAATGTACATCATATAATTTTTTTAGATTTATATTTCTCTTAGTTTAGAAGTTAGAGGGGGGGGGGGGGACACATTTTTCCACTTTGGAAAACTATTCACTTTAGAAAAAAATTATGTTAGTAACCTCAATAACATTTTTGAAGACCTATCTATAGATATCCCACACGTATGGGTTTGATGAAAAAAAAAATTTTGAGTTTCAGTTCTGAGTATGGGGACCCCCAAAATTTACTACTTTTTTTCTAGTTTTATATAAGAATCTTAATGCGGTTTACAGAATACATCTAGTTACCAAGTTTCAATAGCATAGGTCTTATAGTTTCGGAGAAAAATGGCTGTGACACACGGACGGACAGACAGACAGACAGACATGACGAATCTATAAGGGTTCCGTTTTTGCCATTGGCTACGAAACCCTAAAAACGTTGGCGTTTTTATTACGTTAATGAAAAAAATACCTAATTCAAAAGTACCTATGATTTATTCATAAACACAATATTATGAGGTAGCTACTAAACAGGATGTGGAACCTACAAAATGTCGAAATTTAGTAAAATATTCAAATCAAAAAACAACGGATGAAAAGAAAAAACTTTGGTACTTACTACTTATAAAAATTTAAAATGCTAAAATATAATTTAGTATTCTAAATCGGTCAGGGTATAGAATTTAAAATACTTACTATTGTTTACATTGAACCTTCAAGTTAGCCACCGTTTCGGACACCCATCTTTTGCTTAACGCTGTGATTTTAAAATGAACACTAATCTAGGGAGGAAACTATCGCGCCACACTCAGATAGTGGTGAAACAAATCGGTTAGGGTGTTTGAAAAAGACAATCTGGAACGACCTGCCAGCGCACGTTTCCCCCATCTTACAATCCTGGGTTCTTCAAGCGGAACGTGAAGAGGCACATCACAGGGCCGCCAACCTGAGGACCACTGTCACTTTGTGCTGTAACTTTCCATCAGGCGGCGGCATCATTTTGGCGAGCTAAATAATTTAAAAAATCTAAGTTCTGGAGTCTTCTAAATCCTATACACACCTAAGTCGAAGCACCTATCAATCAAATCAGCCTTTGGTAGTCCTTTACTGAACTGTCTGGGGCTGCCTCTCAAAATTACACCATAATACACGGTCCTGTCACTCCCTGCGACCCTATTCAGGTTATCAAACCTCTTCTAGAGATACTTTAGGCACACTTAATTCATTCCCTCCCACCCCCCGCCCCCCCTCTCTCAGTCAGTCACTCACACTTTCACCAGAGTATATTCTAGTATATTTCTACTATGCTTACACAGACACTTTTAGCGATTTTACAAATGTAGGTAGGTAGTATACAGATTTTGTTCGGCATTGTGAATAATGTTCTTGTCTATTTTAAGATCAATATGATGTTTGATCCACGATCAGAATTCAATTTTTCACTCATTTATAAGAATCCAAATTTGGTTTAGGTATAGAATCATCTGATTATATTCATTAGACCTTGAAATTAACATTATTAATAAGAAATGTAATGGCTCACGTTGTGATTTTGTCTTTATGATATTGATATACCTACCAGACATATTCTTAAATAGACATAAAATAGACTAAAAATAATAAAGACACCATTTAAAATAAATAAATTTTATAATGAGCTATAATTAAAGGTAATAAATATTTAATAGACTCAAAAAAATGACCCAAAGACGACCCAGAACGGAAACATGCAACGATAAATTTATAAGAATACAACATATTACATTCATGTCTATCTCCTCGCAGGGGTAGGCACGGGTGAATTAAACACTCACATTTTAACAGTAGCTTTATTGGCAAACGTAATAAGCAAGTCTGTTTCAGAACCATTTTATATTTCGAACCAAAATGCCAGCAACCAGGAGACATGACACATCCAAACCAAACCAAATACCTCTGTAGACCTAGCAACAACGAAAATAGCCGACATGATCCAAAAAGAGTAGGTGAACGTGAAGAAAATCCTACAGGGATGCTATGTCGGACTCCTACCGACTAAAAACCACACGTATCCTATCTAACAGCCTACGGTAGGGAGCCCCGGGTAAGCCCTCGGAAGAATACACCAGGAGGAAAAGACTAGGTAATAGACAAATGAACAATATTGACTACTAGCGGACGTCAGGCGCGGTTTCACCCGCGTAGTTCCCGTTCCCGTGGGAATAGGGGAATAAAATATAGCCTATGTTCACCGCAAAGAGTGTAGCTTCCCAACAGTGAAAGAATTTTTCAAATCGGTCCACTAGTTCCGGAGCCTATTCGATGCAAACAAACAAACAAACATTGAATCTTTCCTTTTTATAATATTAGATTAGATGCCTCTGGCTTTGATTATATATAAAGTCGCCATAATTGGTTAAAAAAAGTTTTTTTTTTAAATTCCATATCAGATGGCCTTGATATTTCACGTGTTAAACCCAATAAATTACGTTGTGACACCAATAGGTTCATGGAAATATATTAATTCCTAAATAATACATTTGATAATCTTATCGATACCGGCCAATAGGTCGCCATATTATTATGCAAAAACCGGCGATGAGAGTAAAAACGGCAAAAAAATCACTTTAGTAAGCAATATATTTCTTTTGTAATTAGTATTTTAGTTTATTAGTAGTTATGGACACCTGCGACTGTCGACTTTAACATGGCAATAGGTTCACCACCTATTACATGGGAGAGAAACTATAAAGTGACCGGACACTTACCGACTAAAATCCACACGTTCCCTTCTACTGTCCAATGTTGGGAGCCCCGTGAAGCCCTCGGAAGTATGTCCCCAGGAATTGTGTCTCTGCCTACCGCTTCGGGACTAAAGCTGTGACTGTGAAGCAAAAGGTTTCAGAGGAGAAAAGAGCTACATATTAGAATTATGTTAACAATTTTCGAATTGCGAAACAATCTCCATTGACCTCAGGAAAAATAAGCTTTTTACACTTAATAGGTGGTCAATAAAACCTCAATTCAGCATCAAAAGAAATAATTAAACTAATTATTTAAACGATACGACCAAACGATAAGGCGTTGTACAAAGACCTACATACTCGTACATAAATATAGAGTAGAAAAATTCTCTCGACGGAACCACCTTTCAAATCGACACTATCAGGGCCGACTGGCCGCCCTGTTATCATAAGTATGCCGCTTTTATCACTCTAACCGCAGTTTCGCAATGAAGTAACGGGCAGTATAAATGGCGAGTTGATACGAGTGTTTGTATTTCGTTTTTAGTTGTTACCTGCTTCTAGGTGTAATTATTTGAATAATAAATGATTGTAAGCGTTTTTTTGTTACATTCGGACGCCACTCGGTTTACCCATGTAGTTCCCGTTCCCGTGGGAATACGGGAATAAAATTTAGCCTATGTCAACCGGGGATAGTTAAGCTTCTCAGCAGTGAAAAAAAGTTTCAGGTCGGTTCAGTAGTTTCGGAGCCTATTTGATGCAAACAACCAAAGAATTTTTTTTTGCGTTTTATCATATTAGTATAGCTTTTCGTACAAACTTTGATTAAAAACGACTTGGAAAACATAAAGTAGGATACACCCAAACCTTGGGACGTCCTTACAAGAGCTTGCTCAGGACTCCCGGCCGTAGACGCTGACGTAGTCGGTAGGAGTCCGGGATAGCATCCATATGTAAGAGTTCCACACGTAAAAAAAGGAGGCATCCAAACAGACAAACGGATTAGAAAAACTTTAAGGCATGGATTGTATCAAAAACGCGAAGGACCGTGGCTTATGGTAAAAAAAAATATTTTTAAATAAGACCGACTTCAAGCAAATCCTGAAAATAAAATTTACTTAGCACAAAGTAATATGTATTTTGATTTATCAGATTTTATTCAATATCATTTTGAAGTCGGCGCCAAGTAAACCCATAGTTTTATGTAGGTATTATATTGATGGCACCAACTTCAATATTATATTGAATTAAATATGATAAATCAAAAAACATATTACTTTGTGCTAAGTAAATTTTATTTTTCAGGATTTGCTTGAAGTCGGTTTTATTTTTTATTGAAAATTTTTTTTTTATCATTTTAAGTGACGGGTGAATCGAAAAATATATCTATCTAGGTGAAAGTTCTCATCAATACAAATCAATCAAGCCCAAACACAAGGTAGCTGCTTTAAATCGTTAAGGAATTCCCTCGACTGTCTTTCGGTTCCATCATCAGATTGACTCCAGACATTCATTAAATTGTAGTACCTTTAAGCACTGAATTAAAAAGTTAACAAACGCACTAGTTGTCCCTACAATTTTCGGTGGTTGCCCTCGATTTCTCCTGAATCCCATCATCAGATTTTGACCTGGTGAAATTGGGACCACCTCAGCAGTGAACTCTATCCAACAAAAAGCTGATTTGAAATTCGTCTATAATTGACGAAATATCGGTGAACATACATAAAACATTGAGAACTTCCTTTTTTTTTTAAGTCGGTTCTATCAATCTAAGTGTAAAGTTCTCATCAATACATATCAATCAAGCCCAAACACAAGGTAACTGCTGTAAATTGTTAAGGAATGCCCTCGACTGTCTTTCGACTCTATCATCAGATCGACTCCAGACCTTCATTAAAATGTAGAACATTAGAGCACTTAATTAAAAAGTTAACAAGCGCACTAGTTGTCCCTACAATTTTCGGTGGTTGCCCTCGTTTTCTCCTGGATCCCATCATCACATCCTGACTTGGTGAAAATGGGACCACCTCAGAAGTAAACCCTATTCAACAAAAAAAGAAATTTTGAAATCCGTCTATAATTGACGGAAATATCGCTTGACATACATAAAAAAAAATACATACAGACGAATTGAGAACCTCCTCCTTTTTTTGAAGTCGGTTAAAAATTAGGACATGTGTATGTGGAGCAGTATAGTAATTAAAAAATTTGAAAAATCATGAATGTCAAGGGCTATTTTTTATCAAACTATACTTTAATAAAGAATTAAAGAAATGCTTCTTGTCAAGTACATAAAATAAAATATGTGGTGGGTCTGGACGTGGAAACTCTCTCGCTCTAGACCACGATGCAAGCCATGATCTTCGGCGGGAGTAAGTGGCACTGCGCCGCCTCTTTCTGCGAACAGGCCATGCTCGTGAAAGTGGCGACGCGACGGGGCGGGAACGGGAGAGAACTCTCCCACCCGAGTTCCGCAGTCATGAAGACACGTCGGTGGCTTGGGTGCTGCCGACGTGTCTTCGCCGAGGACTATCGGCCTGCATGACCAGGGGCCTGAGGACGGTGAGAGGGTTGCTCACTGTCCTAACAGAAGCTGGCCCATGACGGCAGCGTGACGTGAGGGATTCACGCACGCCCCTACCTACAAGCGGGATCACACCCGAAACCTCCCCAAAGACGCGGGATAGCACCCGAACCATCCCCTAGGCCAGGCGAGGCCGCAGTGGTGGCCGTGGGTCTGTTGGGAGTCCTGGGACATCCTTCCGAGGGCTTACCCGGGACTCCCAACCGTAGGCTGTTGGGCGTTACGTGAGGTTTTTTAGTCGTTAGGAGTCCGGCATAGCATCCATGAGGATTATCCCTCACGTTAAAAAAAGAAAGAACATAAAATAAAATATTATTTTCTCTGGTCACTATGTCAGCCTATCTCACCATCTGTCCCTTACAATCTGATAACTGGTTTACAACCAACTGTGCAGTGGCTTATCACTGTCTATATCAGCCGGCCGTGAGGCTAATGTGCATTCATTTATCACTATACCAAGTTACCGACAAATTGCATTGCTCTTTATTGATAAAATACGTTTTGCCTATAAACCTGATTGGTTAGGAATTTGCTTTGTAATATTTAGGGTTACCTGCTTAAAAATAAAAATAGAACTTACTAGCTGATGCCCGCAGCTTCGCCCGCGATGGCGCTGTATGTGAAATTTTGCTGAATTTTCTTTGCTATAAACCTCACGGAGCCCGAGACCTTTCCAACGAATGCAAAACTGTGGAAATCGGTTCGTGCGTTCTACAGTTATAGCGTCAGGAAGGAAAACCCGACTTATTTTTATATAATAGATAAGGAATTAGTTTGCTGTCCGTCCGTCTGCCTATTTGTGAAGGCTCCTCCCCGGAGAAGTTTATATGGCTCCTTAAAACAGTGTGTAAATTAATAAAAAATGATACGGCCGTTTAAGTTGCATGAAACGTATATTTCGACACTCTCAAGGGAATATCATCTGGTTAAAGTATGTAATCAAACACTGCGAAACTGGATTCCTGAACTATTTTCAATGAACGGAACCCTCGATGATCTAGTCGGACTCGCACATATCGACGGTTAAAAGGCGAATTGCTTCAAGCGCCACTCTGGGCGATATTGAGTTATATACATCATTGGAATCGTGGAATTTTTCCGCGTCGTTTGAGGCTAATCTGAGCACTTTTTTGGCGCTTGACTCCATGACGAATTTGGGTATCTTTTCTACTCATTAGGTATCAAGTGTAGTAATTTTGGTTGTTTTTTTTTCAAAGCATGTTTATAAACCCATTTAAAAAATATATATTTTTTACTATCTGTAGCTTAAACCATTAATCCCTGGATAAATTAAAATGGTTTTGACGTATGAATTGTTTTTACTTGAACTTAAATAATTTAACTTGGATGTTAATTCATTTTGCCTCAACCAGATTTATTAATGTATGCAACTTAAATCATTTTGCCTTGAACATGTGAATATTATCTCTGTCGCTTGAATTAATCTTACCTGAATAAGTATAATGGAAATATATGACTTGTGCTGATTATCCTTGACCAGTTTTTAGCATTTATGCCATTTAGAACAATTTTCTCTATGCATAAAATAAATATGTGCACGTTTGATTCCTTAATATTAGTTTAATAATTAAACTTATGTCATACTTAAATTAGTTTACTTCTTTCACCTCGCATTAAAAATTGCATTTATATCTCAAGTAACACACACAAACCAACGCGGGTAGGTACTTAGACCCACAACACACGTGTCGCGCGTGGTTTCGAGGTCTGTGTAATTTGAGTTATTTCTCCTCGAACATTTACAACTAGGTAAACGGTTTAACTCATTTATCCATGAACAATTGACAAATAAGTAAGTGATTTCAATCATTTATTCATGAACAGTTGACTTATAGGTAAGTGATTTAAATCATGTATCCATGAACAGTTGACAAATGGGTAAGTGATTTAAATCATTTATCCTCGATGTTAAAGAAACAAGGAACACATAAACTATTTTGTTTTGAATACATAAATCGTCATTGTGTACATAACCCTTTCTGCCTGATCAAAAAAATATGCAAAATGGCTCAAGTTACAATTTACTTGCTTTAAAAACACCTTTTATCTGTTATAATATTGTCATAAATTAGCAAAAAATATACCGCTTTTTAGTTGGGGAAATTTGTACATTTTTATTATATACTTTAGGAACAGTGATTTTTTTTCTTAAAAAATAAACTTTAAAATGCTCTCCTGTAAAGTTCTCAAAATGGCGCTTGAATCAAGTCGCCTTTTAACCGTCGATATACGGTTTTATGATTTAGGAATGCCCAACTCCATAAAGGACACCTGCGTCAGCGCCTGATTCGTTTTAGCAATTAATATATTTGTTTAAATTAGGCAGCGTTTGTTTAATCGCACTAATCTCAGGAACTACACATCCGAATTGAATAATTCTTATTGCATTATATATTATATAGTCAGTTTAATGAAACTTTTAATAATATCATGGAAGCGGAGTATTAATCATAAATGTTTACAAATTGGGCACACTAAAGCATTGTGGAACTTAGATTAATAAAATTATATTTAAGGTTTAAAGTGGTGCTACGAGGGTTCATCGAATGTAAGATACAGGCACTTTGTAAATAAATAAATAATTGTCTTAAGGTTACCATCCCTGCACAAAACATGTTCAATTATCATAATAATAACTATTATCATAATAACAGCTGTATAATAAACGCTCTGTAACATACTGTATTATTAACA
Organism: Miltochrista miniata; assembly: GCA_933228765.1. NCBI lineage: Eukaryota > Metazoa > Arthropoda > Insecta > Lepidoptera > Erebidae > Miltochrista > Miltochrista miniata. Next base: position 3,878,169 of record OW121758.1, read on the forward strand.
ACTTTTTTTACTATGTATCACTTGACCCCATATGTCAAAACACCGTTTTTGTTGCCGTTTAAAAATATGCCTTGGGTTGACATAATTATTGTAAATTCGCAACACTTTAATTAATCTTTTTGTTATTATAATGTCTGCTGCGAAGACGTAGGACTCGTATCGTTAAATAATAATGTGTTATTATTATTTTATCATTTGATTACTTATCTCTTTTAATGGGACTAGTTTTTTTTTAATTTATTCAAACAAGAATGTAATATCGCATGTTACTAATAAGAATTATATAGTACTATTATTAATATTAAAAATAACATATGTAGTACTAAATGGCGCCCGCGTCTCTGCTCTAATTAGCTAGGTTGATAAAGAGGAATGATTTGTATCTTTAAGTATTTTTTTTAAATTTCTCTAACACTACTGAATTTTAGGCCATTAGAAACTTAAATTATTTTGAGGTAACATAAGCTCTGTATCATCATGCTACTACCCAACCCTGGCTTTAACCTTCTGACGCTATAATCTGGACTCCGGCCATAGGCAGATGGAAAGTCGCGCCCATTGTCACAATCTTAGGCGTCTAGACGACGACGCGTGAAGATGTACACAGTACATACATACCAGTACGTCATCACTTCCACGCGAGCATGGTTACTGTTGCCTTATTATTTAGTTTTCTATGTACGTGATTGTAAATATATATCTGTATACGGCACCAGGAGCTGTTTATTCTACTAGAAAATTCTTGGAAACGAAATAACCCTGTATTTGGAAACTTATAGATAACTTTTACAGTAAATAGAATAGAATAGAAGAAACTTTATTGCACACCAATATTAAAATTTCTTATACAGATATTACATTTCATACATGTACAGAGGGCGGCCTTATCGCTAAAAAGCAATCTTTTACAGGCAACCTTTGGATGGAAAAATACCGTCAAGAATCACGTGGTAAAAGGGGTAGTCATTGGTGTCAAATAAAACATACTAAGTCTACTAAACGTCTCAAGTCAATAAGATATAGGTAGGTACCTACATAGGTACCAATAAATACATACATAAACATATAATATATATACAATACATATAACAATACACAGGTTGATATTATATACATTCATACACTCTAATTACATATAAATTTATTTATCACACAGATATAATACATTAATATTTACATTCACATATACTATGAAGCTAAGTAGTGCTCCTTAACCAGTCTTTTGAAAGTATTTAAGGACTGCGCGCGCCTAATGTTTAAAGGTAGTAAATTCCACAACCGAACTGCTTGCACAGCGAAGGATTTGTCGTAAAAATTTGTGGAATGTCTGGGAACTACTAATTGCAGTGACTCTGATGACCTTAGAGATCTCAAATGTGTGTCATTCAGGAACGTAAAACGTTCTTTTAAATAATTGGGAGTAGAGGGATTGAAAAGGGTGCTGTAAAGCAAAGACAGAATATGAGTGTTTCGACGAAGACGAATAGGGAGCCAGTTGAGCTCTTGACGAAATTGTGTTACGTGATCATATTTGCGTAGGCCAAATATAAATCTGATACAAAAATTTTGAAGTCGCTCAAGTTTATCTAGCTGCTCCTCAGTAACATCAAGATAGCTGACATCTGCATAGTCGAGTACCGGAAGGAGAAGGGATTCTGCAAGCGCTCTTTTAGTGGCAGTTGGTAGGATATTACGTAATCTACGCAATGATCCTGCAGATGCAAAAAGCTTACGGCTGGTTTCCTTTATTTGGGTACGCCAAGATAGTGTGCTGTCTATTATAATTCCCAAATCCCTGACTTCACTGCTAACCTGCAGGGTAATACCATCAAATACAATGTTCGGAAGGGTTGTCCATTGCACTTTTTCTAACATTCGAGAGCTGCCAACCAAAATAACTTGTGTTTTAGAGGGGTTTACCTCCAAGCCATACTGTTTGCTCCATTGACAGATTTGCGTCAGGTCTGTGTTGAGTATTGTAATTGCTGTCGACAATTCAGACAAAGGAGCTTGATTGTAAATTTGAAGGTCATCTGCATAAAGATGGTAGGAAGAAAATAAATACTTTGAGATTGAATTTATAAAAATTGTAAATAACATGGGAGAAAGCACGCCACCCTGTGGAACACCGACAGACGTACTACACCAAGTAGAAAAGGAATCTTCAACGCGAACACGTTGCCGGCGTCCAAACAGGTAATTATGAAACCAATCAATCACTGGTGGAGATATGTTAATAGACCGTAATATACCAAGCAGGATACGAAAATCCACAGTGTTAAAAGCATTGCTAAAATCTAATAAAGTCAGCAAAGTGAGATTTCCATTTTCCATGCCCAGTCGTATGTCATCAGTTACCTTGATCAATGCACTGGTCGTACTATGGCCTGGCCGAAAACCTGATTGTAATGGATTTAAAAGGTTGTGTCTATTAAGATATGCATTTAATTGGGAGTGAACAAGCCGTTCTAGGACTTTAGACAGGAACGGTAATATGGATATGGGACGATATTCGGAGAAGGATGTGGGATGTGATTTTTTAGGTAAAGGTATTATTTGTGATTCTTTCCAGGCTTTCGGAAATTCCGCACAGGTAAGGGAATGATTTAAAATATGACAAATTATCGGTAGAATTTCATCAATGATAGATAGAACCATCTTACGGCTAACATTGTCATCGCCAATTGCATTTGAACAAATCGACATAATAGTCCTCTTAACATCACACTCAGATAATTGATCGAAATTGAACGGTGAGTGGTCAGGAATTGGAAGCGATGAAAGAAATTGCAAGGTATTGTCTCTATTTGACTGATCTAAATTAGACGTTGATGAGAAATGTTGGTTAAGTGAATCAATATCAAGTGAGTTTGATATTTGCTCTCGACGTTGCTTTCCAACTCCTAATGTTTTCAGAAATTTCCATATTTTGGAAGGGTCTCCGTTCTCGACTGATTCATGTATATATTGGCGTTGAGCTTTCCTACACACCTTACTGCAGAGATTCCGTAACGCAATATACTTCTCTTTGTTACTTGATGTAGACCGTATTTTATACCTACATTTGGCAGCAGCTTTTTTAGATAAAAGACTTTTTATATCTGCTGTAAGCCATGGAGATGGCAAATGTTTTACCTTTACGGCCCGAACTGGGGCATGCCGATCATAAAGTACAACAATTTGATTATTAAAATAATTAACTTTGGCATCGATCGTTTCAGCTTTCAACAACGGATTCCAGTCTATGTTGCTAGCATCTTCACGCAATTTACTCAAATTCATGCCACTAAAATTTCGCTGCATAAGGAGTTTAGACTTAGGCTTAGGTGGACGAACTTTATAAGAGAGAAATATCATGTCATGATAAGAGAAGGCGTCAGCAGGATACTGACCATGTTTAGCAACAAGGTCAGTTGAAGAAACAAGTATTAAATCAAGAAGAGATGGAGGATGATCAGGAGCATGGTGTGTGGCATTTAAAGGCAAGACAGATAGATTGCAGGAGTCGACTATGCTTAGAAAAGTGGAAGAGCGGGAATCTTGCTTCAACAGACAAGTATTAAAATCTCCCATAATAATTGTCTGACTGTATGTTGGGGAAAGACGTTCAACTAGATTTTCGAAAGAAGAGAAAAAGTTAAGTTTCATAGAAGGGGCGTAATAGACCCCTAGTAACATTTTAATATGAGCAAGGTCAATCTCCAAGAAAAGATGTTCACCAGCGTTGGATGGAGGTGGTTGTGAGGATAGATCAACAATATTGTAAGGTATGTTTTTGCGTAAATAAATCGCAACACCACCACATCTTGGACCAATCCGATCGTTTCTTATTAAATTGAAATCTGGTGAAGAGTAGCAGCTGGAAAGTAGACCAGGTTTAAAGAATGATTCGGAGATTAAAATAGCATGAACATTTTTACAGTCAAAAGTGGTCAGCATATCCGAGAAATGGTAGGAAACACTCTGTGCATTTATATGGACTACATTAAAATTCTTTGGTACATCAGAGAACTGGGACTCAATTACTTGTGCTAATGTAGGCATACATGTAAAACTATCATTCAAACTACTTGCTGTCACAAAACTTTCATTATCACTATCTATGCTGGACATTAATATATATATACATATATATATATTTTAAATAAATTATTATATCTACTATATTAAACAAATTTAAGTATATAAACAAATATATAAATTAATAATATTTAATTATTTTAAATTAAATATTTAAGATTAAACCGAGAAAATAAAATGACTTTGATTGATAAGAATATCCACCAGCCAGCTGCATGTTACACTGTTATTTTAAACTAGAAATTTCAATCACTGGAACTTAAAAATAAAACTAAGGTACATAATACCGCTCTCACGCAGGCCTCACTTTAAACACCAGCTATGGTCAAAGAATTTATAAAATAAAATTTTAAAAAGTAAATTAGGCTGCATGGTGTGAGATACATTGCCTATCCAAGAATACGACATTCAAGGAAGAAAAATAAAAAAAAAGTAGAATTAAAAATAGAAAGCTAGAATGCACTCACGTCACTGTCAGTGTCAACTGTCAGGTTGCCACAACAACAACATTGAGAATGAAAACAGAAAGTATTTTACAGTGATACCCAATCAAAATTAATAAGTTTAAAGTGTCAATAGAAAGTAAAAGTGGTTAAAATTACTATCGTAAGGTAGTGAACTAGTGGGTTACGGCAACCAACAATAAAACAATGTCTAAATACCTGACCTTACGTGACAGAGCAGTACATCAATATGCCTTCATGTGAATTTACTTCTTATGTACAGCCCGTCTGGGCTTAGTTGAAGCTTTTACAGTAGGAGCAGATGTAGATTGCTGATTCCAATCGAGTTTGTTTAGGTCGCTTATTGTAGCCACACGATGACGCGCTCCGTCAGGATCCAAGACAAATACGTGCCCCTCTCTTGTCCAACATTTGTTGATCCCAAAGCGTTCCCGTGCCGCCAAGAAAACTTCGTGCCGGGCTCGAGTCACGAATTCTGAGATTGTGTGTCCTGAACCCTTAAGTTTTGATTTCGCGAACCACAGCTTGTTTCGTATATCCATTTGATTGAATTTGATCAAGATGGGTCTTGGCTTATTAGCACTAGAAGGACGACCCATCCTTTGGCATCGCTTGATGTCACCCACTGCAAATGATTCCAAGCCGATCTGCTCCCTCACGATGTTCACCACGGTCTGGGATGTCTCCTCATTCTTTGGCTCCTGGACTCCATGCAACATGAGGATCTTACGTCTACTTCTCAGCTCAATGTTGTCCACCTGGCGAGCCACGAACTCAATTTGCTGTCGAAATGTAGACAGTGTAGTCATCACAAACACCTTGAAAGCATTGAAATCTGCAGTTATGCTTGCCACGCTAGAAGTGCCTGTAGAGCCCTTTCCAGCACCTTGAAGCTCTAACTCAAAGGTTGCCATGCGCTCCTCAAGGCTTGCCATGGTCGTTGAAAATGATTCCTTCATTGCCTCCATCTTCTAACTTGAAAATCAACAAACAGTGATATCTAGTTATTTAAGTGGAATTAACTATTGGAGATTGCACACAGCCGGTATGTATCTTAAAAATACATGAACTTTCTATATCTCTATATCTTAATTGTATTGCGACTATTTTAAATATAAAAATAAACACAAGAGCACAAAAATACGTGTTGTGTTGTTAACTACCCCTACTACTACCCCTACTAGTAAATGTTGTTGGCGTTGATTTTTAAGGATACGATACTATGGAAATTCAAAGGATTTTCAGTTGTGTCAATATATCATCGTGTTACGACTATTGTTAGAAATGTGGAAAGCATAACAATGTCTTGTCAAATTAAGTGCGTAAAGGGAAAAATTATATTAAAAACCATTGAAAGCCAATTTCTAAGTTTTTGATAAAGCAATCATAAATCATATTTTTTAAACCTAATAAAAGTTATAAACAATAGCCGCTACCCGCTCCTCTCGTGAATACATTCGCACCATAATTAGTGACAGTATTTATATCGGTGTAGGTACTACCCTTGACATTCTTCGAGTTCGCATGCACAATAGTGCTATAAAAGCTTATCTCACACAACTTTCAAATGCCGACATTAAAGCTTAATTTAAGAGCTATAAAGTCCAATGTTGCAGTTACAATTTTTATGAATATATCCGGGTCTTATTGGTAAATACTGCTAGGTATAATGTTTTGTTGTCTTGAAGCCTTTTAGGCTACATTCGTTTTAGAAATAATTTTGTCTGATTATGTTTTATAATGTATGTATGTATGTTAATAAAATATAATAATACATTTATTGCTAAAAATTACAGAGAAATATCATTATTTCATATATACATATTTACATTATAACTATCTAAACTAAACCTAAATAAGGCCCCCGTGGCATTGTGCCCAAAAGACTAGCAGAATTCCCCCTTTGAATAGCAATACCTATTCGCTGAGCGAGAAAACTGCCAGCCCTTGGGTCACCAGTCGACTCCACAAGGCGCTTTTTCAAATTCTTGAAAACATTTTTCGCATTGGTACCCCATGGACCTAGGGTCTCGACACCGACTGGACAAAAACGATACGATGAGAGTTTACATGTATGTTAATTAGGTGACAGAAGAAAAGGCTTTCGTTTTCTAGTTGCTAATCTTCGTTTTTCGCGTGCCTATGAGTTACTACAGTTTTTATACGTTTTTTAGATATTTACTATTTAATACCCCGAGCAATTCTAACCTATAATACACTAGCTATCATCAACAATTCTTTTAAAAGGTTAAAGTTGTTAAAAGTCTATGGAGCGTCTACCGTTTAAAATGTTTACTACATAAACATGCCGTAAATGTTTACTACAAAACTTGCCATACCAAAAAACATTTGACACCCAAATTTGCAAGTTGACGTATAAATCTGATGACATCATATCTCATGTTGTCGAATGATCGGATGACATTTGTAAAGTCAAAATCTGGTCATGACATTTGTAACATCAATATCTATTAACGCCTCAACTCTTTTGAATGATAACAGACTATTTATGATTCAATTCAATGACAAAATAGATTATTTGCATATTATTGGATACTACCCGTTCGCTCTAACTTTGCCGTTGGCGTAGAGGCGTATACCCAAATTGTTAATTAGACGAAGTAAATTGACAGTAGCTAATGTCACTTCGTCATAGAAAATAAGCAACATTGTATGAAGAAGTGACATTAGTTGCTGTCAATTTACTTCGTCTAATTAAAAATTCGACTTTAGTATGGAGCCGAGCGGCAAAGTTAGAGCGAACGGGCAGTACATACATATATATAGCCACGCCTTTATCCTCAAAGGGGTAGGTAGCGGCATAGTATACGCCCACATTTCACCTTAGTTTTATTATAGAATATATTAAATAATCTGTGGTTTTATGTCCCACGTTATAGGTGGTGAGCCTATTGCCGTGTTGAAATGGATAGGTGCAGGTCGCTGCGACCCGCTGTTGAAATTTTTCTAAATTGGCTTAACGGTTATCATATTACTGACAACCGGGTTTCATTTCGAGTTTTCCTTCTCAACGCAATGGATCTTTTTGCGAAAGTGTTCCCTTAGTCGCCTCTTACGACATCCTCGGAATGTATTGGGGTGGCGACATTTTGTACTCTTTTATCCGTCGCTACACGGGACCCCGTCGCCACACGAAACAAACGCGTTAATTTGTAACTTTGTATGTTGTGAAAGAGAAAAAATCTTCCGAACATGAAAAGCCACTTTCGAAATTTCCCTTGCAAATGTGCGATAATTCTCTATTCAAATAGCTACAGATTAATATTTGTTCTGTAAACGTTTCAAGTGTAAAGTGGTCCTTCCCACACACAACCTTCCTCTCCCCCCCCTCTTCCTACGCCCCTCTTGCCTCGAGACCAAAAACTTCGCTAATTGGTTAATTAAGAGAGCGAACATTCCTCAAGTTACTCAGTTAGCGTTTGATCAATTACACTCTAATATAATTGGCCCTGTGATATTTAAACCGGAGTTATTTGAGGGTAGGACGACTTTGTTTGGAAATTAAATCTGTTTCCTAATGAACCTACAAAGGGGTTTGACCTCAAATAGGCACCCAGATTCCCGAGTATTCTCTGTTCTTCTAAGATAACTGTAAAATAAAAAATAAGTACGGCCTTGGAAAATGTTATAAACACAATATTTATCTGCGTTGATAACTTTCAAAGTAATCTCTAAGCATTTCATCTAAGTTACTTGGACCATCCATCATCCTCACTCTCTCCCTAAACAACAATAAATGTAGTCCCACACCGACTATAAATACTCGTTTTGAGGTAAAATATAATCAATTTAACTTTAGTTAACTTTAAAGGTTAGGTCAGATCGCTGTCATAGGAATTAATGGCTTTGGTTATATTAATCAGAAAGTTTGAAAGTTCAATACGAATGCTTTAATATATCGCCTCTGGTTTTGTTTTTCTTAAAAGTTCTTGAGATGCCTTATAGGTCGAGATTAAGGCGTGAAAATATACAAAGAAACGGCCTATTATGCCCTTCAATACACAAAAAACGTACTTTTTAAGACGCTTTTGCTAAACTACATTTATAAGTTTCTATGCAACTTCGATGTGATTGGCGGGGATTGAGTAATTACCGTAGTTGATGGACTTGAAAGAGATTCTGGAGGTCCTGGGAGCTAGTGCAGTGCAGAGTTTATGCAGGCTTGCTCCGCGAGTGTTCTGAATAAATATTATATATAATACTAGCTGACCCGCGCAACTTCGTTTGCGTGATAAATCAAGAACCGCTAGACCGATTTTGTGCAAACTTCACATAAACCATCTACTAAATAGTTCGAACAAAGCCTAAATATTTGGTTTGGATAGGTGAGCCCGATCTCGAGTTATAAAATTACAACGAAAAGTGGCATTGATTTTTATATATATAGATATAGGATCTTTCGCTACATACTGTTTAAACGTACGTAAAAAATAATGTGAAATAGGAATCCGTGGTGCTGTACGTTCCTAATTTCTAATTTCGTTAAGTAGGTATGGTTGTTTTAGATTTTTGAAGCTTCTTACAATATTATTTATTGCAAATAATTATGTGGCTACGCTATTTATTTTTATTTCTAGGAAACTGACTACCCTATTGCAGGCAGCAACATCCGCGTTCTTACTTCGTTTTTTTAAATTAATAACAAAGTACATAGTTATCTACAAATTCACATCGAACCACCTATTTACGTAACACTTCGCGATACACATCTGTGTTGGTTCAACATAAACAATATCATTATAATTGAATTTTTTTGCTTAGCAAATATGTAAGAAATCTGAGTTATATTGTATTGGCAGTGACGTTAATAGTTTCTTTTCTGTATTGTATAGACAAATAAGCAAAATACACACTCATTTCTTATAGGAAAAAATATGTTTTTACAAAAAATAATTAAGGCACTAGAAAGTATCACCACTAAATTTTAAAAAGAACAGTCTAAAGTGAATGTTTTTGGAAAAAAACATTCATTTCACACCAAGTGTCCTTTTAGGGTTCCGTACCTAAAGGCTAAAAACGGGTCCCTATTCATGATACTTCGCTGTCCGTCTGTCTGTTTGTCTGTCTGTCCGTCACGAGGCTGAATCTCAGGAACCTGATAGCTAGATATCTTAAACTTTCACAGATTATGTATTTCTGATGCCGCTATAACACTAAAATTTAAAAATAATGCTATTTAAGGGGGGCCCAATACAACAAACGTCATTTTTGCCGTGTTGTTTGTACGGAACCCTCTATGCGCGACTCCGACTCGCATTGACTGTTTTTTTTTTAAATTTTGTTTTGCGTTTCTAGGAACGACAACCGTTTGATCTCCAGGTAGTAGTTAAAGTTTCCTTGATCTTCGCGACCCTTACAACCGGCTTTGAATACATTAAGCACAAAAACCTCCATTTTGATACATAGAACCTCCGGTTATAGAATGCCATGACCCAGTTTTATTTTGTAAAATTTTTCCTCGAAGTGTCAACAACCGGAGTATTAGATCCGGGTTAAAAATATATGCCAGATCCATATTATTTATAATGTCAATACCTATCAGCATTGGTAGGTAGCTATTGTATTCTAATTTATGTTTTTATGGTTGAAAACGGACGTATCTTGTTTACATTCGATTTTTTTTATGTTTAGTATCATGTCCGTTTTGTCAATCATGTAGCAAACGTTGGTACTGCTCGTTCGCTCTAACTTTGCCGCTCGGCTCCTTACTAAAGTCGAATTTTTAATTAGACGAAGTAAATTGACAGCAACTAATGTCACTTCTTCATACAATGTTGCGTATTTTCTATTACGAAGTGACATTAGCTACTGTCAATTTACTTCGTCTAACTAACAATTCCGGTATACGCCTCTACGCCAGCGACGAAGTTAGAGCGAACGGGTAGTACATGTACCTAGTTACAAATATATTTGTAACAAGTGTGAGTTGGACGCGCGCGTGAAGGGTTTTGTACCCCACCAATTTTGTGCTACGTACCTAAATGGTGGTGAGAATATTGCCATGTTGAAATAGTCAAGCGCAAGTTGTTATAACCCGTTTCAAGCAGGCTATAAGACCTTCCACTTAGCTTAGTAATTGTGATGCTTTTTTTATTTTACGTGAGAGAAAATCCTCATGGACTGGATGCTATGAGATGGACTCCTACCGACTCAAAAACCTCAAATGTCCTGCCTCACAGCCTACGATTGGGAGCCCCGGGTAAGCCCTCGGAAGGATACCCTAGGACCCAATTGTGATGCTCCTGTCAGCCGAGCCCAACGGCTTAACATGCCTAACGTTACGTATACGCACGTGTAGACAGGTTTAATATGCTTTAACTAATTTTATTTTAATAACGCCATACGACAACACGTGCAACATTACAATACCTACATAAAACGTTTTTAAACCCCCTTTTTTATGCCATTATTAAAAGATAATCTCAAAAAAATATAAAGACCTCATTATCGTTCCAGTCTGGCTACGTCGGGGCCCTAAATCCCAACTTTGCCCATTAGGCTAGGCAGCATATCCCGGCGTCCCCCTAGGGGGGTAGTTCGACCCAAGCGCGACGAAAATAGAACCTCACACCCATGTTTCGTATCTGCGCCGCAATGTGAGAAAGGGGGGAAGCTATTTTTAGATCTACGACGCCGTGGAAAATATTTAAATGTGTGTTGTTAAGATGTAAAGAGTTTTCTGGAAATGTTTCTAATACTTCTGTGGTGAAAATGACCATCTTGTGTAAAGGACAATACGAATTATTTAAATGTTTACTCCGAACCGCGATTAGATTTTGAAAACTCTGAATTCGAGGCATCAATGAAGCGCTCGTGAATCCTCTGACTCAAAGCCCCGCGGACTCAGCGTTCTGTAAAAGATCACTGCAGTAAGCAACTTTCACTATGGCCAGTCCTCGTATGGGTGACCACTTTGTGACGGTTTATTTGCTAGCGTTTCCGTGCTTCGTAAGGCACGTTTAGCAGTTTCTCCCGGTCGCCAATAATATGACAATCGTTAAACAACGTTAAAGGCGTAATGGGTAACTTGATAAATTTCAAAATAGCTGGTCGTCACAAACTGCGCCTGTCCTTTCCAACACAGCAATAGGCTGACCACGCATTATACGGGTCAAAAAAAGTATAGAAATGTTAGCTTTTTTTACCTTTACGCATACTCTTCCTTTATGTTTTAACTTCAAAAGATATTAATTGAATTCAGTAAGCTTATTATATTACCTGTTATTTACATTGTAACCTGAGGATCTGTATGAAAACAGAATATATTATTTTCTTGAAATAAATTACTGACAGATTTTTAGAACCGAAAGAAAATTGATTACTCTTGTAATTCTTCTAAAATTATTTTCCTTTGTCAAACAAATTACTTCAGTGATAAATCTTTTAGCAGATTATCATAAAATTTTAACGGAATTGACTGTACTTTTGGTAATAATTTCTACAACCCTGATTCTACCAAAAATGTTTAATTCTGTAATACATATTGACTTCACTTAAAATTATATACATACATACATATAGTCAAGCCTTTATCCCCGAAGGGGTAGGCAGAGGCATAGGTAGTATACGCCCACATTTCACCTTAAAGTTGGATGGCGCAGTTGAAATTTTTAAGCCCATAAGGCCATAACTTGGCTTAACGATTGTCAATTTACTGACAACTGGGTTTCCTGACGAGTTTTCCTTCTATACGCAATGGATCTTTTTGCAAAGGGTTCCCTTAGTCACCTCTTACGACTCCCTCGGGATGTATTTGGGTGGCGACATTTTGTACTCGTTGCAACTCGGAACCCCGTCGCCACACGGGTTACCTAAAATTTTCAGCTTCAAAATTGTGCTGAAGAATTTATGAGCCATCCTGTTAAAGTATCTGACGTCATTACTACCTGCAACCCTTACCGTTTTCACCCCTATCAACTTAACGAGATACATTTTGTATCCTACAGTATTTTAACCTTTAACCCACAAAGTTTCTTTTAAATCGGATAATTTATCAGCCTGTGGTACATACACCACTTACATATTCTATTATTTTTTAACCTGAGGGAAAATCCTTCATGGATGCCGGACTCCTACCGACTAAAAAACCTCACGTAACGCCCAAGAGCCTACGGTCGGGAGCCCCGTGTAAGCCCTCAGAAGGTTGTCCCAGGACTCCCAACAGACCTACGGCTACCACTCGGCCTCGCCTTGGGGGTTGGTTCGGTTTTTAGTACAGGGATAGCTGGAATAACAGATAGGTTACTTTTAATCCGGGGTTAATATTACCATGGGAACCGGGAACGTGAACTGATTTACAAGTGAGCGAAGCAGCGGACATCAGCTAGTATTATAACTGTGAATGTTTGTGATTTTTTTTGTTATTGAAACTCGACCTAACGGTTAAACGTATTGGACTGATATTTGGTACAGGAATAAAATATGAATAATATGAACATCATCTAGCCCAAATTAAGCTAATTAAGATTGTGCTATAGGATCTAGACGACACATGTACTTATTTCAGATACACACTTATACATATAGTACTAAATACATACAAATTATACATAGAAAACACCCAAATTTCAAAACAAACATTTGTGGATCACACAAATATTTAGACCGACCCAGTAATCGACCTCATGACCTCCATCGTGGCAGGCGGGATCACTACCACCGACTGCGCCACAGATACACTACTTTTATCCCGGGAATACTTTCCCTTGGGATGCGGGAACGGGGAAAGTCGCCATCTAGTATTAAATACTAGCCAAGACACTGCTGCCAAAGACACCTATGTTCATTAAAAAGTTAATCGGTACTAAGAAAAGGCTCAGAAGAAGAAAAGCGTAATGGTAATATTAAAAAAAAACAACAGGGCCTAAACGGTGAACAGGGAATAAAATATGTAGTACAAAGCTCTTACCCGACATAAATCATAAACAGCACTCCGTATATTCCCTGCATGCTTAAAGGAAAGAAAGTGTCATCATATTTTACTTTGATAGACATTAATATATCTCAGGACTTGTAAATAAAAATATATTTCAGAGAACCTTACAGCTGTTGAAGAGAACACGTGGGAATTGTCTGAAACCCGTGTTTTGCAAGTTTATGGACAAAGTTTGAGTGATCTAGAACTATTCTTGATACACTTGACTGGCCTCGTGGTCCAGTGGTTAGTGAGTACCTGACCATGGATTCGGAGGTCGTGGGTTCGATTCCCACCTGGGACAAATCTCTTTGTGTGACGAGCATATTGAATTGTTCTGTGTCTGGGTGTTGATTATGTATGATATTATTATGTATTTATTAAGAAATATATAAGCACGGTTAGATCCGATAGGGGTTTTCTTCCGCGCACGCTTAGGTTGTAGAATGATCTCCCTGCCTACAGTATGGGGTTCTTCAAAAGGGGTCTTAGAAGGTTTTTACAGGGTCGGCAGCGCGAGTGTGGCGCCTCTGGTGTTGCAAACGTTCATAGGCTGCGGTGACCACCTGTCCTTCTGGTGGGCCGTATGCTTGTCCTGTGGTATAAATAAAAGTATGTTTATCAGTTGTCTAGATCCCATAGCACAAGCTTATTAGCTTAATTTGGTCTAGGTGATGTTGTCAGAAAATGTTCAAACATACCCAAAAGTTTCCGTACCCACTGCGTAAAAACCTTATTGACTTATTACTGTGAGTTCGCTGTTTGTCTGTCTGTCCCTAGGCTGTATCTCATGAACCGTGTTTAAATTTTCACGCATGATTTATTTCTGTTGCCGCTACGAGTATAACAACAATTGGTAAAAAAAAATTAAAAATTCAGTGCGAGTTATGACTTTTAATAAAAATCATCAAGATCAAACATCGCTCCCATGGGAATTAATAATGTTTTAGGGATCTATACTCCATATACAAAAATATGCCAGACCATTGCTTCCCTGTGATGTTAACTACGGATAAACAAAAATACTTACTGTCTTTATAATTCTAGAAGATGACGGGAGAGAAAATATGTCTGTGCCAATGTGTTTGCCTGTGGTAATAAAACGTCATTCTGGAATGAAAAGTAGTCTATGACATTCTCCAGGTAAATCCAAACTTTAAGTTTTAGAAAAACGTACAAATAAACCATTCTTTCTTTTTAAAATATTAGTATGTAAGTAAAGAATTAATCAAAACGTTGTGCTCTGTGAACTTCGTTAACTAAAAGGCTGCGTTTGAAGCCAATTAAAGTACTCTTATACCTCCTTTTGCCCTGATCCTGTAATCCGATATTTTTCATTTTCTCTAATTTAAAACGAACCCCAACAACAGTATTTTTATTTTAAATTCACAACTACGATTCATTACGAGAATACTCGTAGTACCGAATTTGGTTGCATTTAAAATTCTCTCAAAGTGGCGCCCTTAGGAAATAGGTATAAAAATTAAAATCGATCACTTGAACAATTTCTAAGTTGTCCGGAGCAAATTGCGAGGAAATGTTTTGTGTGTAAAGCCTCGTCGGGACAGAGGGGAGAGGGCTCTTCAATAAAACGTTGTACCAATAGGCTAGGGAAGTGATGAATATCGATAAGTTTCTTAAATAATTGAATAAAATTTTACAGTAACGGAAGGACGGTACATGACGAAGGTGCATCTAGCATGGCTATTATGCTATATTTTAGTATGCTAGCCTTTGAGAATAATCATTGGATGTTGCCATCGCTTACTTAAGCCGTCATCATCATCGTAATACCAACCCATCTCTCTGGCAGAACAGACAATCATTTCTCACACACTTGAATCAGTTTTCATTTGGCTTATCCGCAAATGGATGAACGAAAAGGCTGAGTCTTCATCTACGTCACAAAGCTTCTGTTTATAACGCTCAAGCATCGTATCAATTCTATCCCTAACGGAATAGATTGTCTCCTCTTTTTTAAATTCCGTTGCAGAGTTCCCAGCCACCATAGCTTTTAAGTTGAACGTGAGAAGTCCTATTTTAGCTTCGGTTACTATCATAGTAGCCTTTATTTTCTACTTTTCCCCGTCAGCAATAAGATAAGTGACTGTCAAAAAAACGTTTTGTATCGATATTCAACCAGTGACCATAGTGTCCCCTCACTATAACCACTCGTCTTATTCATTGTTTCGTCTATGTTTGTTTTAAAGTACCTCGGACTTTTGTACAACAACCTTTATTGAAGAAAAAGGCAATATTACTCTTTTCTTGCAATCTTTTGAAGATTAATGAAGATTTAGAAATCCCGTACAGTCTCAATACATTGTCCATGAAGAACCCAAACAACATCTCAGAATCTCTCAGTATGACTACACGTAAAATTGAAAAGTAATCAAATAACCTATGGCAAATGTTATTTTTAAACAATCACGGTTTTTAACACTCATACTTATAGAATTCGGGAATTCACGCGAAATACTATTTACTTACATTTACCGACGCGACGTTTCGAGCACGTTGCAGCGCCCGTGGTCGCGGTTGGACTGAGGCGAGCATCGAAAAAAACCACGAAGTTATTTCTTGTCGAGCTACCCTTCGTTGCGCGTTGTTATTACAATGAAGGATAAGGCCGGCGACACACTTCACTCACTACGTCAGTTTTAATTCGCACAGTTTAACGTTCAAGTTTATTAATTCGACAAGAAATAACTTCGTGGTTTTTGTCGATCCTCGCCTCAGTCCAAACGCGACCACGGGCGCTGCAACGTGCTCAAAACGTCGGTGAATGTAAGTAAATAGTATTTCGCGTGAAGTCCCGAATTCTATAAGTATGAACCTATGGCAGTCCACTTCTGGATGTAGACCTTTCCCCTCCCTTCTTCAGAAAAGTTATACCCGAAATTAATTTTATTTATATTATAATTTTTACTAAGATACAATTAGTTAAGAGAATCGCTCGTAACCACGCTAAATCATTCATGAGTGCGCTTCCCCTGCTTCGGAAAGCAGCTTAAGCCGTTGCCGGTCTAGTGATATGCAGCAGTCGTTAAACCTAGTTGAAAGCTTAAGGGGCCTAGTTTAGAAAATGACATAAAAGAGGTGCAGATGAAATAATTGTTTGTCGGCATAAGGAGACCAAAAAATATAGCCAAAAGTATGTTTTTAATCGACAAGATGTGTGTCAAAGTATATGCTTTTGTTATAAATTGTACATCATATATAAACATAAAGTGTAAAATGATCATAGAATCATAGATTGAGCCCCAAATTTTTAGATGAAAGCATTTTATGTCTTCAAATTTTATCGACGTGGAAGAAAAAGATATGCAAATATAAATTTATGATGAAAACATACACCTATAATTCAGTTTATTTCGATTTTGAATACGTATGAGTATTAAGTTATTACAACTGAAATAAGCTATAAAATACTACATTTTCTAGCTTGAAGAACGCGCGTTTTGTAGGAACGGCCTTAAATGGCTTGAAAATTTTCAACAACAGGAACTGGCGCCTATTCATTTTATCACTGCAATATTCTCACCAAGAATTACATTTGACAAAAATGCAAATATGAATGTGATCATAAAGCCATGTGTCGCCGGAATATGATAAAAACATTTATTTGGTTAAAAAAGCTTAAGTTAAATTAAGCTTATGATCAAAAACGTAACCTAATCTTTCAGTGGTTCGATCAAATTGCTTAGAGAGTTGACTATACCTGCCACATATATCAGATAATATGCATAATACAGATGTTACACCCTAATTATATAAATAGGTACATGCTTCCAAGTAAACCGTATTACAGTGGACAGATGGCTACAATGGAAGCCTGCGACTACAAGTAATTGTGTGAAGCTGGATTGAATATTGAGCGAGTTCTCTACGTGACCCGTTTACTGACAACCAGTGCTTAAAAAACAGAAGTTTCACTTGAAGTCCTTTAAATTTTTCTATTGTATCTTAGGATATTTCATTTAATTCCATTTAGGCTTCTGATGAGCACATGAACTGTAAAACGTTAGATCAATTCTAACGTTTTACAGTTCGTGTATTAGTGCCGTTAGATTAGGCAATCTAACCTAACGCTTTGATGATGGTGATGATTGAATGTAAAATATTGGAACGGATATTTTTTCCTATTTGTTGTCATGAATATCATCCTAGGGCGAAATTCAATTGAGTCCAATTATCCTTCAGTATCAGAGCCGTAAAAAGATCGTCTCATCTCATAATGTCCTTTTCTCGAAATGTCCTTTCTCATAATGTCCTTTTCTCGAAATGTCCATTCTCATAATGTCCTTTCGCAGATTGTCCTTTTCTCGAAATGTCCTTTTCTCGAAATGTTCTTTTCTCAAAATGTCCTTTTCCCGAAATGTTCTTTTCTCAAAATGTCCTTTTCTCGAAATGTTCTTTTCTCAAAATGTCCTTTTCTCGAAATGTCCTTTTCTCAAAATGTCCCTTTCTCAAAATATGTAACTACAGGATTAACCCGGCTCAATCCGACTTGTTTAGGGTAGGTTAGAAGGCGGGAGCGGAGCGTAGCGGAGCGTAGCGGAGCTTCCGCATTAGCCTTCGTGGTTATTTTTTTTTTATGACCACCAAGTTACCACCAGTCACTTGGTAAATTTTATGTTATTTTTTATAACCACCTAAACAAAACTTAGGTGGTTATAAAAAAAATAACCACGAAGGCTAATGCGGAAGCTCCGCTGCGCTCCGCTCCCGCCTTAGCCTTCTAACCTAACCTATCCAAGTCGGATTGAGCCGGGTTAATCCTGTAGTGTACATATTTTGAGAAAGGGACATTTTGAGAAAAGGACATTTCGAGAAATGGACATTTTGAGAAAAGAACATTTCGAGAAAAGGACATTTTGAGAAAAGAACATTTCGAGAAAAGGACATTTTGAGAAAAGAACATTTCGAGAAAAGGACATTTCGAGAAAAGGACAATCTGCGAAAGGACATTATGAGAATGGACATTTCGAGAAAAGGACATTATGAGAAAGGACATTTCGAGAAAAGGACATTATGAGATGAGACCAAAAAGATGCATTATGAAAAAGGTGCACATATCGACAGGTTCATTATGCGACTGAACTCCTTCTTGTGATTTACACACTTTTAGTTGACTGTATATTTTGGTCAGATGGAAACTATCTTCAAGCTTCAAGCAAGCTTCACCTGCTAATGTTACACCTACTGTCTAACGTACTAAAAAAGAGAAGAGAAACTCGAAACTCAACCCTGTAGCAGAATCTTGTACCAAACCGTCTTTTTTTTTTCTTTTTTTGATGTGAGGGAAAATCCTCGTGAGATGCTTTGCCGGACTCTTACCGACTAAAAACCCTCACGTAACGCCCAACAGCCTATGGTTGAGAGCCCCGGGTAAGCCCTCAGAAAGGATGTCCCGTGACTCACAACACGTACCAAACCAGCCAGTGTAAGACCCTCTCAAAAAATAATAGAGAGAGTCGTTTCTCCAGCCGTGAACTGGGATTTAATGGGTTAAGGGTTAATCGAAGCTTTTTCATCATATCCTACTTTGGTCGTCCAATCGTGAACTGGAAAACGTTGATTTGATTGATTAAATGACAAGGGTTACGGGTTAATCGAAGCTTTTTCATCATATCCTACTTTGGTCGTCCAATCGTGAACTGGAAAACATTGATTTGACTGATTAATTGACGAGGGTTAAGGGTTAACAGAAGCTTTTTCATCATATCCTGCTTTGGTCGTCCAATCGTGAACTGGAAAAGGCGGATTTGACTGATGAATTGACGAGGGTTAGAGGTTACTCGAAGCTTTTTCATCATTTCCTGCTTTAGTCGTCCAATCGTGAACTGGAAAAGGTGGATTTGACTGATGAATTGACGAGGGTTAAGGGTTAATCGAAGCTTTTTTATTATATCCTGCTTTAGTCGTCCAATCGTGAACTGGAAAAGGCGGATTTGACTGATGAATTGACGAGGGTTAGAGGTTACTCGAAGCTTTTTCATCATTTCCTGCTTTAGTCGTCCAATCGTGAACTGGAAAAGGTGGATTTGACTGATGAATTGACGAGGGTTAAGAGTTAATCGAAGCTTTTTTATTATATCCTGCTTTAGTCGTCCAATCGTGAACTGGAAAAGGCGGATTTGACTGATGAATTGACGAGGGTTAGAGGTTACTCGAAGCTTTTTCATCATTTCCTGCTTTAGTCGTCCAATCGTGAACTGGAAAAGGTGGATTTGACTGATGAATTGACGAGGGTTAAGAGTTAATCGAAGCTTTTTTATTATATCCTGCTTTAGTCGTCCAATCGTGAACTGGAAAAGGCTGATTTGACAGATGAATTGACGAGGGTTAAGAGTTAATCAAAGACTTTTGCGTCAAATCTTACTTAGTTAGATTTGGTTGGCTTTTTGATCTCATGGGCGGCGTTGCTGATAATAAGTGCTTCTGCTGAGATTAAGTAACTGATTCCAAACTTATTATTTGTCTTTTAGAAACTGATTATTTTTTTAAATAAGTAAATATAAACTGACATTTTCACTCAACTCTATCTGATCCCAAAGTAAGCTAGGAATAACTTGCTTGTGTTATGGGTATCAGACCACTGATATTTATACTTATATGTACTCGTACATACTTAGCATGCATAGAAACACCCAGACTCTCGAGACAAACATTAATGGATCATACAGTGTTTTTGTCTCCGGTGGGAATGGAACCCTTGTGATCCGCAGTCGCACATTGCGACCTCTAGACCAAAGAGGAAGATAATTTGTACCCGAAGACACACACATTCGTACAGTCACGCGAGGAGTACGCAGTAGCATACGATACATTGACATTTCTATATTTTGTTCCACATTATAAGTTGTGTGATGAGATTGTTATCATGTCGATATGGACATACGCAGGTTATGGTTTCCCGCTGTTGAAATTTCCAAGCCTCAATAATGGCTTCACAGCGCTTAAGCGACTGCTATGTCCAACAGCTAAACGTGCCTTCCTAAGCACGTATCTGCACCGTCTCATACAATGTTTACTTTCTGTTGTTTACCTCTACAGTGTACGTCTCAGAGCGAGTTATTGAGTTAGCAGTGATGTCGTTAAGCTAAAAGTTCCATCTCGTAAACAATTACTTCGGTAAATGTTGTCCTTACGTCACGTATACCAATTTTGTGTCAAGTATTTTGCGATTTAGGCCTTCGTTCTGGGTCTGGAAAAACAGGTATGACGGGTCATGTATTTCATGATATAAATTAATATTATTCGCAAGAGAGATTCGAGAGACAGTTTCGTCTTACTTGAACAGAGGAATAATTATTTGTGACCACATTTGTTCTTATTTATTTATTTATTTATTTATTTATGTACACACCAGGAAAGTGACAATAACAAAAATAGAAAGAAAATGAGGTACAATGGTACTGCTTATTTCTATGAGAAATATCTACCAGCAGACCGGCGAGAGGAGAACGCGAAGAAGTAGGAAAAGACAATTAAAAGTGTGTTTACAAAAAAAAACAGAATAGAACAAACAAAACCGAATAGAATCTTAATTCCTTCTTATCTTCAAATTTAATGTGAAAATAACTCTAGCTGTCTGTTACGTGTTGACGTCTGATCTACAAAATTGGACTTCATAAAATTTTAGGGCGGTTATAAAATAGAAGTTGGGACGGGCCAATAACTACATTTTACAGAAAAAAAAAACGATTTGAAGAGTTTAGAGATAAAAGTTAATATCGAATACTGGTTAGAAGTGCATAAAAAATAAAAAGCACCCTGTAATTTTAAAGTTTGGTAAACATTACTTAC
The DNA here is from genome assembly GCA_933228765.1 of Miltochrista miniata. Lineage (NCBI taxonomy): Eukaryota > Metazoa > Arthropoda > Insecta > Lepidoptera > Erebidae > Miltochrista > Miltochrista miniata. The sequence goes on from OW121758.1 coordinate 3,899,460, forward strand.
ATAACATAATTATAGTCCCGGCTTTATCCTAAAAGGGTAGGTAGAAGTATAATATACGACCATATAGCTTTTTTTACCCACGTAAAAAGGTGGAGACTATTGCCACTTTTGAAATTTTTCTAGCCCGTTAGCCTTCCACTGACTACCGAGACCAACGACTAAACGTGCCTACCGAAGCACGAAAAAGCTCGCAAAGTAAAGTTTAGTGACTGAACTAATATTCCTCTACGCCGCACTCGCGTCTCGTAGATGAGCCCGCGTAGCAATAATGCTACGAGGATATTCTATGATACTCGGCGCTATGTATTTTCAGACAGATTATGTACTGCCGGTTCGCGCTAAGTTTGCCGGTCGCCTCCCCTATTACACCTCTACGCCAGCGGCAAACTTAGCGTAAACAGGTAATACTGTTATGTATCTTACCAAAGTTGTATACAGGGACAAAATACATACTTTTGTGGCATAGAAATAATAAAATTTTCACTGTATGAAAATAACTAGAACGGGCGTTCCTGGGGATATCCTTCCTAGGGCTTACCCGGTACTCCCAACCGTAGGCAGTAGGTAGGAAGCGTGTGGTTTTGAGTCAGTAAAAGTCCGGCATAGCATCCATGCCGGATTTTCCTCACATTAAAAAATGGAACATAGCTACCGTAGAACTGCTCGCGTGAAATTTTGATCCCGTTCCCGATGGGAACTTATTTCCGGAACAAAAAGTAGCCTATGTGTTATTTCTGGCTATAATCTATACTTGTACCAAATTTAAGCTAGCCGCCATCAGCCGTTAGATCGTGAAGGAAAACACACATTCATACATCCAGACTTACAAACTTTCGCATTTATACACTCGAGAGCAATGAATCCGGGTCACTTAAAGAATCCTAAAAATCTCGGAAACTAAAAATGCTAGGTTAATGCAATAAATTGTATTTAATAGACAATGTAATACTCCTTAAATGAAGGTATTAAAACTTCTTAGTTATTGTAAAGTTATATCATAAAAAAATCAAATTTGAAAAAGGGCCACTTTCGAAGATGGAACTACGAAATTACAGCATTTGGTGTTGCTTTTGTTTGTAATCTGTCATTTATGTGGGTACATAAACCATGTTGATAGTGCTCTATATTCATTAATCAAGCTGAAATTATGTCGCTTACGCCTGAAGAATGCATCAGAATACTTACAATGCTGGAAACCGGCCGGAGTCAGCGCGATACAGCCAGGACTGTCGGTGTGTCGCTGTCAACAGTACAAAGAGTTCTCCGACGTTACGAAGAAACTGGTTCTAACCTACGCAGACCAGGAACGGGCAGAACCAGGTGTACCACAGCACGAGAATACCGATACTTGGTGAACACCATGCTTCGAAATCGCTTTCTCACAGGAACTGAACTCACCAATCAGTTTCGACGCCTCGGAGGAAGTAACCCAAGTGCATGGACAGTAAGACGTCGGCTTGCTGAATCTAACTTAAAACCCCTTAGACCTGCAAACGGCCCTAAACTGGAGCGTGGGCATCGTATTTCGAGACTAAGGTATGCCCAGAGCCACGTAAATTGGAGTATTGAAGATTGGTCAAAAGTTATGTTCTCCGACGAATCAAAATTTATGCTCTACAAGCACGATGGAAGACACAGAGTGTATCGAAGACCAGGGGAAAGATTCAAGCAAGCATGCATCGAAGAAAAAGTAGCCTACGGTGGTGGGTCTGTACTTGTGTGGGCCGGAATTTCTTCTGAAAGTCGCACAGAGCTGGTGATCATAGAAAACGGCTCTTTAACTAGCGTAAGATATGTGGAAGAAATCCTCAATGATCACGTTGGTCCATTTATGGTCAATTTAGGTGAGGATGCTATATTTATGCATGACAATGCCCGACCTCATACAGGTAGGATTGTGAATGACTACCTTCAAGAGATGAACATTACTCGTATGGAGTGGCCAGCGCGCAGCCCGGATATCAACCCGATCGAGCATGCTTGGGACGAGCTAGGCAGATGCGTAAAACAACGAAACCCTCCCCCAATCACGCTTCGTGAGCTCAAAATTGCTCTCACAGAGGAATGGGAGAATATTCCCCAAAATCGTATAAGGAACTTGGTGTACAGCATGCCAAACCGCGTAAACGCAGTAATGGAAGCACGAGGAGGCAATACGAAGTATTAAAATTCAAGAAAATCGTAATAAAGTTCAAAAATTTCATGTTTCCTATTTTTGTTTTAAGGAGAGATCGGCAGTTTTTTCTTTATGTAATTTTGTGTTAATAAAATGTATGGTGACTCATATTTTTTTTACTTTCATTTAAGGAGTATTACATTGTCTATTAAATACAATTTATTGCATTAACCTATCATTTTTTGTTTCCGAGATTTTTAACATTCTTTAAGTGACCCGGATTCATTGCTCTCGAGTGTAATATTAGTAAGATAAGATATCTTCAGCGGAAGTAAGTGGGACTGCGCCGCCTCCTTCTGCGAGCAGGTCATGCTCGCGAAGGAGGCGGCGGGCCGGGTGCGGGAGAGAACTCTCCCACCCGAGTTCCGCAGTGGGCGACCTGGGTGCCGCCGACGTGTCTTCGCCGAGGACTATCGGCCTCCATGACCGGGGGTCTGAGGACGGTGAGAGGGCGGCTCACCGTCCTTACAAAAGCAGGCCCATGACGGCAACGTGACGTGAGCAACTCACGCACGCCCCCCCCTTAGAAGCGGGATCACACCCGAAACCCCCCATAGACGCGGGATAGCACCCGAACAACCCCCTGGGCGAGGCCGCAGTGGCGGCCGTAGGTCTGTTGTGAGTCCGGGACATCCTTCCGAGGGCTTACCCGGGACTCCCAACCACATGCTGTTGGGCGTTACGTGAGGTTCTTTAGTCGGTAAGAGTCCGGCATAACATCCTCTGTGGATTTTCCATCACGTAAAAAAAGTTAAGATATCTTCTCAATTTAACTTTGACCAAATTTAACAGAAATTTTCTCCAAGAGACTGATTATAGACAAAGAAGTACAAAAAAGTCCAAATATTAGTGTTTCAAGAATAAGTTAGTATTCATATCTTCTTCAGTTGTATGACGTGCGTAAATGACGTCACAACGCGCGGTGGCGTGACGTCAGAGCTGCGAAGCAATTGCGTACTGCGTAAAACCGTAGCTGTCACAGAAAATCAGTAAAACGAACCTTAAGTACAGCGCACAAGGTTCATTTTGGATTATTTGGAGTACTTGTTAGGTTAGGTCGATTGGTTGTCGTCTACACTTGTTGAAATGGCGATTGTCTCTCCCTCCTACACGAAGTAATAATGGAGAGGTTGTCGAATTTATGTACTATTTAGAAGAGCATTTAGGAGGATTAACAGATAAAACGTTGTATACAAGATGGAATTATATTAAGTTGCATACTATATTTCCTTATCGTATATTTACTGCATGTGTCTGATGTGAATTCTCGAACATTCGTCCGAGGGCGTACACTGGACTTTCGGTCTTAGACACGTAGGCCTCAAAACCAACTTTGAAACCTAGTAAGTAAGTACTGACTAGTAAGACAAGTATTATCGCTCGTAAAGTAAAAAAAAAGTTGAAACGCTCGTGGCCCCGCGGACTCAGTGTTCTGTAAACGATCACTGCAGAGAGCAACATTTAGTGTGGCCAGTCATGGATGGGTGACCACCACATGACCACTTTGTGTTTCCATACTTCAGAAGGCACATCAAGCCGTTGGTCCCGGTTGCCAGTAAAATTACAGTCGTTAAGCCAAGTTGAAGGCCTTTATGAGCGGCTTGAAAAATTACAACAGAAGGCAGTCACAACATGCGCCTGTCCATATCAACACTGCAATACGGGACAAAATGTAAAAGGTGAAATGTGGACATAATATTATCTGCCTCTGCTTACCCCTTTCTGAGATAAAGGCGTGACCATATATATGTATGTAAAGTACTCAAACGAATGAACCGACTCACACTCAAATATTTTCCTACCCCTAATACTAATACCGCTATAGACGTTACTGCCCGAATCATGTACAGCACTCCAATATATTTACAAACTATTTTCACTCGGCCCCTAACAGCCTATCCGTAATTCCGCTAACCCAATTGGCCTAAGTGCGATGGACCTTAAACTTACGGACCTCGTAAAGCGAGGCCGTACTTAGATGAGAAACTAAAGCGTAGTTCAAGGGGCTTTACATGGTGGTTACGATTGATTCACTATAAGCCTTTTCTATGTTATTGTATGTTACTGTTTCTAAAATCATCCCGGAAAGACGACGATCTAGAACTTTGATGTTTAAAATAATATTTAATTCAACTCGAACCTACCAACCTACTATACGTACAAGTTGCTTATTTGCACAGGCGTTTGTAAACTTTCCAGCCCTCTTAGTCGCGTCCGCTTATTTATTTCATTACTAGAGAACGTCACGCGGTTTCACCCGCGTAGCTCCCGTTCCCGTCGGAATACGGGAATAAAATATAGCCTTTGTTCACCGGGAAGAGCTTAGCAATAGCTTCCCAACAGTGAAAGAATTTTTCAAATCGGTCTAGTACCTTCAGAGCTGGGCGGAAACCCTGACGGCCAGCAATGCGGCTAGATTGCTGAGCCCGCAGAGAGTGATGGCCATCAGGGTGATAAGGGGATACCGCACGATCTCCGGTGAGGCGGCATGTCTCCTAGCCGGGACCCCTCCATGGGACCTGGAAGCGAGAGCCCTTGCGTCACTGTTCAAATGGCGCAAGGAGGCGCTGGAGCGGGGCCAAAGGCCCGCTAATCGAGAAATCGAGGCCCAGCGGTCCCTACTCCAACAGGAAACCGTGGAGACATGGAAGGTGCGACTTGAGCAACCAAAGGGGGGATTCGCCACAATCGCGGCCGTCAGACCGGTCATGGACGAGTGGCTGGAGAGGAGACACGGTGCTCTCTCCTACCGATTGACACAGATGCTTGCCGGGCACGGTAGCTTCGGTAGGTATCTGTGGCGAAAACACCGGGAAACCACGGCCGAGTGTCAGCACTGCGAGGACCGCAGCGATGACACAGCGTTCCACACGCTGGTGGAGTGCACGGCGTGGGCGCAACAGCGCCAGGACCTCGTAGTGGGTCTGGACGTGGACACTCTCTCGCTCGAGACCATGGTGCGAGCCATGCTCTCCAGCGGGAGCAAGTGGGACTGCGCCGCCTCCTTCTGCGAGCAGGTCATGCTCGTGAAGGAGGCGGCGGGACGGATACGGGAGAGAACTCTCCCACCCGAGTTCCGCAGTCGGCGGCCTGGGCGCCGCCGACGTGTCTTCGCCGAAGACTATCGGCCACCATGACCGGGGGTCTGAGGACGGTGAGAGGGCGGCTCACCGTCCTTACAGAAGCAGGCCCAAGACGGCAGCGTGACGTGAGCAATTCACACACGCCCCCCCTTAGAAGCGGGATCACACCCGAAACCCCCCAAAGACGCGGGATAGCACCCGAACCACCCCCTGGGCGAGGCCGCAGTGGAGGCCGTGGGTCTGTTGGGAGTTCTGGGACATCCTTCCGAGGGCTTCCCCGGGGCTCCCAACCACAGGCTGTTGGGCGTGACGTGAGGTTTTTTAGTCGGTAGGAGTCCGGCATAGCATCCATGAGGATTTTCCCTCACGTTAAACAAAAAAAAAAAAAAAAAGTACCTTCAGAGCCTAAAATGCAAACAAACAATCAAATCTGTTGTCTTTATAATATTAGTATAGAAGTATAGACGAACAATATTTTGAGACTGGATATAGACGTCTAATAAACATACATAAATATTTCTAAATGAATACATATCATACATACAAAACACCCAAAATACAGTAAGACCACTAGTTTTTATGCCTAAGTCGTTGGACTAATTCTGATGTATTTCAGTAACACAAGTTTCATAGACATATATGACGTGAAACTTATAATAACTGCAAAGTCACCTGCAGGAGCCAATAGAATCACTTAAATAAACGTCTTTAAACCATGTATTACAGTACATCATTGCGTTTCATCAAGTACAATGTGCTCTTAGCATTATTAAAAATGTGCACCTAATTTTCCACTCTCTATACAACTGAAAAATCAATAGTAATCCACCTTGTAACCGTCCCCAAAGCACGTATCCCATTATCCACTTTTCCCAACAGAAAACCCCCTATTTTATATCAACAACATCTGAGCCAAATAATAACATAGTACTGAAGCAACAGCTTTTGCGTCATCCATTCACCTTCCTTGCAAACGCGTGGGCGACCACCCACCACCCTCCTCTTTAAATCTCCCCTCCTGCTCTAAACAGGCCGGTTGTGCTATTGCTATCCTTGTCTCTCCGCCTACGCATTCATTGACCGCCCACGGTTCGGCTCCATTCAAGAGCAAGCCTGGTATCGTTAGGCCTGGAGTAGATAGGCTTGGAATAGGACATTTAGTACAATGCACGCATTAAGGCTTATATAAGCTTGTGCCCACATCTCCTCCCTCTTACAATTCCGTTAATCATATTTAAATACCTATAACTGGAACCATCAGCGAAGATAAAACGGTAATTTTTTAATGTTGTTGAAATCATTTCATATTATTACATAATTAGAAGACGAAAATACGCTATTAAAAGTAATACGTTACATGCTATTCCTATGTAGGGTTACAAAAATTTATGAAAAATTTTGTTTAAGTATTCCATAAATTTTGGTAATTTTACCTTTTTCTATTAATTAACTGAAATAAAATTTAATGAAAGAACCCGGTATAAACAACAACTTTGCGATCCAGATTTTATTCAATTCTAGTCAAAAAAAATACATAATTTTATATCGCTTACGATTTTAAATACGAAAACAACCAACTTGAATGAACACTCACAAACATGCCGAATATTAATTCACATGACAATACGAACAATAGCAATTTAACCCTTCTTTGCAATCTCGAAAACATAAAATATACGTAGAACACAGGACAAAATTATCACGAACACATTTTCATTAACCGTTTTGTGGTCATTGTGTAAAATCTCGTTCGAGTAGAATTTCAATTAAAAGGCACTGTGCTATTTTGGAAAATTAAACCCATTAAAGTTTTATTAAGGGACAAACGATGATTGCGGTGTTTTGTGGTTTGTTTTGTATTTCTAAACCTTGTGTGGAAACCGCATTGGGGTTATACAATTTTGACAATGCTCCATTTTAATGACATTTCAGCTTTTGTTCTAACGAGTGTTTTAGACATTTATGATCATTTTCTGCTCTCATGGATTCTCTGAGACTATTCTGTAAAGAGAATATTTAGGTTTTTATGTATAATATTGTTTTTGTAAGTACCTATTACTGGTTGACAGAAAATATTTACATCCTCTTGTTTCGAAAGTCAGAAGTTCAAATAATTCATTCTTTTACTTAAAACTGATATAGGTAATTATATAGTTTTCTATCGAAAATAAATATTATAAATAACCAAGCTATATCGTAAACTTACAAGTTCCTTCTGTTTTTAGACAATTCTATTTTGATAGCAAATTAAATATCGGGCAATTAAAATTAATTTAATTATGTAGGTATATTTTCTAAAGGAAAACTAAAAAAAAACCCTATACAAACCCGTTATAGCAGCGAGTTTTAGGGCTAAAAATTACCTCTCCAATTTCGGCTGAGATGCATATTTTCACAGTAGATAAAAGAATTAAGCCGGAATAAAAAATCCTCTAATTAGCGGAAGGAAACAAAAATATTCTGTGAAAAAACTCCGTAGCTAAAAAGGGTTAACTAGACCTTCGTAGCAATTTGTTAGGGAGCATTTACATAGTAACGAGCTATCCGCTACAAATGAGTTCTACGCTTATCGTAGCTAGCTGCTACGAATTTCACTAACACATATCCAAAAGTATAGGTACGTGGATTTGTAATTCGTAGAGGTTACATCTTTCTTTAAGAAGTATGTATTAAATAGGTTTTATCATTTTTGTTCATTATTTTTATGACTTATTCATCTAGGTTATTAAGTTACCTGTAAAAGATTGCGTTTGTGTAAATACGACCAGGCCGCCAATTGAAAAACCAATTTTGTATAACATTTGGTGATATGTTTAAACTGTATTTTTGTTATTACGATAAAAAAATCAAATTATGTACTACCCCAGGGAATGGAGGAATGGTAATAAATGTCAACGTTCTCGCAGATTTTCATACATTATAATATTACTATGAGTTCAAAGGGTGCTACGGGGTTGTCCTGGGACATCCTTCCGAGGGCTTACCCGGGGCTCCCAACCATAGGCTGTTGGGCGTTACGTGAGGTTAGTCGGTAGGAGTCCAACATAGCATCCATAATGGATTTTCCCTCACGTTAAAAAAAAGAGTGCTACGTTCATAGCACAACACAACAAAGCCGTACAACACAGCTAGTAACAAATAAAATAAATTAGGAACAATACCGACTCCACTATTAATATTTCAGATGGGTATTTAATCAGTAAAGTGGCATCGACCTTTAACATTTGGGTGGCAACGTGGGTAGTTAATACCGGGGGGGTTAAGGTCAAGGTATAGGTCGTTGCAATTGCGCAATGTTAGGTACTTCCTAAGGTGGGGAGAGTGGGGTGCAGTGGGTATCGATCTTCGTTGTGAATGTTTTATGAATGCAACACGCTGAAATTTCACGTTGTAGAATAGTTTTAGTGCAGTTAATTTTGTATGCATTTTTATGACTTTTATTAAAAGTTTCTATGTAAAACTTATATAGACTATTTCAGTGGTGTGTATGTGATGCGTCAATGTCTTGGCTTCGAATCCCGGGTTGAAATAAATATTATAATAAATAAATATTTAATTCATAGTTTTTAATTCTAACATTTATTGATTGTTTTTTATTAGTAATAAATTTTCCGGATGGTAATACCACAGCGAGAATTGTTAGCAGTAACTTTAGAGTATTATAATAAACTTTAGGGCGTCGAACTAGGGGGGTTTCTTTCATTTTAAATGAATTTTAAATTCCATTTTTAAGGTTCCATACCTAAAGGGTGAAAATGGAATTCTATGAGACTTCGACTTCCGTCTGTCTGTCTGTCCATTACAAGGCTGTATCTCAAGTACCAGCTAAAGAGCTGAAATTTTCTTAGATGATGCATTTCTGTTGACCCTATAACAACAAATACTAAAATCAGAAACAGGGGAGATTAAGGGGGGCTTCCATACAACAAATGTGTTTTTTGACATTCTTTGGTACGAAACCCTCTGTGCGCGACTCCGACTCGCACTTGGCCAGGTTTTCCATTTTCCTCTGAAAGAATAAAAGAGAGCTTCCATTTAAAGAGGTGTGGTATCTAATTGTATTCTATTCTGTTCTAATTGAAATATTTTACGGTGTTTGAAGTGCCTACGATTATCCGCTAAAACCACAAGGTTCTAAACCTCCGTTAAGTGTAAAGTACCCTGATTATTGATACTGTTGCTTCGAAGTGTAATTATGAGCTAAATAAGTAAATAGCCTGTAAGAATGCCGTAAGGCAAAACCGGTGCATATTACAGAGGTGTATGAAGTATGAAATCATGTATTGTGTGTCTTACTTAATAAATAAATAAAATAAAAATAAAATACAATAATAAATGTCGAAGAACAGCAAAGTTAAGTTTTTAAATATTATATAAAGCGCCTCGGTTTACTCATGCACATAAAAGAAATGACAGTAACTAGTCCGTTTTATTTACAAGTCTATATTTAAACTGTGCGCGGTATGATTAACTTGAATGTTAAATTTGTGAATGGGTCTAAATGGTTACCATACAACTAATTATAATTGCTATAAAAAACCTCGCGTACGACTTAATTTGACGACAAATTATGCTATGATTACACTCTTTTATTTTATGAAAAGGCAGTTATAAACTAATTGAAAGAATGAATTTAAACTTGCGTTCCATTTTTAAACTAATTGCTGTTTTGTTTATAGAGTGAATGAAAAAGTTTGTATGCATAAAGGTTCGGGTCCCACAGTCATTTAATGGATACCCAGGTCTGCAAATTTAGGCTTTTAGGATGACGCTGATTTAAAAAATGAATGCTCTGAGTGCATACATTGTATGTAGAAGTGTAACATCTGTCCTGGCTGTTAAAATCTCGGTTTAAATAAATTGCAAAGAGGTTTAAGATATTTTTTTCCAGAAATCGTTCCTGGTGACGGCAATGAGCTTGCCCCATAATACGTGTAATAAACTTCTAGCAACATGTTGGTGTGTAAATCACCTCCACCTACTCCGTCGGGGACATACAAGTGGTTGTACATAAGACTTACTAAGTAAAGCATCTTTCCCTATGACTGGTCCATAGATGACCACTTTGTGATACTTTCTTTCGCGAGCGTTTCCATGCTTTACATATACCTACATACATACATACGGTCACGCCTTTATCCCCGGAGGGGTAGGCAGAGGCATATTATATGCCCACATTTCACCTTTGTATAATTTGTCCCACGTAATAGGTGGTGAGCCGTATTGCCGTGTTTAAATGGAAAGGCGCAGGTTGTGACTGCCTGCTGTTGAAATAAAGCCTTCAACTTAGCTTAACGACTGCCATTTTACTGGCAACCGGGACCAACGGCTTAACGTGCCTTCCGAAGCACGGAAACGCTCAAATAAATATCACAAAGTGATTACATGGATGGTTACCTATCCATGGTCCGGCCATAGTGAAAGTTGCTTACTGCAGTGATCGTTTACAGATCACTGAGTCTGCGCCTGCCCATTTCAACATGGCAATACGGCTCAATACCTATTACGTGGGACAAATTCTATAAAGTTGAAATGTGGGCATTTAATATTCCTCTGCCTACCCCTTCGGGGATAAAATGTGTGTATGAGTGTAATAATTATGTACCTATTTAAAACAAAGACACAACAACATTACAATATTATTGTAATAATCACCGCTTACCACTAGAACCGTTTTATACAAAAATTGCTCGTATTAAGGTAATAATAAAATCCGGATATAGAAAAAAAAGCATTACAATATTCATTTCGATTCATATCCACGTGTACTTTGATGGCCGAGCATGATTTCCTTATAACATTGCTTGCTAAGAATCCTACTAATATTATAAATGTGAAAGTTTGTGAAGATGTTTGGATGTTTAGATGTTTGGATGTTTGTTACTCAATCACGCTCTAACGGCTGAATGGATCTGGTTGAAATTTGGTACAGGGGTAGAGTAGAGTCCGGAATAACACATAGGCTTTTTATCCCGGGTAAATGTTCCCATGGGAAGCGGAAACGTAAAACCAAATTTCACGCGGGCGAAGCCGCGCGCATCAGCTAGTTAGAAATAAAATAAACTATAATATTACCTATAGAAACTGCGTGTGTGTGGTATTATTTGTAGGGTTCCGTATCAAAAGCGTAAAAACGGACTCCGCTGTCATTGTAATCTAAACATCTGGATAAACGAGTTTTTTTAATCTCTTAACGATACTGATAATTATGTTATCGATTTCCTTTTTGTATCATTTAGTAGGCATTACGTATAATACGTAGGGTAACTACTAACAATCTCCATCCTATCCTATTGGAATTTAAGAAGTTACGAAGAGTTTAATTTGGTTATAAGAATAAACGCGACGGGAAACCTTTCTATTTCTCTTTTTCTCTTACGGAAACGAAGTTGCGCGGGTCAGCTAGTTATAAGACCGACCATGTCCAATATGATCATGATTGATGTATGCCACGAAATTTTCACAAATTATGTATTTCTGTAGACGCTATATCAACAAACACCATCCAAGAGCGAGTTGAACTGGCGCAAGAAGGGTTCCGTTCCGTATTAAACAAGAAGCAGTGAGATCAGTCTCACCAGACTGCCCCTCTCTAACATGTCTTCTAAAAAAACCACGTGACCTATTGTTTTGAAATTTTGTATACTCACTCAAAATGACCAGCTATTACTGTCTGCAAAATTTCAGTACTGTAAGCCACATAGTTTTGAAGTTATGACTTTAATGCAACAGACACACAGACTACAGACTAAATCTGGACATAAGCCCCTCTGCACTCTATTTTATAGTGAGGGGCTAAAGGGCAAAAAATCTCGTTGGTTGTATTTTTTTTCGTGTTTCAGATATGGATGGCCCGGGGTAAGCCCTCGGAAGAAAGTCTCAGGATATGGAAACTTCCTTAATTATTATCTTATCTAATTTAGATTTAGCCCCACTATATAAAATAGAGTGCAGAGGGGCTTATGGTGAGACTTGTGTCTGTAGTCTGTGACTATGTAGTCTGGCATTAAACTACGTCACTAGGTCACGTGGTTCATCTGTTCAAAGTTTGAAATAAAACAAAAATGACAACGTCAATCGAATTGAACTCTCACAATAAATAAAAGGTAGTGATTATATACTCTTTGAATAAACGTTTTGGAGAGGGGCAGTCGGGTGAGACCGTCTCACGGCTTCTTGTTTGTGTGACAAACCAACTATGAAATCTCAGCAATAGTCTTTTACCCCCTGGTAAGGAACCCTAATAATAATATAAACTGTATAGCAACTGCGCATGTGTGGTATTGTTTTTTTTTTACCACATATTTGGCGCTATTTTTGGTAAGTATAATTTGCATAAAATAACATACTGAGGTTCAACAAGGTTGTTAATAGTTTTTTATTGTATTCTACTGCGCACTATTATGCCTACCTATGAAGTGAATGGGGGAAGTAGGACGATACTCATTTCCTGGGGTATCATTTACTACATAAATGCATATATACATACGCTTTTATCCCCTACTAGCGGACGTCACGCGGCTTTACCCGCGTAGTTCCCGTTCCCGTGGAAATACGGGAATAAAATATAGTTTATGTTCACCGCAAAGAGTGTAGCTTTCCAACAGTGAAAGAATTTTTTTAAACGGTCCACTAGTTCCGGAGCCTATTTGTTGCAAACAAACAAACAAAATAACAAAAAAGAAATCTTTCCTCTTTATAATATTAGTATAGAAGGGGCAAGCAGAGGTACACTTCATAGGGTTAGACGTTAATTACATTTCTGTCATACCATAAAATATTGTATTTGTAATCTATGCAAAGTTTTCTAATTTTGCTCTGATTTACGTATTTGTTGTTATAGCGACTACAGAAATACATCATCTGTGAAAATTTCAGCTTTCTAGCTATTACGGTTCCTGAGATACAGTCTCATAACAGACAGATTGGTTGTCCTGAGGTGACGGGAGGCCTCGAACCGTTAGCGCAGCGAAGAACCATAGCGTCCTTGGCTGCCTTCTACCGAATGTATCACGGCGAATGTTCTGAAGAGCTCTTTAAGCTGACCCCTCCCTCTCCTTTCCGATCCCGAACAACGCGTGCCGGGCAGAGATGCCACTCATACACAGTGAAGAGAATTTTCGCCAGAACCGATCGTTTCAAAAGATCGTTCCTCTGTCGAACTATAAAAATATGGAACGACCTGCCCGCACACGTTTTTTCCTCATCTTACAATCCCGGATTCTTCAAGAGGAGCGTGAAGACGCACATCACAGGGCCGCAAACTTGAGGACCACTGTCGAAAGTCTTAAGGACTGTGAGAGTGACCCCCAATTGCTAGATGCGCCACGGCTTACCATCAGGCTGGTGACGACGTCAATTTGGCGAGCTAAATATTAAAAAAAATTGTGGTAGGCATATTTGTAAATGAAAAGTGTTTAATAAAATAGTAGTGTATTTTTTTCAGCTACAAAAATAAAATACCTACTTACCACAGAAGATGAAAATTTTCCTATTTACGTTGCTCCAGTGTATTTAATATTCCCGTCACCTAGTTAGTATCATAAATACAAAACTAATTAAAATTCATTTTGTTTCAGGTAAATTTGAATATTCATTGAAAGCCAAGAGTTATGAACGAGCTTAGAACAGGTAAGCTAATTATATCGGCCCGCTACCTGCGTTTTAATCAGAAAACCACTGAAATTGAGTAATTTTTTAATCAAGTTCCGAATACTTAAGTTTAACACGTAATTCAATAAAGGATGGTACACTGCTTTTGGGAATTGGATTAAATATGGCTACTGGGTAGTCTTTTACTCAAAATATCGTGTCGAACCATAGAATATTCCGTGTAGCGATGGGATCCCGTGTTGCGACGGGTAAGAGTACAAAATGTCGCCACCCTAATACATCCCGAGGTTGTCGAGTCGAATAGGCGACTAAGGAAACACTTCCGCAAAAAGATCCATTGCGTAGAGAAGGAAAACTCGGAATGAAGCCCGGTTGTCAGTAAAATAACAATCGTTAACCCAAATTGAAGGTCATAAGAGCAGCTTGAAAATTTTAACTGCGGGTCGCAACGACCTGCGCCTGTCCATTTAAACACGGCAATAGGCTTACCACCTATTACGTGGGACATTCAATTATAAGGTCAAAATGTGGGCGTATACTGTGCCTATGCCTACCCCTTCGGGGATAAAGGCGTGATATATGTATGTATGAACCATAGAAACTGCCAGATTATCCTTCCGAGGACGTACCGTACCGGTAGATGGAGGAGCACTGTTAGTCGGTAGGAGTGCGACATGGCATCCACGAGGAAGGTAAATAAAAAAAAATCTATGTAACCTTTTTAGATTGGATGTCTGATAACCTCTGTGTTTTATGAGTAAAAGTGGTGGATTTTTAAGCATAAAAGTTCGACAAAGTGCACAAGTGTTGGAAAGTGATAAAACGCAGTGAAACGTGACTCTTCCATTTCTCGACAAACTCCAGAGACACTTTTAGTAAAGTACCACCGCTTTACTAGAGAAGACTGACTTTGACTTAGGGCTGCACTTGACTTTGACTAGACTTAGAGGACGAGGACTGTGACTTGAAAAATGAAGATATAATAAATATAAGACTAGGCTGTATGGCTCAAATTGCCTTTGCCTATCCGAAAATGGATAAATAAAACTACTACTACTGGCTTCTTATGTCATCCGTTTATACTCGTATGATAGCATTTTCATTTTGCTCAGCCAAAAGGGATGAGTCCGAACTCGACCACAAGCAGCACTGCGGTCGATGCAGTGCCGCGACAGCACCAGTGGTCCGCATGCATTCTGTATAGATTTGTATAAGAATACATTCCGAACTCGGCATCAGAGCGTCGCAACTGCACTCAGTACTGTCGCCTTGCCGCCGCGACAGCAATGCTGCTTGCGGTCGAGTTCGGACTCATACCCTAAAGCTCTGAGTCACACAGATAATATCTTGAAATATTTGTTTGCTGGCTCGAAATATTGTATCCCGATAGTTTCATATATCGTATACAGGTATAAAACGTACATTTCCAATCGAATTTTCTAATGGTTATATCTTTAACATTTGGTATGTTCAAAGGGAGGTTAGGCTAGGCTTTACATAGCTACACTAGTGCGAAAAATATAGCGGTTTACTGGTTTGAAATTGCGTTTGATTTATTATATTTAATTAAAATAGAAATGCAGTGTGCAAATTAATTTTAATAGAGATACTATCCAAGGTTTGTCTAGTATAGGTATCTAGATGACGGATTTGATACGATTACTCGAGCCTCAAAATAAGTAATTAATTTTAAAACTTACTTCATTTTTGAAACTGTTATGTTGAAATTTAATTGCTTACATAAAATGTAAAATTAACAATTACTCAATGTTTTTGTTTATGGTGACTATTAATTATTACTTTTATGTACTTTATGTGTGACTGAAATTAATGTAGTAAAGTATTTCTTATCAGATACCAGTGGTGTAACCATTAACACCTATTACGAATATGAATATTTGTTCATGTTTCAACCAAAAATACTGAATGTATTTTAATGAATTGCAGTTTACAACAAATTAATATTTAGGGTATTTTTGAGAAAATCGATTTCCAGCATACATTTTTGGCTTCACTATCGTTTATAGAAAGAAGACCCTAAAAAAATCCAAATTTTTGGCCCTCTACATTTCTTTTATAAGCATTTTTTACGATTTTAGGCTCTTCAAAATGACGACGATAAAAATTCTTTGGCGTTGTCCAATGTTTGAAGTTGACTCTCACGTCTCGCAAGGTTATTTATTAACAGTGGCCCTAACTTTGACGGTCCTGAGATTATTTATTTTCATGCTCCTCTTCAAGAACCCTAGGTCAATTTCCGAAAGGCATTTTTTGGGGTTTCGTATCCAGCCCTAAAAACGGGGCGCTATTATTGAGAATTCGTTCTCCGCCTTCGACACTATATCAATAAAATGCTAGAATCAGAAAGAAAATATTTGAGAAAGAGACGACAAACGTAATCATTTGCCGTTTTTTTTTTGGAACGGAACCATCGGTCCTCGAGTGCGATGCGCACTTGGCTATTTTTTTTCTATTTATGTGTGCAAGTCTACACGAATGTTACGCAGGACTCAAACGGAATAAAAGTAGTCTAAGAACGGAGGCCCTAAGTATTTGAAAAGGCGTTGTTAAGCTACCTACTTCACCAATTCCATTCCCGCCTTGAAATATTAATATACTTACAAAACGTTTATTACAGAGCAATTTATAAATAGTGGCCAGTAAAATATGTGTAGGTAATTAGGTTTTTAAAAGGTTAGTTCTTAAATTAGCATAGTTATTATGAAGTGTAACCAATCAGTGGTTTATATGAAATCATAAAGTGACGAGCGGCAACATCGGATTACCATGCATAATCATAATATGTACATGTTTGCAATGTTGCCTGTTCGCTGATTGATGATGCAAGCCTTCACCTACTTGAACTCTTGTTTCATACTATACTAGTATACTATATGAATATCATACATTTTTTTAGGTTAACTAACGGACCTCACGTGGTTTTACCGGCGTACTTTCCGTGGGAATATATAGCCTATGTCACCTTATAACACCCGAACTACCAAAAAAAACGCAGAATAGTACCTAAATCCCTAGGTGAGGCCGCTGTAGTTGTCCAAGTCTGACGGGATTCCGGGACATTCTTCCGTGGGCTTACCGTTAGGCTCCAAACTGTAGGCAGTAGGTAGGGCACGTGTGGTTTTAAAGAGAGAGTCCGGCATAGCATCTGTGAGGGTCGTCCATACGAAAAAAAGGTGGTTATAATTTAATTACATCTTGAACCCTGGGGTCATCCCTCCAATGGGGCACCCCGTACTCCTGACCGTTGGCACATGGTTCGACCCTACTACCCGTTCGCTCTAACTTTGCCGTTGGCGTAGAGGCGTATACCCGAATTTTTAATTAGACGAAGTAAATTGACAGTAGCTAATGTCACTTCGTCATAGAAAATAAGCAACATTATATGAAGAAATGACATTAGTTGCTGTCAATTTACTTCGTCTTTTTAAAAATTCGACTTTAGTATGGAGCCGAGCGGCAAAGTTAGAGCGAACGAGCAGTATGTGTTTTTAGCTAGCTAGGTAGGTAGGAGTCCGGTATAGCATCCATCCATGGGGATTAACACGCGTAAAATAATTAAAAAGCAGCCATATAGAATAGCGTTTGTAAGCATTTTGTCACCAATTTAGGCAAACTATCAGCCATAATCAAACCTACTAAAGTTGGAAATCATTTAAATATTACATCCACCTACCCTCTTTGTGAAAATAACATACAATCTGACGTTATATGTAGGTATTTATATTATTGATGTTCGTTCACATGACCAAATTTCTACAATCCCTTGTAGGTACTCGAATATATCATAGGTAGAAATCACGTCAACTCGACCCTTGTCCAATATATCAAGAAGACGGTATTCTTTGTGCGATCTATAAATAAACCATAAACTAGCCGGAAAGGGATATAGACTATCTATTATGTAATGGTTTGAGTTATCTCTTTTAATATTGAGAAGTATTTTTCGAAATTGTAAGGATTCGTTTCGAGTAAATGGTGAAAAGCTTCAAATTTCGGCAATATCTGTTGTGTAATTTAGTCTAAAAGATCTAAGTGTAAATACCTACAAAGGGACAAAAAGTGGAAGCTACTTCGTTTTATTGTATGTAAAGATATTTTATTACAAAATAAATAAAGTCCTCGTACACAAAAATAAAAAACTGGCCAAGTGCGAGTTGGACTCGCCCATGAAGGGTTTCGTAGCAGCAAGTAACATAATATAAAAGTTCTTATAGTTCGTTGTAACTTTGATTGATGTTTTAACACGTTCCCAGTGGTAGTGATTATTCTAACCGAAAATTGCGGTTTACGACGTATTAAAAAAAAAACTACCAGCGGTATCTCGTTCAAACCAATTTTCGCTGGTAGTTTTTATAGCAATGTACATCATATATTCTTTTTAGATTTATCAGTCTCTTAGTTTAGAAGTTAGAGGGGGGGGGACACACATTTTTCCACTTTGGAAGTGTCTCTTGCGCGAACTATTCACTTTAGAAAAAAATGGTGTTAGAAACCTCAATAGCATTTTTGAATACCTATCTATAAATAGCTAGTGACCGACCGAAGTTTCGGTTTCGGTTTCGGTTTCGGCCAGTTTCGGCCAAAAAATCGAGTTTCGGCCGCAGTTTCGGTTTCGGCCAAAATGGGCCGAAACTTTCGGCCGGGCCGAAACTCACGTGTTCGTGAATTTTGAGTGCCTGGCTCTGCTTGTGACGTGGTTGGGGTCAGCCCAACCAGTTAATATGTTACTAACCTAAGATTTAGATATTTACAATCGACTTCTAATCAAGGAATTCTACAAAGTCTTTAGTACTTTGTAGTCGGTTCTGTACAAAAAGGGTAAAAACATGGCCCCGTTACTAAGACTTCGATGGTCTTCAGTCTGTCTGTCAGCAAGCTATAACTCACGCATTGTGATTGTGATAGTTAGACAGTTAAAAATGTCATAGATGATGTATTTCTGTTGCTGCTATTAGCTGCTATAGAAGCAAATAATAAAAAGAAACAAAATAACAATATTAAAGGTGGCCTCGCATACAATCATTGGCGATACATCAGGAGACTACAACTGAGTAACAGCACTGCGAAGAACGCAGCTAGAATACAGGGCTCAACTCATTGTTAGAGTGCTCAGCGTGGGGCCGCGTCAGATCCTCGTGGCAGGTCTAGCGGTGGACATTCACTCGCTGAAGACCACAGTGCAAACCAAAATCTCCAGCAGGAGTAAATGGGACGCCGCCGCTTGGTTCTACTAGCAGGTCATGTTCGTGAGTGAGGTGGCAGGTTGGAAGCGGGTGAGAACTCCCGAGTTCCACAGTCTGGGGTGAAGGCGCCTCAGGGTTGTCTTCATCCAAAACTAAAGGTCTCCATGACCGGGGCCAGAAGACGATGAAAAAGCTGCTGGCCGTCCTTACAGAAGTAGGCCCAAGACAGTGGCATGACGTAAGAGGTTCATGCACACCTCATGCCCCAAGTATCAGGATAACACCGGAACCAACCCCAAAGACGTGGGATAGAACCCCCATGCGAGACGACCGTGGTAGTCAAAGTCTGTCGGGAATCCTGAAACCTTCTTCCAAGGAAGTACTCGGGACACCCTCCGTAGCTTGTAAGCATCTGTGACAACCGGTAGAAGGGAGTGCCGTGGCTCGTCTCCAACTATTTGTCCATGATTGTGTCGATTCCTCCTCTTGGTTACTCGAGTCGCACCTTCCAGGTCTCCTTGGTTTCCTGGTGGAGCTTGGACCACCGAGCCTCGATTTCTCGAGACGCAGGGCTATGGCTCCACTCCAGCGAGGGCTCGATGTCGATGCTGACGCTCCCTACCTGTAAGTTGGATCCCTCAGGTGACGCCTTCCAAGGTCCGTGAAAGCATAGGTCTCCGATTGCGATTCCGATGGCGATTTCAAGAGACACTGCCACCACCACCTCACCCTGTTCTGTTGCCGCCATAACAAAAAATACCTACTAAAATCAGAAGCGCTTGCGGCCCCGCGGACGATCACTGCAGTAAGCAACTTTCGCTATGGCCAGTCCTTGGATGTGTGACCATCCATGTGGTCACTTTGTGACCATTATTTCCGTGCTTTGGAAGGCATGTTAAGCCGTTGGTCCCGGTTGGGTTATGTGGGCATATAATATGCCTCTGGTTACCCCTTCAGAATAAAACTGTGACCAATGTATGTGTGTATGTAAAATCTGAAAAAAAAAATCCAAACACAATTAACGTAATTTCTGTGCACAAATCCGACTCGCACTTGGCTGGTTTTTTTTCAATATGAACACGTGAGTTTCGGTTTCGGTTTCGGTTTCGGCCGAAACTGACCCTGAGGCCGAAAGTTCGGTTTCGGTTTCGGTTTCGGCTGAAAAACCAGTTTCGGTCGGACACTTAATAAATACCCCACACGTATGGATTAAATGAAAAAAAAAATTTTGAGTTTCAGTTCTGAGTATGGGGACCCCCAAAATTTACTGCTTTTTTTCTAGTTTTATATAAGAATCTTAATGCGGTTCACAGAATACATCTACTTGCCAAGTTTCAATAGCATAGGCCTTATAGTTTCGGAGAAAAGTGGCTGTGACACACGGACGGACAGGGAGACAGACAGACAGACAGACAGACAGACAGACAGACATGACGAATCTATAAGGGTTCCGTTTTTGCCATTTGGCTACGAAACCCTAAAAAAGAATAGCAATTTTTTTTTTCAAATCTTTACTACGGGTACTTTTAATGTCGAAAAAGTAGATAGTTACCATTTTCGATGTAATAAGCTGTTTCCTCGTTTTAATATACACCTGAAAGATATTTTTTTAAAGAGAATAATCAGTCGAGCATAATCCACTGGACGTAGGGCACACCCAATCATTTTGAGATCGTGTTTGGCGTTGGCATTTCTAAACTAGGCTAGACGGTTTGGTCCGGGTTTTGTTTTGAGTTTTCCTTGAAGACCTGTCCATAGGGGGTTGCACGACTCGCAAGTGCGGTATGCTGGCTGGGAACACGAAAGTTGTTTCAGGTTATCATAATGCATACATACATACGCATGGTCACGGTCACGCCTTTATTCCCAAAGGGGTAGACAGAGGCATATTATTATATGCCCACATTTCACCTTTTTTTTAAGAATTTGTCCCACGTAATAGGTGGTGAGCCGTATTGCCGTGCTGAGATGGACACGCGCAGGTTGTGACTGCCTGCTGTTGAAATTTTTCAAGCCGCCTAAAAAGGTCTTCAACTTGGCTTAACGACTGCCATTTTTCTGATAACCGGAACCAACAGCCTAGCGTGTCTTCCGAAGCACGTAAACGCTCAAATAAATGTCACATGAATGGTCACCCATCCAAGAACTGGCCATAGTGAAAGTTGCTTACTACAGTGATCGTTTACAGAACAATGAGTCCGCGGGGCCACGAGCACTTCCCATGTAGTGATGGATATGAACAGCAGTCATCGACCGCGAGTACTGTAAACGACGCAACCAGAGTATTTCCTCGTGATGTTACTATCGGTACAGTAATTTTGGCTCAGTATTAATAGACTATTAAATGCACACATTGTGCAACAGCAAAGCATCTCTTATATCCACTATCACACGTTCCTCGTCCGTGTTGTCCATTATCTAGACCTGTCATTTCTTTAAACTCTTTAACATTTCAGTATCATACGAACAGAAGCAGAGGCCAATATATATTGGAAGGTAGATGTTGTAGAATTTTGGCTCTGAGCCCGCTTGTATTCTAAAAC
Organism: Miltochrista miniata; assembly: GCA_933228765.1. Taxonomy (NCBI): domain Eukaryota; kingdom Metazoa; phylum Arthropoda; class Insecta; order Lepidoptera; family Erebidae; genus Miltochrista; species Miltochrista miniata. The sequence continues at coordinate 3,921,079 of OW121758.1, forward strand.
TAGAGAAACGGTCTAGTATCACGCTGATAATAGTTTATGTCTTAAAGTTATCCGAATCGGTGTAACCCTAAGAATACTATAGCTAACGTATACCTTTTTTAGGGTTCCGTACCTAAAGGGTAAAGAACGGGACCCTATTCATGAGACTTCGCTGTCCGTCTGTCTGTCTGTCTGTCTGTCACGAGGCTGTATCTCAGGAACCGTGATAAGCTGATATTTTCACAGATATTTCTGATATAACAACAAATACTCAAATCAGAAAAAATCGGCTAAGTGCGGCAAACGCTGGGTTCCGTACCCACGGCAAAAATGACGCGTGTTTTTAACCTCCCCCCCCCTCTCCTTAAATATTATTATTTTTCTGATTTTAGTATTTGTTCTTATAGCGGCAACAGAAATACGTCATCTGTGTAAATCTTGCTGTTACGCTTCCTGAGATACAGCTTCATGACGGACAGACAAACAGTCACTACATAGCAGGGTTTTGTTCGGAGACGTGAATTAGCCCTAAAAATATACAGCCGTTTATGCTGCAATATCTTTACATACTTTATAGCGGATCACACAATGACCGAGCCTCGAACCCAACACGGCAGTCACATAGGTACACCTGCCACTGCGCTGAATCAATCAAATCCGCCTATTGCAGTACACTCCTGGACGTAGGCCTCTCCCAAATATCGTCACAACACACGGTCCTGTGTCTTCCGCATCCAGCCCCAGCCTGCGACCTTTTTCAGGTCGTCGGTCCATCTAGCGGGGGGTCGTCCTACCCCACGTGTCCTCCACCGACCATCGGTTCTCCTACAGATGTGGCCAGCCCACTACCACTTCAAAACGCATACAGCTCGCAGACGAGCTATGTCGATTTTGTCGAACCCTTAATGCAACTGCGCTTAAGGGCCGAATGCCAGAGCGCATTAGGTATTTTTACCACCTCACCTCACCGCGGGCGATACCCCCGTAGCATGCGATCGACATGAACTCATTTGACCCCAAGCACTTTGTTTGGACGTTGCCAGTTGGTGCAATTAGACGTTGACAGTTGGTGCAGCGTGTATTTCATGCCGCACTTTTTGTACCACCAAATAAATTACAACAGAAGTATAAGTTTATCAAACCTTTATAAGACATTTTATTAAGTAAGTGCCTGTTAGCAGGTATATTCAAAATGGGGTTGTAAGAAACCTTTCCTTATTTTTAACCGACTTCAAAAAAGGAGGAGGTTCTACATTCGTCTGTATGTTTTTATGTATGTTCACTGATATTTCCGTCAATTATAGACGGATTTAATTCTTTTTTCTTTTCTTCAATAGGGTTTACTTCTGAGGTAGTCCCATTTTTACCAGGTCAGGATCTGATGATGGGATCCAGGAGAAATCGAGGGCAACCACCGAAAATTGTAGGGACAACTAGTGCGTTTGGTAACTTTTTAATGAAGTGCTTTACAGTGGGCGTACACTAGGCGACAGTCGCGGCGACATGTCGCGGCGACTTGTCGTGCAGTGTGCGCCTGCATCGGGCGACTTGACGCCGTGACAGACGTTGTGCAAGGAACACGTTGTCCAAAGCTGTCGCTGGGCGACTGTCGCCGTGTCGCCGCGACAATAGCGCGACAGACGCGAAGACTCCCCTTGCTTGTCTCGGAGTCGCGGCGACATGTCGCCTAGTGTGCGGAGCTTAGAACAAAATGTATGTAATTTGGCGCCCACAGCTTGTCGCCGTGACAAGACGCCTAGTGTGCGCCCACTGTTAATGTACTACAATTTAATGAAGGTCAGGAGTCGATCTGATGATGGAACCGAAAGACAGTCGAGGGAATTATTTAACGATTAACAGCACGTACCTTGTGTTTGGGCTTGATTGATTTGTATTGATAAGAACTTTACACCTAGATAGATATACTTTTCGGTCCACCCGTCACTTAAAATGATGATCAAAAAATTTTTAGTAATAAATAGAACTGACTTCAAAAAAATCCTGAAAAATTAATTTACATAGCACAAAGTAATAATATGTATTTCGATTTATCAGATTGTATTCAATATGATATTGAAGTTGGTGCCATTAATAATACCTACCTCAACCTATGGGTTTACTTGGCGCCGACTTCAATATGATATTGAATAAAATATGAAAAATCAAAATACATTTATCTTTGTGCCAAGTAAATTTAATTTTTCAGGATTTGTTTGAAGTCGGTTCTATTTTTTACTACTTTTTTTTATCATCATTTTAATTGTGAGACGAGCCGAGAAAAATAATAAGAAAAAATCCGTCAATAATTTATGAAATCAATTCGAGCAGTCTTCGAAGAGGTAAGCATAGGTATAACATAAGTAGCAAAAAATAATAGAATGCATCTTGTGAGTAAAATAATGCGTTTATTTATTTTACATTATAATATGAATAAGACAAGTAACACGCACGCCGCATGTCAGCTTAGATCTGTGTTACAAAATACAACCAATGATAGATGGCGCTTACACCAACATAGTCAATTTGAAGTCAATTTTATGTTTATTTGAAGACCCTACCCTTAGTTAATATTTGTGCAAAATTTTAATCAAAAATATTGAGTACTTTTCGAGATCCTTCCGGACAAAGCAAAATTAACAGACAAACAGACAAAAAAATTCTAACTACATTTTCGACTTCGGTATCCTGTGTAGAACCCCCGCGAGTATTTTTTAAAATATGTTTAATGTACAGTTTTGACTTTAGATCTTTTTATTATATGTATATAGACTAGGAACTTAGGTTGCCTAGAAAGTTTTCAAAAACCTATTCTTAGTCTCCCGCAGGCTGGATCCCGCAGGTGGCCCCTTCCGAGGTCCGTGGAAGCACAAGGGATATAAACCCTTGTTTGCAAAAATAAAGGATTGAATTGAGTACCTAAACCAGAAAAATAATAAATATTTATGGGGGACTTCCATACAACAAACGTGATTTTTTTTTTGCCTTTTTTTATTAATAACGGCAACAAGTACACACTTGAAATGAACGCCGCAGAATTGTCTTCGCCCAAGACTATCGGTCTCCATAACCAGAGGCCTGAAGACGGTGAGGGGGCTGCTCACCGTCCTTACAGATGCAGGCCCATGACGGCAGCGTGACGTGAGGGATTTATGCATACCCCCTTCAGAAGCGGGATCACATCCGAAACACCCAAAGACGCAGGATTGCACCCGAACCTACCCCTAGGCGAGGCCGCAGTGGCAGCCGTGGGTCTGTTGGGAGTCCTAGGACATCCTTCCGAGGGCTTACCCTGGGCTCCCAACCAAAGGCTGTTGAGCGTAACGTGAGGTTTTTAGTCGGTAGGAGTCCGGCATAGCATCCATGAGGATTTTCTCTCACGTTAAAAGCAAAAAAAAAAGGGTTTATAACCCTTGCTTACAAAAAATAAAGCTGTTACAAAGTTGAATGAAAAAGGTACATGTCCTCAAAGTCTCGCTCTCGTATGTCAATTCGGTGAATCAGCTCATTGATAGAAATATTGGCATGCAAAATTCAATATTTGTTGTTATGGCGGCAACAGAAACACATTATCTGTGAAAATTTCAGATCTCTAGCTATGTTCATTCATGAGCTACAGCCTCGTGAAGGAAAGACAGAAAGATAGACAGACGGACAGACAAACAGACAGACTGACCGACAGACAGACTGACCGATAGACAGACAGACGGACAGCGAAATCTCATGAATAGGGTCCCGTTTTTTTACCTTTGGGTACCTACGGAACCCTAAAAATTATCCACTTTTTCATACATTCATATTTACTAAGAAAGTAACGATTATTACACTCAAAATTAAAGTATGAAAGTACCTACGAGTACTAGGTACTTACGATTCACGTGTATCTTTTTTTGCAAATGAACCACCGTTCAATCTCGGAATCGATGAGCTGAAAAAAAAAAAGACTTTGAGGGTACACTACAACGAAACGGCTAGACTACAACGAGAAATAAAACTACACGTTTATTCTTTTATGTCGGTAGTGGGTAGGTACTACTGTTATAATTTATACAGTGTAGCAATAACAACGTGAATCTACTATTATACTCAAAGCGTCAAACATTATATTATTTACTACCCGTTCGCGCTAAGGTTGCCGCTGGCGGACAGGATGGTGTACAGGCGTAGTATGGGAGGCGAAAGGCAAACTTAGAGCGAACGGGCAATACGTTGATTGTTCAGGCATAGTAAAAAGAGAATATTTTATACCTAGTAGTTACTGTGGTTTAGGTAAATACTATCCCTCTTCTTATCGTAAGGTCCCAAGCAACTTTGGGGCACCGAGTTCATTTCTCACAGTCATTCATTACCAAAAACAGCCGTGATCTAACTTACTTGGCCTTTGCTAAATGACACCTACCTGTACCTACGTAGAAGAGGACTGGAATGGGAGATCTCTAAGCCTATATGAGTACGTTTAGCTACTGTACTGCCTCTTCAGCAGGTAGCAAAATAATGGCAGCTGTTGGCTTCAGTCGCTTCGCTCAGCATCAACCTCATAATTTCATCATGCCCGTCAGTGAATTATTTGGTTGTGTATTTCTATAAATATAATAAAGATAAAACAATACTTGTAGGAACTTACCATACTTGCCGTCGTAGTAGCCGCAATTGACATCTGGGCATTTTATTTCACTTGGCTTTTTTTTACCAATATTCACTGAGTACCTAGTCACTAATCACTATATTACACGATATTTATTTATTTATACACAATAACGTACTTATCCTAATATTTACAAATAAAAAGAAAATAATATTTACAGATTTCTGCAACTACTTCTAATTAAAACGATCGATTCGCGCGAACGGCGGGTCACGGATGACAGAGCGACACAGGTCCTACCCAGAACAGCCCTGTCAGGCGTATGAAGTGATTGAAGTGTACGCTAAATGCCTAATTGTTCTAGATTCTACACTTTTCATCATTGTTTTAAAATCTGAGGTGTTTAAAAAATAAATAATAGCATGAATATTGTTCATAAGATCAATATCTTTAATATAGACATGTGTTTATATAAAATAAACGAGTATATTTTGAGCAATAACAACATTCATCTTTAAAATTTTTGCACATTTCCAGTTTTTCGAGAACGATTTTTATCATATAAAGTTTTTTTAATCGTGTTTTAAAAATTAAAGGAAGCAAGAGCATCTATTAAACTGTAGTAATACATTTTTATCAGATCAAATCAAAGAATATTTCCTAGTATAAAGATCGCTTCAAAATGGGTCGATTTTGGTCGATCTCGGAAATACTAGCCTTAATGCCTTCACTAAATTAAAATTAAAATATTTCCACGAACAAATTAAAGGCTACAGTGAGTGATGTAAAACGTTTTTTTCAAATTCCCGTTTCAAAGATTTATTAAAATAAAATTTTACTAAATTAAATTTACACGTAACACCACCAATATTACAGAAAAGTAGGTTATGTAGGTACCTACTACTTGAAATCAACACCAATTTTGAAATTAATTTATTTTTCGACTAAAGTATGTAAATTTAAATAAAAATGTAATTCAGAATGTAAACAAAGCAATTTCGTGTTATTAAATTCTAGCAAATTATAATTAACACTAAGAACACAACCGGACATAGTTTGTACGGCTTTTTGCTAGAGGTAAATTATTAAAAATATTTGTGTGTAAGATAAAATACATAAAAATCATGAAAATACATACTTATTTGACAAAAATTAAAATCTACAATTAGCTTAAACCCAATAAAAAATATATCTAAACATTTAAGTAAGTACCTATAGAGTCTCGTAGAAATCCTCAACATCATCGCTAACTGGAAACTTTCACTTAAACTGGGAGACTGGCTGCATTGCCACCTAAATGGCAAATTTAAAAAAAAATCTTCGTTGCGGGAGAATTTTGCCACAAAACTGTAATACGTGTGGAAAATGGTTACAGAATAGATGATGAAATTCTAGTGCTGACATTTTTAGTCTAGTCTTAGGAGTCCGGCATAGCATCCATGAAGGATGTTCACTCACTTTAAAAAAAAATACTAAGTTTAGAAGATGTTACCTAGAAAGTATTTATAAGTACCTACCTAGTTTCTATTGATATGATGCCCATGGCTACGTTCTATCTTCGCGGTCGCCACAGACAGGGTGTTTCATTCTCAAACCTTGCGTCGATCGTTCGAGCACGGTAAGGTAGCGGCTTTCTTCTGCGTATGCTTAGATTGTGGAATCAGTATGTGTTGCACTATAATATTGCAATAAGTAGTTTCTAATCGTACTAATATTATGAAGAGGAAAGATTTGATTGTTTGCATCGAAAAAACTCCGAAAGTACTGAACCAATTTGAAAAATTCTTTCACTGTTGAAATGCTACACTATCCCCCGGTGAACTTAGCTATATTTTATTACAGTATTCCCATGGGAACGGGAGAAACCGCGTGACGTCTGCCAGTTTTCTCATACAAAACATAGGTGAACGATCATCAGACGTAGATACGCACTGTGACAGTACAAGTATTTGTCATCATCACTGTGTTCAACACATGTTAGCCTAAAACAATACCTAAAGCCTAACTGTAGGCGTTGAAACTAATGTAAAATTTAAATTTAACCGAACAATGGAGTCTGTGAACCCTTCACAGACTCGTTCACAAAGGCTTCTACTAAAACATACAAGATCACGCATTACCGTGTCAAAATCTCTTTTACCCGAAATATCGAGTTACTATTCGAGGTCCTTTGAAAAAATCTGCGTATAAAGTTACCCTTTTCCTTTGTCACCGAAAGCTGTTTGTTCATATCAACTTGCAAGTAACTCGGCCCCTGTCTCAAGGTCGTATGTTCAATCACAAAATAGACCTTATTGCTATTGTGACAAGAGCTAATTAGATTACTTTCCCCACTGGAGCAAGGCTGTCTTTGATAGTTTATCTCATTTTAATTATGACTTCGCGTTGTCATTGATACGCGATATATCTGAAAATTAATTTATAGTGCTGTGTGAAATTTGCATAAATTATTTCTTTTATTGTGCTTGTGATTTGTTGCGAATATTATCTGTGATTGGATCCTGTATATTTTCTGTTCGATACGAGGGGTTGCAAGGTTAGACAACCTTCGATTAAATAATTACAAAGTTTCACGCTGAGTTTTACAGTTTCGATTTGTAATTGCAATCTGTCAAAAATCTCATTGACCGATCTCTTGATGGTCATAGTTTAAAAAGTATACCTACCTAGGTATGCTGGGGTATCCTTCCGAGGGCTTACCCAGGGCTCCCAACCGTAGGCTGTTAGGTAGGATACGTGTGGTTTTTAGTCGGTAGGAGTCCGGCATAGCGTCTATGAAGGATTTTCCTCACGATAAAATAAAGATAAAGAATACCTAGGTAGCGTGGTATTAATTATAACTATATGCAACAGAAATGCTTCTAGGGTTTTAATCCCGGGTTAGAATATTCATATTTTGTGACAGTTCAATAAAAAAAATAGTAAAGTTGTATAGCTATTTACATGATGTAGCGGTCATCAAGTTAGTTTTACCTTTGAAAATGCTGGAAGGCGAAACCGGTCTGATGTAAAATTAAGAAATATACAAGTGGTGTAAAATAGAAAAGTACCTGATATCTTTTCATTCGAAAAGACGATAATCATGTCACGTTTGACATAAGCAACAATATCCGTACAACGTGTGACCTTTGACCTTTCTGTTATCAGTAGAATGTCATTTCCCTATGTGTTCAAATGTAATACATCGAGACAAAAGATTTACTCAATATACTGTAACGTCTATTTTCGTCCTCACGTGTATTACATGCCAGTACTATGTGATTTGGGTATAATCTTAATAGTCTTCAACATGGAGCAAATATAAGAGGTCTTCAATCGTTCAAATCAGCCGATGACAGTTCACTCCTGGACGTAGACCTGCGCCTTCCACATCCAGTCCCAGCCTGCGACCTTTTCCAGGTCGTCGGCTCATCTGGCTATTACTAATCTTACTTCTTACTAATATTATAAATGAGAATTTTTTTAAATTTATAATTCACCCTTAACACAACAGAGGGCCTAAAATGCCTTTTTGGTTAGTTGGTTAGGTTGTGGAATGATCTCCATGCCTCGGTTTTCCCAAACGCCTACAGTATGGGGTGCTTCAAAAGGGGTCTTAGAAGGTTTTTACAGGGTCGGCAGCGCGAGTGTGGCGCCTCTGGTGTTGCAAACGTTCATAGGCTGCGGTGACCACCGGTCCTTCTGGTGGGCCGTATGCTTGTCTATCACCTTAGTGGTATAAAAAAAACAAACTCTGTTACATTGTAGGTAACATATCAAGAAACATATAATGTTGCCTTTTAGACCCGCTGGGATTTTATAAGTAGGCATAACCTGTGTATTTCGGGGTGGATGTGTGTTTCGGGCTTAAATCAAAGTCACCATCAACATAGACGACTTTGATGCATATTATTATCGTGAGAATCGATTTTTTTTTGAAGAATTATTCAGGTGTTTGATGATCAATAAATTGCAGTTACAATAAATAAAATGTTGGGCTATAAAAAAACCCCTTAGCCTTACCAGCGCTCACACCACTCATACAAAAATTAAATAATACTAACCAATTAGTATGCATTTTTTATCTTAATGTAATATGAACGTTTTGATCGTAAAATTGAGACCTTGATACCTTCTCATTGGTCACAAAGTTCACTATACCAACATGTTTTATAATTATCCACTTTCAAAACTGTATGCCATCTTTGTAAACACACTATGCAATAACATTTTGCATATACATAGGTCATGTAGTCGGTAAAGCAGTTTTGTTATCTTTCGACAGATCTACCTGTTTTTTTGTTTGTTTGATTGCTATTTAAGTCGGCAGCGCGAATATAGCACTTCTGGAGTGCCAAACGTCCTTAGGCTGTGATGACGACTTTCCATCAGTTGGGTCTTTTGATTGTATGTAATTAGAGCCCCACTTTTTTTTAACGTGAGGTAAAATCCTCATGGATTCTATGCGGGACTCATAATGACTAAAAAACCTCACGTAACGCCCAACAGCCTATGGTTGAAAGCCCGGGTAAGCCCTCGAAAGGATGTCCCAGGACAAGTAGAGCCCCTTCCATTTTATCGTCTTAGGAGTTGTTTCCGAACCCTAACTTTGGTTAAAGTGCCTATTATGTCGGTTAGGTGTAGCTCTTTCTGCGTGACTGTGTGACGTGAAATTACCCCAAGATGCGGGATAGCACCCGAACAACCCCCAAAGACGTGGGATAGTACCCGAACCCCTGGGTAAGGCAGTCTGTCGGGAGTCCTGGGACATCCTTCAGGGTTTACACCGGGCTCCCGACCGCAATTGGTAGCACGTGTGTTTTTAGTCAGAGAGAAAAAAATTGTATTTCTGATGTTTTTATTATTTTTGACTAGCTGATGCCCTCAGCTTCGCCCGCGTAACATTTGTTCCCGTTCCCGCTTTCCGTGGGAACTTATTCCCGGGATAAAAAGTGACCTATGTGTTATTCCAGACCATAATCTATCTCTGTACCAAATTTCAGCCACATTCGTTCAGCCGTTAGAGCGTGAAAGAGTAACAAACGTCCACACATCCACACTCACAAACTTTCGCCTTTATAAAATTAGTAAGATTTGTTTGGACGACTGCCGTACACGCCGTCTGAATTCCCAACTCTTTATGAATGCTACTGTCGCATCAGCAAAGGCAACTGCTTATTATCCAAGGAAATTGACGAGGTATTTTCAATTTCAGCAGCAAAAATAAACTTTTAAAAATCCATTGCATATTTATTAAAAAATCTGCAAAATAATACCTACTTTTTCCTTTAGTGGCGTTATCAGCGTAGTTATCATAGCGTTATCAACATTACGTTTTGAAGTCACGGCCACTTGGCTATTGCTGTTTCTAACTTCCACGCTCGTAGCACGTTATTTCCTCTATAATATTTGTATTACCTGCAGAACCTGAGCTTCCTCTGAAGTAAAGACAACTGGTAAATACATAGGATATCGAAATATATTCACATTGATATAAAAAAGAAACATTTTAACTCCTAAACAAACATTTGTGGATCACAGAAAATATTTGTTCTGAATTCAAATCTAAGAGTAACGGTAATAGCATACAATACCGCTGCGCTGGTGGCATATGCTACTACTGGGCCGTACACTACCACTGGACCCACCCACCTAGTGGTAGACATAATAAATTAAATTTTCAAGTTTTTGAAGTGAAACTTCTTTATCGGCGTTGGAAAAAAATTTGCGTCACGTCACGTCACGTCACGTCACGATTTTTGGTTACGCGCCATCTTTGTTCTGTTCCCCACCACGGTGGATTCGAATTAAGAGTACTTTATCCAGGGATAGCATGTCATTTAAGGGTTTTTGGACTTTTGGACTTTTGGGCTTTTGGACTTTTGGATGGGACATTGGTACTTTGGGTCTTTGGGACTTTGGAACTTTGGGACTTTGGGACTTTGGGACTTTTGGACTTTGGGACTTTGGGACTTTGGGACTTTGTGACTTTGGGACTTTGGGACTTTGGGACTTTGGGACTTTGGGACTTTTGGACTTTGGGACTTTGGGACTTTGGGACTTTGGGACTTTGGGACTTTGGGACTTTGGGACTTTGGGACTTTGGGACTTTGGGACTTTGGGACTTTGGGACTTTGGGACTTTGGGACTTTGGGACTTTGGGACTTTGGGACTTTTGGACTTTGGGACTTTGGGACTTTGGGACTTTGGGACTTTGGGACTTTGGGACTTTGGGACTTTGGGACTTTGGGACTTTGGGACTTTGGGACTTTGGGACTTTGGTACTTTGGGACTTTGGGACTTTTGGACTTTTGGACTTTTGGACTTTTGGACTTTTGGACTTTTGGGCTTTTGGACTTTTGGATGGGACCTTGGTACTTTGGATCTTTGGGACTTTTGGACTTTTGGAGTTTTGGACTTTTAGACTTTTAGACTTTTAGACTTTGGGACTTTGGGACTTTGGGACTTTGGGACTTTGGGACTTTGGGACTTTGGGACTTTGGGACTTTGGGACTTTGGGACTTTGGGACTTTGGGACTTTGGGACTTTGGGACTTTGGGACTTTGGGACTTTGGGACTTTGGGACTTTGGGACTTTGGGACTTTGGGACTTTGGGACTTTGGGACTTTGGGACTTTGGGACTTTGGGACTTTGGGACTTTGGGACTTTGGGACTTTGGGACTTTGGGACTTTGGGACTTTGGGACTTTGGGACTTTGGAACTTTGGGACTTTGGAACTTTGGGACTTTGGGACTTTGGGACTTTGGGACTTTGGGACTTTGGGACTTTGGGACTTTGGGACTTTGGGACTTTGGGACTTTGGGACTTTGGGACTTTGGGACTTTGGGACTTTGGGACTTTGGGACTTTGGGACTTTGGGACTTTGGGACTTTGGGACTTTGGGACTTTGGGACTTTGGGACTTTGGGACTTTGGGACTTTGGGACTTTGGGACTTTGGGACTTTGGGACTTTGGGACTTTGGGACTTTGGGACTTTGGGACTTTGGGACTTTGGGACTTTGGGACTTTGGGACTTTGGGACTTTGGGACTTTGGGACTTTGGGACTTTGGGACTTTGGGACTTTGGGACTTTGGGACTTTGGGACTTTGGGACTTTGGGACTTTGGGACTTTGGGACTTTGGGACTTTGGGACTTTGGGACTTTGGGACTTTGGGACTTTGGGACTTTGGGACTTTGGGACTTTGGGACTTTGGGACTTTGGGACTTTGGGACTTTGGGACTTTGGGACTTTGGGACTTTGGGACTTTGGGACTTTGGGACTTTGGGACTTTGGGACTTTGGGACTTTGGGACTTTGGGACTTTGGGACTTTTGGCCTTTGGGACTTTTGGACTTTTAGATGGGACCTTGGTACTTTGGGTCTTTGGGACTTTGGAACTTTGGGACTTTGGGACTTTGGGACTTTGGGACTTTTGGACTTTTGGCCTTTGGGACTTTGGGACTTTGGGACTTTGGGACCTTGAGACCTTGGGACTTTGGGACTTTGGACTTTTGGACTTTTGGACTTTTGGACTTTTGGACTTTTGGACTTTTGTACTTTTGTACTTTTTGACTTAATTTAAGGTGAGGTGAAAATTAAGTTTTTGAAGAAGTTTCACTTCTTACGTGTGTACACTAAGTACACGCAATTTTTTTATTAAACATCGCATAGTAATTATGCCTCTGCCTTTTCATTTGAGGAAAACTAAACCATACCATATTGTGTGTATGTAATGTATGTATAAACACCACAATGCTGAATTCCTAGGTCAAGTGCAGTAATTCAATTTTTGCATCACATCATTCGCAAAATATCAGATTTTGATAAGAGGAATCTCATTTTTCCTGTCAGAATAGATACGAGATACGTTATCCTACGATAGGCACTGTCATCTTTCCTGTGAAGATAATCCATGGAAAATTATATTAACACTGGCTGATGCCCGCGGCTCCGTGCGAGTTAAGTTTTGTTCCCGTTCCCGCTTCCCATGGGAACTTATTACCAAGATAAAAGTAGCCTATGTGTTATTCTAGAGTCTAGAATAATACATAAGCTACTTTTATCTTGTCTATTTTTGTCTAGAATCTAGGCTGCTTTTGTCTAGAATCAAGAAAAATTTTGTCCGGAATCTAGGCTACTTCTGTCTAGAATCTAGGCTTCTTTTGTCTAGAATCTAGGCTACTTTTGTCTAGAATAAACACAACTTTTCTCCGAAATCTAGGCTACTTTTGTCTAAAATCTAAACTAACCCTATACCAAATTGCAGCTAGATCCCTTCAGCCATTAGAGTTTGAAAGAGTAACAAACATCCACACTCACAAATTTTCGCATTTATGATATTAGTACGATTAGTTTACCCTTACGAGCCATTTAAAAAGCAAATAGACACGGCTCCGCCCACGTGAAATATAGCTATCTTCTTTATATCTGAAGATGAACTTTTGAAAACCTTTTTCCTAAAGAGTCCCTACTTTATTAGGGTAGCTCAAACATCTCAAGTTTCTAGGTACATAGCGTTGATAGGTGGGTGGGTGACTTCACAGGCACGAGGTTTCGTGGAAACGAAATGGTTAAGTAGTATTTGCTAATAATATAAATGCGAAAGTTTATAAGTATGGAGGGATGGGTATTAATAAATCAAATTAAATAAATAAATAAATAAATATTCACGGACATTTCACACAACGCTAATAATAATAATGTACATATTAATATAATGTACATACTACTTGTGAGATATAATATTTTTTCATGCGATGGCCATGTCAATCTTTTTACTTATTTAAAACATATAAGATTTTTTATATTGATTTACATTGACTTGGTATTACATGAATCTCACTACTAAACCTGTAGAATAACTGAGAGAACACGAAATCGTTCACAAATAGAAATGTCACAAAGTGGTCATGTAGTCACCCATCCGAAGAGAATCCACAGCGGAAGTTGCTCACTAAATTGATTGTTTATAGAACATTGAGTCCGCGGGACTACGATTAGTACACATTTATAGAATACTAGAGGACGTCACGCGGTTTCACCCGCGTAGCTCCCGTCCCGTGGGAATACGGGAATGACATATAGCCTATGTTCACCGGGAAGAGTCTAGCTTTCCGTCAGTGAAAGAATTTTTCAAATCGGTCCAGTAGTTTTGGGGCCTATTCGATGCAAACAAACAAACAAACAATAAATTTTTCCCTCTTTATAATATAAGTATAGATATATATACCTATATATTTAACACGACTGTAAACATTAAAACCATAAATTGTCAACCATAACCAATAACCATAAAAAAAGTCTTTGATTCAAAAAACACGTTTCAAATTATGCTAAATATAGGTATTGCTCGACTTGGCCGTGCACTCAGATCTATTGAATAACATTTTCCACACACCATATTGGCGGTAGTATTGGGTCATCAATTCAATCATACGTACTAAAGCTTTTACAACCGAAGCAAATGTTATACATAAGTAATGATTTATTGGCGTTCTAATAGATATTATAGATATTCAATCACCCTACAAGCTGATTTGAACTGTAATTTGCACAACATACGGTTGAAAATTGAGTGTTTTAAAATTGTCATGATTTTACTGTACTTTGCTAATATATTTTGATATTATGGTTATGAGCTTGTTACAGAATATAAAGCATTTGTTTAGAATTGCTCGTAATGTAGTTATTATGAACAATTCTATAGAAATGTTTGTGCTTGACCGTGATGTACTGAAACGGAGCAGTGTGCAATTCACAGAGTTTTTTTTTCCTACCGACTAAAAAACCTCACGTAACGCCCAACAGCCTACGGTTGGGAGTCCCGGCTAAGCCCTTGGAAGGATTTCCCAGGACTCCCAACAGACCCACGGCTACCACTGCGGCCTCGCCTAGGGGGTGGTTCGAGTGAAACGATTCACAGGATTCCTGCCCAATAGTGCTCAACCAGTTACTGGATGGTGAGCAGACTTTCTTGCGTAGCTCCAAGTTATAACAAGTAAAAAAATAGTTCGGTGAAGGACTGTTACATTGATGGGTTCAACCTCATCTGCGAGACCTTTTATTATCACTGCTGGTAAAGTGGGACCAAACGGCGACATAATGTAAAAACTCCTCAGCTTTGACCAGTGGAGTTTTAAAATAATAAATATTCTTGAACATTCTCACACAACATCATCTAGCCCTAACTATGCTATAAGCTTGTGGTATGAGATCTAGACGACTGATAGACATACTTATTTCTAAATCCTACTTCCTACTTAATATTATAAATGTGAAAGTTTGTGAAGATGTTTGGATGTTTGTTACTCAATCACCCTGTAACGGCTAAACGGATCAGACTGAAATTTGGTACAGAGATAGCTTATAGTCTGGAATAACACATAGGCTACTTTACATGCCTGGAATATTTTCCCACGGGAAGCGGGAACGGGTACCAAATTTAACGCGGGCGAAGCCGCGCGCTTCAACTAATACATACATATTATATCGTCGGTTCATCTGGCGGGTAGTCGTCCGTCGGTCCTTCCCTTCAAAACGCATACTCCTCGAGCTATGCCGCCCCAACCACTCTCTGGAGTCTCTGGTGAATCTTCTCTCTGACAATTCTCTTTTTAATACTATATAGCCTCTGTTCATAAATGACAAGCATGAATAGAACTTTTCCACTAGTAAGAACAGTTAAAAATCTCAGTAAATAGTGATGTATCGAGCACTAGTGAGCGTGTCGGGTCGTAATCGATACTAGTAAAGTTATTGGGCGGTTAAACTCTATAGTTTATGGCTGTGTTAAGTCATTTGGATTTATGGTACTGTGTTATCGTAATATATTGGTGATTTCGCTCCGTACTTACTATATAAACGGTTTATATATTTTTAACCGACTTGTGTAGATACGGCAATAGGCACCACCTATTACGTGGGACAAAGGTGAAATGTGAGCGTATGGCGTATACTATGCCTCTGCCTAAACCCTTGGGGGATAAAGGCGTGACTATATGCAATGTATGAATGTGTATGTTTGTATATGTATGTATGTATGTATGTAGATACGCACACTATCTAGCTGAGTGTCAAAGAAATCGGGTATACCCACAACAGATATTGGTATACACGATTTCTTTGGCAACACTGCAGATAATTATGAAGAAGCACCATATCGTTTTTGTCTGTTCGTTCGAGTCATATGTGTTTACCTGGAAATACTTATGAAAAAGGAAATAGAATAGGAAATAAACTATTACAGTGATCAGAACTCAATTTTGTTAAATAACACGTAGAGATAAATAAACAAATGTGAATACGTCCTTACGCAATGAACTAATAAAATAAAATGAGACAGGAGATTGATCCAACCTGTAGGTAATACAGTAATTACAATTAGCTAGCACTAGAAAGGATTACTCAGTATTCCTTTCAACACCCAATTACCTATAGCCATTGCAATCTCCGAATTAAATGAACCAAAATGGATGAAGCGATTTGATAAAATTAACTTAGCGTAAAAGGAGTTACGTGTAATCAAATTATTTTGAGTACTAATTTGACAATTATTTACAACGTAATTACGGATATAACCGATCCATGTTAGGAATTATTTGGAAAGGAACCAATCTTTTTGCATGATCAGAGTGCGCTGAAAGGCTAAATGCAACCACATACCTACGAAGATTCGATTTTTTTGAATATTGCAATATTTAAAGTTCTACTAAGCACATAATTAGAGCGTGTCTTCGTCGCGTTAAAAACTTCTACACTCGTATGGCTCGTAGTCCCATCGAATATAGGAAATCTCGATAATTCATAAATTAGATAAATCAGTATTCTCATGGAGCGCGTATCGCAATATTTTGTACCTTTCTCTTTTAAATTATTCTTTTTCCACCGCCATTGAAGAATCATTTTTATCACCAGCATTCAGAAAAGTAAACACAGGCGTTGGTTTCAATATGCTTGTGTAACAAAATAAGAATACCGCTACTTATTGGTTTTAAGTTTTTTCGCTTTGATTCCTCGTTTATTACCTTTGGTGGAATAACTTAGGATAAAATGTCACATGAACACGTTCTGCCCTTTAAAACAAAGAATATTTAAATATCAGAAATAATTTTTCAATCAATCTTTTATTTTTTATACTAAAGTCCCAGAAAATATTACAATTAATTCAAGTAGCACTTAATACAACATATTTGAGTTGAACCACTGGACCTTTATATATGATCTATTTATAAATTATATGTAGGTGTCCGTTCACGGATGTAGGCCGTCCTTGGCAAGACCGGCGCGGGCGCAGCGCTGTCATAGAGCAAGTAGGCACAGAAGTGACACATAAAATTGAACTTTACGTCCTACTAATATTATTGCATTTGTAAATATCGATGTGTAAATGGATGTTTGTTAGGTACTCTTTCACGCTCCCACTGCTGAATGAATCTGACTGAAATTTAGTACAGGGATAGATTATAGTCTGGAATACCATATACTTAGGTAACTTTTTATTGCTGAAATTATGTTCACCTATGCGGGACCGGGAAAAGGAAGCCGCGGGTGCCACCTAGTATTATATAAAGGAACTGATCTGTTGTGAAAGGTCCCTTGATGACATTTCGTTTAACATTTACTATACTCGCGTTTATGACTAATTCGTTTGTCTCCAGGTTTGAGATTTTTTTCAAGACAATTTATCTTCTTTTTTAATGCCTCGGTGGCGCATTCGGTAGTGTAACCGACTGCCACGCTGAGGTCCTGAGTACGATTCCCGGGTCGATCCATATATTTTTGTGATCTACAAATTTTTGTTTCGAAGTGTGGGTATTTTCTATGTATGAATTTAGAAATATATAAGTGTGCCTGTAAGTCGTCCAGATCCCATAGCACAAGCTTATATTAGCTTAATTTGGGAAAGATGATGTTGTGTGAGAATTTCCACAAATATTTAAAAAAAATATTTTATGAAGTTTTTGATACAATGACTGCGAAGAAAAAGGAATCATGCACATCGAACGTGATCATAAGTATTATAGCCGTATACATAACATAAAGAAAAATATTTAGAACGTCTTTTTTTAAGACGTTTAAGTAGGAATAGCTGACCTCGTTATCGTATTTATATTCGTTTTCCGCTTGTTTCTTTTCCCGGTTATATTATACTAGTTTTAATAATTCAGAAAAAAAAAATACGCAAATATCTAATTTACACACTTGGTATAAACAATAGGTGTTCCGTTTAGTATAAATTTCATACATACCTAACTGTTTTATTATTGTACCTATCTACCGTTTTTTTAACGTTAAGGTTGAAGAAAGCGGCTTGTAGTGGAAAATAACCAAATTGTATACAAACCACACGTATCTGTACGAATATAGTAAAGAGGAAAGATTTTTCTTAGTGTCGATGGTCTAAACTACTCAACCAATTTTTAAAAATTTTTCGCCATGAGAATGTCAATATATTCTAAAATTCTAAATTATCCTATGCGGCTACTCAAGGTAGCAAAATGTCAAAACATTATGTCTTATTTAATGACTGCCTTTGTGGCGCGGTCGGTAGTGATACCGCCTGCGGCGCTGGAGGTCGTGGGTTCGATTCCCACCGGAGACAAATATTTGTGTGACCCATAAACGTTTGTCTCAAGATTCTGGGTGTTTCTATGTATAATATGTATGTATTTTAAAAAAAAGTATATAAGTATTAATATCCGTGGTCTGATACCCATAACACAAGCAGGTTATTCCTAGCTTACTTTGGGATCAGATAGCGTTGTGTGATATGTCCGTGAATATTTATTATTTATTTATTTATTTAATAGGAGTTACAAGGTCGAAGTATGTCACAGGTTTATGCCTTAAGCATAGAAGTTATAAGCAATAGCTTAAGAAGGTATGCCTTAGGTTATAGTTAGTTACATTAAACTTAATTTTTTACATGTCTGTAAGATAGTAATCATTACCTACTTATGTTGAAACATTAGCAGGCACGGGCTTTCTTGGAATCGTATAATTTAAAACCTGAGGCTCAAAGTTGTTAGGTAATTCTTGGACCAGGAATATTAAAAATAATGTAACATCCTCACCTTAAAATCAATGAGATAATCTGAACACAACAATGTTGCATATTTTACAAAAAGAACTTTATTCGTCTAAAATCACGAATTAGTGTTCATAATACGTTTATGGAAATTTCAACATATACCTACAATTAAAAGTGTCGAGTTATTTGCTTTGAGTAAAATATCAAGAATGCATTGCATAATCAGCAGCTACCAATAGTATCTATAGGTCTTAATTATGCATAAATGGTAACTTAACATCAACAGTCGTATGCATCCCGGTATGGGACAAGGTTACCATAAACTTTCATGAACCCAATAGATATTAAACGTCAACAGTTTCAACCTGAAAATGGTCAACTTTCTATTTTTCTTTCATTTAAATCTAATTCAAAGTGGGCTCCAAATTAATGCAAAAAGCTGTCTAAGAAAATATAAAATTGTGGAACAATGGATGACGCCTTGTGTGCAAAAAAAAATTAAGCGAAAATTTTATTTCTTTTTCATTCTAACACGAATTCTATTTAGACAAAGACGAAAAGTGTAAAGAATATTTTTATCACTTTTCGTTTTCAGCAGTAAATTTGCATACATAGGATATAACCGGGAACGTATTTCCGAGGCTGTCTCGTTGCTTTAGAGGTCTAAATCAGCAACTGTAAGATCACTGGGTTTTACTCCCGCGAAGACAAAAATGTGTCTGTTCAATAAATGTTTGTCTCGAGAGTATGGGTGTTTCTTTGCATGATAAGTATGTATTTAAAAGAATAAAATGTATATCCGTGGTCTGATACTCATAACACAAGCAGGTGATTTCTGCTTACTTTAGCATCAGATAGTGTTGTGTGAAAAATTTTGTAAGTATTTATTATTACCACTAAAAAATTTATTCTCAATCCCAATTACAAATTTTGTTCGGATTGAACACTCTACGCATAACTTAGTTTATAGTCTAATCGTATCGATAACCTGTTAGATGCCGCTAATTGGTAATTGGATGTATTATGTTTCCTAGGACATCGATCCATTATAGCAAAAACGGTAGACGTGCCATTTGAAATAAGTACATAGAGATTCCGATTTTTTAGGATACCATACGAACTAATATTAAAAATAGGAAAGATTTGTTTGTTAGTTTGTTTGCATCGAATAGGCTCCGAAACTACTGGACTGATTTGAAAAATTATTTCACTGTTGGGAAGCTAGACTCTTCCCAGTGAACATGGGCTATATTTTATTCCCGTATTCCTACGGGAACGGTAGATACGCGGGTGAAACCGCGTGACGTCCGCTTGTTATGTATAAGCTTTGCGTAACCTGCAAATATTTTCGAGTGTTTTTTTTTATTCAGAGCCTTAGATGCCATGACGTGACTTTCTGTTATGTTTACGATTGGCAACTTTACTGACAAGCAGGCTTGATGATGACTCGCGTGAAGGCGAAACACGTGTCAACGTAATGTCACGTTTTAATTTAAAGCACAATATTGCACATTACTACTTACTAAGGTACTATATTGTCTGGGCTCGTACTCGATGGCCGGTGGAACTTCGGACATCACTTCCGAAGTTTGGTCCCAAAACTGAGGGGAGCATCGGCCGCACTCGCGCGGTTGATGCCCAACATCAGGGGACCCAACGCTCCCTACAGGAGGCTGTACCTGGGGATCGTGCGAAGCATGGCTCTGTACGGGGCTCCCGTATGGGCGG
Organism: Miltochrista miniata; assembly: GCA_933228765.1. Taxonomy (NCBI): domain Eukaryota; kingdom Metazoa; phylum Arthropoda; class Insecta; order Lepidoptera; family Erebidae; genus Miltochrista; species Miltochrista miniata. The sequence continues at coordinate 3,941,377 of OW121758.1, forward strand.
AGACCCTGACGGCCAGCAATGAGGCTAGACTGCTGAGCCCGCAGAGAGTGATGGCCGTCAGGGTGATAAGAGGATACCGCACGATCTCCGGTGAGGCGGCATGTCTCCTAGCCGGGACCCCTCCATGGGACCTGGAAGCGAGAGCCCTTGCGTCACTGTTTAGATGGCGCAAGGAGGCGCTGGAGCGAGGCCAAAGGCCTGCGTCTCGAGAAATCGAGGCCCAGTGGACCCTGCTCCACCAGGAAACCCTGGAGACATGGAAGATGCGACTTGAGCAACCAAAGGGGGGATTCGCCACAATCGCGGCCGTCAGACCGGTCATGGACGAGTGGCTGGAGAGAAGACACGGTGCTCTCTCCTACCGGTTGACACAGATGCTTGCCGGGCACGGTAGCTTCGGTAGGTATCTGTGGCGAAAACACCGGGAAACCACGGCCGAGTGTCAGCACTGCGAGGACCGCAGCGATGACACGGCGCTCCACACGCTGGTGGAGTGCACGGCGTGGGCACAACAGCGACAGGTCCTCGTAGTGGGTCTGGGCGTGGACACTCTCTCGCTCGAGGCCATGGTGCGAGCCATGCTCTCCAGCGGGAGTAAGTGGGACTGCGCCGCCTCTTTCTGCGAGCAGGTCATGCTCGCGAAGGAGGCGGCGGGCCGGGTGCGGGAGAGAACTCTCCCACCCGAGTTCCGCAGTCGGCGCCCTGGGCGCCGCCGACGTGTCTTCGCCGAGGACTATCGGCCTCCATGACCGGGGGTCTGGGGACGGTGAGAGGGCCGCTCACCGTCCTTACAGAAGCAGGCCCATGACGGCAGCGTGACGTGAGCACTCACGCACGCCCCCCCCTTAGAAGCGGGGTCACACCCGAAATCCCCCATAGACGCGGGATTGCACCCGAACCACCCCCCTGGGCGAGGCCGCATTGGCGGCCGTAGGTCTGTTGGGAGTCACGGGACATCCTTCCTGAGGGCTTACCCGGGGCTCTCAACCATAGGCTGTTGGGCGTTACGTGAGGTTTTTTAGTCGGTAAGAGTCCGGCATAGCATCCTACGAGGATTTTCCCTCACGTTAAAAAAAAAAAAAAAAAAAAAAAAAAAAAAAAAAAAAAAAAAAGGTACTATATTGTCTTATATCCTGCTTTTCACCATGGATGTGCTATGCTACGTTGCTATTGCCATAGATGCGTTTGAAATCCACCAATCACAACTGTCAGTGTACAATTTGACAATATTAATAAAATAATAAATAAATAAATCTTTATTTTCAAGCAACATTAGAGACAGTTACAGATGTTATTAACTTACTCTACGGCTCATAGATACATACCTTAATACTAAAAATACATATACATACATATAACTTAACCTAATTGACACGCACTGACGTCGACGTGTCGCGGGGCGGGGTGTCCCGTGTCGGCAGACGTCCTCTGAAGCGCCGATACTTCACCCCTCTCGGCCAGAAGTCAGGAGCCATGAAGGTGGTGATGCGGTCTGTAGGAACCCTCACCACAAAAGAGTTGAAGCTCACATTATGATGAGAGTTCAGCTTCTCCACCCTCAAACCCAACCCGGTTTTTTTCTGGAGATAGTCCACGACATCTACGACCTTCACGTTGTAGTGAACCCGGGATACGTAGACCATCGTAGATGGGACCTCTGCACGGAAGTGCTGCTCTATCGGTCTTGAAGCAGTACCGCACTGGTTCTTGCAGGAGGGTTTCCTCTTCTTCTTCATCACTACCGTGAAACCCTCTGCATCACAAGGCTCCTTCCGCGGCGCCTTAACGGGTGCAGTGCTGCGCTGAGTGACGCTGCCCTGCTTCTTCCCCTTTGTTGGAGCGGCTGTAGGGGTGCTGGCCGTTGCAGCTGCGTAGTCACGTTGCTGAGGAGGTGGCAACGTGATAGTAGTCGGCATCTTCACACACTACAATTTTAATGGCCAAACGCTTCTTGTGGACCGACGCGACGCATCCATAGCAGCGTGGCGTATTGAAAAATCGCCCTTACTAACGGAGAAATCGGCTAAATATTTCAACTACATATAACCACAAAATAATAAGTACAGAAGGAAATCTACATACAAAGTGCGCTCGGGCAACACACACATAGACACCGCTCACGGAGTTCACGGACACGAAGTCAAAGGATTTTCAGAGTAATTTCATACTGGTTTGTGCGCGAGTGTGCGTAGCCGAAGATAGGTTTGAAAATAAAGTACAAACATGAGATTGCATTCTTTACTTATTATTTTGTGGTATTACATATTACCCACTAAATCTCATTCTACCCTCCATCATGAGAATCATTGTAACTTGATTAATTCCACCTATTAAACATCTGGAATTAATTGCACGGAACGCATAGTTTACGTGATTAGCTTGGTAGCCATTAAGTTGACACTCAATTAAAATATTTCCTATTAAAGCAACACTAAGTATTCATAACTCATATTTACTCTAAAAGGTTATTACATAAAAGACCAATAATTAACTAGTTGTGTTGTATTAGGTCAACAAAATCGTGAATTCACGAACCTTTTGCAGGCATCAATATAATTCCTACTATGTTTTCTATAAAAATTTAACTTGCCAAAGTGATGCCGCCATCTAGCGCCTGATGGAAAGCTGTCACAGTCTACAACAAGTCCATAGACAGTGGTCCTTAAGTTGGCGGCCCTATGATGTGCCTCTTCGCGCTCCGCTTGAAGAACCCAGGATTGTAAGAGGAGGGAAACACGTGCTCTGGCAGGTTGTTCCAGATTTTTATGGTTCGATAGAGAAACGATCTTTTAAATCTAGTTTATGCTATTTAGCTCAGATTTCATTTGACCTTGTGACCTTGTGACCCTGTGACCATGTTGGTCACAAGGTTAAATGAATGGCTTGACCGTTTTTCAAGTTGTAGATTCGTAGTATTAGTATTAATTTCAACAGTGGATCGTCATAACTAGCACCTGGTTCGGCAGCACGTGTGTAGCGCCTCTGGTGTTGCTAACTTCTATGGGCTATGGCGTCCATTGAGTGGGCAGTAAGCATATGTGTCACCTTAGTAGTATAGAAAATATCCCGAGTAGCATGGTCAGTACGAGGCCGCAGTGGTGGCCGTAGGTCTGCTGGGAGTCCTGGGACATCCTCCCGAGGGACCCGGGCCTCCCAACCATAGGCTTTTGGGCGTTACGTGGGTTTTTTTAGTCGGTAGGAGTCAGGCATGGCATCTTTGATGGATTTTCCCTTACGTTAAAAAAAATACAATATTCGGGAGCAGGTTAGTTTTTTAATTCGTTAAAGTGCCAAAGATGAAATTTAACCATACTTAACCGATTTTCTTCATAAAAGTAGGAACTGGATAGAAATAACTGTAAATACGCTAAGATAAAGAAGAATTACTATTATTATAATTATAATAATGTCCATGGCAACTGGTCACACTGACCGACAGACGCGTCGTTATTTACCTACTTTCGTAATAAATCGTTCAACAATCCCAATGTACGTGTTATCAGCGTTCCAATGTTTCTATATTAAAATGAATTAAATTACGAAAGGCAGAAAATAATAAATGATGAAATAGTACAATTCAATACTGTGTATGCGCGCACGTTGATTATAACTACCACGTATTATAGTTTTCTAGAAATAGGTACAGGTACCTAGGTCATAATATAAATACTAGCAGTTCCCCGCGGCTTCGTTCGCGTAGAAGTGGTTATCGCGTAAAATCATAACCCTCCTTTTCCGCAGTCTGTTAAAAAGTAGCCTATGTCCTTCCCTTGGAAAATATCTCTATATTAAATGTAATCAAAATCGTTTCAGCGGTTTAGGCGTGAAAACATAACAGACAGACAGAGTTACTTTCGCATTTACAATATTATTAGGGATCGGAATAAAAATTCTAAAGAAGGACTTTTTTTTTTTTTTTTATATTCAGCTCGCCAAATTGACGTCGCCACTAGCCTGATGGTAAGAAAGCAGTGGCGCATCTAGCGATTGGGGGCCACTACTTACAGTGGTCCTCAAGTTGGCGGCCCTGTGATGTGCCTCTTCACGCTCCTCTTGAAGAACCCGGGATTGTAAGATGAGGGAAAGACGTGTGCGGGCAGGTCGTTCCATGTTTTTATAGTTCGACAGAGGAACGATCTTTTGAAACGCTCGGTTCTGGCGAAGATTCTCTCCACTGTGTATGAGTGGCATCTCTGCCCGGCACGCGTTGTTCGGGATCGGAAAGGAGATGGTGGGATCAGGTTGAAGAGCTCTTCAGAACATTCGCCGTGATACATTCGATAGAAGGCAGCCAAGGACGCTATGGTTCTTCGCTGCGACAAAGGTTCGAGGCCTCCCGTCACCTCAGGACAACCAATTATTCGGATAGCACGTCTCTGCATAGCGTCAAGCGCGTCTAACAAGTACCTCGCGGAGTCATCCCAAAGGTGAGAACAGTACTCGACGCAGGGACGAATCTGCGTCTTGTACAGTAAACATCTCTGATGTGGCGTGAAATACCGTCTCACCTTATTCAGGATTCCCAGTTTCCGCGAGGCCAGACCAATACAGCTCTCTATGAAGTTTTTGTGATTGAGCTCTCGCCGGACGTCTATACCGAGGATCTCCAGGTTGTCCTTTAGTGGAATTGTAATGCTCTGAAGAGAGGGCAGGGGTAGGAATGGGGACTTCTTAGCTGTAAACGCACACGCCTGTGTTTTTCTGGCATTGAACTCGACCAGGTTGTCTGAACCCCATTGGGCAATGCGGCCCAGGTCCAGATCGAGATCCGCCACGAGTTGTCGTCTCTTCTCATCCACGTCGCCTCGCCCTGCCGCTGGACGGCCAGAATAGCTCCCATGAAGAGTACTGTCATCCGCATAACAATGAATGCACCCAAGGGACAGCATGTCATTGATATGCAGAAGAAAGAGAGTTTTTTTTTTTTTTTTTTAATACCACTAAGGTGGCAGACAAGCATACGGCCCACCAGAAGGACCGGTGGTCACCGCAGCCTATGAACGTTTGCAACACCAGAGGTGCCACACTCGCGCTGCCGACCCTGTAAAAACCTTCTAAGACCCCTTTTGAAGAACCCCATACTGTAGGCGTTTGGGAAAACCGAGGCAGGGAGGTCATTCCACAACCTAAGCGTGCGTGGAAGAAAACACCTATCGGATCTAACCGTGCTGGAACGCACCGGACGCAGAGTGTGAGGATGAACTCCCTGTCTGTGGCGAGCGGTGCGATGATAGAACGCAGCCGTGGGCATCATATCAAACAATTCCTCAGAGCACATACCATTGTACAGGCGGTAGAACACGCATAAGGAGGCAAAGTCTCTCCTGTCGCGAAGAGGTTCCACACCAGCTGTAAGTACAGGATCGTTGACAATTCTTACAGCTCGTCTTTGCACCGAGCCAAATGGACGAAGCTGATATTCAGGTGCTCCCGCCCAGAGGTGACAGCAGTACTCCATATGCGGCCGCACTTGCGATTTATAGAGAAGCAGTGTTTGCGCCGCAGTGAAGTACCGCCGCGCCCTGTTGAGCACACCTAGCTTCTTGGACGCCAGCTTAGCCTTGTCCTCCAAATGACTACGGAACTGAACGTCACTGGAGATGTCAACGCCAAGGATCCCTATACTTTTGGCGATGGAAAGAGATGTGCCCTCAAATTGCGGCGCTACAGTAATTGGGGTTTGCTTAGCGGTGAAAAAACACGCTTGTGTCTTGGAAGGGTTGAACTGGACAAGATTTTGTCCACCCCAATCGGACACTCTAGTAAGAGTAGCCTCGATTTCAGACACAAGCTGTTCACGATTTTCCTCTACTGTGTCCCGAGAGATACCGGGGCGGCCCGTGTAACAAGTGTCCCCCGTACTGTCGTCCGCATAACAATGAATGCCATCAATAGACAACATGTCATTGATATGCAGCAGAAACAGAGTAGGGGACAACACTGAGCCTTGCGGGACTCCAGCGTTTATGGCCATGCAGTCTGAACAGCTGCCGTCAACGACGGCCCTGATGCTTCTACCGGCCAAGAAGCTGGACACCCATCCGCATAATCTCTCAGGTAGTCCATATGAGGGCAATTTCGTAAGAAGACCACGGTGCCAGACCCGGTCAAAGGCTTTAGAGATGTCGAGGCTCACTGCTAGAGCCTCACCCTTACTCTCGATAGCCGCCGCCCATCGGTGTGTTAGGTACACAAGAAGATCGCCCGTCGAGCGACCGTGACGGAAACCGTACTGCCGGTCGCTGAGCAGGTCGTGTTCCTCAAGGTACCCCAGGAGCTGTGTATTAATTACACGCTCCATCACCTTGGATAAAAGGGAGGTGACGGCTATAGGCCTGTAATTGGCCGGGTCGGTCCTGTCACCCTTCTTGGGTACAGGATGTACATACGCGATCTTCCACGACGCCGGGACTTGTCGCATGGAATAGGAAAGTGCGAAAAGACGTGTAAGTACCGGACACAACTCTGGACCACAATGCTTTAGTACCACCGCGGGAATGCCGTCTGGCCCACTCGACTTATGAACGTCCAGGGATTGAAGCTCCCGCCGGACATTCCGCTGTGTAAATTTAACTTCCGGCATGGAAGTGCCACAACTCGGAATGCACGGCGGTATTGCACCCCCGTCGCTCATGGTCGAGTTAGAGGCAAAGAGATTACCCAAAAGGTCGGCTTTCTCCTTGGCACTCTGGGCCAAACTACCGTCGGGTTTAAGCAGTTGGGGACAATACCGATCCCTGTGGTACTCCGGCATTTACCTGAAAAGAACAGGAAGCCTGACCATCACAGAGGACCCGAATCCGTCGCCCGTTCAGGAAGCTGGCCAACCAGCGGCACAACTGATGCGATAAACCATATGACGGCAGCTTGGAAAGAAGCGACGCATGCCATACCCTATCAAAGGCTTTTGCGATGTCTAGGCCAATAGCCAGAGATTCGCCGTGCCTCTCCATAGCCTCACCCCAGGTGTGCGTTATGTACGCTCGGAGGTCACCCGTTGATCGTTTCGGCCTAAAGCCATATTGGCGATCGTTAATTAACGAGTGATCCTCCAGATAGCGCATGAGCTGTTTGTTGATGATTAGCTCGAACACCTTGCAGATGACGGTGGTTACGGCTATGGGGCGATAGTTGACTGGATCCGACCGATCCCCTTTCTTGGGGATCGGTTGGACATTCGCCTCCTTCCAAGCCTCCGGCACTTCTCCCGACGAATACGAAAGGCGATACAGGCGTGTTAGCGTTGGAGACAATTCAGCTGCACAATTCCTCAGCACCACGGCCGGAATGCCATCAGGACCACTGGCTTTCCGCGTGTCGAGTGACCGTAGCACCGCCCGCACATCGCACTGCCGGATTACAATTTCCGGCATCGTGGTTCCACAGTTGGCGATAGTGGGAGGTTGCTTGCCACAGTCATCGACCCGGGAATTAGCCGCAAAGAGCTTGGCCAGCATTTCCGCTTTCTCTTGGGCCTTGTGAGCCAGTGATCCGTCAGGATAGCGCAGCGGCGGCAGCGAGGACTTGCAAAAGTTGGCCTGCACGGCTTTGGCCAGTTGCCAGTATCCACGGCTGCCCGTCGGATGTGACGTGAGCTCCTGACCAAGCCACGTGACGCGCTGGGCGTCCGCTCTCTTGAAGGCTCTCTTGCTGGACCTAGTGGCTCTGTTGTACGCTGCCTTGAGGCGGGCCACATTCGGGTCGCGCACAGCTCGAGCCCTGATCCAGGCGCGGTAAGCCGCCGTTTTTGTTGAACAGCTACGGCACACTCACGCCCGAACCAGGGGCGGGCTTTGCGGATGCTGGCGACATCAGTGTATGGAATGTAGTATTCCATACCTAATGTGATTTCACCAGCAACCGCAGAGGCGCTTTCCGATGAAGCCCTCCCTGCAAAGCAGCGCTGACTCCACGGGACGGCTGCAAAGTATTCTCGCAGTCCGTCCCAGTCTGCTGACGAGTAGTGCCACAGTCGTCGCGTCACCTCTACTGCCCTTGCAGGGGACGGTACCTGCAGGCGGGCACGCACAACACAGTGGTCGGATGTACCCAGTGGGGCGCTAACCGTCACACTGTACTGTGCTGGATTACTCGTCAGCAGTAAGTCCAGCAGGGCGGGTTCATGGTCTGACCTGTCCGGTATGCGCGTCATCCCGCGTACCACCTGGGTCAGACCATGGGAGAGTGCGAACGCGCGGGTGGCCCGTCCCGCAGGATCTGTCTTGAGGGACCCCAACCACTCAATGTGGTGACCATTGAAGTCCCCCAGAAAAACCAACTCGGCGTTCGGGAACCGTACCTGCGCGTCATCAGCCCCCTCGCTGAGGTGCTGATACAGCCTCATCATCTCAGCTGTCCCTGTGTGGGATCGATAGACACACACGTAGATCTGACTCATGGAGCCGTGATCTACGTGCAGCCAAAGGATGGAGAGGGAAGGGTCCTCAAGGCAGCGCAGCCGGCGACAGCAAACATCCGCCCTAACGAACGCGCACACCCCGGCTTTTTCTCGAAATACTTACTACTTTACAATTTTTCCTTCACACTTTGGTAGTTTTCTGATACACAAGGGACCTTATCTGTGAGCCATTTACAACGCTTGAGATCATTGGTCTGGTTTGAGATCAGACCGCAGAACTTATTTCGCAAGTTACACATGTAGTATTAACATTGCGCGATATAGTACCTAGTTTTTTTTTTCATGTGGCCAATAAGTTACGCTAGAAAAATTTCCCCATTAACTGTTTCGTGTAAGGGAAATGACTAACAATCAAATATTCCTAAGAAAAGGAGTATAGGATAACATTTAGTAGGTACCATATTTTCATTTTTGCCCAATCTACGACTAAATAAATATGAAAATAATGACGAGCTTGAAGGATAACGATTACGTGCTGCAGTCTTAACTAGAACAAACTATAAACTCCTTAGGCTAAAACACTTACAAAAAAAATCAAAAACTAGCCATGACGTCAGCGATCAACCGGCTTAACGCACAAAGCCCCGACCTTGTCACAATGTAGGCGAGAGAAAGAAAGGCCACACATGCGCCTGCGCAGGTTATCTTGTGTAAAAAATGGGAATTCCGTCTGTGAGTACCGGTTCCTTATCCTGGTATTGGAATTATTTAAAAAATCTCGGCGAACTAATGAATTAGCTATAAGGATTCCAATTTTGGTGATGATTCAAATTTAATAAATATATAGGTATTGTGATTTATTGAGTTCCTATCTCAACTTTTTTTAAGTTCCAAATTCGCAAATATTCAAAGGATGTCTCTTTGTGTTGTATTACTAGGGACCTTTAATTTGACATGAAATTACGTATAGTTACGGTACAATAAAATCTTGAAACGATTGCAGTCACCTGATTTATTTCTAAAGTATCTATACTAATATTATAAAGAGGAAAGATTTGTTTTTTTGTTTGTTTGTTTGTAACGAATAGGCTCCGGAACCTGGACCGATTTGAAAAATTATTTTACTGTTGGGAAGCTACACTCTTTGTGGTGAACATATATGCTATATTTTATTCCCGTATTCCCACGGTAACGAGAACTACGCGGGTGAAACCGCGTGACGTCCGCTAGTCTTGTATAAAACACTTGGTACAGACGTCCCTTATACATTTAGCAACTCATCTTAATATATAAAAATATTTATCACCAAAAAAACTGGAGTTTATATATCTTAATTTAGAACAGCTTCCTTCCTGATGACTTAAACATTCTGAGATACAGGAAACGCATTATCAATATCGTTATATTAATGACCCGCTTTAATTTCAATAACTATAAATTATACAACAAGTTTGGATGGATTTGTATGATGATATCTTTATAAACGATCATACGATATTATCCCTAAGCTATATTTATATGTAACTAGATTAATAAAACCAGTTTCTCTTAATGTGCCGTAATTAATTTTTCACTAGTTCAAGAGCAAGGTAAATAATATACGGTAGAGTAATTTAATTTACTAATGGGACCAGAAAAACGAGTGCTATGAATATATATTTAGCAAAGTTCTACAAATATGTGTGACAGTGATAACGGTTGGCAACACACGACGAATTTGGAAGTCGGCAACACAATTTATAAGTCAATAAAACGCAGATTTCAAAGCTCTTTTGGCTTCCCTAGCTCAGTCTGCTTTTGATGATGAGCATCTTTCGGTTACCACAAGCATTCCCGTGCTTTGGAGGTACCCTGAAGACATTTGGGAGCAGATTTGCACAGCAGGTCGCAATCCGTTTTGATAGTCAAATGAGTACATCTTTGAACAAAGCGTTATCAAACGCACCAAGCGCTGTTTTACTCTGCAAATAAGGTCAGCAGTGCTAGTATTACACCTCCGCTATAGCAAATATCTATAGGCTAGTGATCAATTTCGATTAAAGAGGCCGGTGTGTTTAACTTGTGGGGCAAAAAACGGTTGTCACCACCCGAGTTCATGAATTGAGCTATATTAGCGGATGTCACGCGGTTTTACCCGTTTAGTTCCCGATCCCGTGGGAATATGGGAATAAAATATAACCTATGTTACCCGGGGATAGTGTAGCTTCCCAACAGTGAAAGAATGTTTCAAATCGGTTCAGTAGTTTCGTAGCCTGTTCGATGCAAACAATCGAATCTTTCCTCTTTATAATATTAGTATAGATAAATCGAATGCCTGCACGTTTGCTAGGAGTCTCCCTGTGCCTACTGTCCTCTAACTCACAATCTCTTTTAGACAAGGTTGTTCATCATGAATCAGTGGAAATCTCAGAAATTATTCCTCTCAAGTATTGGTTCCGTGCCTAGGGGCAGTAACGTGATGTTTCTGAAGGCTGTGGTAATCGTTTTTACCATTACATGGCCGTGTATTTACTACCTACATAATCTCTATTACAAATATCTAATTTATTGTAAAATAATAATATAGGAAATAAGAAGGTTGACGTTTTGACCTCAATAAATCAGAATTCATTTAACAGTTCAATGTTTTTTGGTGAACTCCAGTGCATCACTCCAAATGGCAGACGTGTCACGGAGCGGCGCTTGCGCACAGGTGTGTGTGTGATCGCGTGCATGTGTTAAATTATATCACCTTGGCTCGACAATGACCTACATAGCTAGATAGTACTTTCGATTGATAATCTCAAGTTTTATTTTGATCTGAAATGGCAGTCAGGGTTCATTGGCGAGTCGAAGATTTTAGGCAATATGCCCTTATCATGTGGGACCAATAAAACCAGCATTGACCTATGCCTAGCCATTCCGTATAGGCTTGTTGTATGTACGATGCATACATAGCATACGATAGCATACGATGCATACAATGCATACATAGAAAAAACTAAACAATACAGATTACCTATCTCTCAGCAGGTGTCTATGTAAAGTGTGCGCGATAAGTTGAGGCACGCTTGGGAAGAATCTCTTCCTTCCCTTAACTCATCGCGCACGTGTAGTAGGTACTTTTTTTACGTATCCTCATGGATGTTATTTATGGCTTCTACCGATTCAAGCTACACTATGCACTACCATCTGCTTATGACCGGAAGTCCCGGGTATGCCCTCGGAAGTAGTACTATAGTATTAAAAGTCCTTTCGTGTCGTCGCAATTGAATTTACCTATATAATACTAGCTGACCCTCACAACTTCATTTGTGTTACATTTTTCATTGCTGCTTAGCTCCTATACATTGTAGCGTGACGATTTATAGCCTATGAAACTCCACAATAACGTAGCTTTCTATTGGTGTAAAATTTTTGAAAAGCTCGAATAAACAATAAGAAAGTTCCTGTGGTAATCCGGTACAGGAAAACTTTAATATGTGGAAGAAGTCGCGGGCAACGGCTAGTCATGTATGTACACATTCATGGTAATTTACAGTCGCCGCCACACTCGGCCTAGAAAAACCAGAGCGTTCTTGAAACCTAGACACACTTACAAGAACTATGTAGTATTAAGATATTCATCTTCTAATATCATGAGTTTTATACATAAGGTGAGTAAGAGCGTAAAGGTTTCGAAAAAAATCGTGAAACGTTGTATACCAGTTGTACAATGTCGCAAAATATTGCTTTCGGAGTTTGTTGCCTATAGCACAATATACCCACAGGATGCCCTGTGCCTGTAGAAACTTTCTTACGGGTACCCATAGTTTGTATGATAAATCTCCCTGCATCGGTATTCTCGAATGCCTGTGGTATGGAGTTCTCATACAGAGGTTTTTAAAGATCTGTAGGCTATCACCGCGAGTATAAGGACGTTTGCAACAAGACCTACAATCCCAAAAGCAACGGGACCTATATTCGATCAGGTGCATTGTCATCGGTGACAAGTGTGCAAAGTTTGAATTAAATCTGATCGTTCACAGTAGGGCAAAATCGAGCCCAAAAGAGTCGGTTACTAACTAGCAAACAAGCAAGCAAGCAAACACAGGTGAAACTAAAAAACATACATACACATACATATGGTCACGCCTTTATCCCCGAAGGGGTAGGCAGAGGCATATTATATGCCCACATTTCACCTTTGTATAATTTGTCCCACGTAATAGGTGGTGAGCCGTATTGCAGTGTTTAAATGGACAGGCGCGGGTTGTGACTGCCTGCTGTTGAAATAAAGCCTTCAACTTAGCTTAACTACTGCCATTTTACTAGCAACCGGGACCAACGGCTTAACGTGCCTTCCGAAGCACGGAAACGCTCAAATAAATGTCACAAAGTGATTACATGGATGGTCACCCATCCATGGACCGGCCATAGTGAAAGTTGCTTACTGCAGTGATCGTTTAAAGAACACTGAGTCCGCGGGGCCACGAGCGCTTCCTGTGTGTAAAACTAATAAAAGCGGTATAAAAATGGCCACGTCGCTTCGCGCCGGGAGGCCAGGAGTAGGATTCGCGCACGCTCCTAATTTTTTTTTTGTTTTTAGCTAATGCTGTTATAACGGCAACAGAAATACGTAATATGTGGAAATGGTCTAGGTATCACGATTCATGAGTTGCAAACTAGTGATAGATAGACAGTAGACAGACAGAGGAGTCTATAGTAGTAGTAGGATCCAACTTTTACCTTTTGGTTACGTAAATACGTAGAAAGATATCTTGCAGTAGTGTGGCAATTGCAAAAAGATAGGTAGTTTGTTTTCAAATCTTTGAAAAAAGACTATCTTTTTTTTTCACGCTAACTTTTCCACTAGCCAAAAACGGTTTTTACGAGCATTTTCTTATAGACTGGACTTTAGTGCATTCATTAATTCACAAACAAAGTATCTACATGTTACTAGTTAAATTGTTTGGAGGTCGCGAAGTGAAGTTTTTCGCCGCAATATGCATTCGCTGTTCCGTGATTCGGGGTCGAGTAATTTCGTTGTTACAATTCACTATATTCTTTGCTTTGTGTTTTCGCTATTAAATATTCAGTTTTGTAGAATTATCGATAGCGCAGTATTCGATGTAATCTAGATTGAGGGTCATTCGGTATTTCCTAACAATCGACAATATTTTGGCAGTTTCTAATTATTGATAGAAATTTTTTGGTTGAATTTCGAATTTATTAGAACTACATACCTAACTATTTTTATTTATTTATTTATTTATTTATATATATACTTTATTGTACACCAAGAAAATAACACAAACGGAAGGAAAATATGTTACAAATAAAGCAATACAATGGGCGGCCTTATTGCTGAAAGCAATTTCTGCCAGTCAACCTTCGGATGGAAAATATGTTATTATGAATGATTCTGATTACATAATATATAATGTTCAACTGTGTATTGTTGTAGATCTTGTAGTAAAACAACTTGTTTAGGTCGTCGGTGTGGTTTATTGTTCAAATTTCTCTTCACATAGGTACATACAATATTATTTTAAACAGAATTACTAAGTTTTATTACTACGTCAGTCTCAACTAAGGATGATGGATGGTTCGCTATTCGTCTCGATGAGATGCCAACTGTCAAACAGTTGTCAAGTCACAAATGTCAACTCAAATGTCAAATAACGTTCCGTTATTACAAACTGAGTATAAAAAAAGTTAAAAATAAAAGAAAAGGCATGGTGAAATATTCAATTTCTACAATATTTAAAAATTATGAAGATATTCAACTTCTTAAACAAAAATGTGGAAACGCTCACGTAATACCTATTACCTACATAAAAAGATATTGTCAAAATCTACTGTTTACGTAAATGTCAAGTTTAAATTTAAATTCCAATGTCCGTTAAACAATATTTTAGCAATGCACTCCGAAAAGTCAAATTTCTTATCTTCTACATGTATTAATTAATTTAAATAAATAAAATAAAATACAATTGTAGCAATGGAATAACTTTATTTTGTAACGGAATAAAATGTTGCAAACTAAATAAACGGAAAATTTCCTCAACAAAGACTTTGTTGGTAAACGTCGGCAAATCGTCCACATTAGAGGCAGAGTGTCAACACTGTAGGTAACTCAATACATTTAGCTACGTCAGAATTATGTTAAACTTTACTTCTCCAATTATCGTATTGTTTTTGAAGTAAAACTTCTTTAGGCGCGACTAGGGAGTAGCTCAAATTTTTTTTTCTGACGGAAGTAACGCTTACTATTTGAATTTTAAAAATAACGGGTTAGCTTCGTAAAGATCGGACACCACACACATATTAAGAGGTAAAATTTTTGAGGTTGCATACATATTATAACGCCATTTATCCCCGAAGAGGAAGGCAGAGGCATATTATATAGCCACATTTCAACTTTTAGATTTTTGTCCCACGTAATAGGTGGTGAGCAGGTTGTGACTTAGCTTAACGACTATCATTTTACTGGCAACCGGGACCAACGGCTTAACGTGCCTTCCAAAGCACAGAAACGCTAGCAAATAAATGTCATGTGGGTTGTAGGGGGTAATCGCTATTACAACTGAATCCATTTGAGAAAATGTCGTACACGAATCGCTTTTATATGGAAATGGCACAAACGGATACCCATCTCAAGACTGACTGAACTACAACCGATGCTGTAACTCAGAGAATTAATCAGTCTTCATTGACTCGTTTTCGCTTTTTATTATACATAAGTCGATGTGTCATTAACGAGGTGACAATCGCACCACGATCAGAAAAAAAAAACATTAAATGGCGTGGATAAATGTCAAAGTGACATAAGTCCTTGAACATTGACGTTTGTATTATTGTTATAGTTGTTGTGTTTAAATGTCAGTTTGCCAGCTCATTGTTAAATGTCATATTAACATATTTACAATCAGAACAGATTACCTGAACCCTAATAGGACCTCCACATTCTCACGAGAATCTCACCAAGAATCTCGCCGAGAACTTCTCTTGGATCCGCATTCAGAGAACGAGGCGAGAAGAACACTGCGAGAATCACATCCACATTCTCGTTACTCGTGCTTTTCTCGAGTTCTCGAGAGATTTTCTCGCGTTTTCGCAAAATTTTCGCGAAAATGTGTAGCACTCACTTTTGTATACGCTTTGATATCGTACTGTCTAGAATTGCTGCCCATGTGCTGCAAAACTCCATATGCTACGATAATCACTATATCAACAAAGTAGGATTTATGCTACATTTGCTGGTCACACAAATCCATGTCTTCATTTCGCTTCGGAATCCTCTTTAACTGACAGCGGTGACGGCAGGTGGTATTATCAAGGATAATACCAAGTAGGCCCTATGCTCATAACACCCGAACCAACTCCTCAGACGCGGGATAGCACTCGAACTCCATAGGCGAGGCTGAAGTCTGCCGAGAGCCTTGGGACATCCTTTTGAAGGCTTACCCGGTACTCCGGGCCGTAGACAGTTTTAAGGCATCACCTGTGGTTTTAGTCGGCAGGAGTCCGGCATAGCATCCATGTAGAAGCCAGTTAAAGCCCGAAGTACATTCCATCATGCTCATGTGAAATGTTATTTTTTATACAAAAGGATGTTACTTTCTTAGATATCACGTCAGGACAGATACCGACACTCCCTTTGAGAATATTCCAAATTGTCGCATTTCCCTCTCTGTATATTGGATGTAACCTTATTATTGCGACGAATATAATATTCGTATATTATATTGTGTGTATGGACCGTGCCGTGTGGCGCTCGGTTCTTTCTGCCTACCCCGCAAGGGATTTGGCGTGAAGATAGTATAGTATAGTATAGTATAATATAATATTCAATTTACTTTGCGTTGCTATAAAACGGACTTTTTCCTATCTTTGTTATATTTTTATGTAACTATTGGACGCCGTTTGTTTCATTAAGGTAATTCTCATTCCCATAGGAATATGAGAATAAAACGTAGCCCAAAACCATTTCTGAAGTAGGTACTTGCGTTGTATATTGTGTCAAAATTTGACCTAAATCTATTTAAAGAACTTTTAATTTTTTAAAGCATCAAATTAACTTATCATTTTTATATCAATGTAAAGAACGACTTGCCACTAAAATATTCCCAAATATGACATTGACGTCACTACGAAATCCTCTACGCCACACGCCTACGCCGTAGCCAGGTCCTTGCTACACGCTACCTACGCGTAACGTAGCCCCTCTACGTCAAATTTTATCCTTACTACCCGTTCGCTCTAACTTTGCCGTTGGCGTAGAGGCGTAAACCCGAATTGTTAATTATACGAAGTAAATTGACAGTAGCTAATGTCACTTCGTCATAGAAAATACGCAACATTGTATGAAGAAGTGACATTAGTTGCTGTCAATTTACTTCGTCTAATTAAAAATTCGACTTTAGTATGGAGCCGAGCGGCAAAGTTAGAGCGAACGAGCAGTACTGCCCATGACGCAAAGGGAGCTCGCTCCTCAACGCAAGTAAAAGTTACCCACTCACACAGAACCACAAAAAAGCAACATTCAAAGGCATTTAAATTGAAACTAAGGTCATACAGGCACTAAATATATCTCTTTGTTATAAATTATTAATTGCAATAATACATGTTGTTGTAAACCACGCGATTTAAGTTCGAATGTGTGATACTAGTGTCATGTAGTTGATGGATGAGATGGAGCAATATGTCGATGTATGTGTGTGAGAGGGAGGGCGATGTAGCAACAAGTGGCGGTGTGGGGGAGGGGGGCGTTATCGCGAGAGTGACGTCAGGGCCCTTTCACTGTCCGAAGTTGCGTATCGGCGAGTCAGACATCAGTCCGCGCGGCTCGGTCACAGCGGGAGCTCGTCTCGCGCTTAGTGTTCCTAAACTTCACCGACTCACGCGTCACTCGTTTAACAAATCACGTAAAATACATCGAACGTCGAAGCCACAGGACAAAATACACACATAAACGCCTGTATTGGTCTCCAGTGTGATACGACTCCTACGGCTTTCACCACTTCTGTTCGGACAACGGACTTTAAGATGGGCGTCATTAAGGTGACTCCGGATACCGCTTCCCTGATCTCCGTCTGCGACATGCTTGACGATATGAAGGTAAGTGTTACACGCGAGCATGTGATATATCCAAAATTACCGTGACAATGGCTACCGTCCAACCAGCCAGTTCCGTATTGGTGAAAAAAAAAACTAGTGTAATAAGTGCGTGGGTGCGGTTTATTTCTTTCGTAGTTTTTTTTTTCGTTACAAAAGAGGTAGTGCATAATCGAGTTTCCCTTTGTTTTGGTTCCTGGGTATGATTTTCTACAGAAATTCGGGGGTAAATCGATAATAATGCTAACTTTTTAAAATTTATTTGTTAAACACTCAAATAACAAATATTTAAAGCTGTGTTCCCTAATTTCGTGACAGTGACAAATATTTACCTGTATTTTCAAAGATATTTGTCACTGTCACTAACTGGAACTAAATATCAGTTTCACTTTTAGTGGTGCAATCGTTTATTACTCGTACTTGCTGAAAACCTTGTTCTAAATTAGTAAAATTTAAAAAGCATTGAGAAGTTCAGTGCACGAATTATGTACCTATTCTTTATTCAAATGGCACGTTTTCTACTGAGTGCGCAAGCGCCGGTGAAAACTCGGTGTTGTCTGTGGTCATCGGAAGCGGTTGCCCTTATCTGTGGTTTGTGACATGATTGCTGGAACCAGGCTTTTAACTATTGCTGATTTTTTAAACATACCTGTTTTTTTAATGAATACTTTTTAGGGTGCGTTGGGTATTTTTGTGCAGGGAAAAAGTACTTTGAAATCTTGACCTGTTACCGACAACTCCAAACTGTTGCCGATTGAAACTGCTGAGGATTTCGATTTCATTTCTTTGTTTAAGTTGTCACTACACTCTCGGGGTCCCAATCAGTTTTTCTTTATCCTTTTTTCTTGACTAAAGGTAGTTTTACGACATAATAAAGTTTGGTCTTTACATATAACTCGCAATAATTCTTCAGCAGTCGAGAATAAAAATTATAGCAACCCTTTTTTACAAAAACCTATTTATACACGTATACTAAGTTACTAAAATACATTAGACCTTTTTTGATAAGAGAAATTGTTTAGTACTTTAAATATGTATAGGTGAAATAATCCTTTATTTAATTTACAAGTTCTTACAATAACTTAATATTTTTACACTAAAGTGGCAAACAAGCTTATAGAAAGTGCCCGCCGTAACATATATTATTACTTACCTAGGTTTTATACTCTCATAACCGACCTTTTAAAAACCTACTAAGACCTTTTTGAAGAACACCTTTGTTTTTTGTAGGTACTTGTGGTATTAAAATGCAGTCAGTTTATATAATGGGTTCAGATCCCAGACGGAGCAAGTTTTATCATTATTAATACCGAATTGATTTATTCCACATCCTGCTTAGTGTGTTTTTAATTTAATATTATTCCGCTTTGTTCCATTAAGAATGCATGAAAACATTGCAATTTTGTATTCAGCTGAAATATCATCATATAAAATTCCATTTCATACTTATATTATGTTGAGCAACTATAACGAATTTAATTTAAGTAAAAAATTGTAGGAACTCGTATGTTTTGTCAAAATTATTATGGTAATTAATTCTTTGTTTTGTTCATATTATTTAAAATATTAGCATAATAATGGACTAGGTATTCTGACGACCTGCCGGGGTATTCCGAGTTCCGTATACATAGATCCGGATGATATATCTTTTAATAGGTATTTTAATATATATTATGCAATAGGTATTTGTATGCATATGTATTTGTTAATATATATTGTGTTGTACATATATGTTAAAGTATTACATATGCTCATCACGCCTGTCTCCTGTTGGGGTAGGCAGAGACTATGACTTTCCACTTGCTACGATCCTGGCATACCACTTTCGCTTCTTCTACTTTCAGAACTGTTTTCACGCAAGCTCGCTGGCTAAGGGTACTCTTGCCCTGGTCTAAGTATTAATATATACTTGTATCTATTAGTCTCTAAGTTAAGGCTGCAATATTCGACCTTGACAAATCCTAAGGCAATTCGATGGATTGCAGCGTTCGGTTTTGCCGGATTTCATTCGATTCTAATACATTATATTACTGCTATAAAATCTGAGGGGTTTTAAAAAAAAATCTAGCCGTAAAATATTGTTCTAAAGACCTATATCTATTTTATGACAAGTTTTTATGAGGATTAAACTCATTTATTTAGATAAAAAAAGTACATTACTTGTTCAGGGTTCTGCAAAATTTCTCATTTTTCAAAAGCGATTTCGATCAAACAAAGTATTCATAATCGTGTTTTGATACGTTAAAAAAGCAAGAGTATCTAATAAATTACAATAATATAGTTTTATCAGATCAAATCGAAGAATATTTCCTAGTATAAAGTTCACCCCAAGATTACAAGCCTTATGATGTATCATAAAGCGCTCTCGCGCGCTCGCTCGTGACCGCCTCGGAGTTCTGTAAACGATTACAGCAGTAAGCAACTTGAACTATGATGGAACTCGGTGATAGGTAACCACTTTGTGACGTTTCATTAGCGTCCGTTCGTGCTCTAGATGGCACGTTTTATCTCCTAAATTCTCACATATCGAAAGCAAAAAATAATCATCAAGTACTGAAATTAACTCATTAGTTTTCGAGCATTTCAAGTTTTAGACTTTATGGGTGGCTTGAAACCTTAAACAGCGCCAATGGGTTGCCAGTTCCCTTCGCTTTTCTAGTCCCTGCCATCTCTATAGAGGAAAAAAGTCGTGAATATAAGCATGTTGTTGATGTGTGACAGTTCTCACGTTGTTATTCAGATGATTCACAGCAGCAAACTGTTTCAATGGCCGCCGGTACGGAATAAGATCTATGCGACGCGTCGGGGCTGACGTGACATCGTTAAAATTGTTTTGATTCAATTTTCAACTCGAGCGATGCGGCTGATAATCTAGTGAAATGTTTACAAGTTTGTAGGTTAGTGAGGTTATTAAGAGAAAGACTCGCAACGCTTTTTCCATACAAACGTATTTCTCTAATTGATTCCTGTATAATGCCTCTAGAAGAATCTTTGTTTCTTTATAAAGATCAAAAGATCTGCTTGTATACATGTTATCACTATTTTACGGTAAAAAATTAGGAAAATATGACACTTTAAAAATGGCGTATAATCTCAAGTAAAAATAATGTAATTTCATCTTTTTATGTAAGGTAGATACCTCCTATTGATTCAGGTAGATAAAATAAAATATGAAAATAAAATATGCAAAACATAAAAATGCAATGGAATTCCATTACATTTTTATGTTTTTCACGTATAACTATTTTATAAACCGATTAATTTTTGTTATGGAAATTAATTGTTTAATTAATTTTTGTTAAAGTACGATACAACTGCAATCGATTCGCAATAATTCTCCACATCTGATTATACTATATGTAGAATGGTTATAGATTTTTTTTCGTTCGAGTACTCAATGATGGCAATACTTCCAACCATTACATGGCACAAACAACACTATAGGCAAAGTATGGATCTATAATACACCTCTGCTTGCACTTTCAGGGGTATATAGATGTTATGCTATACGTCTACAAACTATCGATAAATACATTACAAATTAGAAGATCATTTGAACGTAGTAACAGTATTTTACAATTACAATATGGTCCGGCGCAGGCATCCATGTTTATCATCGACGCGCACGCGCTACTCTACGCGGTACATTGAACACGAGCACCACGCATGCGGGAGGGGGGGGGGGGGAGCTCTTTGGCGTATTGCTTTTCTTTCAAATTATATGTCGTAGCAGATTTTTAAACAATTGACTTACAAAAGATTCTATTCGGAAAATAATGGACTTTGTTTTAAACGACTTCCAAAAAACTGTACCGTATTAAGATATATAAATGTTTATTTCATTGATGCTGATAGCTTTGTTTGATTTAATACCGCAAGTAGGTGACAGCCCACTATAGATGACAGAGGCATCTTTATAATATGTGTTTAAATATTATAAACATTGGCACTCAGTGGTCTTCGAACCCAGTGTAATTATTTGGCCGCGCTTACAATCTAGTCGTTCAGCGATTAAAAAATTGTGCAGAGTCCATTTTATTCTAATGTTTTTATCGATGATTTACTAAAAGTTGTAGTTATGTGGACTCTCTTATTGGCAACAGTACAATTACCACAATACATAAACATAAATTCATAACATTGCCAGTGTTAACACACTTGGCAAACCTGTCCTGTGGTACCAAAAATGTGAATGTTACCATCCTAACTACAGATATTCAAATGCAGAATGCTTACAAATGTAGATAGTTTATTATCCACGCGTGGGCGATCTTTCAATGGCACGACAATTTGAGACAGTTTTAAAACAATCTTCGTGTTGCCACTACTAGATGATGTATTTTCATAATACTTTGATTGTTAACTAGATTGTATAGTAAACCGACATCTTGGTCATTGTACATTGTAGACTTTTAGAACAATGTGTGCTATAAAGGCGGGCTTGGTTCAATGGTCGAATTGTGAATCAGTCTCCGGAACTATTTATAAGACTCAGACATACATACCTACATATATTACCTTGCTCCTCGAAAGAATAGGCAACGGTATTCCATAAGCGACAACCGGTGGTAAACCTATTACCATCTTGAAATTGTATTAAAAATTAAGAGGTTAACCGCACAATGCAACGCCGGCGGCGAAATGACGTGAGAGTTTCACACAGCGCCGAGGTGCGGGATAGCACCCGAACTAAGGACCTCAAAGAAACAGGATAACACCCAAACTCTTAGAGGCCGCTGTGGTACTCAAAATCTGCCAGCAAACCAAAGAAAGAACCCTTATCCGACGCCGCAGTGATAGCCAAAGTATTTCGGGAATCCTGGACAACCTTTAAGTTTAGACTTAACATTCTTGGAGATTTTTTAAAGTATAAAGACGATAGTGGCTGTAATTTATTTAGAACTTCATACAAATTGCGTACTTTTACCAAATTATTTCACAACACTTTGTTTTGAATTTCTAATCGCTTGAACCTGAGTACTTGTTATCACACTTATCTGTTATTGATTGATAGTCATTTTTTTCGCAAACCATCAAAATAGTGAGCTCGTGTTATTTACAAAGATAAGATTAATTTTATAAATATTTTTCTTTCGCGAAATTTCTTATTATCTAATCACATGTATTTTCTGATGCAAAAAATCAAGAATAAAGACGGTGTCACACAGTGCCTGGAATCTTCGTAATGCGTGAATGTGTCTGGTCTGGTCGTGATCCACCTATCCTTGATATTACCACCGGCTTTGACACGGCCTGATACATACAATATATCATTTTACTAATATTATTAGAGTGACAATTCTCATACTTTCTCATATTATAGTCACATTTTTGTATGAATAGCTTATTATAACATTTTCATTGCAAAGTTATTAAAACTCTAATTTCATGCCAGGGATCCGCCGAAATCTTATGCTTGGTTCATACTTATTTTATATTATAAGAGACAAAGTGGTCTAAATTTTAAATTGAGAGCAATCAAACTGTTAAATAACATGTCAAATAATTTATTCAACTACGTTACCGAATGATCGAATGATGTAGCCTCTTATTTTACTATTTGTAAGCAAATAAACATGTTTATTAGCGAAACCGTGTTCAGAAGATAGTATCTTTAAAGTGTATTGCTGGCCGTTGCGGATGCACTCAGTATTTGGGTCGCGCGTTTTGTAATAACTCAATGTCGCCAGCGTTTATCGTGACCTCGTGTGCGTTGTGCCTTCGTACCGTACAAACACGTTTGTTTTTTTGGATTTATTACTTTTTAATAGTATTATTTCGAAAAGAGTGTGTTTAAATTCTGAATATTTAGAAGGTCGAATATTCGCTTTCACTTTTAATAATTATTAATTAAACATTAATTTGTAATAGTGACAAAAGTAAATATTTCATGTTAGTTAAATTTTTAGAAGTCTTCATTTATTTTTAAAAGCGTTAGTTGGTTAGTATAAACATTATAAGACTCACACAGAAAATCTGGTGTATATGAAAGATACTGATTTAAATAGTAGTAGGTCTTAAACCTAGGCTAGCATTTTCAATCGTGATTATGTCGTCCAAAGTATTAAGTGTACTTATAAGTATCCTATGTAACTAAAGCACATTGAGCTAGAGCTCGAATTAGTATTATAATAAACTCAGTTTTACTTAGGTAAATATTTTTTTGAAATAACTCGATAAAAAATTATAGTTTCAAGAAATACCGACATTGTGGGTCATAATTATCAATTACTAGCTGATGCGCGCGGCTTCGCCCGCGTGAATTTTGGTTCCCGTTCCAGCTTCCCGTGAAAACAATTTTCTGGGATAAGAAGTAGCCTATGTGTTATTCCAGACTATACTCTATCCCTATACCAAATTTCAGCTGGATCCATTTAGCCGTAAGAGCGTGATTGAGTAACAAACATCCAAACATCTAAACATCCAAACATCTTCACAAACTTTCACATTTATAATATTAGTAGGATAGTAGGATTATTCATCTAGATTAACATTTATACAAAACTTATTTAAAACATTTTGCATTTTCATATCTTCGACAAATATTTTGGTTTTACGAAAAAAACCATGATTCTCTGACAAAATAATAGCCTCTTAAACTGTAACATTGAGATTATATAATGCAATGTGGGCTCTATCCTCTATCTTATCTAACGATGAGATAGCCTAGGGCCCATCTGTATGTCAAATTGTTGCATGATTCTATGCAAGAAGATAAAATAAATAAATGATTATGCATAATGCAGTGTTGGTCATATACAATTTTGTCCTATTTTTAATGCCTAGCTCAACTAAGTACCCAGATTCGATTCTCGGATTGAATCAAATATATATAAGTATGTTTGTCAGTTGTCTAAATCCCATAAAACAATCTTCCATTAGTTTAATTTGGGTAAATAAGTGTCTAAAAATATTTATTCTTTATTTGGTGCGTAATTATAGTACCATGTTTTAAATTCTCTACAATTTATCTCCCGACAAACAGAAAGATTAAAAACGGCTGTATTAGTCTGATCCAATTACATATTCGACCTTGGATATTCTGCGCGGTATCACGGTCACAGGATGCTGTGAAGGCGTGGGTCGCGATGCTATAATATTGTGATATAACATGATTTTCTGGCATTTTTGATGTTATCTGTTTATAAATACATAATGGCAAATTTAAGCGCAGTGATCAAACAAACAAAAATAAATTTATTTCACTTAGGCATATACTGGTGCACTAGTAAAACGTCACGAATATAAACCAAAGAAGTACCACCAGTTCACAACGCGACTCATCTGAGAAGAACTCAGCGTGTTATTCTATTTAGTGGTCTATTTACAATATTAAAGAATCTAAAAACTATGTATTATATAGTAAACTATGTATGAGTTGCCTGTTCATTTTGACTCACCATGGCGATGAATGACTTAACATTGTTTTTTGAGAATCTAGCGGAGCAGATAATTTTCAGGCTTCTTTCTTCAGCAAATAATCATTAATTTTAATTGTATAGTAGCCCTTCCTATTAGTAATTTTATGTTTTTAGAACAGAAAATAGAGAGATTACTCATATAAAAAAACAATATAAAACCACTATTGTAAACATGTATGTGTCAATGAGAAACAAACAAGCTTTCTAAGGTAAGGTTTGATACTGTAAATGTGGGTGAGCGTCTACGTAAATAACAATACAAATTCAATTTATATTGAGATTCACAGGTGGGGTAGAATAATATTTTGTATTGGTGTATCCTTTACATTTCATTTGGTCTGAGTTCCGTTCTCATTTCATAAATAAATACGAATTCAATATACCTGCTTTTCAGGACGCCACCATATTTAAATCACTTCCGTGCTACTTCCTACGATCTAATTTCATTTGTCATAAAAATAACTTACGATGAACATAACTATGACGAATAAAATACATTCTAAAAACGGAGCCAATATTAAGGAGGCCCCTAATTCTATAACTTCTCCACTGCAAATCTTGGGATGGAAATTTTACACTTAAAAGTGCACCTAGTACTGCTGTTACTGGTACATATCTATACGTACAACAATGGAAAAAAAGAAAAAAAAATTGTAACCTTAACCCAAATTGACCCCTCAGTGTCTTCAGAGCCTGTGAGGCAACAATATACCGAGATGGTGCCATATTCTGTTCATTTATTTTCCTTGGCCTTTTTTATCATTAGTTGTTTTCTTTGTTTAATGTTCATTTATTTTTTGCAATTGTTGCAAAATAAAACACTATTATTCTTTTAAATTTGTTTGTATTGCACTGGCGATATTTGCACTCAACTTTGCTTAAATTTCTGGTCATCTTTGCATAAAAATTTACTTCGTACAGTATTATCACTTGGCAGTAAACGTTCGTAGTGGCTAATAGACAATATTTTAAAAAGTAATTTAAAAGTACTATAATTTATGAGGACCAAGTAATGTGCAAAAATTCACGTTAAGTTTAAAATTTAACTTAAGTTTTATTTATCCATTCATCACACTAACAAAGTAGCATTAAAATATTGAGATACCTATATGAGAAATAAATAAGACTAGTGCCTTATTTAAAATCCTTGCATAAATATACTTGCTTAAATAATTTATATGCATCTGGGTCGAGTGTATAAGTAATGAACACATACTCCATGAAAATATCAACACAAATAATTGGGCCTCAAATCCAAAATTAAGCTTTGATATTGACGTCAAGGTTCGTATCTTTGGATAATACATTATTAATATATTTAGCATAATAATTTATTCAATAGATGACAGATATTCACCTTACCAAATTACTACATAATACGCACTGACTCGCGAAAAATATGTAAATTTCGTCGAACACGCTTGTCGTGTTACCACAAATATGATGGGTGAAATTTACATATTTTTCAGGAGAAACAATAAAATGATATACAAAATGTTTCTTAAGCGTTCAACGTTCATCAATACGCAACGTTTTTTCGGATAGATGTGCGGTCATCCTAAATCAATGCAACATGGAGTTATCGATTCGGCAAGATCACTCAAATTAATATCGAACTTTCTAGAAATCTTCGTTAAAATTTTGTCAATCACTATGCCTTTTATCGGTTTTATCTTTAAAAATATAGATACTATTATTATCAGTGACTTTCACCTCTATAAAATTCACGGACGCGTATTACAAGGTCATATAAACTTGTATATGGTTCTGCTTATCCATCGAAACTGGTTTGAAATTGACCATTAATAATGATTGTGAGTGACCTCCGCTCTGGAGCTAATCGTATGATTTTGATATCACGTGCCAGAAAAATATCCTACATTTACAAAACTGGCTTTTTGATTTAAATCTTAAATCTATATATATAAAAATCAATGCCACTTTTCGTTGTAATTTTATAACTCAAGAACGGGCTCACCTATCCAAACCAAATTTTTAGGCTTTGGTCGGACTATTTAGTAGATGGTTTATGTGAAGTTTGCACAAAATCGGTCGAGCGGTTCTTCATTTATCACGCAAACGAAGTTGCGCGGGTCAGCTAGTTTTGTATAAAAATATATGCCGTAAATACGTTTGAAACATCCCATTAAACTCTAAAA
This sequence comes from Miltochrista miniata, assembly GCA_933228765.1. Taxonomy (NCBI): domain Eukaryota; kingdom Metazoa; phylum Arthropoda; class Insecta; order Lepidoptera; family Erebidae; genus Miltochrista; species Miltochrista miniata. The sequence continues at coordinate 3,968,394 of OW121758.1, forward strand.
GAAACTAGATATTTGGTTGGTCAACTATTGCAGGCAGGCAATAAGCTTACTAATTACGTGGAACGGAATACAACTGATGAAATGTAGGCGTTAACTAGTATCAAAGATATTTTAATAGTAGAGTAATTTCGGGTAATATGGCCTGGTCGGTCAATATGGCCTACTGCGATTTCTCTGAAATGAATGAACACTTGCGACCGCTTGACTCGGCATAGCAACGCACCCCTTCCCCTCACTTCCTTAGTCAACTCGCGCGAGACGAAGTGTGCATGTGCGTCCCGTGCGGGCGCTCGATCGAAAATTACGTAAAGTGATCTAATTTTTTGGTAAGTTTTACTCATTATATTTCTTGAATTTGTAGTTATTTTTACATTGGTACTACACAGGTTTGTAGATTAGCTATTCATGTGTAGTATTGTGATAGATTTTAAACATATTTCTTGCTCATTTTTAGGCTAGACTTTTACCTATTAAAAACGTTCCTGCGGCCAATATGGCTCACCAGAAAGATGGCTAAAATGGTACCAGGCCATATTGTCCACATAATTTTATATTGTTTCTATTATGTTTTTTTTTAATAATGGCTTCGCGGAAACCACATTCACAAATAAAATGACAAATATGCTCTGCAAAGTAACACAAAGTTTATTAGTGACTGTTATATTTCTGGAGGGCACCTGATTTGTGGCTAATATGGCCCCAGGCCATATTGCCCTTCCATTGTTAAAATTTGACGATTGTTGAAGGTTCAGATTTTGTTTTTTGTAAATTATTTCTTAATGTTGATTGTTTTGAAATTCTAATTATTTATTCTTTATAAGTTCTAAGACTGAATTCTAAAATAAAAACTGATCGATCTCAAACCAAATTTGTTTTATTCCCAAAAAGGCTTATGGCGTGCCATATTACCCGAACTTACTCTACTACATAGTAGTATGACTATTATATTTGTTTATACTATTCATTTTGTAATCTTTAGAGTCCTCCGACGAAGCAATTTCGACAGGGTACAAAATCAAAACTAGATGATTAATATTCAATATGGTTGAACATTCTCACAGCAACATCATCTAGCCCAAACTGAGCTATTAGCTTGTGCTATGGGTTCTAGCTAGACGTCTGATAGACATACTAATATATTTCTAAATACATATATTACATTACATAGAAAACACCCAAAATCCGAAACAAACATTTGTGGATCACACAAATATTTGAACCGACCCGGGAATCGATCCCAGGACGCGGCAGGCGGTTACACTACCGACTACCCCACCGAGGCAGTCATTTAGCAGAAATTAATTTCCACAGTCTACTTACTAAAAATGAATATTTATAAATTCATAGAATAATTTCTACAATATTCAACAGGTAAAAGATACCGTTTAACACAAAGGGCGTGTTAAAGGTCATCATATAATTGGCATTGTCGTCTAACCGTGACGTCTGCTGAATTATTTTTGCAATTTAATTAAGCCCTGATAGTTTCATTGAGATATAGTATAAGCCTGAATGTCACACGCAATTTAAGTAGAAACTTAGGTACGCTTGGCAAAAAAAAGAAAATAATGAAGGAGCCACTGTGCTGTTCATATGGCAACCCGTTAAGAGAACCACCAATCAGTATCCAGTTGTCAACAACCGTCAATAAAACCCACCAATCAAATTGTATAACGTCATTGACTGACAGACATATGTGACGTTATTGGCAGCTTTTTGACAATGTAGCCAGCCTGCAAAATATTAGTTCCGTTTCTATACTTTTTGCCAAGCTGTACTAATAAAATTTGTCATAGTATACTAGACTCTATTAAATGAAAGATATTTAAATAGCTCGATTCTTACAATATGATCGTAGTCAAGTGTGGCATAAAAACATATAATGTTTACATACCTTTGTCCCCCAAAGGGGTAGGCACAGCCATATAATAGTACTGCATTTCACATTTTGCATTTTAGCACACGTACGTGGTGAACCTAATGCAATGTTGAAAGAGACAAGCGTAGGTGGTGACTGTTTTAGTTTTCAAACAGCTCATAAGGCTTTTAACTTAGCTTACCGACTGACATGGCAGTCGGTAAGCTCAGTTGTAAGCTAAGTGCCGTAAGGTAAGCTAACTGTCAATCGGACCCACGACGTAATTGCCTTCTGAAGCACGGAAACACTCATACAGGGAAATGCCACCAATTGGTCCACCAAGTGGTCCCCCAATATCGTGAGTTGATCGCGTACAGAACACTGATTCTATACCCGTATTCATTTTGATACCGTTTGCACTTGTATCTTACTTCTTGCTAATATTATAAACGTGAAAGTTTGTGAGTGTGAATGTTTGTTACTCTTTTACGCTCTAACGGCTGAACAGATCTTTACTACTTTTTATCCCGGGAATAAGTTCCCACGGGAAGTCAGAACGGGAAAATTTTGCGATGCCGTCTGCATCAGCTAGTATTGAAATAAATGTCAGGTGTTTCATAATAACAATAATAGCAATCGTACAATACCAGTGGAAGATAACAAAACTGTGATAAATGGTGGTCAGGTGCGGCACCGCACGCTGGATGTGGTCACCGCGTGGGAAATGTGAGCAGGACATGTAACATTGATGAAATGTAGGTGAGGTTAGATATATATATAAATACATATAACTCATACGGCTCACAACGTATTACGTGGGACAAATTATAAAAAGGTGAAATGTGGGTATATAATATGCCTCTGCCTACCCCTTCGGGAATAAAGGCGTGATGATGAACCTGAACATATAACTCAAAAGTGACTGACTGACTGACATAGTGATCTATCAACGCACAGCCCAAACCACAGGGCGGATTGGGCTGAAATTTGGCATGCAGGTAGATGTTATGACGTAGGCATCCGCTAAGAAAGGATTTTGATAAATTCTACCCCCCAAGGGTATAAAATACGGGAAGCGGGAACGGGAACAAATTTTACGCGGGCGAAGCTGCGGGCATCAGCTAGTATACTATACTTAGGTAAAAACCATTTTGAAAAGCAAATAATATGCTAACTAAAGATACCAGAGCTTAAATTGAACCACTACTGGTAGAAATATAGAGGTGATCCTCTTCGGGCACAGAAAAAAATATTGATTTCTCTCCTGTTTTTTTTTTAACGTGAGTAAAAATTTTCCATGGATGCTATGCCGGACTCCTACCGACTAAAATACCTCATGCATCCACCCAACAGCCTACGGTTGGGAACCCCGGCGAAGCCCTCGGAAGGATTTCCCAGGACTCCCAAATACTCTCCTGTATAATATAAGTAAATAGATGTGTCTATCAATCGTCTAAACCCCACAACACAACCTTATATTAGCTTAGTTTGGGCTATACGTCGGCGTTTTGTAAAATCCTCATTTCCTCTTGAAGATAGTATAGTTGCAATAATTAAGCTCTAAATCTGCCGGGGATCCATATCATAATTTCTTTTCGGAATTTCCGCAGCATAACAAGATTAAGACCTAAATAACATTGTTATTATTTACGCTGTAAATTATAGATATCATATTTGTTATCATTACCTGATAAATATTATAATGACGCAATACTGAAACACGTAATCTGATATAATTAATTAGTTGAAGTACATGATCGTAGAATTAATAAATACCTACGTATATCGTGCCATGTCGGGTGATGCCGACATTGCAAAATTTTCCCGATTATCCGATATTTGTGTCCTAGTTGTGACATTGTTTGTACTGCCAGAGATTGTATTTTTTGATGTGTCTCAACTCAACTAGGTCTGCGAAATGGCTTCTCGAATTTATGTAAATTTTGTGCTGTGTCATTGTTGATAATACTAACAACATTGATGGTATGACTGGTTACGTCTTAAGCGAGTGTTTAAGCGGATATATAGAAATGCGTTGTTTTTCTACACCTGGTAGCTCAATAACTGACAAGTTTCGTAGCAGGTCCTGGGGTAGTCCAAGGGCTTACCCGGGGTTTCCAACCATAGAAGTTGATAGCATCCATGAGGATTTTTCCTCACGTAAAAAAAGGGTCGTGGCAATCTTCACAAGCTTGCACCAATATGGATTCTCAATTCAATGTTAAAGTTGAAGTTCTAGCGCAAAATCAAAAGATTTTAAAAATCGATTCAGCAGTTTCAGAGTTGATTGATTACACACACAAAAAAAATACAGCACTCACACAGTGAGGTGAAATTTTACCTTCGCGTCTAATTAAAGCAACAAGATAGGTACCTACTAAAGACATCGATCGGAAATCGACTAAAATTTAAAATTGATTCGTTACTTTGCTTTATCTCTGTGTGTATTTTATAAAATTACACTTTAGAAGTTAGCAGTCGTATCCGGGTCTTTAGCGTTTTGTACTGAGATTAAGTTTTTAGTTTAAACTTAAATTCTGAAAAGGTAGAAATAGATTTACTCTCATAATTAATATCTTCATAATATACACAAATAAAAGATAAACAGGTGCATTAAATATAACTTGCTTACTTAATTATTTTTATTGTAGTAAGTTTATTAACTTTTTATCGATTTGCGTACTATCTGCACTTGAAACGTCTTTATTGTCTTTGGCCCAGAAACTGTAACAATCGATTATAAACCATATTGTTTACCGAATAAAGTCGAGTTCGATAGTAAGTTTTCAATGTGTAAACGCCTATAGAGTTAATCAGTTATTTAGTAAATTAAAGGCTAAATAACTACTTTATATGCTATTTATCGACTTCGAAACACATAAAGGGACTAATAGTTTTTTTCACTCAAATAATATAATAACATAAGCCGTTGTACTTATAAAATCTTAAAAGAACGGTTTTGACGCTTCTTGAAACGAACCTTATTTCGGCAAACGCGCTACTAAACGATTTAGGTATGAGAAAGAAACTTATTAAAATACATTGTTATTTGAGATCGATACTTAACATCACGTTTCTAATCGGAACTCGACTATGTTTCAATCGATCATCTAATACTAACGAAGGTTACTCGATCACATAAATCGACTAAACGGCATCGTAGTAAACGTGGTTCGACAGGAGCTACACTATCAACGTCACGTCGTCTTAAGTCTGAAGAATTTATTAAAATACGCGTTAATGTTGCCAAGCTATTGCTTCACAATCACAAGGGAATGCTCTAGGACGTATTTAGTATGCAACGATGAACACACAGACCGACGTAAATAATCTTTGTACTCGATACCAAGACTTCTCCTTGATTGACCCTTGATCTAGAATAGTCGATTAGATGAATCGATTACACAATACTTTCTATTGTATTGTCATTTCATTGTTTACGTATATTGAATTTGGTTTGGATTTAGTCGATTGTATTGTTTTAAAGTATTCATGTAGTTTTTAGTTCTGTTATGGATACAAGGTTTTTGGTAAAGTTGATTACATTATCATTGAGAACCAATTGTGCCCTAGGTTTTGCCTGAGATATTACAAAGCATCCATTGACTCATAAATGTCTGTATTTTCAAAAGTGTATGAAAATCTGTCAGATTTTGTTGACATTGATTGTTGCTGCTCCGCTCTCTTGGGTAATAAAGTAACATGGTGATACAGTTATCTTTGAATATTTTGGCATTATAATGGTGAAAGAGATTTGCGCGTATTAATTTGTAAGTTTCTCGCATTAGATTCTTCTACGAATCTTGTTTTTCTGTTGTGCAGTCATTGATATACATACATTATAGTCACGCAATTTCCCAAAGGAGTAGGCAGACGCTAATATTTTGGCATTTTAATGGTTAAAGAGCTTTACGCTTAATAATTCTCGATTTTTTCGCGTGAGATTCTTCTACAAATCTTGTTGTTTTCTTATGCAATCATTGATGTATATAGGTACATTATAGTCACGCCATTTTGGAGTAGGCAGACGTATACTTCACTCCTAGCTTTCAAAAGTTGAAATTTTTTCCCACATGTCCCTAGCTAGTTCCGTGTGCAAAAAATTATCTTTTTTCGATTAAAATAGGTACCTACCTATTATAAAAATCACTGAAAAAGATATGACCGATTGAAATAACCATTGTTTTTGATAATCGGTCAAATCTTGCGCCACCGGAAGTGAATTGTGAAGGGATGCATCTATCCGTGACATTATACATTAAATGAAAATAAAATAAATAAATAAGGTTTTTGACTTTTGCATTTTGTGATGGTCATTCACCGAAGAGATAATATTGTCTGCCTCTGTGGCGCAGTGGCAATGATGTAGCTCCCGTGCTGAGATATCGGGTTCGATTCCCAGGGCGAACCAAATTTATTTTTGTAATCCAAAATTGTTGGTTTAGGAGTTTCAATGGTTTCTGTGTAGGTATGTAGGTATCTATTTAGAAACATATGAGTATGTTTATCTAGATCCCATAGCAGAATGTTATATTAGCTTATTGTGTATTAGATGACTTTGTGCATTAATCTTATTTTTTTATCTTCCATGCAATTGTAATGCATGTAAAGTATATTATTAAATGACTCGTAGACTAGTACTACAAATTGTTCTAAGGTCGTTTCCATAATAAAAAAAAACTTGAGAGGTGTCAAGGGACACCCGGATGGAACGAAGTTCCTTTCGATTAAAGTGAAGGAATTGTAATAAAATTTTATTTTAATTTTAAAATTTTATTGTAAGCAAAAACAAAAACAGAAACAAAAACAAAAAGAAAACAAATATAAAAAAAAGTGAGTGCGTGTAACCTTTACGCGCGACTGAAACTGAACAGAGCGAAACTCCTATTTGCTTTGGTGTTGCTCGTAGAGTTCATGTTCATCACCTGGCTAGCACTAGCACTACCACTATCACTACCACTATCACTATCACTACCACTACCACTACCACTATCATTACTACTATTACTACCACTATCACTACCACTATCACTACCACTACCACTACCACTATCACTACCACTATCACTACCACTATCACTACCACTATCACTACCACTACCACTATCACTACCACTATCACTACCACTATCACTATCACTACCACTATCACTACCACTATCACTACCACTATCACTACCAAAAGTGTCGTTACAACTTTTCGTGAGAATTTTTTCCGTCTAGCCCCCTTTCACAACGCGCGATATGGAACTTCGTTCCAAAACTAATAAAAAGTAATAAGATTGATCCACGATTAAATTCAATCTACCTAAATCTTAGTCATAATATCTGTGGTCTAATTAAAAAAAAACTTATAGCGCTTGCAGGCTTTTTGTACATTGCAATCAGCATAATTTTTAGGTACTATTAAACTATATAGGAATTTACAAAATTTTTAGCCATAAATGCTTGGAAAATGATTTGCCCAAGTACTGTTTTGCCAACCAAACCATGCTCCCAGAGACTTTGGGATAGGCCGCTCTGCAACGAGGTTAGGAAACATTTATTGAATACGTGTTCGAATGTTGCAGATCGTGCTCGCCTATTGGCTGTGGGAGAATGGGAATCTGGTGTCTGGCTTCAGGCTCTTCCGTCGCCCAACATAGGCACTATGTTGGACGACACAACATTCAGAGTTGCTACCTGTCTTCGTTTAGGTGCTCCTTGCGTTTCTCCGCATAGTTGTCAATGCGGTGAAGCAGTCAACAACCTTGGGCATCACGGTCTATCATGCAGCAGGAGTGCAGGTCGCAGACCTCGTCATGCGTATCTTAACGACATCATCCGCCGGGCTCTTGTCACCGCCGGTGTTCCAGCCGTTCTAGAACCTAACGGTTTGGCTCGTGACGATGGCAAGAGGCCGGACGGTATGTCTTTGGTGCCATGGAAGATGGGAAGGCCTTTAGTTTGGGACGCAACCTGTGTGGACACCCTAGCTCCTTCTCATCTTCCAAGCACGGCGGGCTGCGCCTGTTCTGCTGCTGCATCTGCCGAGACTCTCAAACGGCGCAAATATAATAATTTAATAGGTAATTATATATTTGAGCCGTTTGGGGTCGAGACATTGGGCTCGTGGGGCCCAAGTGCTCGTGCGCTTTACAGGGAGATCGCAAAGCGTTTAGTTGACTCTTCTCGTGACCATAGGGCTGGCCTCTTTCTCGCTCAAAGAATTAGTATCGCAATTCAACGTGGGAATGCGGCCAGCCTTATGGGAACTTTACCGGTTGACATCGATGGGGAGGAATTCTTTGACACCTGAGCGAGGCATTGTCAGTCTTGTCACTACCCTCCCATCTGTTTTTGTTGTTTATTTTCTTTGTTTTTTTTTTCTGTATATAACTGTAGAATATAAGTAATTTTAAATTTTTCATTTTGTAAATATACCTATTATTATAATTCATTGACAAATAAATAAATTTTTTATAGGAATTTTAATATTATAAGGAGTAAAGGTTTTGTTCGTAATCGAGAAACTCGGTAACTACAGAAACTATTTTGTAAATTCTCTTACCATTAAAAAGCCAAGTCATCCAGAGCACTAAAATTTACATCATGCTTCTTTGCAAGGGAGCGGAGCAGTAATAAGAAATGTCATCAAATCAGGCAGTTTTCCTACATAACTGTAAACTCCGACATTTATGGTTTAAATGGGTGCTACAGAGTTCAAAAGCAATCTCAATCAAAAGCAGGCAAATCCGTGAGGTCAGATAGTAGATAACATATCAAAATAAATAATAAATAAATCCCGTTTAAACTATGTGTATGATTCAAAGTCGTTTTCAATCAATTTAATCGGATCTGCTGTTATTGTTAAACATTATTGGGTGTGGAGAACCTTGACTGACCAATACCAATCTAAGAGTTATACACCTATTTTAATTAAAAGATGAAGGCAAGTAACTTGATATACGGCCCAATGCTCAATTATGAACAATTTACTATTTCATAAATTATAACACGAGGTTGAGATTATTGCTCATGTAGATCGCGATGGCCTTAAATATCTTTACTTCGACGGTACTCACATAAAGCAAGGAATTCGTTAGTTATTGTCAAACTTTCAAATGAATCGTCGCCAATCTGAATATTTATAACAACACGTTTTCGTAACTGATAGAGGGTTACTTTTAATTTTGCTTGTACAAAACTATTGACGCAAGCGAAACGCTGTCTGTAATAATAATGAAGTTAGAATAATAAAACGTTCATATAGTTTAAAAGAAAGTGAAAATGGCTGCCTTCCCGCGCGTTTTGTTGTTAAGAAACTCGCGCTATGACGGATCCCGCGGCGCGCGCCAAGCTAGTTCCGTTCTGTATTACGCAGCTCACGTATGCCGAGGCCATGCTAATTACTGGCCTCACGAAATCGAAAGTAAGCACTTGATTGTCTAGATGTAGGTTGCGATCGTATAAAGAATCGCAACATCATTATCTACTTTGAACTATTTCGTCTAGTACCGTGTACGAATGAAAATTTGAAATTGGAATCTGAAAATAATAATATACATTTTTTTTATGGCAGGGTGTAACATTGATCTTTGATTTATGCCCACACTAATTATTAAAGACTTGTATCATTTTATGAGACAACTCCACTGCAGTTGTAGCTTAATTGGTTGTTATTTTTTTTAAATAACACATTCTTGTTCACCTAATGAACTTTTTTATACATCAGGAGATATATTGATATTGCGACTTAGCAGCCGCAGATAAATGTCGAATATAATTGCAGCGCGCCAAGAATACCTATATTTATATCTGTTCTATTGCTCTATATTTATATCCGGTTACGATTTAAATTGCCTGCTCACGATCACGCAATCTACTGCAAGGTCAAACACAAAGTTTTGACAGACGATACTCCTCCATATTGGTATTTCCTAAAGAATGTTTCTAATATACAATTGTTCCAGATCATCGCATAGAGTTGCGTGAAACATGAACACATCTGTTTTCGCTTTGTCTGTGTTCAATATGCATTGATTTGATCATTTATAAGACATAAATGATTTAAATTGTTTGTCGAGAAAAGTTTGAATGAGAGTACGTACGTACTGAAGCGTATTTCATTGTTGAAACCACTTGATCAATGCTAGTCCGTTTAGTATTGTAGCCATTGTATTGCGTACTGGCGGCCAACTCGTGATGTTTTCAGGCAACGCGTGTGCGTCGCTATGACGTAGAACAAGTTACGTCTGACGTACAACTTCCTCTAATTGCGAAAATATTTCGTAGATTACATACCTAGCTCATAATCATAAGATAACAATGTTTAGATTTCCACCACCTCCCTCGATAGCAAACATCCGTCGTTGTAACTTAAACATTCCTTACATTGAATGATTTAATTTTCTAAGATGCTTTGGTTTATGTGCACTTCAAGAATTTAAGATAGTGTTATCAACTCTTTTGTTATGTAAGTTTGATGGATGTCTTCTGTTATTTCGCAGTAAACCTGAAAGTAAATTTGGATTCGAAAAATGAAGCCGTTTTTTTAATTTCTTTGTCTTATTTCTTTGGTAAATAATAACAGTTGTTGTCTATGATAATAATATCATGAAGAGGAAAGATTATATTATGTTTATTTGTAATCAATCAATCTCTAAAACTTGACACCCAATTTTCTTTAATACCTACGAGTACTAAAATTGATATGGCAACTTTCTCGCGGCCATTGAAATCGATTGATTATTCCAAATATAAAATTAAATGTATAATTTCACAATCCCGTTCCGTATTACGCGCGTGTTTCGTTTGTGCACGCGAAAACTCACAAGTTCACGTTCTGTGTCGTGTGACACGCGTTTACTATCTGTGGTTCCCGCCAACGGAATTATTTTTGTCTATCATAATACTTTTAAAAATACGTGATAATATTCACTTAGATACAATATCTGATAGGTAATTTTCGTGACTCTCATTTGAATAGGACTTTTATGAAGTAGATATTATAGGAAACGCTCGTGGCCCCGCGGACTCAGTGTTCTGTAAACGATCACTGCAGTATGCAACTTTCACTATGACCGGTCAATGGATGGGTGACCATACATGTGATCACTTTGTGACATTTAATTGAGCGTTTCCGTGCTTCGGAAGGCACGTTAAGCCGTTGGTTCCGGTTGCCAGTAAAATGGCAGTCGTTAAGCTAAGTTGAAGGCTTTATTTCAACAGCAGGCAGTCACAACCTGCGCCTGTCCATTTAAACACGGCAATACGGCTCACCACCTATTACGTGGGACAAATTATACAAAGGTAAAATGTGGGCATATAATATGCCTCTGCCTACCCCTTCGGGGATAAAGGCGTGACCATATGTATGTATGTATGTATGTTACGTCTATCCTATTGTACAGAAACACATTCTTTATAATATGGCGTTTGCGTGACAAATAAAATACAAATATTCGTTGTCTTCGGTAGACATTTGGCCTTTGTAACTAGCTTTTCATTGTTAGCGCAGCGTTGTGTGGCAGCAGCCATGCGCAAACAACTGTCACATCGTAATCATAAGACAAACATTTGCGTAATTAATAAAAAAAAAATTCCTAACCGGCCCCATAAATTGACCGTGTATGGGTAATATTGAGATTTGAACAGACTAAATTCGGACGGAAATAAATATTGACGCAATATTATTGAGTCAATAATATTGTACGTGTATGGGGCCGGTTAAGCAGAAGTTTTTGGGCACACTTTTTTTTTTAAATATTAACTTGTTTAAAAACTGTTAGAAGTTAACATGAAGAAAATTATATTTGACAGATAAATGACATTTGGTCAGGGATTTTTTTTCCTTTTGGCGATACCTACTAGTTTCCGCCAAAGATTGGTCAGGGTTAAAATTTTTCATTGACTTGTCATAATCCATAGCCAAATGTGTCTCTCTAATCTTACCTACCTATTTGCCTGTGAATTTCAAATTTTCCCACAAGTTGAGTCGTGAAGCCCGCGCGGATTCAACAGTACCATCATCACGCCTTTATCCCCGAAGGGGTAGGCAGAGGCATATTATATACCCACATTTCACCTTTTTATAATTTGTCCCACGTAATACGTTGTGAGCCGTATTGCCGTGTTTAAATGGACAGGCGCAGGTTGTGACTTCCTGCTGTTGAAATTAAGCCTTCAACTTGGCTTAACGACTGCCATTTTACTGGCAACCGGGACCAACGGCTTAACGTGCCTTCCGAAGCACGGAAACGCTCAAATAAATGTCACAAAGTGATCACATGGATGGTCACCCATCCATGGACCGGCCATAGTGAAAGTTGCTTACTGCAGTGATCGTTTACAGAACACTGAGTCCGCGGGGCCACGAGCGGTATTCACAGTAGCATCATTCGAGGAAATACGAAACCACTTTAATTTAAAATAGTTAAATATTTACTCAAATGTGATTTTCAATGGAACTGATTATAAGAACGGTGCAGATTAACCTTCGTACAGGGTAACCTTGAATTTTATTTTCCAATCTCATAACCATTTGCATTTTTTTGCTATCTCTGTACACACATATATAAAGTATAATATTATTTTCAAGTGTGCGTGTATTATTCAAGTAGATACCGTATTACATTACTATACAACAACGGTGGGCGACCTTGCATAAACAGCTGATTTCTGCGAGGTAATAAAAATGTTAAACCATTCTTCGAGTTTGTAGAGAGCATAGCTCGCGGCAATACGATTTGTTGCGATTGCGCATTCGACCTTAATGACCGTATGATTTCAAATCGACAAGGAAAAACAATACAAAATTTTGTATTTTAAACAGTCGCCGTAACGAGGTCACGTCGTACAGCTCTAGACAGATTCTGCTCGTCTGCCGTGACAATGACATTGACACTTTTTTTTAAGTTTCTGTGATTGATAGGCAAAGGCACCCTGATTAGGTAAGTTTTGAAACAAAACACTATTTTTTTAAAATGGACTCTTGACTCCTGACATTTATTACGAAGGTTTTACAGGTGATAATTATAGTGTCACAGTGCTCGTCTGCTGAGATGGAAATAGATATTAGAAGCTTTCGTTACGTCACACTTACGAAATAATAAATTAACGCCTTCTAGTAAAGTACATCCATTAAATATTTACGCAACTTTATTTAAACATCGTTGTAGCAATCAGCTGTTTGAGCAAGCATAAAATGTTTTATCAATTTATTTATTAAATGTTATAATAAACTAAATTATGAACAATGCAATGTCATATAATCATTTCACAAACTCTTTGTGAGAATTTTAATAAAAAACTGACAGTAATACAAAATTTTGTCACGTATGTTTTCACATATATGGAGTCTAAACTGTAGGTATAAATAGGTTTTTAACGTGTGAAAAATCCTACATGGATGCCATGCCGAACTTCTACCGACTACAAACCACTCGTTTCCTACCTTATGACCCCCAGGACTCCCAAAGGTATAGATAGGTACCCTCCAAAGAAGTTCAGAGGTACTACACTACAAACAAAATCGCTGAATTTTAGACGATCCTCCCGTTTTAAAGTCAGTCAAAAATGAAACGTAATATGATGTTTATACCGATGCTATCACATATTAATGCGTATTATCCAATTTATTATAGGTAACAATGTTATCAGTCAACAGTTGTCTTATCGTGAAAGCTAATATATTTTACACAATAGATAATACATGTTTAAAAATAAGCAATAATCGATCTACAACTATACTTTAGGCTGATCTGTCAGGTTCGAATACCACTTAAGCTCATGCATTGCATTTAAGCAAATTCGCTTCAGGCAGAGAAATTCATATTTCTTAAAATCAATCGAAAAGTCTTAACGGCGGGATTTATATATTTAACTAGGTATATAAAATGTATCCCAATTGATAAGGCGGCTAATATCAACTAGATATATCCAGTGGAAAAATAGTCACAACTAATAAGGGGTTTTCAAAAGGTCATACAGGTATAGTTTCGGAAAAACGTAGTTTTTTTTTTCACCTAGCGACACTCCTGTAATCTATTTTACACTGTTACAAAAATAAAAATTGTTCATTTAGGACTACGTATTCATCTTTACACAAGTAAAACTCTGCTCTAACAACTAACTAGCTGAGATCTAAGAATTGTAGATCCTGTTGCATAATTATCATATTATCTGTAATGCGAATGACCCAGTTGTAATAGGAAGTAGCGTAACAGTACAATTAATTGTGTCCTTTAGTATAGAAAATATATCAAATGATTAGTATCTTCTAACCGGATCCTCGTACTGATTATAATATGTTTTGTTTGCATGTGTAGGTAGATGATTTATTAAAGTATCTCATTTTAAAGCACTAACGGCCCATTTGGCGGTCAAATTATTAATTCGTTCAAGTTTGAAGTTTAATACTGATGTCATGTCTAATAGTCTTCTGATCAGCCTCGATTTGATCAACACATCTAGATTTAACATTGACATGACATCATCTCCTATAAATACGTATACATGTTTTCTATTATTATTTTTTATTAATGGTACCCCGCCTGTTAAAAGTTCGTACAAGTCAGTTTAACGTGGTGCTCTTTTTTGTACTTAAGAAAAAAATGTGTTTTATAAAAACAAAATCTTGATAATTTACTAAGTAGGTACTCTTATCACTTTTATACGAGACATAGCAACAATAGGTATACTTAAGCAGATAAATACTCGTACCACAATATTACGATAACCCTTGGCGACCGTAATGTCCATAATTTTATTTTCCACTGTTTATTTAGATTTTTTTATTTACTACATCTTTTCAACGCGATTGTTTGTTTAATGTCTAATTAACTACTAGTAAACTACAAGGTCAGTGACTTAACACTTGAAAATGATTAAATTAGTTGTCGCTAGACACAAAATACCGGCCGACTTGATCAAAAGTGGTCGCCGCCTATGTACGGGCGCTGCTGAACCTATTTCTCCCTTAACATTATCATTGAATGACTGTTTATAAAGATAGGGTTGAAAGATTCGAGACTGTAGCATAGACTATCTTATAAGGATTGAGAGTGGTAGTGGTAGTTACTGAAACAAAAAAAACATGTTAAAATTAAATTCCCTGTTTCGGAGACAAAAAGGGACGTAACTGGAGGGCTTAATTTTTGTATACCACCATCCTGCTTAAACTTAACGGAATGCTGGTACAAGGTTCGAATAGAACGTGTCTCGTCTAGTAAAATATATAAATACGTTTGACATTTCAGGCAAAATGACTATTATTGTTTTTCAAAGTCCATTGAACTCTAACAATAGGCCAGTTAAAATACAATCGATTGATCATGGACTACGTAATACAAATGAACAAAGATGTATTACTATCTTATCGGTTTCAATGCTCATTCATATTATACCTAGACACAATACTAGGTCCATTACATTGCGACTCAGTAATTCTTCTTAGTCCAAAAATCAATACGGATAGAAAGCTAGACGGTGCATTTTGTAGACCAAAAGGAATATTTTACATTTCAAACAGTCCAATACTGTTAGATAATTAAATAAAGAAATATTTGTGGACATTCTCACACAACATCATCTAGCCCAAATTAATAATAATAAAGTACCATGGGATCTAGACGACTGATAGACATATTTATATATTTCTAAATACATACATAGTATACATATGTACAGTCACATCCAATATTGCATGGGCTCCTTAAGATCTATAATCCCCTGCACATTTGAGTCCAAATTCACAAAAACTCCACTAGCGCGCATGGCGCAACTTTACTCGAATATAATATTGCATAGACACCTTATGCTACGTTTACACGCTTGCCAAGCCTTGGCAAAGCCATCACAAATCTTGTTTGGCGTTTGGAAGGCGTTTACACGCTTGAGAATGCGTCAGTCTGCAACCTACATCCAAGCACGGCGGACACAAACTTGTCACGGCTATTGCATTGGGTTTAACCCTTAGAGCTCCTCGCGGCGACCGGTCGCCGCGCATAATAATCAAGTTTTTCCGTAAAGCCCCGCGCGGCGACCGGTCGCCGCACCTACCCAGACGACTTTAAACTTAAATATAGCCTTCTTACGTCCTACTTTTCTATGAACAGGTTTATTGCATGTGTAGTTTATAACATTTTCATGTTTTTGGAATCTTATAAAATGACGTCAATGGGCCAGAATTATTTACAAAAATCGAACAGTTGAAGTTGAGAGTGGATTGCGCATGGATGGCGTGCGTTTGTGTAGTACGTGTGTGTTTCGTGTTTTTATTATAAATAATGTGTTTGCATTATTATTTATTATTATACACAGTAAAATAAACAATATATCAATAATCCGGTTGGTGTTTACAGGATCGTAAAATATGGTGTGGTGGTAGAGTAATCAATGTTTTTTTTGTTGAGTGCGTGTGTACCAAGTGCAAGTGTGCGTGTGTGTTTTGTTTTTTTATTATAAATAATGTGTTTTCATTATTGTTTATTATTATACACAGTAAAATAAACAATTTATCAATAATCCGGTTGCTGTTTGCAGAATTGAAAAATTTGGTCTGGTAAGTGAGATAAAATTTTTTTTTGGGAAATGGGAAATCTTTTTTCATTTTTAGGGTGGTGGAGCTAGGTCCACGTGATTACCGATTTTCGATTTATTTTTTTAGTGTGTTGAAGGGTTAATGTACTTTTATTTGAAACTAGCTGTTGCCCGCGACTTCGTAGGTACGCGTGGAAATTATGTTATAATGCCAATTTGATTGCTCTCTGCTTAGCCGCTAGGATATGTAGCGTGATGATATATAACCTATTTGAAGATCCTGCCTCTAGATTGCTATTCAAGTAAAAGATTAATTAAAATTATTTAGTAGTTTCTGTATTTTGCAAAAATATAGAAACAGATTTTAATTGTTCTCTGCCGAGCTCCTAAAATATTTAGCGTAATAATATGTTATCTGAGTGTAAAACCTATCTCTTACTAATATTCCTGCTACGTTTAAGTTAACTCAATCCACCGGTTTACACATTTCATTGCTCTCTGCTTAGCCCCTAGGATATTTAGCGTGATAATATATAACCTATATTTGAAGACCCCACCCCTAAGTAATATTTGTGCAAAATTTGAACCAAATCTGTTCAGTATTTTTCGAGATCCTTCCGGACAAAGCAAAGCAAAGAGACAAAAATTTTCCTGACTATATATTTGAGTTCGGTATCTTACGTAGAACACCTAGCGAGTATTTATTTTTTATATTTCCAATGTACAGTTTTGGCTTTTCTATCATTTTATTATATGTATAGATACAAGCAAAGTGAAACAAAAAAAAGGAAAGCTCGACGACCACGAAGATGGTGGATGAAAAAGATTCATCCAAATCGTACCAGGCAACTAATATTTTTGTTTAACCAGGATACAATCTGGTAATGCTCCAGAAACGAAAAACTCTCCTCATTCGACCAGCCACTCATTTTTTATTTATTTAGCACGAGCAAGCAAGCGTGTAGTCGCCGCGAGATCACAATGGCTACTAAACGTGGACCAACGTGTAAATGCGTCGCAAACGTTTGCCGCAAACGCCCTTTGATCTGCGTCAAAAAACCGACACTACTGGATCGGCAGCAAGCGCCGACAAACTCACGCAAGCCAAGCCAAACGCCTTCTTTACATGCTTGTGATTGTCGACGCTTGCCAAGGCTTGACAAGCGTGTAAACGTACCAGAATCACAAAAAATGTACTAGATGGCATATTTACATTACTCAAAAGATTAATGAGTTGCTATTTTGACAATAATCGCGTTTCTGTGTGAGGTATTAAAAAAATAAGCAACGGTAGATACTCGACTTCCAATGTTATCCGAGAGATGGCGTCAATTCTCAGTGCAAAGCAATTTTGTTTCGGATTGACCATGCATTTTCAAATTCGTCTGTACATAGAAAACACCCAAACTCCGAAACAAACATTTGTGGGTCACACTCATATTTAGACCGAACCGGGACCTCGGCGCGGCAGTCGCTTACACTACCAAATGCGTATTTAGTTAAAGTCTATACTAATAATATCAACGAGAAGGATATAATTGTTTGTAAGTTTGTTTGTTTGCGAATAGGCTCCAAAACTAATGAACCGATTTGAAACACTCTTTTACTATTGGGAAGCTATGCTATGTCGGCTAGAGTGTAAGATATACGTAAAGAAAACTATAATCACCTGTCGTAGAAAAAATAACAATGGGAACATTATTTGTTACAGAGCGAGTCGAGCTATACATCATCGGAGGAAGGATGCGGTGGAGGCGAGCGTCACGCCGTCCTCAGCTACGAGCAGGTGCGGCGTCTGAACGACGTCATGGACGAGGTGGTCCCCATCCACGGCCGCGGCAACTTTCCAACCCTGCACGTGCGACTACGCGAGCTCGTCGCCGGCGTCCGTGCCCGGCTCGAGGCCCCGCAAACCGCCGGAGGCGCGGGCGTCGCGGTGCGTGACGTGCGGCTCAACGGTGGCGCCGCCAGCCACGTTCTTACTGATCGTGCTCAGCCATATTCCGATATCGACCTAATCTTCACCGCAGAACTGCCTACGCACCGTCACTGCGACCGTGTTAAAGCCGCAGTACTAGGACATCTTTCTACTCTTCTACCTCCTGCCACCCCACGCCGCCGCGCCTCTCCCGCCGGACTGAAGGAGGCCTACGTATCCAAAATGGTCCGCGTGAACTCAGATGGCGATCGCTGGTCTCTGATCTCCCTGGGCATCTCCCGTGGCCACAAATCGGTAGAGCTCAAATTCGTGGATACGATGCGTCGTCAATTCGAGTTCTCTGTGGACTCGTTCCAGATCGCCCTCGATTCACTGCTCGCGTTCCACGAGTGCGCCCAGCTGCCCATCGGCGAGAACTTCTACCCCACCGTCGTCGGCGAGTCAGTGTACGGGGACTTCAACGAAGCCCTGTGCCATCTAGCGGAGAAGCTCATCGCGACCCGACAACCGGAAGAGATCCGCGGCGGTGGGCTGCTCAAGTACTGCGCCCTCCTCGCCAAAAACTACAGGCCGGCGCGCCCCGACAAAATCAAGATTCTCGAGCGGTACATGTGCTCGAGGTTCTTCATAGACTTCCCGGAGCTCGGGCAGCAGCGCGCGAAGCTTGAGGCCTACCTGCGGAACCACTTTGTCGGCAGGGAGGAGGAGACCCTCAAGCACAGGTAAGCGAGGTCGGCCGAGCGCGTCGCTCGTCTTGGCTCCCTCTCCCTTCCCGGCCGTCACTCACGGTTGCTCTCCGTCCCGCAGGTATCTGACGCTGCTGCACGGCGTGGTGCGCGAGTCGACCGTGTGCCTGATGGGGCACGAGCGGCGTCAGACGCTGGCGCTCATCGAGGCGCTGGCGTGCCGCGAGCTGTGCGCGCGCGCGCCCATGCTGCTGGCGCCGCAGTACTACGTGTGCGTGTGCGCCGCGTGCGCCGCATGTGCCGCGTCCGCGGGCTGCGCCGCCTGCGCCGCGTGCGTGGGCTGCGTGCCGGCCCCGCCGCCGCACACGCTGGCCGCGCCCTACTGCGAGTGTTGCCGCGCCGCCTCGTGCCCGGCGTGACCGCAAGCCGTCGCCGCGCTCGAGCCCCTCTACGATCGACGATGAATTTAGTGCCAAATGTATATAATATGGTTAGCAGGAATGTTTGTGTGCGGCCCCGCGTCCGCCGCGGGTCGCCCGGCCGGCGTGCGAAGTAATTTCTAGTCGTACTCCTTTCGTGTTGACGAGTCAACGCGTTAGCAGTGCGAAAGTTATCCTCCGCGTGGAGCCGGTGCGCAGCCCCGCGCCGCCGGACGCGAGCCCGAGTCGACGGTCTGCCTATAAAAAAAGACTAGTTAGTTATTTTTAAGCTTTGATGTATAGAGGTCCTCGTAAAAGTAGTGGTGTGTCTCTCGCCCTCGAAGGATAGTGAAGATGCGGACGGTCGGATGAGAGTTTGATTGCTGATTGTGTAGAAGGTATGTCGCGAGCGCGAGTGATGAGCGCGGATCGCACGGCGGGGCGCAGAGGGCGGAGCGTGTAAATATTACTTGCAGTGACGGTTGTACTGTAACTAGTCCGGCCTTGCGTGACGGCCCTGGAGCCTGAGCACCGTCTGCTGAGCACCGACAGGCGACAGACGCCGACGGGACGGCGCGGGCGCCCGTGCGGCGGCGCCTCGCTCCTCGGCGCGAGACTCGTCAAACGAATATTTTACTATGTATTTATCGATCTGAAAGGATGTATGTATACACTCACCCGTTTCGTGATCGCTCTAGTATTGTATACGGCTTGGCGTGCGAAGTAACAGATTAAGATACACAAAGAAAAAAGAAAATCAAAAAAAAAGTTTAAAACCCAAAAAAATATAATATTACTAAGGTGTGTACAATATTAAAGTTCACGCTTTTTAAATAATAATAATAAATACTATTATGAAAATATTTTAAGAATATTTACAAGTAGCGAGGCGACATCTAGTAACAGAGTAGGTACTTATGAACATTTTACTTTAACGTCTCATCAATTACGGTTCGTATTAAAGCTGTAGATCGTATGGAAAATGTGATTTAATTGTTGTATTAATTAACCATGTTGTCGATGATATATATTATCTACTTACATAAGACTATGTAGATATAATCCAATACAGAGATATATTATAATTGTTGTATTTTAATGCGATGTAGATTATATGAACGATTGTGTAAACAGTGTCCGGCCAATACGTGAATGTGTTAGATATTTTGCCAAATGCATATTCAGAGTAAATAACTATTTGTATACACACTTTGCATGGACTTTGTAGGGCTTGAGTGAGGCGGTTTGTTACGTAGTCTAGTTTGAATAGTTGAAGTTATATCTGAAGTAATCAAGTACAATCGTCTTATAGAGTTAACTTTTTATCGTTAACTTCGGAACAATTAACGAGTTTATGAACGAATTTTTCCCGACTTTGCTCACTGTCGAACCAAAATTTAAGATCTCATTTTTTTTATAAAGTCTTCAAAAATTATATTTGGTATCGTTGTCTTGTATAACTTACACTTGAACTGATTTCATTTGTTTTTGTTACCTCCGCCCATAGTCATGATGTAATAATGACGGCGGATGATAACACATTGCAAGTTACAAACGTGGCGTGCTTCGTTTCACTTGTTTCTGTCTAAGATTCTGTAAAACTTAACCCAGGCCTAAAATCCTTACTAAAAAGGACACATGTTAAGTTTAAACAGAACAATAAGACTATCACAAGTGCCACGACTAGCACAAAACGTTTTAACGATAGCCCTAAATTTAGAAATAGTACTCAGTCGTC